>CM060916.1:89677500-92192500 GCA_030737875.1 Allium sativum | reverse complement strand
GTATATAATGTACATATGTATAGCGCCACAACCTCCTGTTTTGCATCTCAATATCAGCCACAAGTTTCTATTCTAAGTATTACTTTGATGGGGAATGTAGGGGTGCTGCACTGTTTGGGTGCAGCGGAACACTCCTATACTTACACAAAGACATACATACATGGGTGTGATGATATTGTGTAGTTTGTGCGGGGTAACTGCCCACCCGAACATAAAGCACAAATTTGTGTCAACTTAGTGCAATCCAAATAGGTCATCAACATAAAAATATATTTGAAGTGATATATGTTATTTCTCACATTGCAACATAAGTTCCTTTTTTCATCACTGAAGCAAGACGGTGGGTGACAAATGGCATAAGCTACACTGATAAAGTACTAGTGTATGACATGCATGATGTGCGTGTACACATCATTTAACAATGCAACAAAATATGAAATATTGTGCGAGTACATAGTTTAGAGAACTACTGTAGCATGGTCAGTGATAAATTTTGGTTCAATCAATTTCCTTTATTTAAAGTTGAGATGTGTGGGATACTGAACGTTGTCGCAGTTGAATTTGTTGTAGTTACCGTAGGTAGTGATATTATAGCATCGAAGTTTTTTTTTTTTTTTTTTTCATCAAACTACGCTAGATATATTAGCATCAAACTATGCAGGGATGTTTCTTCGTTGACTCAGTTAAGTACAGTAACAAATTATTCTTTTATTTGCATGGAGGAGGATCCTTCAACAACCCGCAAGAGACGAGCATTGTCAGAATCTGATGAAGATGACAAGCAGGCACAAAATACCAGTGTTAGCCCTGGTTATCAAGAGCAGCATGGAGTAAATGGCGGAGAAGCTAAAGGTAATGGAAGTGGAACATATAACGATGAATTAGAAGAGGATTGAAAATCTTGTGTTGTAGAATTCTTGTGTTGTAGAATAGATGGATGGACCTGTGCAATTAGAAGTTTCAATAGTACATTACTTGCACTATTAATTAACAGGTGTTCATGGTCATATTTAATCTCCGATTAATTGCTACAAATGATGCAACTATTTGCATTATTTGCAGACATTTCCGCAACTTTTCCATGTAGTTACATAATTTAACAGTGCACTGAAAAATAGTTGCTGATATATCTGCAATTATTTATAATAATTGCAGACGTTACTGCAATTATTCATTCGTCTTTTAACTTATGCATGTACTGTCTGAATAATTGCAGAAATGTCTGTAATTATTCACAAAAGTTGATATTTCAACAACTTTTTTTATGTAGAATTATTTGATTAATATTTTTTTCTTTTTTATATAGCAGCACAGAAAATCAAAAAAACGCGTTACTGGAAATAAGGACTCACTTTACAAAGTTATACAAGGATGTACATTTGAATCAATTTTAAGATGCGCAGCTAATTTCCACTTATTTCAAACTCGAGAATCTGGTTAATTTTCAAATCCAAAAACATTAACACAATACACAAAATATTAGTCCTTGTAACAAGAGAGAATTTTGAGAGTTTTACACAGTACAATATAAAATTAAAAAAAGAAAGCATTCGAAGTGTTTGTTAACTTAGGGTGCGTTCGCAGCCTTATTTTGCCATATTGGGAATTTTTGTGGCATTCGACGCGTCGGACGCAAGCACCACTTACCACTGCCAAATGGAACGTCTGCTGGAAGTTGGAAATCAAGCCGTTGGTGTCGGACACAAGCATCACTTACCACTGCCAAATGGAACGTCCGCTGGAAGTTGGAAATCAAGCCGTTGGCGTCGGACGCGTCGGACGCCAACGGCTTGATTTCCAACTTCCCTTCCTCCCTATAAATCACCCACTTTATCCTTAACACCTTTCACAATACTCCTTCAACAGCTTCTTGAATTCTTTCTACTTATTCGATTAATGTCTAACTTTGATTCATTCTTCGATTACGATGATTTAATTGAGCTCTACGGGGTTTATCTGGTTAAGAATGAAAGGAGAAATCATATGATGCGGATTAATACTTCGGAGTTCACTGGCTTATCTTGGATTAACGAAATTTTGAATAGTCATCAAAACCGTTGTCAAAATAATTTTCGGATGAAAAGACTTTGTTTTCACACATTATGTGAAAAACTGCAACATCATGGTCTCGCTTCCAGACCAGAAATCTGTGTCGTCGAAATGGTTGGAATTTTCATTTATACAATGGCTATTGGGCCTTCAAATAGACAACTTCAAGAAAGATTTCAACGATCAGGTAGCACAATTTCCGTTTGTTTTCATGATGTCCTAAGCGCTTTTCAATTACTCGCTGCGGATGTAATAAATGCAGGAGAACAACAATTTAATACCGTTCCACATCACATCAGAAATTCAACCCGGTATTATCCGTATTTCAGAAACTGTATTGGCGCTATAGATGGTACACGTATCTGTATTTGTATTCGTATTTGTCAAATCAAATCTATTTATATCTTATTTTAAAAATACCACACTTAAATACCCCGCTCAGATACCACGCTCAAATACCCCTTTCGCAGCTAAAAACACTTTCCTCGTTCGCTACAGTACCACACTCAAATACCCCGCTCGCGTTGATTAAAAAGACACCCTAGCGGATTACATTCAAAGGAATAAAAAACCATTTTAAATTATATCCATTTGCAGCTCCGTTGGTAGTGCTAGAAATAGTTGGCTTCAAATGGTCTGCTACTAAAACCTGCCAATATTATTGTGTATAGTAAATTCTTAGAAAGTAACTGTATATTGGATTGGATATGTTCAGCATTCATGTTACGAGTACATAACTTGAATTTAAATAATCTGTACTACAGATTGATAATGGGACAATGGTATTGATATATATTAGTAAGAAAAACATTCATGTATAAAATTTTAAAAGTTGGAATAACTTCCTAGTCAAAATTTCAACATATGTTATTATTCTTGCAACTTGAAATAACTTAATATTATAACAAGGTTCCTTTTTTTATTATAAAAACAAGATGGAAGGACAATAATTGGAAAAAAAAATGTATTACTCGTGAGTCCAGAAAAATCTTAAGCTGGCCCTGGTAGATGCTCATCTTTTATGACCGACGTGTCTCTCGTACTCGTAGACGCATGATATACAGTCATGAACAAATAAAATGAAAACTGGAATCTAGTAGTGTTAATTTTCAAGTACCCGTGTCTACTTACGGTTATTGGCAGTACAAATAACACAAGATTTAGTTTTGAAACAGTTTGGTTAAGCTCCATATTAAATTTTAAAATAGACAAAAACATCTTTTTAAGGGATGTAAATTAGGTTCTTTATTTGCGGAGTCATAAAAAATAATGGAAAAGCATCTTCTCGAGGGGATGTAAATTAGGTTCTTTATTTGCGAAAGTCATAAACAATTAATGAAAAAACAATGTAAAAACTTTTTTGTTTCGAAATTTATTTTATTTTGCATTTATCTTCCTATTTATGTTAAATTTATTTAAAAAAAGTGAATGAAAATAAAAAAATTACGAAATAGTAAGCTCCTGGAAAATTTGCAGAATTTTATGCACTTGTTCAAATATTTGTGATGTACAAGCAATTATTGACAATAATCGCATAGTTTTTTTTTTATGAATGTTTCAAAATTTCGAAATTTATTTCAAATTACATTCAATATCATATTTATTGCAGAAAAAATAAGAAAAAACATAATGTATAACAAACACAAACAAAAACGACCACTTCAAGTTGAATTTTGTAGACAAGTTTGCAATTTTATATAATAACTGCAAACATTCTCGCATTGTTACGATGTTTGCAAAAGTTGGCTTAATGGCGAACTATAAACCCTAATTCTCAAATCAGGCTGAGGATTTATGGATATTAATTCCTAAGTCTATATACTCTTCAGACCATTAATAAAAAGAGATTCCATTCAATCAACTAAGATAAACTGAAGGTAGTACTTAATTATTTGCCATAATTTTTGCAGGTTTTGTTATGAAGAGGCTCAACCAATCAAAACTACTTTCGACATAGCTTATTGGATGATAAAATGGAGTAATATAACCCAAAACATCCTGACCTATTCGGAGGTTCCCAAAGAGGTCTAACAAATATTAATGTGACACCCTACGTCCGTTAATGTCACTTGTTAAGATAATGCATTAAGTTTCTTGAAGCGTTATAGGTAAACATAAACATTACAAAGCAGATATAAAATACCAGCGGAATTTAAAGCTTTATTAAGCAGAAAACATCGTGGTTCAAAACATAGTTACATCATGAGTCTGAAATACATAAAACCTAGTACATCAACTTAAAATTTCTGTATTGTACCAAAATCATCAGAGTTCAATAAACATGAAAAGAGCATGATCCGCAAAAGCATAGCCATAGTAGAAAAGGTAGGAAATCAAGCAGTACATCTGAGCAGCTCCAACCAGAAGGAAAAAAGAATCGTGATCAAGCTTAAGTATACCCACCTTGAGAATCTAGAGGGGAGGGGGATAGAAGAGGAAACAAAATATGTCAGACATAAGTCTAGCGAGTCCAGATACTTTTAGCATATAAATAAGTAAAAGCATAATGACAAACATATAAGTTGGACAGAGATAACAGCATGTAAGGCCGGTATGACAAGGTAAACAGGATAAATAGGATAGAATACGCAGCGCTTCCCTAACACTTTTCTTTCTCTGCACCAATACTAGTATAACTAGAACAAGATGATCCCGAGAGCATACTTCTAATGAAAGGTTTTAACCCCATACAATAACAGGCAGCCCAACTAAACATACTGGAGTTAACCCTAAGGATAATAACGGACTTTTAAACATACCGGAGTTTAGATGTACCATAATTACTACTCGGCTCCCTACTCCGTAGATACCCTGTGCCGGCCCCACAGTAGGATGTATCATTTCCTAGAGTGACAACCCTTTATTTTCAGGATGTGCACAACCATATTTACCGATGTCACGGCGTCTTAGCCTCCCATGTCTGGACCCATGCACGTACGTGTCCCCGTCGGAATGAGCCGCTCACACCGTCCCTTCGTTTTGGATCTCTTACAATCAGCCTAGTAAGCATGCTTCGACTCTGACCTAGTTCGGAGTACTCATTTGATATCTATATATGGGTTACTGACTGAAACGAGTCCCACACACAAGATGATACAAGCTTCCCCCTACGCTTGCATCCCCACTACCAGGATTTCCACAGGTCCCTACTTGTGTAACATGATTGCATAACCCCAACAGGTTAAGTTTGTGGGCACACACACACACACACACACACACATATATATATATATATATATATGTATATTACCAACCACCCTAAGATATACCTAACCCTCCCACTATTTCAAACAAGTTTACTTAACCCCTACTCAATTTAACATGTTCATGTAATCCCTATGCATTCAAATAGGTTAAGTATTCAAGTTCATTACCATTTATGGTTATACTACGCTAGACCTCCCACATTAAGCCTACAACTTGTGGATGATGTATTTGCTGGTCGGGTCCGGGCAGATTTCATCCACAAGTCGGACTTAACCTCGTGTCTTAGCCCGTTACACGTTTATGCACTTAGACCTCTCACATTAGATTCACCACTTGTGGTCGCTGGATAAGTCGGGCGGGTTCGGGCAGACTTTTACCACAAGTGTAATCTAACCTCGTGTCTAAGTGCAGTTACAGTTTCTAATTACTGTAAATCTAGGCATTTTCACTATTTAACAATTATCCCTATTTCATTATAGGTTTTCATGCCCCTTTTCCAAGTCATATTCATCATGTACCATATGCCCTAAATTAAGATCTAAATCACAGTTTGATTTATGCCCCCAAATCCATATTCATGTATTTAATTCAAGTTAAGCCCAAGTTTCCCAATACAAGTTATGCCCCAATTTCAACGTTTTACCCTCATTCCCAATTTCACGCGTTCGCATATTTCAGCTGTATGCCTAGACTCAAAGGTAGCCTGACTATAAAATAAAAAGGAAAAGAAGAAGGGAAGAGAACAGAAATAAACATAATAAAAAGGTTAACATATGATGGCAGGAATAAGCATAACAACTGATAAGCATATAGTGACAAAATTGGCATAATGACAAGATAGACATATAGGAACAGATCTGATGAACATGTGATAATAGAACTAATTAGGCATAGTGTCATGATCATAAACAGGCATGATGAGATCTAATCAGTGAATTAGATATACAAATAATGGCAGATTTGACATAATAAATAGGCATAGACTTAGATCCAATTCATAGCCACGTTAAAATAAATTAGATACATAGGTTATAGCAGATCTGATATGATTCAATTAGTCATAGGATTAGATCCAATTCATAGACAAAAATAACTTTTAAGTATTCATGTCTAAAAATAACGTAGACTCACAGAGAATGGATCTAGGAAACAGAAGATGTAGTCGCTGATGCAGAAGCACAGATCTCTGAATTTGAATAACTTGTTTGTAAAAGAAGAATAAGCTATTTTCAATCTAGGTAGAGGCATCATCTAGTTCTCCATTGTTTTTGAATGAATAAAACAATGGGTATAGGGTCCTATTTATGGTAAAGGTTCAACGAATATAACCAAGAATTTAGTCCACATTCAGAACCAGGAATCTGTCCAGATCTGTATGGGGGTCGACCCCCCTTGGTGTGTCGACCCAGAGGTCGACACCCCCTTGATAGGGTCGACCCATGGGTGGACAGCCATAGCGGGAATTTTCCCGGCCCTCCCCGCTGCGTGAATTTGAATTATTTTGAGCTCTGGTATGGCTTTATTTATATACAAATGTCTTGTGCATATACAAAATTCAAACCTTAATTTCTTCTTTATTACGCAGACCAGGTGTTTATTTTGACTAGAGTTCCGAGATGAACGCAATGGCACAGTTCTTTTCACTTAATTCTGAATATTTAATTAAGTATTCTTTAGTTTATTATCATAGCGTTTTATAAAATTATGGGATGTTACGTTCTCCCCTACTAAAAGGATTTCGTCCCCAAAACCTCCAAGTTAAGAGGAATGTATATCCTAGCATCCATCATCCATCTACTCGTCCACCAATCACAGGCATCCATTGTTCAAATAATTCTACCCAAATGCATGAAGAAACTATGGACTTATGAAAAGAACTAGTCAACTAGTTAAAAATCTACTAGTCAACTAGTAGTAATTACTAGTCAACTAGTTAATAATCTACTAGTCAACTAGTCAAAAATCAACTAGTCAACTAGTAATCAAAACTGCACATTTTTGTACTAACCAGTCGACTGGTTAGTTTTCTACCAGTCAATTGGTAAACATAAAAATGTACAGTAACGACTATTTTTTCAAGCAATTTTCAAATATAAATATTTTTTATTATTAACCAGTTGACTGGTGATTTTCAGACCAGTTGACTGATTCGATATAACAGTCACTTTTATGAATGGTTGTCATTCTTGATGAAAAGGTTTCTCTTCATTTATGGAAAGAAATGGGTGCATCTCTTTGATTAAACTCTTCATGAAGGATCACTACCTTTTAACTATTATATATACACTTCAAACTCAGTTTTTCTAATCATCGATTCCTTGAAAATCTATTCTATTTTCTGATCTTCATCTCTAGATTCTTGCATTCTAAAAAGCTCTAAAATATTCAAACTACTTGTTGAATGATTGAAAATACTTCATATCTCTTGATTCAGTAAGTAATATACTTCCTTCAATCTTCACATACACATCAAATACTTGAGGATAAGATTGTAGGAAGGGTGTACTTAAACCGTTGACTAACCGTGTTGATCAAAGAACACAAAGCAGAAGTCAAAACACTTGTAATTGTTGAAGTCCTGTGTAGTTGCTCAGGCGAGAGACATCCATGTTGGGGCTCGGGTGTACTGACCTATTCCTCAGAGGGCGTGATAGTGAATTTCGAAGAGGAGCTACGGGACTCGACGTAGGGCGAGAAGTCCGAACCAGTATAAAATTCCTAGTGTCACTTTCTTTACTTACTGCTTTAATTTACCTGTGATACATTATATCAGTTATTATTTATTCGCATAACTATTATGGCATATAAGTTGGTTTATCACATACATTTCCGCAATATCCATATAAAGATCTTGCTTAAGTCGTACACACCGATTTTTCAATTGGTATCAGAGCCTGGCTTTCTAGAGATCGTAACACCATTCTAGAACAAATGGCAATAAGAAAGTCTAGTCAAGGAATTAGAAAGTGGAAGAAAAACAAAGCAGAATCGACGAAGCAAGAGAGCACGTGTTTCATGGCTAAAGTCAGATCGCAATCGGTATGTACAGATTCATTATATAAAGATCTTTTGTTAGACCATGAAAAATTATTGAAAGATTTTAAAACTTTGGGTAAACTCAATACAGTCATTTTAGCTAAGTTAGAAAATTGTGAACAAAGAAATTCCAAACTAGACGAATAATTTTTTTTGGTAAAACAAGCTAAATGTTTTGAAAATACCTTAGAAGAGCTTGTTTCTCAAATAGATTTCCTTCAAAAAGAAAATGAGTGACTAGAAGATAAAAACAATGGTCTTTTAAAGGAAATAGATCTTTTGCAAAATAGAAATAAATCATAGAAAATTCTTTAAATAATTCTAGTTCTTTAATTTCGTCTCTTGAAAAAGAGAATAGAGCTTTAACTGAAAAGAATTTAGAATTATCTAAAAATGTAAGTTGTTAAAGGTAAATAATTATATTGTGCAAAATGAAATTTCTGACTCAAAAGAAAATTTTGAAAAATTACAGTCTTCTTTAGATAATTCGGAATCTCTAATTTTGGATCTCACAACTGAGAACGATACCTTAAAAGGGAAGAATTCTGAATTAAATAAGGAAATTAATAATAACACAATTTCTTTTGAAAATGTCAATCGCATCTTTGGAATAAAATTTGATAAATGTACAAGTAAGTTTGCAAAATTCAATAAAGGTCAAAATGATTTGAATATGATTTTATCTAGATCTCAACCTTTATATGACAAAAGTGGTTTAGGATATAATAAAACCAATCGTAGAAATAGTATATGTACAATAAGAATATCACTAGTAGTACTAATGCAAATCAAGATCCAATTATTATAGGAATTTGAATACTTCTATGATTAGGTATGTTTATAACAAATCTAGAAGTACGAAAAGAAATATCAATAGAGATTACTTAAGTATTTGGGTTCCAGTAAATTGGAGAAATAGTTAAAAATATATCGATGATTATTTTGATTCAATAGTTAATAATGAAAGTTTTATCTTTAAAGGTTCCATTAAACCCTCTTGGGTATGTTTACCTTCCGTCTAACCCCTGGACCCAAACAAAGCGAGTGGGTACCAAAGTATATACATCATATTTTTGCAGGTACACCACAACAAAGAGAAGGCTATTTCGGTATCTCTAAATATCTGTGAAAATTCAGCTTATCGAAAAAGCACATGATTCAATATTTCCTAAAGGTGTTATAATTATCTTTATTCTCCACTATTCTCGATTACTGATATCTCATTATACTTTTTCTTTTTAATCGATGACAAAGGGGGAGAAATATGTTTTCAATGTTATCTAACATTTTGTTACAGGAAATGGTAAGTTTATTATATATATATATATATATATATACATAACAAAATGTTGTAGATAAGTTTTTTAGTCAGGGGGAGATAAACATATATAAGCATACATTCAGGGGGAGCAAATCAATATCTCAACAAATATGCAAGGTGTTGTCATCAATCAAATAAGGGGGTGAATGTTGATTCGCAAGATTTTTGATTTACGGCAACGAAGAAATGAAGATCGATTGAAGAGTTAGTATATATGTTTATGTGTGCATTTAGTGTGTTAGAATATTGTTAAAATCTATCCTTAAATATTTCTACACAAATGCACGAAGAAACTATGGATTTATGAAAAGAACTAGTCAACTAGTTAAAAATCTACTAGTCAACTAGTTAAAAATCTACTAGTCAACTAGTAGCAACTACTGGTCAACTAGTCAACTAGTAACCAGAACTGCATATTTTTTTAATAACCAGTCGACTGGTTAGTTTTCTACCGGTCGACTGGTAAACATAAAAATGTATAGTAACGGCTACTTTTTCAAGCAATTTTCAAATATAAATATTTTTTATTATTAACCAGTTTACTGGTGATTTCTTACCAATTGACTGATTCGACATAACAATCACTTTTATGAAAGATTGTCATTCTTGATGAAAAGGTTTCTCTTCATTTATGAAAAGAAATGGGTGCATCTCTTTGATTAAACTCTTCATGAAGGATCACTACCTTTTAACTATTATATATACACTTCAAACTCAGTTTTTCTAATTACTAATTCCCTGAAAATCTATTCTATTTTCTGATCTTCATCTCTAGACTCTTGCATTCTAAAAAGCTCTCAAATATTCAAACTACTTGTTGAATGATTGAAAATACTTCAGATCTCTTGATTCAACAAGTAATATACATCCTTCAATCTTCACATACACATCAAATACTTGAGGATAAGATTATAGGAAGAGTGTATTTGAACCGTTGACTATCCGTGTTGATCAAAGAACACAAAGCAGAAGTCAAAACACTTGTAATTGTTGAAGTCCTGTGTAGTTGCTCAGGCGAGAGGCATCCTTGTTGGGGCTCGGGTGTGCTGACCTATTCCTCCGGGTTAAGAGAGGGCGTGACAGTGAATTTCGAAGAGGAGCTTCGGGACTGGACGTAGGGCAGGAAGTCCGAACAGTATAAAATTCCTGGTGTCACTTTCTTTTCTTACTGCTTTTATTTACTTGTGATATATCATATCAGTTCTTATTTATTCGCTTAACTATTATAGCATATAAGTTAGTTTATCACATACATTTCCGCAATATCCATATAAAGATCCTGCTTAAGTTGTACGCACCGACTTTTCATCCATTGTCCTTAAAAGATTTCTAATGCTTATATGAACATATGCAAATGTGCGTGTTCCTGTCCCTATACTAATGTGAAAGATCAGGTGGTCTACTGATTCAGTCGACCTCCTTAATGCAAGGTATGTTAGTGCCATATCTCCAACATGTATGCAAATAATCATGTCATGTAAGTTCTATATGTGTGCATAATCATTTATCCAAATGCAACATCCACACACGCACTTTCATCCATCAAAAAGAAGAAAAATGCACATACATCCATATGTAGTATAAGAGTGATTGAGCCTATCTAGTGCCTAATGTGTGTATATGCATCCATGAGCAACCAATTGCATCCATCCAACTGTCTCAAGCACATATTTACATCCATGGGATTCCTACCTAAAGGTCGAAGATTCGATTGATAGGACATACTCAAATGATAGAAATAAGCGTGAATAAGGCTTTAGAAAAGAAGTTAAGAGTATACTCTTGAAAAGAAAAGGGTATGAAGCGCGAATCTTGTCTTCAGTCTCCCAAGTTGCATCCTCTTGGTTATCTCCCCACTGAACTTTCATAAATTTGACCTCTTTTTTGCATAGCTTTTTAACATCCGATCCAAGAATATGGGTAGGAACTCGTCTGACTGTCGCCTCCCGTTCTACCTTTAATTCCTCAAGCATACCCGGCTCAACTATTTCTACAGTATCATGCAAGTACTTCCATAAATGAGAAACGTGGAAAACATCATGAATGTTGTAATGACCCGGGATTTCGACCAACTAATTTTAAATATTTAGAATGGATTTAAATATTTAGTTGATAATATAAATGAATTTTTATATTTATGTTATCGATTTAAATATCGATTTCGATTTAATATCGTATATATTAAATTATCAAAATAAGGAATCAACGAATAACTGAATTCGAAGTGAAAACCGATTTGAAATCAGATCAGATAATCAATACATAATTCTGTTTGAATTAGAATAATAATATTCAATAATTATCAAAGAATTTAAATGGTTTGAAATTTAAATTAAATCAATTTAAATTAATATCTTCTACAGACGATCGAACTGGACTTCGATGCCTATCCCAGTGGGTTCGGAATAGTGGTTTTACCCTAGAATTGACAGTTGTTGGGTTCAGAAAGGAGTTCGCAGTCAAGGTGTATTTAAATTGAAGGATACCAAATTTTAACGAATTTAAAATAAAATAAAATATTTTTAAAGTGGATTCTTTTTATGTGGACTGAAAATAAAGCCGTGTTCCTCTGTAAAACAAACCCGTGCTTCTTCTTTTACCACAGATTAATACTAAAGCCGTGTTCCTCTGTATCTCCTCAAACAAAGCAAATACCGTGCATCCCTATTTCTCCACAAATCAAACCAACCCTCCGCCTATATAATTAAAGCCACCGAAGTCCCTTTAATCACTTTCACAAAATCGAAACCGGTGCTTCAACCTAAAATGAAATCATTCGATTTCGAATCACTTGAGTTAGGGATTTGTGAGCGATAGTAGGAGGGAACGATAGCTTTGAACTGTTGGGGGATTTGGGCTTCGAGTACGCTCCGATAGACTAGGCGAGTTCTAGAGTTGCTGTCGCAAGCTAGGAAGTCACGATGGAGACCGCGACTTGGAATCTCTCGATTTCACTGAAGACCGACAACAACTCACGATGGTGAAGCGAGAATGGTGGAAGGGGTCAACGGCGATGATGCTGAGAGCGATGTCGAGTTCCAGTGGGGTGAAGCCTGTCGCGTTTGTCTGGAGTTTTCAGTTGTACACTGTAGTTCTAAGGCGTGTGGTTTGGGTTCACGAGATCACGCTGGGTTTTCTCGAGGCTGTAGGAACCTCGACGTCAACATCAGGAGGATATCGAAATGTTCAAATGGAAAGGTGAAAATTATTCATTTAATTTAAGTGAATTTTGCTTATTTCATAAAAAAATGAAAAGAAAATAACAATTTAAAATGTGTTATTTATTTGTTCAAGTAAACCTAACACTTATATTTATTTATGTTTAACAATACATAGGTTTGGTTAAGTATATTGGTTAAGTTAGAAGTGATTTAGTAACCATTAAAAGAAGAAAAATATAAAGGAAAGTTATTTATTTATTTAAATAAATAAATGTTTAATTGGTAAATTTGAATAAAATCATCGCAGGTGTGAATTTATTCGAGAAAATACATATCCGAGATGAAACGGAAATTTATTGGTTGTTCGGCAATTTAAATTCAGGTGAGTAAACCTCACTCACCTTTTATTTTAGAAATTATTTTTATATAGTTAAAAATAATTGTCTGTGCTTGTTTGAATGCTGTTTGATTGTTTTAAAATATATATTAGTTATTTAGGATATATATATATATATATTGGGTTGATGATTGGTTGGATTCCCGCAGTATCATTAGCAGATGGCCGCAGTTTCATAGTGGATGATTACCCTATACGCCCCACGCTATGATTAGTGGATGACCTTCTATACCGCGATATCCTGCCTCAAAGCAGGATGGGTATTACTCTGTTGACTAACGTTTTTTGATGCAAGAAAAACAGGTTGGAGGAATCCAACTGGATTCCTCAAAAATATATTATCTGTTTGTTTGTTTGATTTCATATATATTCATATATGATGTGTTAAAAATCAAATGACTGAAAATTGGTTGATTTGATTGTTTAAAATATCAATGGGGCTTGAATATTGATTTATAAAAATATCGAAAAGGGTATTTGAGATTTTAAAAGGGAATTCTATTTTTATAAATAGAATTTGAATTTTAAATGAACTATAGAAAATATTAACTTGTTTTGAAGGTATATAAAACAAGTAATCGAATTTATAAACTTTGTTTATAAATGAAAAGATAGGATTTGAATCGAATTTATAAACTTTGTTTATAAATGAAAAGATGGGATTTGAATCGAATTTATAAACTTTGTTTATAAATGAAAAGATGGGATTTGAATCGAATTTATAAACTCTGTTTATAAGTGAAAAGGTGGGATTTGAATTGAATTTATAAACTTTGTTTATAAAAGGAAAATGTGGGATTTGAATTGAATTTATAAACTTTGTTTATAAATATGTAATGGGGGGGGATTTTAAGTGAAGTTATAAACGTTGTTTAAAAAAAATGCAGAGAAACTATAGAATTTGAATATAAGATTCAAATGGACTTTAAACTATAGAATTTGAAAATAGAATTCAAATGAAGTTTAAATAAAGAGAATTCAAATAGAATTGAATTGGAAATTGAATAAGAAGTCGATAAGGAAACGAGAGTATGGGTATAATTAGAATTTGTTAATATACAAGTTAAAATATATTTGAACATGTCATGTTCAAATATGAAGGTGAAATAGACTGAAGAGTTAAGTAACAAATTTATTTAACAAATTTAGTTAAAACGATTGGTATAGTTAAAATAGATTGGACAGGTATAAATATACAGGAGACAGGTTTGGAATAAAGTGTTAGAAGGTATATATATAGATTGCCCGACAAAAAGGTACATAGTTAATTCATATATGAGATTTTATGCGCCGTATCGGCTAGCCGCTTGGCTTTTCTTTTTCTTTTTGATTGGAGAAGGCCTGTGTGGCAGTTTGGGGATTTTCCCGATGCTCCCGGTACAAAGGAGCTTATGGCGAATTTTTCCGGGAATTTAAGGAGATAGAATATTTTTAAGATAATTTGAAAGTTAGAAATTTACATATCGATATATATAGAAGTCGATAAGACAACGAACTTAGAAATAGAATAGTTTAATCAAAAAGGAAGTATAAGAATAAAATCTAGTAAGAATAGAAAGGGGAAGCGTATATGTGTTTAAAAGTGAAGAAGTAGTTATATGGTATTGATTATTCGAGTAAGTAGTCTTATCTGTTTTGACGTTATAAATGTTATTCAGTCAAGGTCTGAGAGGTAGTTATACCCCAACTTGATTGATTGCATTATTAACAAATGAACAGTAAGATTTCAGGCTCGAAGATCAATGTTGGATAAGAGATAGTCGAATATAGTATTTGGGTTGTCGTAACGATGTTTTACACAACATCTGTTTTAATCCAAATAAGTGAATTGGAAATATAATAAACAATATTTCCTAAGTACAGAAATAAACGAGATCGGAAACGAGATAAGTAATTGGAATATTTTCCAATTATAAAATATCATATATTTTCTAAAGTTAGAAAATAACGTGAAATGCCAATATGGTTGTTGAAAATATTTGGTTAACAAATATTGATAAAGAAATAGAGAAGAGATTTAATTAATGGAATATTAATTAAAGGCTCAGTGATTGTTGGATGTTTAGATGAACACTTGTTTTTCTTCGATAGTTAAATCATCGACTATCGAAACACTTGTTTTTATTCGATAGTTAAATCACAGACTATCGAAGTTTTGACCATCGTTGTCAATATGGAGAGACCGGTTGGATTATTATCCGAAGAACCACTCCGTATTGGCAGTAGCGTGCGAATCAGATTATATAAAGATAATCGAAGACGGAGTAGAGTGCAAGGACTTTTTCTATTAATAGAAATAGTGCCTTCGGTTCATCCTGTTCCTGGGTGACTTGTATGGATGAATGTCTAACAGAGTATTTCGAGAAAGGTCACGTACATTGATTTCTTCAACCGTACCAAGAGTGGAAGCGGAGAAGGAAACTTCTTTTAGCTAACACGTAATGTGCTGTTGAGGACGTCAATCGGTGATTTGATGGATTTGACGATGTGGCGTTCGAAGTGAATTTGGAGTGATGATAAAGCGTAGCCTCTGGCCTCATCAACCGGTAAATGATAGAATTCGGGCAGGCAACATGGCTATGTAGGTCGCACCTATTAGGGTGTATAACCACCTGATCTAGAGTTTCATTTACTTCTAAAATCTATTGTCGATGCTGTCCCATTCGGGAAACGGTTGCTGATCCCAATGGTTGGTGATATACATTCGATACACTCAAGCGAAATGAGTGGTCGGTCATGTGTGGCTGAGTTGCAAGATGTTCTTGTTGAACTCGGTGTATTCTCCTCTAGAGATATACCAGCGGAAGGTGGTTCCATACCTTGTCATAGTTGGAAATCCATTACCCAATACGTGTTTGCGGTTTATAATTGTATATTACATATGTGGAACGTGAGATGCAAACGTTCCACTAGATTGTATTTACTTGATTTAGACACTATTATAATATCAAAAGAGTTTTGATATAAAGATTATCGTCCCTTTCAAAAGGGATTTTGAAAGTTAAATCAAGTGTTTGGATTCTCATAAGGGAAAAACCCGTTCCGTGTTATACGGCGTGGTCTTATGAGATATCATTTAGTTTTCTGAAACTGTTTTTAAATTGTTTACTCATACCAGTCCCATGACTGACCCGGAGTTTATTTGTTTTATTTTACCTAAACTCTTGGGTGCCTAAATTTGTACGAGCAGTCAAGTAGTTCAGGATTTTTCAGATATATCTAAGGGAGCTTGGAGCAGGAGGCTTCAGCGTTATCCAGTTATAGTTGTTCCGTTGTGTTGTAAGTGTTGTATTCTGATAAGTGTATGTTATACAGTGAAGATTTTGTATTTCAAAGATATGATATATTATATTTTGTTCCGCTGCGATGTGGGATTCTGTGTTGTTATTTATGTTCTTCTTCTATCTCTTTCTTCTAAAAAAAAATGTTTCGTATTTTCGTGATATTTGGGTTGGACGTATGATGTATATAGTCAACTCCGATGTTGCGGAAATCTGGGTCATTACAGTTGGTATCAGAGCTTAGGTTGAGCGAATACCTAGGCTTATTGGAATGTGCTCATTAGAGATAGGATCAGTAGTATCCTAGAATGAGTTGAGTGTATATATATACGAGAGAGCGTATTTGTTATTTGATATAAAAACTGTTTTATATTGTGTTGACTAGTCTGTTGAGTGGTTTGTGAATTCTGATCGAATCGTGGGACGCCACGATGTCGATAGGAGTTTATAAACACTTGAACAGAAGATTGGACACGATATTGTTTTTAAATAGTTAAGTTGATTGTTAGGATTATAATCAAATTAGATTATAAAAACAGAAATAGTTATATATAACCAATAGGATTTGTATATGAAATCAAATATACAAATGTGATAAATTGAAATTGAATTCCAACCAGAATTCAGAATTTAAAATCCTGGGAGTTTGGGAAAATATTTTTTCAAAATGAATGTCAAGTGATATAGCACTGGACTCACTTCAGTGGCTGGCAAATAATTCTGATGATGGTCGCAACATCACCATTGTTCATTTTCGAGTTTCTAAGTGACGAATTGCTGCCTTAGAAAAGTTTTGATGGAAATTTGTTTGAAAGAAAACAAGTTGTTTGAAAATTCAAATGTTTTGAATTTGAGATAGATAAATATATGTATATATTTATATTACTTCAAAGGAATTTTGAAATGAGAATTGAAATATAGATTTCAAATAGAAGTGAAATGGGAATTGAAATATAGATTTCAAATAGAAGTAAAATAAAGGAATTTGAATATATATATATATAATTCAAATAGAAGTGAAATAGAATTTGAATTCAAAGGAATTCAATGAGTTTGAATAAAGAAAATTCAAATAGAAATTGTATAAGAAAAATTGAAATGGAATTTGAATTCAAAGGAATTCAAATGGATTTGAATAAAGAAAAGTCAAATAGAGATTTGAATATTAGAATTCAAATGGAATTTGGTTAAATAGAATTTCAAAGAGAATATAAAGTGGAGGTTGAATATTAGAATTCAAAGAAAATATAAAGTTTGAAATAGAATTTTAAATAAAAGGAGTTTAAATAGAATTTGAATTCAAAGTGAAATTTAAATAGGATTTGAATTCAAAGAAGTTAAAATAGAATTTAAATTCAAAGGATTTCAAATAGAAATTGAACAAAGGAATTTAAATAGAAATTGAATAAAGGATTTCAAATGGAATTTGAATAAAGGATTTCAAATAGAAATTGAAGGTAAGAAATTCAAATAGAATTTGAAGATAAGGAATTGAAATGAAGAAATTCAAATAGAAATTGAATAGAAGGAAGTAATATAGAGTTTGAATAAAGAAGCTCAAATGGAATTTGAATATTGTAAATATATAGGATTTGAATATTAGAAGTGAAATAGATCGGGAATATTATGTGAAATGGATTGGATATATATTAAAAATATATCAGAATGTAGTTGAATTTATTATAAACAAAGTTAAAACGTTTATATTTATAAATATAATTAAAACGAGCTCGCCGTAGCGCGACAGTTCGTAAACTGGCGATTCAAACTTCAATTTAGTATACAGAACTCAATTGAAGTCGGAATTCTTTGAAACAAGAATCGTCGGGGCCGGTTGAACAATAGTTTTCTAACGAAAGAGAAAAATCTGGATTTCGTCGTATAGATTTTGAGTTATATCAAAATCAAATTTTTAGAAAAGCAGCGTCAGAACCATTAGAAAACCATAACGGTTTAATTAAATAAATAAAAGGATTGTTAGGAAATAAAATCCGAATTAGCATTAGAAAAATCCGGACTGGAGATATAAAGTAAATATGAACTCCAGTGAAGTAAGTGAAATGATTTTTAAGACAAAAATCATATTTTAAACGGTTAAATAGAATTAACTAAATTGGAGAATAATTATTTAAAGGAAAATTGAATCGAAATTGGGTTTTTGGATAAGTGAAAGAGATTGAGAATTTATATTCGAAATCGAATATATAACTCGAGTTGAAAATATAATTAGATTAGTTTATAATTAAGTTGACATATATTTGAACAAGTTATATTCAAATAAAAAGGATGAAATAGGCAAAACGGTTAATTAGCACTAGTTAATGGGAAATTGGAATGATTGAAATTAAATTTAACTTAAGTAAGTTAAATGGATCGAAATGAATAAATTGAGTAAAATCAATGAAATATGAATTGGGTGTGAATTAAGGAAAAACCCAAAAGAGTTAAAAAGAAAATATATTTGTAAAACAAATATAAAAGGAAATATATTTGTAAAACAAATACAAAGGAAGTTATGTGCAAACAAATAGAAGGAGAAATATTTGTAAAAACATTTACAAATAGAATTTAGAAGGGAATATTTGTAAAAACATTCACAAATAGATTAGATGGGAATATTTATTTATAGAAAATAAATAGAATGTTATAGATGAGATATTTATTTGTTAAATAAATAGAATTTAATCAAAGAAATATTTAGAAGGTGAATAGAAAATGGAAATCTGTTTTAACAGATAAATAGAATAGATAAATTTATAAATAACAGTTTATAAATTAAATTAAATATTTATCATTCGATAAATGGAATATATAAGTCTGAACTTATATAGAGAAGAGATATTGGTTTTTAACACCGATAGTTTTAAATAGAAGGGGTACACAACACCTGTATAGGTGAAGTAACGTTATTAAAGAGAACATTTATAAAGTGAAGAACCGTTACTAAAAGTAAATCTTTATAAATGAATAAACATTATCCAATAGGAGTTATTCGAATAGGAGAAGTCGATTAGAGTTAGAAATAGTCGATTAGAGTTAGAAATAATCAATTAGAGTTAGAATAAATCGATTAGAGTAAGTATTAACTAGTTAGAATTAATCAGTTAGGGTTAATCCGTAGAGTTAATTGAATATTAGTTATTCAATTAGAATTTATCGAATATTGTTATTCAAATTAAGAGTTAACCAGATAGAGTAAATTGAACATAGTTAATCGAATTAGAATTTAATTGAATGTTAGTTATTCAATTAAAGTTGATCGAATATAGTATTGAGATAGAATTAGTCAAACATAGTTACTCAGGATAAGTTGCCATTTCGTACGACTGCTAGCATAATTCGCAGGACTGCAGATAGCCTAGGGCGGTCGGATGTTTCCTGGGGGAATCATGTGTAACCATTGTGATCGCTGCGATCTAGAGTCAAGCGAATGGAGTTAAATCAAATATTAGTTAATCGAAAGGAGTTATCGATTATTAGTTAATCGAAAGGAGTTATCGATTATTAGTTAATCGAAAGGAGTTATCGATTATTAGTTAATCGAAAAGAGTTATCGGTTATTAGTAAATCAAAAGAGTTATCGGTTATTAGTAAATCAAAAGAGTTATCGATTATTAGTAAATCAAAAGAGTTATCGATTATAGTTTAATCGAAAAGAGTAATCGATTAGTTTAATCAAAGTGAGTTATAGAATATTGGTTATTCGAAGGAGTTATCGAATTTAGTTATTCGATGGAGTTAATCGAAAAGAGTTAAATCCAATAGAGTTAAGTGATAAGAGTAAATCGAATATAGTTTATTCGAAGAAAGATTTTCGAATCTAGTTATTCGAAAGAGAGATTATCGGATATAGTTATTCGAAGGGAGGAGTTATCGAATAAGGATCTATTCGAAAGAGAGTTATGCAAGGAAGTTGGAAATGTTGAGTATCAACATAAATAAGTTTTGAAAAGAAAATGGGTTGGTAGCACTTTTCCTACCTTAGCAATTTCGAGGACGAAATTATTTTAAGTGGGGAAGATTGTAATGACCCGGGATTTCGACCAACTAATTTTAAATATTTAGAATGGATTTAAATATTTAGTTGATAATATAAATGAATTTTTATATTTATGTTATCGATTTAAATATCGATTTCGATTTAGTATCGTATATATTAAATTATCAAAATGAGGAATCAGCGAATAACTGAATTCGAAGTGAAAACCGATTTGAAATCAGTTCAGATAATCAATACATAATTCTGTTTGAATTAGAATAATAATATTCAATAATTATCGAAGAATTTAAATGGTTTGAAATTTAAATTAAATCAATTTAAATTAATATCTTCTACAGACGATCGAACTGGACTTCGATGCCTATCCCAATGGGTTCGGAATAGTGGTTTTACCCTAGAATTGACAGTTGTTGGGTTCAGAAAGGAGTTCGCAGTCAAGGAGTATTTAAATTGAAGGATACCAAATTTTAACGAATTTAAAATAAAATAAAATATTTTTAAAGTGGATTCTTTTTATGTGGACTGAAAATAAAGCCGTGTTCCTCTGTAAAACAAACCCGTGCTTCTTCTTTTACCACAGATTAAAACTAAAGCCGTGTTCCTCTGTATCTCCTCAAACAAAGCAAATACCGTGCATCCCTATTTCTCCACAAATCAAACCAACCCTCCGCCTATATAATTAAAGCCACCGAAGTCCCTTTAATCACTTTCAAAAAATCGAAACTGGTGCTTCAACCTAAAATGAAATCATTCGATTTCGAATCCCTTGAGTTAGGGATTTGTGAGCGATAGCAGGAGGGAACGATAGCTTTGAATTGTTGGGGGATTTGGGCTTCGAGTACGCTCCGATAGACTAGGCGAGTTCTAGAGTCGCTGTCGCAAGCTAGGAAGTCATGATGGAGACCGCGACTTGGAATCTCTCGGTTTCACTGAAGACCGACAACAACTCACGATGGTGAAGCGAGAATGGTGGAAGGGGTCAACGGCGATGATGCTGAGAGCGATGTCGAGTTCCAGTGGGGTGAAGCCTGTCGCGTTTGTCTGGAGTTTTCAGTTGTACACTGTAGTTCTAAGGCGTGTGGTTTGGGTTCACGAGATCACGCTGGGTTTTCTCGAGGCTGCAGGAACCTCGACGTCAACATCAGGAGGATATCGAAATGTTCAAATGGAAAGGTGAAAATTATTCATTTAATTTAAGTGATTTTTGCTTATTTCATAAAAAAATGAAAAGAAAATAACAATTTAAAATGTGTTATTTATTTGTTCAAGTAAACCTAACATATATATTTATTTATGTTTAACAATACATAGGTTTGGTTAAGTATATTGGTTAAGTTAGAAGTGATTTAGTAACCATTAGAAGAAGAAAAATATAAAGGAAAGTTATTTATTTATTTAAATAAATAAATGTTTAATTGGTAAATTTGAATAAAATCATCGCAGGTGTGAATTTATTCGAGAAAATACATATCCGAGATGAAACGGAAATTTATTGGTTGTTCGGCAATTTAAATTCAGGTGAGTAAACCTCACTCACCTTTTATTTTAGAAATTATTTTTATATAGTTAAAAATAATTGTCTGTGCTTGTTTGAATGCTGTTTGATTATTTTAAAATATATATTAGTTATTTATGATATATATATATATATTGGGTTGATGATTGGTTGGATTCCCGCAGTATCATTAGCAGATGCCCGCAGTTTCATAGCGGATGATTACCCTATACGCCCCACGCTATGATTAGTGGATGACCTTCTATACTGTGATATCCTGCCTCGAAGCAGGATGGGTATTACTCTGTTGACTAACGTCTGTGGATGCAGGAAAAATAGGTTGTAGGAATCCAACTGGATTCCTCAAAAATATATTATCTGTTTGTTTGCTTGATTTCATATATATTCATATATGATGTGTTAAAAATCAAATGATTGAAAATTGGTTGATTTGATTGTTTAAAATATCAATGGGGCTTGAATATTGATTTATAAAAATATCGAAAAGGGTATTTGAGATTTTAAAAGGGAATTCTATTTTTATAAATAGAATTTGAATTTTAAATGAACTATAGAAAATATTAACTTGTTATGAAGGTATATTAAACAAGTAATCGAATTTATAAACTTTGTTTATAAATGAAAAGATGGGATTTGAATCGAATTTATAAACTTTGTTTATAAATGAAAAGATGGGATTTGAATCGAATTTATAAACTCTGTTTATAAGTGAAAAGGTGGGATTTGAATTGAATTTATAAACTTTGTTTATAAAAGGAAAATGTGGGATTTGAATTGAATTTATAAACTTTGTTTATAAATATGTAATGGGGGGGGGGGATTTTAAGTGAAGTTATAAACGTTGTTTAAAAAAAATGTAGAGAAACTATAGAATTTGAATATAAGATTCAAATGGACTTTAAACTATAGAATTTGAAAATAGAATTCAAATGAAGTTTAAATAAAGAGAATTCAAATAGAATTGAATTGGAAATTGAATAAGAAGTCGATAAGGAAACGAGAGTATGGGTATAATTAGAATTTGTTAATATACAAGTTAAAATATATTTGAACATGTCATGTTCAAATATGAAGGTGAAATAGACTGAAGAGTTAAGTAACAAATTTATTTAACAAATTTAGTTAAAACGATTGGTATAGTTAAAATAGATTGGACATGTATAAATATACAGGAGACAGGTTTGGAATAAAGTGTTAGAAGGTATATATATAGATTGCCCGACAAAAAGGTACGTAGTTAATTCATATATGAGATTTTATGCGCCGTATCGGCTAGCCGCTTGGCTTTTCTTTTTCTTTTTGATTGGAGAAGGCCTTTGTGGCAGTTTGGGGATTTTCTCGATGCTCCCGGTACAAAGGAGGTTATGGCGAATTTTTCCGGGAATTTAAGGAGATAGAATATTTTTAAGATAATTTGATAGTTAGAAATTTACATATCGATATATATAGAAGTCGATAAGACAACGAACTTAGAAATAGAATAGTATAATCAAAAAGGAAGTATAAGAATAAAATCTAGTAAGAATAGAAAGGGGAAGTGTATATGTGTTTAAAAGTGAAGAAGTAGTTATATGGTATTGATTATTCGAGTAAGTAGTCTTATCTGTTTTGACGTTATAAATGTTATTCAGTCAAGGTCTGAGAGGTAGTTATACCCCAACTTGATTGATTGCATTATTAACAAATGAACAATAAGATTTCAGGCTCGAAGATCAACGTTGGATAAGAGATAGTCGAATATAGTATTTGGGTTGTCGTAACGATGTTTTACACAACATCTGTTTTAACCCAAATAAGTGAAAGCTTGGAAATATAATAAACAATATTTCCTAAGTACAGAAATAAACGAGATCGGAAAAGAGATAAGTAATTGGAATATTTTCCAATTATAAAATATCATATATTTTCTAAAGTTAGAAAATAACGTGAAATGCCAATACGGTTGTTGAAAATATTTGGTTAACGAATATTGATAAAGAAATAGAGAAGAGATTTAATTAATGGAATATTAATTAAAGGCTCAGTGATTGTTGGATGTTTAGATGAACACTTGTTTTTCTTCGATAGTTAAATCATCGACTATCGAAACACTTGTTTTTATTCGATAGTTAAATCACAGACTATCGAAGTTTTGACCATCGTTGTCAATATGGAGAG
The DNA here is from genome assembly GCA_030737875.1 of Allium sativum. Classification (NCBI taxonomy): domain Eukaryota; kingdom Viridiplantae; phylum Streptophyta; class Magnoliopsida; order Asparagales; family Amaryllidaceae; genus Allium; species Allium sativum. Next base: position 92,168,375 of record CM060916.1, on the reverse strand, counting down.
ACCGGTTGGATTATTATCTGAAGAACCACTCCGTATTGGCAGTAGCGTGCGAATCAGATTATATAAAGATAATCGAAGACGGAGTTGAGTGCAAGGACATTTTCTATTAATAGAAATAGTGCCTTCGGTTCATCCTGTTCCTGGGTGACTTGTATGGATGAATGTCTGACAGAGTATTTCCAGAAAGGTCACGTACATTGATTTCTTCAACCGTACCAAGAGTGGAAGCGGAGAAGGAAACTTCTTTTAGCTAACACGTAATGTGCTGTTGAGGACGTCAATCGGTGATTTGATGGATTTGACGATGTGGCATTCGAAGTGAATCTGGTGTGATGATAAAGCGTAGCCTCTGGCCTCATCAACCGGTAAATGACAGAAATCGGGCAGGCAGCATGGCTATGTAGGTCGCACCTATTAGGGTGTATAATCACCTGATCTAGAGTTTCATTTACTTCTAAAATCTATTGTCGATGCTGTCCCATTCGGGAAACGGTTGCTGATCCCAATCGTTGGTGATATACATTCGATACACTCAAGCGAAATGAGTGGTCGGTCATGTGTGGCTGAGTTGCAAGATGTTCTTGTTGAACTCGGTGTATTCTCCTCTAGAGATATACCAGCGGAAGGTGGTTCCATACCTTGTCATAGTTGGAAATCCATTACCCAATACGTGCTTGCGGTTTATAATTGTATATTACATATGTGGAACGTGAGATGCAAACGTTCCACTATATTGTATTTACTTGATTTAGACACTATTATAATATCAAAAGAGTTTCGATATAAAGATTATCGTTCCTTTCAAAAGGGACTTTGAAAGTTAAATCAAGTGTTTGGATTCTCATAAGGGAAAAACCCGTTCCGTGTTATACGGCGTGGTCTTATGAGATATCATTTAGTTTTCTGAAACTGTTTTTAAACTGTTTACTCATACCAGTCCCATGACTGACCCGGAGTTTATTTGTTTTGTTTTACCTAAACTCTTGGGTGCCTAAATTTGTACGGGCAGTCAAGTAGTTCAGGATTTTTCAGATATATCTAAGGGAGCTTGGAGCAGGAGGCTTCAGCGTTATCCAGTTATAGCTGTTCCGTTGTGTTGTAAGTGTTGTATTCTGATAAGTGTATGTTATACAGTGAAGATTTTGTATTTCAAAGATATGATATATTATATTTTGTTCCGCTGCGATGTGAGATTCTGTGTTGTTATTTCTGTTCTTCTTCTATCTCTTTCTTCTAAAAAAAAATGTTTCGTATTTTCGTGATATTTGGGTTGGACGTATGATGTATATAGTCAACTCCGATGTTGCGGAAATCTGGTTCATTACAAATGCCGGATAGTCTCTCTGGTAGCTTTACTCTATAGGCCATTTGGCCAATCCTTTCTGTTATGGGAAATGGCCCTACAAATCTTGGTGCCGATTTCCCTACAGATCCAAAGAGAACTACATTCCTTAAAGGTGATACCTTGATGAAAACCATGTCTCCCACCTCAAACTCAATGCTAGTCCTTCTCCTATTTGCGTAGGATTTCATCCTGTCCTGAGATGTCTTCATGCGTCTGCGGATAAGGTCAATCTTTTTGGAAGTTTCTCTGACCATATCCGGTCCAAGCAGAAGTCTTTCTGTAGATTCCCACCAACAAGTCGATGATCTACAGGGTTATCCCTATAATGCTTCGAAGGGTGCCATGCCAATTCTAGCTTGATAACTGTTGTTGTAGGTGAACTCTACTAAAGGAAGATGCTCTTCCCAAGTCCCTCCGAAGTCTAGGATACATAGTCTTAAAAGATCCTCAAGAACTCTGTTCATCTTTTCCGTTTGTCCATTGGTCTAAGGGTGATAAGCGGTGCTCAAACCCAACCGTGTACCTAATGCTTCTTGCAAGCTCCTCCAAAATTCACTGGTGAAATTGGGGTCACGATCACTTATGATACTGGAAGGTACTCCATGAAGACGGACTATCTCATGAACGTAGACTGCTGCCAACCATGCTGCCATCCTCTTACTCTTAACGAGAATGAAATGAGCGCTCTTAGTAAGTCTGTCTACTACAACCCAAATACTGGTGTTGCCTTTCCTCGATCTAGGAAAACTATCGATGAAATCCGTAGAGACGCTCTCCCACTTCCACTGTGTGACCTTCAAAGGATGAAGTAAACCACCGGGCTTCTTTTGCTTTGCCTTGACCTGCTGGCAAATCAAACATTGAGAAACAAACACTGCCACATTTTTCTCCATCCCAGCCCGAAAGAAAACCCTCTTCATATCTCTATACATCTTATCATTGCCTGGATGAATAGTCATCTTAGAATGATGAGCTTCCTCAAGGACTGTCTTCAATAAACTCCCAACTCGGGAAACACAAAGCCTTCCATATCGTCGCAAACACCCTTTATCATCTGTGGAATATCTACCGAGATGATTAGAAGTCTCCCCTCTACTGAGCCTATCCAAGATGTCTGAAATCTATGGATCCTCTCACTGCGAAGTTCGTATCTGATCTGAAAGATTTGGTCGCACCTCTAGTGATGCCAATAAACTAGGTATAAACTCGTTGGAGGGTCTAAAATCAAAGGTTGATATTAACTCCAAGCTTTTCCTCTCCATAAAAAGATGAATTAAGGCCATCCTCTGCCTACTCAGTGCGTTTGCCACCACATTACCCTTTCCAGTGGTATAAGCAATCTCAAAGTCATAGGATGCCAGGAACTCCATCCATCTTTGTTGCCTTAAATTAAGATCCTTCTGTGATAACAAGTACTTGAGAGATTTATGGTCGGTGTACAACTCAAACTTCTCTCCAAGTAGATAATGGTGCCAAGTCTTAAGCGCAAATACTATGGTAGCTAACTCTAAGTCATGGGTAGGGTAGTTCTTCTCATGAACCCTTAGTTGTCTTCCTCCATAACATACTACCCTTCCCTCTTGCATCAGAACCGCACCAAGCCCTGTACCACATGCATCAGGGTATACTGGGAACACTTTGTTACCATCGGGCAAGGTCAAGACCGGGGCTATTGTCAGAGCCCTCTTCAATCGTTGGAAAGCATCGTCACAATCTACATCCCAAGAAAATGTCAGATTCTTCTTCATCAGCCTTGTGAGTGGGGCTGATATCTTTGCGAAGTCCTTAATGAACTTCCCATAATAGCCTGCTAACCCCAGAAAACTTCTCACCTCCGTTGCATTATTTGAGATTTTCCAATCTTGAACTTCAACTACCTTCGCGGGATCTACTGTTATCCCATCTTTAGAGACTATACGCCCTAGAGATCTCACTTCTTTTCTCCAAAAATGACACTTAGAGAATTTCGCCTTAAGCTGGTGTGCACGGAGAGTTTTCAAAACCTCCCTCAAATGTTGGGCATGTTTTTCCTCGTTCTTCGAGAAAATCAAGATGTCATCAACAAAGACCACGACAAACTTATTTAGAAACTCCCAAAACACCCTACTCATTAGATCAACAAAAGAGGCGGGTGCATTTGTCAACCCAAAAGGCATAACGAACCACTCGAAGAAACCTTTAGGAGTTCTAAAAGCGGTCTTGTCTATACTGTCCTCGACCACCCTCAACTGATGAAACCCCATGGCCAAGTCTAACTGAAAGAAAATAGATGCACCAATGAGTTGGTCAAACAGATCATCTATCCTCGGGAGTGGGTGCTGTTCTTTTTAGTGAGTTTATTCAACACTCTATAATCCACACATAAACGAAGCGAACCATTTGCCTTAGTTGTGAATACCGCCGGAGCACCCTATTCAGATATGCTTCGCCTAATAAATACTTTATCAAGTAGCTCTCCTACTTTCTTGCTAAGCTCCCTCCTTTGTCTCGGAGCCATATGGCGCACATGCAATGCAACTGGCTGTGCATTGTCCACAAGTATATACAAAAGTCAATCTCACGCCTCGGAGGTAAGCCCCAATCCTCATCAAAAACATCAGGATACTCACGGACTACTGGTACATATCGCAGATCATTGATTGATGCATCAAGTGACTCTAGGAAACTAAGCATGATAGACCTTTTTGGGTCACAAGAAATCTCGAGGGTCCTCCCATGGCAAGTCAAAAGTCTAACGACCCTCCTCTCACAATCCAGAATGGCACCATACATGGCTAGCCAATCCATCCCTAGAATCAATCCATAGCCCATGAAACCAAGCACAACTCGATGCCCAACACAGGTATTTTCAAACCCCGACAAATCATAGACATATGAGCTGTACCACCAATGGGGTTTGAGACAACAACGAGATCCAAAACTATACTAGTACTAAGGTGTAGAGACTCAACCATAGAATCCAATATAAAAGAATGCGAAGCACCCGAATCAAATCAAGTTCTAATAGGATGATTGGAAAGAGAAATCAACCTTCAACAGAAACTTTCCTATCTCTATCCGGTACACCGGCCATAAGAGCATGCAGCTACCTCCAAAAGATCCCGACCTTTTACCCCATCCTTGCTTTTTTGGGCAATCCTTAATAAGATGTCCGGCTTTGCCACAGTTGCAACAAGCGTTATTCCTTCTTCTACATTGCTTGACCAAATGATCCAAGTGCTCACGACATTCTTCTTTCCTTTATTTGAACTTTATCTATGTTCCCTTCCAAGGCCACCATTTTTCTCACCCCTGGGATGTGCTCCTTAGCCCTACTCCCTTATTCTCTTTTTTACCATCCTTGTGTGACATGCTAACAAATCTCTCGAAAGCTGCCTCAATCGCATGGAAATCCTAACGAAGCTCGAGAAAATTAGCCGCAGGTGAAACTACTGCGGCTATAGATGGAGATTAGGCACTTCCTTGCCCTTCGACATGTGCCATAGTTTTAACATGCCTACCGAACCATGCCGCAATAGGGAAACCTTTCGGGAAGAATCGGTTCCCCAAACAAAAAGGAAAAAGGAATTCAAACAGAGAATCGAAAGATATTACATATGGCTTTGGGGAATACGTTTTCCAAAACAAACTTTTCTTTTGAGAATGCTTTCTTTTAAAACCTTATTTAAAACAATTTTCAAATCTTTTATCCGATTTGATAATCTTCAGCTCTGATACCTAGTGTGACACCCCACATCCGTTAATTAATGTCACTCGTTAAGAGAAGGCATTAAGTTTCGTGAAGCGTTATAGGTAAACAGAAACATTACAAGACAGATACAAAATAGCAGCAAAATTTAAAACTTTATTAAGCAGAAAACATCGTGGTTCAAAACATAGTTACATCATGAGTCTGAAGTATACAAAACCCAGTACATCAACTTAAAATTTCTATCTTGTACCAAAATCATCAAAGTACAATAAACATGAAAAGTGCATAATCCCGAAAAGCATAGCCATAGTAGAAAAGGTAAGAAATCAAGAAGTACATCTAAGAAGCTACAAGTAGAAGGAAAGAAGAATCCTGATCAAGCTTAAGTATTTCCACCTTGAGAACCTCGGGGGAGGGGAGGGGACAGAAGAGAAAGAAGAGGAGACAAAACAGATCAGACACATAAGTTGGAGACAGATAACAACATATAAGGCAGGTATAACAAGGTAAACAGGATATAATATGCAGCGCTTCCCTAACACTTTTCTTTCTCTTCATCTATACTAGTATAACTCGAACAAGATGATCCCGAGCAAGTACAAGATGGTAGACTTAGGCGTACTTCTAATGAGAGGTTTTAACCCCATGCAATAACAGGCAGCCCAACTAAACATACCGGAGTTACCCTTAAGGATAATAACGGGCTCCTAAACATACTGAAGTCTAGATGTACCCTAATTACTACCCCAATCAATCGGCTCCCCACTCCGTAGATAGCCTGTACTGGCCCCCATTAGGATGTATCACTTCGTAAAGTGGCAACCCTTTATTTTCAGGATGTGCACAACCATATCTACCGATGTCACGATGTCTTAGCCTCCCATGTCCTGACCCATGAACGCACATAACCCCGTCGGAATGCGCCGCTAACACCGCCCCTTCGTTTTGGATCTCTTACAATCAACCCAATAAGCGTTCCCTGACTCCGACCTAGCTCAGAGTAATCATTTGATACCTATATTTCGGTTACTGACTGAAACGGGTCCCACACACTAGATGATACAAGCTTCCCCCCACGCTTGCATCCCCATTACTAGGATTTCCAAAGGTTATGCCCTACCAGTGTAACAAGATTGCATAACCCCAACAGGTTAAGTTTGTGGTCCTATATATAAAAATATTATCCACTACCCTAAAATATACTTAACCCTCCTACTGTTTCAAGCAAGTTTACTTAACCCCTACTCAAGTTAACATGTTCATGTAATCCCTATGGATTCAAACAGGTTAAGTATTCAAGTTCATTACCATTTATCCATTTATGGTTATAATGCGCTAGACCTCCCACATTAAGCCTACAACTTATGGATGCTAGATATGCCGGTTGGGTCCGGGAAGACTTCTTTCACAAGTCGGACTTAACCTCGTGCCTTAGCCTGTTACGCTTTAATGCACTTAAACCCCTCACATTAGATTCACCACTTGTGGTCGCTGGATATGCTGGGCGGGTCCGGGCAGACTTCTACCATAAGTGTAATCTAACCTCATGTCTAAGCGCGATTATAATTTCTAATTAATGTAAATCTAGGCATTCTCATTATTTAACAATTATCCCTATTTCATTATATGTTTTCATGCCCCTTTTCCAAGTCATATTCATCATTTACCATATGCCCCAAATTAAGATCTAAATCACAATTTGATTTATGCCCTAAATTAATATTAATGTATTTAATTCAAGTTATGCCTAAGTTTCCCAATACAAGTTATGCCTAAATTTCAAAGTTTTCCTCTCGTTTCCAATTTCACGCGTTCGCATATTTCAGCGGTATGCCTAGGCTCGAAGGTAGCATGACTATAAACTAAAAAGGGAAAAGAAGAAGGGGAGAGAACAGAAATAAACATAATAACAAGGTTGACATATGATGGCAGGAATAGGCATAGCAACTAATAAGCATATAGTGACAAAATTGGGCATAATGACAAAACTGACATATATGAATAGATCTGATGAATATGTGATAATAGAACTGATTAGGCATAGTGACACGATCATAAACAGGCATGATGAGATCTAATCAGTGAATTAGATATACAAATAATGGCAGATCTAACCTAATAAATAGGTATATGCTTAGATTCAATTCATAGTCATGTCAAAATAACTTAGATACATAGGTTATGACAGATCTGATATGATTTAGTTAGTCACAGGCTTAGATCAAATTCATAGACATATCAAAAATAACTTTTAAGTATTCGTATCTGAAAATAACATAGACTCAAAGAGAATGGATCTAAGAAACAGAAGAATTAACCGTAGATGTAAAAGCAGAGATAGTTGAATTTAAATAACTTGTTTGTAGAAGAAGAATAGGCTATTTTCAATCTCTCCATTGTTTTTGAATGAATAAAGCAATGGGTATAAGATCATATTTATAGCATAGGGTCAACGAATATAGCCAAGAATTTATATGGGGGTCAACCCCCCTTGGTGTGTCGACCTAGGGGTCGACACAGGGGTCGACCCATGGGTCGACAACCATAGCGGGAATTTTCCCGCCCCTCCCCGCTACGTGAATTTGAATTATTTTGAATTCTGGTATGGCTTTAATTATATATATATATATAAAAATGTCTTATGCATATACAAACTTCAAACCTTAATATCTTTTCATACAATGTCCGTTTTACGCAAACCAGGTGTCTGTTTTGACCGGAATTCCAACAGGAATGCAATGGCGCAGTCCGTTTCACTTAATTATGAATATATAATTAAGTATTCTTTAGCTTATTATCATAGTGTGTTATAAAATTACGGGGCGTTACAATTAACTAACCCAATAATATCTATTTAGTAACTTTTTAATGGATTCACCTACCCACCCGAAGAGATTCTGTAAATAACAACTAGGTTCCAATGACCATAAGATTGCCTGAAAATATTTTTCCTATTTGATTTAATCGCATTCGGCATCGAAAAAATATCAATCAGGTACCAACCCATTCAAAAGTCATTCAATCGAAAGGTCAAGTCGTTTAGCTGAAAGGATCCTTCTGCTTACAAAACTCAAGGGATTTATTTGATGAGCTCTTAGTTATTAAATCTAGATTTACCCTTCTCGAAAGTCAACCCTTCAAACACCTCAAGTTTTGCGACACCTAGGTTAATGGAATCTAGACAAATCAAATTAAGTTCTGTAAATTCAAAATAAAATTTAAACTAACATTCAATCCTCTTACTACATATCTTATTGTTCTACAGGAAATTCACATCTTGCTATGTTATCAAGCTTTCGATTGGACTATAAGGGACATGCAACATCGAAAATTTATCTGATACTACCTGTGAGCACTAGATACTTTCGAATGGATCCCATAACTCTCGACTAAAGCGAAAGACATAATCTAAGTAAATTCTTCACAACTAAGGATTCAATCAAGAGTTTTCTACTTTAGAGTGTTGTGGTTAACATTTTTAGTGCTAGAAGGAAGGTACAAACCTTTGAAAACCTTTACCCCTTCGACACTTTGTCAACCTTTAATTGGGTTAAAAGGAAAGTTGCTATCAAATGGAATGAATATGGCTTGCAATTCAAAAGGAATTTCTTATAAGTCAAAAAGAGCACCTTACAACTCTAGGAAAGTTCCTTACAATCCACGGAAAATTACTTATGAATCATTTCTCATGACCTACAAAGAGCTGGTTATGATTCAAGTAAGGATTCATATAATTCGAAAGGAGTTTTGAGAAGAATGGCTATGTATCAAGAAAGGTATCTCCACAAGTTTGATGACAATCCTATAAAAATAAAAGAGTGGTGTCGCCTCCACTACAATAACAATTCTATCTGGACAAAAGGCCAATAGAATCGAAACAAGGGGCTTCATAACCACCTAAAATGGAATCAACTTGTATGGATCCGAAGTTATATGAAGAACAAATACATAGTTTAAAATCTTGGACATTATTAATCAAAAGAAGATTGAAGCTTATGATCTCAAAAATAAAAGTATAAATCCATTTCATATTGGATCAAGACCACTTATTACTTTTGAACAAATGATGGAGAAAAGGATAACTTTTTCGCTAAGATGAGAAAAGATATTCAAGAGTATGCACAATGAACTGTATCTAAAAGAAATATGGTGAAAGACTATGATGCATTCGCTCAAAGATGACAACCTAAAACAAGCAAACCCTTTATCATTTTTTGATAATAAAAGAATTATGAAAAGGAAAGCGATAGTCGAAAGTAAAACCTTATCATATAACAAACTTGAAAAGGATCTATAAAGGAAAGTGATTGACGAAAACTGTTAATTAATGATAAAAATCGTCAACACCCAATTGAGAATTGGTGGAACATACATAATAAAATTAGAGGATGATCAATCTAGAGGACACCTATAATAGGCAGGTCGACCTAGGCTATGTTGAGTTTGAACATGATATCCTCTTAATTAATCGAGCATTACTTGTCTCTTGGAATATCGATGCTTCCTCTTGAATGCAAGAGTTACCCTCTTTCGAGTGTATCAACGGAGCATTCTTAAGTGAAGCACGGTTATATCGGAGATGACGTTCTAAGTGCTCGTATTAAGGTCGGGGTTATTGATGCTATGACCCTCTCATGTACATAGAAATCTTGTTACAAAGGTGTGCTTTAGATTCAAGACAAGATAATGTAAATTGTGTAAAGAGGCAACAGGCTAAGTTATCACAACGCTCATATTTGATGATGCATCATAATCTTTAATAATAAAAGTGAAACTTCCACATCGATTCATCCCACGAAGGCCTTGGTTGTGTCAGTTATCGTGTCATAAAGCCATAATAAGTCATTGAACGTTATGGTATATTAGATATATTCAAAAAGATTAAGACACAAGTGTAAATCACGAGGGAAGAATAATTGATTGTGCTTGATAATTCTCTTTCCAATGTGCTTGCTCTTGAATCATTTATGTAACGACCCGAATTTTCGACCCTCGAATGTCGACGCTAATACATCCATGGTATTCATGAGCTGAGCACCCAAGTGCCGAAAAGACGAAAAGTTAGGGTGAAATAAAATAAAAAAGAAAATAGACTAAGGAAGAAGAGGACACAATATCATAATCTCACAACGGAACGATAACATATAATATAAAGAACGATCCTTACAAAACAAAACTATATGATTAAAACTATCAGAGAAGACTAACCTATCATCAACTTGGACGGTTCTAACAACCTGTCCTCATAAATGTTGATGTACACAATAGAATGTAGTAGATATAAAAAGTATGGCAAACTGAACTCCAACTCTCTTCCAAACTCAACAAACAAGTCAAATGCAGAATAATATAGTATGCAAAAAAGATATATCAATAATTGATAAATATAAAATAACAAACAAAAAAGGGTTATGTTATTTAGGACGCTGCAAATCACTACCACTTGTGACTGCCTACGTACCCTTATCTAATTGGGTACCCAATTAGATATAGGATCAAGCCAACGTACTTCTCCTATTCACAAATAGGACTCATGGAGACTATGATGCGCAAACAACAATGCAATTCCCAAACTACCCTTCATGCTTAATCTTCAAGCTTAGATTTATGAAATCTAATCAACCTTACTATTTTCAAATCCATTCTAATTTACTTCCCAATTCCCATTCCAAACCGTATTATCCCAATTCAGTCCAGTTATGCCAAACACACAAAATTGTGTGAAATAGACAAACTCAATATATTATATAAAATAATATATTCACTTCATGACAATTTCACATAGAACAATGTTATATAATCAATGGGGTCCACAGTTACGTTTAACACAAAATCAATGCATAATACAACATATGGATATAAATACTGTAACAATCATTCTGAGGAATCCTGTTGGATTCCTCCAACCTGTCCCCCGCATCACAACTCATTTATCAATACAATCTTAGGCCGTACGCATGTCTGTAACGGTTATCCCCTCAATAACATCCAACCATTTATTAGGAGAAGTATAGTTGTATAATACATAATGTCTAGGGTGTAGAATATAAATAAATTCACATAGAAGGAATGGTTACATTGGTCACATTCGACAACTATTAAGTGTACAAACAAAACCGATAAGGCACGTTCACATATTGGATTTTCCCATCGTAGATCTCTCAATACAGATCCGAACTCCATGTACAAGGGTCAGAAAGTAACTCCGAGCGCCGCATGTCTCTAGATAAAATATACCATTAGGTAAACACAACTGACCTACGCCCGAAAACTCCGAAGTGCGCCACGTAGAACCAAATATACCCAACTCCCGCGCGCAACGTCAAAGAGCTCCCGCAATGATTCAATAATAAGCATACACTAGATATGGAGTCAATATATCCTACCATGGGTTAGAAACTCCCAGATTGTGCTCCTACTCTGTTTTCTGTCATTTCTGATGTCGTGGTTTCATTCGGCATCTTTCACATGAGTCTTCATCACTCGAACAGAACAAGAATTCCCAAAGGAATCCCACAACTCAATAGATCTTGGAATCACACAAAGATCCCTTCCCAGATCTCGGAATCGCACATGAATTCCAATACATCAACAGATCTTGGAATCACACATAGATTCTTTCATAGATCTTAGAATCACTATATGTGTTCGAGCATCTCAACAGATCTCGAATCGCCATATGGCCATCACTTCACAACCGCTTCCAAAACATAGAACCCGTATACTAGTTTTGAAGTGGTTTTTGATAAGTAGAACAACTACCAATCCCGGTCTCCTCAAAACCAGTCGCTAGATTTAAGGTCAAGTTCTATAGTCAATTAATTGACTATCAATTCACGTAATAGACGTTTGTGCATGGAAAACAGCCTCGCTTAATTTCCATAACAAACGACTAAGCCTCCAAAGCACTATCAAGTCACAAAGCATGATAAACAATCAAGTCACTATCAAGTCACATGGCATGATAATAGTCAAAGTACGATTAACTCATATAAACGACTTCTAATTCCATTCCCATTTAATTAATCTTTCATTAATTAATACTCCTTTATTAGTAAACTTCTTTTTTCTAATAAAACTTCATTTGTCTAACTAGACTTCAATACTTCAAAACGTATTCATATACTTATCCCTCCGGTATAAGTATATCCATAATTCATTTCAAAGATTTCTTAAAATATAATCAAAGAGGTTAAAACCGTTGTTTAATAAAGAACCTCTTTTCTTTTATAAGTTAAACATCTTATTCAATATCTTTATCCTGAAAGATTTCTATACTTGTTTCTAAAATCAATTATTAAGGATCTAAGTATATTCAAAATCATTAAACCGTATATTCCATTTCCAAGGGTTTGAAAACAAGTGTTGCTAAAACTCTATTTACAACAAACCCAAAACAAATCCTTTTATAATTATCTTTAAACATTTGTTTAAAGATTCAATTATATTTACTTCCATATATAATCCGAGAGGGTTAAAGACGATTGTAACTAACACATTGTCACAACAAACCCAAAACCATTTTATGCTTATAGAAATCAAGGTTCATACACTTAACTCGTTTCTGACATTATCAACTTAACTATCCCTCGGTCAAGTGTATGGCCAGGTAAGTTAGAGCACTGGTTGCATATCACCCCTTGCCTAGACACCCCATTCTTGACACTCGCAGATAGATAAGCCTACTCGTTGGCTTATTAGAATTAAGCACAATAACCATGATATTCAATAAACAAGTAATTAGGAAGTGCACTTATATGACTACTCTAGCTTCACATACTTTCAAACTTACTTCAATTTAACATATAAGTTAAACAACCATTTTAATATGATAAGAAATCACTAAGGATGTCATTGTAAAGTTTCATACAAAGTGTTGAAAACACAACAATTCAAACTGCATCTATAGCGACTATCGCTATAAGTGCACTTTCAAATTCAAGTCCATAATATTTCAATCCATACTAATTCTTATGTGCTTTGTTTCAAATCCATTCCAATTATTAAACAAATCAATTCAAATCCAATTCCTAGTCCATTCCAATCCATTAACATGGATCACATATGTCGCTTACCTTTAAAGTAAGAATCAAGTTAACATTTTTAACATAAGTTACCAACATTTAAGCAACTTTAAGCATAGTTAAAAACATGCAAAAGGGTCTATGTTTGCTGTACTAAATAGTGAGTAAACTCATGTTAATCCTTAGCAAATCCAGGATCCAAGAATAAGAATGAAGATCCAAGAATAAGAACAAAGATCCAAGCTAGTAACCTCCTTCCTTTTCTTTCTTTCACTTGTTTTTCCTTGCTTCCTCCTACACCACCACCATTACTCAAGAAGAATCCATTAATATAGCTTAAGAAGAAGAAGAAGAAAAGAAATTGTGTAGAATTCCTAAGGCTATGCCTCCCTTTATATAGCTTTAGGAATGTGAATGGGAAAAGACAAAAATGCCCCTAAAATCCTAATGGCATTAATGAGTCATGAGATGTGTGTGTAAGGTGATGTGAGAGGTGTGTAAGTTGATGTGAGAGGCGTGTAAGATGATGGTAAGTTTGCTTTTTCAAAGCTTAAGGATTAAGCTTCCGTTTGTATACATATAAGGAGCTTATATACATACACTTAGGATATTTTCTAAACTCTTGATGTGACTAATTATGCATATACTTATACTTGTATACTTATGTATATGCATGTGTATAAATGTACCAAACAACGTTGCAACAATCTGAAACAACTTCTGTTCAACGACAGGTTGTAAATTTGAAAGTTGAAACTCAATCATATTTATAGTTCTTTGTCAAATTATTTATTTAAGTAAACAAAACTTGAAAATAAATTACTTATCTTATTTAACTAATGAAAACAAGCATATTTGAATTATTAAACACTTATTTAAATATTTAAAATCCAAAATACAAAAACTTTCCTTAAATTCTCATTTTTTTAAAATGATGACATCATCAAAATAGTTAGCCATAAATACAAAAGATATTTTTATTTGCTAATTACTTTCTAATGACTAATTTGACATATATTAAAATTTTCAATAACTTTTACTGAGGAAATAGCCATTTATCGATAAAATGATTTTTAGTCATTTTATCAATTTTTACCAAAAATATATTTTTGAAAGCATTTCTCCCAAACGAGTCTAGTATCATTAATTATCAATTAAATGATATTTAACAAGGTTATAAAATCACATTTATGAAATTTAACAAGATTAAAAATTGTTACGATATTCGAGGATAAAGTATTCATATTTCCGGGTCTTTACATTCTCCCCCACTTAAAATATTTCGTCCCAGAAATTGCAACACGAGCAACCAAAGAATCTATAAACATCGATACATAAAGTATCACAATACAAGCATACAAATCTCATGCTTTGCCCAAGTTCAAACCCTCTCATCGAACAAGGATGATAAACAACCAACTAAGCGTGCCTTGTGCTCAATAGCCTTAGGTATTACTTAGTCGATGATTCACAATACCTCATAACAATTCGAAGAGTCGTTTCCCAAACTCTCCACCAGATTGCACACATACTAAATCCCGTACGATGTTAATAACCCATCCGTACACTTGTCCAATCAGATAACTTTCCCAAGCATAAGATTTTACTTCCGAACAATTATAGCTTACTTGACATTCTAGTGCGGACTCTGATCTGGTTCCTTGACTAGAAACTTCCATCTTCCTTACTTTGCCATATACTATGATAGAAAACTTCAGGATCATATCAAAATTTCATATCAAGTATTCATCGTCAAGAATCTAGCGAAAAATCCTTGTTCGGACCAGTGTAAATTACCTTCAAAATCATGTACTTGAATCTGAATCAAGATCAACCATGCGAATGAAATGACCTACATACATCTTACATCTTTTATCCTATTGGTTTCTTAACTACCAATATCCTTTATTAATTCTTCTATATGTATAGTATACCATATTATTCTAATATCCTTCCTCTCTTTTTTTCAACATTAAATTTTCACTTAGTATTTCTTACTTAATACTAAAATCACTTATGAGTCATTTCATAAAACTTTACTTCAAGTTATTTAACATTGCATAACTTAAGTTCATACACATATAATACTCTAATGCATTCTATGAATATATCCAAACATCAACATTAAACGCCTTATAGCCAAATTGTGAAACTTAATTCACAAGGTGTTCATATCTAATGTTCCCACTTATTACCATCTACCCAACCCATGTTTTTAAAAGGTAAACTAGTTATGAGTCAATAAGCAATAGTAATGCTTATATACTGAACGAGCATAACTAATATTCAATAACTGATAATAGTTGAATATTATCATTTCTAACAACCAAACACATCATAAATGACTATATAAATTTATGAAAGTTTTAATTTTACACAAAAATATAAGCATAGGTAAAATTATTTCATTTACCAATTTTAAAACCAATATTGTGTAGATTTGCCTTGATTAAGTATTTAGAAATCCCTATTGATACCATGTCATCCCATATATCGACAAGAATTCATAAACCACTCAACAAGATTAACTAACACAACGTAAAATATTATTTTATATCACTAACAAATACGTGCTCTCATATACATAATACACTCAACTCATGTTACGACATTCCATTACCCTATCTCTTGATGAGTCATACCCAACCAAAGACAAGGTTTTCGGTCAACCTTGTGCTCTGATACCAAATGTAACAACCCGAATTTTCGACCCTCGAATGTCGACACTAATACATCCATGGTATTTATGTGCCGAGCACCCAAGTGCCGGAAAGACGAAAAGTTAGGTTGAAATAAAATAAAAAAGAAAATAGACCAAGGAAGAAGAGGACACAATATAAGAATCTCACAACGGAATGGTAACATATAATATAAAGAATGATCTTTACAAAACAAAACTGTATGATTACAACTATCAGAGAAGACTAACCTATCATCAACTTGGACGGTTATAACAACCTATCCTCATAAATGTTGATGTGCACCATAGAATGCAGTGGATATAAAAAGTATGGTAAACTGAACTCCAACTCTTTTCCAAACTCAACAAACAAGTCAAATGCAGAATAATATAATAAGAAAAAATATATATCAAAAAACAAACAAAAAAGGGTTATGTTATTTAAGAGGCTGCATCACTACCACTTGTGACTGCCTACGTACCCTTATCTAATTGGGTACCCAATTAGATACAGGATCAAGCCAACGTAGTTCTCCTATTCACAAATAGGACTCATTGAGCCTACGATGCGCAAACAACAATGCAATTCCCAAACTACCCTTCATGCTTAATCTTCAAGCTTAGATTTATGAAATCTAATCAACCTTATTATTTTCAAATCCATTCTAATTTACTTCCCAATTCCCATTCCAAACTGTATTATCCCAATTATGTCCAGTTATGCCAAACACACCAAATTGTGTGAAATAGACAAACTCAATATATTATATAAAATAATATATTCCCTTCACGACAATTTCACATATAACAACGTTATATAATCAATGGGCTCCATAGTTGGGTTTAACACAAAATGAATTCATAATACAATATATGAATATAAATACTATAACAATTATTCTGAGGAATCCTGTTGGACTCCTCCAACCTGTCCCCCTGCATCACAGCTCATATATCAGTACAATCTGAGGCCGTACGCATGTCCGTTACGGTTATCCCCTCAATAACATCCAACCATTTATTAGGAGAAGTATAGTTGTAAAATACATAATGTCTAGGGTGTAGAATATAAGTAAATTCACATAGAAGGAATGGTTACATTGGTTACATTCGAAAACTATTAAGTCTATAAACAAAACCGATAAGGCACTTTCGCATATTGGATTTTCCCATCGGAGATCTCTCAATATAGATCCGAACTCCATGCACAAGGGTCATAAAGTACCTCAGAGCGTCGCATATCTCTAGATAAAATATACCATAAGGTAAACACAACTGACCTATGCATGAAAACACCGAAGTGCACCACGTAGAACCAAATATACCCAACTCCTGCGCGCAACTTCAAAGAGCTCCCGCAACGATTCAATAATAAGCATACACTAGACATGGAGTTAATATATCCTACCGTGGGTTAGAAACTCCCAGATTGTGCTCCTACTCTGTTTTCTGTCATTTCTGATGTCGTGGTTTCGTTCGGCATCCTTCGCACGAGTCTTCATCACTCGAATAGAACAAGAATTCCCAGATGGAATCCCATAACTCAATAGATCTTGGAATCACACATAGATCCCCTCCCAGATCTCGGAATCACACATGGATTCCGATACATCTACAGATCTTGGAATCACACATAGATTCTTTCATAGATCTTAGAATCACTATATGTGTTCGAGCATCTCAAAAGATCTCGAATCGCCATATGGCCTTCACTTCACAACCTCTTCCAAAACATATGACCCATATACTAGTTTTGAAGTGGTTTTTGATAAGTAGAACACTTACCAATCCCGGTCTCCTCAAAACCAGCCGCTAGATTTAAGGTTAAGTTCTATAGTCAATTAATTGACTATCAATTCACATAATAGACGTTTGAACCTGGAAAACAACCTCGCTTAATTCCCGTAACAAACGACTAAGCATCCAAAGCACTATCAAGTCACAAAGCATGATAAATAATCAAATCACTATTAAGTCACATAACATGCTAATAGTCAAAGTACGATTAACTCATATAAACGGCTTCTATTTCCTTTCCCATTTAATCACTCATACTTGATTAATATTCCTTTATTAGTAAACTTCTTTGATCTAATAAAACTTCATTTGTCTAACAAGACTTCCTTATTAATCAGTAACTCATACTCGGTTAATATTCCTTTATTATCTTAATACTTAAAAAGGTATTAATATACTTATCCCTCGGGTATAATTATAATCACAATTCATTTTCAAGATTTACTTTATAACTTCAATACTTCATAACGTATTCATATACTTATCCCTCCAATATAAGTATATCCATAATTCATTTCAAAGATTTCTTAAAATATAATCAAAGAGTTTAAAACCGTTGTTTAGTAAAGAACCTCTTTTCTTTTATAAGTTAAACATCTTATTCAATATCTTTATCCTGAAAGATTTCTATACTTGTTTCTATCTTTAAAATCAATTATTAAGGATCTAAGTATATTCAAAATCATTAAACCACATATTCCATTTCCAAGGGTTCAAAAACAAGTGTTGCTAAAACACTATTTACAAAAAACCCAAAACAAATCCTTTTATAATTATCTTTAAATGTTTGTTTAAAGATTCAACTATATTTTCTTCCATGATATAATCTGAGAGGGTTAAAGACGAATGTAATTAACACATTTCCATGACCCACTTAACTCATTTCTGACATTATCAACTTAACTATACGTCGGTCAAGTGTAGGGCCAGGTAAGTTAGAGCACTAATTGCATATCACCCCTTGCCTAGACACCCCATGACGACCCGAACTTCCCCGTGAAGGAAAGCCCGGATTGAGTTGAGAACATGACAAATTAGAACACAAACAGAAGAAAATTTCATTTCTTATTGCAACAATTTCATCAGAATACAAGAATATACAGAGTAAGAATAAATATTACACATCTATTAAGTATCAGAGTTTTATAAGTTATAATGCAGCGGAAAATAATACAAAACACAATTGAAAGGAATATACGGATATAGAGCTTTTCGAATATCATTCCAGCTGTAAACCAGGATCCTGTGAATATAAATTTGCAAAACCAAAACTACTAGCTGCCCGTGCGGAAAATAGGGGCACCCAGAGTTTAGGTTAATACAATAAACTCCAGGTCAGTCATGTGACTGGCGTGAGAACTAAAACAGTTATTAATTTGATTATAAAGTTAGGTAAATCAAGGGACCATGTCGTATAACACGGAATGGGTTTACCCCCAAGAATACCAATTCATAAATCAAACAGCACAATGCTAAATAAGGAACAATGAAGCTATTATAGGACTCAGGTCCCATCACACAATGTAACGCAAGCTGGAGGATAGATTTTTTACCTTATAATAGCCAAAATGCTTGGTACATGAAATTTCATCTTTTACTATAACTATAAATGTATAGTGTCAAAACAATTTCAAATATAAATGTATCAGTCATAGACGGCATGAGTGCCCCATCCCACTATGTCGCCATACTAGGCTTTACAATCAAAACCACATAATGTCGTATTAGAAGTTGGATTTCCATTTGTGAACCAAGGCAGGGTATCGTCCTTACCGCTTCGAGACAATCTAGCCCATGTCTCAGGTCAGAGCTCGAGTGACCTTTAGATGTCAGGGCCGGTCCACTCGATGTGGATTAAAATGCCTGAACACTGCGTTTTCCCGCCCTTTGGGGCGTAAATTGGTCATATCCCGACCAAACCATCGGCCCCGGAACAAACGATATAACCAAGGCGCCTCACTGTCCATCATCCACATAAGTAAAATGTCAGGGCTTGTAAAACACTGACACCACTCTTAGCTAGAAGGAAACACATGTCCTCCTTGAAGTCCTCTCCCGTTTCTGGTTCACACCGGGGTGCGAGGTTCGTGATTTAATGCTACACAAAGCTATGCTATATTAAAGTCGTGCTTTGATCATCAACCACAAGACTCTGCTTTTCAATAGAAGCCTTGATCATTTGCATCTCAGCATGCCACACAAGCAATTCACGCTATGCACCCAGTGTATATCAATCACACAGAATGAAATCCATTGTCAGACACACATCCATTTACAAGTTTGTTCTGGGTCTGAACGAAACCAGAGGCACCTTATTCCTCGTCTTCGTATGTCCAATATAGGAGAGAGGTCCTCGCATATCCGGTCGATCTCCAAGTATGTCTGGACAATCACTGCTTATTACCTTGTCCTGGGTGTACAGCCCAATCAAGACATCAGTAATCATCCAAACGACGTGAAGACCTCTGGTCTTCAACCACCGTCTTCATCCTCGACACATCGTCTAATCAGTTATTCAGAATGGGATAAACTCGGTCTTTCTAAATAACTCGCGCATATAATAAACAAGTGTTATAAAAACACAACATACGCCTCATTCCAATCCATAATATTCTTTATTCAAATAAGCACATTCTTTGGGAAAGGTTCCCATTAATTTTATCAAAGATAAATTCTTAAATTTATTCTTTAATCTTTCTTCGGATATCAATTCAAACCAAATTATGGTTTAACCAAACTAGTCAGGATTATCGAACCTTACCAAAGTAATCAATTGTTTAATTTCCCAATCCCAACCTATTCATCTCATGAAGAAAAGCTGGTAATACTTCATATCTAACACCACGGTGTTATCGGTAAATTCAATTACCATTTCATGTTCAAATCTAATTAAAGACTTTACTATCGCCTGGAGTAAAACTGGTGGTACTCCATTCTCGATCATTTTTCGAATTTTATTTGATAATTTTAGTTATCAAATTCACCTTTCAATCTAATTAAAGATTCATTAAAACTCTAATTCAGTTTTAATTTCCAAAAATCATTACTTAATGATTATTCAAAGTTAAGAAATAAATCTTATCTTTAACTGGGTTAAAGAACTAATGTCATTTAAAACACAGCTCATGATAAACCCAAAATCACATTCCATTAATAATGGAATCTTCACGGAAAATAGATCAAAATATATAATCGATATGAACTTCCATATCCAACCGATACTATAAATGGAATAACGGCAAAGCCTCTTAAATTCCATATATAGTAAAAGTCTTCCTTCACAGAAGTCCACTTCTATTATTACCAAATCGAATTCCATTCCATTCCAATTTATTTTATTAAATTGGAAAACTTCACATTGGAAAATTTTCTTTAAATCTTAACAAAAGATTTAAAAATTCTAAATCACATTTCATTGTAACTCCGGTTAAAGAACGAATGTCGTTAAAACACAGTTCACAATAAACCCAATTCACATTCCATTTTCTGTTTCGATTAAATGTTAATTAATTGGTAATTCTTCTTTAAATCTTAATTAAAAGATTTATTCTTTTTGCACTGGGTTTAAGCACATTGTCATTTAAAACAAAGTTCATGACAAACCCAAAATCCCATCAGTCTCTAACCGTAAATTAGTAAGAGAACAATTGCCTAAGTATTGATCCCGAAGGCCGAAACCAACATTAGATCAATACCCAGGAAACCATTCAACTTAGCTAATCTCTAATCAGTTTCTAATTTTCTTAACTCCATTGGGTTTAAGAATAGTATTACTAAAGATACCATTCATGACAAACCCAAAATCCAATTTGAAATTAAATACAAGGCTCCGAATAGAAAATATATCGGCTTATATTCATATCAAATTCTGAAATCAACAAATATCATATTGGAATAACGATATATTTATCTTCCAAATTCCTCCACAATATCCGTATAATCACGGAATCCAATATCGAAATATTCCGAACACAATTGCGATTCAATCCATTCCAATTCATATTTGGAAATCCTAGTTATTTTTAAAACCATTTCAAATCCAATTTAATTATTTAAAAATATTGGATTTAAAATTCTAGTTTATAACTAGTTCATTTTGATAAAAATATTTTTTTATCTTTTCAAATATAAAATTTTTCATCCCAGTTCTTTCCAAATCATTTATTATGATTTTACACAAATTATTAATATTTTTAATAATTTTATCAAGGCCCGTACAGTCGATTTCCATAAACGGCCATCGAATTGCACTTACAACGACCTTTTTCAAATTTGATTTGAACATAGTTCCAACTCCAACCGTTAGATTTCAAATCTCTAATATTCGTTGGAAAGCTCTTTTCGATACAAACCCAAGGGTTCTGGTTTTAGGAGAATCCGATGGCCGGATCTCCCGTAATGTCCGTTCGAAATCAATGGTCGAAATTCAAGAACTACCGCGGCGTGGCACGTTTTATTCAGGCCATTATATATATATTATACATATTTCATCAATTTCCATTTATAACGTATTTTATAAATCGTTTTAAATTCGTTTTCAAACGATTTGAATATTCCATATCATCGATATATAAATGATAGTATTTTCGAAACATTAGATTTCGAAATCAATTCCTTTTTCGATATTCGTTATAAAAATGAATAAAATCGATATAAATATCGTTCACGTCAAAATGACGTTAATCTAATCAGCATAGCTTTATATATTTAAATATATTCGTGTCTATCCCAAATCGGACATCAAAATCAGATTTTGATCTTTTACTGAATTTTATTTTAAAATATTCATTATTTTAAAATAATTGTTATTTTAAAATATTCATTCCTTTTTGAACTGGATTCAGACATAGTCAATTACCATATAATGTGATTATATGGATTTCATACAACACATGTACACAATGACAACGATAAACAATCAACCATCATCCATAGTGCATTCTACACTGCATAAGCATTAAATATAAATATTTAACGCTTATAATAGTCTGTCAACCAGTAGATTGACATACAACTAAATATTGGGATTAGTGTATGTCCAATATCATCCCAATACCCATGTGGGGTTTCGATCAATAAATAATGAATTTTATTTGTGCAGTTGGGCGATGTGTAAAATTTGTCGTCCTAATCAATATCAGTCAAATGTGTGTACATAAACAAATCGTCCGATTTGTTTATGAATATATATTTTATTCATATACACATTAAAAATTATATTTTTAACTGTATAATGTTTTATTCCATTCTACAACACACAATCAATTTCCACAACACAATCAAACAAACAAACAAGTAGTCCATGGTCTGTGGATGACGGGTATCGGGTGCTGCTAAGCACCATCTGCATCCTAGTATATATTTCTAACTAGAAAATAAATTAAAGTGAGAAGTTCTCACCTTTGGGATCCACTCCGCCATTCTTTATAGGACAGATTGGATTTGGATTTCATTTTGCTTCCAATCAGTTTCATCGCCATCTGTTTCGCACGATTTTTATATAAAAAATCATATTTGTAACTCGCTACCTATATAAAAATCACATTTTTATAAACCGTGTTTACAATCAAAAATCTCTTTTCTATGAACTGTTATATAAATTAAAAACCATGTTTTTGTTTCGAACACTATATATATATATATAAACCCATATTTTTAAACTGTTCTATGTTTATTTTAAAACCATATGTTATTTTCTAAAACATATGCTATATTTATTTTAAAACCATATTCTATATTTATTTTAACAAAAAATACATTTTTATAATAATTATTTTTCTTTAATAAAACTGATTTAAAAACAATATCATTGATATAAAAATTCACTTTTATATTTAGAAGAAAACAGAAAATAACTATGCTAATTTAAATAATAAAAACTGAATTTAACTATAATGTTGTATCTAAATAAAAAACAATCACCTTTCACGGTTAAACTAAAAACTGCCGCTGATTGGAACCTCACCACCCCGTGGGGTCTGGTGGCTCAACGCGGGTTCGATCCAAAGGAGGAGGGTGGAAGCGAGGTCGAGGTCTCGTCAAAAGGGGGGGTGCGGTCGCGGATCCAGGTGGCGCGATGGGTCTGTTGAGGGCTCGCGTATGGGGTCGGCGGTTTGTCCTGAAATCGAGGGGGACAGGGCGTCCATGGGAGGAGAAGAGGGAGGGGAAGGTAGCGATGAGGGGTGCGATGGCGGTTGGAAGGCGGGGGCGCGACTGACGAGGTTGTGGGGGCTGAATCGCGATTTGGAGAGATGAGGGGTCAACGGTTTGACTGGGAAATGGGAAGGGGAGACGGGTTTTATAAGTTATTTAATTATTATATTATATTATTTTTCTTCTTTAAAAAGTAGGGTTTTTATTCGAACTCCAAATGAACCCCACCGACTGTCGCCCTTAGCTAATCACCCCCATTCCAAACATAATGGGATATGTTTCGTAAGCCAATTCGGCTATTACGATCAGTTTCCGTCAAAATCAAAATATTAATCTATATATTTAATTTGAACGCACATTTTAATTTACCGAGGCCACATACTAAACCCAAAAATTCCAGAAAATTATTTCTAGCTTCATATTGATGATACGGTCCTAACCAAACTAATTTCATCAAATTTGGAGACCGTTTGAAAAATGGCCATTTTTTGGTCGTTCCAAATTGAATGAAACTTTTAAAACACATTTTCTTGTGCCACGCTCACATATTGATTCCAAAAATTATGAATTTTGGAATCTAGAAATAATTTGACATCCCGGATCCAACAAAAGTGGTTTCGTCGAAAACGGAGGTCGTTTGCAAAATTTCCATTTTTAAGGGTTATATTTCCATAGCGACTATTTTTAATTTTCAACTGGGTATAACTTTTTATTCTCGCTATGAAATTTCAATTTTTTGGATTCGTTGGAAAGATATTTTCAAGTAGATTCTGATATTTTTGGTTTCGCTAAAATCCGGTTTATTTTGAATCCTGTACAGTCATTTGAAATTTGATAACGAATTTTCAAATTACCATGCCATTTCCAATTCCTTTTATAACTAAAATATAATTATTCATTTTAACTTCGTCGAAAATAAATTTTCCATCATTGTTATTTAAAATAAATCCTTTTAAATATTCAAAATCCGTTAAAATTGCCAAAATAAATTTTTTAAATTGGTTCGGATTTTCCGGGTTGTTACAATCTCCCCTACTTAAAATCTTTTCGTCCTCGAAAAGGAACGGAGCTGAAATTTGTTTTGCTAATCAACTCAACTTTCAGTTTGGCTTTCATTCTTCAACTTTTCAGTTTTTAAGAATTTTCCAATTCTTCAAAAATTTGGGCTAACACCCTAAATTTTTGAAAAATTTCGCCATAACCATCTTTGCATGGGAGCACCGGGAAAATCCCTAAACCGCCACATAGGCCCTCTCATCTCAAAAAGAAAAAGAAAAAGAAAAACCCAAGCGGCTAGCCAATCGGCTCATAAAATCATCTAAACCCAATAAATTAGTAAACATGTACCTATTTGTTGGGCATACAATTTTATTCCTCGTCTCTAGCCTCCTTGTCGTGACCTGCTCAATTATATATGTACATGCATGCATTTCCAAACAATTTTCAATACAGTTCAAGATTTGGTTCAATTTGGCCTAAATTTACCGTTCATTCACATAATGGTTTAAATGAATAATCACATAACACAATCAACAATCAGCAATCAATTAGTTGATTAACGTTTCAAACACATAATTTTAATACATATTCAAAAATCATGATTTTGATGCCAAATTCACTACAATAGACCCTATTTAGTTTTGGATCTCACACCATTCAATTGGAAATATATAGATATCCCACTTTCGAAACTCGAATATAAATTCTAATGAGTTACGTACTATAGCGATCATTAGAACCATCTCCGAACGATTAGAGTGTGGTTCTATATCTACCAGTATATTAAAACTTCGAATATACATTTGCAAGGCGTATATGCAAAATCTATATATATTGGATTGTCCAAATTCAATATATACAAAATATTCAAATATGTTGAATAAGGTTTAAATTTTCAAAACAAAATTTTGTTCTCATATTTATTTTGAAAACACTACCTTCACACTTGTTCTAGGATACTACTGATCCTATCTCTAACGAGTCGTTCTCATTGGATATTACTAATCCAATCTTTGATGAATTCTTTCGTTCGGTTCTAACGTGTCTTGTTCTCGAGCTCTGTAAACCAGAGCTCTAATACTAAATATGACAACCTGAACTTCGCCGTGAAGGAAAGCCCGGACTGAATTGAGAACACGACAAATCAGAACACAAACAGAAGAACATTTCATTGCTTATTACAACAATTTCATCAGAATACAAGAATATACAGAGTATGAATAAATATTACACATTTATTAAATATCAGAGATTTACAAGTTACAATGCAGCGGAAAATAATACAAAACACAACTGAAAGGAGTATACGGATACAGAGCTTTCCGAATATCATTCCAGCTGTAAACCAGGATTATGTGAATATAAATCTGCAAAACCAAAACTACTAGCTGCCCGTGCGGAAAATAGGGGAACCCAGAGTTTAGGTTAAAACAATAAACTCCAGATCAGTCATGTGACTGGTGTGAGAACTAAAATAGTTATTAATTTGATTTTAAAGTTAGGTAAATCAAGGGACCACGCCGTATAATGCGAAACGAGTTTACTCCCAAGAATATCAGTGCATAAAACAAACAACACAATGCTAAATAAGGAACAGTGAAGCTATTATAAGACTTAGGTCCCATCACACAATGCAACGCAAGCCGAATGATAGATTTTTTACCTTATAATGGCCAAAAATGCTTGGTACGTGAAATTTCATCTTTTACTATTACTATAAGTGTATAGTGTCAAAACAATTTCAAATATAAATGTATCAATCATAGACGGCATGAGTGCCCCTTCCCACTATGTCGCCATACTACGCTCTACAATCAAAACCGCAAAATGTCATATTGGAAGTTAGATTTCCATCTGTGAACCAAGGCAAGCGATCGTCCTTACCACTTTGAGACAACCTAGCCTATGTATCAGGTCAGAGCTCGAGTGACCTTTAGATCGTCAGGGCCGGTCCACTCGATGTGGATTAAGATGCCTAAACATTTTGTTTTCCCGCCCTATGGGGCATAAACTGGTCATATCCCGACCAAACCATCGGCCCCGGAACGACCAATATAACCGAGACGCCTCGCTATCCATCAACCACATAAGTAAAACGCCAGGGCTTGTAAAATGTTGACACCACTCATAGTTAGAAGGAAACACATATCCTCCCTGAAGTCCTCTCCCGTTTCTGGTTCATACCGGGGTGCGAGGCTCGCGAATTAACGCTACACAAAGCTATGCTATATTAAAGCCATGCTTTGATCATCAACCACAAGACTCTGCTTTTCAACAGAAGCCTTGATCATTTGCATCTCAACATGCCACACAGGCAGTTCACGCTATGCAACCAATGTCAATCCATCTCACAGAATGAAACCCGATGTCAGACACACAACCATTTAAAAGTTCGTTCTACGTCTGAACGAAACCGGAGGCACCTTATTCCTCGTCCTATATGTCCAATACAGGAGAGAGGTTCTCGCATATCTGGTCGATCTCCAAGTACGTCTGGACGATCACCACTTATTACCTTGTCTTGGGTGTACATCCCAATCAAGACATCAGTAATCGTCCAAACGATGTAAAGACCTCCACAACACTACAACCCTCTGTCACTATAAACAGAACCTTTGTCAACAACCGAAACTCCCCTCACCATTTCAACACTCCAACTACATCGACCACTAGCCATAGTGATTTACAACACTATTGCTTGACCATCATCAATTCCAAACACCCCATCACCAAAAAATAAAATAAATAAAAATGCCCATGCAACCCAGAATCTTAATAGGACACACTTTATTTCAAAATCCTTTTATGCTCAAAATTCTTTTATGTGAGACCATACATTCTATTTCAAAATCCTTTTATGCTCAAAATCTTAGTTCACGATTCCAAGACGAGACTAACATCTAACAATATGCTAGTAGAGAATTTACATGACATTTTCCAAAGATAAGTAAGCAATGCATAAGTTTTTAAATAAATTACCTACTTAGACAGCCATAGTTCACATCCATTTGCCAAAGATGATCAATTACCTATATACAACCATGACATTTGGTAACTGGTTCATAAATTCAGAATTTTATATTTGAACAATTCATAAATTCGACAACTATTTCTTCACTTCCTATCCAATAATAGATCTTGCATTTGTTATCTTCATTCTATTCTAGAAAAAAAATGTAGATGATTTTACTGGAATTAAATCAAATGAAAATAAAAACTTATAAATCTGTATTTCATATTTGTATATCTTACTTATTTTGTCATTATTATTCACGACAAGATTTAGTTATATTTTATATTTTTATAATACCTAGTTAATTTTTATACAACTTAACTTATTTTATTACTTAGTTAATTTATAAACCTTGGCGGAGAAATGTAAATGCAGAGAGAGCTAAACAAACCAATTACTAAATGCTAATAGGACTTAACGGTATATGCTGGACACACCATATTTAATTGGATGGACAACAAAAAAACCATGAGTAGTGCTTTTTGTATTTTCATCTTCCATTCATGCCAGTGCTTATACACCCTATTCTCTGGGAATCTGGCGTAAGTTCCTTTATTTAATCAGTTACACACAATAAGTTAGAAATAATAGTTAATAAACTAATTTTATGAACTGTATAAGGCTGTATGTACAACAGGTTAATGATTTGTGAATCCAATCCTTTGTAAAAAAAGTAAAATAATATGGACATACAAATTAAAAATTCATTATAGGAAAGATATCGAAAACTCCATGAATTATCTATTCTGAATAACTACATGTGTAACGGTAAGGAATTTCGCTCTATCCGAATCGATCGTTAAACCGACCAAGACCGTTCGAAACCCCTGATCGTTTTGAGAACAGGACAAATTGGAATGCAAACAGAAGAACATTTCATCGTTTATTACAACAATTCCATCAGATACAAGAATATACATAGTATGAATAAATATTATACAATAGAAAATATCAGAGATTTAAATAAAGTACTACAGCGGAAAAATAATAAAAAACACAACTGAGAGAGATATACGGATACAGAGCTTTCCAGATATCGTTCCAGTAGTAAAACAGGATCCTATGAATATAAATCTGCAAAACCAAAACTACTAGCTGCACATGTCGAAAATAAGGGCACCCAGAGTTTAGGTTAAAACAATAAACTCCAGGTCAGTCATGTGACTGGTGTGAGAACTAAAACAGTTATTTAAAACTATACTTTAAAAGAGAGTAATTCAAGGGACCACGCCGTATAACACGGAACGGGTTTCCTCCCAAGAACACCAGTGCATATAATAAAACAGCGCAATGCTTTTTGGAAAAATGGAGCTATTATAAGACCCAGGTCCCATCACACAATGCAACGCAAGCCGGAGGATAGGGTTTTCCCTTATAATAGCCAAACATGCTTGGTACGTTAAAACAAACCATTTGATACTATTATAAGTGTATAGTGTCAAAACAATTTCAATCGTAAATATCAATCATAGACGGCATGGGTACCATATATCATGTCGCCATACTAGGCTCTACAAATAAAACCGAAATATCACGTATTGGAAATTGGATTTCCGTCATGAGTTGAGGCAAGGGGCAAGCTCCTCTCCGTTCGAGACACTCTAGCAAATGTCTCAGGACGCCACTATGATCTTTGGAATCGGTTGGGCCGGTCCACTCTTACTTTTGAGGATTGGTTATTCCTGAACACACGTTTCCCGGTCCTAACAGACCTATATCCGAGGCGCCTCGCATTCCAACAACCACACAGGTGAAAAGTATATATAAATGTCAGCCAGTTTAAGCACCGACACCACCACTAGCTAGAAAGAAACGTCGTGTTCCCCAACGGTCTGTATCCCGTTTTTGACTCATACCGAGGTGTGAGGCTCGCGAATTCACGTTATACACAAAGCTGCGCCACACAGGCCGTTCTTTGATCATCAACCACAAGACTTTGCTTTTCAACAAAAGCCTTGATCATCTGCCACTTAGGCGTGCCACACAGGCAATTCACTCCATGCGACTGATGTTATCGATATACAACCTCTGAGCTCGCAAGTCTCAGAGAAGGGCGTTAAGCAAGAGAATAAATTCTCCGCCACCAAACAGATGTATATTTAATAGAGATCAGTCAACACAGGATAAATTCCAATGTCAGACACACAGTCCATTTACTAGTTCGTTCTGGGTCTGAACGAAACCGGAGGCACTTTCCTCGCATATCCATCCATCTCTAAGTTCGTCTGGACGATCACCAACTGATTCCCTCATTTTGGGTGTACAACCCAATCAAGACATCAGTAATCACCCAAACGATGTGAAGACTTCCGGTCTTCAACCACCGTCTTCATCTTCGTCATACCGTTGAATCGGTTATTCAGAATGGGTATAAACCCGGCCTTTCCGAATAACCCGCGTATATAATAAACAAATGTTACACAAACACAACATACGCCTCATTCCAATTTAGAATATTCTTTTATTCAAAAATCACATTCTTAGGGAAAGGTTCCCATTAATTTTATCAAAGATAAATTCTTCTAAATTTATTCTTTAATCTTCCTTTGGATATCATTTCAAACCATATTATGGTTTTCCAAACTAGTCGGGATTAGCGAACCACACCGAAGTAATTATTTATTTTATTTCCCAATCCCAACCTATTCATCCCATGGAGCAAAACTGGTAATACTCCATATCTAACACCACGGTGCTATCGGTAAAATTAATTACCATTTCATGTTCAAATCTAATTAAAGATTTAACTATCGCTTTGGAGCAAAACTGGTGATACTCCATTCTCGATCACTTTTCAGATTTGATAATTTAAATTATCAATTCACTTTCAATCTAATTAAAGATTCATTTAAAACTCCACTTAGTTTTAATCTTCACAAAATCAATATCCTGTCTTTAACTGGGTTAAAGAACCAATGTCACCTAAAACACGATTCACGACAAACCCAAATCACATTTGAATTTTAAATACAAGGCTCTGAATAGAAAATATACCGGCTTATATTCAATATCAAATTCTGAAACCAACAAATATCGTATTGGAAACAACGATATAAATATATCTTTCAAATTCCCATAACAATATCTGTATAACCACGGAATCCAACATCGAAATATACCAAAGACAAATTCGATTCAAATCCACCTCCACTTTATATATATTGGAAATTTTGGTTATTTTCAAAACCAATTCAAATTCAATTAATTTATTTCAAAAATGAACTGCTTTTAGTTCTAGTTCAGAACTAGTTCATTTCGATAAAAATCTATTTTTATCTTTTTAAATGTGGAATTTTTCATCCCAGTTCTTTCCGATTCACATATTATGATTTTACACAAATTATTAATATTTTTAATAATTTTATCAAGGCCTGTACAGTCGATTTCCATCAACGGCCATCGAACTGCACTTACAACGACCTTTTCCAAATTTGATTTGGACATAATTCCAAATCCAACCGTTAGATTTCAAATTTCTAATATTCATTGGAAAGCTCTTTTCGATACGAACCCAACGGTTCCGGTTTTAGGAGAATCCGACGGACGGATCTCCCGTAACGTCAATACGAAGTCAATGGTCGAAATTCACGAACTGTCGTGGCGCGGCGCGTTCTATTCAGGCCATTATATATATATATATAATATTTCGTCGATTTCCTTTTAAAACGTATTTTATAAATCGTTTTAAATTCGTTTTCAAAACCATTTCAACTCTATATTCAATTTCAAATCAAAATTGAATATTTCACATCATTGCTATATAAATGATAATATTTTCAAAACGTTATATTTTGAAATCACTTCTTTTTCTATATTCATTATAAAAACGAATATAATCGATATAAATATCGTTCGCATCAAAATAGCGCAACTCTAATCAACACGACTTTATATATTTCAATAAATTCGTTATTCTATTCAACAAATGAATATTTATTCTATTCAACACATGAATCTATATTTTGTAACGACCCAGAAAATCTGAACCAATTTAAAATTTTTAAATTGGCTAAAATAATGGATTTCAAATATTTAAAATAAATATTTTAAATAATGGCAATGAAAAGTGGGTTTGAATCGACAATTGAAAACGAATATAATTAATTCTAATTATAAACAAGGCTTGAAAAGGCGCTGCAGTTTCAAAAATTGAATTCAAACTTTGTTGGACTGTACCGGGTGCAAAACAAAATGGATTTTAGCGAAACCAAAAATATTTAAATCTGTTAGTGAACACCTTTCTAATGAATCTGAAAAATCGAATTTTCATAGCGGAAAGCAAAAGTTATGGCCGAATGAATTTTCAGAAAGGTCGCTATGGAATTTATATAGCCCGTGAAATTGGCCATTTTGCATACGACCTCGGAATTCGACGAAACCACTTTTGTTGGATCCAGGATGTGAAGTTATTGATAAGTTTCAAATTTCATAATTTTTGAAGCTAGTATGTGAGCGTGGCAAAGGAAAATGTGTTTTGGTCAATTACATTTAAATTGGATCGACCAGAAATGGGCCTTTTTGCAAACGGCTTCTGAATTCGACGAAACTAGTTTTGTTGGGACCGTATCGTCAAAACATAGCTAGATTTATTTTTCTGGAATTTTTCGAATTAGTTTGTGGCCCTGGCAAATTGAAATGTACGTTCAAATTAAATATTGAATGTTTTATATTTTGATTTGAATGGAAACTGACTGAAACAGTCGAATGGGCCTACGAAACATATCCCATTGTGTTCGGAATGGGGGTAAAATGCTAGGGACGACAGTCGTTGGGTTTAGATTGGTGGTCGCGTCAGAAAACCCCTTATAAAACCCATCGGCCAATCAAAATTTTTATAAAAAAAATCCTTTGATTTTCTCTCTCCCCGATATCGATTCACGGCGGAAATAGCACGCCGCCTTCTCTCCTCTTTTCTGGCCGCTCCGATCACCGAAACGCCATGGCCCAGTTGAACTTTTTGTAGATCCCTCCGAGCTCTTCCAATCCATGCAAAGTACACCCCCCCATCGTTTTGTATATCGCGTGAATCACCCTGCCGAAGTGCGGCCGTTCGAAGGCCTGTGGCGCCGCCAGATCGCGTGCGAGTTCATCATGGTGGGGCCCTCCAGGCGCGCCTCTCCAAGGCGGTCATCATGGTGCAATCGGATTTCAACATCGAGCTGCGGATCGAAAGAAAAATTAAAACCTAGTTTTGAAGAAATCGGGCAGGTATCGGCCTGTATGAATTAAACTGTTTTCAACTTCTAAAAGCGTTGCAAACCTTGTAAAAATCATATCTTTTTGCTGTGTTAACGAAATTCGATGAAACAGGAAACATCGTGACCGTGTGGACGCCTTCTACATTTTAGAAGAGACCGCATATTTTTCTGAGCCTTCTGCTATTTTTGGTGGAGTGGAACCCAATGTGAGATTTCTAATTTATAAACAATATGGAAAACGACGATGTATAAATTATATAGTCGATGTATGAGTTATATAAGCGTTGTACACCTCATGTATAAGCGTTGTATAAGTTGTACGTTCGATGTATAAGTTGTATATGCGTTGTAAATATTATATATGTGTTGAAATAAAAGTGAACTGCTATATATAAATATATATATATATATATATATACGCCCCTCGCCCACAAACCATGGACGATATTTATTGATTGTGATTGGTGTGAAAATTGATTGATAGCGAATGGTTGTTTGGGATTGTTTGTGGTTGATATTGATTGATTATGGTTGAAAAATACTCGTTTGTGGTTGAAAAATATTTGGTTGAAACCACATAGGATTAGTTTGTGGAAATGAAATAAATATATACATGCCGCCTACGTG
Organism: Allium sativum; assembly: GCA_030737875.1. Lineage (NCBI taxonomy): Eukaryota > Viridiplantae > Streptophyta > Magnoliopsida > Asparagales > Amaryllidaceae > Allium > Allium sativum. The sequence continues at coordinate 92,134,848 of CM060916.1, read as the reverse complement.
CGAACTATATGCATGATCCCCATTGTCAAAAACCGCGAGGTTTTAAGGTAGAGCGAGGAGCCGTACTAGGGACGGTCCCGGTTTTAACTACCCTACCGTTATGCTGCCGAAATTTTGAATAATATTCATGTGTTTGAATTATTTTCATTTGCTGAAACTATATTTATTCGTTGAATAGAAAACCTTCATGTGTTGAATCGATATTCATTCGTTGATTAGAAATTCATGTGTTGAATGGTATTCGTGTTTTAAATATAAAAATCACATTTTTATCTATATATAGAAATTATAGAAAACCTTCATGTGGTGAATTGATATTCATTCGTTGATTAGAAATTCATGTGTTGAATGGTATTCATATTTTGAAATAAATTGTTTGGTAATAAAAATCACCTTTTATCGACTATATGGACTATGTAAAATAATCTCGTTTTAAAAGAAATTGTTTTATAATAAAAATCCTATTTTTATCACCTATATAAACTATATAAAATAATAGTGTTTTGAAATAAATTGTTTTACAATAAAAATCACATTTTTATTATATACACGAATTGTTGAAATGTGAAGTGTTAAAAATAGCCACTCGTTCAAATAAATATATATGAGTTAAAATATTCATTAATTAGCTAATGATATGATTTTTGCCTATACACGTAACATTAGAATGAATGGTGTTTTTAAACCAAATAGAATCAAATATGAAGTTGAATAGAAAATGATAAGTGATAAGAACTGTATATATGTACATGCATATTTATTGAACAGGTTATAGCAAAGGGGCTAGAGAAGAGGAATAAAATTTTATGCCCGACAAATAGGTACACATTTACTGTTTTGTTTGGGTGATGATTTTATGAGCCTGTTGGCTAGCCGCTTGGCTTTTCCTTTTTCTTTTTGACATGAGACGCCCGTGTGGCTATTTGGAAATTTTCCCAGCCCCTCCCGTGCAAAGGAGGTTATGGTGAAATTTTCCAAAATTTAAAGGCGTTAGTGAAATATTTGAAGTGAGAACGATATTGAAATTGTTGAATGAACTATATTTATATAAATATATAAATATAAATAAAATTAAAACGAAACGTAGCCGTGCAGTTCGTGTTTTGAAACCGTGATTTCAAACAACTAGTGCGGGAAATCCGACCATTGGATTTTCCCGAAACCGCAACCGTTGGGTTCGCCTTGGAAATATCTTTCCAACGGCACCAACTTTGTAAAAATCCAACGGTTGGATTGTCTGGAATGTTTAATTCAAATCTAAAGAAAAACAGCGCCAGAATCGATTATATTTATATATATATATAGATATAATTAACGACGCTGCAGTTCGTATTTTGAAATCGAAACTTCAAACGATTGTACCGGGAGATCCGACCGTCGGATTTTCCCGAAACTGGAACCGTTGGATTCGTTTTGAAAAGACCTTTCTAATGATGTAAATTTTGTGAAGATCCAACGGTTAGATTTTCAGATATGTGTAAATCAAATCTGAAGAGAAACAGCGCCACGGCCGCGTTATGGCCCGAAGCGTCGTTTTGAATATATGGGCTATTTTAAAATAAATAAAAATAGCGATAAATCGTTATAAAATATCATAAACGACATGGAATGGAAATAAACTGAATTTGCTCGATTTATGTGGCTTTTGATGGTTGAATGTGTTTGGTGTGAAAATTACATTAAAGAACAAAATTGGTGTTGTCGAATAATTTAACCATTGAAATAAATTGATTTGAAATTCTAAATATACGTGAATTATTTGAAAAGGCCGAGTTAATTCTCATTTCAAATAATTGACCGACGATTGAAAGTCGAAGATGAAGACGATGGTCGAAGACCGGAGATCTTCACCTCATTTGGATGGTAACCGAGGTCCTGATTGGGAGGCATCCCGAAATATGGATAATGAGTGGTGATCGTCCAGACGTACGTGGTGATCGATGGGTTTGCGAGGTATTTAGTGCCTCCGGTTTCGTTCAGACCCAGAACGGACTTGTAAATGGGCTGTGTGTCTGACATTGGATTTTATTCTGTGTTGATTGATCTCTGTTAAATATACATCTGTTTGGCGGCGGAGAATTTATTCTTTTGCTTAACGCCCTTCTCTGAAACACACGAGCTCAGAGGTTGTATATCGATGGACATCAGTCGTATGGCATGAATTGCCTGTGTGGCATGCTAAGATGCAGTGATCAGGACTTCTGTTGAAAAGCAAAGTCTTGTGGTGATGATCAAAACACCGTCGGTGTGGCGTAGCTTTGTGTATAACGTGATTTCGCGAGCCTCACACCCCGGTATGAACCAGAAACGGGAGAAGGACCTCAGGGAGGGCATGCGTTTCTTTCTAGCTAGGGTGGTGTCAGTGACCTACCAGCCCTGACATTTATATACTTTTCACCTGTGTGGTTGTTGCTGTTGCGAGGCGCCTCGGTTAGATCGGACGATCCGGGTCCGATGGAGCCATTCGTTGGCTCATTTACACCCTAAAGGGTGGGGAAACGCAGTGTTTAGGAATTTTAATCCACATCGGTGGACCGGCCCTGATGATCCAAAGGCTTTACTGAGTACTTGCCTGAGGGGCGGGCTAGAGCGTCTCGAATTTGGTAAGGACTATCTTTTGCCTTGGTTCATGACGGAAATCCAATTTTCAAATACGACATCGTGCGGTTTTGATTGTATATATATATGGCGACATGATATATGGTACCCATGTCGTCTATGATTGATAGTTATGATTTGAAATTGTTTTCAAAGCATATAAACACTAGCAACAATATCAAATGCCTTTGTTTATTCGTATCAATCATAATTTGGCCATTATAAGGTAAAACTCTATCCTCCGGTTTGCGTTGCATTGTGTGATGGGAACTGAGTCTTATAATGGCTTCATTTTTATAAAAAGCATAGCGATGTTTAAAAGAAAGATTTGTATTAGAGCACTGGCAATCCAATGGAGTAAACCCGTTCCATGAAAGTGGCGTGGTCCTGTGATTAGCCATATTATATATGTGTTGAATAGATTTCTCATACCAGTCCCATGACTGACTCGTAGTTTGTTTCACTTTCAAACTCGGGTGCCCCTTTTTCTACATGAGCAGCCTTGTATTCAGGTTTAGCTGGTTATTTCTGGATAGCTGGAGCTGAAGATGGATTCTATCATTTATCTCTTTTTATGCTGTTCAGCTCCTATTGTACATATTTTGTTTGTTTTCCGCTGTAGACATTTATGTATAGCTAAACTGTATTTGTACTAAGTATGATCCTATATGCTGTGTAACTCTGATGATTACTTTTATCCAGTATATTCTATTGTTCATTATCTGGTGTATTTATTTAATTCTGTTCTGCTATTATCTGTTTCTGTGTTACATTCCACGGATTACCCTTGCCGCCGTCAGTACGGGTTTGGGGTCATCTCATTTGGTATCAGAGCTTTGGTTAAGCTTAGTTCTGGAATATAACATTTGAAAGAACTCGTCAGAAATAGGACCAGTAGCGTTCTAGGATGGGTAACTCTATACAGATAGGATCAGTAATATCCTAGTATAAGTAAAGCAGAATGGAATACACCCCAGTAGACACATTTACATTGAAGTATTTGTCTCTATGTTTGAAAATTTTCTTTTCTGTGACCTGACACTTGATCTGCCATTGGCAGAAGCACTAGAAAATGAGTGTCAGAAACAGGAGAAATGCAGAACCCGATCTAGAGGCTCTATTAAAGAGATATCGAAATCTGAACGGAGCACAGTTCTCGGGCAATGAATCTATAATTCAAACTCAAGCTTGGATGAGTTCTGTCGAAAGAATATTTGAGCGTATCCAGCTGAGGGATGACCGGAAACGGTTAGTAGCATCTTGGGCGCTCAAAGAAGAAGCTTTAATCTGGTGGGAAACAATCATCAAAGATAATCCAGAAGGTGATATCACCTGGGTCAGATTCAAAGTGATTTTCCTGGAAAGATTTACTCCTCCTGAAGCAACGGAGCGATTATGTGATGAATTTTCTTATTTGATACAAGGTGACATGACCATCCCAGAATATCATAAGAAATTCAACGAACTTGCTCACTTTGCTCCTCATCTGATTCAAGATCCAAAGAGGAAAAATCTAAGATTTATTCATGGCCTGCAAAGGAGATACCAGAATAGTGTAATGAGGAATGTGAAGCTTCCTTTTTCTAAAATGATATACATGGCTTATCAGTATGAAGATCTCCATAAGAAAGGAATGTTACACGACGAAGAAGAAGTCTATTCTAGTGACAAAACAGAGTCAGAAACTGATATTCCTGAAGCCAGTACAAGGTCGGAGATCAATAAGAAGCCCAGTGCCAAGAGAAAAAGGGTCGAATCTGGGAACGAACGAATAATGACCGCCACGTGCTCAAGCTGCAATAAAAAAGGGCATTTGGCGATAAGTTGCAAATCTTGGAACAAACGAAGAAAAAGTGGATCTAAGCCCACTGAGAAACAAAAGAACCCACATGGGGAAAGGAGATGCCATAAGTGCCGCCAAGCAGGTCATATTGCACGGGAGTGCCAACTCTCAAAGAAATCTGAAGCAGTACATATAAATGAATTCGCAGAGACTTCCGAGCCCTCATCTAGTCAAGAAAGGGCCGATGTTTTAGAAGGCACGCTAACTGTCAAAAACATTCCAGTCAAAGTACTGTTTGACACAGGCGCGTCATGAAGCTTCATTGCAAAAGATGCAGCTAAGAAACTGGATTTGAATTTGAAAAAGCTGAAGGAACCAATGATTGTCCAGAATCCGGTTGGGGGTTCCATTGATCTCAGTTGGATTTGTGGAGTGCCGGTTTCTTTCTCTCATTATCGATTTCCTACCATCGCAGTCGTCATGAATTTTAAAGAGTTTGATCTTATCTTGGGGTTAGATTGGTTGACCAAATATGAAGCTGAAGTCAAATGCGCCGACAGAGTCGTAAAGGCGAAGATTAAATCAGGTGATTATATAACCATTCCCTATGAAGGACAGAAAGCTAATAGAAAAGACTTTTGGGCAGCTCTAAATATTTCTCCAGCCCAAATAGAAAATGTCCCTGAAATCACAGAGAATATTCCCGACCTAGTGAAAGATATTCCTGTCGTCAAGAACTATGCGGATGTGTTCGAAGAAGTTGTTCGCTTACCTCCGCAGAGAGAAATAGATTTCAAAATTGCTTTAATTCCGAATGCAAGGCCGGTAGTTCACGCTATTCGAAGAATGTCCTTGAAAGAGAAGGAGGAATTAGACAATCAAACACGACAACTAGTATGGAAGGGTCTGATCAGGCCTAGTTTCTCTGACTGGGGTGCAGCAGTGGTGTTTGTCCCAAAATCTGACGGTACTCTACGTCTATGTGTGGATTATCGTGATTTGAACAAACAGACAATAAAGAACAAATATCCATTGCCGCGGATTGATGATTTGTTGGATCGATTAAATGGCGCACAAGTATTCTCAAGGATGGACCTAGCTACAGGCTTCCATCAACTTCGAATTGCCGAAGAGTGTGTTCCAATGACAGCATTTAGAGGTCCCGACTTATTTTACGAGTGGTTAGTAATGTCGTTCGGCTTATGTAACGCTCCAGCTTACTTCGTTGATCTGATGAACAGAGTATTCAGAGGAGTATTGAATAAATTTGTTCTGGTTTTTATTGACGATATTCTAATCTTCTTTAAATCAAAGGCCGAACATGAAAAGCATCTGGAACAGGTTCTAGAAATTCTGAGACGGAATGTATTAAAAGCCAAGTTTTCCAAATGTATATTCTGGCAAGATGAAGTGAAGTTTCTGGGCCACGTCATAACGAAAGAAGGAATTGCTGTGGATCCAAGAAAAATCACAGCTATTCAAAACTGGAAGCAGCCTAGAACCCCCACTGAAGTCCGCAGTTTTCTCGGTTTGGCTAGCTATTACAGGAAGTTCGTTAAAAACTTTTCGAAGATATCTGGTCATTTAACAAAGCTTACGAAGAAGCACTCTAAGTTCAAATGGACTCCAGAAAGTGAGGAGGCTTTCGAAGAGCTAAAATTAAGACTAACGACAGCTCCAGTGTTAACCATCATAGATGGCAACCAGGATTTGAAAGTCTGGACTGATGCATCTAGAGAAGGCCTTGGCGCAATGTTAATGCAAAGAGGCCAAGTGATCGCTTATGCTAGCCGTCAGCTGAAGCTACACGAGAAAAACTACGTCACTCATGATCTTGAGTTATTGGCGATAGTATTCGCTTTGAAAATCTGGAGGCACTATCTTCTGGGTGAGAGATTTGAACTGTTTACAGATCACCAGTCGTTAAAGTATCTGTTCACCCAGAAGGACTTGAACCTGAGGCAGCAACGTTGGCTGGAGTTTCTTGCAGCGTATGACTTTGAAATTATATATACTCCAGGGAAAGCCAAAGTCGTGGCCGATGCGTTAAGCCGAAAGAATGAAATGATCGCCAGTTTTATTATCACGACTTCGCTGATAGATAAAATATCTGCTCTTCAGGAGGATGATCTCTTCATTCAGAAGATCAAAGAGATAATTCAACAAGGCGAACCCTCAAGTTTTCAAGTTGATAAAGATGGAATTCTAAGGCTCAAAGGTCGAATCTGTGTCCCTAACATTCCTGAGTTTCGAAAGGAAGTACTGGACGAATGCCACAAGTCGAAACTCAGTATCCATCCGGGAGTAAGCAAAATGTATAATGACATCAAACGCACTTTCTGGTGGAAGTCGATGAAAAGCGACATTTCCTTATATGTTAGCCGATGCCCTACTTGCCAGCTAGTCAAGAGTGACCAACAGAAATTGGCTGGATTATTACAACCGCTAGAAGTTCCTGGTTGGATGTGGGAACATATTTCTATGTATTTCATTGATGGTCTGCCCAGAACCAGAAAAGGAAATGACAGTATTTGGGTGATCGTAGATCGCTTCACGAAGACCGCCCATTTCATACCTGTCAGATCAAACAGAACTGCTCAGAGTCTGGCGCAGATTTACTTCAAAGAAATAGTTAGACTACATGGAGTGCCGCTCAGTATAGTTAGTGATAGAGATACAATATTCACTAGCAAATTCTGGGAAGCATTTCAAGTCGAACTAGGAACGAAGTTGAACTTGAGCACCGCTTATCATCCTCAGACAGACGGTCAGACTGAGAGGGTGAATCGTATTTTAGAAGATCTATTGCGGGCTTGTGTTATAGATTTCGGTGGATCATGGGAAGACCATCTGCATTTGGCTGAATTCTCATATAACAACAGTTACCAGGCGAGTCTGACAATGTCGCCATTCGAAGCATTGTATGGTAGACCGTGCCGATCTCCTGCTTGTTGGGTCGAACCCGGTAATAGACTTGTGTTGGGCCCTGATATGGTCCGAGAAGCCGCCGACAAAGTCAATTTTATTAAGAAGCGATTACTCGCCGCTCAAAGCCGACAAAAGAGCTATGCCGATAGGAGAAGAAGAGATATATCCTTTGTTATAGGCGACTATGTATATTTGAAAGTATCGCCGATGAGAGGAGTTATCCGGTTCGGTAAAACTGGAAAGTTGGCGCCCAAATTCATAGGTCCGTTTCCTATTCTGGAACGGATCGGGACTCTCGCTTATAGGGTCAAATTGCCTGACTGGTTGCCTGGAGTTCATGATGTATTTCATATATCTCAACTTCGAAAACACGTTCATGATCCAGACTTGATCGTGGAAGAAGCAGCTCAACAGGACATTGAAATTACCCCAGAATTAGCTGTGAGGCGAGAGCCGTTAAAGATCATCGGCAAAGAAACCAAAGAACTGAGGAACAAGAAGGTCCACTTAGTCAAAGTGCAATGGAGTGGAGATCCGCGAGATTGTACTTGGGAAACTGAGGAGAGCATTCAGAAAGCTTATCCTAGATGCCGAGTGGATATCTCTGATTGACTCCGGTGAAAGGTACATTTACCCTACTTTGCATTACCACTTAATTCTCTACTCTGCTATTATTTTCTTCCCATGGATGTGAACTTTTAAATTCTATGGTCTGAATGATTTTAAAAGGAGTATAGAAATTGATTAGTATATTTTTGAAAGGTTGAAAACAATTGGATTGGTTGTTGTGTTGTGTGATTGTAGATTTATCAAACCACTTTCGGCTTTGTTCCTTTTCGGGGACGAAAAGTTTTAAGTGGGGGAGATTGTAACGACCCAGAAAATCCGAACCAATTAAATTTTTTTAAATTGGCTAAAATAATGGATTTTAAATATTTAAAATAAATATTTCAAATAATGGCAATGAAAAGTGGGTTTGAATCGACAATTGAAAACGAATATAATTAATTCTAATTATAAACAAGGCTTGAAAAGGCACTGTAGTTTCAAAAATTGAATTCAAACTTTGTTGGACTGTACCGGGTGCAAAACAAAACGGATTTTAGCAAAACCAAAAATATTTAAATCTGTTAGTGAATACCTTTCTAATGAATCTGAAAAATCGAATTTTCATAGCAGAAAGCAAAAGTTATGGCCGAATGAATTTTCAGAAAGGTCGCTATGGAATTTATATAGCCCGTGAAATTGGCCATTTTGCATACGACCTCGGAATTCGACGAAACCACTTTTGTTGGATCCGGGATGTGAAGTTATTGATAAGTTTCAAATTTCATAATTTTTGAAGCTAGTATGTGAGCGTGGCAAAGGAAAATGTGTTTTGGTCAATTACAGTTAAATTGGATCGACCAGAAATGGTCCTTTTTGCAAACGGTCTCTGAATTCGACGAAACTAGTTTTGTTGGGACCGTATCGTCAAAACATAGCTAGATTTATTTTTCTGGAATTTTTCGAATTAGTTTGTGGCCCTGGCAAATTGAAATGTACGTTCAAATTAAATATTGAATGTTTTATATTTTGATTTGAATGGAAACTGACTGAAACAGTCGAATGGGCGTACGAAACATATCCCATTGTGTTCGGAATGGGGGTAAAACGCTAGGGACGACAGTCGTTGGGTTTAGATTGGTGGTCGCGTCAGAAAACCCCTTATAAAACCCATCGGCCAATCAAAATTTTTATTAAAAAAAAACCTTTGATTTTCTCTCTCCCCGATATCGATTCACGGCGGAAATAGCACGCCGCCTTCTCTCCTCTTTTCTGGCCGCTCCGATCACCGAAACGCCATGGCCCAATTGAACTTTTTGTAGATCCCTCCGAGCTCTTCCAATCCATGTAAAGTACACCCCCCCATCGTTTTGTATATCGCGTGAATCACCCTGCCGAAGAGCGGCCGTTCGAAGGCCTGGGGCGCCGCCAGATCGCGTGCGAGTTCATCATGGTGGGGCCCTCCAGGCGCGCCTCTCCAAGGCGGTCATCGTGGTGCAATCGGATTTCAACATCGAGCTGCGGATCGAAAGAAAAATTAAAACCTAGTTTTGAAGAAATCAGGCAGGTATCGGCCTGTATGAATTAAACTGTTTTCAACTTCTAAAAGCGTTGCAAACCTTGTAAAAATCATATCTTTTTGCTGTGTTAACGAAATTCGATGAAACAGGAAACATCGTGACCGTGTGGACGCCTTCTACATTTTAGAAGAGACCGCATATTTTTCTGAGCCTTCTGCTATTTTTGGTGGAGTGGAACCCAATGTGAGATTTCTAATTTATAAACAATATGGAAAACGACGATGTATAAATTATATAGTCGATGTATGAGTTATATAAGCGTTGTACACCTCATGTATAAGCGTTGTATAAGTTGTACGTTCGATGTATAAGTTGTATATGCGTTGTAAATATTATATATGTGTTGAAATAAAAGTGAACTGCTATATATAAATATATATATATACGCCCCTCGCCCACAAACCATGGACGATATTTATTGATTGTGATTGGTGTGAAAATTGATTGATAGCGAATGGTTGTTTGGGATTGTTTGTGGTTGATATTGATTGATTGTGGTTGAAAAATACCCGTTTGTGGTTGAAAAATATTCGGTTGAAAACACATAGGATTAGTTTGTGGAAATGAAATAAATATATACATGCCGCCTGCGTGCGAACTATATGCATGATCCCCATTGTCAAAAACCGCGAGGTTTTAAGGTAGAGCGAGGAGCCGTACTAGGGACGGACCCGGTTTTAACTACCCTACCGTTATGCTGCCGAAATTTCGAATAATATTCATGTGTTTGAATTATTTTCATTTGCTGAAACTATATTTATTCGTTGAATAGAAAACCTTCATGTGTTGAATCGATATTCATTCATTGATTAGAAATTCATGTGTTGAATGGTATTCGTGTTTTAAATATAAAAATCACATTTTTATCTATATATAGAAACTATAGAAAACCTTCATGTGGTGAATCGATATTCATTCGTTGATTAGAAATTCATGTGTTGAATGGTATTCATATTTTGAAATAAATTGTTTGGTAATAAAAATCACCTTTTATCGACTATATGGACTATGTAAAATAATCTCGTTTTAAAAGAAATTGTTTTATAATAAAAATCCTATTATTATCACCTATATAAACTATATAAAATAATAGTGTTTTGAAATAAATTGTTTTACAATAAAAATCACATTTTTATTATATACACGAATTGTTGAAATGTGAAGTGTTAAAAATAGCCACTCGTTCAAATAAATATATATGAGTTAAAATATTCATTAATTAGCTAATTATATGATTTTTGCCTATACACGTAACATTAGAATGAATGGTGTTTTTAAACCAAATAGAATCAAATATGAAGTTGAATAGAAAATGATAAGTGATAAGAACTGTATATATGTACATGCATATTTTGTTGAACAGGTTATAGCAAAGGGGCTAGAGAAGAGGAATAAAATTTTGTGCCCGACAAATAGGTACACATTTACTGTTTTGTTTGGGTGATGATTTTATGAGCCTGTTGGCTAGCCGCTTGGCTTTTCCTTTTCTTTTTGACATGAGACGCCCGTGTGGCTATTTGGGAATTTTCCTAGCCCCTCCCGTACAAAGGAGGTTATGGCGAAATTTTCCAAAATTTAAAGGCGTTAGTGAAATATTTGAAGTGAGAACGATATTGAAATTGTTGAATGAACTATATTTATATAAATATATAAATATAAATAAAATTAAAACGAAACGTGGCCGTGCAGTTCGTGTTTTGAAACCGTGATTTCAAACAACTAGTGCGGGAAATCCGACCATTGGATTTTCCCGAAACCGCAACCGTTGGGTTCGCCTTGGAAATATCTTTCCAACGGCACCAACTTTGTAAAAATCCAACGGTTGGATTGTCTGGAATGTTTAATTCAAATCTGAAGAAAAACAGCGCCAGAATCGATTATATTTTTATATATATATATATAAATATAATTAACGACGCTGCAGTTCGTATTTTGAAATCGAAACTTCAAACGATTGTACCGGGAGATCTGACCGTCGGATTTTCCCGAAACTGGAACCGTTGGATTCGTTTTGAAAAGACCTTTCTAATGATGTAAATTTTGTGAAGATCCAACGGTTAGATTTTCAGATATGTGTAAATCAAATCTGAAGAGAAACAGCGCCACGACCGCGTTATGGCCCGAAGCGTCGTTTTGAATATATGGGCTATTTTAAAATAAATAAAAATAGCGATAAATCGTTATAAAATATCATAAACGACATGGAATGGAAATAAACTGAATTTGCTTGATTTATGTGGCTTTTGATGGTTGAATGTGTTTGGTGTGAAAATTACATTAAAGAACAAAATTGGTGTTGTCGAATAATTTAACCATTGAAATAAATTGATTTGAAATTCTAAATATACGTGAATTATTTGAAAAGGCCGAGTTAATTCTCATTTCAAATAATTGACCGACGATTGAAAGTCGAAGATGAAGACGATGGTCGAAGACCGGAGATCTTCACCTCGTTTGGATGGTAACCGAGGTCCTGATTGGGAGGCATCCCGAAATATGGATAATGAGTGGTGATCGTCCAGACGTACGTGGTGATCGATGGGTTTGCGAGGTATTTAGTGCCTCCGGTTTCGTTCAAACCCAGAACGGACTTGTAAATGGGCTGTGTGTCTGACATTGGATTTTATTCTGTGTTGATTGATCTCTGTTAAATATACATCTATTTGGCGGCGGAGAATTTATTCTTTTGCTTAACGCCCTTCTCTGAAACACACGAGCTCAGAGGTTGTATATCGATGGACATCAGTCGTATGGCATGAATTGCCTGTGTGGCATGCTAAGATGCAGTGATCAGGACTTCTGTTGAAAAGCAAAGTCTTGTGGTGATGATCAAAGCACCGCCGGTGTGGCGTAGCTTTGTGTATAACGTGATTTCGCGAGCCTCACACCCCGGTATGAACCAGAAACGGGAGAAGGACCTCAGGGAGGGCATGTGTTTCTTTCTAGCTAGGGTGGTGTCAGTGACCTACCAGCCCTGACATTTATATACTTTTCACCTGTGTGGTTGTTGCTGTTGCGAGGCGCCTCGGTTAGATCGGACGATCCGGGACCGATGGAGCCATTCGTTGGCTCATTTACACCCCCAAAGGGTGGGGAAACGTAGTGTTCAGGAATTGCTAGCAACAATATCAAACGCAGTGTACCCATGCCATCTATGTGTGACGGCAAGGAATTTCGCTCGGTCCGAACCAGTCGCTAAACCGATCCAGGCCGTTCGAAACGCCCTATCGTTTGAGAACACGACAAAATAGAACGCATATAAAAGAACATTTCATTGTATATTACAACAATGCATCAGATTACAAGAATATACAGAGTATAAATGAATAAATATTACACAGAAATATCAGAGATTTAAATTACATTAAAATACATCGCAGCGGAAAATAATACAATGCACAACTAGAAGGAGATATACGGATACAAAGCTTTCCGGATATCGTTCCAGCTGTAAACCAGGATCCTGTGAATATAAATCTGCAAAACCGAAACTACTAGCTGCCCGTGTCAAAATAAGGGCACCCAGAGTTTAGGTTAAAACAATAAACTCCAGGTCAGTCATGTGACTGGTGTGAGAACTAAAACAGTTATAAATCTTTATTTTTAAAGTTAGGTAAATCAAGGGACCACGCCGTATAACACGGAACGGGTTTCCTCCCAAGAATACCAGTGCATAAAACAAACAGCGCAATGCTAAATAAAGAAAAATGAAGCTATTATAAGACCCAGGTCCTATCGCACAATGCAACGCAAGCCGGGGGATAGGGTTTTTACCTTATAATAGCCAAGAATGCTTGATACGATTAAAAGAAATCATTTGATACTATTATAAGTGCATAGTGTATAAAACAACTTCAAATCATAAGTATCAATCATAGGCGGCATGAATGCCCCATACCACTATGTCGCCATATATAGGTTATACAATCAAAATCGCAAAGTCACGTATTTGGAAATTGGATTTCCGTCTATGAACCGAGGCCAGGGATCGTCCTCTACCGATTCGAGACGCTCTAGCCCGTGTCTCAGGCAAGCGCGCAGGCAAGCCTTGGAGCGACAAGGCCGGTCCACCGATGTGGATTATTATGCCTGAACAATACGTCTCCCCGCCCTTTGGGGCGTCAATGAGCCAACGAATGACTCCATCGGACCCGGATCGTCCGATCAAACCGAGGCGCCTCGCAACAGCAACAACCACATAAGTCAAACTCGTCAGGGCGTGTAAAACCACTGACGCCACTTCTAACTAGAAAGAAACGCATGCCCTCCCTGAGGTCCGTCTCCCGTTTTTGGTTCATACCGGGTGTGAAACTCACGAAGTAAACGTTACACAAAGCTACGCCACAAAGGCCGTGCTTCGATCATCAACCACAAGACTTTGCTTTTCAACAGGAGCCTTGATCATTCGCCACTTAGGCATGCAACACCGGCAGTTCACTCTATGCGTTTGATATCCATCAGTATATAACCTCTGAGCTCGTACGTCTCAAAGAAGGGCGTTAAGCAAGAGAATAAATTCTCCGCCGCCAAACAGATATATATTTAATAGAAATCAATCACACAGACTAAAATCCAATGTCAGACACACAGTCCATTTACAAGTCCGTTCTGGGTTTGAACGAAACCGGAGGCACCTAGTACCCCGCATATCCATCGATCTCCAAATACGTCTGGACGATCACCAACTGTTTCCATCTTCTTGGGTGTACAGCCCAATCAAGATCATCAGTAATCACCCAAACGACGTGAAGACTTCCGGTCTTCGACCATCGTCTTCATCTTCGACTTATCGTCGTATCAGTTATTCAGAATGGGATAAACCCGGTCTTTCCGAATAACTCGCGTATATTTTAAATAAGTGTTACACAAACACAACATACGCCTCATTCCAATTCATCAGTCACTAACCGTAAATTAATCAAGAGAATAATTCCCCAAATATTAACCCCGAAGGCCGAAACCAACATCAGATCAATATCCAGAAAACCATTCTGATTGGCTAACCGACAGTTAGTTTCTAAATTTCACATTCATAGGGAAAGGTTCCCATTAATTTTATCCAAGATAAATTCTTTAAAATTTATTCTTTAATCTATTTTTGAATATCAATTCAAACTAGTCGGGATTAGCGAACCTTACCGAAGTAATCATTTATTTTAATTTCCCCATCCCAACCTATTCATCCCATGAAGTAAAACTGGTTATACTTCATATCTAACACCACGGTGTTATCGGTAAATTCAATTACCATTTCACGTTCAAATCTAATTAAAGATTTAACTATCGCCTGGAGTAAAACTGGTGATACTCCATTCTCGATCTTTTCAATCTAATTAAAGATTCATTAAAACTCCACTTAGTTTTAATCTTTGACTGGGTTAAAGAATCAGTGTCATTTAAAACACAGTTCACGATAAACCCAAAGTCACATCCCATTGATTATCGGGTTAAAGAACGAGTGTTATTTAAAACACTGTCCACGATAAACCCAAAAATCAATATCAATTCAATTCCAATTAAATATTCTTTAATTGGTACACTTCATTAAATCTAAATAAAAAGATTTAACCTTTTCTCAACTGGGTTCAAGAACAGTGTTAGTGAAGACACCACTCACGACAAACCCAAATCACATTCGATATTCAATACAAGGCTCTGAATAGAAAATATATCGGCTTATATTCAATATCGAATTCTACGACTAACAAATGTCGTATTGGAAATAACGATATAAATATATATCTTTCAAATTTCCATAACAACATCTGTATAATCACGAATTCCAACATCGAAATATTCTGAAGACAATTTCGATTCAAATCCACTCCAATGCAATCATTGGATATTCTGGTTATTTTTAACACCCTTTTTAAATTCAATTTATTTATTTAAAAATAAATAGAATTATAATTCTAGTTCAAAACCAGTTCATTTCGATAAAAATCTATTTTTATCCTTTCAAACATGAAGTTTTTCATCCCAAATCTTCACAAATCATTTCTTATGATTTTACACAAATTATTACTATTTTTAATAATTTTATCAAGGCCCGTACAGTCGATTTCCATCAATGGCCATCGAACTGCACTTACAGCGACCTTTTTCAAATTTGATTTGGACATAATTCCAAATCCAACCGTTAGATTTCTAATTTCTAATATTCGTTAGAAAGCTCTTTTCGATACGAACCCAACGGTTCCGGTTTTAGGAGAATCCGACAGTCGGATCTCCCGCAATGTCCGTTTGAAATAAATGGTCGAAATTCACGAACTGCCGCGGCGCGGCGCGTTCTATTCAGGCCATTATATTATATATATAATATATATATAATATATTTCGTCGATTTCTATTTAAAACGAATTATATAAATAGTTTTAAATTCGTTTCAAAAGCAATTTCAACTTCCTTTTCAATTCAAATCAAAATTGAATTCTTCTTTATAAATTCGTTTTAAAATTCATTTCCATTCAATTCAAATTTCAATTCAATTTGAATTCGTTTTCAATTCAATTCCTTTCGAAATCGTTTTCAATTCAATTCATTTCGAAATCGTTTTCAATTCAATTCATTTCGAAATCGTTTTCAATTCAATTCATTTCGAAATCGTTTTCAATTCAATTCATTTCGAAATCGATTTCAATTCAATTCATTTCGAAATCGTTTTCAATTCAATTCATTTCGAAATCGTTTAAAATTCAATTCATTTCGAAATCGTTTTCAATTCAATTCATTTCGAAATCGCTTTTCAATATTCATTTTAAAATGAATAAAATCGATATAAATATCGTTCACGTCAAAATGGCGTCAATCTAATCAACACGGCTTCATAAATTTCTATTTTCAAATATTCTATTTCAAATATTTCTTTTTTAAAATAGTTGTTATTATCAAAATATTTCGTTCAACACATGACCAATCTCAATGGATGAGTACTGTCAACACATGAACCTTTATTTTATAATATTGATAAAGATATAAATTTTATTACTAAAATATTTCGTTCAACACATGACCAATCTCAACGGATGAGTACTGTCAACACATGAACCTTTATTTTATAATATTGATAAAGATATAAATTTTATTACTAAAATATTTCGTTCAACACATGACCAATCTCAACGGATGAGTACTGTCAACACATGAACCTTTATTTTATAATATTCTTTATTTTTCAAATTGGAATGAGGCCCAATCAATTACCATACAAAGTTAATTATATGGATTTTCATACAACACATGTATAATAGCATTGAAAAATAATCAACCATCAACCAAAGTGCACTACACTATATAAGCATCAAATATAGATATCTAACACTTATAACAGCCTGTCAATCAATCAATCGACATATTTAATCAATCAGGATGAGTGAAATTCATATTTCATCCCAACACCCGTGTGGGGTTTTCAAACAATCAAACACAGATTTTAGTTGTGCAGTTGGGCGATGTGTACAATTTATCGTCCCAATCAATGTCCTTCAAATAGGTGTACATAAACAAACCGTCTGGTTTGTAAATGAATATTTATTTATTCACATTCACGTTAAAAATTATATTTTTAACGGTAAAACATTTTATTTCAACATATGAATTTCTATTCAATTCATTTCTTCGATAAAATGATATTTTTATTTTTCTAACTTATTTTAGAAAATTTCGGCGGCATAACGGCACGATACTAGAAACGGGACGAGGCCTAGCCTTATCCCCGGTCTAGTGAAGGCCCACGCCTTTCACACATCAATCAAAATACCAAACAACCAAATTCAAATCACATCATATAACTAATCTATGCAACCAAACAAACAAGTCCATGGTCTGTGGACGATTTGTGTCGGGTGCTACTAAGCACCGTCTGCATCCTAGTATATATATATAACTAGAAAAAGAATTTTGAGTGAGAAGTTCTCACCGATAGCTATCCAATCATCTTGACTCTTCTTTGATATAAGGCTTCTTCGTTCTCGCCTTTTTGTCACCTTCGTTATCCGCTTTCACTACATATGCAAGAATCGAACTTTTACTTCGCTTTTCAATATATAAAAATCACAATTTTATTTCGATTTTCAATATATAAAAATCATATTTTTGATTCGAAGTTCAATATATAAAAATCATATTTTTAATTCGAAGTTCAATATATAAAAATCATATTTTTATCCTCGCCATTTTATCCTTTCAAATCCATGTATTTTACATTTTCAAATCAAAGTGTATTCATAATTTCAAATCAAAGTGTATTCATGTTTTCAAATCAAAGTGTATTCATGTTTTTCTAAGCTAAAAACCTCATTCTTATATGATAAAAAAAAATCATATCTTTTTATTTTCAAAATCTAATCTTCACCTTAGTCAAAGATCTAAACTTTATATAAGAAAATCTTAACTTTAGCTACCTATATAAACTGAATTTAAAAGTATGTTTTTAAAAAAAATATAAAAACTGGTTTTAAAAGTAAATAAGCAAGAAAACTCACTTTTCTTTTGATGTAAAAAAATGAATCGCTGTTGTAGGAGGCCTCACGGCTGGGGGAGGAGCGGCGCCATCGTCTCGAGGTGGCGGCAGGCCGTTCGGGCGGTGGTGGAAGGCCACAGGTCGCGGCAGGGCCCACATTGGCCGGAATAGAGTGATTTGGGGCGGTTTCTTTTTGGGGGGAATAGCGGTTCAGGAGGGGGAACGGGTGGTGGCGAGGCCAAGGGGATTGCTGGAGGGGGTCTGCGGCGAAGGGGTGGTCGGCGGTGTGGCCTTCAGGCGGTGGTGCAGCTAGGTCTTGCTGGCCTTCGATTTGGGGCGGTTTCCTTTGCAGAGAGGGAGAAGAGAGAGGCGATCATGGGGAGGAGGAGGTGGAGGCTGCTGGGAGGGGCCGGCGACGCGAGACGGGGTATGGCGGCGCTCGAGGTCGACGGTGGCGGCTGGGTATCGCGGTTTTAGGTTTTGCATTTGTTTTTTTTTCCTTTAACTAATCGGGGGAGATAAAGGTGGAAGGGGGGGTTATTTTAAAATTATTTTATTATATTAAATCCTCCCTTTAAGTTGACTTTTAATCCCGACCTCAAAAAGAGACCCAACGACTATTGTCCCTAGCTAATTACCCCTATTCTGAACACAATGGGATGTGTATCGCAAGCCAATTCAGCTGTTTCGATCAGTTTTGATTTAAATTAAAATATAAATCTATATATACATCCAATTCAAACGTACTTTTCAAATTACCGGGGTCACATATTAACTCTATAAATTGCAGAAAAATATTTTCTAGCTTCGTATTGACGATACGGTCCTAACAAAACTAGTTTCGTCGAATTCTGAGGCCGTTTGAAAAATGGCCAATTTCCAGTCGATTAAAATCAACTGAAACCGGTCAAACGCGTTTTCCTTTGCCACGCTCACATACTGATTCGGAAAATTACGAAATTTGAAACCTAGCAATAACTTAACATCACGGACCCAACAAAACTGGTTTCGATGAAATCCGAGGTCGTTTGCAAAATGTCCATTTTTAAGGGCCTGAATTCCATAGCGACTATTCAGAATTTTCAACTGGACATATCATTTGATTCCCGCTATGAAATTTCGATTGGTCGGATTCGTTGGAAAGATATTCACTACTAGATTCTATTATTTTTGGTTTCACTAAAATCCGGATTGTTTTGCACCTGGTACATTCAATTGAAGTTTGAAATCGAATTATCGAACTACCGCGCCATTTTCAATTCTATTTATAATTATATATAAATATTATATTCTAACGACGGCGTATATAATATATACGTTCGAATTTTATTCAAAATAAATTTCTCGTCTATATTATTTAAAATAATCTATTTTAAATATCCAAAATTCGCTAAAATTGCCAAAATAAAAATTTTAAACTGGCCCAGATTTTCGGGTTATTACAATCTCCCCCACTTAAAACTTTTCGTCCCCGAAAAGGAACAAAGTCGAAAGTGGTTTGATTAATCAACTCT
This sequence comes from Allium sativum, assembly GCA_030737875.1. Lineage (NCBI taxonomy): Eukaryota > Viridiplantae > Streptophyta > Magnoliopsida > Asparagales > Amaryllidaceae > Allium > Allium sativum. Next base: position 92,115,438 of record CM060916.1, on the reverse strand, counting down.
ACGTTCGATCCGGCTTCCATTCTCCAACCTATCAGTTTCTGAGAATTTTCTAATTCTTCAAAAATTTGGCTAACACCCTAAATTTTTGAAAAATTTCGCCATAACCTCCCCTGCACCGGGAGCATCGGGGAATTTCAAATAGCTTCCCCGGTCCTTCAGATCTCAAAAAGAAAAAGCCAAGCGGCTAGCCAATAGGCTCATAAAATCATCATCACCCAAACAAAACAGTAAATTATGTAGTAAATATGTACCTATTTGTCGGGCAAACAAATTTTATTCTCTGGCTCTAGCCTCCTTGCTATGACCTGTTCAATGTAAGTACATGTATGCAAGCAAATGCGACCAAATTTCAATACAATTCATTATTCGATCAAATTAGGCGTAATGATTCAAAATTATCAAACAAATAAACAAACAACACAAACATCAATCCATTTGTGAATTAGTGTTTCAAATTCATAATTTTGATATATATAAAGAAAATCATGTTTTTGATGCCAAATCACAACAATGTGTTCTAGCTATATTAGTTTTGGTTCTCACACCAGTCTAATGGAAATATATAGAAAATCACACCTTCGAAACTCGAACATAAATGTTGATGATGCGATCGCTATCATCAATATCATCTTCGGGCGACTAGAGTGTGATTCTATATCTATCCAATATATTAAAATTTCAAATACACGTGGATCAGACGTATACGCAAAATCTTTATATACTGGACTGTCCAACTCAATATAAATAGATAATCAAATACGAATAATTGATTTAAATTTTCAAAACAAAATTTGTTTTCGTTTGAAAAATATACTCTTCACACTCGTTCTAGGATACTACTGATCCCATCTCTAACGAGTCATTCTCGTTGGATATTACTAATCCACTTTCTGATGAATTCTTTCGTATGGTTCTAATGTGCCTTGTTCTCTGAGCTTTGTAAACCAAAGCTCTGATACCAACTGTGACGGCAAGGAATTTCGCTCGGTCCGAACCAGTCGCTAAACCGATCCAGGCCGTTCGAAACGCCCTATCGTTTGAGAACACGACAAAATAGAACGCATATAAAAGAACATTTCATTATATATTACAACAATGCATCAGATTACAAGAATATACAGAGTATAAATGAATAAATATTACACAGAAATATCAGAGATTTAAATTACATTAAAATACATCGCAGCGGAAAATAATACAATGCACAACTAGAAGGAGATATACGGATACAAAGCTTTCCGGATATCGTTCCAGCTGTAAACCAGGATCCTGTGAATATAAATCTGCAAAACCGAAACTACTAGCTGCCCGTGTCAAAATAAGGGCACCCAGAGTTTATGTTAAAACAATAAACTCCAGGTCAGTCATGTGACTGGTGTGAGAACTAAAACAGTTATAAATCTTTATTTTTAAAGTTAGGTAAATCAAGGGACCACGCCGTATAACACAGAACGGGTTTCCTCCCAAGAATACCAGTGCATAAAACAAACAGCGCAATACTAAATAAAGAAAAATGAAGCTATTATAAGACCCAGGTCCTATCGCACAATGCAACGCAAGCCGGGGGATAGGGTTTTTACCTTATAATAGCCAAGAATGCTTGATACGATTAAAAGAAATCATTTGATACTATTATAAGTGCATAGTGTATAAAACAACTTCAAATCATAAGTATCAATCATAGGCAGCATGAATGCCCCATACCACTATGTCGCCATATATAGGTTATACAATCAAAATCGCAAAGTCACGTATTTGGAAATTGGATTTCCGTCTATGAACCGAGGCCAGGGATCGTCCTCTACCGATTCGAGACGCTCTAGCCCGTGTCTCAGGCAAGCGCGCAGGCAAGCCTTGGAGCGACAGGGCCGGTCCACCGATGTGGATTATTATGCCTGAACAATACGTCTCCCCGCCCTTTGGGGCGTCAATGAGCCAACGAATGACTCCATCGGACCCGGATCGTCCGATCAAACCGAGGCGCCTCGCAACAGCAACAACCACATAAGTCAAACTCGTCAGGGCGTGTTAAACCACTGACGCCACTTCTAACTAGAAAGAAACGCATGCCCTCCCTGAGGTCCGTCTCCCGTTTTTGGTTCATACCGGGTGTGAAACTCGCGAAGTAAACGTTACACAAAGCTACGCCACAAAGGCCGTGCTTCGATCATCAACCACAAGACTTTGCTTTTCAACAGGAGCCTTGATCATTCGCCACTTAGGCATGCCACACCGGCAGTTCACTCTATGCGTTTGATATCCATCAGTATATAACCTCTGAGCTCGTACGTCTCAAAGAAGGGCGTTAAGCAAGAGAATAAATTCTCCGCCGCCAAACAGATATATATTTAATAGAAATCAATCACACAGACTAAAATCCAATGTCAGACACACAGTCCATTTACAAGTCCGTTCTGGGTTTGAACGAAACCGGAGGCACCTAGTACCCCGCATATCCATCGATCTCCAAATACGTCTGGACGATCACCAACTGTTTCCATCTTCTTGGGTGTACAGCCCAATCAAGATCATCAGTAATCACCCAAACGACGTGAAGACTTCCGGTCTTCGACCATCGTCTTCATCTTCGACTTATCATCGTATCAGTTATTCAGAATGGGATAAACCCGGTCTTTCCGAATAACTCGCGTATATTTTAAATAAGTGTTACACAAACACAACATACGCCTCATTCCAATTCATCAGTCACTAACCGTAAATTAATCAAGAGAATAATTCCCCAAATATTAACCCCGAAGGCCGAAACCAACATCAGATCAATATCCAGAAAACCATTCTGATTGGCTAACCGACAGTTAGTTTCTAAATTTCACATTCATAGGGAAAGGTTCCCATTAATTTTATCCAAGATAAATTCTTTAAAATTTATTCTTTAATCTATTTTTGAATATCAATTCAAACTAGTCGGGATTAGCGAACCTTACCGAAGTAATCATTTATTTTAATTTCCCCATCCCAACCTATTCATCCCATGAAGTAAAACTGGTTATACTTCATATCTAACACCACGGTGTTATCGGTAAATTCAATTACCATTTCACGTTCAAATCTAATTAAAGAGTTAACTATCGCCTGGAGTAAAACTGGTGATACTCCATTCTCGATCTTTTCAATCTAATTAAAGATTCATTAAAACTCCACTTAGTTTTAATCTTTGACTGGGTTAAAGAATCAGTGTCATTTAAAACACAGTTCACGATAAACCCAAAGTCACATCCCATTGATTATCGGGTTAAAGAACGAGTGTTATTTAAAACGCTGTCCACGATAAACCCAAAAATCAATATCAATTCAATTCCAATTAAATATTCTTTAATTGGTACACTTCATTAAATCTAAATAAAAAGATTTAACCTTTTCTCAACTGGGTTCAAGAACAGTGTTAGTGAAGACACCACTCACGACAAACCCAAATCACATTCGATATTCAATACAAGGCTCTGAATAGAAAATATATCGGCTTATATTCAATATCGAATTCTACGACTAACAAATGTCGTATTGGAAATAACGATATAAATATATATCTTTCAAATTTCCATAACAACATCTGTATAATCACGAATTCCAACATCGAAATATTCCGAAGACAATTTCGATTCAAATCCACTCCAATGCAATCATTGGATATTCTGGTTATTTTTAAAACCCTTTTTAAATTCAATTTATTTATTTAAAAATAAATAGAATTATAATTCTAGTTCAAAACCAGTTCATTTCGATAAAAATCTATTTTTATCCTTTCAAACATGAAGTTTTTCATCCCAAATCTTCACAAATCATTTCTTATGATTTTACACAAATTATTACTATTTTTAATAATTTTATCAAGGCCTGTACAGTCGATTTCCATCAATGGCCATCGAACTGCACTTACAGCGACCTTTTTCAAATTTGATTTGGACATAATTCCAAATCCAACCGTTAGATTTCTAATTTCTAATATTCGTTAGAAAGCTCTTTTCGATACGAACCCAACGGTTCCGGTTTTAGGAGAATCCGACGGTCGGATCTCCCGCAATGTCCGTTTGAAATAAATGGTCGAAATTCACGAACTGCCGCGGCGCGGCGCGTTCTATTCAGGCCATTATATTATATATATAAAATATATATATAATATATTTCGTCGATTTCTATTTAAAACGAATTATATAAATAGTTTTAAATTCGTTTCAAAAGCAATTTCAACTTCCTTTTCAATTCAAATCAAAATTGAATTCTTCTTTATAAATTCGTTTTAAAATTCATTTCCATTCAATTCAAATTTCAATTCAATTCGAAATCGTTTTCAATTCAATTCCTTTCGAAATCGTTTTCAATTCAATTCATTTCGAAATCGTTTTCAATTCAATTCATTTCGAAATCGTTTTCAATTCATTTCATTTCGAAATCGTTTTCAATTCAATTCATTTCGAAATCGTTTTCAATTCAATTCATTTCGAAATCGTTTTCAATTCAATTCATTTCGAAATTGTTTTCAATTCAATTCATTTCGAAATCGTTTAAAATTCAATTCATTTCGAAATCGTTTTCAATTCAATTCATTTCGAAATCGCTTTTCAATATTCATTTTAAAATGAATAAAATCGATATAAATATCGTTCACGTCAAAATGGCGTCAATCTAATCAACACGGCTTCATAAATTTCTATTTTCAAATATTCTATTTCAAATATTTCTTTTTCAAAATAGTTGTTATTATCAAAATATTTCGTTCAACACATGACCAATCTCAATGGATGAGTACTGTCAACACATGAACCTTTATTTTATAATATTGATAAAGATATAAATTTTATTACTAAAATATTTCGTTCAACACATGACCAATCTCAACGGATGAGTACTGTCAACACATGAACCTTTATTTTATAATATTGATAAAGATATAAATTTTATTACTAAAATATTTCGTTCAACACATGACCAATCTCAACGGATGAGTACTGTCAACACATGAACCTTTATTTTATAATATTCTTTATTTTTCAAATTGGAATGAGGCCCAATCAATTACCATACAAAGTTAATTATATGGATTTTCATACAACACATGTATAATAGCATTGAAAAATAATCAACCATCAACCAAAGTGCACTACACTGTATAAGCATCAAATATAGATATCTAACGCTTATAACAGCCTGTCAATCAATCGATCGACATATTTAATCAATCAGGATGAGTGAAATTCATATTTCATCCCAACACCCGTGTGGGGTTTTCAAACAATCAAACACAGATTTTAGTTGTGCAGTTGGGCGATGTGTACAATTTATCGTCCCAATCAATGTCCTTCAAATAGGTGTACATAAACAAACCGTCTGGTTTGTAAATGAATATTTATTTATTCACATTCACGTTAAAAATTATATTTTTAACGGTAAAACATTTTATTTCAACATATGAATTTCTATTCAATTCATTTCTTCGATAAAATGATATTTTTATTTTTCTAACTTATTTTAGAAAATTTCGGCGGCATAACGACACGATACTAGAAACGGGACGAGGCCTAGCCTTATCCCCGGTCTAGTGAAGGCCCACGCCATTCACACATCAATCAAAATCACCAAACAACCAAATTCAAATCACATCATATAACTAATCTATGCAACCAAACAAACAAGTCCATGGTCTGTGGACGATTTGTGTCGGGTGCTACTAAGCACCGTCTGCATCCTAGTATATATATATAACTAGAAAAAGAATTTTGAGTGAGAAGTTCTCACCGATAGCTATCCAATCATCTTGACTCTTCTTTGATATAAGGCTTCTTCGTTCTCGCCTTTTTGTCACCTTCGTTATCCGCTTTCACTACATATGCAAGAATCGAACTTTTACTTCGCTTTTCAATATATAAAAATCACATTTTTATTTCGATTTTCAATATATAAAAATCATATTTTTAATTCGAAGTTCAATATATAAAAATCATATTTTTAATTCGAAGTTCAATATATAAAAATCATATTTTTAATTCGAAGTTCAATATATAAAAATCATATTTTTAATTCGAAGTTCAATATATAAAAATCATATTTTTATCCTCGCCATTTTATCCTTTCAAATCCATGTATTTTACATTTTCAAATCAAAGTGTATTCATAATTTCAAATCAAAGTGTATTCATGTTTTCAAATCAAAGTGTATTCATGTTTTTCTAAGCTAAAAACCTCATTCTTATATGATAAAAAAAATCATATCTTTTTATTTTCAAAATCTAATCTTCACCTTAGTCAAAGATCTAAACTTTATATAAGAAAATCTTAACTTTAACTACCTATATAAACTGAATTTAAAAGTATGTTTTTAAAAAAAATATAAAAACTGGTTTTAAAAGTAAATAAGCAAGAAAACTCACTTTTCTTTTGATGTAAAAAAAATGAATCGCTGTTGTAGGAGGCCTCACGGCTGGGGGAGGAGCGGCGCCATCGTCTCGAGGTGGCGGCAGGCCGTTCGGGCGGTGGTGGAAGGCCACAGGTCGCGGCAGGGCCCACATTGGCCGGAATAGAGTGATTTGGGGCGGTTTCTTTTTGGGGGGAATAGCGGTTCAGGAGGGGGAACGGGTGGTGGCGAGGCCAAGGGGATTGCTGGAGGGGGTCTGCGGCGAAGGGGTGGTCGGCGGTGTGGCCTTCAGGCGGTGGTGCAGCTAGGTCTTGCTGGCCTTCGATTTGGGGCGGTTTCCTTTGCAGAGAGGGAGAAGAGAGAGGCGATCGTGGGGAGGAGGAGGTGGAGGCTGCTTGGAGGGGCCGGCGACGCGAGACGGGGTATGGCGGCGCTCGAGGTCGACGGTGGCGGTTGGGTATCGCGGTTTTAGGTTTTGCATTTGTTTTTTTTTTCCTTTAACTGATCGGGGGAGATAAAGGTGGAAGGGGGGGTTATTTTAAAATTATTTTATTATATTAAATCCTCCCTTTAAGTTGACTTTTAATCCCGACCTCAAAAAGAGACCCAACGACTATTGTCCCTAGCTAATTACCCCTATTCTGAACACAATGGGATGTGTATCGCATGCCAATTCAGCTGTTTCGATCAGTTTTGATTTAAATTAAAATATAAATCTATATATACATCCAATTCAAACGTACTTTTCAAATTACCGGGGTCACATATTAACTCTATAAATTGCAGAAAAATATTTTCTAGCTTCGTATTGACGATACAGTCCTAACAAAACTAGTTTCGTCGAATTCTGAGGCCGTTTGAAAAATGGCCAATTTCCAGTCGATTAAAATCAACTAAAACCGGTCAAACGCGTTTTCCTTTGCCACGCTCACATACTGATTCGGAAAATTACGAAATTTGAAACCTAGCAATAACTTAACATCACAGACCCAACAAAACTGGTTTCGACGAAATCCGAGGTCGTTTGCAAAATGTCCATTTTTAAGGGCCTGAATTCCATAGCGACTATTCAGAATTTTCAACTGGACATATCATTTGATTCCCGCTATGAAATTTCGATTGGTCGGAATCGTTGGAAAGATATTCACTATTAGATTCTATTATTTTTGGTTTCACTAAAATCCGGATTGTTTTGCACCTGGTACATTCAATTGAAGTTTGAAATCGAATTATCGAACTACCGCGCCATTTTCAATTCTATTTATAATTATATATAAATATTATATTCTAACGACGGCGTATATAATATATACGTTCGAATTCTATTCAAAATAAATTTCTCGTCTATATTATTTAAAATAATCTATTTTAAATATCCAAAATTCGCTAAAATTGCCAAAATAAAAATTTTAAACTGGCCCAGATTTTCGGGTTATTACACTATGATTGATAGTTATGATTCGAAATTGCTTTCAAAGCGTATAAACACTAGCAACAATATCAAATGCCTTTGTTTTATTCGTATCAATCATAATTTGGCCATTATAAGATAAAACTCTATCCTCCGGTTTACGTTGCATTGTGTGATGGGAACTGAGTCTTATAATGGCTTCATTTTTATAAAAAGCATAGCGATGTTTAAAAGAAAGATTTGTATTAGAGCACTGGCAATCCAATGGAGTAAACCCGTTCCATGAAAGTGGCGTGGTCCTGTGATTAGCCATATTATATATGTGTTGAATAGATTTCTCATACCAGTCCCTTGACTGACTCGTAGTTTGTTTCACTTTCAAACTCGGGTGCCCCTTTTTCTACACGAGCAGCCTTGTATTCAGGTTTAGCTGGTTATTTCTGGATAGCTGGAGCTGAAGATGGATTCTATCATTTATCTCTTTTTATGCTGTTCAGCTCCTATTGTACATATTTTGTTTGTTTTCCGCTGTAGACATTTATGTATAGCTGAACTGTATTTGTACTAAGTATGATCCTATATGCCGTGTAACTCTGATGATTACTTTTATCCAGTATATTCTATTGTTCATTATCTGGTGTATTTATTTAATTCTGTTCTGCTATTATCTGTTTCTGTGTTATATTCCACGGATTACCCTTGCCGCAGTCAGTACGGGGTTTGGGGTCGTCTCATATTTCTTTCAACACATGACTATTCTCAACACATGAGTATTGTCTACACATGACTATTTTTGTTATGTAACATATTTTATAAAATTATGGTATCTATCGTTTGATTTTTAATCAGACTCCAACCGTAAGGTAGTTTCTAATCTTAAATATGATATAGACGTAAATTTTATTGTTAAAATATTTTACTCAACACATGAATAGTTTCAACACATGAACATCGTCAACACATGACTATTTATACTATTCAATACATGGATATATATTTTTTATAATATTCTTTATTTTCCCGATTGGAATGAGGCCCAATCAATCACCATATAATGTTAATTATATGGATTTCATACAACACATGTATATAATAGCAACGATAAACAATCAACCATCATACAAAGTGCACCACACAACTGCATAAGCATCAAATACAAATAATTAACGCTTACACAGCCTGTCGACCAATCGATCGACATACAATTAAATAATTGGGATTAGTGTACGCCAAATATCATCCCAACACCCGTATGGGGTTTCAAATCAACAAACACTGAATATTATTTGTGCAGTTGGGCGATGTGTAAAATTTATCGTCCCAATCAATATCCTTCAAATAGGTGTACATAAACAAACCGCCCGGTTTGTAAATGAATATTTATTTGTTCACGTTCACTATATTCATATTCACGTTAAAAATTATATTTTTAACGATAATTAATTTATTTCAACACATGAATATATTTTATTATCTATTTCACATCAACATCACAAACAATTTTCACAACACATCAATCAAACAAACAAGCCGTCCATGGTCTGTGGACGACGGGTGTCGGGTGCTACTAAGCACCATCTGCATCCTAGTATATAATTTAAACTAGAAAAGAAAATTAAAGTGAGGAGTTCTCACCCAAGCTAAACCAAACGCCACGACTCTTCATATGTAGAAAATCTTCATCGTCACTCCTCTTGTCACTTTCATCGTCCGCATACGCTACATATATAAAAATCGAATCTTTATTTTCACTTCGTTATAACAATTGAATTTTTATATTCACTTCGTTATAAAAATTATATTTCTATATCGCTCTTCTTCTAATAAAGATTATATTTTTATAACTCTACATAAATAAAAATCATATTTTTACTATCATACCTATATAAAAATCCTATTTTTAATATGCCACTAGTATAAAAATTAAATTTTTAACTTCTCTATTATATAAAAATTATATTTTTATATCGATGTCTACTTTAAAAATCACACCTTTTTACCTTAAACAAGTATGTAAAAAAAATCTTGTCTTTTACAAATCAAACTCATTTCTTTTCATGGCTAAAAATATAATCTTTTCACTACTAAAAATATGAACTTTCATAAATAAAAACATATATTTCCATGAATAAAAACAATATAAACTTCCTTCGCTGTTTCTCTTTAAAATTTACATTTTTAAAACAATGTTTCCATATAAAAATCTACTTTTTATTTACTATAAAAATCCAATTTTTTATCCTTTGTCTTCATATAAAAATCAAAGGTTTTCAAATTGAAATAACTAAGTTTTCAGTTTTTAAATTTATTATGTTTTCAGTTTAAATATTAATAAGATAAATAAAAAAAATGAAAACTTACAGCGATCGTGAGGGGGGTTGCTCGCGCGTCGGCAGGAGGGGGAGGGCTGTCGTGAGGTGACCGGGAGGAGGCAGGGTAGGCATCGCGGTGGGGAGGCGCGCGACTGAGGGTGTGATGGCGGATGGGGGTTTCAGGCTAGGGTTAGGAGAGAGAGGCGCGTGGGAGGGTAGAGGAGAGGGGGGGCTCTGCGGTGGTCGGCGCCACCTTGAGGGGGCACGATGGTGGGAGGAGCGATGGCAGCTCCTCCCCCTTCCTCCTTTTTTTTATTTTCTGTTGAAATGAAAACGGGGAGAGAGAAAGGTAGAGGGAGGGGATTATATATTTAATTTTTTTATTATTTTAATTTCCAAAAAGCAACCTTTATTTTCGACCTCGAAAGCCTGTCGTCCATAGCTAATTACCCCCATTCCGAACACATGGGATATGTATCGTAAGTTGATTCGATCGTTTCGATCAGTTTTCGTCAAAATCAAAATATAAATCTATATATACTCAATTTGAACGTGCATTTCAATTTACCGAGGTCACATACGGACCCCGAAAATTACAGAAAAATTATTTTTAGCTTCGTATTGACGATACGGTCCTAACAAAACTAATTTCATCGAATTCTGAGACCGTTTGAAAAATGGCCAATTTCCAGTCGATTAAAATCAACTAAAACTGGTCAAACGCGTTTTCCTTTGCCACGCTCACATATTGACTCGAAAAATTACAAAATTTGAAACCTACCAATAACTTGGCATTACGGATCCAACGAAAGTGGTTTCGTTGAAATCCGAGGTCGTTTGCAAAATTTCCATTTTTAAGGGTCTGAATTCCATAGCGACTATTCAGAATTTTCAACTGGGCGTATCTTTTGATTCCCGCTATGAAATTTCAATTTTTCGGACTCGTTGGAAAGATATTCTCAAATAGATTCGAATATTTTTGGTTTCGCTAAAATCCGGTTTGTTTTGCATCCGGTATGTTTAATTGAAATTTGAAACTGAATTATCGAACTACCGCGCCATTTTTAATTCCTTTTATAATTATAAATAATTATTTTCTAATGACGATTCGAATAAATATATTCTTCTATTTCTATTCAAAATAAATTTCTCATCGATATTATTTAAAATAATATATTTTAAATGTTCAAACTTCATTGAAATTGCCAAAATAAAAATTTTAAATTGCCTCGCATTTCCGGGTTGTTACAACATGTCTTTAAAGATATGTCTGGTTACAAAGATCAGTTTCTCATAAAGTTGAGGAAATTGTGTACCTGATGGTTATAGCTTAAACATGGTTTCTTTACGATGTTGTATCGCCTGCGTCACAAGCCCATGTTAGCTCAGCTCCGCCTCCTAAACTTTTGTATGATGCCCTGTTGCTTGGTTGACTTGCTGCACTTGTTCTACATAAAAGTAACAGTCAATAGGTCTCTTATACTATCAAATAAAAGATGTAATTACCACTTGTATTCTGCAAAAACCAGTCTGCAATCAACACACAATTCATTGTTCCACTTGTTCACCTTCAACTAACTACCAACAAACTTGTTCACCCATAAAAACTCCACTACTTGAAACTAACTACATTGAATAAAACTCCCATTACCTGAAACGTAAGCTCCAAGAAACCATGCAAGTTCAACTCCTCAAGCAGCTGCAACCTCTTCAAAATGAGCTTTCACCAACCCCACACATTGATCATGCACAATCTTATCCAACCTATTCCCACTTCAAAACTGCTCACATCATTATTCACCTACCATCAGCATCGAAATGCCACCAAGTCAACACAACAACCATTCATTACCTCTGCCTCAACCCCACCTCAAACTGCATATTCACCAATCCACCACTCCATGTTAATTCATGCACTAGATTGTCACCGCTTACCTAAAGCTGCACATTTTGTTGATATATCTGATCCCAATTTTTTTTCAAATTCTATCTATAAACTAGAACAAATGTAATTTGGAATTGCTAAACAGGAAAGAATTTTTTTTTAAAAAAAACATCCCAAATTGCGGTATCTAATATTATTACTCATAAAAATCGAGGAGCATTTCCTCTTGCTCGCTCTAATGTAAATTTGCTCTTGCTAGCATGGATACACGGTAGAGGTTATAACATAGAGACTAGATGATAACATTTGGATTTTAGGGTTTCACACGTTCAAGTTCATCCTTTAATTTAAAATTACTATATTCTTCATTATATCCTATATTCCTTATACATCTGAACCTACAGCAAAGCATTATGCCATGAGAAATCAAGGAAGACTCGGTATAATTCTCCCAGTGCATGTTCCAAAACTAACATTGTAGCCTTTCCACCTACAACATGCCGGAACTGGCCCAACCGGAAACTAGAGCCGTATGCATTATAGGGACAGAAAGCAATCGGCCGGGATCATTCAATACGACAGTATGAACATGATACCAAGGCAAACCCATGGAAATACCCCTTTCTCAAAGAAAAATAGACACTATGTAACTTTATCGCATTTCATCGCCATCTTCCAAGAACTTACGTTCCACCCCATTCGAAGATATTGGTTTTTGAGCATTCCATGTAAGCTCTAACAAGCAACCATACGATTCAAGTTCAGGTCCACTAATTGTCCCAGTACCAAGCAAATCACCAGGTCTTAAGTTGCAGCCATTGATAGTGTGATGCGCTAACTGCTGTATCAGTGTCCAATATAAATTACTGAAGTTACTCTTTGTAACAAATGACGGTTGCTCCCATTCTGCAGGTTTGATCCAGACCTCTAGAGGAATATCATAGCTAACATGATTATCTTCAGTAAGATAAGGCAAAGGCTGAGGATCCTGCTTTGGACCATCACATGAAAAGGTTCCAGTGCATCAAGTGTAACAATCCAAGGAGATATAGTAGTTCCAAAACTCTTCCCAAGAAAAGGACCAAGTGGCACATATTCCCATGCTTGGATATCTCTAGCACTCCAATCGTTCATAAGCACAAGCCCAAAAATATGATCAAATGCCTTGTTAACATCGATGGGTTTGCCTAACTGGTTTCCAGGACCAACTACGGCAGCCATCTTAAGCTCAAAATCTAATTTCTGAGTGGGCCCAAATTGTGGTGAAGACCCTCCTTTTAGATGACTCTGGCCTCTTCGACGAACAATATCTGTTCCAGAAACAACTACAGAAGATGCCCTTCCGTGATAAGCCACTGGAAGGGGAAACCAGTTCGGTAGGATGGGATTATCTGGTCCACCAAAAATGACCCCACAATTCTTTGTGTGGTGCATTGAACATAAAATGTCGGTGTAACCTCCTATCATTATTGGTAGAAGCATCTATACACCACTCATTGAATAAAGGGACTTTTCCCTCAGATCAACGTTGTCATGTAAAGTTGGCTCATCAGCAGATAAAAGCTTTTGGATAGTGGATCTAGCCTCTCTCCAAGCAGATCTCCCCATTCCCACAAACATGTTAAGTGAGGTCTGAAAGAAGCAATCAGAATTTTTCAAAAAAGGGCCACTAAATAGACCAGCATATGCAATAGTAGATGGATCGAGCACAAAATCTCCAATCGCCACGCCTGGGCGAGGCATGGACGGTTTATCGCCAGCATCAGAAAGTCTCGGCTGGAAAACGCCGAAGGGCAGGTTCTCTAATGGGAAGTGTGAATCGACTGGTACATTTACAGATGATTTCAAATCCATTTTTTCTGGGTGACGTGGACAAAAGATGAGGTACTGATATTTTGATTGCTCCTAGGAAAGAAATGTTCGATTTGGAGCAAGTAATGGAGAATTTAGTATAATAGGCAGTGTTAAACAAGTTACATGTACAACCTTTCATCCATAAACGGATAAGTACAACATTGGGCAAAAATTAAGTAGTTTTTCTTGCAGGGTCTATGGGCTTACAAACCATCCCAAAATTATTTTTTCAAATCTTTGTGTTTATTTTTTTGACATATATCCTCTTTCGAGCTTACTAATACAATAATAGTTTATCTAGTGAGTAACAAATAGAGATTAGCAACTTGATCATGAAGCATCTACACCATAACTAAAAACAATCATTGGCTGCTAGCATTACCAGAGCTTATGAGAAGTTAGTACTGGTTTACAATGCTTTCTCTAAACTTATTATACAACTTTCAGTCAACTTCTACTTTTAAATATCAGTTTTGAATATTAGTGTTCATGACTTTACCACTTTGCATGTAAAATCCAAATTTCCACAACAATAAACTGCAGGTAAGTCAAATCATATTTAATATTAGTTACGTATAACTATAATCTACATATAAGATTATTTATTAGTTTAGAATTAATCTTTTATAGTAAACACATAATATACAAATTTTCGGAATATACATAGCCACCAATGCAATTAATTTTTTTTCCTCTGAATATATTTTATATATTTACACCTTAAAGTGACTGAGATTTAAGGTGCTGCTTTTTTTTACCACAATTTCATTTTCCACAAATAGTTGTTTTTTCTACTCCTAAAGAACTACAACCATGCATATATAACTTGATAACGTTTGTTATTATGTAGTTCAATATGATAACAAAAGGCTTGAACCCAAAATGTTATACCATTGATTGATAACCATTTACACTACCAACCCATCAATAATCCACGTGTATATACCTAAACCGTGAAATTTCCAAATTGTGGATACGATAAAATTAAAGTAATAGTCAAATATAACTAATTCACAAATCATTTCAAATTAATTCGACCTTGGGTAAGTTGACGTAAATCTCAAAGGTCTGGTTTGATAATAGCTTAAGAATTGAATGTGTTAAAACAAAATTAAAAAATGAAAGGAGAAAGAGATAGCCTACTTCACTCCACCGTACCTGGTGTGTCCTTTTGTTTGACTAGGAAATGTGAACAGAAATACATACTGAGGCTAAAGGCTTTAAACAAGAAGGAGATGTGTGTCTTCTTAATAACTTTTTCATGCAGCCTGATGTACAACTATCAACACTCATATCTTAATTTATAATAATCAGGAAGAAGTCCACTATCTCTTTCTCATGTGTATTTTTTCCACAACAAAGAATACATATACGTATTCTCAAATTAAATCTACGATTTTCACAACATTCTAGTAACAAGAAGCAGAATACTTGAAAATGAGAAATATATAGCATGCAGATGCGAAAAGGTATAATGTATGTTAATGAGACGGGAGAACTATGGGACCAAGCTTTCGTTGGAAGCAAAATACTTGAAAATACTTCGTTATCATGAGCAATAAAGTTGGCACCTTTGATAGTGCAAAATCTTTTCTCTAGTTTATCCAATACTTGGCATTCTCCAATGAATAGTGAACATTAAATGACAAGAAGTAACAACCAAAATATTTTTTTCGTACCGTAGTTTGAAATAATGACATGCTTCTTATGAAAACGCCAACTGTTGAAACCCGAATTCTATGTGCATATATCACAGAAGATAAATGTAGCATGGGAATTGAACACACTGAACTACCCAAAGGCCAAGTCGAAGTGAAGTGAAAAGCCGAAATATTCAAAGAGTCATATTACATTTTCTATGGAACAAAATTAAACCTGTGAAAGAGTAGCATGCAATTTACCCAGGCTATTATTAGCATTTATCAATTTAATTACAAATTCCTCAACAAAATCCCAAAAAACATCCGAAAAGAACAACCAAACTAAAAAAAGGACAGCTTCAATTACCAATTATTCATTAATTCGCAATACAGTGAGCCATAAATTAACAGTATAATAACTAACCAACTCCAGTCTTCTCTTTCAATCAAAGTGTTAGATCTACTCTACATTAGAGGAGTATAATCAAAGGTAACCATTAAGTTAAGGTTATATTTATGCCTATAAATATTGTACTGAAATAAAAGACATTCAGAAATAATGCAAGTATATTAAATAGGACATAAATACCTTAAGTTCTCTCTTCCAAGCTTTGAAATTGAAGTGCGACAATTGTATGCTTCAAGTCTTGTCTTATTACAGCAAGTCCCTCTTTTTTATATTTTAATTTATTACTGCATAAGGACGCAAAATCAGTAAATGACTTTGAATAAATACATTTGTAATAACCATGGCTTGCCGAAATAAATAACTGAGCCTGTATGTGATGCAAATAAATCTGGAACTAGTGCCATTGAAGCTACCCATTATCTCTAATAGTGCTATTATGAAATATATAATTGCTAAATCTCGAATTGGGGTCATTAATAAATAATTTAAAATAACAATACAGTATGTGTAAAAAATCGATCAGTGACCTCCCTATAGTACTCTAATTCAACAGAAAAAGCAGGAGTATTTCAGATTCAACAAACTATATTAAGCGTAGCTTAATCACTAAATAGCGAGTGAAGCCAATTTATAAAAGGAAGAAAGTAATAAACCAATTTCAAAAAATCTCATTATTGATTTGGGAGAATCTGAGTGAATCAAGGAGATGCTGTAGATTTACCGTTGATTGAGTCGGAGATGGATGACTCGATGTTGGATTGAATCAGCGATGGATGACTTCCAGTGAATCAAAAATTGAAAATTTTAGGGTTAGGGATAAGTTTGGTACAAATGGAAGTGATGGAGGTGTATTTTTCTACTTTTGCGGCCTTACGTTTTATTTTGTCCCGCGCTTGTTTTCGCTCCCGCTTTTTCATAAGGAATGTTAATACAGCGGAATATACCTCTTTATAGCATAATTTATTTGCTATTTTCATTGTTTCTTTTATATAGCACAATACATGCATTATTTTCTTTTCTCTAATTATTTTTTATAGCACTTTAATACAAGGCTGTGATACAATGCTATGTATATCATATTTTCTTGTAGTGATAATGACTAACAAGGCATGCATTTCATCTGTGAAAACTGTAGGCTTTTTTAGATCATCAACTGCTTTTCTAAACCCTGTTCATGGGGATGCTGGAAGAAATCTCAAAGTTATAACCTTCAAGACTGCATAAAGCTTTTGCCATGGATCCTCCTTCCAACTTTTATTGTTTGAGGAAGGTATGTTACCATACTAGTATTCCAAACCAAAAATAAAACTGTTTTACACATACAATAAAATAAAATAATTTAAACTTTGAATTTGAATTTAATTTATAAGTTGCATGTCAATTCATGGACCTATGGTTAAGCACAATATTGTTTCAAGTGGTAATTTTTTCAGTACCTATGTTTAGCAAATCAGCATGAATCGGCTTCTGTATTGTTGGAAGATTTTCATTTTAAAAATGGGGGTACATTTTATAGCAGGAAAAAGAACAGTATATCAATGTCTAAAATTAACATGTTCACATTTAATGGCATGCTATTCTTGTAACATTCACCATTAAGCATAGCACTATTTTCAGTTTCTTTCTGTGCAAATTCATATCACTGACTGTGAAATTTTGACAGTATCTTCTATTACACACTATGTTAATAAAACTTTGGCTCCACCATGTAATATATGCGCTCTTTTGTGATTAAGTCCTTAACATTATGTTATTATCATCAAATTCCCATTTTACTTATGTTGTCTGTCTCGTATATATCCTCTATATTGTAGACAGTTAGAAAATGGTTGCGCTGGAGTATTTGTTCTGGTAGCGTGTTTGCCATTACCTAAGGCGATAAAAACAAATTTGTGGAACTCGACTTTCAAATATTAATATTTCTTTTGCATGTACTTGAAAAATATTCATAAGTTCTAAATTATTTATATTGTGTAAAACTTTTGATTTTTCTGGTGTATTGATGGGTCAAAAGGAGAGGCGCAAATTGGAAAAAGCTTTGAAGAAAATCGCCTTGGACAAGAGGTATATCACTCAATTTAATAGCAAATCCTGTTAATAGAACCTTAATTTCATGATATATTATTAATTGTCAACATAAGTTTTGTTTACTACATTGGATGGAGTCAATGAGAAAACATTCTATCCATTTTCTGGAATTCACGAGGAAGAAGAAAGTCAAGTCTTTTTGTTCATGATATTGCAAAAGCAAACAGTCAAGTATGTATTCCATTCATTTCATGTTTCAAACACATTATTACCTGTACCGTATAATTGGATTTAAGAGTATACTAGACCGATAATATTTGATGTATATGTGTGTGCGTGTATAACTAAGATGAATTGGTGTATGTGTACATGTACACATAGTTATGAATACTAGTATTTTCAGTGAGTTAAGATTAGCTTGGAAATATAATTGTGATTTGTTTAGTTATGATGAATTCTAAATTTATGGAACATGCGAATGTTGAATTGGTTGAATATTTTGCAATTTGACAAATAAATTTAATTATCAGAAGAATAGAGGATTTAATTTGTTATAACAATTACCAAATTATATATAAGCAAGAGACTGAGAATAGTTAAAATATTTGATAATTTTTGTGGGCTGTTATTTGAGAATTCAATTCAAATGATAACAAGTACAAAAAGAATTTACTACTTAAAAAATGCTTGCTATGGGTAAACATAAATTATTAGTGAGATGTTCTAGTCTTTATTTTTTGAACGCATTAACCAAGTGTAGAGCTATGGAGCAAAGAGTGCCTTATATAAGTAGGAAATCTGTAGTAATCCTCAAATCTAGTGTGCATAACCATGATATTCTTTGATTTTGTTATATAATATTAATTAATATTCGTTTGTTCTACACAAATGATGCAAGAATGATAATTTATTATTTTAATTATATACTTTTACGTCTAATTAACATTTTTGCACCTCCACTATATCCCCGCTTTATCCCCGCTACAACTTTTTACACCTCTACCGCTATAGAACCGCTAAGCGCTTTAACTGCATAGCTAGAAACCTAAAAGAAAACAACAACTAGAGCTTAGTTCATCTTTCTAAATGAAAACAAAATAAGCTAAGTAACATCAACTAGATTCCTAAAACCTGAGATAAATAAATCAAAGCAGTGAATAAGGGAAGTCTAGCAAACCATTGCCAAGGAAACTGGTGAAAACCCCTCACATTATCTCTCTTTGAATTGGAAATGCATGTATATAATGGTGAATTCAACTAAAACTTACTTGAATGAAACTATTACTTTCTAGGCCTTTTGAAACTCGGTCTTGGTAAATCGAACATATTATCGCTTGGAATTATGTTGTGATACTTTGTTGGCTGATGGTGTGCTTGCATCTTTTTATCGCTATATGCTCTCTTGTAAAGTAAATATAATCTTACATCTCACTTGTAAAGTAAATTTAATCTTTTACCTTTTCTTGCACGTTGGTTTTATAGGTTAACAATCAAACTATATGACTCCTCTTCCCCTTGGTTGTATTATGAAGGTCTGCCTTTCTTATACAGTAACATTCTCTTCAAATATGAGTATTTCACATTCGCATTATTTGTCAATCCATAAATTGGTGATTCATAGTATGTTTACAGGAAGAAGTTCGTAAATTTGCTAAAATGTTGGCTCTTTCCTAATAAGAATATGAAGGATTCTCAATGGTTTTTTCATTGGAAAGGTAAATCATTAGATGACATGTTTCCTTGATGTAAACTGCATGATTCTTTTAACATTTGTCGTGACTCATAAGAATAACTGAATAAGTGATAAACTGTTTTTTGATGATTTTCGTAAAAAGTTGTAGCCTTGTCTTTTTCATAATTCATTGTTGTTGGATGTTATGTGTACGTGTGTACATATATATATGTAATATTGTTGATTTATTATTTATATGCTGCTCGTCTATTGTTTATCTATTCTCAAATTGAGTTAAACAAATTACTTTTGTTTTGAACTATAAATTCATATTTCTCAATGAGTGTTGTAGATTGTCAATTTGAAATATCCATTGGGTATTGCATGATATAAGTTTAGACCACTAGATGAGTGCAGTTGAAATGTTTTTAAAGTGTTGCAATTTATCAATTTGAAACAGCTAGTGGGTATTGCTGATTATTAATTTGGAACACCTATAAAGTGTTGTAGTGTATCAATTTGAAACACCAATTGTGTGTTGCTGATTATTAATTTGAAACACCTATAAAGAGTTGCAGTTTGTCAGTTTGAAATACGTAGTGAGTGCTACTAATTATCAACTTGAAATACTTATCTAGTGTTGAAATTTACCAATTTGAAACGCTTTTTAAGTGTTTCAGTTCGTCATTTTGAAACACACCACTAGTGTTTCAAATAACCGCAACATACTAATTTGCAACACTTGAAAGGTGTTTCTAAAATTTTTAGCAACATTTAATTACCGTTTCAAATTGGCCATTTTGGTGTTGTGTCACATTTGCTACCTATAGCTGATGAAATCCTATCGCAAGGTCTAACTGTGAGAATATCCGAGCACCATTTAACTGATCATACAAAATAGTTTATTCGCGGAAGGGGGTGCTTGTTCTTTCTCATAACCTTCTTCAGCTCATGGTAATCTACACATAATCAAAGGGAACCATCAGCCTTCATGGAGAATATAATAGATGCTCCCCACTCTGAAATACTTCTCCGAATAAACCCTTCCTCAAGAGGTCACTCACTTGTCCCTCGAGCTCTCGCTATTTTCTTGGTTCATCCATCAAAGAGGAATTACTATAGGTCTAGTGTATTTCACTAAAACAGCATGAAACTCGATCTCCCCCTATGGTGGAAGTCTGGTCACTTCCTCGAAGATGTCCAGATGCTCGCAAGCAATAGGCTCACCCAATAACTCATTATTTGGAATATCGAGGGAATACGGAAAACTAGTCATCACCTCATCACTAGGTAGACATCCCAATACCACCCTCCGCCCATCATCCACCCCAGTGGTCACCGAAGACCTCTCGCAGTCCGCCACTACCACATACCTCTGGAGCTAATCAACTCCGAGGATAATACCAAACGCAATAATGCCCTAAACAAAGTAGTCATACACAAACATGCATCCATGACTTGATAAGACCAACCCATGACAAATCATGCATAGGCTAGTAGAACCACCAATCGAGTTCGTCACAGCCAAAAGGTCGGTCAACAATCTTGGTTCCAATTCCAACCTATCCATCAGGTCAATAGATATGAAGGAATGGGAAGCCCCAGTATTAAATAATACTCGAATAGAAGCATCATAAACAGAAAACATACTTAGATGACGATACCCTTTCCTTTCTACGCCATTGTTGGAGCCATTAGACGAAGAAGGAACAACGTTGATAACATATGCTTTCACGATTTTCCTTTGTCTACGTGGTTCGGGGCATTCCTTTTTAAGGTATCTTGGGCTATTACAGTTGTAACATTTTCGTATCCCTGCCTTACAGTCTTTAACAAAATGTTCTCCCCCTCCCCCCTTCCAACACACTTGAAGCATCCTATTTCAAACTTTGACTTCTTTTTATGTCCATCCTTAGCACGGAAAGGCTTTCTCTTGTTAGGAAACTTTTTCTTACCTCCACCGTTTACCTGCGGCTTTGGCTCCTCTTTAGAGACAATAACAACTTCTATCTTTGACTTAGAGTAAAGACTTTCTAACCTCAATGCTTTCCTAACAAGGACTCAAAAGTCTCATTGATATAATTAATAAGTTTTTCCCCTAAGTAATCGTCCAGGCCAGTGGTAAACTTCTCGTTCTTCTTCTCAGCAATGTCGATAAAAGGCGTCCCATATTTCGACAAAGCATTGAACTCAACGATACACTTAGAAAAAGTTCTACCATCCTTCTATAACTCATCAAACCTCTTAACTTGATCCGACTTCTAAGCAGCTGGAATAAACTTCCTATGGAATTGGGCTTTGAATTGGTCCCAAGTAAACTGGTCCTCGGGAGTAGCAACTTTACTGGCATTCCACCAATTCATATCCTTTCCTTAAAGTTGACATGAAGCCAACCTCCTCTTCATTGCAACATCGAGTCCAAGATTGTGATGACCTCAAACTTCTACAGTACGAAAGCAAGGATAATCATTGGAATATAACACATAACAGTAACAGCAAAACAGAAATAGAGAATTATAGCAGATAATGTTCATCAAATTACACTGGAGATAATACGTCATCAGAGTTACACAGCATAATAGGATCATACTTCACATGGAGTACAGTTTCAGCTTAATATAAAATGTCTGCAGCGGAATAAAAACATAATATACTAAGTGAAGTCTGAACAGCCAAATAGGAACGATAATATCCATCTTTAGCTCCATAGCTATCCAGAATGAACCTGCTAAACCTATATACAAGGCTGCCCGTGTGGAAAAGAGGGCACTCGAGGTTGCCAAGTGAAACAAACTACGAGTCAGTCATGGGACTGGTATGAGAAATCTACTTAACCTATCTAACAATAAGGCTAATCACAAGACCACGCCGCTAACGCGGAACGGGTTTACTCCATTGGATTGCCAGTGCATAAATAAAGTAAATTGTTAAAACAACGCAATGCTTTTTATAAAAATGAAACCAATATAAGACTCAAGTCCCATCACACAATCCAACGCAAACAGGAGGATAGAGTTTTATCTTATAATGGTCAAAAATGCTTGATATGAAAAAACGAATTTGATATTATTATTAGTGTATATATGTTTCTAAAACATTTCAATCATATAATATCAATCATAGACGGCATAGTTATCTTATACTATGTCCCCGTACTAGTTATACAATCAAAACCGCATGGGTCGTATCGGAAGTTGGATTTCCATCATGAACCAAGGCAAAAGATAGTCCATACCGAATTCGAGACTCTCTAGTCCGAGCCTCAGGATCATCCACAACTGGCCCTTAGATCTTCAGGGCCGGTCCACAAATATGTTAGTGGATTAGTTATGCATGAACAATAAGTTCCCCTCCCCCCCTATAGGGCGTAAATAGAGCCACTAGGGACTCAAATAACCAAGGCTCCTCATTCCATCATCCACATAAGTAAAACTGTTAGGCCTTGTAAAAACCATGACACCACTTCTAGCTAGAAAGAAACGTATGTCCTCCCTGCAGTCCTTCTCCCATTTCTGGTTCATACCGGGGTGTGAGGCTCGCGAAGCAACGCTATATACAAAGATGTGCTATTCAAAGCTCTGCTTTGATCATCAACCACAAGGCCCTTCTTTTCAATAGTAGGCCTTAATCATTTGCCTCTTGGCATGACACACTGACAATTCACACCATGCGACTGATGCCTATTAATATATAACCTCTGTGGGTGTTAAGCAACATAATAAATTCTCCGCCATCAACGGATATATATCAAGTAGAAATCAATCAGCACAGAATAAAATCCAATGTCAGACATACATCCATTTACAAGTCCATTCTGGGTCTGAATGATACTGGAGACACCGAGCATATCCGGACAATCAACAAGTACGTCCAGACAACTACCACTGAAACCCCTTTTGGGAGCTAACCGATTCAGGGCATCAGTAGTCATCCATTCGATGTGAAGATTGCTGGTCTCCAATCACCGTCTTCAAATCCTCGACTTTCAATCATCGTATAATTATTTGAAGTGAAATTGAACTCAGACTTTTCAAATAATTCTCGAATATGTATAATTTAAATCAATCTTTTCATTCCATATCATTTATAATATTTTATAACGATTTATCGCTATTTTTATTTATTTCAAAATAGCCATTTTTAATTAAACGATGCTTCTGGTCATTACATGGCCTTGGCGCTGTTTTCATCAAAATTTGATTTACACATTTCTCCAAATCTAGCCGTTGGATCTTAACAAATTTTATATCGTTGGAAAGATCTTTTCAAAACGATCCCAGCGGTTCTAGTTTTGGGAAAATCCGATGGTCGGATCTCTCGGTATAATCGTTTGAAGTTACGATTTCAAAACGCGAACAACAGCAGCGCGATTCGTTTTATTTTAATTTATATTTATATATAAACATATAAATATAAATCGTTCAACGATTTCAAACCATTTCAAATTAACATTGATTTCTTTTATGTGAAATCACATAATAGAAATGTAAATTTTTAATGTTAATACAATTCCTTCCAGCATTGAATCCTTTATTTGATTCATATATATTACATTAAAAATAAAATCTTTTATTCATTTCATTAAGAATGTGATCTTTTTAATCTTTCCTTTGATTACAATAAAAATGTGACTTTTCTAATGAAATCTTTTATTTCATTAAAAATGTAAACTTTTATTTTCAATCTATTATTACATTGAAAAAATTGTAAGCTTTCTAACGAAACCTTTTATCTCATAAAAAATGTAAATTTCAAGGAAAAACATATTTTATAAAGCAATGGACATTCTTAATGTTTCATTTACATTAAAAGTGTAAATTCCAATGTCAATACGTTTTATTTCAAAATGTTTATTTTTAATATTGCATTACATTAAAAATGCATATGTAAATGCCAATACATTTTATTTATCAATGCTTTATTTTTCATGTTGAATATACATTAAAAATGTAAATTACATATCAATACATTTCTATTTCAAATGTGCTTACTTTTAATGTTGCATTACATTAAAATGAGACTTTTGATGTAAACATGTTTATTCTTAAAACACGTATATTCTGCTAGTTTCATGTATTCCATTCAAAATGATTTTGTTTTTATGTAAACATGTTTTTTTCTTAAAACATATAATTTTTTTGCTAATTTTATTGATGACATTAAAATGAGATTTTTAATGACAACATGTTTTTATATTTAAAACATGAACATTTTTCCAGTTGTCTACATTACATTAAAAATGAAAATTTTAATGTTATCTTGTTTTCATTTTTAAAACAATGAACATTTCATATCACCTACATTTATATTAAAAGTAGGATTTTTAATGTTAACATGTTTTATATTTTTTTTTAATTTTTTTTAAACATAAATAATTTTCTCATACTCTATATTGACATTAAAGCGTAATTTTTCATTTCATTCTTCGATTACATTAAAAATGTGATCTTTTTACATTACAATAAAAATGTAAACTTCTTCTATTCTTGTATTACATTAAAATGTAATCTTTCCTTTTCTTTCATTACATTATATAAAAAAGTAGTCTTTTCTTTTCTTATATTACATTATATAAGAATGTAATCTTTTCTATTCTGTTATTACATTATATAAAATTGTAGTCTTTTCTTTTCTTATATTACATTATAAAAATGTAATCTTTTCATTGTATAAAAATGTAACATTTTTATATTTCATATAAATATAGTCTTTTTATATTACATAAAAATGTAATCTTTTCTTTTCTAATATACAACAAAATGTGAATTTTTATTGGAAACAAATTTTCATTTGAAATGAATGAATATTCCTAATCTTTTCCTTTTAATGTCTCATTAACATTAAAAATGGTATTTTAAATGTAAAACATTATTATATGACAATGCTTCTTCTTTTTTTTTACTTACATTAAAATGACATTTTAAATGTAAAACATTAAAATGATATTTTTATGTAAAACATTTTATATTCAATAAAAATCTAATTTTTATTGTTCAAACAACTTTATATCATAACATGGATATTTCACAACACAAAATATTTCAGGAAATTTCGGCAGCATAACAGCAGGGTAATTAAAACCAGCACCATCTCAATGTACGGCTCCTTGCTCTACCTTAAAGCCTCGCAGCTTTTGACAAGGGGGATTTCAATAATCTATTTTGTACGCAGACGAATTTTTCCATAAACTAATCCTATTTGTTTTCAATCAAAATCAATAATCAAACTCAAACAAGTCATCCATGGTTTGTGGGTGACGGGTGTCGGGAGTTTCTAAACTCTGTCTGCATCCTAATATATTTTTATTTATTTTAATTCTGAATTCAGGTATCTCACATTGATTTGACGACGCCAAAAATTGTAACAAGCTCCAAAAATTCTCCGATCTCTTTTAAAATGTAAACCTCGTCGTTGTGATTCCAACGCTTCCTGTTTCATCAGATTTTGTTAACATATGAGCGAGATATGATTTTATGAAGGTTGACCATATTTTAAAGAAAATAAATTAATTTATTTGTTTAATAAAAGCCTTCTCCCTCAACGTCTCCTTCAGATTGATGGTTCCACTTCAGGTTCGACTCTAGGGTATACTTTTGCTCGAGAACCCGGACGCTGGATGATGATCGGATTACACAGCGGTGTCGGCCTTGGAGAGGCGCGCCAAGCGGGACCCACCTCGTCCAACTCGGTGGTCTGAGACGGCACAAGAAAGGGGCCGATGGTGATGACTTTAAGCCCGGATTTTGCACGAGATTATCAACTAAATCTGATCACTCCTTTTCCAATTTGAAGATCGAAGAAATTGCTATGAATTTCGTTATAAAACTTTGAATTAATTCGAAACCAATTAGGAATTGTTGAGGAATCAAATCCGAATGGTTCTGGCCATTGCTTCGAAGGTATACAGCGGCTCCAAGCGTATTTTTGGTTAGGGTTACAATATATATACGGTATTTATACTTTATTTTATTTATTTAATTCATTTTAAAATTCTATATCGCTTCTAACTCCAAATCAAACCTAGGGAATGACGCCCACAGCTAAATACCCCTATTCCG
Source organism: Allium sativum (assembly GCA_030737875.1). Taxonomy (NCBI): domain Eukaryota; kingdom Viridiplantae; phylum Streptophyta; class Magnoliopsida; order Asparagales; family Amaryllidaceae; genus Allium; species Allium sativum. Next base: position 92,088,799 of record CM060916.1, on the reverse strand, counting down.
GACACAATGGGATATGTCTCGTAGACCCATTCGAACATTTCAGTCAGTTATTCTTCAAATTAAATAATAAAACATTTAATTATTTAATTTGATTGAACATTTTAATTTACCGGGGACACGGACTGACTCTAAAAATTCCCGAAAAATAAATATAGCTATGTTTGGACGATACGGTCTCAACAAAACTGATTTCGTCGAATTTGGAGGCCGTTTGAAAAATGGTCATTTTCTAGTCGATCGAAATTGACTGAAATTAACAAAACACATTTTCTTTTACTATGCTCGCATATTGATTCCAAAAATTATGAAAATTGGAATCTAACAATAATTTGACATTCCGGATCCAACAAAACTAGTTTCGTCGAAAACGGAGGTCGTTTGCAAAATGGCTATTTATACGGGCTATATATTATATTAAATTCCATAGCGACTATTCTAAAAATTCAACTGACCATAACTTTTGATTCCCGCTATGAAATTTCAATTTTTCAGATTCATTGGAAAGATATCACTAAACAGATTTAAATATTTTTGGTTTCACTAAAATTCGATTTATTTTGCAACCTGTAGAGTCAGTCAAAGTTTGATTTCAAATTTTCAAACTACCGCGCTATTTCTAACTCCTTTTAAAATTAAAATAAATATATTCGTTCTAACTTTGATTTAAATAAATTTTTAATTGTTATTATTTAAAATAAATTATTTTAACTATTCAAAATTCAGTAAAATAGTCAAAATAAAATTTTTAAATTGGTTCTGATTTTCCGGGTTGTTACAAAGGTCCTCGAAGACGCGTTCACAGTTATCAACACAATCCTGAACCTCCGTATCTGTCACCATTCCTTGGAACAGTTTGCCATCTAGGCTGGTGAATTCTTTATTCAACTTAGCAAAGTCGGCTTTGGATGCCTGCACAAGTGCACCACCACCCTCAACAACATTCAAAGCATCATTTTGAGTGTTCGTAAGCATCTCCTTCATGAAAGCAGTCAACATTGTCTGCATATCAGGATTATGCAGTTATGTCCCCGTTATAGCTTGTAGCGCTCTTCAACCCCTTTAGTGTTGATAAACAGTAGATCCGCTCGTATCCCCGCTATTGTTAGCTGCATCCGCTTTAGCAATATTAATACACAAAATTTACTAGTTATCATTAAAAAATATCAATAAAGTTAGTGTAAAGAGCCGATTATAATGCATAATTATCTAATATATTATAGAAATCTATTACAGTTAGCAGATCTAGTGTGCATAATCATGTTGTTCCATAAGATTAATTAATATTGGCTTCTTCTACACAAATAATGTGGGAATAATAATTAATTAGTTTTAAATATTTGGTTTCCACATCCAACGATTTTTTGTGTGTTTCCGCTATATCCCCCTATTTCCTCGCTTTATCCCCGCTACGCCTTTTTGCACCCCTACTGCAATAGAACCGCTAAGCGCTTTAACTGCACACTATCAGGAGCACTGACATTATTGGCTGTTGAGCTTGCTCCTTCCTCAACTCCAGAAGTGGAGCTCCAACAGTGTTCCTCACATGATGACTCCTCGTTCAATCTATAAAGAAGTCGATTAATCGCCTTTCTAAGGAATCCTACTTAGCAGTGCATGTGCAGTGCGATTTCATCCTTAAGCATATTAATAGAATAAATATACATCTATAGGTATAGTTTTGAAAACCAAAATACCACAAACACATGCTTTCGTATATGTATACTCTTCCCCTGGTACTTCCCACTTAAGTTAAACTACGCAACATAAGCTCTAATACCAAATGTGATGATTGCTCTGCATTGGACAGCACAACACAAGTTGCATTGTGATTGTGCCCAACTAACGCAAGGCGATCATCTAAGTTGAAATAAGAAAACTCATATAACCTATCATATATTTCACAGCACATGGAATAGAATATAATAGTAACATAAAACACGATATAAAACATACAAGACAATATATAAGCTAAAATATGAATCATAAACATCAAGTGATAGATTTACATCACAACATAATATCTAATGAGTCATGCATAGATACATCTCCAAAATACTGTCTCTTAAAAAACACTACTATGCCCAAAGTAGTGAACAACGGGAAAAACATGGATAAGGTATATATGTAATACGTGGAAGCTCCCTGCTCGTCTCCAGTTAGCAACTTGAGCACATCAAACTGTCTCTAGTATACTCATTTAAGAGCACCCAGAGTAATAAGAAGCAATGCATAAAACCCCAAGTCAGACAAAGTCTGGTGTGATTGATAGTAATCATAATCACTATATAGGGTAATATAATAGGCATGAGGAATCATACCTGACCTAACCCTGCACCCAAAAAGTTAGCACATATAATCATGTACTTTACTCTATGGTAGTCACACTACTGAGTGTACATGGAAGTGTGAGTGATAAAGTGATAGCAATCATCCAAACTTGGCGCTAATCCTCATGATCACTCAATCGTTGCATTGGATATACGATCACGTTCGGCCTACATGGTTCTCCAATCCTTGCCACTTAGAGGGCTAGGAATTAAGGCATACCAATTGGTAGAATCCAAGATGATGACCCCGACTCTGAGTGCGGCTCCCCAGGACTAGAAACAGTCTCCTCGCACTGGGAGAAAAGGAATCGCACTAGTCCAAATGGGCCACACACTCGCCATCCCTCCATCTAGAGTATCCATACAGGTCTTATGCGTCGACAATCCTTTTTGCATTACGCATCCGCAAGGAAGTCTATCTCGGAAGTCGCTCTGATGGTTCCTAACCGGAGCCTTTATGGTAACTCCTAACTTAGACTTTCTTCTCATCTCGTCTTAAGCCATTCATTTTGGAGTTTGTCTTCAAAAGAGCTCGATCGTCGTCACAAAGAAATGTCACACCATGCACTACTATAAGGAACCTCCCTTTGCTCCTTTTTTGGATTGGCCCAATTCTTGTTTGACATTATCGAACCAGACTTGAGTCCACAATTCCGGATCAAGAATACCTATCCATACTTGGATTGTCATATGTGGTTCGACATTGCCGAACCAGACCTGTTCGATCCGAGGCCTGATCGACTATGTCGATTCGAAGCTTAAGCACTTGTTCGAGTCGAAGCTCGGCGATCGAGCCGGAGGTTCTCCCTTTTCCTGCTTCCACCTTACTCCTAGCCGAGCTGGAGCCACTTCCCTTAGTCGATCCGAATTTGCAAATGCTATAACATGGTCTTTGAAACTCCGAATGACTTTAAACTTGGCCTAGGGCCTCTTGGGACCTTCCTTGTCATCCCTACAAAGTTTCATACCAAACCAGATAAATTAGCCCGTTTCGACCATATCAGACCAGCTTAGCTGACCCGAAATATGTTGCATGCTTTAAATGATTTTAACGTCCTATTTCGTCATTCGATGACATTTGCATCCATATAAGTGTTCCCAGCCATTGTCTTAACACAACTAACATACCCCAACAATATCTAGATCAATAAAATAGGACTAAACACCAAAAGAACCATATATTTCCCAAATCCCTTGAATTCTTGGATTCATAAATCATGTCCAAATCAACCCAAACTTAGACATGTTTCATCGTAGAATTAATAATTGTTAGCCAAATTTAAGGTTAATGCCCCAAAGTAGAGGTCTACCTGCAGAACTCCTGTTTTAAGAAGGAATAAAGATCAAACTTAGAAACTATCTTATATTCCGGAATTCTTATTGAAATTGCCACTACAGAATATGTAGGTATATTTCTTGTTGAGTACAAATGCAGTTGTGATGGGAGGCTTATCTTCTTGTGATATTATTCCTCGAAAGCGTCTTGAGATTCTTAGATAATTCACTCTGGATTCTCAAAATATGTGAAACTGATCATAAAGATGCTAATTCTTCTTAAATAGTCATCAAATGATGGGTTTTCATGAGTCTTCCTTAATTTGTCATAGATTTGGTGAGATTTTAAAGGGTTGCTTGGGATTTTTCCTTCTGTAACATTGCCTCTCTAGTTGTCATTGTAGGCTCATAACTATAATCCTAAGAATTCAAGCTTAAGCGTATAGACTATTTATGGACAATAGAAATTGGTATTGTTTACCTGAGTATTTATGTGGCAGTATTTGGTATCACTTTTTCTGAAGGAATAATGAAGTTAAAACTACTTCTTTGGTTTTGTAGCCTTGATAGAGGAATTATTTCTTGGATGGAGTTTCTTTTTGGCCTTTAGAAAGGTGGAACCACTTTGGTCATTAGGAACCTAAAGCATGCGTATAATGATATAGCGAAGGTATTTGAACATCCGAAATTTCGTATAGTTTAAGAACCGAAACTCAGATTTCGGTGCTAATATAATATAAGTCTAGAAATTTGTGAAGAATATATAAATCCTTATATGGGTTTAGGTGTATCTGAACTCAGGCTTAAGCATCAAGGTGATAGAAGCCCAAGCATCAAGGTGACAGAAGCCCAAAGATTGTTTTTCAAAAACCGACGGATCCTTTTTTGATTCAAGAAATCCAAATTTTGGGTAATAGAAGCTTACAGATTATTTTCTGAAATAGGCGAAGCAAACTTTCGACTTGGAAACCAATAATTGGGTAATAACTAGAGAACGAAGCCGCCTTTAGCTTAATGAACCCAGATCTGGGTAATAAGAACGAAGCTGCTCTCGGCTGAGGAACCCAAATTCGGGTAACAAGAAAAGAACGAAGCCGCTCTCGTCTTAGGAACCCAGATTCGGGTAATAAGAGAAGAATGGAGCCGTTTTCGTCTTAGGAACACAGATTCAGGTAACAAAAAAAGAACGAAACTACTCTCGGCTTAAGAACCCAATTCGGGTAATAAGAAAAGAATGAAGCCGTTCTCGATCTAGGATCCCAGATTCGGGTAATAGGAAAAGAACGGAGCTGCTTTCGGCTAAGGAACCCAGATTTGGATAATAAGAAAAGAACAGAGCTGTTTTCGGCTTAGGAACCTAGATTCAGGAAATAAGATAATAAAAGCCAGAGATTACTTTTTTAGAAATAAGCGAAGCCCTTCTCAGCTTTTTTATTGAAAACTTGGATTGTCCTCTTGCGGTATTAATGGAGCCATCTTTGGCACATTACGGAGAATCTGGAATGTCCTCTTTTGGTTTAGTTATGAAAGCGCTTTCGGTTACTTTTGGCCATTATAGGCATTTTTCTAAATCAACAGCTTTGCCATGCTTTAGTGCTCCTTCGGATCTTTTGATCCCTTCTTTGGGATAGGACATAAACAATGATGGTGCATGCTTATGACAAAGCATAGGCAGTAGCAGAACATGGTTCCTTCAGAGCCGGGCCCATGTCTCCCAGCTTAACCGTCCCTCTTATAGAGGGCTCCTTAACTCAGTCTTGGATCCAGTTAAGGGCTTTAGTCCATCACCCTGACCCTTGGGAGAGGATAACGGCTTACCGTCCTTCCTCTAGGAGGTGCCATGGATATACCCTGGGCTTAGGGCTTGGCGTGTTTTCCTGGGCTTCCCCTTTCCCTTTTCAGAGGAAGGGCCATAGATATACCTAGGAATTTCTAAACTACTCCATTGTGAGAAGGGATCTTCTCCGTCAATCAAGTAGGATCTCTTATATATACCTTTAGACTGGTTTATAGAAACCTTTAATTCCTTACTTAGACTCCCTTTCGTGGTTTGGTTTTTACTCCGGAATGATTTTCAATTCCTAAGATACTTCTATATTTTTTCCTTGCTTATGGTGGTACATTCTCTTTTCAAGTTCCCTACACAGATTGGTTTCATGACCATTCATTAGGTGATAGTAGCAATAATTGCCTCCTTACTCTATTCATACTTTATTTCTTTCTTTCTTATTGGCTGGTAATCCAATTCCTCAATAGTTAAGAGGGAGATGTTTTCTCTCGAGGTGGTTAACTTGTTTTCCATAGATGGATTGGATCTTCCCCTTTTCTTACGAGCCACATTTCTAACTTCCACTTTTCTAGTAGAGAACAAATGCAGTTGCGATGGGAGGTTTATCCTCTTATGATAGTACCATAAAATATTTTTCCTTTGGATCGTATTACGGAGGGATGTTATGAAGAGAATCTGCTGCTGATGCTTCTAGGTTTTCTTGATTGACATGGGGTTTGATCCTCTTGGGGCCTGGCCATAGTATCTTTCCATTTTCGGGCGAAATCTCATAGTCCTTGGTTATTTCTTTTTCAAAAATTTAGCCTCGTGAGGAAGTTTGTATAGCCTCTCTCATCCTATGAAATACCACGTTACTCTGATTGCTAAAGGATGAGGATGATTCTCCTTGGGATGAGCTCCTACTATACTAGAGTTATAATCTTTTTCCCTCTTTTGGTTAATCATACTCGGAGCTTGCATTTGCAACATTCGTTTCTTGTGAAACCTTAAATCCACGTAAGCCTCCGGATTAGTTTAGAAGATCCTTGTTCTGATCTGGCTGATTGGACATCTTTGTTTCGGCTATCATTTGTTTCTTGTGAAACCTTAAATCTACATTTGTTTTGGCTATCATTTGTAATCCATTAAGGGTCCTTTTACGTTTATTTCCCATTGGTTATCTTCTTAAGAATAAGTTCTAGTAACACTTGGAGGAGGAAAACGGGATCAGAGGTTCAGGACCTTCTTTCTAGCACCAAAAACGTCAGCCAAATTTATGGTTAACACCTCAAAAAAGATATATGTCTGCCAAACTCCAGTTTTATGATGGAATAGAGCTTAAACTTGGAAATTGTCTTATATTCGGAATTCTTATTCAAATGCCACTACAAAATATCGTAGATAATTTTTTGTTGAGAAAAAATGCAGTTGCGATGGGAGGTTTATCCTCTTGTGATATTATCCCTCGGGAGTGTCTTGAGATTCTTAGGTAGCTCACTCTAGGTACCCAACGATCGTGAAACTAGGCACAAAGATGCTAATTCTTCTTAAATAGTCATAAAATGATGGGTTTTCATGAGTCTTCCTTAATTTCTCAAAGATTTGATGAGATGGCAGAAATATACTCCTAATTCCAATCCGGCATTTTAAATCCTATGAGTCGCTTGGTAGAGAGTTCCTAACAGAAATCTTAGGTTATAGCCATAGCCAGTAGATTAAGGATGGTCACTATTTCATGATCTAAGGGTCTTAACGGTGATCGCGGGTCAGGGTATGAAGTATATCTAATTATGCATAGATTGCATTTTGTTCATGTGCTGCTAGTGAAAAAGTAATTATAATACATGATTGAAACAAGATTTCTCATAATTACCTTAGTCGTAGTATATTCCCTTTTATTGATCATATCCAATGTTATAAATCTTTCTCTAAGCTAATTTAGCAACTAGGGTTTAACCCCGCCATAAGAGATAAGAAAATGTCCAAAATGAACTAAATGTTCGAAAAAGGAACACCCCACTTTGAGTCTATGGGGTTCTATTTATAGGTGTGGATTGATCCTTCTTTTGACTTAAATGGTCCGCTTTGGTCACCCGATAAGGATTAACCATGAAGGCTTTGTGAGCATACTGATGGCTTTCCTTCGAGACAAAATCCATATAGCTACTTCTGAGGGTCCTGACGAAGGGAGCTCTCAGTTGAATGTGAGAGAGGGATGGCCTTGCATGGGTCCTCGGCTCCCTTCTAACTTTCGTTTCATGCTTTTGTCTTCAAGGCTTAGAGGTCTAGAATTTAGATTTCTTGCCCTTTGTGTTATGCTAGTTGTAACTTGTTTTATCTAAGTCTCGGAGGTATGCATCGAAAGTCTTGCTTTATTTCCTCTGAAGGGCTTCTTGGGTACCATATAGGGTTATCCTTCCAGTTTCCATCTTCGGTATATTTCGGAGATCCTTTCCTTCTACTCTGTCCTTTGTTATTACTCGAATAGTCTCCTGGCTTCATCTGTTATTGCTTCGAAAGCTCTTTTGATGGTTATACGAAGGCTTTTTGGCTTCAACAATTCTTCTTCATTAGTATTTTCAGGGTAAAGCCCTCCGGTTTTGGTCCGAATATACGTGAGAGGCATAGATGTGTGTGCAGACTTTCGGCTTATAGTGGCGGTTATCTTCAATTTACATACTCCTTGATGTTGTTAGGATCGGGAGTTCCTTTTTTGATATCTGATTTGTCCAATGGTTCTTTCCTTGGCTCTTTTACCATTCCGTTCAATCTTGTGCTTTGAAATACATTTCCCTCTAGATGAATTTGTCTTATCAATGCTCTTTTTCTTACGGAAGATGGACCTTTCGCATACGACCGAAGGTCATCATCAGCTGCAATCTTGCATGCTTCCGGCTCTTATCTCTGTCTCTGTTTCTTCTGATGCTTTGCACTTGGCTTGCTCCTTTTCCCCTTTCTTGCAGGGTTGTTAGGTCCGAAATTAGTGCCCTTTCAGGTAAGGTCGAAAGAGGCTTTTTGGTTTGGGGCTAGTGCCTTTTTGGTTAAGGTCAAAAGGGGCTTTCTGGCTGAAGGGAAATTTCCTTTTCTCTCCTTCTCTTATTTTAAAAGGGATGCTGCCGAAGATCCAACACTGCTCTTTTCGCGGCACTGTTAGCTTTCACAATCCTTTACTTCAACTTTGATTCTTGATTGGCCTTGGTAATTTTTGGTGCTAACAATAATTAATTAGGAACAATTTTCTGTATTTTTATGAGATGTTTATATGCTAATATACCCCCCATTAGCGAGTAAGAACACTATTACTCACCTTAATCACTTCAAATAAGTTAGACTCGAAAATAGTGAAAGTTTGGCTCTGATTCCCATGGGTGCAGCATCTCTTGTTTTGGTGTTAAATTGACTTGGTATGCTCTTTATTTGGTTGTAAGATGATTAAAGAATGGTTTAATGATGGATTCGAGAGGTGGAGGCCTTTAATATGGTTTTAGATCTACTTTGAGAGCTGGCGAATAGGAGATGATTCTACTGCCCCTTCAGCCCCCAAAGTCATCAAACCCGAAAGGGGTTTTCGGCCCCATTTTCTAATGACCCAGACAACCCATTTATGCCTCCCCTAACCTTTTTTCAGTCACTCCTTCCGAATGATAAGTCCATTGTCTTAATGTGACGACTCTACGAAATGGGAAACTATCTTCTAAATCCAATGGAAGTGTTTTCAGTTCTAAATTCTTTGCCAATCAAAAGTTATAGGAGAAACAAGATTTGCCAAGGGTAAAATTGTCGCATTAAAATTCGACAAAAATGCTAAAGATAGGAAATGACCTTATTATTCATTTTCCAAAGTTCATACAACCTCATATGCAAATAATATAAATATTCTACGATTCTCCGATATGTAGAATACAGATCGTAACAACCTTCTAATTTTTGCTAATGCATACATCCAACTGCATCTTCTATAATTAAAATATTTGAAACGATGGACAAGAATTCTGGATTAAATGTTAATGAGATAAAAAGCAAAGTGTACTTCATTTCAGGATGTAGAAATAAAGAGGATATTCTGAACGTTCTCAAATTTAAAGAGGGAAATCTCCATGTCAAATATCTTGAGCTTCCACTGAGTTTGAATCAGCTTAATGAAATGGAATGCATTAGGGTCTATGATCCTATTCAAAACAGGTTAAAGGGTTGGTCTACCAAATTAGCGTATATTCATCATAGAACTGAACTAACACACACAATCATCATTGCCGTCATCATCTATTGGTTGCAGACTCGATATATTCTCATTAAAGCTATTCAGAAAATAGAAAGGAAGTGCAAACTTCATATGGAAAGGAAAATACCATAAAAGAGCTTGGGACAAAGTCTGCAAGCCAAAAGAGTTTGAGGGGATCAGCATTAGAAATAACAGGTATTTAAATGAAACTTGTAAGTTAAAATTATTTTGGAAATTCATCGATGGAAATTCTCTTTAGTCTAGATGGATGAAAGATAAAAATATCTCAAAAACAAGAATTTCTAGACTATTTGAGCGGAAAGCTATCATTTTTATATTTGGAAAAATATTCTCAGTTGCAGAGAAACTGGTACAAAACTTGTTGAAAGGAGATTTAAAGATGAAAAATAAACTAGTCTACGGTTAGACCTATAGATCAATGAGAAATCTCTTTTAATTCTTCTTGGATGGAACAACATGTTCTTTCTGGGTGGGGCTAATGAAAATGTTGACAGTATTACTAAAAATAAAAAGTAAATTACTTCAAAGCAACAAGCAGCTGACATTTTCAGAAACACAATAGAAAAACAAAGAATTGTCCAAAATCTGCGGAGAGAAGCTTGGATTTGGGGACTTTCTTCAAAAGAAATTATCATTTAAACAAGTTTGGGGGTTTATAAGGGGAGAAGAAGCGGAAACCAGCTGGCACAAAATAATATGGAACAAATCTAATTGTCCAAAGATGTCTCACTTCTACTACTTGCACTTTTAAAAAAACTTGCTAGAAAAGATAGATGTCTAAAGTGGAATAAAAAGGGAGATAGTCTTTGTTTATTCTGCAAAAAGAACCTAAAAAGTTTGGTCAATTATTTTTTTATTATCACTATTCTAGTCATATTTGGAGTATTGCTAAATACAACTTGAATATCAATCTTTCTATAAAGATTCAAAATATCAAAGAGGATGTGTCCTTTATCCTAAATAAATTCAAAGCCAAATCTAAGTAGTACAAGATAGTCTTTGTAGTGCATACTACAGTCATATTTCACATATGGAAATAAAGAAATCATAGGCTGCATGACAACAAAGAGAAGAACAACTATCAAATTTGGAGTATAATTAACTCTGAATGTCTCATTCTTATCAATAAACTTTGCAAGTAGCATAACAAAGAAATCATAGGCTGCACGACAGGCACATGGATAAAAACGACATTGAGGAAAATAGAGTTGAAAGCTTCTTACTAATAGGAAGTTCAACTCCGAGGCTACGCAAAGTAAAAAAAATCCAACAAGCATCTACTTAGAAGCTCTGCTAGTAGCACCAACGTCAACTACTCTACCCGTGGCACCCTTCATGGAGACGGCCGTCGCTTCCTGCTAGGAAATCATATAAAGGTGGGAAATCAAATTTTTTGTACAGATGTCAATTGCTGTAAAAAAAAAAAAAAAAAAAAACATTTTTTTACTTTACCTGTTGTAGGGAAGGATTACCGTGCACCCACCTATGTTCCAGGGAGCCTGATTAACCCAAAGGAGAATTTCATTGGTGCGTTGGACTAACATGATCAGAGAATCAGTGATTTCCATTACAAAAGTCCGCTAGATAACCAGATCTATGATTTATTTGTATGAAACATAGGGAATAACATCCATTCTCAAAGAATAGATGCTTTGGAAGTTAATAGTCTCACTAGCAACTTCAGCACTACTAATTTGGGGATTAATTTCAAGATTAAAAAGTTTGAAGAGCTCTCTACTTTTTCTCTCTCTAGATCTACTGACAAAACCCAAAAACATGGCATAGACTAGGAGATTTGAGGAGGGAAAAGCGTTAACCTTTCGAATAGGAAGTATGAAGAAGCAGAGAGACAATGGAAGCCTCCATGAGTCTTTGGAGTTTTCCAGAAGACATGGATCTGGATATTTTTTTCGACTTTTTGTTTGCCATTTTTAGGGTTTGTTTCCGTTGGAAAGCAATATGAGGAGTGGCGGCGAGGGTTCGTTTGTATGTTTTATTATTTAGGGGGTGGGCCTTAGGCCTATATTCTTTTTTAACTTTTCAAAAAAAAAAGTGTTTCCTAAAATAAGAAAAAGAGCAAGAAAACTGAAGATGGTAGTCTCCCCCTAAAATCATCAGTTATACTTGTTGGTTTTTTATTAGGACAAACATGAATTCCATCAACAACAAATGATTTAACAAATGCATTCGAGTGATGTAGATTATTCAAACATTTAAGGCCAACCCCACAAAAATGATCACAAACAAAACTTCTAATGACAACCTATCAAGTTGTCCAAAATCATAAGAAGCATGCACTTTAAAAAGACGTACACTCGTAGTCGAAGAGCGAATAGTAGTAATTCTAATATAACTTATTTATATTCATTTTGAATTTGGTATGTCATCAAAACTTCTACAAAATCACTAGCTCCTATAAAAAGAAACCAACAAAATTGAAAATGGATAATTTTGAATCTCTCTTCAACATACCATTTAAATAACTTCTGCTACGAACAACAACATATGAACAAAAAGGTCCACTGGATGATGAATAACTAGAAAGAGTAAACAAAATTGAAATAGAACCACCATAACTTTTTTGATTTGGCAACCCTTGACCTTAACGGTGAAGGGAAATAATGCACTCATCTGATGCAATTGAAAATAAACTTACTCTAAGATCGGAATAGATATCTACCACGATAACTTTATTCTTAAACAAGAGAAAATCTCAATGGACGAAGGAGTTAACTGAGGCTAATGGCAAAAATATTCATTCTTCAAAATTATAGAAAGAGTAATCGATGGATATGGTTTCAAATTATAAAAAGAGCAATAGAATATACAAGTGTTATAAGTATAATCATTGAACGCAGACAAAACAAGAAGGATATTAAGGATATTGTCACAATTGCAAAGCAACAAAAAAAATCGATAAACGAGTATTTCCAAAAACTGACAATTCTATTTCAACCGGAAATTACCATCGAAAATTCAACCGGCATAAATCTACACCCTTAACTCCACAACACCCCACTAGTTTCCTCCGTTGTTTTCCCGGATCCGGTTATCCCGTATGATTATTTCTGATCGACCTAGCAAACTCCTTCCAAAAATGAATCCGACGGTTAGTTAATAAACTGATACTTATACTCAAATAAATAGTAAAATTAACACTCAAACTACTTCATTAAATATTTGATGCTAATAAAACCCTAATTCATCTCAATGATCATTGTATTTACTAAATAACAACTTTTTTTATGTAATCAAATTAAACAAAACAATAAAACTTCCATGATATTTTAAAATGACACCTACAATATGGATACCTAAAATCTAATATTTAAATAAGAAATAAAAACGACACCCATACGAATTTTGTGAATGTTTGGTAATAAAACAGTCTGTTATTCAACCCATATAATATCAATGCAAATAATCATATCGACTACGTAACAACTACATTTTTGTACACTCATGCAAAACATTAAAACACTTCAAAGCTTCCTTATTGTGAAAAACGATACCAACAAAAACTAAAAATAATACCTAAAACCTGACCTGGACCAAGCTAAACACAATAATACGGTTTTGCCCAAACAAATATGAATCCGACAAATCATTCGCCAACAGAACATGACATTCAATTAAAAGAAAATAAGAAACGTTGCACCACTAAGAATATGGAATCACAACATACCTCGCTGCTCTAGCTAAATTTGCCATAGAACAAGAAAGAAGAACGCATAGCAACAAAACTAACTTCAGTTTTAAAAAATAATAATAATAATAATAATAATAATAATAATAGTAGTAATAGCAATAATAGTACTATTAATCAATTGCGACCTTACCTAACCCATTGCGACCATACCTAACCCATTTGATAGATCTAATCAGGAGGGTTTCTCCATATGTGCAGTGAAAAATATATTACGCACAAAAAGCTGAAATGTCATCCCTTCTATCAATTCATGAGCGCATGGCTATAACTAAAAATAAAATAACAGCATCCAATTAGGATGAGTGTATAAACATCAAACATATATAAAGGTCGCATAATTTTCAAATGACATTTCCGAAACTCATACATGAGTAATAAATAAAAATACTGCTTATTATATGTGATACTTCACAGTCGAAGGTACAAAACACCATATAGAGTTCTACATGATTTTAAAAATAAAATAAGGTGCTTTCACAATGAATCAGGAAGAATTAAACAGCTATTGGGCCATTCATCAAGCTAAAAGCACATGGATAAACATCGTAGCTTTTCCATTGCAGACCGAATCTTGTCAGAAATGTTCCTAAAAAGCCATCTTTGTTGCACCTCACTTAATCCATCAGGTGTTAGATCTGGCCATCCAAGACTGCTGAAATGTGCATCAAGAGATTCGGCCTTGGCAGTTTTCTTTAAATCTTGTATATCAAAATCTATTGGATCACCAATTATAATTTTTATATTCTTGTTCCACAGCGGAACAGGCGACCTCCTCCCAAAAAATGAAGTCTCTGGCATCACCTGAGATGTTAGTCGACATTTAGGACAAAATTTCATAATATATGGACCCCCCATTGACTTTTACACAAGATTTTAATCATCCAACAAGTTCTTTGCGCTTCATAATTATTATTGTTATACTTGTTATACTATGATGATTGATGATGTTGTATTTGTTTGTGTTTTCTTACCTATATATGAAAAATGTATTTCTCTTTGGAAAGTTATCACCGCCTCTTTCAGTAAATCACTAGCATATTTAAAATGCGCCAGATATTAAAAATTACAACTGAAATTATACAGATTAATTGAAGTACTACATACACGGCAAAACTTTAAACCACATCATCAAGCAATTACTAAAAAGGCCGCAAAAAATGAATCCAATGACAAATTAATAAACATTTAAAGCAAACTGCACCCCATATAATATGCACTTTACTAATGTCCATAAATTGATATGTCCAACTAAATAATTTAGATTATATATGGAAGCACTCGTAAGCTTGGTAACCACTTGTCGGTCTTTATTTTTTTGGGATGTATATTGGACATTTGAACATAAAGGAAACCTTACATGTATAACATACATTAAGTGGTACGTTATGCTTAAGCATCTGTCAAGCGTAGTGTAAACTTTAGATAGAAGCCAGTAAAATAGAATAACAAATAACCTTTTCAAAACCACAGTGAACAATAGGTAGAACAGTTGGAGTTACAGGAGCACGAACAATAAGACTAGCAGTTCCCCACTTCAGCTGTCCGATTGGTTCATTTACCTGTGATATTTTTCCTTCAGGAAATGTATGCAACTGCACGCCAATAAATCTTGCTTATGTCAACATAATTAAAATCATGTACAATTATTTGTAAAGGCTGCAAACAAATATTACAGAAAAACAAAAGGATTTACCCAGCCTCCACCTTTCAGAATATCAAGGGCTTCATTCATATGTTCCTGATAAAGTCCACCACCCCTTGTAATCGGTATGCATTTTCCTGTGCACTTCTAATCTGTTAGAAAGCAATGTCATACTCCCAACAACACACGAAAGCAGGAATTTTGTTTTCAAAAATATAAACAATACTTCATGGATATTTGTGAAAATCCAGTAAACACGTAGAGCTAGGAAACTGGAAAAAAAAAGAAAAAAAAAAGGATTTTATGTGCAAGTCAGCGCGCCATTTCAAACTTATGACATTATGATTTTTAAAGTTATTATTAATACAGACATGCTTCTGCAATGCTGGTTTTAAATCAGGGTTTTACCAAGGATTTCAAGACAAACTTCAGTATTATTCTATTAAGAACATGCATTAACGCGACATTTAATCAAGCCAATGCACACTTTATTTTTGTTATCAAATTTACATTGGCACAATTTAAAGTCGAATCAATCCTTTTCTTCTTCTTCTTCCTGTTTGAATTGCATCCGCACAATTTAAAATCAAAGGCAGTATGAAATGCTGATTCACTGCAGCAAGCCAAAAACAAGGGCCTAATTCTGTAATTCTTCTCAAACTTACTTACAGTTAGGATCGACTAAAATAAGTCCTTTTTTTTTCAGAAGCCAAAACCTGTCATTTTGGCTTTCAAAAAGCCAAAATTGCAACATAACTAAGTCGAACCGAACAAGTAATTACCTATTTATATAATAGAATTTTATCATTGCCTATTTCATAAAAAAAATTGATAGCAGATAATAACACGTGTATGACTATGTGTGCATGATTAAATTAGATAGTGACTAAATGCTTGTGGAACTCCATTTCCATATGCATCAATAAAGTACAGCTATGAGTAAGGTAATCTGGTGGTTAATGTATGTTACCTAAACGAAAAAAGTACGATAAAACGGTACTTTTGAAACATATATCCTCAGCTGCTAAAACCCACCTTGCTAGCTTTGGATCTCCAGTGGGAAAGCCCTTGAATCCCCACATTAGTGGATCATCCATCCTGTTGAGTATGCAAAATATAAGAAAATGCATCAATATGTAGATCACTCCAATACCATTAGAGTCCGCTAAAGCATTATCAGAGAGAGAGGCTACAGTGCTTAGAACCCGTTGAGTGCTATGCTCTTGCGACTTAGTGATCTAAAATAGCCACATCCCATTATGGTCGACTTAGCTGAATGGTCATTGATCAGCTAAAAGAACGACACTAGCCTCTAAACCCGCTAAATTTAGTATTCTTAGCACATGCTTTAGCATTCCAAATAAATCAACATAACTTGTCCAGTTCTCTTCAAAATCTGAGTAACAAAGCTTGGGTATATGCCTAAATTTAATACCCAAAGGCCCAACATAAGTTAAAGCATCTTTTCTAATCCTAGAGTCTTAGATTGCATGGATCAAGGCATTTTTGGGGTTTACCATGAAGGCGTAAGCAATGTTCATTTTTCGCACACCCACAATGTGGGTGCTATAATGAATTTATTTAGGTACTTCCGCTATTTTCTGTTATTATCACGGCCATAGTTTTTCACACTTTCGCCGGTATATAACCTTTGAGTGCTTTAACTGAATGTGATTGCTCTTAAGAAGCTGCACAGGTATCATGGATGGAGCAAAGTGCTATCCATTTCAAAAAGTCAATACATAGAACTACAAGGCGGCTGGGGAGCTATAATAGCAATAGACATCGAGGCATCAAGCTAAATAACATTGCTTAGCCAGTGCCTGACAAAATCTAAGCATAGCCATCGCTAGGTAATTGACAAGATTTTAAAAAGACAAAAATATAAGCTCCAGTATTAAAAAAATTACAGATGACTTCCTAATTAGATATCAACCATATTTCATTTGATAGAGATACTAGTTACACCCATGAACAAATTGCCAAAACAAAAGACAATTTTTAATAAAATATTAATCCACCAAAAACTGACAAGTAGTGGAGCTCGCATAATACTTGAGCAACTGGTGGGTTCTCTCATATTTAACATTTTAACCCGTTTGACGGATAAATATTGGTAGGCTGTATCACTTGGTATATCAATTTAATTGTCAAAAATGGATAACATACCTTCTCAAGCAATTGGTGGGTTCCATTATTTTTAACCACTTTGTAAAAAAATTACATTTAATTGGAGACAATTGTACAAAGTCAATCCGAATTTACCAACAAAGTGAAAGTTGTTACCCCCCTTGGAGTTGGACGGATCGCAGGCCCTCCCGGAGGTCCTCTCTATCAAGGAGTTTCTTAAAAAAAGGTTTTCCAATGCGAAATTAGGTTCAACGTACTTTAGAAGTAAATTAATCCAATGACAAGCCTTTTTAGTCTTGATGCCAAATTTTTATTCTTAATTCATTATAAATTGTGACAAGCCAAGATTCCAAAATTAGGATCTTCCAATGGCATATATCAACTTGGAAAGCGATGGAAAGGCTTGGTGGATGGGATGGAAAGAGTGATGGAGACGTCAATGACAATGAAGACGGAGGAGACAGTTGATACAGGTGGAGATAGTCAATAAAAGCGATAGCTTTGAGAACACCATGATTATGGATGACAATGATTATGACCATGAAGAATTATGGATAACATGGCCAGAGATGGTGTTGATGTTGATGAAGAAAATAGATATTACAGCTTGTAATGATATTCGCATATAGCATTCAGCATTCTACAAATTGAAGATATATGAAAACACGATATGAAACGGAATTCCTTGATTGTGGATTTCTGCTGATATTATCTTTCATGAATTGATTGATGTGATGGTTTTATATAATTGCCTATCATTTTTTGCATTTTTCACAGTAGTTCATAGTCATAGCATTGTTATGTATAATATACTATCAATATATAAATGGCATTTGAAGAATTTTAATTTTATAATATAAATATATATTTCATGCAGAATTTCAAATACAATTTTTTTAGTGTTAGTACATCATTAACATGTTCGATTATATAGCATAACATCACCTAATATATATAGCACTTTAAGATAAGATTATTTTCACAGTAAGCTCAATAGTTAGCTTTATGTACCAAACTGATAGGAACCAGCCATGATAATGCATGCAATGATACAACAATACAAAGTATTTTGTATGTACAGGAAATATTGAGCAAATGAGCTATATTAAGCTTTAATAGCCGACTGATGATTCGTTCAAACGGTAGTGTAATACAAAAAATTGAAGTATAAAAGAAGCAACATGAACTGAAAATGTGAAAACAACTAACCGTATAAAGGATATTTGTTAATGCTTTATATGTAGCAAGAAACCACTAGCTAAAAAACTAAAAAACTCATCGTATATCCATTTGACAAATTACTTTGTCAAAGATAATTGTTTCTCAAATAATTACATATTTTGGTGGCTTTATTCATTAAATATTTCCGTATGTGACAGCTTCCATGATCCACGTGTTGTAGGCTTGCGGCAGCCAAAGAAGAAAACAATGTCAACGTCAATTGCATATGACTAGTTATGAAGTAACAGCCCCAAAGTAAGAGAAAAGCTATTGAGGTGGTAAATTGCTATCTATTAGTTCAGCATTTGATCGTATGGTTTTCTTGCCTTGCCAAAACACCATAATATATTGACAAAATCGATTTTTTAGTTGTTTTTAAACTTGATACATAAGCCACCCTTTGGACAAAACGAACAGGTACAATGGAATATTTTAGAGTAAGAGATTTTTAGAATATATTTGTATGTTCACTGTTCGACAAGTCCACCCAAGTTCAGCCCAGTGAGAAGCCGGCGGAACCCATGGGCATGGGCAAAACCTGAGCAAGGGAAATGAAGAGAAACTAACATTATTTATTAATGTTTATATAAATACTACTTGACAAAAAAAATAAAAAAATAGTACTTGATAGAAACAAACTTTCTCGCTTGATGGATAGTACATTCAAAGACGGTCTGGGAGGCCAGTGTTCAAATATATATGTAGTATACGACTTAGTTTATAGCTTTCTGGAGAACTTCCGTTCCAAAATTCAAACTTAGAAGAATCGTTGGGCAAATCTTGGATCCATAACTAAAGGGCATGGTTAAAGGGGCTCCAAAAACTTTTTTTCTCCCTTTTTTGGAAGGGGTTGCGTTTTTGGGCCAAAACATAATGGACATGGGGCATCCAAGCTCGTTGGTCAATAAGTTAGTTGCTCTTGATTGTGTCTGGTGATGACTTTAACTTAATAAC
Organism: Allium sativum; assembly: GCA_030737875.1. Lineage (NCBI taxonomy): Eukaryota > Viridiplantae > Streptophyta > Magnoliopsida > Asparagales > Amaryllidaceae > Allium > Allium sativum. The sequence goes on along the minus strand of CM060916.1, from coordinate 92,069,530 downwards.
CACTGCGTAATTCGTGTGCTTTACGTGGATGATGCTAGAATTATAACTGTACAATGATGGAAAACAATATTTTTAATCTGCAATTGTAGATATTTTTATAGACAGAATTTTTAGTAATTTTTGGTCAATGGTATCCGTTATGATGTTCGATGTTATCTAATTTAATGAAGAACAAAAGCATAGTCACTTGAACAATATTGAAGCGTCCAACATTTTTGATTAAGCTATTACTACAATAACATAGTATTTAGCAAGACAAATCATTTTATACTTTTAATATATTTCATTTAAAGATAATTTTAAAGTAAATTTTTGTTATGTTATTATATTTATTGCAATTTTAACCATTGCTAACTTTAAAATTATTTAAAGAATTAAAATTCCGAAAAGTAGTAATTTTTATTTTTATTTTGAAGTTAGCTATTAGGAGTAAGTAGTATTTATTTTTTTACTTATGTATAAATAAAACCATTAACATGAAAATTATTTGAATATTTAAGGTTGAAATATTTGTAAATTATACAAGGTAATTTGACTAAGGAAAATGAATTAAAAGTAATGGTATTGTCGCACATGTAATAAACGATTGTGCGTTTGATGAGATTCGGGCACGTGATCACTAACTTAGTTACATATTTAAATGGTGAACTGATGAAAAATTGTGAACTTGATAGGAATCGAACACAGGACATTTGCCTTAGCAATGTTACCAAAAAAGTAAATTAATGATTGCGTTTGCCAAATCTACAACCCTGGCAAAGCTATATATATTAAAATAGTAGATTAATAAGAAAAAAAAAGTAGATAAAAGATGCGATGCCACATCATCAGAAGCTTGGTTTTTACATTATGTAAAGCAACTACTGTGTGACTCGAGTTGCACACGGTGATACTGTAAAATATGTAGAAATTAGCTTATACTATTTTGTCTTGTGATTTATACATTGTGTGAACTATATTATAATTATTTTTTGTTAAAATATATGTAATAGTAATTGAAATTAATGTTTTATTATTCTTCAAAAAATAGATATTTTCAACCGAATAGATGGATGTTAGATAGCAATGATCGATGAACATTTTGTGGTTTGCACTGAGATTAAAGGCTCCGAATATTATTTATAGGAAGAAGATTGAAGCTTATGATCTTGATAATTGGAGCATTAACCCATTACACAAAGGATTGACGCATTTTTTTTCCTTCGAACAAACCAAAAATGATAACTTGTTCTCACATATGAGAAGGGCACAATATTTGAAGTAGAAATAGTAAAGAATTATGATGCTTTCGCTCAAAGAAGGTAGTCAAATATAAAAGAACCTTTTTCATTTTACAGCAATCAATAGGTACCCAAAAAAATAATAGATGAAGTAAATTTTTACTGGCTTATATACCTCAAAAGGGTCTAAAAAGGAAAATGACAATTGATGAAAATGAAATGCCAACATCAAGCTTTAAAATTTTGAAAATAAAGCTTTGGAAAGAAAGATTTAAGTCGAAATTGTCAAAAGAATGTAAATTGACTACTTCCATTGAGAATATTTACTTAATGACGAAAGAAGAACTTGACTACCGGTCTTTGAATAAGAAAGCACCTAAGTTTAAAAGAAATAAAGGAAGATCCTATTGTTATTAACACACTGTAACATCCCAGAAATTCGACAACTGGAATATGGAATTAATTGAAGATTTACTATTAATAATCAATTTTATATTGATACTTGGGTTGCGATTTAAAAATCAAATGTATAGATTGGGGTATGAATTCAATTAAATATTTAATGCAGAATGGTTGATTGGAAATCAAATATTTATTTTTGAATATTTGAACTGAATTCGATTGGATATTTGAATTAGATTTGGAGACTGGAAAATATAAAGGGTTAAATTAAAAATAACGTTATCGATGTTAAATAAATTGGAAATTTGTTTAAATATACGGAAATTGGCTTGGATATGTGTGTATATAAAGAAATTGAATTTAACATTTCAAATTTGGAATTGAACGGAGTTGTTGTTGGAGAAACGGAATAAAATCGATGAACCGTTAAATAATTCAAAAATTAAAACAATGTTGTATAAAGACGAAGTCGGATTTCAACCAAAATAATTTTACTGGATTCAGCACGCGAAAACGAAGAGGTACATATAATGTTGGTCGTATTTGGAGAATGTGATGGCGGTACAAAAATTTAGAGCAGTTCGTGGTATTCAATGTAGAATTATTTTTAAATTAAACCAAGTATAAACCTACCTCAGATAAATCTGCGTAGACCTGTGACTGAAGCATGCCGCAACCCTAACCTCTATTGATTTAATGTTGTTCTTATCTTCAATGTTTTTCTTCAATAAAAATCACATTTTTATCCCATTTTCTTCAGCCAAGAACAATCAATCCTTTCCTCATCCTAATGGTCGAAAACCTTTTCCCCTTCTCTCTAATTTTTCGAGAATCAGAAATCCACTTTCCCCAAAATTGGTTCTTTCCTCCTCAAATCGATCTGCCACGTCCGACTTTGATTTCCTCAGCTCCACTGAAAGCCATCGTCTTCAATTTGAGCGACGCCGCCACCAGTCTCGAGACCAACGTCGAAGCCTTCACCTGCGCTTACCACCTCGTTACCGCAACCTCAGGAAAAAGCCTGCGCCACCAAAACCGTCTACTGCTACAATTTTCTCTGTTGTTCAAGGTGAGTATTTGCTCACGATTTATCATTGATTCAAGCATATCGACTTCAGTAATTTAACTAAATAGAATAGTTAACCTTTGATTGTTGGCACGTTGATCTTGGGTTTTGGCTGCCTCTGTACTTGTTAGACTATTTCAATTAGCTTGTGAAATCTTGTCATGATTTTCTTATGTTTATCTCCTATTATGTTTGCATCAGAATATAACAAATGAATGCTACATAGTTTGTTCCATCTACACCTACCCTATTATATATATACTAATGTACACTACCTGTGTACTTACGATCATTTGAAGTGAAATTGTTGTGATATATTGGGCGTTGCGTTGTCTTGATTAGGGAAAAGCAGCATGCCACCCTGTATAATCATGTTGTTGGGATTGACAGTTAAAAACATACTGCTATCTTTTGAACGTAGTGCACACAAACCTTGAATTAACTTGAAATTGGATAACATTAATTAAAGTTGACCTTAAAGTGAATATATTACTGCATTTTACGTGTTCATATTATTATAAATTTGGATTGACTTAACATGCATTTTCAAATGTCTCGAATTGAACAACCACAAATATTAAGCCATGGTATTTCTACTTTCTATGAAGGCCTGTTAACTTCTGGATTTTACACATGCTGTTTTGGTGGTGAACCTTCACCTTTCAATAAGTCAACCCTAGGTTAGGATTGAGGTTTATGCTATACAAAATAGGAGTATGGGTAGATTCGCTGACTTTTCCCCACCATGCAATAATATCTCATACAAAACCAACCCTATTTAGTAATGGTTTTGAGCCATAAGCCATAATCTCACTGTGGACAGAAATTTTACCAAAATGGTGTTCAAATCATAAATTTCAAACTTGAAACGGACCATGGCTTAAATTGAAATTATTGCTGCATGACTGTTTTGTTTTCACTGTTTTCTAGTGTGATATGTATGCCTGACTGCGATTTATATTGCTTGGATTTTGCCTCTCTTTACCATGACTGTGAACCTTACCCTGCTTAGCTCTGTTTTATACTGGAACTGCTGCATGATTGGTATATACCAAATTTAGACTTAATAACCTTGGACATGATTTAACTTTGACATTTTGTATTTCATATCATATGCAATACCCTGTGCCACCATGCTGTGTAGTAGAAAGCACATGCCGCACCATTCCTGAAATGTTAGTTTAGGCCTTGCTTCAATTTACTAACCTGGTTCATGCACTCCTGAATGCATGATATGTAAAATCTGTAACCTGACTTACCAATACACAAATGGACTTGTCATTCCCCATATTGTTCATACTGGCATCCTGTATGTATATATTGATCTGTTCATTATACATACACACAGTTAAGCTTGCTGATCCGAAACCATGTACTTGCTGTATACTCTTGCATGGACCGAAATACCTACAAGTATATATATAACCCACACTGCTGCAGCTTCTTGATATCATAGTTATTAATGGCGCACGGCGCAAAAAGGCGCAACATCATTCTAGAGCCTTGACGCACGGCGCGGCAAATGGTGCGCGCCTTTCTGATTTATTGCACATTTTTGTTTTTTAAATTTAACATATAACAACAATTTTAAAAGTTCAGTATTTTTTGCTAAAACATATGCAATCAAAGTTTTTACTATTTTGCAAAAAGAAACATCATCATATTTGACATCATTAGCATAAAGTTTTAAGCATAATAGTTTTCAAAATCCAAAATAATAACACATATTACTAATAAACTAGAATTCCAAATCCGATTCAACAACCATATTTTCCAAATCAACATCTGCATCATCGAATTCATAAGGACAATTAGATTATACCAAGTCTTTTTATTGTTATGATGTGTATTTAACAATACAAAGGACAATTGGTGAGGAAGAATAACATATCGATTGGTAATATTGTTTCCCTGATGCAATTGATAACTTTATGCAAAAATAAATAAAAATAAAGTGATAAATATTTATTGATAATCTATTTGGTGCATCTACAAACTGTTTGAAATAAAATACACAATCAATTGAAATACATGTTTTTTGTACAAGCAATATTACATTTGATATAAGAGTATTACATGAAATAAAATATATTTTCAATATCAATATATTTGTTTCTCTACAAGGAAAAAGAACCGTAGAAAAGCCATCCATCAGAACCCACAAAATAAATAAAAACCAATACAAAACATTAGCAAACGCAACAATATGATCAACAATACTAGAAAATCCATCCATCATAACCCACAAAATAAATAAAAACCAAATACAAAACGTTAGCAAAGGCAATAATATGATCAACAATAATTTTATGTGAAATGCAAAAATAAACAAAAAACAAGCAAAAATCAAAACAAAAGGCGTGCCTTTTTCCGTGCCTTCTTATATGCGCCGTGCCACAAGAAGAAATGGCGCAGACGCCGCACCGCGCCATTCGCCATGGCGCACGCCGTAGCGCGTCATTCATAACTATGCTTGATATTGAATATATATACATATACATATATATATATATATATATAGCCAGCAGTGTATGTGGATATTCAACACTAAAATACCTTGGCTTTTTTTTTTTTTTTGTAAACCTATAATGCATGAGAGTATGCACTCTTGCTTTGTTATAAATATGAGTCAGATATTTATCCGTTGGCTTTGTATTTTGTAAACCTGTAATACATAAGAGTATGCACTCTTGCTTTGTTATAAATATGAGTCACATATATATCCCTTGGCTTTGTATTTTGTAAACCTGTAATACATGCGAGTATGCACTCTTGCTTTGTTATACATATGAGTCACATATCATACCTTGGTTTTGTATTTTGTCAACCTGTAATACATTGGAGTATGCACTCTTGCTTTGGTATAAATATGAGTCACATACACCTGGTTCATGTATTACCTGATTGTGCCTCGTTCTGAAATGCATGTGTGAACATGTTTTCTTTTTACTAACTCTTTTTTGTATATAATGTATATAAAAAGGAACGCATGTATGAAGTATATGGTTGATACATTCAACTTGTATTGCTTGAACTTTAACTAGTATATAATCTTGTGGTGTGAATTAATCTGATATGTGGTGTTTTTCCTATTTAAATGTGAGTACAACATTTATTTTTTCTAACAGAATATGGGTATGATAGTTGGTTATGGATTTAAACTTTAAATACGTGATAGGATTAACTATGTTATTTCAGTTTTATTGAAGTTAATTCACTTGGATTATGATTTAATCATGACTCGAGTGTTTTATGTTTTTGCATGGGACGTTCGGGTCAGACTCAAGTGTTATACATTCTTATGATCACAGCTTAGGATTCGAAAATTGGCAAAGTTCGAAACTCGAAAATTGGCGAAGTTGGGGTTCCGAAGACGGCGCACTGAAGTTTTAAACCAGTAAATATTTTTTAGTACTCAAATTGTAATTTCAGTTCCGCCGTATAGAAAAATCTTGTATCAAATTTTTTGATTAATATATAAAAAAATATTTCGTTGTTCAATACTGTGTTATTTATTTATTCTGTGTTTCTGTGTTGATTATGTCTTTATACTTTGTAAGCTAAATAACGATCCGTCGATTTGAATGCTTTAAGTTGGTTTAACTACCGATTTGAAGCGTCAAAAAGGCGGGACGTTACACACATGATAAATTACCACGAAACCAACTGTTGTGAACTACTTGAGAAAATGATCATATAATTCTTTAAGCAAGGAAAGCTTGAAGAATTTATAAAAATATATTGAATGTATTTTAGCAATGAGTTAATTTCAATTCAAAATAAGTCCCCATGGTTAATGAACAAAGCAAGTTCACACTTAAGAAATTCTAGATGATCGGGAGGCGAAACACCCCTCGATTATGGATAACTTAAAATTTTCTTTGTATTACCAAAGCTCTTCATGAAAGGGAAGAGAAGTCCGGAGACATGCATCTGACACCCACTACAGTCCGCCCTACGACAGAGGAGGGGTAAGTCCAAGGACATGCACCTAGCGCTCAAGCCCTTGGTATATCCAAGGCGCCTCTTGGCGGGAGGACGGGTAAGCCCGAGGACATGTGCCAGACATCCACAAACCCATGAATTCACCCATGACGCCCATTGAAGGAGGGACTCGTAAGCCCCAGGACACACGCTTGGCACCGAAAGAAGTATGCACTGTATCTATTCTTTTTAGAACGAGTTGTCTCTGCTTCGGCTAAGCACGCTTTGCCTCTACTCTAAAAATGAGTATGTCCTGCCTCTACATGTGCCTTGTCGCGCAGAAGGAAAGAAAACACTTAAAGCTTGTCAAGTCTTTGTTCGAAAGAAGAACATGCCTTACCTCTTCTCTAAGGAAACTCTAAAATGGACTCCAGTAGAAATGGGTTCCGAATTTTACTTTCAAATGTTTGAACCTGGGTTTCGGGCCTTCCAATTATTTCTGAAAAAGATTTTGCATTTTCTATTATTTCCAAGAGAGGATTTCCAGTTTTTTATTATTAAAATGCACGAATCTAAGTTTTGAGTCTTCTAATTATTTCCAAAAAAAGTTTCGTGCCTTAAAATATTTTCAAACGTAGATTTATGATCTTCTACTATTAAAATACCCAAACTGGGTTTCGGTTCTTCTATTATTTTTTTGAAAAAGGTTTCAGTTATTTTCAAAATTGGATTTCTGATATTCTATAATTAAAAATCTGAATTTGGATTTCAGTTCTTTTAATTATTTCTGAAAAAGATATCGGGTTTTCTATTATTTCCAGTTATGGACCGCAAAAGGTTCCCGGTCTTGTATTATTTTCAAAAATGGGTTTCTGACGGACAGTAAAGCCCGTTGCAATTTTAGGATTTGAAACGAAGGTTTCGACTCTAGTTGTTTTAGAATCATTATATCTAAATTAGGGCATCGGAATAACCACATCAATCATCAAAACCTAATTTATGTCGATTACTGGAATTATGAATCACGAAATTTGTCGATTTATTTACTAAAAGCTTGATTAAATAGGCTAGCTTATGCGTAGGAAAAAAAGGACGTAATCAATACAAAACCAAATATGCAAATTACAAAAAAGACAAAAGCTCCAATCATGTTTTATCTGTATAATTTACAAAATATTCACATGTATACTTAATATGTCACGATTGTGGTAGACTCAAGAAGTTTTGAAGCCTCTCTTTTTGCTTCTTAGACACAACCGAATTCGAAAAACGGTTGAGAATAGTGCAAAGCATTTCTTTAAATTTCTAAGTCTAGCTGCGTCGGCATTATCAACAAAATCAATATGAAGCCTGAGAGTGTGATCAAAAATTCTGTTTGTTTCCAAAAGAAGCTTATTAGCCCTTTCGTATTCAACTTCACGCACTTAAAAGAATACATCCTATTTTGAAAATTTTCAACTTGAACAATATAATTATTACGATGACGGTAAACGTCGTCATTTCTCTTATCTTCAAAGTGTTTCAACAATTCAAGCTCCACCATGTTGACCTAATCGCTTATCATGTCTTCGTCTAATCCCTTCGGAGGGTTCATCAAGTATGAAAATGTACTTTGAGACCCCTAAGATTCATCAAAATTTGATAAAGTATCGGAGGACGGAGCAATCATGTCTGAAATGCCTCCGCTTAAAATAAACTCCAAAGACTTGCATGGACCGGACTATTTTCTAATTGATACTCTAATTCACAAATTTTATGATGAAGCTTCATCATCTCGTTATCAGAGTCAATTGTAGGATTCGCCCTAATCTGACGATTTGTCTCGACGAAAGCCTTATTTTTTGAGCAAGTTTCAAGTCTTAATCTTCTGCTTTTTTTGACCCGTGAACCAACACTTATTGCATTTGGTGTTTTTTAAACCTTCAAACTTCGAATGAATGATCTTGTCGAAAGCCCTTCGTCACTCAATCTCTACCATATATTCAGAAAACTGAGGACAACAGGGCCTTTCTAACAAGGTAGCCGGCACTAGTTGAAGTTCCTAATCAATAGATAAAAGACATCACTCGATATTTGAAAACTAAATTCTTTATTTCGCACGAAGTAATAGACACATAAATTCAAAAGTACATTCACAATTTTGAAATAACAACTTTGGTCCTATGGTCCTACCCTTCGATAAAAGAGATACCATGATCATTAATCAATTTAAAATGAAGTCATATTTTCTCGAAGAAATTCATCCTTCTCTTCAACCTAGAAAGTCGAAGCAAAACCGAGGACTTAACATATGAAGTTTGTATAATACCCTGAGCAAGCAATGTCGTATCGACTCTAAAGTCTTAATTAAAGAAAAAATTTCTTGATAGTTTCTTCTTAGCTTAGCGAATTTCAATAGGAAGCATTCAGTAACAAGGCTGCTCGGAATATTGTTTTTCTATCATAACATAGCAAAGTAATTTCAATAGTGAAAGAACAAAACAACAAAGTTGTTAGATTAACAAGGATTATGATGGATATACGAAGCGCTGAGATAATTTGTACAAAACTGGATTCTTATCAAAACCGAATTTTTCCTGCTATATTTAAGTTTTCAGGTAAAGTTCAATTGAGAAAAAAGCGAGCTCTTGGTAAAATTCGGGTTCATCCAAAAAAGTAGATAGTTGATCCCTAACTCTCTCAAAAGCAAGCTATTTCGGGGAATACTTTCTCCGGACAAGAGCCTCTTTCATCATAACTTAACGGTCATCAAGGCAACGGTATTTTTGAGCCTAAAAGAATTTACAAGGAAAAGTCATTACACTTTTTGGCTTGCTTATCTAAGTTTCGTTTATTAAAAACCTCATTTATATCTATTTTACCATGAGCTTATTAATAAGCAAGGTCAAAAGCTTTTTCAAAAAAAAAAAAATTGCTTAAAAGACATTCAACTTACTACTAAACAAAGAAGTTAATACCTGAAAAGTGGGAACAAGAGAACCAAGCATCGGATGTTTCTCCGCTCAGCCTCTAAATGTGGGATCTTCTGCAAAAACAGAAGGATCAGTAAACACCTCTTTGTTCTGCATTACCGGAAGGAGCAACAGATCTATCTTTCTTTGAAGCATCATCCCCACTCGAAGGATGTGAGCTCTCACCACCACTCCCTTCTGGTTGGTCCCTCGACGTACCCTGCATTGGCCAATATCTTGGTCCCTGTACCCACTACCGGCGTTTCCACAATCATGTCCACCACCACACTTTCGCAAACTAAAATCTATGGAAACATTGTTATTATCGTCATCAACCTCATCCTTCGAATCTTTCTCCACAAAGGGAACCTCGAAAAAAAAGGCTCCTCATATAGACCACCTTTTTTGGGAAACAGCCTTCGTTTGACGAATCTTTCGATTAATGATGGATGGAGAGAAGAGAAGACCAAGTGTGGGCATTTTATAATGTTATTAGCATATAACACTAAAAGAGCATTTACGAAAATGCCCCCAATGATTTCTTCATAAGAATCATCCAAAAATATCAACCGTCTTCAAAAAGGACGTCAATGACTTTTAAAAAAAAAATGCTTTTAATCAAACTCTTCTTAAGAGATAAGCATTCTTTTTCGAGGGAGACCATCTTATTGATCACTCGGCTTTGGTCCTCCTTAGAATTTTGAAGTTCCATTTGCAAAGCCAAGTTCTCATCAAGCAGAATTTGGGAACTTTTTGGCCGAAGCCGCCTTTTTGATAGCCTCGTCTCTGGTGGCAATCAACATAAATTTTTGATCTTTCAAAGCCTGAACCTCACATTTAAGCTTTGAAGTTTCTGCTGCAGAGCCAGAATGGGTTCCGCTGAGAGCAATACCAACTTTTCAAAAGTTGAAAATGAGAAAAGCAAAATATGAACAAAATCCAAAGACAAACTATAACAAGAAAAAAAAGAATACATTAAAATGTTGTTCAACCACAAACTGATCCTCAGAAGGAGAAACGGGAAAAGCTTCAAAAGCGTAAAATAAAGGAGAGTTCATGATTGTTTTTATGAATTTGAGAAAATCAACTGGAGGACCCAAAGGGGAAGAACTAAAGAGGTCCAGGAGTGATAGGTGGAAGAGGAAGGTAAACTTCTTTCGTGCATATCCGATAAAGGTGGAGAGTCAGAAACTTCAATTATCGAGAGATCGTCACCATTGGTAACAGGTGCCTCCATCGAGATTTCACCTTCGGCGGTTGGTCGGGTATTGTCAATTGATGTTTCTAAAGTTTCAAGGATGCAGCGATGCCCTTTTTTCCACCCTCCACATCTGAAATAACCATCGGAGAGTCGGACATTTACGCCATTTTCACGGCGGGTTCTTCAAAAACAGTTTTCAAGCATTCTTTTTGTGGTTGTGTTTCCAGATTGGCAGATTGAAAAATAGACAACACCGTTAAGGGGATCCTTGTCTCTAAAGGAAAAGGAAGCTTAGTAAAAATCGAAGGAGCATAATATATTCAATAAAAAAATTAAGTAGTGAAATAATCGATATTCTTTAAACAATAAAATCAGAGCTTACCGCCATGACCAAGAGCAATGGAAGACATAGCAGAATTTTCTACGGTCATCTCGGACCAAATAGTGACCATCTTTGAATCATTAGGGGAAACCCAAGGATATTATAAGCTGAAGGGAAAATATTATGCTTTGTTAAAATTCTAGACATAAACAGAATTGTTCTTTTGCCAGATTCCCCAAATTTCCTTTGTTTGGTTGATGAGGTGTCATCACCAAAACTCTTTGGAATGATATCTATAGAACAAATAATCCAAGTAACGATTAACTAAGAGAATAGTAGCAAGTAAACAAGATGTAAATTTGAAATTACTACTAAGATCAGAAAACCCACCGCTGATGTCGAAAGGACACCTAATATAAAACAACTGAGTTTCTCGATCTTTTGACTTATCAATGTTGTCGATGATCAATTTCTTGGAAGGATTAGCCCGATATATTTGAGGATGTAAGCTATTAACATTAGCCATGCGCACCAATCAAGCAAGAACCGAAATGTTTAAGGACGAGCCACCAGATTCCAAGGAGATAACTTCCAAATACAACAAATATGTTTGTGTTTGGTGAAAGCTGAATGGAAGCGATGCAAAGGTGTTGAAGGAAATGAGAGAGGAAATCATAAAATGGAAAGAAGCCACAATGGCAAATACGAATGGCGGTATCGACAAAATACCCTTCAGGAGGGTTGCCAATAGTTGCGCTAGACGGTGGAGGGATGACATCAATCCCCAACATCCCAGAATCTTCTAAGATAGCATTTACCTCCTCCTGTGTTGTAATCAAAAAGCGTTTGGAGGTGGCAGCGATTTTCTTTGAAGCTTTCTCCCAAGAAGTCGAAGGAGATCCTTCAATCTCGGAAGTGGTTTCCAAACAAGACTTCGTTGCCAACTTTTTTTCACTTATGATACTGCCAGATGATATTGTTTCATCATTATTAAAATAAAAATAGTTTGAGAAATAACACAAGAAAAAGATTGGACTCTGTCCCTCTTGGAAGCACTATAGGTTAACTAGCAATGTAACTAGTTTTATACTTCCGAGGGGGAATAGCTAAAGAAATTTACGGCCTGCACTAAGTCAAAACCGAAAAATACTAGTAATTAACTCAAAATTCAGAATTACCCGCCGGTTGAATCGTAACCCTTTAAACTCGAAAGCGAACGCATCAAAATCCTGAAACAGGGTTTCGTCCATGGCAGGATAAAAAGGGCGGCTTACGAAAAAATCAAAAGAAAATCCTTTACAATTTTACTTTCTAATTATCTAACTATATTATGGATACTGGGCTAACTCACTATCCAAGAAGCTTAAAATGTTGAACTTAGTTGTAATTAGGTCAAACGGGTTTCAATCTTGACAACCGCACCATTTAGCAAAAGTATTTACCAATCACAAAGAAAAATCAGATTGAAATATGGATTATGTCTAATCATAACTAAGCTTAAGAACACCTCAAAATAAATGGAGAGTTTCATGATCACTTAAACCTACATTAATTTACAGTTTCGACATGAAAATGGCAATATTAGAACCCTAAAAAGTAGGAATTTGGATTCGGTTACGGAATCAAAATTTAAACATAAGTTTATCTCGATCTACAATTGACTGAATTAGAACGAATTTGAATTCTTAGAAAATTGTGATACTCGTGCTTGAAAACTATAATTGAAGGTAAATGAAGAAGACGAAAGGATACACTATCTATAAAGAAAGAGATAACAAAGGCGATCATCGAACTAGATATGGGAATAATAAAAGGCAGGAAAATTAAATGGAGGAGCTATCAAAATGGAAATTCAAGAATATCCTTTCACTAGCGGGGAGGGCAAGGTTTTAAATCTCGGATATCGATCGTGTTTCGTCTCGGGGATTTTAGAGATTTGATCTCGTATCGGGAGAGATCTCGGACGAGATGAGTCTAACTCTGGGTTCGTCTCGAATATCCATCTCGGGTCTGAAAGTTCATATCGGACAATCTCGGGGTATATGATACGTTGAAAAATGATATTCTTACAAAATGATTTTTATAAATGCTATTAAAAAAATAGTAACTTAAACTTGAATTGCAAAATCACTTTATTATTTTTAATTTGCAAAAGATCTATCATACTCTAAATCGTAATATGATTAAAATAGAAATATAACACAATGCAAATAAATTAGTGCTTAAAACATACAATCCATGAAAATGAATTATTGTTAGACATAAAACATTAAAAAGATCCAAAACATTAAAAAAAAATACAGTATAAGTAGACCATAAAATACATAATTTCATAGGTAACATGTATGTAAAGAAGACGAATTTAAAAATCATAAGCATTGTAGAACATATATTTTAAAATACAATATGGTCATGTAACATGCAAAATGTAAAATAGCAGGAGATTATCGTGGTTAGATTTGAGTTTTTTTATTATTGTTCTGGTTCAGGCACAAATTTAAATCTTAACAAAAAAACAAGAACTCGGACGATATTCAAGTATTTCGTATCAGTCGATATATCGTTCGATATTGCAATATCTCGGGCGATATATTCAAAAAGAGATTTACAGTAATATTTGTTGTTTAGTTTCGGAAGGAGCCCAAAACAAGATGTCAAAGGAGATATGGGACGATATTTTCGAGATTTGAAACAGTGGGGAAGGAAGTAAATTTTAGCATCAAAATAACTACAGCAATGATGAGAGCAAAAACAAGGTGAAGTATGTCAAAAATAAGGAGCTTTCGGTCCATTTGAAAGCACCTCATCAAGAACTACATCCATAGGAAAGTTGAAAAAGTAAGACTTCTTTCGACAAAAGCAAGCCCATTTGGTAAAGCCGAAGATTTGAGTAATCAAAAGCAAGCCCACTCCGTAGACAACCCGCTTCCGGAGCCGCATTAGTAACACAAGCTACAAATCATTAAAGCCGCTTCTTTCGAATGATTTGAGTAATCAAATGACATCATCAAATCATAATTAAATCAAGTTAACTGTATATATTATATGTTCTGCAAATATTTAAATATTTAACTTGAGTATGCATGTTATACTGTCAAAATAACCAACGGAAAACACCATATTTTCATATTAATTATTTTTCAAAACGATATAAATCATTTAATTCGGTGATTGAATTACTTTAGAACTGATAGAAACTACATAAACCAAGATATCAAAAACACTTAGGTTCAAAAATACTTAGGTTCAGTCAGTTAATATTGTTCCAATCAAATAATGCACACTCCTAGGACTCAAGCAAAGTGATTAGTGTGACCCAAAACTACAGTACAAGATAATAAGTAAGGTTCATGATTATTTTGAAGCAATTGGCCAACATGCTGTGCATTATCATTCATCAACAGCTAAATGAGCCATCGCAAATGAACTTGGAACAATTAGAAGTGAACTGGCAACTAACATTGGCAAAAGAGTGCAATTGTTCTAATTAATTATCATGCTATTGATTTAATTTAAGCGTATAACTTTTGAGACCTGCATCTTTAGGAATTTTTATAAACAGTAGATATAAAAACAGATCTCGAGACAAACAACAATATAGAATACTCACGTGGACATGTGGTTGCTGACGGTGATGAGGGGCCGATTCAACGGTCGAGATCGAACAAGATGCATTAAGGTATCGGAGTTATGAACGCTGCTGGAGTTCAATACGGAGGTCACCACCTTCGCGAATGATCCAACGGCTCCCATCACTAGCTTGCGTGGAAAGCCACCCAGATGGTCGAATCTGGCTGCCCATTTTAGGGTTTTGTCTGATAGCATTCCTTTACACTGGAATAACAAAATTATTAGGGGTTTTTGTAGATTCTGTTACAGTGTGTCTGTTTTAACTAGAGTCGGCGCAAAACCAAACTCCACAGGTCATACAATACAGTCACACGCAAGTACAATAGAGTCGCTAAAGGACCGCTAAGTTCATCATTATCCACCAATAGGCTCAAGGACAAAATGAACAAAGAATTATTTTATAAGAACAAGATAGCAAAATTTTTTCTTTTTAGGACAAATTTAAAGGAAAAAATCCAGAGGTCAAATATAATTTCTTTTTTTACACTAAAATTTGTCCTTATAGACAAAATTTCAGCTTGTTGTCCTTATGAAACAATTTTTTATTCAATTTGTCCTTAGGGTATTTTCCTGTTCGTCGGGAATTCTAGAATGTCTGAATCTAACTATGAGAGTTTCATTGTTGAGTGCATAGCGATTTTTAGACAACGTCGTTTATAACTTATTTTAATTCGATCTAAGGCAGAGAAGTCACAAGAAAAATAAAAATAAAATTTTATAAATTAAATGTAAGTTTATGGTCATAGAATAAGTTTGAGTGTGTGTGTATAGAACCTCATAGGTCAACTGCCACTAGAGCATGTCCATCGCGGTATTCGACCGATGTAGACAAAAGTCAACTTGAGAGGCTTGTACCGCTACGTACATAACTAGAAGTATTAACGATAAAAATCATCAACACCCATTTTGAGAATTAACAATGTATATGTGGTGTAAATTAGAGGGTAATCGATTTAGATGACACTTGAGGATAACTTAGTCTCACCAAACTTAGCATAATTTGTCATTTCCTATATATCAAGATCCTAAGTTCGAAGATTAGTTACTCTTCCTTCGAAAGGTGAATATCACGCTTACGAGACTTAAGGATCAACAATTACCTTGAGATAAGGGCATTATAAGCTTGTAGAAGGTAGATAACCTTGTTACAATATAGTACCCTAGATTCAGGATAGAATATTATACATTATGTAGAGAAGAAACAGACTAACATACCACAACAGTTATGTTTGGTGACATATTGTAGCCTTTAACTTCGAAATGATACTTTCACATCGATCTAGCCCACGAAAGGCCTTGGTTGTATCAGTTATAGCATCATAAGGCTACAATAGATCTTTAAGAACGTTGTGTTATGTTAGCCTTATTGCAAAAAGACCGAAGCACAAGTATGAATCATAGAGGAAAGTTTACTGATTTTAGTGAATGATTCTCCTTCTTCTTGTTTGTACTTAAGCTCCCTACGTATGAGGTTAGTGATAACTACCTATTAAATCAATAAGGACACAATATGGTTCTCGAATCGAGAGTAAATTTCACTACAAGAAAACATGTCAATTTTCTACACAGAATTTTCTACGTCGTTCCTAATGCAGGGCATAGAGAAGGCGTATGAAATAAGTAGAAAGAGGTAATGGCGTAGGAAAGTCGTAGGAAATTTTCTACGCCACTCATATGCCAACCGTAATATGCAGAAAATTAATTAAGGCATATAAAAGTCGTAGGAAATTTCCTACGTTAAAATTAGCGTCGTAGCGAAGATGTAGATAATCTTATATGCCATTATTACGCCTATGTTAATTTCCTACACCTTTCCTACGCCACTATTGAAAACACGGAGGCGTAGGAACGACGTAGGCATTTTCTACGCCTTTGCCACGCCAAAATTTGGTTTGCACAACAAGGCAATCCAACTCATCCTCCGCTATTAACATCCAACCATCAAATTGACATTAATTAACGGTTTAAATAACTAATCCATGCAGTTTTATTCCATTGGCTGTCACTACAAGAAAACACTTTTGATTTTTTATATAAAATTTCCTATGCCGTTCCTACGCCAGAACACTATACAGAAAATTAATTCAGGCGTAGGACATAACTACATCAAAATTACTAACGTAGCGAAAACATAGATAATTTTCTATGCCATTCCTAAGATTATGTTAATTTTTAAAAATTCAGGTTGACGTGGTAATGACGTAGGAAAATTCCTACGCCAACTCTACGGAGTTAGAAATAAAATTACTTAGTATTATACTAATTTATTTATTATAGGGTTACTTATATAATTACTATATTAAGAAAAGTATTCAGACTCTTAACCGCATCGCATACGAAATCCTAAGAGAAAACTCTAGTCTCTTGTCCCTATCTCAGATCAAACACCGTGTAACACCCCGTATTTTCTGTAAACATTAAAGTAATGAATTAAAGAGTAATTAATTACAAATGTGAGAATTAAGGGAAACGGGTTACGCCATTGCGTTCGCCTCGGAATTCTGCTTGAGATAGAGTCCGAGTTTGCATAAATCGGACTCCGTATGAAGGAGTTATGACCTTTAGAAGATTCAAGAATTTAAATAATAAAACCAACCCGAAAATTCAAATTCAAGTTTCGAAATTCGAAAACCCCGAAGCAGGCTGGG
The DNA here is from genome assembly GCA_030737875.1 of Allium sativum. Lineage (NCBI taxonomy): Eukaryota > Viridiplantae > Streptophyta > Magnoliopsida > Asparagales > Amaryllidaceae > Allium > Allium sativum. Next base: position 92,052,166 of record CM060916.1, on the reverse strand, counting down.
CGGGAAATTTCCCGCCCAGAAATCAGGTCGACCAGGGGGGCGACATGGGTCACATAGGTCGACCAGGGGGTCGACCTAGGGGTCGACCTCCCCCTCGGGCCAGATCTGAAACCTGACGTGTTTCTTTGTGTGACGATTCTCTGAGTCATAAGGGCTTGTGTTGCAAATTCTAGTTGGTTCTCTTAGGTTTGAATGGCTTTGATTTGCCCTAGGTTGATCTAACGGCTCCTATTAAATCAAACTTCTATATAAGCAACCTAAATCTAAACCCTAAGCAACACAAAAATATTCCTAGAGTTGTCATACTGTCAATACTCAACCTAGAGTAGCCGCCATTCTCCTTCAACTAGAAAGCAAGTTAGAAATTACAAATCATGTCTAATTCAACTAAGAGAATTCAACGTCTACAAAAAATGAGAGCTATTCAGTTTCAGAATACAGATCCCAGAACACAAGACTAGTCTCCTTTTTGTAAGTCCAGTTATCATTTAGACCTAAATGATATTAGAATCATGACTAAATAACTGGATGTAGAACAATGCCTAATGTAAATTTATGCTTATCCTTTTTGTTAAAACTGAATTGATTAAAACTATGACTCTTATCATGTTAAGTTTGTGATCATGTTGTATGTAAATTGATGATAAAACTACCATGTTAGAAGCTTGGCAATGAACTTATATGTTGTATAATTTGGCGATGACATATCAAGATTGTATAATTTGGCGATGACATATCATGTTGTATAATTTGGTGATGACATATCATGTTGTATAATTTGGCAATGACATATCATGTCGTATAATTTTGTGATGACACCTATATGTTGTATGTCAATTTGGGAATTTTGCTATGTTTATGCAAGTTCAACCATGTTCACACCTATGACTAGAACTACATGCTAATATGATTAGGTTTATATTAAATTTGATCCAACTAAATTAGCAAGTTCACAACTACATGCCTAATTTAAGTTTATGTAGTTCTATGTAAAACCCCTATTTTACGATTCATGTTGAGTAGATCTAAATTTGCAAGTTCATAATTAAATGTATATTGTTCTATGCCAAATTCATATGACACATGTGTAGCTAGATCCATAATTTTTATGATGTTGGAATATTACATGTTCCTCTTTTTCCTCTTTTGTGTATGATTTAGGCCATGTAGCGAGTCTAACGTTTTATGTGACTTACACGAACGTTTAACGGGGGTAACGTTGGGGAAAAAATATGAAATCACATATAATTGGCATATTTGGCTCATAAACATGTAAATGGTTTATGGCATAAAGTGGTATAATTTTTTTTATACCTAAAATTATGAACTTGATTTAAAGGGAAAGTAGGGCTTGACTTGAATGACAATAATTTACATATAAACATAAAAAGATAAATATGTAAATTTAGAAAAGATGAATATGCCTAACCCGAGGTACCTAGAGTTTAAAGAAGCAATTTTCAAGAAAAAATGTTTTATTTTAAAAAGGCATAATCCCCCAAAGCCATATGCACTATCTTTCTATCATTTGTTTTGAATGTTTCCTTTTTCGTTTCAGCATGTTTGGGGATCTTAACCTTCCAGAGGGCGTGCCGGTACCTGGCTGGTTCAGAAGGTACCTAGAGGCTAGGGCTAATGTCGCAGGCCCAACAGACGTTCCTCCTCCCCCAGCTGCAGCGGTTCCTCCTCCTCCGCGTGCAAATGCTTTCTCAAAAATATGTAGGGACTTTCGAGCCATGGGTGGAAAGAACTTCAATGGAAATGAATCGTTCGTGGAAGCAAGAAACTGGCTCAAAGAAACTGAGGATTTGTTTGTTATCTTCGAAGTGGACGATAGGCAGAAGATATAGTTGGTCGTATGGTTGCTCAAAGACGAATCTTCCTATTGGTGGGAAGTTACTAACGCTGAAAGACCAGTTGAAACTTGGATGGATTTCAAAATGAGGTTTGAAATAAAATTGCTCTCACAAGCTGAACGAAGCCTACAAACGGAGAAGTTCTTAGCTCTCAAACAGGGAAGTATGTCGGTCAAGGAATACGTTAACCAATTCAACCAGCTGGCTAGGTTCGGATTGGAGTTAGTGAACACTCCACATAAGTAGGCTCTCCGTTTTGTTAAAGGATTGAATGAGCCACTGCACATCGTAGCTATGTCCCATATACCTATGGTTGCGACTAAAGAGAGGCTGGTGGACATGGCACTGTTACAAGAAGAAGATAAGACTGGCAAGAAAGAGACAGAGGTGGAAATACCTCAAGATAAGAAAGTGGAGGGATCACAGAGCAAGAAGACAGATTCCAAGAAGGGCGGGAAGAACAACAAACCCCATGACAAGAGGAAGTGTAATTTTTGTGGCATTCCTGGACATCTGCTTAAGGACTGCAGAAAGAAGAAGAGGAAGATGGGTGGTTGTTTCCATTGCGGTGAGACAGGACACATGGCTAAGGACTGCCCAAGAAAGCAAGGGTAAGGCAGAGAGCTGGATCTACTTCTGGAGGGCAGGTTCATGCTCTCAAGGCACCTCTGCAAGAACGAGGTAGAAATATTTTTGTTGAAAGTTTAGTTTATCTTTTTGATCATTTTGTTCCTACACTCTTTGATTCTGGCGCATCGCACTCTTTTATATCTACTGCTTTAGTTGAATCTCTGCACCTAGACACTAGTTTAGTGGAGGATCCCTTGGTTGTTTCAAATCCAATTGGGGGCTCAACTTATTTATCAATGATTTATCTGGATTTGGAAACTTCTATGCTAAGCGTCGGGTTTAGATGTAATGCCTATGTTTTGGGCTTCACAGGCTATGGGTTGATTCTAGGCATGGATTGGCTATCCAGTAATGGTGCCATCCTCGATTGTGAAAAGAGAGTGGTTAGACTCATGACTCGCCTCGGTAACACTCTCGAAATTTCTTGTAATCCCATGAACTCTGTTATGCTTAGCTATCTAGAATCTCTTGATGCGTCTATTGAGAATTTGCAGTCTATTAGAGTAGTCTGTGAATACTCAGATGTCTTTGAAGAGGTGAAGGGGTTACCTTCGAAGCGGGAGATAGACTTCCGCATATACCTCGTTGATAATGCAAAACCCATTGCTTTACCCGTTAGACACAGGACTCCAAGGGAGAGGAAAGAACTCAACAAGCAAGTTAAAGAGTTGCTTGAGAAGGGGTTTATAAGGTGGAGTATTTCTGAATGGGGTGTCCAGTAGTATTCGCAACCAAAGCAGATGATTCGCTTCGCCTATGCGTTGATTATAGGGAGCTAAACAAGCTGACAAAGAAGAATAGGCACCCACTTCCAAGAATAGATAACTTGTTCGATCAGCTTGTAGGTGCATCGGTTTTCTCCCAACTAGATCTAGCTATCGGGTTTCATCAGCTAAGGGTGGCTGAAGATAGTATTGATAAGACCGCGTTCAGAACCCTAGATGGTTTCTTCGAGTGGCTTGTCATGCCTTTCGGCTTGACAAACGCACCCGCTTATTTCGTTGATTTAATGAGCAGGGTGTTCAGGGAGTTCCTTAATAAGTTTGTGGTGGTCTTCGTAGATGACATTTTGATTTTCTCAAAGAGTGAGGAAGAACATGCTCAGCATTTAAAAGAAGTCATGGATATTCTTCGAGCACATCAGTTGAAAGCGAAATTCTCCAAATGCTATTTCTGGAGAGAGAAAGTAAGGTTTCTTGGACATGTGGTGTCCAAGGAAGGGTTAGCTGTGGACCCCGCAAAAGTAGTTGCGGTGCAAGATTGGAAGGTTCCACGGAATGCAACCGAAGTCTGAAGCTACCTCGGGCTAGCGGGCTTTTACTGAAAGTTCATCAAAGACTTTGCGAAAATCTCAGCTCCACTTACAAGGTTGACGAAGAAGAACCTAACTTTCAATTGGGATTTGGATTGCGATATTGCTTTCCAACGATTGAAGAGGGCTCTAACAACAGCCCCAGTTCTGACATTGCCGGATGGGAGCAAGATGTTTACCATATACACGGATGCATGTGGTACAGGAATAGGTGTTGTCTTGATGCAAGAAGGGAACGTAGTAGCTTATGGAGGCAGACAGTTGAAAGTACATGAGAAAAACTACCCAACCCACAATTTAGAGTTGGTTGCCATCGTGTTTGCGCTTAAGTCTCGGCGCCATTATCTCTTAGGTGAGAAGTTTGAATTGTATACTGACCATAAATCGTTGAAGTACTTTTTCTCGCAGAAAGATCTTAACTTGAGGCAACAAAGGTGGATGGAGTTCTTGGCATCCTACGATTTCGAGATTTCCTATACCCCTGGCAAGGGCAATGTAGTAGCAGACGCCTTGAGTAGAAAGAAGCTGAAGTTAAGTCCTCTCTTTGTAGAAAGGCAGAGCTTGGAGTACATAGCCAACTTTGACTTTAGACCCTTTGTCGATCATGTGACTAGTTTGTTAGCATCGCTAGAAGTGCGGCCTACTCTTTTGGACTCAATAGGAACCGCGCAACGTGAAGATCCTCCTCTAGTTGATGTGATGGATAAGCTAATTAGGGATGTGACTTCTAGTCACCTCAATAGATACTTCATCGATGATAAGGGTTCGTTGAGGCCAGATGGAAGGCTATGCGTCCCACAAGCAAGGGATTTGGTGAAGAAGGTTTTCGAAGAGGCACACCATTCCAAGTTGACTATACACTCAGGTGGAGACAAGATGTATAAAGACGTAAAAAGGGTTTTCTTTTAGAATGGCATGAAGAGGGATGTAGCTGAATTCGTCTCTAAGTGCTTAATATGCCAGCAAGTCAAGGCGGAGCAAAAGAAGCCTGGTGGTTTGCTTCATCCTCTAGAGGTCTCGCAGTGGAAATGGGATAGCATTTCAATGGACTTTATTGATGGGCTGCCTAGGTCAAGGAGGGGCAATACCAGTATTTAGGTAATAGTGGACAGGCTCACAAAAAGCGCTCACTTTATACCCGTTAAAAGTAGAAGGACTGCCTCATCTTTAGCGTCCATTTATCTTAAAGAGATAGTTCGACTCCATGGGATACCCTCCATCATTGTGAGTGACCGAGATCCTATCTTTACGAGCGAGTTTTGGAAGAGCTTGCAAGAGGCTGTAGGCACACAGCTATGCTTAAGCACGACCTATCACCCCAAACCGATGGTCAGACGGAAAGGGTGAACAGGGTGTTAGAGGACCTCTTGAGATTACGCATTCTTGACTTTGGAGGAACATGGGAGGATCGTCTCCCTTTGGTGGAGTTTGCCTACAACAATAGCTACCAAACCACCATAGGCATGGCACCCTTCGAAGCTTTATATGGAAGACCATGCCGATCACCAACTTGTTGGTGGGAGTCTATAGACAAGCTCATACTTGGACCAGATATGATTAGAGAAACTTCAGAGAAAGTGGACTTGATACGAAGAAGAATGAAGACTGCCCAAGATAGACAGAAGTCCTACGCAGATAAAAGAAGGACCGACCTTGAATTTGAGGTTGGAGACAGGGTTTTCCTTAAAGTGTCTCCTTTAAGGAATGTCGTTTGCTTTGGATCCGTAGGAAAGTTGGCACCAAGATTTGTAGGACCGTTTCCTATCACTGAAAAGATTGGAAAGATGTCTTACAGAGTAGAGCTGCCCGAAAGATTGGCTGGAGTTCATAATGTCTTTCATGTTTCTCACCTACGGAAGTGCTTACATGAGTCTGCAGAAGTGGTGGAAGTAGAAGTAGAACGAGAGGCGACTGTGAGAAGAGTTCCAACTCGTATCTTGGGTACAGAAGTCAAAAAACTACGCAACCACAAAGTCAAACTTGTTAAAGTTCAATGGAGTGACGCTGAGGAAGACGCGACTTGGGAGACTTAGGCCAAGATACGCGCAGCCTATCCTTTTCTTTTTGAGGGTACATATTTGATCTCTTTTTCATTAAGTTTATTCATGCTTGTATCTACCTTTTTTTCTCAAGTATTTCCTCAGTGCTATTCTTGATCCTTAGGTAGAAACCAATGGATGTAAACATGTATTTGAAACATGTTATGATTGATGGTTGCAAGTGGTTGCAAGTAGTTGCTCGTGGATGCATATACATACACATTAGGTGTTCGATCGGCTCAGTCATTTTCATATTGCATATGCATATATGTACTTGTATATGATTGAAACTTGATGTGTTATCATGTGGATGTTTCATTTGTATGAATGATTGTGCACTTATGTAGAAAATATGATTAGGGAAGATTGCATACATAATGGACGCATGGCACCGACATGACTTGCATTAAGGAGGTCAACTGAATCAGTAGACCACCTGATTTTGCATTAGATAAGGACATGTACACACACTATGCATATGATCATGAAGCATTAGAAGTCTTTTTAAGGACAATGGACACCTATGTTTGATGGATGAGTAGATGGACGATTGGATGGTAGGATATACGTTCTTCTTGACTCGAAGATTTCGGGGATGAAATCCTTTAAGGAGGGGAGAATGTAACACCCCGTATTTTCTGTAAACATTAAAGTAACGAATTAAAGAATAATTAATTACAAATGTGAGAATTAAGGGAAACGGGTTGCGCCATTGCATTTGTCTTGGAATTCTGCATGAGATAGATTCTGAGTTTGCGTAAATCAGACTCCGTATGAAGGAGTTATGACCTTCAGAAGATTCAAGAATTTAAATAATAAAACTAGCCCGAAAATTCAAATTCAAGTTTCGAAATTCAAAAACCCCTGAGCAGGTTGGGCGGGAAATTTCCCGCCTAGAAATCAGGTCGACCAGGGGGTCGACCTGGGTCACATAGGTCGACCAGGGGGTCGATCTAGGGGTTGACCTGGGGGTCGACCTCCCGCTCGGGCCAGATCTGAAACCTGACTTGTTTCTTTGTGTGACGATTCTCTGACTCATAAGGGCTCGTGTGGCAAATTCTGGTTGTTTCTCTTAGGTTTGAATGGCTTTGATTTGCCCTAGGTTGATCTAACGGCTCCTATTAAATCAAACTTCTATATAAGCAACCTAAATCTAAACCCTAAGCCACACAAAAATATTCCTAGAGCTGTCATGCTGTTAATACTCAACCTAGAGTAGCCGCCATTCTCCTTCAACTAGAAAGAAACTTAGAAATTACAAATCAAATCTAATTCAACTAAGATAATTCAACGTCAACAACAAAGGAGAGCTATTCAGTTTCAGAATACATATCCCAGAACACAAGACTAGTCTCCTTTTTGTAAGTTCAGTTATCATTTAGACCTAAATGATATTAGAATCGTGACTAAATAACTAGATGTAGAACAACGCCTAATGTAACTTTATGCCTATCTTTTTTGTTAAAACTGAATTGATTAAGACTATGACTCTTATCATGTTAAGTTTGTGATCTTGTTGTATGTAAATTGATGATAAAACTACCATGTTAGATGCTTGGCAATGAACTTATATGTTGTATAATTTGGCGATGAAATATCATGATTGTATAATTTGGCGATGACATATCATGTTGTATAATTTGGCAATGACATATCGTGTTGCATAATTTGGCAATGACATATCATGTCGTATAATTTTGTGATGACACCTATATGTTGTATGTCAATTTGGGAATTTTGTTATGTTTATGCAAGTTCAACCATGTTCACACCTATGACTAGAACTACATGCTAATATGATTAGGTTTATATTAAATTTGATCTAACTAAATTAGCAAGTTCACAACTACATGCCTAATTTAAGTTTATGTAGTTCTATGTAAAACCCCTATTTTACGATTCATGTTGAGTAGATCTAAATTTGCAAGTTCATAATTAAATGTATATTGTTCTATGCCAAATTCATATGACACATATGTAGTTAGATCCATATTTTTTATGATGTTGGAATATTACATGTTCCTCTTTTTCCCCTTTTGTGTATGAGTTAGGCAATGTAGCGAGCCTAACATTTTATGTGACTTATACGAACATTTAACGGAGGTAATGTTGGGGAAAAACATGAAATCACATATAATTGGCATATTTGGCTCATAAACATGTAAATGGTTTATGGAATAAAGTGGTATAATTTTTTTATACCTAAAATTAAGAACTTGATTTAAAGGGAAAGTGGGGCTTGACTTGAATGACAATAATTTACATATAAACATAAAAAGGTAAATATGTAAATTTAGAAAAGACGAATATGCCTAACCCGAGGTTAGATTGAGTTACGGTGTAAGACTTCCCAGAACCGCCCGGCACATCCAGCAACCGTAACAATATACATTTAATGTGAGAGGTTAGTGCATTGAGCCCAAAAGAACCCGAGGTTAGACTGCGTTGCGGTGTAAAATTGCCCGGACCCGAATAGCACATTCAGTGACTGCAACAATGTCTATCTAATGTGAGTGGTTGGTGCTTTAGTGAATGAATTAAAACTAATTCAGGAATGGTAGGATTAAGTTAATTAAGGCAACACTTAACCAATACAACATGTTAACTAAACTGATGGGTGGGGTTAGATTAACTTGGACACTTAACCAATTTAACACGTTGATTAGGAAACCATAGTAACGGGGATCCATTTCAGCAGTAACCCACATAGATGTATCATGGTACCCTGAACTAGGCAGGGTGGGGCACAATTACTGAGCGGATTATAAGCGGTCAAAACGACGGTGGTTGGTGCGTTAGTGTAGGTTCCGACGAAGTACGGGCATGCACGTACTCCGGAGTGGAAAAAGCAGGCAGTGGGCTTCAGTAGTTATACACTGTGCATTTGAATCGTGTCGAGTTGCCACCATAGGATTTGATACACCCCATGGTGGGACCAGCACAGGTATCTACAATCGAGCGAGGCCGTATGACACAAGTAGTAAATGTGTGCGAGTAGCCGATCGATAAAAAGGGATCACTGGGTTTGAACTCATGACGATGGTTGAAATATCTAGTAGGTGCAGAGAATATGGATATGAGTGCGATGGTATGATCAGTTTATCTTGCCTTGTTTATCTTACCTTATCCTATGTTACCATATTTCTTTGTTAGTGTTCCGCATCCAGTTTATTCACGTCATGGTTCTCTTACCAGTTTACATGCTGAATAATCACTGGACTTGCTAGACTTATGTCTGACCCATTTTTCTTTCGCTCTCTTTTCTTCCGTTTCTCCCCCCCTCAGGTAGCCAGGAAGGGAATAACTCAGCTTAATTTGGACCGTTCATCTTTATTAGCTTGAAGATTCTGTGATGTATGGCTTGGAACCTCTTATCTTTAGCTATGGCTTTGGACACACTACCACTTGGGGATTAATGCAGTTTTATTTGTGTTTTATGCTTCTTTATGTTATAATCAAGATAGAGATTTTGATGTAATGATTTGAAAGTTGTTTTGATACAGTTTGCTATAATGTTTCTTGTTATGAACCACGTATGAAATAAATTTAGTTTTTTTTTCCGTTGCTTATATATGTCTGTCTTGTAAATTATCTGTGTCTTTTACCTATAATGCTCCACCAAAGTTAAGGCATTCCCATTGTGAGTGACCTTAACGGAGCTGGGGTGTTTCATGTTGCCTCCTCAGATTTGCTCCTCAAATCGAATGTCGCCTACTGCCTTCTCAGATCGAACACTGCCTCCTCAGATCAAGTGTCGCCTGTCACCTCCCTCAGATCCAAAGCCACTCAGATGGAACGAAAATGGGCTGGCATCTTGGTCTCCCTTTTGCGCTTCTCTCTCTCATCGTCTCCATTGTCGATGTCCTCATCTGGATTGTTGGGTACCTTTTCAAAATTCAACTTTTCCTTTTTGCTATTATGGTAAGATTATTTTAAGTTGAACTTTAATTTTGAACTTTGTGCAGGTTGTTGTTGTTCTGTATATGTCTGTGCTGCTTATGCGTCACTGTCGCAGTGGAGTTGGCGACAGACTTGATCAAGGCTCTAATTCATGTTATGAAGTGGTTTACGAAGCAAATTCCTTGTTGATTTTATTTACTCATTCATTCATTCATTCATTCATTTGTATGTTTGGGTTTTACCTTTAATTCGGTGGGTTTTATTGATTGTGTAGAGAAACCCTTTTGTTTATAGATAAATTTTATTTCTCTATCGTATTGCATGTAAGATTAGATATATCGTGTTTTTTGTCTTAACAAATTGTATGATTTATGATAAATAATTTAGAAGTTAGAACCATATTCTTTTGTGTGCAATGAACTGAACATCCGTTTTGATTCCTTTATTGGTATCAAATAATTTGGAAAAATGACTACTCACATTGAATGACAATATTAGATTTGTGTTAATTACTTTCCCTCTTATACTTTTTTTTGGTTCGTATGCACATAATTCCTTTGTTATGCTGCTGCAACTTGGACTACTAAACTTACATTTGTAAAAGGATGACATGTAACGTCCCGTATTTTCTGCCTGATTATTTGAATTATTTTAATTATTTAAAATATCGATTTGAATTTAAATAGTTGAATTTAATTATTTTATTTTGAATATTTATTTATATTAACAATATATAATATTTTAATTCCAAAAAATTTGGAAAAATGTTGAATTTGAAGTATGGTGTGATCGGGCAATTTAAAATGGTTTAATATGGTTTATATTAAAATTATCGTATCGATTTCGTTTATAAAACAACGGTTGAGCGTTAAATTTATAATTATATTATAAAACGAGCTGCAGCGGCGCGATAGTTCATAATATGGCGTTTTGAACTTTAAACGGCTGTACAGGATCCAATATCAGTCGGATTTTCTCGAAACAAGAAACGTATGAATCTATTTGATAATATTTTTCTAATGAAAGAGAAAAATCTAGTTCTCATAGTGTAGATTTTGTTTTGTGTCCAAATCAAATTTTAAAATAGTCGCTATGGAATTCCTTTATATATTATAGCGATTTATTTATATAAAACAAAGGGTTTTTATTTTTCTGAATATTGATTTGGCTTAGAATTCAACCCGGGGTATTTTATTTTGGTAGTGTATGAAATTCTAGTTGTATTTGGCCAATTATAATATTTTATTAATATAATATTGAGGTATTTTAAAATTGGTTTATTTTAATGTAAAATGGACCTTTGAAAAGGGCCATTATTCAAACGACTTCCGTTTTCGACGAAACAAATTTTATTGGGACCGCAATAGTAAATTATTGCTGGATTTGAAACTGCACATAAAACGGAGTTATTCTGTGAGTATGAAAAAATAAAATACAAATAAAACGATCATTTGTACATGAAAGAGCACTGTTTGAGCAACGAACTTGAAATTCGATGAAACAAGTTTCATTAGGACCATAACATCGAATTATACTATGTCGTCCATTCGCATCACGAACGGAATCTGTATGTGAGTACAGGAGCGAGTAAATAGCATTCAGAATTGCGATAGACACGAAATAAAATATCGTCGGTCACATCATAATTAATTAATATAGTTATCAACTATATATATACACCTAAAATTCAGCCTAAACCCATATGCTCCAAACCGTATTCCTTTACCAGCAAATATATTTGCAGAAAACCCCTCAATCACAAAATAAATTATTTCTCCCAATCTGTAAGGAATCAGCTAGGACGACCTGGAGCAAAGTTGTAGATCGGGTTCATATCTACCTTGTGTAAAAATTTGGGGACCTATCGTGGCTTAAGGTGGTCGGAATCGGCTGAACAGTGGCGAAAATCAGTTTCGTTCTTTGACAATTTGACGATGGATGGCTCGATTTCAGTTGATCAGACCTAGGGGAAAATGAAGAGGGAAGAGAGGGCTTTCAGATGGTGGTGGTCTCGAGGCTTACGGTGGTCAGAGGTGAGAGAATCGATGAGATGAACAAAGGACAGTTTTCTGGGTTGATTTCGAAAGCTACGATTGGAATTAGCAATTTCGGTGGTGTTAGGGTGGTCCAGGGACTGCCGTATCTGAAGGCGATCGAAGAGGGGAGGTCGAGCTATCGATTGGCGGTGGTGCTAGGGATTGCGGCAGCGTGTGGACAGAGATAAGGGGCACGAGGCGATTTCCGTTCAGATGGTGATTTAAGGCGAGCCAGGGGTTGTTAGATCTTGTTGTTCAAGGCGGAGGGGCTGGAGGCTACGACGAAGCCAACGACATAGGTCAGAGGCGGTTCAGATCACTGGTGGCGGCGCTATAAGGCCAGGAGGAGGTGGAGCTCCTGTTCGAAGTTGCTGAAGGAAGGACCATCGCGTTTTCCTGTTGAAGAAGGAGATACCGCATTTCATAATCTGACGTGGTCTGGCTTTAAAAGGGTAATTAATGATTTAAATTGGTAATTAGTAATAATTATAAATCTAACTAATTTATATTGTTTTAAAATGTTAAACTTAATATTGGATTGACCATAAGTTATGCATATGTTAACGGAATTCCACAAAACAGGATTCGTTGGGATTGCAGGAACAAGGCTTAGATGGTGGTGCTGACTGGGAACTGATTGGAGCTGTTTGAAATTTCAGTTAATTTTAAATGTCCATTTAAAATTAAAAGAGAACAAACAAGTCAACCGTCAACCGAAATGAACTGTGAGTTAATTCTCACACCTTCTGGAATCCTATTGTAACGACCCACATTTTTCAGCAATATAATTAATTTATTTAATTATTTAAATAGTGATTTAGGAAATTAAATGGTCGTTAAATTGAATAATACTGAATATTTAGTTAATATAAATAATAGAATAATATATATATTCCCGAAATTGTCAGGAAATAATAGAATTCTCAATATTGTGTGAATTGAATGAGTATAACAGATTTGGTTCAGTTTAGAACTGAATTATAATAACGAGTTTATTTATAAACGGCGTTAGAACGTATAATTTATAATATAATTATAAATCGAGCTCGAAATGGCGTGGCAGTTCGTAATTTGGCGATTTGAACTTTAAACGAATATACAGAAGCCGTTTTAAGTCGGATTTCTGTGAAACAGGAAACGTTGGAATCTGTTAAACTATATTTTTCTAATGGAAGAGAAAAATCGAGATTTTCGTCGCGTTGATTGTGAGTTATGTCCAAATCAAATTTCCAAATAATCGTTATAGAATTGTTTATCGACCGTAACGGTTTATTTGATATAACTAGATATCAGTTTCGAATTTAGACAAGATTCTTTTAAGACATAGTAATAAATTAATTTTTAGAATTTTACTGTAATTTTTAAATAATTAAATATGCAACTTTTTATTTGGAGTATTTTGCACCATATATCAATATTTTGGAGTTTCACAATATAAGTTAACCTACTGGTATTATTATATTTTTGGGACCCTGGCACCTCGCTGGACATGACTGTATCTTCATTTCTGTCCATAACAGTCCATACGTGAATGGAAGTTGTTCGTAATAGGGGACGCTACGCTTCATAACTAAAAAATGAAACTAAACATCCTATATAACACGTGAATGCACCTATGTTAACTGGCACCGTCGATATAGTTGGTGAAACAAGAACAAATGGCAACGTTACATATTAGCAAACCCATATTTCTATTTTGCCAATTCCTTACCATTGAAGCAAACATGTAACACCTTCACCAGCTGAACAAGTGAAGCCGTATCCTGTGAATTCACTGTTATCCTAGGCTTATGCTAAAGCAATGTCATGGCACATCATGATTAAAAAGAGAAAATGAAAACTCAAGATGTAACAATTCACTGGTTAGTCTTCGACAGTTCAACAACAAAACAGTAGCCTGTAGTTTTAACATGCAGAACAAGGAAGTCAAGGCCTACCCTAAGTTAAAACGTGTAGTTCCTATATAAGCAGAAAACACATGGATAAAATTTTCGGTACTACCTGAAACGTCATAGCATGAGTGGTCACCTCCCATTGCTCACCTATATTTGCAGTCCTCCCCGCGCCTATGCACATAGCTTTACTATACACTCCTTGGCTGCCAAGGAAATACAAACTATAAATAAGGATCGATGCCCTCATTTTCCTTCAGCTTCAGGAAGGGAAAAAGCAGGTTTTCTTTTAAATTTTTAATCCATTTTTTTCGCACCTACTCTCTAAAAAAAAATGCGTGAGTCTGTCAAAGGCGTGAGCCTGGGCTGAAGCCGGTAGCATTCAGGAGGGGGGGAATTGGAATGGTTGGAGTGGAGAAGTATGTATTTTGACAACAGAAAAAGTATATAACGAAGAATAGTGTTTAGGAGGGAGGGAGGAGCGGATCTAGAAGCAAATGGAGTTAACGGGTTTAATAGAAGAAGGGGTTCGGAGGTCAGAATATACGGCTGTGTTATAGGTGAAAGGAGGAAGAAGGGTTGGTATATGGATCAGGTGTGCGTTGGTAAGCATGGTATTGGGCTAATCTTTAAGTTCGAGGCCCATTTTGAAGAAAGAAAAAAAAAGATATAACCGAAGAGCAGCGCGGGTATGAAAATAGAAAGGAACGGGGGTACAACCTTTGTTTGGAGAAGAAAGTAAGGCGGGTTTGGGTGTTCTCGTATACGGTATTGGGTCAATTCTAAATAACAAGGCCCAGAAAATAAAATAAAAATTATATATAAAGAAGGGGGAAAAGAAAAGAAAAAGGGATGTGATAGTAGCAGAGAGAAGCATCGTTTGTGTACAAAGGAGGATGAAGGAGCAATATTAGTTTGGGTTGGTGAAGTTATGAATTGGGCCAACTAGAGAAGTGAAACAAGATCCGATGGGATCCTGGTGATGAGAGCTTTACTGTGGAATGGTTTTCGCTGAGAACGAAGCAACTAATATTTCATGATAAAATAGAATACCTATTTGATTTTAAATGAAATAAGAGCAGAATAATCGACGGCGGACCAAGGTGAGTAAATCTCGCTAGCTCTGCTCAACTTATATTTTTATAACGCATTTTTAGAATTTATAAACAATGGTTGGTTGCTGTGTTTTGGCTGATTGGTTGAACTGCTAGTTAAATTGGTTGAAATTATCGATAACGATATATATATAGATCGTTAATCGAATATTGATTCTGTTATCGAAATATTTCATACTAGTGTTATTTATGTTGATTAACATCTGTGGATGAAGGGAACCAGGTCGGAGGGACCCAATTGGGTTCCTCAACATTTATTTTACTATTTTTCATATATTATGATATATGATGTGATTTATAATCTATTGTTGATTATGTGTGTTGATCATCGTTATTTGGTACTTCAAAATACCAAAGGAAACACTGGAATGTAAAAAGGGAAATTTCAAACTATAATTTGAAATAAAATATTTATATAAAATCAAAGTATTAAAAAAAAAGAAATTGAAGTGGTTATAAACTTTTGGAAGTTTATAGAAATCAAAAGGTTTTTTAAAAAAAAAAAGGGAATTTGTGAAGTATGTCGTGAAAGAAGAATTTTATGAAATCAAATGGATCTTATAAAAGAAGATATTTGAAAAGTTAATGAGGAACTTATGTATAAAATATTAATGCATATAGAAGTCGAAAAGGGCCGTTTTGGTCAAAAATACGAAAAGGAAGTAATAAGAAGTAGATCAAGAACTTTATGATATAAATAGAAATTTGGAAACGAGATATTTTATTAAATATGAAATCAAACTGAATAGATTATATAAAAGGAATATTTTTCACATTTGGTGTGAATAATGAATTTAGACAAATATTTTGTGAATAAACACTTTTATAAAAGAAAGTGGATTTTTTTTGAAATAGAAGTTATGCAGAATTGCGATTTCAAATGGTTAGAAATAAAAGAACTTGTTTAAAAATGAAACAAGTGTTGAGATTTATAAACAATGTTTATAAATAAACTAAAATATAATTATCAGTGGATAATTGAGATTTCAAATCCAAAGGTGGATGTAAAATGGAAAGTTGAGTTGTTTTTGAAAAAGGAACGATGAATCCATTTCGATATTCGAAATGTAAAGGGGTTAAATAAAATCCGTAAAGGAGAATAATTCGAATATAAGTTATTCGAAGGAGAGTAATTCGAATATAAGTTATTCGAAGAGAAAAAGAAATCGAATATATAGTTTATTTGAAAGGAAGAGTTATCGAATGTAGATTATTCGGAAGAGAGTTATCGAATAGTGATTATTCGAGAGTGAAATATATATTGGAATTCAATTATATCGAATTAAGGAAAGTAATGTTTACTTTCCGTTTCAAATCAAGTTTACTTATTTGTTAATAAATTTGTTATTGGTTTATTACCCAAATTAAGATATAAAAGGTTATACTTAAGTTATTTCATTTCGAAAGTCTGGAATTATAACCCTATTGTTAAAATCAAAAGATTTTGGTAAAAGAAGTGGATTCGTAAATAAAATCTGAGAGTTACGTAAGGAAGTGTTAAAGTTGTAAAGGGTGAACTTTTGTCTATTCTGAGGTTAGAAATGTTGTTCAGTTAAGGTCTGAGAGGTAATTATACCCTAACTTGATTGACTTCGTTTTTAACTAAGAAATAGTTAAGGTTCGATTATGAAGATTGGTTAAGTGAATTTAGTTAGTCAGTGAAATGACTTGAATGGGCAAAGCGATGTTTTATTTAAACATCAGTTTAAATCCGATAAAGGAGTTTATGAATGTTTTCCCAAATAAGAACCAGAAATGTTTTCTAAATTCGGAAAATGTGAATTTACAAATGTATAGAAATGGGAAAATGGATAAATTGAAGATAATTTAAGATAAAGAGATAAATGTGGACTGATGATTTGATCGATCGAATTTCTATCTGGAAATAAGATCGTTGGTTGCACACCTGTTTTTCTTTGATAGTTAAATCACCGACAATCGAAGTTTTTGACCATTTTTACATCATCAATATGGAGAGACTGGGATCAGATTCATTGTCTGAAAACCACTCTGTATGGACGTTAGCGTTGCGATCAAATATTGAAGACGGAGTTATGCAAGGGCTATCCTGTTTACAAAATAGTGCCTTCGGTTTGTCCAATCCCAGGACAAACGTGAATGGACGAATGTCTGACATATCTAACAGATCGCGTAAGTTGATCTCTACAAACGTACTTACGTTTGGTGGCGGAGGAATTGGTTTCTCTTAGCTTTATACCCGTGGTATTTTTGGGGAAATCAATTTGTGATTTGGCGGGTATGACGATGTGGCATTCAAAGTGAATGGTGGTCAAGTGTTTCAAAGGATACGTAATGACCTCAAGCCTCATCAACCGGGAGATGACAGAAATCGGGCAGGCAGCATGGCTATGTGGGTCGCTCCCATTAGGGTGTATATCACCTATCTAGAGAAAATCCATTTCATTCTATTGTCTATTTCGATGCTGTCCCTTTTCGGGAAGACGGTGGGTAGCTCCCAACCGTTGGTGATATACATTCGATACACTCAAGCGAAATGAGTGGTCGGTCATGTGAGGGCCGTGTTGCAAGACGTTCTTGTTGAACCCAGTGTATTTGCCTCTAAAGATACACTATCGGCAGGTGGTCCCATACCTTGTCATGGTTGGAATCCAATCTCCAATAAGCGCCCGCGGTTTTGTTTGTATACTATATATGTGGAACGTGAGACGCAAGCGTTCTGCTAGATTCTAATTACTTGTGATTAGACATTATTATAATATCAGAGAAGTATTGGTTTCCAAGCTGTTTTGGGTTATCGTAAGGTAAAAGCCATCCGTGTTTATGTTTGGATCGGTCTTACGATTATCTTTTCTTTGAAAAGGATTTTGAAAAGTTAAACCGATGATTTGAGTTTACTCACACCAGTCCCATGACTGACCCAGAGTTTATTTTGTTTTATTTTCCCTAAACTCTTGGGTGCCCAAATTTGTACGGGCAGTCAAGTAGTTCAGGTCTTCACAGATACACTTGGAGGAACTTGAAGCAGGAGGCTTCAGGGTTATATAGCTATTATTAATTCCGTTGGGTGTAAGTGTTGTACTCTGATAATGTTGTTGCATATATACTGTTTTATTTCAAAGTTATGTTATGTATTATATTTTATTCGTTCCGCTGTGAAATACGTATTTACTCTGATTGTGTTCTTCTTCTTCTTTTTTCTATTCTAATTTTCTATCTTATCTATTCTCACCCTCTAATTTCTTTCTATTAATGATCTGGAATGTTCGATGCCTGAATAATTAACATGGGTTTGATGTTGATTTTCTGGGTCAAAAATCCCAGTTCGTTACCCCTATGATGTGTAAATTCATATTAAAATATAATTTACCATTAACAGTATAAATCGGTTGATTGGGTGATATGGATGCTAATTGATTGTTTATTGTTTGATTGTTTGCCGTTAATTATATTTCGTCATTTTAAATACATCGTATTATCAAAGTTTAATTCGTATATTATTATCAAATGTTAACTGTGCTGCAGAGAAGGACAGGTTGGAGGGATCCGACCGGATTCCTCAAATTAATGTATTTCTTTATGGTGCATATTATTCATATATGAATTGTTCACCCTGACTGACACTAGAACCTGTTTTGATGTTGATGGTTGAATGGATATTCATCATTGTTGTGGTTAAAATCAATTGACAATATTGATTGAGTTGTCGGCAAGGAATAGTCAAAAATGTATAGTTTTAAATGTTGTTCTACCATCAGGTGGATTATCGTAGTTTTAAAGTTATAAATTATTTTATAACTGAATCAAAGTTTTCAATTATTTTTTATAAATAACTGAATTAGATATTTATAAATAAATATTTTAAATCGAGTTTATAAGAGAAATTATTGAAATGGTTTATGCGAGTTAAAAGCAAAAATCCAAGAATTTACATACGGGTTGGTAAAATAGAATAATTTTTTTTAAACAATTAAATGGTGTTTTAAATTAATTAAGTTATTTAATTAATTTAAGGGGGAAATGACAATGAAATTCAGTTAATAATCTACTGATATGTACGGTTGGCAAAATCAATCATGTTTAATTGAAAGTGATAATGGGATTCAAGTGATAACGGGATTCAAATAATAATGGGATTCAAGTGATAATGGGATTCAAGTGATAATGGAATGAAAGTGATAATGGAATTAAGTGATAATGGAATTAAATTGATAATGGAATTAATTGGGTTTTCTGAATATTCATTAAATTTAACGAATAGTGTAAAATATTAGATAATCTCTGATTAACTATAAATTAAGAAAATTATTGGGTTGTTTAGGGTAAGATATTAGTTAACTTCGATTAACTATAAATTAAGGAATTCTTGAAGTATTTAGTGTTAATGAAATTAATTATCATTTGATAAGCTTTTAAAGGTGATAATTATTCTATTTTTAATTAATAACAAAGTTAACTATCTTTAATATAGTTAGTGTTAAGGTAATGATCTTTAATTGGAATTTCCATTAGAAGTATTAAGTATCGATAAGTTCGATCAAGGTCAAATAAGGGTGTATAAAGGGATTTATAATCCAGGTTTCCAATCGAGATTGGTAAATAGGATTTGAAAGGGGATGCAAAAATTTAAATAAGATTTTACTCAATTGTCAATTAAGTAAAGTAAATTCAAAAGGGAATGAAACTTCCAAGGGAGAGGATAAAGCAGAATTGTAATGGTTTTGGAGTAAAATCTAAGAAATTGTTATAAGAGACTAAACGGATTAATAAATGATTTGGGAGAAATCTAAACATGGTTTTAAAAGGAGTTCAAAACCAAAGCGAAGACTTAAATGATAAAGAATTGAACTTAAGCGAAATAAGGTAATTGAAATAAGAATTTCAAAAACAAGGGAAAATAGTGATTTTGGGTAAAAACGGGTAAACGGATTTTGGAAATAAAATCCAAGTTAACAAGGTCTTAAAGAAGATGGTAAACATATTTAGTTATACAATCCAAGATAGAATTTATTATAGGAATGCCCAATAAATGGAAGTAGATTATTTGACATGTGGTTTTTATTTTAAGTCCAAAGGTGATAATCGAAATTATGGTTAGATTAAAAAGCGAGGATTTAGTTAATATTTACTTAATTGAAGGAATTAAGTATAAGCATTATCGAACGAGGATTTCAAATGTAAGAAACAGTTTGTAAAACCAGATTTGAAATCAAGGTGGTAAATGAGAATTTTAATATCAGGGGTTAAGTAACAAACTGATATTATTCTAAGGTAAGAACGAGGTTGGTCAAGGTCTGAGAGGTAAATAAAATACCCCAACTTGAACGGCTTCACTATTATCGAGGAATGGTATTAGTTTGAAACGAGGAAAGGGTGATGAAATTGGTAAATTATTCCGTATAAGGAACATTGAACATGAGTACGAGGTTTTTGAATATAAATGTTAGTTACAAGGTAAATAATTAAGAATATTTGATTTTAAGTTATATAAATTTAACATTTGATTTGTCATATCAGAATTGGTAATTTGGTTTATTCCATTAACTATTATTTGTGTATATATATATATATATATCGTGAATGCTAGGATTTAAGGAAATGGGAAAAGTGGTTTGGAAGAATATAATGACATTTCCAATGGTGATTGAAATGGAAAGTTAGGTATATATATGTTCATGTTCTAAAACATAAAATAGTTTTATTATAACAAAATAAGGATTACTAAGTGTTATAATTATACTAGAAGAATTTAAGGTCGATTAAACATTTTGTTAAATATATTTTAAATAGGCTAAGTAATGCCAAATACTGAATCAGTGAAATCATTTACACGATTATTAATTGATAGTTAAATCACCGACTATCAAAACCTGACTATACGATTGTTGGTACGGAAAGACCGAGATCGAATTGATATTCGAAAACCATTCCGAACCAGCAAAATACGAAATCAGAAAGAGTGAAGATGGAGCATTGAAGACCGTGATCTTCATAAGCGGAAGGATTGCTTAAAATCTCTATGCTGCAACGCAGAGGTATACTGTGATTCTGTCGTGGTTGAAATCTATGGATTTGCAAAGACTACTCGCTACTGATCCATGGGGTGATTCCTATATTGGATGCAGTAGGAGAGTGCCTTTGGTTCATCCTGTTCCTGGATGACTTGTATGGACGAATGTCTGACAAAGTATGTAAGAACCCGTAACTTCCCCGTGAAGGAAAGCACGAATACTTTGAGAACAACACACAAAAGGACGCAGACGGAAGAACATTTCATTGTTATTACAACAATTCCATCAGATACAAGAATATACAGAGTATAAATGAATAAATTACATTCGATAAATATCAGAGATTACAATAAGTTACATAGCAGCGGAAAAATATACAAAACACAACTGAAAGTGATACACGGATACAGAGCTTTCCGAGCATCGTTCCAGCTGTAAATCAGGACCCTGTGAATATAAATCTGCAAAAACCAAAACTACTAGCTGCCCGTGTGGAAAATAGGGGCACCCAGAGTTTAGGTCAAAACAATAAACTCCAGGTCAGTCATGTGACTGGTGTGAGAACTAAAACAGTTATTAATATTGATTTTAAAGTTAGGTAAATCAAGGGACCACGCCGTATAACACGGAACGGGTTTCCTCCCAAGAATACCAGTGCATAGAACAAACAGCGCAATGCTAAATAAAGAAAAATGAAGCTGTTATAAGACCCAGGTCCCATCACACAATGCAACGCAAGCCGGAGGATAGGGTTTTTACCTTATAACAGCCAAAGCATGCTTGATACGTTTAAAACACATTATTTGATACTATAATAAGTGTATAGTGTCAAAACAATTCAAATCATAAATATCAATCATAGGCGGCATAGCTACCATCTACTATGTCGCCATACTAGGCTCTACAAATAAAACCGAAACACACGTATTGGAAATTGGATTCCGTCATGAGCCGAGGCAAGGGGCAAGCTCCTCTCCGATTCGAGACACTCTAGCAAATGTCCCAGGACCCCACTATGATCCTTGGATCTTCAGGGCCGGTCCTCTCTTACTTTTGAGGATTGGCAATTCCTGAACACACGTTTCCCGGTCCTTACAGACCTATATCCGAGGCGCCTCGTATCCAACAACCACACAGGTGAAAAGTATATAAATGTCAGGGCTGGTAGGTCACTGACACCACCCTAGCTAGAAAGAAACGTCGTGCTCTCCCTGCAGTCACTATCCCGTTTTTGACTCATACCGAGGTGTGAGGCTCGCGAATTCACGTTATACACAAAGCTACGCCACACAGGCCGTGCTTTGATCATCAACCACAAGACTTTGCTTCTCAACAGAAGCCTTGATCAATTGCCACTTACGCATGCCACATTGGCAATTCACTCCATGCGACTGATGTCCATCGATATACAACCTCTGAGCTCGTATGTCTCAGAGAAGGGCGTTAAGCAAGAGAATAAATTCTCCGCTGCCAAACAGATGTATATTTAATAGAGATCAATCAACACAGAATAAAATCCAGTGTCAGACACACAATCCATTTACAAGTTCGTTCTGGGTCTGAACGAAACCGGAGGCACTTTCCTCGCATATCCATCCATCTCCAAGTACGTCTGGACGATCACCAACTGATTCCCTCATCCTGGGTGTACAGCCCAATCAAGATCATCAGTAATCACCCAAACGATGTGAAGACTTCCGGTCTTCAACCACCGTCTTCATCTTCGACATCTCGTCGAATCGATTATTCAGAATGGGTATAAACCCGGCCTTTCTGAATAACCCACGTATATAATAAACGAATGTTACACAAACACAACAAACGCCTCATTCCAATTCAGAATATTCTTTTATTCACAAAATCACATTCTTAGGGAAATGTTCCCATTAATTTTATCCAAGATAAATTCTTCTAAATTTATTCTTTAATCCTCCTTTGGATATCATTTCAAACTAGTCGGGATTAGCGAACCACACCGAAGTAATTATTTATTTTATTTCCCAATCCCAACCTATATATCCCATGGAGAAAACTGGTAATACTCCACATCTAACACCACTGTGTTATCGGTAAAATTAATTACCAGTTCACGTTCAAATCTAATTAAAGATTTAACTATCGCTTTGGAGCAAAACTGGTGGTACTCCACTCTCGATCACTTTTCAAATTTGATAATTAAAATTATCAATTCACATTTTAATCTAATTAAAGATTCATTAAAACTCCACTTAGTTTTAATCTTTCCAGAAATCGATATCTTGCCTTTAACTGGGTTAAAGAACCAATGTTATCTAAAACACGATTCACAATAAACCCAAATCACATTTGATATTAAATACAAGGCTCTGAATAGAAAATATACCGGCTTATATTCAATATCAAATTCTGAAACCAACAAATATCGTATTGGAAATAACGATATAAAATATATCTTTCAAATTCCCAAAACAATATCTGTATAGTCACGAAATCCAACATCGAAATATTCCGAAGATAATTTCGATTCAGCTCCAGTCCAATCCACGTATTGGAAATTATCGATTATTTTCAAAATCACTTTCAAATTCAATTTATTTATTTTAAAAATAAATTGATTTCAATTCTAGTTCAAAACTAGTTCATTTCGATAAAAATCTATTTTTATCTTTTCAAATGTGGAATTTTCCAGCCCAAATCTTTCCAATTCACATATTATAATTTTACACAAATTATAGATATTTTTAATAATTTTATCAAGGCCCGTACAGTCGATTTCCAACAACGGCCATCGAACTGCACTTACAGCGACCTTTTTCGAATTTGATTTGGACATAATTCCAAATCCAACCGTTAGATTTCAAATTTCTAATATTCATTGGAAAGCTCTTTTCGATACGAACCCAACGGTTCCGGTTTTAGGAGAATCCGACGGTCGGATCTCCCGCAATGTCCGTTTGAAATAAATGGTCGAAATTCACGAACTGCCGCGGCGCGTTCTATTCAGGCCATTATATTATATATATAATATATAATATATATTTCGTCGATTTCCTTTTTAAAACGAATTTTATAAATCGTTTTAAATTCGTTTTCAAAACCCTTTCAACACTACATTCAATTTCAAATCGATTTGATTTCAATTCAATTCGAGTTCATTTCAATTCAATTCAAATTCTAACTCGTTTCAATTCAATTCAAATTCAAATTCAAATTCGTTTCAATTCAATTCAATTCGAATTTACTTTCTATTTGATCTAATTCGAATTCGTTTCAAATTGATTTCAATTCACTTTCAGTTCGTTTTAAATTTCAATTTCAATCTAATTCAATTTGAATTCATTTCTATTTTACTCGAATTCAAATTCACTTTCTATTCAATTCGAATCGAATTCACTTTCTATTCGATTCGAATTCATTTCAAATTGATTCAATAGAATTTCAATTTCAATTTTTAATCTAATTCAATTTGAATTTCATTTCAAAATATTTAATTTTGAAATCACTTTTCAACATTCATTCTACAACGAATAAAATCGATATAAATATCGTTCGCGTCAAAATAACGCATCTCTAATCAACACGGCTTTATATTTTTCAATAAATTCGTTATTCTATTCAACAAATGAATATTTATTTCATTCAACACATGAATCTATATTTCTTTCAACACACGACTAATCTCAACACATGAGTCCTGTCAACACCTCACTATTTTTGTTATGTAAAATATTTTATAAAACTATGGTATCTATCGTTTGATTTTTAATTAGACTCCTACTGAGAAGTAGTTCTAATTTTAAATATGATAAAGATGTAAATTTCATTGTATAAAATATTTCACTCAACACATAAACATCGTCAACACATGACTATTTTTATATTCAACACATGAATTTTCTTTTATAATATTCCTTATTTTCCCAATTGGAATGAGGCCCAATCAATCACCATATAATGTTAATTATATGGATTTTCATACATCACACGTATATAATAGCATTGAAAAATAATCAACCATCAACCAAAGTGCACTACACTGTATAAGCATCAAATATAAATATCTAACGCTTATAATAGCCTGTCAATCAATCGATCAACATATTTAATCAATCAGGATGAGTGAACTTCAAATTTCATCCCAACACCCGTGTGGGGTTTCAAACAATCAAACACAGATTTTATTTGTGCAGTTGGGCGATGTGTAAAATTTATCGACCCAATCAATGTCCTTCAAATAAGTGTACATAAACAAACCGTCCGGTTTGTAAATGAATATTTTATTTATTCACATTCACGTTAAAAATTATATTTTTAACGATAAAATATTCTATTTCAACACATGAATTTCCATTCATTTCATTTACACAATAAAAATGATATTTTTATTTTTCTAACATATTTTAGAAAATTTCGGCGGCATAACATCCCCGGTCTAGTGAAGGCCCACGCCATTCACACATCAATCAAATCAATTTCATTTCACCAAACAATTTCCATTCAATCAAATATTCTAACTAACTACTCAACCAAACAATTTAACAAACAAGCCATCCATGGTCTGTGGATGACGGGTGTCGGGTGCTACTAAACACCGTCTACATCCTAGTATATATATATAACTAGAAAAAGAATTTTGAGTGGGAAGTTCTCACCTAAAGCTATCCAATACCACGACTCTTCTTTTATAGAAATCTTCTTCGTGATCCCATCTTCGTCATCTTCGTTGCCCGTAGCCACTATATACCTAAAAATCACATTTTTATATTTTGATGTCTTTAAAATAAAAATCACATTTTTATTTATTCACTTTCAATTTAGAAATCATATTTTTATAATCACTTCATATATTTAAAAATCGAATTTTCACTATGCTATTCAATATATAAAAATCATATTTCCTTACCGCTAATATATAGATAAAAATTCTATTTTTATAACGCTATTCTCTATATAAAGATTTCGCCTTTTCAAAAATATAGATTTCATCTTTATAAAAATCATCACTTTATTTCAACGTATATAAAATAAAAATCAGATTTTTATTTCGCTACATATACAAAGATGATATCTTTATATTCTCTATCCTATAAAGATTATATTTTTAATACTTTAAAAATATAAAAATCATATTTTTAATATTTCTATATAGTAAAGATTATATTTTTAATACTTTAAAAATATAAAAATCATATTTTTATCACTTAAAAAATATAAAGATCATACCTTTTACCAAATAAAAATCCTATCTTTTCACCTTTTAAAGTTCTAATCTTTTCCCATTTAAAATTCAAACCTTTTCTATTTTAAATTCTTTTTAAAATCAGTTTTAAATTACTCTTTAAAATCAGTTTTAAATTACTTTTAAAATCAGTTTTAAATTACTTTTAAAATCAGTTTTTAAACAAACAAAAAAAACAGTTTTTAAACTTAAAATCGAAATTAGTTTTAAACTTTAAAATAAAAACAGTATTTAATCTTTTTTTTCAGTTTATATAAATCAAAAATAAAATAAATAAAAAGAAAAAAAGGACTTACAGGGGGGGTTCGGGGCTTGTTGGTGGCGCGCGAGACCAGGGTGCGGCGTTGGCGAGGCCAGGTGGCGGCGGAGGGCGGTGCTCCGGGCTTGGGCTGTCGCGGTTATGGATTGGGGAGGAAAGAGAAGAGGGAGCGCGCAGCAGGGGGGAGGGGGTCGTGGCGCCATGGGGCGGCACTGGCGAGCTCCGCCTCTGGCGGCGGTCGAGGCAACGGGGGGGGGGGGGAGCGATTGCGATTTTTTTTTTTTGTTCGAAATGAAAAGAGATCGGGGGGGCTGGTTAAGGGAAGAGGGGTTTTTATTTTTATTTTATTATTATTATTTATTTTATTATTATTTTATTTTGCAAAAAGTTGACTTTCACTTACGACCTCGAAACGAGGCCCACCGCCTGTCGTCTATAGCGTTTTACCCCCATTCCGAACACAATGGGATATGTATCGTAGGCTGATTTGGCTGTTACAATCAGTTTCTGTTAAATTTACATTTAAATCACTATATTGAATTTTAAACGTACATTTCAAATTACTGGGGTCACATACTAACTCTAAAAATTCTCGAAAAATATTTTCTAGCTTCGTATTGACGATACGGTCCTAACAAAACTAGTTTCGTCGAATTCTGAGACCATTTGAAAAATGGCCAATTTCCAGTCGATTAAAATCAACTGAAATGGTCAAAACACGTTTTCCTTTGCCACGCTCACATATTGATTCGAAAAATTATGAAATTTGAAACCTAGCAATAACTTGACATCACGGACCCAACAAAAGTGGTTTCGTCGAAATCCGAGGTCATTTGCAAAACGTCCATTTTTAAGGGCCTGAATTCCATAGCGACTATTCAGAATTTTCAACTGGACATATCTTTTGATTCCCGCCACGAAATTTCAATTTGTCGGATTCGTTGGAAAGATATCATCAATTAGATTCTAATGTTTTTGGTTTCGCTAAAATCCGGATTGTTTTGCACCCGGTACGTTCAATTGAAGTTTGAAATCGAATTATCGAACTACCGCGCCATTTTCAATTCTATTTATAATTATATATAAATATTTATATTCTAACGACGACGTATATAAATATATACGTCGAATTCTATTCAAAATAAATTTCTCGTCGATATTATTTAAAATAATCTATTTTAAATATTCAAAATTCGCCAAAATTGCCAAAATAAAAATTTTAAACTGGCCCAGATTTTCGGGTTATTACAATCTCCCCCACTTAAAACTTTTCGTCCCCGAAAAGGAACAAAGTCGAAAGTGGTTTGATTAATCAACTCTACGTTCGATCTGGCTTCCATTCTCCAACTTTTCAGTTTCTGAGAATTTTCAAATTCTTCAAAAATTTGGCTAACACCCTAAATTTTCGAAAAATTTCGCCATAACCTCCCCTGCACCGGGAGCATCGGGGAATTTCAAATAGCTTCCCCGGTCCTTCAGATCTCAAAAAGAAAAACAAAAAGCCAAGCGGCTAGCCAATAGGCTCATAAAATCATCATCACCCAAACAAAACAGTAAATTATGTAGTAAACATGTACCTATTTGTCGGGCAAACAAATTTTATTCTCTGGCTCTAGCCTCCTTGCTATGACCTGTTCAATGTAAGTATATGTATATACAAGCAAATGCGACCAATTTTCAATACAATTCAATATTTGGTTTAATTAGGCATAAATGGTTAAAATTAGCAAACAATTAAACAAACAACACAAACATCAATCAATTAGTGAATTAGAGTTTCAAATTCATAAATTTGATATATATACAGAAAATCATGTTTTTGATGCCAATTCACAACAATGTGTTCTAACTATACTAGTTTTGGTTCTCACACCAGTCTAATGGAAATATATAGAAATCACACCTTCGAGACTCGAATATGAATACTAATGATGATGCACCATCATCAGAATCATCCCCGGATATCTAGAATGTGACTCTATATCTATCCAGTATATTAAAACTTCGACTATACGTTCATGACGCGTATACGCGAAATCTATATATACTCGATTGTCCATATTCAAAATAAATAAACATTTAAATACGTATAAAACGATTTAAATTTTTAAAACAAAATTGTTTTCATTTGAAAAATATACTCTTCACACTCGTTCTAGGATACTACTGATCCTATCTCTAACGAGTAATTCTAATTGGATATTACTAATCCAATATCTGATGAATTCTTTCGTATGGTTCTAATGTGTCTTGTTCTCGAGCTCTGTAAACCAAAGCTCTGATACCACTGTAAGAACCCGTAACTTCCCCGTGAAGGAAAGCACGAATACTTTGAGAACAACACACAAAAGGACGCAGACGGAAGAACATTTCATTGTTATTACAACAATTCCATCAGATACAAGAATATACAGAGTATAAATGAATAAATTACATTCGATAAATATCAGAGATTATAATAAGTTACATAGCAGCGGAAAAATATACAAAACACAACTGAAAGTGATACACGGATACAGAGCTTTCCGAGCATCGTTCCAGCTGTAAATCAGGACCCTGTGAATATAAATCTGCAAAAACCAAAACTACTAGCTGCCCGTGTGGAAAATAGGGGCACCCAGAGTTTAGGTCAAAACAATAAACTCCAGGTCAGTCATGTGACTGGTGTGAGAACTAAAACAGTTATTAATATTGATTTTAAAGTTAGGTAAATCAAGGTACCACGCCGTATAACACGGAACGGGTTTCCTCCCAAGAATACCAGTGCATAGAACAAACAGCGCAATGCTAAATAAAGAAAAATGAAGCTGTTATAAGACCCAGGTCCCATCACACAATGCAACGCAAGCCGGAGGATAGGGTTTTTACCTTATAACAGCCAAAGCATGCTTGATACGTTTAAAACACATTATTTGATACTATAATAAGTGTATAGTGTCAAAACAATTCAAATCATAAATATCAATCATAGGCGGCATAGCTACCATCTACTATGTCGCCATACTAGGCTCTACAAATAAAACCGAAACACACGTATTGGAAATTGGATTCCGTCATGAGCCGAGGCAAGGGGCAAGCTCCTCTCCGATTCGAGACACTCTAGCAAATGTCCCAGGACCCCACTATGATCCTTGGATCTTCAGGGCCGGTCCTCTCTTACTTTTGAGGATTGGCAATTCCTGAACACACGTTTCCCGGTCCTTACAGACCTATATCCGAGGCGCCTCGTATCCAACAACCACACAGGTGAAAAGTATATAAATGTCAGGGCTGGTAGGTCACTGACACCACCCTAGCTAGAAAGAAACGTCGTGCTCTCCCTGCAGTCACTATCCCGTTTTTGACTCATACCGAGGTGTGAGGCTCGCGAATTCACGTTATACACAAAGCTACGCCACACAGGCCGTGCTTTGATCATCAACCACAAGACTTTGCTTCTCAACAGAAGCCTTGATCAATTGCCACTTACGCATGCCACATTGGCAATTCACTCCATGCGACTGATGTCCATCGATATACAACCTCTGAGCTCGTATGTCTCAGAGAAGGGCGTTAAGCAAGAGAATAAATTCTCCGCCGCCAAACAGATGTATATTTAATAGAGATCAATCAACACAGAATAAAATCCAGTGTCAGACACACAATCCATTTACAAGTTCGTTCTGGGTCTGAACGAAACCGGAGGCACTTTCCTCGCATATCCATCCATCTCCAAGTACGTCTGGACGATCACCAACTGATTCCCTCATCCTGGGTGTACAGCCCAATCAAGATCATCAGTAATCACCCAAACGATGTGAAGACTTCCGGTCTTCAACCACCGTCTTCATCTTCGACATCTCGTCGAATCGATTATTCAGAATGGGTATAAACCCGGCCTTTCTGAATAACCCACGTATATAATAAACGAATGTTACACAAACACAACAAACGCCTCATTCCAATTCAGAATATTCTTTTATTCACAAAATCACATTCTTAGGGAAATGTTCCCATTAATTTTATCCAAGATAAATTCTTCTAAATTTATTCTTTAATCCTCCTTTGGATATCATTTCAAACTAGTCGGGATTAGCGAACCACACCGAAGTAATTATTTATTTTATTTCCCAATCCCAACCTATATATCCCATGGAGAAAACTGGTAATACTCCACATCTAACACCACTGTGTTATCGGTAAAATTAATTACCAGTTCACGTTCAAATCTAATTAAAGATTTAACTATCGCTTTGGAGCAAAACTGGTGGTACTCCACTCTCGATCACTTTTCAAATTTGATAATTAAAATTATCAATTCACATTTTAATCTAATTAAAGATTCATTAAAACTCCACTTAGTTTTAATCTTTCCAGAAATCGATATCTTGCCTTTAACTGGGTTAAAGAACCAATGTTATCTAAAACACGATTCACGATAAACCCAAATCACATTTGATATTAAATACAAGGCTCTGAATAGAAAATATACCGGCTTATATTCAATATCAAATTCTGAAACCAACAAATATCGTATTGGAAATAACGATATAAAATATATCTTTCAAATTCCCAAAACAATATCTGTATAGTCACGAAATCCAACATCGAAATATTCCGAAGATAATTTCGATTCAGCTCCAGTCCAATCCACGTATTGGAAATTATCGATTATTTTCAAAATCACTTTCAAATTCAATTTATTTATTTTAAAAATAAATTGATTTCAATTCTAGTTCAAAACTAGTTCATTTCGATAAAAATCTATTTTTATCTTTTCAAATGTGGAATTTTCCAGCCCAAATCTTTCCAATTCACATATTATAATTTTACACAAATTATAGATATTTTTAATAATTTTATCAAGGCCCGTACAGTCGATTTCCAACAACGGCCATCGAACTGCACTTACAACGACCTTTTTCGAATTTGATTTGGACATAATTCCAAATCCAACCGTTAGATTTCAAATTTCTAATATTCATTGGAAAGCTCTTTTCGATACGAACCCAACGGTTCCGGTTTTAGGAGAATCCGACGGTCGGATCTCCCGCAATGTCCATTTGAAATAAATGGTCGAAATTCACGAACTGCCGCGGCGCGGCGCGTTCTATTCAGGCCATTATATTATATATATAATATATAATATATATTTCGTCGATTTCCTTTTTAAAACGAATTTTATAAATCGTTTTAAATTCGTTTTCAAAACCCTTTCAACACTACATTCAATTTCAAATCGATTTGATTTCAATTCAATTCGAGTTCATTTCAATTCAATTCAAATTCTAACTCGTTTCAATTCAATTCAAATTCAAATTCGTTTCAATTCAATTCAATTCGAATTTACTTTCTATTTGATCTAATTCGAATTCGTTTCAAATTGATTTCAATTCACTTTCAGTTCGTTTTAAATTTCAATTTCAATCTAATTCAATTTGAATTCATTTCTATTTTACTCGAATTCAAATTCACTTTCTATTCAATTCGAATCGAATTCACTTTCTATTCGATTCGAATTCATTTCAAATT
The DNA here is from genome assembly GCA_030737875.1 of Allium sativum. Taxonomy (NCBI): domain Eukaryota; kingdom Viridiplantae; phylum Streptophyta; class Magnoliopsida; order Asparagales; family Amaryllidaceae; genus Allium; species Allium sativum. Next base: position 92,020,408 of record CM060916.1, on the reverse strand, counting down.
GATTCAATAGAATTTCAATTTCAATTTTTAATCTAATTCAATTTGAATTTCATTTCAAAATATTTAATTTTGAAATCACTTTTCAACATTCATTCTACAACGAATAAAATCGATATAAATATCGTTCGCGTCAAAATAACGCATCTCTAATCAACACGGCTTTATATTTTTCAATAAATTCGTTATTCTATTCAACAAATGAATATTTATTTCATTCAACACATGAATCTATATTTCTTTCAACACACGACTAATCTCAACACATGAGTCCTGTCAACACCTCACTATTTTTGTTATGTAAAATATTTTATAAAACTATGGTATCTATCGTTTGATTTTTAATTAGACTCCTACTGAGAAGTAGTTCTAATTTTAAATATGATAAAGATGTAAATTTCATTGTATAAAATATTTCACTCAACACATAAACATCGTCAACACATGACTATTTTTATATTCAACACATGAATTTTCTTTTATAATATTCCTTATTTTCCCAATTGGAATGAGGCCCAATCAATCACCATATAATGTTAATTATATGGATTTTCATACATCACACGTATATAATAGCATTGAAAAATAATCAACCATCAACCAAAGTGCACTACACTGTATAAGCATCAAATATAAATATCTAACGCTTATAACAGCCTGTCAATCAATCGATCAACATATTTAATCAATCAGGATGAGTGAACTTTAAATTTCATCCCAACACCCGTGTGGGGTTTCAAACAATCAAACACAGATTTTATTTGTGCAGTTGGGCGATGTGTAAAATTTATCGACCCAATCAATGTCCTTCAAATAAGTGTACATAAACAAACCGTCCGGTTTGTAAATGAATATTTTATTTATTCACATTCACGTTAAAAATTATATTTTTAACGATAAAATATTCTATTTCAACACATGAATTTCCATTCATTTCATTTACACAATAAAAATGATATTTTTATTTTTCTAACATATTTTAGAAAATTTCGGCGGCATAACGGCACGATACTAGAAACGGGACAAGGCCTAGCCTTATCCCCGGTCTAGTGAAGGCCCACGCCATTCACACATCAATCAAATCAATTTCATTTCACCAAACAATTTCCATTCAATCAAATATTCTAACTAACTACTCAACCAAACAATTTAACAAACAAGCCATCCATGGTCTGTGGATGACGGGTGTCGGGTGCTACTAAACACCGTCTACATCCTAGTATATATATATAACTAGAAAAAGAATTTTGAGTGGGAAGTTCTCACCTAAAGCTATCCAATACCACGACTCTTCTTTTATAGAAATCTTCTTCGTGATCCCATCTTCGTCATCTTCGTTGCCCGTAGCCACTATATACCTAAAAATCACATTTTTATATTTTGATGTCTTTAAAATAAAAATCACATTTTTATTTATTCACTTTCAATTTAGAAATCATATTTTTATAATCACTTCATATATTTAAAAATCGAATTTTCACTATGCTATTCAATATATAAAAATCATATTTCCTTACCGCTAATATATAGATAAAAATTCTATTTTTATAACGCTATTCTCTATATAAAGATTTCGCCTTTTCAAAAATATAGATTTCATCTTTATAAAAATCATCACTTTATTTCAACGTATATAAAATAAAAATCAGATTTTTATTTCGCTACATATACAAAGATGATATCTTTATATTCTCTATCCTATAAAGATTATATTTTTAATACTTTAAAAATATAAAAATCATATTTTTAATATTTCTATATAGTAAAGATTATATTTTTAATACTTTAAAAATATAAAAATCATATTTTTATCACTTTAAAAATATAAAGATCATACCTTTTACCAAATAAAAATCCTATCTTTTCACCTTTTAAAGTTCTAATCTTTTCCCATTTAAAATTCAAACCTTTTCTATTTTAAATTCTTTTTAAAATCAGTTTTAAATTACTCTTTAAAATCAGTTTTAAATTACTTTTAAAATCAGTTTTAAATTACTTTTAAAATCAGTTTTTAAACAAACAAAAAAAACAGTTTTTAAACTTAAAATCGAAATTAGTTTTAAACTTTAAAATAAAAACAGTATTTAATCTTTTTTTTCGGTTTATATAAATCAAAAATAAAATAAATAAAAAGAAAAAAAGGACTTACAGGGAGGGGGGTTCGGGGCTTGTTGGTGGCGCGCGGGACCAGGGTGCGGCGTTGGCGAGGCCAGGTGGCGGCGGAGGGCGGTGCTCCGGGCTTGGGCTGTCGCGGTTATGGATTGGGGAGGAAAGAGAAGAGGGAGCGCGCAGCAGGGGGGAGGGGGTCGTGGCGCCATGGGGCGGCACTGGCGAGCTCCGCCTCTGGCGGCGGTCGAGGCAACGGGGGGGGGGGGGGAGCGATCGCGATTTTCTTTTTTTTTTTATTTTGTTCGAAATGAAAAGAGATCGGGGGGGGGGGCTGGTTAAGGGAAGAGGGGTTTTTATTTTTATTTTTTTATTATTTATTTTATTATTATTTTATTTTGCAAAAAGTTGACTTTCACTTACGACCTCGAAACGAGGCCCACCGCTTGTCGTCTATAGCGTTTTACCCCCATTCCGAACACAATGGGATATGTATCGTAGGCTGATTTGGCTGTTACAATCAGTTTCTGTTAAATTTACATTTAAATCACTATATTGAATTTTAAACGTACATTTCAAATTACTGGGGTCACATACTAACTCTAAAAATTCTCGAAAAATATTTTCTAGCTTCGTATTGACGATACGGTCCTAACAGAACTAGTTTCGTCGAATTCTGAGACCATTTGAAAAATGGCCAATTTCCAGTCGATTAAAATCAACTGAAATGGTCAAAACACGTTTTCCTTTGCCACGCTCACATATTGACTCGAAAAATTATGAAATTTGAAACCTAGCAATAACTTGACATCACGGACCCAACAAAAGTGGTTTCATCGAAATCCGAGGTCATTTGCAAAACGTCCATTTTTAAGGGCCTGAATTCCATAGCGACTATTCAGAATTTTCAACTGGACATATCTTTTGATTCCCGCCACGAAATTTCAATTTGTCGGATTCGTTGGAAAGATATCATCAATTAGATTCTAATGTTTTTGGTTTCGCTAAAATCCGGATTGTTTTGCACCCGGTACGTTCAATTGAAGTTTGAAATCGAATTATCGAACTACCGCGCCATTTTCAATTCTATTTATAATTATATATAAATATTTATATTCTAACGACGACGTATATAAATATATACGTCGAATTCTATTCAAAATAAATTTCTCGTCGATATTATTTAAAATAATCTATTTTAAATATTCAAAATTCGCCAAAATTGCCAAAATAAAAATTTTAAACTGGCCCAGATTTTCGGGTTATTACAATCTCCCCCACTTAAAACTTTTCGTCCCCGAAAAGGAACAAAGTCGAAAGTGGTTTGATTAATCAACTCTACGTTCGATCTGGCTTCCATTCTCCAACTTTTCAGTTTCTGAGAATTTTCAAATTCTTCAAAAATTTGGCTAACACCCTAAATTTTCGAAAAATTTCGCCATAACCTCCCCTGCACCGGGAGCATCGGGGAATTTCAAATAGCTTCCCCGGTCCTTCAGATCTCAAAAAGAAAAACAAAAAGCCAAGCGGCTAGCCAATAGGCTCATAAAATCATCATCACCCAAACAAAACAGTAAATTATGTAGTAAACATGTACCTATTTGTCGGGCAAACAAATTTTATTCTCTGGCTCTAGCCTCCTTGCTATGACCTGTTCAATGTAAGTATATGTATATACAAGCAAATGCGACCAATTTTCAATACAATTCAATATTTGGTTTAATTAGGCATAAATGGTTAAAATTAGCAAACAATTAAACAAACAACACAAACATCAATCAATTAGTGAATTAGAGTTTCAAATTCATAAATTTGATATATATACAGAAAATCATGTTTTTGATGCCAATTCACAACAATGTGTTCTAACTATACTAGTTTTGGTTCTCACACCAGTCTAATGGAAATATATAGAAATCACACCTTCGAGACTCGAATATGAATACTAATGATGATGCACCATCATCAGAATCATCCCCGGATATCTAGAATGTGACTCTATATCTATCCAGTATATTAAAACTTCGACTATACGTTCATGACGCGTATACGCGAAATCTATATATACTCGATTGTCCATATTCAAAATAAATAAACATTTAAATACGTATAAAACGATTTAAATTTTTAAAACAAAATTGTTTTCATTTGAAAAATATACTCTTCACACTCGTTCTAGGATACTACTGATCCTATCTCTAACGAGTAATTCTAATTGGATATTACTAATCCAATATCTGATGAATTCTTTCGTATGGTTCTAATGTGTCTTGTTCTCGAGCTCTGTAAACCAAAGCTCTGATACCACTGTAAGAACCCGTAACTTCCCCGTGAAGGAAAGCACGAATACTTTGAGAACAACACACAAAAGGACGCAGACGGAAGAACATTTCATTGTTATTACAACAATTCCATCAGATACAAGAATATACAGAGTATAAATGAATAAATTACATTCGATAAATATCAGAGATTACAATAAGTTACATAGCAGCGGAAAAATATACAAAACACAACTGAAAGTGATACACGGATACAGAGCTTTCCGAGCATCGTTCCAGCTGTAAATCAGGACCCTGTGAATATAAATCTGCAAAAACCAAAACTACTAGCTGCCCGTGTGGAAAATAGGGGCACCCAGAGTTTAGGTCAAAACAATAAACTCCAGGTCAGTCATGTGACTGGTGTGAGAACTAAAATAGTTATTAATATTGATTTTAAAGTTAGGTAAATCAAGGGACCACGCCGTATAACACGGAACGGGTTTCCTCCCAAGAATACCAGTGCATAGAACAAACATCGCAATGCTAAATAAAGAAAAATGAAGCTGTTATAAGACCCAGGTCCCATCACACAATGCAACGCAAGCCGGAGGATAGGGTTTTTACCTTATAACAGCCAAAGCATGCTTGATACGTTTAAAACACATTATTTGATACTATAATAAGTGTATAGTGTCAAAACAATTCAAATCATAAATATCAATCATAGGCGGCATAGCTACCATCTACTATGTCGCCATACTAGGCTCTACAAATAAAACCGAAACACACGTATTGGAAATTGGATTCCGTCATGAGCCGAGGCAAGGGGCAAGCTCCTCTCCGATTCGAGACACTCTAGCAAATGTCCCAGGACCCCACTATGATCCTTGGATCTTCAGGGCCGGTCCTCTCTTACTTTTGAGGATTGGCAATTCCTGAACACACGTTTCCCGGTCCTTACAGACCTATATCCGAGGCGCCTCGTATCCAACAACCACACAGGTGAAAAGTATATAAATGTCAGGGCTGGTAGGTCACTGACACCACCCTAGCTAGAAAGAAACGTCGTGCTCTCCCTGCAGTCACTATCCCGTTTTTGACTCATACCGAGGTGTGAGGCTCGCGAATTCACGTTATACACAAAGCTACGCCACACAGGCCGTGCTTTGATCATCAACCACAAGACTTTGCTTCTCAACAGAAGCCTTGATCAATTGCCACTTACGCATGCCACATTGGCAATTCACTCCATGCGACTGATGTCCATCGATATACAACCTCTGAGCTCGTATGTCTCAGAGAAGGGCGTTAAGCAAGAGAATAAATTCTCCGCCGCCAAACAGATGTATATTTAATAGAGATCAATCAACACAGAATAAAATCCAGTGTCAGACACACAATCCATTTACAAGTTCGTTCTGGGTCTGAACGAAACCGGAGGCACTTTCCTCGCATATCCATCCATCTCCAAGTACGTCTGGACGATCACCAACTGATTCCCTCATCCTGGGTGTACAGCCCAATCAAGATCATCAGTAATCACCCAAACGATGTGAAGACTTCCGGTCTTCAACCACCGTCTTCATCTTCGACATCTCGTCGAATCGATTATTCAGAATGGGTATAAACCCGGCCTTTCTGAATAACCCACGTATATAATAAACGAATGTTACACAAACACAACAAACGCCTCATTCCAATTCAGAATATTCTTTTATTCACAAAATCACATTCTTAGGGAAATGTTCCCATTAATTTTATCCAAGATAAATTCTTCTAAATTTATTCTTTAATCCTCCTTTGGATATCATTTCAAACTAGTCGGGATTAGCGAACCACACCGAAGTAATTATTTATTTTATTTCCCAATCCCAACCTATATATCCCATGGAGAAAACTGGTAATACTCCACATCTAACACCACTGTGTTATCGGTAAAATTAATTACCAGTTCACGTTCAAATCTAATTAAAGATTTAACTATCGCTTTGGAGCAAAACTGGTGGTACTCCACTCTCGATCACTTTTCAAATTTGATAATTAAAATTATCAATTCACATTTTAATCTAATTAAAGATTCATTAAAACTCCACTTAGTTTTAATCTTTCCAGAAATCGATATCTTGCCTTTAACTGGGTTAAAGAACTAATGTTATCTAAAACACGATTCACGATAAACCCAAATCACATTTGATATTAAATACAAGGCTCTGAATAGAAAATATACCGGCTTATATTCAATATCAAATTCTGAAACCAACAAATATCGTATTGGAAATAACGATATAAAATATATCTTTCAAATTCCCAAAACAATATCTGTATAGTCACGAAATCCAACATCGAAATATTCCGAAGATAATTTCGATTCAGCTCCAGTCCAATCCACGTATTGGAAATTATCGATTATTTTCAAAATCACTTTCAAATTCAATTTATTTATTTTAAAAATAAATTGATTTCAATTCTAGTTCAAAACTAGTTCATTTCGATAAAAATCTATTTTTATCTTTTCAAATGTGGAATTTTCCAGCCCAAATCTTTCCAATTCACATATTATAATTTTACACAAATTATAGATATTTTTAATAATTTTATCAAGGCCCGTACAGTCGATTTCCAACAACGGCCATCGAACTGCACTTACAACGACCTTTTTCGAATTTGATTTGGACATAATTCCAAATCCAACCGTTAGATTTCAAATTTCTAATATTCATTGGAAAGCTCTTTTCGATACGAACCCAACGGTTCCGGTTTTAGGAGAATCCGACGGTCGGATCTCCCGCAATGTCCATTTGAAATAAATGGTCGAAATTCACGAACTGCCGCGGCGCGGCGCGTTCTATTCAGGCCATTATATTATATATATAATATATAATATATATTTCGTCGATTTCCTTTTTAAAACGAATTTTATAAATCGTTTTAAATTCGTTTTCAAAACCCTTTCAACACTACATTCAATTTCAAATCGATTTGATTTCAATTCAATTCGAGTTCATTTCAATTCAATTCAAATTCTAACTCGTTTCAATTCAATTCAAATTCAAATTCGTTTCAATTCAATTCAATTCGAATTTACTTTCTATTTGATCTAATTCGAATTCGTTTCAAATTGATTTCAATTCACTTTCAGTTCGTTTTAAATTTCAATTTCAATCTAATTCAATTTGAATTCATTTCTATTTTACTCGAATTCAAATTCACTTTCTATTCAATTCGAATCGAATTCACTTTCTATTCGATTCGAATTCATTTCAAATTGATTCAATAGAATTTCAATTTCAATTTTTAATCTAATTCAATTTGAATTTCATTTCAAAATATTTAATTTTGAAATCACTTTTCAACATTCATTCTACAACGAATAAAATCGATATAAATATTGTTCGCGTCAAAATAACGCATCTCTAATCAACACGGCTTTATATTTTTCAATAAATTCGTTATTCTATTCAACAAATGAATATTTATTTCATTCAACACATGAATCTATATTTCTTTCAACACACGACTAATCTCAACACATGAGTCCTGTCAACACCTCACTATTTTTGTTATGTAAAATATTTTATAAAACTATGGTATCTATCGTTTGATTTTTAATTAGACTCCTACTGAGAAGTAGTTCTAATTTTAAATATGATAAAGATGTAAATTTCATTGTATAAAATATTTCACTCAACACATAAACATCGTCAACACATGACTATTTTTATATTCAACACATGAATTTTCTTTTATAATATTCCTTATTTTCCCAATTGGAATGAGGCCCAATCAATCACCATATAATGTTAATTATATGGATTTTCATACATCACACGTATATAATAGCATTGAAAAATAATCAACCATCAACCAAAGTGCACTACACTGTATAAGCATCAAATATAAATATCTAACGCTTATAACAGCCTGTCAATCAATCGATCAACATATTTAATCAATCAGGATGAGTGAACTTCAAATTTCATCCCAACACCCGTGTGGGGTTTCAAACAATCAAACACAGATTTTATTTGTGCAGTTGGGCGATGTGTAAAATTTATCGACCCAATCAATGTCCTTCAAATAAGTGTACATAAACAAACCGTCCGGTTTGTAAATGAATATTTTATTTATTCACATTCACGTTAAAAATTATATTTTTAACGATAAAATATTCTATTTCAACACATGAATTTCCATTCATTTCATTTACACAATAAAAATGATATTTTTATTTTTCTAACATATTTTAGAAAATTTCGGCGGCATAACGGCACGATACTAGAAACGGGACAAGGCCTAGCCTTATCCCCGGTCTAGTGAAGGCCCACGCCATTCACACATCAATCAAATCAATTTCATTTCACCAAACAATTTCCATTCAATCAAATATTCTAACTAACTACTCAACCAAACAATTTAACAAACAAGCCATCCATGGTCTGTGGATGACGGGTGTCGGGTGCTACTAAACACCGTCTACATCCTAGTATATATATATAACTAGAAAAAGAATTTTGAGTGGAAGTTCTCACCTAAAGCTATCCAATACCACGACTCTTCTTTTATAGAAATCTTCTTCGTGATCCCATCTTCGTCATCTTCGTTGCCCATAGCCACTTATACCTAAAAATCACATTTTTATATTTTGATGTCTTTAAAATAAAAATCACATTTTTATTTATTCACTTTCAATTTAGAAATCATATTTTTATAATCACTTCATATATTTAAAAATCGAATTTTCACTATGCTATTCAATATATAAAAATCATATTTCCTTACCGCTAATATATAGATAAAAATTCTATTTTTATAACGCTATTCTCTATATAAAGATTTCGCCTTTTCAAAAATATAGATTTCATCTTTATAAAAATCATCACTTTATTTCAACGTATATAAAATAAAAATCAGATTTTTATTTCGCTACATATACAAAGATGATATCTTTATATTCTCTATCCTATAAAGATTATATTTTTAATACTTTAAAAATATAAAAATCATATTTTTAATATTTCTATATAGTAAAGATTATATTTTTAATACTTTAAAAATATAAAAATCATATTTTTATCACTTTAAAAATATAAAGATCATACCTTTTACCAAATAAAAATCCTATCTTTTCACCTTTTAAAGTTCTAATCTTTTCCCATTTAAAATTCAAACCTTTTCTATTTTAAATTCTTTTTAAAATCAGTTTTAAATTACTCTTTAAAATCAGTTTTAAATTACTTTTAAAATCAGTTTTTAAACAAAAAAAAAAAAACAGTTTTTAAACTTAAAATCGAAATTAGTTTTAAACTTTAAAATAAAAACAGTATTTAATCTTTTTTTTTTCAGTTTATATAAATCAAAAATAAAATAAATAAAAAGAAAAAAAGGACTTACAGGGGGGGGTTCGGGGCTTGTTGGTGGCGCGCGGGACCAGGGTGCGGCGTTGGCGAGGCCAGGTGGCGGCGGAGGGCGGTGCTCCGGGCTTGGGCTGTCGCGGTTATGGATTGGGGAGGAAAGAGAAGAGGGAGCGCGCAGCAGGGGGGAGGGGGTCGTGGCGCCATGGGGCGGCACTGGCGAGCTCCGCCTCTGGCGGCGGTCGAGGCAACGGGGGGGGGGGGGAAGCGATCGCGATTTTTTTTTTTATTTTGTTCGAAATGAAAAGAGATCGGGGGGGGGGGCTGGTTAAGGGAAGAGGGGTTTTTATTTTTATTTTTTATTATTTATTTTATTATTATTTTATTTTGCAAAAAGTTGACTTTCACTTACGACCTCGAAACGAGGCCCACCGCCTGTCGTCTATAGCGTTTTACCCCCATTCCGAACACAATGGGATATGTATCGTAGGCTGATTTGGCTGTTACAATCAGTTTCTGTTAAATTTACATTTAAATCACTATATTGAATTTTAAACGTACATTTCAAATTACTGGGGTCACATACTAACTCTAAAAATTCTCGAAAAATATTTTCTAGCTTCGTATTGACGATACGGTCCTAACAAAACTAGTTTCGTCGAATTCTGAGACCATTTGAAAAATGGCCAATTTCCAGTCGATTAAAATCAACTGAAATGGTCAAAACACGTTTTCCTTTGCCACGCTCACATATTGATTCGAAAAATTATGAAATTTGAAACCTAGCAATAACTTGACATCACGGACCCAACAAAAGTGGTTTCGTCGAAATCCGAGGTCATTTGCAAAACGTCCATTTTTAAGGGCCTGAATTCCATAGCGACTATTCATAATTTTCAACTGGACATATCTTTTGATTCCCGCCCCGAAATTTCAATTTGTCGGATTCGTTGGAAAGATATCATCAATTAGATTCTAATGTTTTTGGTTTCGCTAAAATCCGGATTGTTTTGCACCCGGTACGTTCAATTGAAGTTTGAAATCGAATTATCGAACTACCGCGCCATTTTCAATTCTATTTATAATTATATATAAATATTTATATTCTAACGACGACGTATATAAATATATACGTCGAATTCTATTCAAAATAAATTTCTCGTCGATATTATTTAAAATAATCTATTTTAAATATTCAAAATTCGCCAAAATTGCCAAAATAAAAATTTTAAACTGGCCCAGATTTTCGGGTTATTACAAAGTATTTCCTAAAAACCACGAACATTCATTTTTACAAATATACCGAGTTGGTGGCAAAGAGGGGCACTTCTTTTATACCCAGAGTATATTTGTGGACGTCAATTAGTGATTTAACGGATCTGACAATGTGGGATTCAAAGTGAATGGTGACCAGATGTTTTAAAAGTTAAGTTCTAGCCTCAAGCCTCATCAACTGGGAAATGACAAAAATCAGGCAGGTAGCATGGCTATGTGGGTCGCTCCCTTAGGGTGTATAATCACCTATCTTGAGAAATTCCTTTTGCTTCTTTAATCTATCGATGCTATCCCTTTCAGGAAACGGTTGCTGATCCCAACCGTTGGTGATATACATTCGATACACTCAAGCGAAATGAGTGGTCGGTCATGTGTGGGCCGGGTTGCAAGACGTTCTTGTTGAACCCAGTGTATTTGCATCTAGAGATACACTATCGGCAGGTGGTTCCATACCCTGTCTTAGTCGGAACCCAATTTTGAATAAGTGCCCGCGGTTTTGATTGTATACTATATATGTGGAGCATGAGATGCAAGCGTTCCGCTAGATTGTTATCTATTTGTATTTAGACACTATGATAATATCAGACTAAGTATGATTTCAAAAATGTTTTAGGTTATAGTAAGGTAAAAATCATCCGTGTTTATTTGTGGGCTGGTCTTACTATTATCCTTTTATTTCAAAAAGGATTTTCCAAAGTAAAACAAGTTGTTTGTTCTGTGAATTTATCACTGAAAGTATTCCAGACTGACCCAGTGAATTTTGCTTTGCTTCAAATGTGCTCGGGTCAGACCGAGTGTATTTCCAGGTTAGGTTCGCTTGGAATTTTCAGGAGCTAGAAGCAGGAGGCTTCACCGCTAGTTATATAAAGTTATTTCCGCTGTGACAGTTATATGTTGTACTCTGATGATTGGTATGTATATACAGTTCTTTTGTATAAAGAGATTTGATATTATATTTTATCTGTTCCGCTGTGAGATTCTGATTTAATGTTCTTCTTCTTTCTTCTATTCTAATATTCTTTCTTTCTTTCTTTTCTTACCCTCTAAATTTTTTCTAATAACGTTCCTATGTTTTCGGTGCTTAGAAGGTCGGCATTTGATACGGTAATTGTATTTATGTCGATTTTCGGGGCCGAAATCTGCTGGGTCGTTACATGACAAGTCATCCAACAGGAATAACTCATCTTCAACGAGTAGGTGTAGGCTTAATCCTTTCAGGTATATCAATGCTCACAGCTGCACTAGTAGAAATCAAGCGCAAAAAGTAGCAATAACTCATTATATGATAGATGCAGACTCTGAACATCATTCATTACCAATTATAATTACCTGAATAGAGATTACCCGAGTAATGCATATGATTCCATGGTAAAATCGCTTTTCCAATTGATAGTTTTAAAGGGTAGCGTTTTGCTTTTATGACAAGAATTTTATTTTTTGTCAAAATAACAGAATATAAGAAAAGTTGGAGGAATTCCTAGAGTAACATGATAATTTGATCATGGATGGTTTCTGCTAAAACCATGTTTTTAATTTGGGATCTGTTAAGAACTTATTTTCTCATAATAAAAATTTTGCTCACGAAACTATTGTATTTTTTGCATTTAGTACTTAACACAATTGTATGATTGTGAATTTGGGGATGCACCATTTACAAGCATGTTATGTGAACTGAGCCTTCTTTTCATGTATATGTTCTTGAATAAACAAACCAATTTTGGTTGTGCCCTTATATCCTTAGGTTCTATTAAAAACAAGATTCAACACAATTCAACTATTGTTAAATTTCATTTAATGAACTCTAGATTTGTTCATTTTATTTGTTGCTACAATTTCTTTGAAGGACATAAGTATGTCAACAATTTCATGCACACTATTGTTCTTGCTTGCATTGTTTCAGTTCGAACTCTGTTCACTTCTCAGTCTGATTTCCTTTGAAAATATTTCTAGATATTAATCATCAGGTATGCATTGTTAATATACCTATGTCAATCCTTTTATTTCTAACAGGTTTTTTTTCCAGTTGAAAGATAAGAAGAAAAAAACAAGTGGAGGAAACTATCTAGAATTTAGTCCCAAAACGATACAACGAACACAATTGTGAAATGCATTCTTTAAAGTTTTTTCACAACTCCCTACTTCTTAAATTTTAGATGCTATATCAGTTGCACATTTTTAACGAACTTGTATGGTGGAATCATCCTGAGCTAGATCGAAATCATCACTTTTCTTATCTTTAAAAATTACATTATCTGCAACAACCCGGAAAATTAGAACCAATTAAAATTTTTTATTTTGGCTATTTCAATGAATTTTGAATAGTTAAAATAATTTATTTTAAATAATAACGATTAAAATTTTATTTAAATCGAAGTTAGAACGAATATATTTATTTTAATTTCTAAAGGAATTAGAAATAGCACGGTAGTATGAAATTTTGAATCTGAACTTTGACTGAATGTACAGGATTCAAAATAAAATGGATTTTAGTGAAACTAAAAATATCTAAGTCTATTTAAACATATATCATTCCAACGAATCTGAAAAATCAAAATTTCATAGCGGGAATAAAAAGTTATGGCCAGTTGAATATTCAGAATAGTCGCTATGGAATATAGTATAATTTATAGTCCGTATAAATGGCCATTTTACAAACGATCTCCGTTTTCGACGAAACCACTTTTGTCGGATCCAAAATGTGAAATTATTGCTAAGTTTAATTTTGTATAATTTTTGGAATTTATTTTTGAGCGTAGTTAATTAAACTATGGTTCGATAATTTCTGTTGAATTTAATCGACCGTTAAAAAGGCAATTTTTCAAACGGTCTCCAAATTCGATGAAATTAATTTTTTTAGGACCTATCATCAGAACATAGTTTGATTTGTTTTCGGAAATTTTCGGAGACCGTATATGGCCCCGGTGAATTTAAATGTACGATGGAATAAATTAAATAAAGGATTTAAATTTTAAATTAAAGAAAACAGGCCAATAACAATCGTTTGGGCTAACGGGACCTATCCTATTGGTTCCAGAACATGGGAAATTAGGTAGGAACAACTCCTGTTGGGCTGAGATTGGAGCCGTTAAGTATTTACGGGTTTATTTGCGAACTGGTAATTAAATATTATAAATAATACATTCATTTTTCAAAACCCTAGTACTATTCACTACAGAGCCGCCGCCCCCTTGAAATCCATGGCCACCGAACTCCCATTTTGATTCCTTAACCACGATCAATCCACTACAAATTGGACCAAGGTTCTTAAGACTATATCATTGTGCTCCTTTCACTCTTAAGTTCTGTATGGTTTGATCTTTCCCTGGTGGCACGAACTCCAAGAACCGACGCCCCAAAGTCTCGGCGTTTAAACCGCTGCACCCCCTAGCACGATCGAGTTGGCCAAGGTGGGGCCCCTGCATGCGCCTCTCTGTGCTCGTCGCCGTGGTGACATCCGATTGTCCTGAAGCCTGGTAATTTGAACGCAAGGAGGAGCCATAGAAGCGAACCCATTTGAAAGAACGACGGCCTATGTCTGTTGATAGAAGAAGAAGGTTAAAACCTTCATTATTTAATTAGTTGATTTTATTTAAATTATTATCGATCTAAAAATAAATCATATCTTATTCATATGAACTCAGAACTGAACAATTTTCGAAGCGTTACGATCGTGAGCCCGAGATCTGCGTTTCTAGACTGACTAGAACCAATTCTGAGCTGATCAAATTTTGGCCAAATTTTCAGATCTGAACCATTCAGATTTAAACGACTGTGAGAAATCTATTTATTTCTTTTTTTAAAATAATTAAAATTAATTCTGATTTTATTATCACCAATTTATAGTTAATTCCTATTTGTTATTATTCATGATTTGTTCTGTGTTGAATGTAGTATATAGATCTGTTTGTTTGGGGATATTGTGTGGTGATATAATTGTTAAAACATATTGATCTGTAGTGATAAATTTTTTGGAAACATATAGATCAATTTGTAGTAATAAATTGAGTAAAACAAAAACCTATAATTTTTGTTTAGATAAAATGATCAAATTAAAATCATTGAACAAGATTTATCATTTTATTAGTTAAAATAGTGAAACTAAGAATTATCCTTTTTGGGTTTATTTGAATAGTTGATTAAAATAATTATCACCTTGTTATTTGGAATAATTGGACAAACTTGTCATTTTTGTCAGATTGGAACTATTGGACAAAAATCATCATTGTTGTCAAGATTAGAATATTTGTATTGGAATTGTCATTTTTGTTTAAATTAGATTGGTCAAAACAAAAATGAACATTGTGTTTTAAATAAATTTTTATCTATTTGTTGAATTAGAATTTTCAACAAATATGAAAACACCAATTGTAAGAACCCGTAACTTCCCCGTGAAGGAAAGAGCAGATACTTTGAGAACAACACACAAACGAACGCAGACGGAAGAACATTTCATTACTATTACAACAATGCCATCAGATACAAGAATATACAGAGTATAAATGAATAAATTACATTCGACAAATATCAGAGATTACAATAAATTATATAGCAGCGGAAAAATAATACAAAGCACAACTGAAAGTAATACACGGATACAGAGCTTTACGTGCATCGTTCCAGCTATAAATCAGGATCCTGTGAATATAAATCTGCAAAACCAAAACTACTAGCTGCCCGTGTCGAAAATAAGAGCACCCAGAGTTTAGGTTAAAACAATAAACTCCAGGTCAGTCATGTGACTGGTGTGAGAACTAAAACAGTTATTTAAAACTTTACTTTAAAAGAGAGTAATTCAAGGGACCACGCCGTATAAAACGGAACGGGTTTACTCCCAAGAATACCAGTGCATAGAATAAACAACGCAATGCTTTTTCGAAAAATGAAGCTATTATAAGACCCAGGTCCCATCACACAATGCAACGCAAGCCGGAGGATAGGGTTTTAACTTATAACAGCCAAACATGCTTGGTACGTTTAAAACAAATCATTTGATACTATAATAAGTGTATAGTGTCAAAACAATTTCAATCATAAATATAAATCATAGACGGCATAAGTGCCCCATACCACTATGTCGCCATACTAGGCTCTACAAATAAAGCCGAAATACACGTATTGGAAATTGGATTTCCGTCATGAGTCGAGGCAAGGGGCAAGCTCCTCTCCGCTTTCGAGACACTCTAGCAAATGCCTTAGGACTACACACTCTGGGCAATCCTTGGATCTTCAGGGCCGGTCCTCTCTTACGTTTGAGGATTAATTATTCCTGAACACACGTTTCCCGGTCCTTACAGACCTAAAATCGAGGTGCCTCATCCAACAACCACATAGGTGAAAAGTATATAAATGTTAGGGCTGGTAAGTCACTGACACCACCAAAGCTAGAAAGAAACGCCGTGCTCTCCCTGCAGTCCTTATCCCGTTTTTAACTCATACCGAGGTGTGAGGCTCGCGAATCCATGCTATACACAAAGCTACGCCACAAAGGCCGTGCTTTGATCATCAAGCACAAGACTTTGATTTTCAACAGAAGCCTTGATCCATGCAACTCAGCGTGCCACATAGGCAATTCATGCCGTGCGATTGATATCTATCGATATATAACCTCTAAGCTCGTACGTCTCAGAGAAGGGCGTTAAGCAAGAGAATAAATTCTCCGCTGCCAAACAGATATATATTTAACAAAAATCAATCAACACAGAATAAAATCGAATGTCAGACACACAATCCATTTACAAGTTCGTTCTGGGTCTGAACGAAACCGGAGGCACTTTCCTCGCATATCCATCCATCTCCAAGTACGTCTGGACGACAACCAACTGATTCCCTCATCTTGGGTGTACAACCCAATCAAGATCATCAGTAATCACCCAAACGATGTGAAGACTTCCGGTCTTCAACCACCGTCTTCATCTTCGACATATCGTCGAATCGGTTATTCAGAATGGGTAGAAATCCGGCCTTTCCGAACAACCCGCGTATATTAAAACAAATGTTACACAAACACAACATACGCCTCATTCCAATTCATCAGTCACTAACCGTAAATTAGCAAGAGAACAATTCCCCAAATATTAACCCTGAAGGCCAAAACCAACATCAGATAAATAACCAGGAAACCATTCTTCTTAACTAACCTACAGCTACTTTCTAAATTTCATATTCTTAGGGAAAGTTTCCCATTAATTTTATCCAAGATAGATTCTTTAAAATTTATCCTTTAATCTTTCTTTGGATATCATTTCAAACCAGATTATGGTTTTCCAAACTAGTCGAGATTAGCGAACCACACCGGAGTAATTATTTATTTTATTTCCCAATCCCAACCTATTCATCCCATGAAGCAAAACTAAAAATACTCCATATCTAACACCATGGTGTTATCGGTAAAATTAATTACCATTTCTGGTTCAAATCTAATTAAAGATTTAACTATCGCTTTGGAGCAAAACTAGTGATACTCCATTCTCGCTCATTTTCCAATTTGATAATTTAGATTATCAATTCACATTTCAATCTAATTGCAGATTCATTAAAACTCCTTTTACTGGGTTAAAGAACTAATCTCATTTAAAACACAGTTCACGATAAACCCAAATCAAATTCTATTTATTATCGGGTTAAAGAACTAGTGTTATTTAAAACACCGTTCACGATAAACCCACAAATCAATTCTATTTAAAACTCGTTTCAAATCCAATTTATTTATTTAAAAATAAACGGGTTTAATTTTATTTCAAAACAAGTTCATTTCGATAAAAATCTATTTTTATCCTTTCAAATATGGAGTTTTTCATCCCAATTTTTCCTAAATCATTTCTTATGATTTTACACAAATTATTACTATTTTTAAAATTTTTATCAAGGCCCGTACAGTCGATTTCCAACAACGGCCATCGAACTGCACTTACAGCGACCTTTTTCAAATTTGATTTGCATGTATCTCCAAATCAAACCGTTAGATTTCAAATTTCTAATATTCTTTAGAAAGCTCTTTTTGATACGAACCCAACGGTTCCGGTTTTAGGAGAATCCGACGGTCGGATCTCCCGTAATGTCCGTTCGAAGTCAATGGTCGAAATTCACGAACTGCCGCGGCGCGGCGCGTTCTATTCATGCCATTATATTATATATATAATATATATAATATATATTTCGTCGATTACTATTTAAAAATGAATTTTATAAATAATTTTGAATTCGTTTCAAAAACAATTTCAACCTTTATTTCAAATTCAAATCAAAATTGAATTTTCTATTATAAATCCATTTTACTTTCATTTCTATTTGATTTCAATTCAAATCGATTTTAATTCGATTCGAATTCATTTCGTTTTCTATTCAATTCGAATTCAATTCGTTTTCTTTTCAATTTAAATTCAATTCGTTTTCTATTCAATTTAAATTCAATTCGTTTTCCATTCAATTCGAATTCAAATTGGTTTTCTATTCAATTCAAATCAAATTCGTTATATATTCAATTGAAATCAAATTTGTTTTCTATTCAATTCGAATTCATTTCGTTTTCTATTCAATTCGTTTTCTATTCAATTCGAATTCAATTCGTTTTCTATTCAATTCGAATTCAATTCGTTTTCTATTCAATTCGAATTCAATTCGTTTTCTATTCAATTTAAATTCAATTCGTTTTCCATTCAATTTGAATTCAATTCGTTTTCCATTCAATTTGAATTCAAATTCGTTATATATTCAATTGAAATCAAATTCGTTTTCTATTCAATTCGAATTCAATTTCGTTTTCTATTCGATTCAATTCAAATTATAAAAACGAATATAATCGATATAAATATCGTTCGCGTCAAAATAGCGCATCTCTAATTAATACGGCTTTATATATTTCAATAATTCCGTTATTCTATTCAACAAATGAATATTTATTTTATTCAATACGTGAATCTATACTTCTGTCAACACATGACTAATCTCAACGAATGAGTACTGTCCTTGTGTGACTATTTTTGTTATTCAATATATTTTATAAAAATTATGGTATCTATCGTTTGATTTCAAATCAGACTCCAACTGTAAATTAGTAAGAGAACGATTCCCTGAATATTAATCCCGAAGGCCGAAACCAACATCAGATCAATATCCAGGAGACCACTCATCTTATCTATTTTCCAGTTAGTTTCTAATTTTATATGATAAAGATGTAAATTTTATTGTTAAAATATTTCGTTCAACACATGACTAATCTCAACGGATGAGTACAGTCAACACATGAACCTTTATTTTATAATGTCCTTTATTATCTGAATTGGAATAAGGCCCAATCAATTACCATATAGCGTTAACTATATGGATTCCTATACAACACATGTATATAATAGCAACATAAATAATCAACCATCATCCAAAGTGCACTACACTGTATAAGCATCAAACATAGATATCTAACGCTTATGGCAGCCTGTCAATCAATCGATCGACATACAACTAATTATTGGGATTAGTGTATGCCGTATTTTATCCCAATACCCGTGTGAGGTTTCAAATCAACAAACACAGATTTTTATTTGTGCAGTTGGGCGATGTGTAAAATTTATCGACCCAATCAATATCAGTCAAATCAGTGTATATAAACAAATCGGCCGATTTGTTTATAAATATTTATTCACTTTCACGTTAAAAATTATATTTTTAACGATAAAATATTTATTTACTAACATTCACTATATTCATATTCGCGTTAAAAATTATATTTTTAACGATAACTAATTTATTTCAACCATCTACATTTTATTATCGATTTCACATCAACAACACAAACAAGCCATCCATGGTCTGTGGATGACGGGTGTCGGGTGCTGCTAAGCACCGTCTGCATCCTAGTATATATATATATATAACTAGAAAAAAGAGATTGAAGAGTGAGAAATTCTCACCAATAGCTATCCCAAACGCCACTCCTCTTCATATATAGAAAATCTTGTCGTTCTCGCCTTTGGTCACTTTCGTTGCCCGTAGCCACTACATACATAAAAATCGCATTTTTATATTGTTGCCATGTATATAAAAATTATATTTTTATAATCTCTCCATATGGATAAAAATTCTATTTTTACATCGCAACTATATAGATAAAATTTTTATTTTTACATCGCTACTATATAGATAAAAATTCCATTTTTACATCACTACTATATAGATAAAAATTCCATTTTTTCTATATAAAAATCTGATCTTTCTTCTATATAAAAATATCGTCTTTTATTTATTTAAAATCACATCTGTTTATCTATAAAAATTGCATCTTCCTAGTCATAAAAAATTCATCTTGATAGTTATAAAAATTTCTCTCTTTGTATAAGATAAAAAATCAAACCTTTGTCACTTTAAAAAAAAATCAAAGCTTCCTATTTCATAAAAAAAACCAAACTCCTTTAATAAAAATCATATATTTATATATTCAACATCGCTATAAAAATCATATTTTTATATATTCAACATCGCTATAAAAATCACATTTTTACTTTGCTATTCAATATATAAAAATCGAATTTTTACTTCACTATTCAATATATAAAAATTGAATTTTTACTTCGCTGTTCAATATATAAAAATCGAATTTTTACTTCACTATTCAATATATAAAAATCGAATTTTTATATTGTTGTCATGTATATAAAAATCACATTTTTATACTACTACTATATAGATAAAAATTCTATTTTTATACCGCTAAAAATCGTGTCCTTTCTATTTTAAAAATCTAATCTTTTCTATTTTAAAAATCTAATCTTTTCTATTTTAAAAATCTCGTCTTTCCCTTGCCGATATCTAGAGAAAAATCCCATTTTCTCGTCATTCATATAAATAAAGATCGAAATTTTAATTATTTAAATAACTAGAAATGCCAATGAATGCTCAACGGCGTATGGATGGTCTATGGAAAGCGGCTCAGGCGCGTTGACAGCCCTCAGAGGGGCGACGGTGGCTGTCTTGGTGGTTTGAAGGAGAGAGTGGGGTCAGGGAGGGTGCTGCGTTCATCAGTGGGGGTGCGGAGGAGCTCCGGCGTCGTGGGTGGCTTGCTGGCGAAGGTCTCGGAGTGTTGCGGTCTTCTACTGAGGCGTGGTGGTGAGGAGGCGAGCTGCTGTTGTCCGGGGTTGGGGAGGAAGGGGTATGTCGTCGCGGCTGAGGCCAGAGGGGGGGTGCGGTGGGCCAAACCACGGCGGAGGGTGGCGCCAGGCGGTGCTCGCGAGGGGGCGGCGTCCATTGATGGGGTGGAGGCGTCATCGGCCTGTGGCGATTTTTTTTAATTTCGATTTGGGCTCAGATCTGAAAACGAGGGGTGAGAGAGCGTATATAGGTTTTATAATTATTTTATCACTTTAATTTCGAAAAGTTGACTTTTACATATGACCTCTAAACGAGGCCCACCGCCTGTCGTCCATAGCTAATTACCCCCTTTTCGAACACAATGGGATATGTATCATAAGCTGATTCGCTCGTTTCGATCAGTTTTCGTCAAAATCCACATATAACTCTATATATTGAATTTGAACGCGTATTTCAATTTACTGGGGTCACATACTAACTCGAAAAATTCCAGAAAAATATTTTCTAGCTTCGTATTGACGATACGGTCCTAACAAAACTAGTTTCGTCGAATTCTGAGACCGTTGGAAAAATGGCCATTTTCCAGTCGATTAAAATCAACTAAAACTGGTCAAACGCGTTTTCTGTTGCCACGCTCACATATTGATTCGAAAAATTACGAAATTTGGAATCTAGCAATAACTTGACATCACGGACCCAACAAAAGTCGTTTCGTCGAAATCCGAGGTCGTTTGCAAAATTTCCATTTTTAAGGGCCTGAATTCCATAGCGACTATTCAGAATTTTCTACTGGACATATCTTTTGATTCCCGCTATGAAATTTCGATTTGTCGGATTCGTTGGAAAGATATTATCAAATAGATCCTATTATTTTTGGTTTCACTATAATCCGGTTTATTTTGCACCCGGTATTTTCATTTGAAGTTTGAAATCGAATTATCGAACTATAGGGCCATTTTAATTCCCTTTTATAATTATATATAATTATTTATATTCTAACGATGATCTATATAATATATACGCTCGAATTCTATTCAAAATAAATTTCTCGTCGATATTATTTAAAATAATTCATTTTAAATGTTCAAAATTCGCTAAAATTGCCAAAATAAAAATTTCAAACTGGCCCAGATTTTCGGGTTGTTACAATCTCCCCCACTTAAAACTTTTCGTCCCCGAAAAGGAACAAAGTCGAAAGTGGTTTGATTAATCAACTCTACGTTCGATCTGGCTTCTATTCTCCAACTTTTCAGTTTCTGAGAATTTTCAAATTTTCAAAAATTTGGCTAACACCCTAAATTTTCGAAAAATTTCGCCATAACCTCCCCTGCACCGGGAGCCACGGGAAAATCCCAAAATTGCCATATAGGCCCTCTGATCTCAGAAAGAAAAAGAAAAAGCCAATCGGCTCATAAAATCATCATCACCCAAACAAAACAGCAAATTATAGTAAACATGTACCAATTTGTCGGGCAAACAAATTTTATTCTCTTCTCTAGCCTCCTTGCTATGACCTGTTCAATGTAAATACTTGTATATGCAAGCAAATGTGACTAAAGTTCAATACAATTCAATATTTGATTCAATTAGGCTAAATGGTTCAAAAATTATCAAACAACTAAACAAACAACACAAACATCAATCAATTAGTGGATTAACGTTTCAAATTCATAATTTGATACATATACAGGAAATCTTGTTTTGATGCCAATTCACAACAATGTATTCTAGATATATTGGTTTTGGTTCTCACATCAGTCTAATGGAAACATATAGAAATCAAACCTTCGAAACACGAACATAAGTTCTGATGATGATCGATCAATCATCAGAACCATCTCCGGGTGTCTAGAATGTGATTCTATATCTATGCAGTATATTAAAACTTCGAATATACGTTCATGACGCGTATACGCGAAATCTTTATATATTGGATTGTCCAAATTCAACATAAATAAATATTCAAATACGTATAATTGGATTTAATTTTCAAAACAAAATTTGGTTTCATTTGAAAAATATACTCTTCACACTCGTTCTAGGATACTACTGATCCTATCTGTAACGAGTCATTCTAATTGGATATTACTAATCCAATATCTGATGAATTCTTTCGTATGGTTCTAATGTGTCTTGTTCTCGAGCTCTATAAACCAAAGCTCTGATACCAAATGTAAGAACCCGTAACTTCCCCGTGAAGGAAAGAGCAGATACTTTGAGAACAACACACAAACGAACGCAGACGGAAGAACATTTCATTGCTATTACAACAATGCCATCAGATACAAGAATATACAGAGTATAAATGAATAAATTACATTCGATAAATATCAGAGATTACAATAAATTATATAGCAGCGGAAAAATAATACAAAGCACAACTGAAAGTAATACACGGATACAGAGCTTTCCGAGCATCGTTCTAGCTGTAAATCAGGATCCTGTGAATATAAATCTGCAAAACCAAAACTACTAGCTGCCCGTGTCAAAAATAAGAGCACCCAGAGTTTAGGATAAAACAATAAACTCCAAGTCAGTCATGTGACTGGTGTGAGAACTAAAACAGTTATTTAAAACTTTACTTTTAAAGAGAGTAATTCAAGGGACCACGCCGTATAACACGGAACGGGTTTCCTCCCAAGAATACCAGTGCAAAGAATAAACAACGCAATGCTTTTTCGAAAAATGAAGCTATTATAAGACCCAGGTCCCATCACACAATGCAACGCAAGCCGGAGGATAGGGTTTTACCTTATAACAGCCAAACATGCTTGGTACGTTTAAAACAAATCATTTGATACTATAATAAGTGTATAGTGTCAAAACAATTTCAATCATAAATATAAATCATAGACGGCATAAGTGCCCCATACCACTATGTCGCCATACTAGGCTCTACAAATAAAGCCGAAATACACGTATTGGAAATTGGATTTCCGTCATGAGTCGAGGCAGGGGCAAGCTCCTCTCTGCTTTCGAGACACTCTAGCAAATGCCTCAGGACTACACACTCTGGGCAATCCTTGGATCTTCAGGGCCGGTCCTCTCTTACGTTTGAGGATTAATTATTCCTGAACACACGTTTCCCGGTCCTTACAGACCTAAAATCGAGGCGCCTCATCCAACAACCACATAGGTGAAAAGTATATAAATGTCAGGGCTGGTAAGTCACTGACACCACCAAAGCTAGAAAGAAACGTCGTGCTCTCCCTGCAGTCCTTATCCCGTTTTTAACTCATACCGAGGTGTGAGGCTCGCGAATCCACGCTATACACAAAGCTACGCCACAAAGGCCGTGCTTTGATCATCAAGCACAAGACTTTGCTTTTCAACAGATGCCTTGATCCATGCAACTCAGCGTGCCACACAGGCAATTCATGCCGTGCGATTGATATCTATCGATATATAACCTCTAAGCTCGTACGTCTCAGAGAAGGGCGTTAAGCAAGAGAATAAATTCTCCGCCGCCAAACAGATATATATTTAACAAAAATCAATCAACACAGAATAAAATCCAATGTCAGACACACAATCCATTTACAAGTTCGTTCTGGGTCTGAATGAAACCGGAGGCACTTTCCTCGCATATCCATCCATCTCCAAGTACGTCTGGACGACAACCAACTGATTCCCTCATCTTGGGTGTACAGCCTAATCAAGATCATCAGTAATCACCCAAACGATGTGAAGACTTCCGGTCTTCAACCACCGTCTTCATCTTCGACATATCGTCGAATCAGTTATTCAGAATGGGTAGAAACCCGGCCTTTCCGAACAACCCGCGTATATTAAAAACAAATGTTACACAAACACAACATACGCCTCATTCCAATTCATCAGTCACTAACCGTAAATTAGCAAGAGAACAATTCCCCAAATATTAATCCCGAAGGCCGAAACCAACATCATATCAATAACCAGGAAACCATTCTTCTTAACTAACCTACAGCTAGTTTCTAAATTCCATATTCTTAGGGAAAGGTTCCCATTAATTTTATCCTAGATAAATTCTTTAAAATTTATCCTTTAATCTTTCTTTGGATATCATTTCAAACCAGATTATGGTTTTCCAAACTAGTCGAGATTAGCGAACCACACCGGAGTAATTATTTATTTTATTTCCCAATCCCAACCTATTCATCCCATGAAGCAAAACTGAAAATACTCCATATCTAACACCACGGTGTTATCGGTAAAATTAATTACCATTTCGCGTTCAAATATAATTAAAGATTTAACTATCGCTTTGGAGCAAAACTGGTGATACTCCATTCTTACTCATTTTCCAATTTGATAATTTAGATTATCAATTCACATTTCAACCTAATTGCAGATTCATTAAAACTCCTTTTACTGGGTTAAAGAACTAATGTCATTTAAAACACAGTTCACGATAAACCCAAATCACATTCTATTTATTATCGGGTTAAAGAACTAGTGTTATTTAAAACACCGTTCACGATAAACCCACAAATCAATTCTATTTAAAACTCATTTCAAATCCAATTTATTCATTTAAAAATAAACGGGTTTAATTTTAGTTCAAAACTAGTTCATTTCGATAAAAATCTATTTTTATCCTTTCAAATATGGAGTTTTTCATCCCACTTTTTTCCTAAATCATTTCTTATGATTTCACACAAATTATTACTATTTTTAAAATTTTTATCAAGGCCCGTACAGTTGATTTCCAACAACGGCCATTGAACTGCACTTACAGCGACCTTTTTCAAATTTGATTTGGACGTATCTCCAAATCCAACCGTTAGATTTCAAATTTCTAATATTCGTTAGAAAGCTCTTTTCGATACGAACCCAATGGTTCCGGTTTTAGGAGAATCTGACGGTCGGATCTCCCGCAATGTCCGTTCGAAGTCAATGGTCGAAATTCACGAACTGCCGCGGCGCGGCGCGTTCTATTCAGGCCATTATATTATATATATAATATATATAATATATATTTCGTCGATTACTATTTAAAAACGAATTTTATAAATAGTTTTGAATTCGTTTCAAAAACAATTTCAACCTTTATTTCAAATTCAAATCAAAATTGAATTTTCTATTATAAATCCTTTTTACTTTCATTTCTGTTTGATTTCAATTAAAATCGATTTTAATTCGATTCGAATTCATTTCGTTTTCTATTCAATTTAAATTCAATTCGTTTTCTATTCAATTTAAATTCAATTCGTTTTCCATTCAATTCGAATTCAAATTGGTTTTCTATTCAATTCAAATCAAATTCGTTATATATTCAATTGAAATCAAATTCGTTTTCTATTCAATTCGATTTCATTTTGTTTTCTATTCAATTCGAATTCAATTCGTTTTCTATTCAATTCGAATTCAATTCGTTTTCTATTCAATTCGAATTCAATTCGTTTTCTATTCAATTGGAATTCAATTCGTTTTCTATTCAATTTAAATTCAATTCGTTTTCCATTCAATTTGAATTCAATTCGTTTTCCATTCAATTTGAATTCAAATTCGTTATATATTCAATTGAAATCAAATTCGTTTTCTATTCAATTCGAATTCAATTTCATTTTCTATTCGATTCAATTCAAATTATAAAAACAAATATAATCGATATAAATATCGTTCGCGTCAAAATAGCGCATCTCTAATTAATACGGCTTTATATATTTCAATAATTCCGTTATTCTATTCAACAAATGAATATTTATTTTATTCAATACGTGAATCTATACTTCTGTCAACACATGACTAATCTCAACGAATGAGTACTGTCCACGTGTGACTATTTTTGTTATTCAATATATTTTATAAAAATTATGGTATCTATCGTTTGATTTCAAATCATACTCCAACTGTAAATTAGTAAGAGAACGATTCCCTGAATATTAATCCCGAAGGCCGAAACCAACATCAGATCAATATCCAGGAGACCACTCATCTTATCTATTTTCTAGTTAGTTTCTAATTTTATATGATAAAGATGTAAATTTTATTGTTAAAATATTTCGTTCAACACATGACTAATCTCAACGGATGAGTACAGTCAACACATGAACCTTTTTTTTATAATATTAAAGATGTAAATTTTATTGTTAAAATATTTCGTTCAACACATGACTAATCTCAACGGATGAGTACAGTCAACACATGAACCTTTATTTTATAATGTCCTTTATTATCTAAATTGGAATAAGACCCAATCAATTACCATATAGCGTTAACTATATGGATTCCATACAACACATGTATATAATAGCAACATAAATAATCAACCATCATCCAAAGTGCACTACACTGTATAAGCATCAAATATAGATATCTAACGCTTATGGCAGCCTGTCAATCAATCGATCGACATACAACTAATTATTAGGATTAGTGTATGCCGTATTTTATCCCAATACTCGTGTGGGGTTTCAAATCAACAAACACAGATTTTTATTTGTGCAGTTGGGTGATGTGTAAAATTTATCGACCCAATCAATATCAGTCAAATCAGTGTATATAAACAAATCGACCGATTTGTTTATAAATATTTATTCACTTTCACGTTAAAAAGTATATTTTTAACGATAAAATATTTATTTACTAACATTCACTATATTCATATTCGCGTTAAAAATTATATTTTTAACGATAACTAATTTATTTCAACCATCTACATTTTATTATCGATTTCACATCAACAACACAAACAAGCCATCCATGGTCTGTGGATGACGGGTGTCGGGTGCTGCTAAGCACCGTCTGCATCCTAGTATATATATATAACTAGAAAAAAGAGATTGAAGAGTGAGAAATTCTCACCAATAGCTATCCCAAACGCCACGACTCTTCATATGTAGAAAATCTTGTCGTTCTCGCCTTTGGTCACTTTCGTTGCCCGTAGCCACTACATATATAAAAATCGCATTTTTATATTGTTGCCATGTATATAAAAATTATATTTTTATAATCTCTCCATATGGATAAAAATTCTATTTTTACATCGCTACTATATAGATAAAAATTCTATTTTTACATCGCTACTATATAGATAAAAATTCCATTTTTACATCGCTACTATATAGATAAAAATTCCATTTTTACATCGCTACTATATAGATAAAAATTCCATTTTTTTCTATATAAAAATCTGATCTTTCTTCTATATAAAAATATCGTCTTTTTTTTATTTAAAATCACATCTGTTTATCTATAAAAATTGCACCTTCCTAGTCATAAAAAATTCATCTTGATAGTTATAAAAATTTCTCTCTTTGTATAAGATAAAAAATCAAACCTTTGTCACTTTAAAAAAAATCGAAGCTTCCTATTTCATAAAAAAACCAAACTCCTTTAATAAAAATCATATATTTATATATTCAACATCGCTATAAAAATCATATTTTAATATATTCAACATCGCTATAAAAATCACATTTTTACTTTGTTATTCAATATATAAAAATCGAATTTTTACTTCACTATTCAATATATAAAAATCGAATTTTTACTTCGTTGTTCAATATATAAAAATCGAATTTTTACTTCACTATTCAATATATAAAAATCGAATTTTTATATTGTTGTCATGTATATAAAAATCACATTTTTATACTACTACTATATAGATAAAAATTCTATTTTTATACCGCTAAAAATCGTATCCTTTTTATTTTAAAAATCTAATCTTTTCTATTTAAAAAATCTAATCTTTTCTATTTTAAAAATCTAATCTTTTCTATTTTAAAAATCTCGTCTTTCCCTTGCCGATATCTAGAGAAAAATCCCATTTTTCTCGTCATTCATATAAATAAAGATCGAAATTTTAATTATTTAAATAACTAGAAATGCCAATGAATGCTCACCGGCGTATGGACGGTCGAAGGAAAGCGGCTCAGGCGCATTGACAGCCCTCAGAGGGGCGACGGTGGCTGTCTTGGTGGTTTGAAGGAGAGTGTGGGGTCAGGGAGGGTGCTGCGTTCATCAGTGGGGGTGCGGAGAAGCTTCGGCGTCGTGGGTGGCTTGCTGGCGAAGGACTCGAAGTGTTGCGGTCTTCTACTTAGGCGTGGTGGTGAGGAGGCGAGCTGCTGTCGTCCGGGGTAGGGAAGAAGGGGGTATGTCGTCGCGGCTGAGGCCAGAGGGGGGGGGTGCGGTGGGCCAAACCACGACGGAGGGGGGCGCCAGGCGGCGCTCGCGAGGGGGCGGCGTCCATCGATGGGGTGGTGGCGTCATCGGCCAGTGGCCATTTTTTTTAATTTCGATTTGGGCTCAGATCTGAAAACGAGGGGTGAGAGAGAGAGTATATAGATTTTATAATTATTTTATCATTTTAATTTCAAAAAGTTGACTTTTACATACGACCTCTAAACGAGGCCCACCTTCTGTTGTCCATAGCTAATTACCCCTATTCCGAACACAATGAGATATGTATCGTAAGCAGATTCGCTCGTTTCGACCAGTTTTCGTCAAAATCCACATATAACTCTATATATTGAATTTGAACGCGTATTTCAATTTACTGGGGTCACATACTAACTCGAAAAATTCCAGAAAAATATTTTCTAGCTTCGTATTGACGATATGGTCCTAACAAAACTAGTTTCGTCGAATTCTGAGACCGTTGGAAAAATGGCCATTTTCCAGTCGATTAAAATCAACTGAAACTGGTCAAACACGTTTTCTTTTGCCACGCTCACATATTGATTCGAAAAATTATGAAATTTGGAATCTAGCAATAACTTGACATCCCGAACCCAACAAAAGTGGTTTCGTCGAAATCCGAGGTCGTTTGCAAAATTTCCATTTTTAAGGGCCTGAATTCCATAGCGACTATTCAGAATTTTCAACTGGACATATCTTTTGATTCCCGCTATGAAATTTCAATTTGTCGGATTCGTTGGAAAGATATTATCAAATAGATCCTATTATTTTTGGTTTCACTATAATCCGGTTTATTTTGCACCCGGTATTTTCATTTGAAGTTTGAAATCGAATTATCGAACTACAGGGCCATTTTAATTCCCTTTTATTATTATATATAATTATTTATATTATAACGACGATCTATATAATATATACGCTCGAATTCTATTCAAAATAAATTTCTCGTCGATATTATTTAAAATAATTCATTTTAAATGTTCAAAATTCACTAAAATTGCCAAAATAAAAATTTTAAACTGGCCCAGATTTTCGGGTTGTTACAATCGCCCCCACTTAAAACTTTTCGTCCCCGAAAAGGAACAAAGTCGAAAGTGGTTTGATTAATCAACTCTACGTTCGTTCTGGCTTCTATTCTCCAACTTTTCAGTTTTCGAGAATTTTCAAATTTTCAAAAATTTGGCTAACACCCTAAATTTTCGAAAAATTTCGCCATAACCTCCCCTGCACCGGGAGCCACGGGAAAATCCCGAAATTGCCATATAGGCCCTTTGATCTCTAAAAAGAAAAAGAAAAAGCCAAGCGGCTAGCCAATCGGCTCATAAAATCATCATCACCCAAACAAAACAGTAAATTATAGTAAACATGTACCTATTTGTCAGGCAAACAAATTTTATTCTCTGCTCTAGCCTCCTTGCTATGACCTGTTCAATGTAAATACTTGTATATGCAAACAAATGTGACTAAATTTCAATACAATTCAATATTTGATTCAATTAGGCTAAATGGTACAAAAATTATCAAACAACTAAACAAACAACACAAACATCAATCAATTAGTGGATTAACGTTTCAAATTCATAATTTGATACATATACAGGAAATCATGTTTTGATGCCAATTCACAACAATGTATTCTAGCTATATTGGTTTTGGTTCTCACATCAGTCTAATGGAAACATATAGAAATCAAACCTTCGAAACACGAACATAAGTTCTGATGATGATCGATCAATCATCAGAACCATCTCCAGGTGTCTAGAATGTGATTCTATATCTATGCAGTATATTAAAACTTCGAATATACGTTCATGACGCGTATACGCGAAATCTTTATATATTGGATTGTCCAAATTCAACATAAATAAATATTCAAATACGTATAATTGGATTTAATTTTCAAAACAAAATTTGGTTTCATTTGAAAAATATACTCTTCACACTCGTTCTAGGATACTACTGATTCTATCTGTAACGAGTCATTCTAATTGGATATTACTAATCCAATATCTGATGAATTCTTTCGTATGGTTCTAATGTGTCTTGTTCTCGAGCTCTGTAAACCAAAGCTCTGATACCAAATGTAAGAACCCGTAACTTCCCCGTGAAGGAAAGAGCAGATACTTTGAGAACAACACACAAACGAACGCAGACGGAAGAACATTTCATTGCTATTACAACAATGCCATCAGATACAAGAATATACAGAGTATAAATGAATAAATTACATTCGACAAATATCAGAGATTACAATAAATTATATAGCAACGGAAAAATAATACAAAGCACAACTGAAAGTAATACACGGATACAAAGCTTTCCGAGCATCGTTCCAGCTGTAAATCAGGATCCTGTGAATATAAATCTGCAAAACCAAAACTACTAGCAGCCCGTGTCGAAAATAAGTGCACCCAGAGTTTAGGTTTAAACAATAAACTCCAAGTCAGTCATGTGACTGGTGTGAGAACTAAAACAGTTATTTAAAACTTTACTTTAAAAGAGAGTAATTCAAGGGACCACGCCGTATAACACGGAATGGGTTTCCTCCCAAGAATACCAGTGCATAGAATAAACAACGCAATGCTTTTTCGAAAAATGAAGCTATTATAAGACCCAGGTCCCATCACATAATGCAACGCAAGCCGGAGGATAGGGTTTTACCTTATAACAGCCAAACATGCTTGGTACGTTTAAAACAAATCATTTGATACTATAATAAGTGTATAGTGTAAAAACAGTTTCAATCATAAATATAAATCATAGACGGCATAAGTGCCCCATACCACTATGTCGCCATACTAGGCTCTACAAATAAAGCCGAAATACATGTATTGGAAATTGGATTTCCGTCATGAGTCGAGGCAAGGGGCAAGCTCCTCTCCGCTTTCGAGACACTCTAGCAAATGCCTCAGGACTACACACTCTGGGCAATCCTTGGATCTTCAAGGCTGGTCCTCTCTTACGTTTGAGGATTAATTATTCCTGAACACACGTTTCCCGGTCCTTACAGACCTAAAATCGAGGCGCCTCATCCAACAACCGCATAGGTGAAAAGTATATAAATGTCAGGGCTGGTAAGTCACTGACACCACCAAAGCTAGAAAGAAACGTCGTGCTCTCCCTGCAATCCTTATCCCGTTTTTAACTCATACCGAGGTGTGAGGCTCGCGAATCCACGCTATACACAAAGCTACGCCACAAAGGCCGTGCTTTGATCATCAAGCATAAGACTTTGCTTTTCAACAGAAGCCTTGATCCATGCAACTCAGCGTGCCACACAGGCAATTCATGCCGTGCGATTGATATCTATCGGTATATAACCTCTAAGCTCGTACGTCTCAGAGAAGGACGTTAAGCAAGAGAATAAATTCTCCGCCGCCAAACAGATATATATTTAACAGAAATCAATCAACACAGAATAAAATCCAATGTCAGACACACAATCCATTTACAAGTTCGTTCTGGGTCTGAACGAAACCGGAGGCACTTTCCTCGCATATCCATCCATCTCCAAGTACGTCTGGATGACAACCAACTGATTCCCTCATATTGGGTGTACATCCCAATCAAGATCATCAGTAATCACCCAAACGATGTGAAGACTTCCGGTCTTCAACCACCATCTTCATCTTCGACATATCGTCGAATCGGTTATTCAGAATGGGTAGAAACCCGGCCTTTCCGAACAACCCGCGTATATTAAAAACAAATGTTACACAAACACAACCTACGCCTCATTCCAATTCATCAGTCACTAACCGTAAATTAGCAAGAGAACAATTCCCCAAATATTAACCCCGAAGGCCGAAACCAACATCAGATCAATAACCAGGAAACCATTCTTCTTAACTAACCTACAACTAGTTTCTAAATTTCATATTCTTAGGGAAAGGTTCCCATTAATTTTATCTAAGATAAATTCTTTGAAATTTATCGTTTAATCTTTCTTTGGATATCATTTCAAACCAGATTATGGTTTTCCAAACTAGTCGAGATTAGCGAACCACACCGGAGTAATTATTTATTTTATTTCCCAATCCCAACCTATTCATCCCATGAAGCAAAACTGAAAATACTCCATATCTAACACCACGGTGTTATCGGTAAAATTAATTACCATTTCGCGTTCAAATCTAATTAAAGATTTAACTATCACTTTGGAGAAAAACTGGTGATACTCCATTCTCGCTCATTTTTCAATTTGATAATTTAGATTATCAATTCACATTTCAATCTAATTGCAGATTCATTAAAACTCCTTTTACTGGGTTAAAGAACTAATGTCATTTAAAACACAATTCACGATAAACCCAAATCACATTCTATTTATTATCGGGTTAAAGAACTCGTGTTATTTAAAACACCGTTCACGATAAACCCACAAATCAATTCTATTTAAAACTCGTTTCAAATCCAATTTATTTATTTAAAAATAAACGGGTTTAATTTTAGTTCAAAACTAGTTCATTTCGATAAAAATCTATTTGTATCCTTTCAAATATGGAGTTTTTCATCCCAATTTTTCCCAAATCATTTCTTATGATTTTACACAAATTATTACTATTTTAAAAAATTTTATCAAGGCCCGTACGGTCAATTTCCAACAATGGCCATCGAACTGCACTTATGGCGACATTTTTCAAATTTGATTTGGACGTATCTCCAAATCCAACCGTTAGATTTTAAAGTTCTAATATTCGTTAGAAAGCTCTTTTCGATACGAACCCAACGGTTCCAGTTTTAGGAGAATCCGACGGTCGGATCTCCCGTAATGTCCGTTCGAAGTCAATGGTCGAAATTCACGAACTGCCGCGGCGCGACGCGTTCTATTCAGGCCATTATATTATATATATAATATATATTTCGTCGATTGCTATTTAAAAACGAATTTTATAAATAGTTTTGAATTCGTTTCAAAAACAATTTCAACCTTAATTTCAAATTCAAATCAAAATTGAATTTTCTATTATAAATCCTTTTTACTTTCATTTCTATTTGATTTCAATTCAAATCGATTTTAATTCGATTCGAATTCATTTTGTTTTCTATTCAATTCGAATTCAATTCGTTTTCTATTCTATTTAAATTCAATTCGTTTTCTATTCAATTTAAATTCAATTCGTTTTCCACTCAATTCGAATTCAAATTGGTTTTTTATTCAATTCAAATCAAATTCGTTATATATTCAATTGAAATCAAATTCGTTTTCTACTCAATTCGAATTCATTTCGTTTTCTATTCAATTCGAATTCAATTCGCTTTCTATTCAATTCGAATTCAATTCGCTTTCTATTCAATTCGAATTCAATTCGCTTTCTATTCAATTCAAATTCAAATCATTTTCTATTCAATTCGAATTCAATTCGTTTTCTATTCAATTTAAATTCAATTCGTTTTCCATTCAATTTGAATTCAATTCGTTTTCCATTCAATTTGAATTCAAATTCGTTATATATTCAATTGAAATCAAATTCGTTTTCTATTCGATTCGAATTCAATTTCGTTTTTATTCGATTCAATTCAAATTATAAAAACGAATATAATCGATATAAATATCGTTCGCGTCAAAATAGCGCATCTCTAATTAATACGACTTTATATATTTCAATAATTCCGTTATTCTATTCAACAAATGAATATTTATTTTATTCAATACGTGAATCTATACTTCTGTCAACACATGACTAATCTCAACGAATGAGTACTGTCCACGTGTGACTATTTTTGTTATTCAGTATATTTTATAAAAATTATGGTATCTATCGTTTGATTTCAAATCAGACTCCAACTGTAAATTAGTAAGAGAACGATTCCCTGAATATTAACACCGAAGGCCGAAACCAACATCAGATCAATATCCAGGAGACCACCCATCTTATCTATTTTCCAGTTAGTTTCTAATTTTATATGATAAAGATGTAAATTTTATTGTTAAAATATTTCGTTCAACACATGACTAATCTCAACGGATGAGTACAGTCAACACATGAACCTTTATTTTATAATATTAAAGATGTAAATTTTATTGTTAAAATATTTCGTTCAACACATGACTAATCTCAACGGATGAGTACAGTCAACACATGAATCTTTATTTTATAATGTCCTTTATTATCTGAATTGGAATAAGGCCCAATCAATTACCATATAGCGTTAACTATATGGATTCCATACAACACATGTATATAATAGCAACATAAATAATCAACCATCATCCAAAAAGCACTACACTGTATAAGCATCAAATATAGATATCTAACGCTTATGGCAGCCTGTCAATCAATCGATCGACATACAACTAATTATTGGGATTAGTGTATGCCGTATTTTATCCCAATACCCGTATGGGGTTTCAAATCAACAAACACAGATTTTTATTTGTGCAGTTGCGCGATGTGTAAAATTTATCGACCCAATCAATATCAGTCAAATCAGTGTATATAAACAAATCTGCCGATTTGTTTATAAATATTTATTCACTTTCACGTTAAAAATTATATTTTTAACGATAAAATATTTATTTACTAACATTCACTATATTCATATTCGCGTTAAAAATTATATTTTTAACGATAACTAATTTATTTCAACCATCTACATTTTATTATCGATTTCACATCAACAACACAAACAAGCCATCCATGGTCTGTGGATGACGGGTGTCGGGTGCTGCTAAGCACTGTCTGCATCCTAGTATATATATATAACTAGAAAAAAGAGACTGAAGAGTGAGAAATTCTCACCAATAGCTATCCCAAACGCCACAACTCTTCATATGTAGAAAATCTTGTCGTTCTCGCCTTTGGTCACTTTCGTTGCCCGTAGCCACTACATATATAAAAATCGCATTTTTATATTGTTGCCATGTATATAAAAATTATATTTTTATAATCTCTCCATATGGATAAAAATTCTATTTTTACATCGCTACTATATAGATAAAAATTCTATTTTTACATCGCTACTATATAGATAAAAATTCCATTTTTACATCGCTACTATATAGATAAAAATTCCATTTTTTTCTATATAAAAATCTGATCTTTCTTCTATATAAAAATATCGTCTTTTATTTATTTAAAATCACATCTGTTTATCTATAAAAATTGCATCTTCCTA
Organism: Allium sativum; assembly: GCA_030737875.1. Lineage (NCBI taxonomy): Eukaryota > Viridiplantae > Streptophyta > Magnoliopsida > Asparagales > Amaryllidaceae > Allium > Allium sativum. The sequence continues at coordinate 91,984,089 of CM060916.1, read as the reverse complement.
GTCATAAAAAATTCATCTTGATAGTTATAAAAATTTCTCTCTTTGTATAAGATAAAAAATCAAACCTTTGTCACTTTAAAAAAAAAAAATCAAAGCTTCCTATTTCATAAAAAAAACCAAACTCCTTTAATAAAAATCATATATTTATATATTCAACATCGCTATAAAAATCATATTTTTATATATTCAACATCGCTATAAAAATCACATTTTTACTTTGCTATTCAATATATAAAAATCGAATTTTTACTTCACTATTCAATATATAAAAATCGAATTTTTACTTCGCTGTTCAATATATAAAAATCGAATTTTTACTTCACTATTCAATATATAAAAATCGAATTTTTATATTGTTGTCATGTATATAAAAATCACATTTGTATACTACTACTATATAGATAAAATTTCTATTTTTATACCGCTAAAAATCGTATCCTTTCTATTTTAAAAATCTAATCTTTTCTATTTTAAAAATCTAATCTTTTCTATTTTAAAAATCTCGTCTATCCCTTGCCGATATCTAGAGAAAAATCCCATTTTTCTCGTCATTCATATAAATAAAGATCGAAATTTTAATTATTTAAATAACTAGAAATGCCAATGAATGCTCACCGGCGTATGGACGGTCGAAGAAAAGCGGTTCAGGCGCGTTGACAGCCCTCAGAGGGGCGACGGTGGCTGTCTTGGTGGTTTGAAGGAGGGAGTGGGGTCAGGGAGGGTGCTGCGTTCATCAGTGGGGGTGCGGAGGAGCTCCGGCGTCGTGGGTGGCTTGCTGGCGAAGGGCTCAGAGTGTTGCGGTTTTATACTGAGGCGTGGTGGTGAGGAGGCGAGCTGCTGTCGTTCGGGGTAGGGGAGGAGGGGGTATGTCATCGCGGCTGAGGCTAGAGGGGAGGAGGTGCGGTGGGCCAAACACGGCGGTGGGTGGCGCCAGGCGGCGCTCGCGAGGAGGCGGCGTCCATCGATGGGGTAGAGGCGTCATCGGCCTGTAGCCATTTTTTTTAATTTCGATTTGGGCTCAGATCTGAAAACGAGGGGGTGAGAGAGAGAGTAAATAGGTTTTATAATTATTTTTTCATTTTAATTTCAAAAAGTTGACTTTTACATACGACCTCTAAACGAGGCCCACCACCTGTTGTCCATAGCTAATTACCCCCATTCTTAACACAATGGGATATGTATCGTAAGCTGATTCGCTCGTTTCGATCAGTTTTTGTCAAAATCCACATATAACTCTATATATTGAATTTGAACGCGTATTTCAATTTACTGGGGTCACATACTAACTCGAAAAATTCCATAAAAATATTTTCTAGCTTCGTATTGACGATACGGTCCTAACAAAACTAGTTTCGTCGAATTTTGAGACCGTTGGAAAAATGCAATTTTCCAGTCGATTAAAATCAACTAAAACTGGTCAAACGCGTTTTCTATTGCCACGCTCACATATTGATTCGAAAAATTATGAAATTTGGAATCTAGCAATAACTTGACATCCCGGACCCAACAAAAGTGGTTTCGTCGAAATCCGAGGTCGTTTGCAAAATTTCCATTTTTAAGGGCCTGAATTCCATAGCGACTATTCAGAATTTTCAACTGGACATATCTTTTGATTCCCGCTATGAAATTTCGATTTGTCAGATTCATTGGAAAGATATTATCAAATAGATCCTATTATTTTTGGTTTCACTATAATCCGGTTTATTTTACACCCGGTATTTTCATTTGAAGTTCGAAATCGAATTATCGAACTGCAGGGCCATTTTAATTCCCTTTTATAATTATATATAATTATTTATATTCTAACGACGATCTATATAATATATACGCTCGAATTCTATTCAAAATAAATTTCTTGTCGATATTATTCAAAATAATTCATTTTAAATGTTCAAAATTCGCTAAAATTGCCAAAATAAAAATTATAAACTGGCCCAGATGTTCGGGTTGTTACACCAATTTTGTCTATTTGTTGAATTAGAATTTTCAACAAATATGAAAACACCAATTTTGTCTATTTGTTGAATTAGAATTTTCAACAAATATGAAAACATCAATTTTTGGCTATTTGTTGAATTAGAATTTTCAACAAATAAGAAACATCAACTTTTGTCTATTTGTTGAATTAGAATTTTCAACAAATAGAAAACATCAATTTTAATCATTTTGTTGAACTAGAGTTTTCAACAAAAATGAGATATCAAATTTATCATTTTGTTGAACAAGAAGATTCACCAAAAATGAAACATCAACTATTGTACATTTGTTGAATTAAAATGGGAATTAAAAACATGTCCGTGTTTTAAATAAAAACATGATTATATTAGAAACTCACATTTTTTATTGACTAGAATAAAATGTAGACAAATGTTCATGTTTTAAAATGAAACATGATTATATAAAAAAAAATCACTTTTTAGTGTATTAATTAAATGCAGACAAATGTTCATGTTTTTAAATGAAAACATGTTTTATATTAAAATTTCACTTTTTAATGTAATAATAGAAATATAGAAAAAGATTCATGTTTTAAAATGAAAACATGTTTTACATTAAAAATTTACTTTTTAATGTAATAATAGAAGTTAGACAAATACTCATGTTTTAAAATAAAAACATGTTTTACATTAAAAACTTTGTTTTTAATGAAATGAATGAATCACTAGAAAATGTTCATTTTAAAAAAAAAGGCATGTTGACATTAAAAATGTCATTTTTATAAAAGAATGATTTATATAAAAATTGTTCATAGTTGAATAAAAGTGTTGAAACATTAAAATCATATTTTTAATGTAAAGTTTGATTTATGGGAAATATTGACTGTTTGAATAAAAATGTTGCAACATTAAACATTCCATTTTTAATGTAAAAAGTGTTTCGGTAGAAAACCTATGTTAGAGAATATTTATACGTTAAAACATTAATTTTAACATGCTAGAAAGGAGGAAAATAAAACATCGCTTTCATACATTTTGTTTAAATAGAATTGCTAACAAATTGAAACATCAAAATATATGCATTGTTAAAAGTACATTTATATTTACATTGCATTTATTAGAATTTATATGCATTACATTGCATATATTAGAGTTTATATGCATTGTTAAAATCACATTTATATTTACATTGCATATATTAGAATTTATATGCATTGTTAAAATCACATTTATATTTACATTGCATATATTAGAGTTTATATGCATTGTTAAAATCACATTTATATTTACAATGCACATATTAGAATTTATATGCACTGTTAAAATCACATTTATATTTACACTGCATATATTAGAATTTATATGCATTGTTAAAATCACATTTACATTTACATTGCATATACTAGAATTTATATGCAAGATTAAAATATCATTTTAATGACAATACGTACATTAGAATCTATACAAATTATTTTTGTTGTAAAAACATTCTTCTATTTGGCATGTTAAACACGCTAGTGGAATCACCGAATGGTTTATATATATATATATATATAATTATATATATATAAATATAAAATAAAATTAAACGAATCGCATGCGGTAGTTTGCGTTTTGGAATCGTAACTTTAAACGATTATACCGAAAGATCCGACCATCGGATTTTCCCAAAACTGGAACCGTTAGGACCGCTTTAGGAAGATCATTCCAAAGATATAGACTTTGTTAAAATCCAACAGCTAGATTTTGAGATAACTGTAAATCAAATTTTGATAAAAACAGCGCTAGGGACGCCTATTGACCCGAAGCGTCGTTAAATTAATTTAGCTATTTTTATATAAATAAAAATAGCGATAAATCGTTATTAAATACTATTAACGATATGAAATGATTTTAAACTATATATATGCGAGAATCATTTGAAAAGACCAAGTTCAATCTCATTTCAAATGATTATACGATGATTTAAATCGAAGATATTGAAGACGGCGATCGAAGACCGGTGATCTTCACATCGAAAGGATAACTACTGATGCCCGACATTGGTTAGCTCCCAATAAAGGGTTAAAAGAGGTAGTTATCCAGATGTACTTGTTGATTGTCTGGATAAGCGAGTACCTCTCTTTCGTATTGGACATATGGGACGAGAAATAAGGTGACTCCGGTTTCGTTCAGATCCAGAACGGACTTGTAAACGGATGTGTGTCCGACATTGAATTTCATTCCATGTAAATTGATTTCTATTTAATATATATCTAAGACGTATGAGCTCAGAGGTTATATATTGGTAGTTATCGATCGCATGGCGTGAATTGTCAATGTGACATGCCAAGATGCAATTGATCGAGGCTTTTGTTGAAAAGAAGAGCCTTGTGGATGATGATCAAAGCATAGCCTATTTCGGCATAGCTTGGTGTATAATGTTACCTGGCGAGCCTCACACCCTGGTAAGAGTCAGAAACGAGACAAGGGAACGCAGGGAGTGCACACATTTCATTCTAGCTAGAAGTGGTATTAGGGTTTTGCAAGCCCTGACATTTTACTTATGTGGTTGATGGAATGAGGCGCCTCGGATTTATTGGTCAATACTGACCATTTTATATAGGTCAAATAGGATCGGGAAGCGTGTGTTCAGGCATAACTAATCCACTAAGGTATATTTGTGGACCGGCCCTGCAGGATCCAAGGGTTAACTGCGGGGGACCCTAAGACATTGCTAGAGCGTCTCGAATCGGCAAAGAGATCGTCCCTAGCCTTTACTCATGATGGAAACCCAATTTCCAATACGACATTACGATTTTGATTGTAAACCTATATATGGCAACATAGTAGGATGGGGTACTATTCCGTCTACGATTGATACATTTACTTTGAAGTATTTTAAAACTAATTAGACACTATAATAATATTAAAATATTATTTTCTACATATCAAGCATTTTTTATCATTATAAAGTAAAACTCTATCCTCCGGTTTGCGTTGCATTGTGTGATGGGACTTGAATCTTATAATGATTTCATTTTCTAAAAAGCATTGCGTTGTTTTTGAAATAAAATTTACTAAACATATGCACTGGCAATCCAATGGAATAAACCTGTTCCACATTAGCGGCGTGGTCCTGTGATTAGCCGTATTATTAGTTAAGAAAGATTTCTCATACCGGTCCCATGACTAACTCGTAGTTTGTTTCACTTTGCAAACTCGGGTGCCCTCTTTTCACATGGGCAACCAAGTGACAGGTTTAGGTATGGATACATTCTGGATTGGAGCTTGCTTAAGGAAGCAGATGACGAACATTTTCCTTTTTATCTTTTTATTGCTACTTGATACATTCAGACATTATTGATCTTTGATGGACTTGAGACTTATTTCTCTTTTTGTTTAGACTTCTATTTGCTAAGTGTATCCTGTATCTGCATACTCTGATGTCATTGATGTTATTTTGTGATGACATTTCTATTTCCGCTACAATGATTTATGTGTTATGCTATTATCTGAAATCTGCTATTGTTATAATTATGTTATACTCCTATGATTATCCTTGTTTTCGAACTACGGAAGTTTGGGGTTGTCACATTATCTAACTGATCACGTGTCTGATTTGCAAGGTCCAACAGTAGTACACTTTGGAAAAAAGCAGTAGAGTGATTATCTGAACTAGCTATCTGCAACATAGTTGAAATATTATTGTTGGAAGCAAAATGATCGTCGTGAGATGTTCTGACAGCGGTTTGATGAAGAGCCATATGATCTTAAGAGTTAATTTTCTTATTTGTAGCGACATTTATACAATGTCATGTATCATGAGCATGTTATGGTATTTTTTTTAGATGTATGAGCACTTGGTTAGTATTACGCTGACTTTTTTCTTTTGAAAATGAGTGTTACGCTGACTTTGTGATAATATGATTATATATTTGAAACTAATTGAAGATGAATGATTTGATTTAATCTTTTTATTGGAATGTATATAGATTAAAAAATAAGCCTATTTATTTTTGTTTAATATGGCGAAATAGTACACGGTAATAATATATAAAAAATTGCTTTAGAAAAGGCGTATGTTGGGCGTAGGAATGACGTAGCAATTTAATTTAAGAAAATGACATGGGAAAGGCGTTGGTAAATGAATGACGTATGAAATGTTAGATGTAAATATGTCATAGAAAAATGGTAGGAAGATTATGGCGTAGGAAAGACGTAGACAAATAATGGCGTATGTTTGGCGTAGGAAATGACACCACGGGTGGCGTAGGTAAGAGTATATTTTTACCTACGCAGGTTTACCCACGCCAATATTGCCGTAGAGATTACGTAGCTACTATATTTGCCTATGCCCCGCCTACGCCATTTTGGTGTAGGTAAAACCGCAGTTTTCTTGTAGTGTTTAAGCTCAATTTTCCCATTTTTTATATAACGAATGTATAACAATTAATGTGGAAATCCCCAATTTGATTTATAAATTAGGGTTTGCTCTCTCAAAAAAGAATACAAGATTGTGGAATGCGAAATGTCCTCCAAAATGTGACCCCTAAGGTCTTATTTGTAGAAAATTTGGGCCCCTTTAGTAGCAGTTCAGTACGAAGCCTGCTTCTGTTCCAAACTTCTGGTAACGACCCACCTTCACAGCTCTCGGCTTCAGAGGTGAATTTTGGTGTTGACTTGCTTTGTGATTTCTCAGTGTCGACCCGCTTCAAAAGGTCTTTAGTTTTAGTATCGATTCTCTGGTGCTTCCTCCTTTATAATTTTGTCATGTTTTTAGGCAGTAGTATCTATTGGTATTGATTGCACTCTTTGCTTGCTCCCCTGCCTTGCTGTTAGCTTCATATGTATATTGTGGTATTTATACCGTGTAACCGGTTCTTCATGTGTGATATTGCTTCTAATGATGTCGATACTTGCTTCCATTGCTTGGTTCTGCTCCTTTATTTAATGCATTAGCTTTTGGTATCATCTCCATGCTTTAGCCCTGCTCCTTTGGTATCGACTTTGGCTTTTACTTTCCTTCCTTTTGTACCGAAACCAGATAAGCCGTTTCTATTGTTTAATTTCGATACCAAGCTAATTACTCAAAACATGTTGGTATTGATTTTGTGCTTCCCTTCCTGCTTGTCTTAGTACCATCACCAAGCAATGTGACCCTTATGTTAGTGTCGATAGCATTTCTATCTTAGTATCGGCTTCACCCCTCCAAGGCTTTATGCTCTTGATCCTGACTTCCCTTCTACATCCTCATGTTTTGGTATCGACTGAGTTCTCTATCAGCTTCTACTTTGGTATCGACCTTTCCATGATACCCCTTCAGCTCTCTGGTTCTGATATCAAATTTTGATACTAATATTTGCCCGTTTGGTAAATAGGTATTTCTGACTTTTCAAGTCAGTACTTTTGTTCCAGTATTGAATATCTTCATATGGAATTTTCCTTGCGTTTTCCTTACATAAGATACAATAACTAGTATTTTGCGTCAGTCACTACTAGAAATCATATATGTTGCTTCGCCTTATTTGCACTGGTTGCGTCAACAACCGAAGCAAATACTATTTTTGGCTCCAGCTCTAGGAAAACAATCGATGCGATTGGTATAGAAAAAGCAATGGAATAAGGAAAAAAATAATTTTCTTTGGTTTTAATTGGAAACCGGTGCAAATAAATAGAAACAAATACCTTTATTTGCACTGGTCATATGTGCAACCAGTGCAAATATTATGTTTGCATCGTTTTTTCATTCGGTTTCCACCAACCGGTGCAAATTTGTTATTATTTTAGCTTTCAACCCTAAAACCTATTTGTTATCTAATCTATTAGCTGAATATTAAAACAAGAACCTACCTCTTTTTACGTGTATGACCTCTCCTTCAAGCATTACAAAATACAAAACTCCAGTTGCCTCTTATTTTCTAACCACGTACAAAGTGAAACCGACTTATCATCATTTATTTTTGACTATGATAGTTTTACTTGCCTAAACCTAATTCCTAATTCCAGCATTATCATCCCTAACCCTATGTCCAATTTCTTCCGAAAACTGTGTAATGCGAGCGAACGCCTGCCACTAAAACCCTGATTTAGGAATCCAAATTCTTACAACTGCACAACCATTTTCCTTTCCATATTATTTCCTCCCGCATTGTTCCTCCTCTAATCCCTTCACTCTCACCAAATCTTGGTTGGTAAATTCCTTTTAATTTTTCATTTTCTTCAATTATAGTTTTCCATCTGTCAATTGCAATTCTTGTCTTCACGTCCTACTTCTAAGCGACATCAATTAAGTAAGCCACTGGTAATTAGGCTTTTAATTGTTATTGAAGGTAATAAATTACTTTCTCCTTCCATCATGATGTTAACCATTGTTTTTGTTTATTATTCTCTAGTATTGACGTACTGCTTCTCTAGCACCATTTGTTTTAACCTAATATTTGTATTGTTGGTCAGTTTTTTAAAAACAAAATTCTACAGGATAATTGATTTGTTGAAACAGTAATTATGCTTTAGTTCAAATCCTAAATTGCGATAGTTGTTGCATTCAAGCCATATTTTCTTAGTTCCTGACTTATATTCGATGTTTATTAGTAAATCCTTAATTTTTCTCACACAAAACATGTATTATTTTATTACAACAATAATAGTTGTCTACTATTTCAGGTTACATAGTAATGTACAATGTACTCATAGTATATGTGTTTAACCTGGTCTTACTATATGTCCATATCAACTTTCCACTCCAAAATTGTGGATGGTCTATGATAATATTTGGCATATGTTTGTACAACACTCTTCTCTTACCGCAATACGAAGTTACAAATATTTTCCTGAACCTAATAAGTGATCAATGACTTAAATGTATGCTTTTTATGTTCTACAAAAATTTTCTTGCTAAAATCATATAATCCATAAAATTATCTTTATGAAGTTTGTCGATGTTACCTAGATAAGTTGGGGTCTGAGCAGACATTGTATCGTTCACATATTTTTAAACCAATTTTTTGACTCCGCCTTTGCATTCTCAGTATTGGTATTCAATAAGGTATGTACTCATTATTTATATGTTATTCTAAGTTTATTTTTCTAGTCTTCATAATATTCTCACATGATGGAGTATGATTACCGATTTGTGTAATAGCTTTTGGAAGAAAAAAGGTGTTATTGGCAGAACCTAGTTCAAACAATTCTTTAATATATCTTTTGATTAAATACATGTTTATTTTGCTTGGTAGCCTATGTTTGGAAGAAAAAATATTGTTCATGGCAGCTGAAAATGAATTGTGTAGTTAAAGATGGCATGAACTTTTTAATGCACTGATTTGTATGATTTGGCTGCTCTACTAATGGCCTTCGTAGTGCATTGCAACCTTAATATCATAGCATTTTTTATCATTATGTGGTCTTATTAACTTATTTTTTTACCTCGCCCCTATCATTTACAAATTCAAATCATTGGTGCTAATGTTTAACCAGATATTGTATATTAAATTCCAAACAAATATTTACTATTTTAATGTTACGTCTCGGTTTTTGACCGATTTAATAACACAATTTATTTTGGAGTATTTTTAATAATTGATTTAAAACAATAAATTGTGAATAATAAATATTAGGAAACTTTAAGTATATATATATATGTTGAATAGTTTAAAATTCCTCAACTAGTGTATATATGTATATAAAACCAATAAGTAATGTTTTGTCAATTGTTTTATATTTTTAGTTGTGTTGCAAAAATTCTGGTTAAATATAAGATTTGAATATTATAGAAAATAGATTAATAATTATTGAAAAATGCTAAGTGTATATTTTTATATGTAAATACACACATGTAAGGGTCGTTTACCATTTTGTTTGAATTTACATTTGTTCTTAAAACATGTGAATATAATTTTGGTTGTTAAACTAATAAGAATATTTAAAATAAATCTAGATTACTTCTCATACAAATTTAAAGGGATATAACATTTAAATTGATGTAAATAAGCATATGATCAAAAACATTTAACTATTTGGCAGCCAAGTTTTAGTTTTAATAAAATTTACATGAGTACACATATTTGTATGCTAAAATGGTCAGCATAGCATTTCTAGGTTGCAACAACTTTCATTTCCAATACATAGAGTACGCAACCTACAAACTTTTGTATCAATAGCTTAAGGACTAGGCTTAAGCACATGTATGGCCGAAATTCATTTCAGGAAGAAACATTTAAAATACAACCTCACACATCCTCTCAATCACCCAAATGCATGTGCAGGCAAAGTGATGTATATATATACACTTTTGCACCTCCTTTCAAATCAAATAAGAAGCCTACACCATAGGACAGAAAAGCTACAGGCTACAATACATTAATTAGTAGCAAAGTGGTGTATATTTAAGCATTTATAGGTACATGGCCGTGCACTAGCTGGAAGAACAAGAAAGAAATAACCAAACACCCATCATTCAATCAATAGAGATAGCCAAAAATATCTACTTTGTGAAGCCTAACAATGCTAGAGACCACCCTATATTTTATTTAAGTTTGTTCACCTATAAACACCCGTGTATACTCCCCTTATCCCTCACTCAAATCTGAAGCTTAGAGACCCAAAAATTGGAAGAAAAAATGTAGAGGTCCTTAGAACCTAGAAACAAAAATGGTAGAAGAAGCAGTCCAAAACCATGAACCTGGAAATGTTACAAAACAATGAACAAATGAAAAATATAGGACTTGGAAATGCATGGAACAAGAGACTAATGGTGAGTAAACTCCTTCCCATAGTTATTATATATATATATGTGTGTGTGTGTGCACATAGACAAGTATGTTTTGAATGGAAACCTGAAACAAGGAAATGCATATAGAAACGGGAAAATCCAAAATTGTGCACAAGTGATTAATTTTCCCCCCTTATTTATTAGTTTGGAAAACATATATGTATATATATGTACCTATATAAATGGCTTTATGTGTTTCAACTGAATTCAAAAACCTGGAAATGCATTAAACTGATCATGAACTTGGAACTGGGCATATTTATGAGAAAACCCTTTTCCACTTAAGATATGTTGTTGATCAGTATAGTGTGACTTATATATATATGGTTAATACTTTTGGATGAAGGGTATTGAATTAATTCAGCCTGCATATTAAACTAGAATGTATAAAGATTTGATGAAACAAAGGAAAAAAAAACCTGTAGAAAATATAAACAGACTGTTTCATGTTATAAACCACCATGGAGCTAAACAAATCAAGAACTAAAACTACACTAATGTTCAACATCAAAGTAGCTCAAAAGAGATCGAAGATTATTATAAAAATATATAGTTTCACTTCAATATTTTATATATATTTACATACATACATATACATATCTTTACTAATAATACAAATACCTTTCCATGGTGAAGCTTTTTTAGGATTGTCAAAAAACCCCAATGCTCTCAAACCAACTCAAATGAATTACAGTATATAACACAAGGGCGCAATGGTACTTGCAACCACACATATCCCATACCCACTACTTTGTCGGTTGGTCAAACCATGTCCACATTTTTCAATTCTCCTCCAATTTTCCAATCTGTTCTTCCCATCTTCTTTTTTTTTCCTTAAAAACAATAAGCTTGAAAAATTCGTTCATGGTGTCAAATCCTTTATTCCTACACCGCTAACCTCTTATTTATTCCGCCTCTTTAGATTCTACTCCTACCCCCCACCTCACTGTCATTTATGCCCTCTTTACAGCCATTTAGTTATGATTTCTCCTTCACTCCGTCGCTCCTCGATTTGTTTTTCCCTTCCTTGCCCTTCGATAACGATTATGTCCAGATCTGTATGTTTACACCCTCCATGACCTTTTTTTCCCACCGTGACGTCTTCAGCCAAGGTAAAATCCAATTTTACTTCACTTACTTCACATTAATGCTCTTCGCTAATGTTATATTCTCCAAATCTACAGGTATCCATGTTTCTACTCATCTTATTGGTCCAATAACCTGTCTCCTCGAAGAGATAATACGTATTTTTTTTTACTTCTTACATGCTTCTTCACATTTTCTTACTATTTACTACGAGTTTTCCAGGTTCCGCCAAATCTGCTTCTGAAATTCATATCTTCTGCTGCACAAACTATATATCGTTTCAAACTGTATTATGGTTGTCTTATATTCCTTCACAGCTATTGGAAAATTTAATTTGATTTTTTACCACCTGTTGTTCTATTTAAAATTTTCTACGACCTGCTACTGGGAAATTTATTTACAAAGGTAGATAAATAATGTTTAGGGACTGTTGTCGTATTATTAATTTGCATAAAATACAAAGCTTGAGTCTACTTTTTCTTTATGTTGTTTGCAGACGTGGTACACTGATTACCAGGGCACTACCATCCCATTCCAACCATTTTGTTTTGTATCTATGTACGTGGGATGCTGATTGAAGATGATATTAGTATGAAAGGAAAAGCTGCTATGCTGCGGAAATTTAAGTTAACAGTGGTAAATGTTAAATATGTAATAGTGTAAAATTCCCAATCCATGCTGCTCACACTATAAAATTTCATATTTCTAACATAAATGTCGCAGCTGCTAAAGACGGATCTTTTCATCTATAATTGGTTTATCCTTTAAATGCTATCGCCAAATGATGCAAAATATAGTTTTAGTGCAGTCTTAGTGATGGGATAATGCATCAAAAAGGAAATGAAGTCTCAACAAGGTAAGCAACATTATTGCCTTCATTAAACTTATTCTGTTTGTGGACAAATTCTAAGTATAACTGAATTATATGCTAAAATTGATTGTACACATCTTTATGATATGGAATACTTTAGCTTTGAAAAATTCCATAATTAATGCGATTATAATTGAAATATAGTATTGCATTTCAAATTAACGCATTGTATAAGTCCCCGTTAACGTTTTAGGATCAGAATCAGCTAATGTGTTTATTATGTCAATAAATAGTGCCCTTTTATATATGTATGAATATAACCCTTTGATAATAAATGGATACATAGCTTTTATTATATTTATATAATTTGGTATGAATAAATGAGGTAAATGACCATTTTCTGTTAAATAGATATCGGATCCCAACTTACATATTTATGTTAGCTCCAATTAAAATTTTAAAATATATCTATTTATGTGTAATATAAGGTGAATAGCGTGTTTTAAATGTAAGTATTTGTAAGCTATATATATTATTTGCTATTCATAATGCAAACACATATTACTATGATTCTCAATCGGCACATTTGGTCAAAAAAAAAGGTAAATTTTAGTTTGATGATTGCAAGTATAATACTTTTCTAGAAGATAAAATGTGAAGAATTCTTGTTTTGAAACAGGCGTTTTAGGAATTTGAGTACTGAGGGTGGTGCTTTAGTAAATTGCTAGGACATAAATTGCTTTTGACCAAAGAATTTACAATCGTTTAGCATTAAAACATCGCATAATTAATGTGATTTTAATTGAAATAAAGTAAAAAATTGAAATTACAGCTATATACAAGTGTTCAACTAACTTTTTACAATAAACAATACCAGCAATGTTCAATATGGCAATAAATGATTCCTTTTTATATGTATATTATTTTACTAATTAATGGTTAAATATAAATCTAAATTAATAGTGGTAAATGTTAAAAGCACTGCTATGAAGCCTGAAAATCAGGGTGTCAAACAGTGTGAAAATTCCGTAATTCACGAAGAAGCAACCGACTCAGGTGGAAGTGGAAGGAGAAAAGCTACAGCAACCCTTAGATTTATATTTCGCACATTTTGACAAAATCAATTTCAGGCGTTTTAGCATTTGCGAATGTTAAATATGTAACATTGGAAATAGGTTAGCATGGGGATCAAGCAATCGTTTGGTAGTGGGCATGGTGTTGTTGATGGTATGGCTACCAAAGGATTAGATGAGGAGGACTGGAAGTATTCAAAGAAGAGGAGCTTTAAGCCCAAGTTGTGCCCAAAAAAAAAACGAAGGTATTCTTTTTTGTTTTTAACATTATTACTATATGATCACCCGATATGCTTATTTTTTGCCTCATGTCTCTTAATTTTTGATGTCATGTACTAATTCACGACAATATACGTCTGCATTTCCTTACAGTCAATCATGTTGATATTCAACCTTTGCTTGCTTAGTTTAGGGATAGTTCACTATTATTGTCTTCAATAAATTTATTTTGTTTGTGGCTAAATTCCAACGATAATTGAATTATATGCTAAAATTGATTATACATACTTCATGACGTGGAATATTTTAGCCTTGAAAAACTCCATAATTAATGCGATTGTAAATGAAATAGAGTACTGCCTTTCAAATTACAACATCGTATATGTTCCTCTGTGTTTTTAAAATAACTTGACCACGTTCGAAACTGCTTTTCTTTTGATTCCCCTAGCCTGTTTCCTACAACTGCATGCAATATTGTAAGTTGTATATGTATTATTTGCTATTCATAAATGCAAACACATATTACTATGATTCTCAATTGGCAGATTTGGTTAAAAAAAGGTAAATTTTAGTTTGATGATTGCAAGTATAATACTTTTCTAGAAGATAAAATGTGAAGAATTTGAGTTTTGAAACAGACGCTTTAGGAATTTGAGTACCGAGGGTGGTGCTTCAGTAAATTGCTAGGACATAAATTACTTTTGATAAAAGAATTTACAATCCTTTAGCATTACAACATCCCATAATTAATGTGATTTTAGAACTAAAAAATTGAAATTACAGCCACTGATTAATCCATTTGGTAAAGTTTAGTTTTTGACCTCGATAAAGGAATAGAAAACGAATGCTAAATTGACTTCATTGCATAAAATTGATGCTTAGATGACATGCACCCTTCTTGAAAAAAAGAGGAAGATATAATTGAAAAAGAGGAATATGAATGGAGGTTTTCATGTTTTTTTATTAAAACCTTGCAACTTTCTAATTCATATTTTTAAGTGGATTTTTACATTTGATTTTGGAAGCAACATAACTTTGATATTCCTCTTCACATTTGATCCATTGTTTTGGAAGCACCCTCCTTGATAAAATGAGGAAGATTCAATTGAAAAATCGGAATATGAATGGAGGTTTTCATTTTTTTTCATTAAAACCTTGCAGCTTTCTAACTTCATGTTTTTAAGTGGATTTTTACATTTGATTTTGGAAGCAACATAACTTTGATATTCTCTTTGCATTCAATCCCATGACATATGCATTTGCTTCACTTTTATTATTCTCTTCTTTCCTTATATTAAAATTTCAAGCAAACATCAATATGGGAAAATTGATAATTTTTTGCTAACAAAGCTCAATAATTTCTCATTGTTTATATATTTCAGCATTTCCCTTTCTCTTCTCTTTCTTTGTTTTATTAAGAAAATTCACAAACTCATTATTATTTTTCAAAAAAATTCAAGCATTAGTAAAGCACCAAACAATTAAGTTAGAATTGAGGTTCCACACGGAAAAAGGGATCCTGTGCAGGAGTTAATTTAATACTTAAGCAGTATAATGTGGTAAAAATATTCTAACCTCAGGCATAAATTATTTAATTGGACTTTGCTTTATCTGGGTACTTCTATAAAGCTGTTTGCCAAAAACATCATTGTGCTGTTTTTGTAGGGATATATGTTTACTATTCTATAGATACAATGAGCGGTCATACGAACCGCACGTATGATCAAATAACAGCTTTTAATTTTGCAATATGAACTACACTCTTCTAATAATTCTTTTATGTCGCATTCCATCCTTAACGAATATTATTTTTACAGTAAACAAGAAATCTGTTCTCACCTACATGTGCCATTCATACTGGAATATATATTAGCTCTCACATTTTTTTTCATTAAAAAAATAGACTATATGCAAATGTACATTGTATTGTAAAATCTTTTTTGAACTTCACACAAATTGAATATTTATACTGATTTAGAGGAACTTTTACCATTCACAAATATACTTTCTGTTTTTCAAAGAAGCTTAAGCAATTACTTCAAGGAGAGGCTAAGGTAGACTGGAATAGTGTTGTGACTCTTGAATTAAATTATTTATTGAGGCTGTTTGATGAAATTCAATTTTATACAAGGCTCGGTTCTTAAAATGATTGAGATATGTGTAACTACTTGCTTACTATTTGGAACTGTAAATTCATTCATGTATATAAGGTGCTTGAATCAATGCAATTTTCTCTACAAATAAAGCAAAATCCTCCCACGTTCCCAAGCCTACGATCTGTACTTTTGACCTGTTATTATTTTCCTCATGCTGCTATTTTAGATGCATAATATAGTGATATCAAACTTGGCATTGTGTAGTCGATTAAGATTAACATGGCGCACTTTAAAATAACTGCAGTGAAAGTACTTCGTTTTTATGTCTACATGTTGGTCGTTGCCTTCCAAGTGAGTGGACGAAATGGAAGACAAAGAGAAGCCTGCCAAGAAGCGCACTATCCTGTATGTTTCAGGAGTTGATGTTGAAGCTTTTTATAAAAATAAAACATGAGCAAAAAAATGGAAGATTACTCATAACTGAAATTCAAAGTTTAAAAATAATTCAAGTTTTCTTACCATATTCGAAAAGTATGCATGTACTTTCAAATATACAATGTTATATGTGCATTTGATATATAACCTTTTCATCAGTTTTGACGTGATTTAGATATTTTTTGCAGCAACATTTAACATTTGTCACCATGGTAATATGGACAAATTACCATTAGATATATATTGCAAAGCAACTGATATATAAAAATTGTAATTGCCAATAGGTATACTTCTTGCTTAATAAATTTTACATTGCTACATACTCTCTTCTATGCATAGCTCGTACATATTACATAACACGCCTGTACAGAATTTCATTTTTCGCTTTTACCCGTTAGTGGATCATTTCCCTATGTTTTGTTCATATTGCAATATTCTATATTTTTATACGCAACAAATGGCAACAATTGTCCATTTTAAAGTTTATTTCCATCTTTGGTCAAATTCATCTATGCACATGCCCATCGGGGTGCATGAGTACATGGGGGTGTGTGTTTTTATATATATATATATTATACACCATGGAAGTATTAAAAACCCAAATTTTAATTATTATAAAATTAGAAACTAGTTACCTAAAGATGTTTGTATATATTAATGATGATTTTAAAAATAAATACCTAGATTTTTTTTACACTGGGTATCGAGATATGTTGTTTTTATAAATTTGGGCAAAATAAATAAATTCTTAGGTTTTGGTCAATAATATCAAAAACATTTTTGAGGGGTCATCTCTGGGTGCAGATGAGGGTACGACCGATGTGGGATGTTTTTTTGGTGGTCGTGGATGATCGGAAGGGTTGATTTTACATTTTTGGGTTTACAGTTCAGGGAGGGTGTTTGAGCATCTCGCATGGAGCCACCAGATGATCGAGTTTGGTGAAATTTGGAATGGAGGAGCTCATGAGGTCGGAGAAGAGGATGGAGGTGGCGTGGGACACTCTGGTGGTCGGGGTCGAGCATGGGGGTCGATGTTGTGGATCAACCTGGAATGAATTTTTCGGTTAGTTGGGTTGAACAACGTTTTTGGGAGAAGAAGCTTTAGGGTCAAGATGGTGGTTCATTAGCAATCGTGGAGGTCGATGTGACTTGCAGGTGGTGGTCTGAGGGTCGTCCGGTAAGTGGGGTGGCGGTGCACGTGCACAGTCTTAGTGTGTACGGTGGGTGATGGCATTTCTTTTCATAGCCATTAGTGTTGAATGAGACACTGGGTATGATCGTTCTGATGTGTTTATATTTGTGGCATTGGAATTGTTTGGTTTTGTAGACTGTTGTGTGGTTTTTAGCAAAAATGGGGATGACTAGGATCAGACAAAGATACCTGAAAGAAGGGGGAAAGTATAAGACACAGGAGAAGAAAAGGACGAACAGAAATAAGGAAAGTGGGGAAACTGGGTTGAATGCGTGAGATGGTGGGAAAGCACAGCTTTGGGCTCAACCCATTAAAAAAAGAGTTTTAAAAGGGTAATGTAAAGTTAAAATTTTAATTCAAGTTTTCATATATAAATAAATATATATATATATATATATGTAAGTATACATATATATATATATATATATTTATATGATATACAGACTGATGTATTTGGGCTTGGCACATCTCAATATATAAAAAAAGTATTAAGTAAATATATATATATATATATATATATATGTATATGAGTAAATCAAGGAGATATGTTCGAATTGTTTAGCTGATGTACATATGGTCAAATCGAACATTTATAACCCCGTTATCAAGTTTAAAACAATTTGAGTCAAAATGAATGAGTTTATTAAGTAATTTAAAAGTGGTATTATTACTAGACATTATTAAAATTTTATTGAATGTAAATTTAGTTAAACTAAGTTAACACGTAAACTACTGATCAATAAAAATCTATAAACGCAATAAATACTCAATTATTTGATCACTGATTTATTATTTGTAATTAATTACGTTGATCGTAATTAAATATTTTATTGACATCTATTAGTGGAAATAAGCATCGTCCCATTATATATTTGATTGACTGAATTGTTTGAATACCTTACAAGTAGAAATAAACATCGTTCTACTATTATATCATTTGACGTATTTTATCAGTTAATATATGTTCAGATATTATCAGTTGATAATATTGAATTGTATTTATGTTGGTTTGTGCAAATTGGGTAAATGACTTGAATGTCGTTTGTTATAAGAACTGTTACATATACCGTTGGGACTGCTAAGCCATTTTCTATAAAGTAACTCAGAAGTGAACGCAAGTTTTAATTGGATATCAATTGTTTTAAGAAACAATTAGATGGATTATTTTTAATTAATTATATTATTAATTTATTTAAAAAGGAAAGATAAATTATAATTAGTTAATCAGGTTGTTCAGGGTTGATTTAAATCAATGGTTTAAATGGGTATTGATTATTAAATTAATTAATTTCAATTAATTTAATATAAGAGGTTTTAATAAATGATTGTTCAAAACTCGAAAATGTTTAATTTAACAGATTTGGTTGGATAATGGTGCGACTAAATAGTAATTTAAATTTGGATAAATTATCTCTGAAGGATGGTTTAAAACTTAATTATCCTTTTAAATAAGTAAGTGAAGAAGATAATTTAGTTTTAAAAGTAATGGAAATCAAATCGATCATTTGGATTAAATTCCCCTGATTTAATATCAAGTTAAAGAATGGTTCAAAACAACAACGTTGTTTTGAAAATGCTTTAAGGTTTGGAAAATCAAATGGATAATTTACCAATTTATGGTTATTAAATATTTTGGACATCAAACTTCTATGAATCTTAATGATAAGAATGATTTCGACTCAAGGTCTGAGAGGTAATTATAATATGCCAACTTGATCGATTTCACTATTATCCGATAGATCGTATTAGTTTGTGTTTAGAATGAGTGTTAGAGATGAATGTCGTTTTCAATTATGAAACGGATATTCAAGAGCGAGATTATCATGTAAGGTTGATAATAATAGTTTTATTGGTTAATTAATAATTATGTTTTCAAATGAATATATAAACAAAGTTAATATCGCATCGAAATATTTAAAGAATTTTTTAATACGGCTTAGCAGATCCAATGGAGATAAATTTGTTTAATTTATTTTATATTTGATAGTTAAACAACCGACTATCAAATCTAGACCTTTTCATTATCGTTTTCGAAGAGATCAGAATCTAAATTCCACTTCGATTCGACATATATGTTTCGAGTCAGAGATTATTGAAGACCATTGAAGATGGTGTTATGCAAGGGCTATTCTGTCAATCTTAGGTAGAAACTGCCTAAGATGGATTTACAGGATAGTGCCTTCGGTTTTTCCAGTCCCAGGACAACTTGTATGGATGAATGTCGGACAGAGTATACCTAACCAATAACGTACATTGATCTCTTCAAACGTATTTATGTTGGTGGCAAAGGAAATCGTTTCTCCTGCTTTATTCCTGTAATATATGAAGTCAATTAGTGGTTGGTGGTATTGACAATGTGGCATTCAAAGAAATGATTTGTCGAAGGCAAGTCCAGCCACAATCCTCACAATCGGGAATTGACAAAAATCGGGCAGGTAGCGTGGCTAAGTGGGTCGCTCCCAATTAGCGTGTATTGTCACTATCTAGAGAAATTCCATTCACTTCTTTATTATTTCGATGCTGTCCCTTTCGGGAAATGGTGGGTAGATCCCAACCGTTGGTGACAATATATTCGATACACTCAAATGAATGAGTGGTCGGTCTTATGTGGCCGGGTTGCAAGATCTTCTTATTGAACCCGGTATATTCCCCTCTAGAGATACACTATCAGAAGGCGGTTCCATACATTGTCATAGTTGGAAATCAATTATCCAATAAGCGCTCGCGGTTTTGATTGTATACTATGTATGTAGAGCGTGAGATGCAAGCGTTCTGCTAGATGATTATTTATTTGTGGCCGATAGACACTATTATAATGTTAGAAGAATTTTGACATAAAGATTATTTTGGGTTATTGCAAGATAAAAACCATCCGTGTTTATGTGTGGAACGGTCTTACAATTACCATTTCTTTCAAAAGGATTTTGAATGTTAAATCAAGTGTTTTAGATTCTCATTAGGGAAAACTTGTTCCGTGTTATACGGCGTGATCTTATGAGATATTGTTTTATTTTCTCAAATTGTTTTAAAATCGTTTACTAATACCAGTCCTTGGGTGCCCAAATTTGTATGGGCAGTCCAATAGTTCAGGATTTTACAGATTTTTCAGAAGGAGCTTGGAGCAAGAGGCTTCACTATTAGATATTTAGAGTTTATTCCGTTGTATTGTTTATGTGATGTACTCTACTGTTGTATGTAAGTAAAAATACAAATTTGTATTCCAAAGGTGATTATACATACATACATACATACATATATATATATATATTATATTTTGTTGCGACTGTGAGATTCTATGTTGTTATTTAGTTCCATCTTTTATCTATTTTCTTCTATTTTAATTTTCTATATTTCTATTTCTCATCCTCTAACTTCTTTCTATTAATGATTCGTATTTCTCGTGCAATTTGGGTTGGATGAGAGTTGTACTCATTCAGCTCAAATGGTATGGATTTGTGGGTCGTTACACTTGGTATCAGAGCATAAGTTTGAGTAGTAACCTTGGCTCTGTGGCATAACTCGATAGAGATGGGATTAGTAATATCCGAGATTGAGTGTATATATATGAGCGCTTACTTGTTAATTGATATAAAACTAGTTTTATATTGTGTTGATTGGTTTGTCGAGAGGTTTAAAAATTCTGTTCGATGCAGGGTGCACACTATACCGAAAAGTATTTATAAACACTTGAACAAAGTGATTCGACATAGTATTATTTTAAAAGCTGGGTAAATGAGATAATGTAACGACCCGCATTCAATGCATCCAAGGATCGTAGAATATTTATTTCTCTAACATATGAAGATGTATGGTCATGTAACTTTGGGAGACGACTATTGGTGTCATTTCCCATGTTCATGATTTTTGCCGATTTTTAAATGATCGTTTTGCCCATAGTTGATCTTGTTTTGGCCATAACTTTTGATTGGTAAGGAGTTTTGACCTAAAACCACTTCCATTAGGTCCAGATGATGCTTTACCTTTCCGTAGAGTGTCACATTATCGAGATATGGCTGAATTAAGGTTTAGAGGGTGAAAAACAACTTAATTAGGCTTAATCGGGCGATTAGCAGCTAGGCCCATTGGGGGATTTCGGGATTTGGGGTATTTAAGGGATGTTAGGGTTAGGGATTTCGGTTTTCACTCATTTTCCAGCCGCCACATACATCATAGAAACCCTAACAATGGCCTCCAACATCTAGAATCGTCTCTAATCACCGTTTAATCAAGGATTAAGCTTAGTAACATCAAATCAAGGAGAAATGGCACCGTTTCAGAGTTAGAGCTGCTGTTAGACACTGGAGATCGCCCCGAATCAGCGGAGTTTCAGTTTTGAAAGTTTTGTTTGTGGCTATGGTGAGTGATTAGCCTTGTTTTTACACTAATTATGGTTAATTAAGGGTAATTAGCGAATTTAAACATGATTAAATTCTGGAAAATATTTATAAATTTCGAAATATTGTTTCAGGCCTCTGTTAGAAATTTGGGTTGATTTGGTTAAGTTTTGCTAATCCTAACATTAGTTATTGCTAATCATGATTAAGGGGAAAACATGGGTTTTTGGGTATGTTTGATCCATTTTAATATAGATTGTTGTTTTGGTGCTTATGGTTGATTATACATGTTGCAATGACTGCTTGGAATGTTTTATGATTGTTTAGAACAGTTAGATTGGTCGAAAACACCGTCGTATGGCATAAAACAGTCGCTGGAAAAGTTGCAGGAAATAGTGCAGGGATCGAATTGGATAGCCCTCCCCCACTCGCGAAGCAAGTATCAAGAACCAATGAAGGAAGCCTGACCCGACCCGCTCGTGGAGAACCACCTCCTTCTTACGAACCACTCTGGTTTGATCACCACGAACTGCTTCAAAAGCTCATGTATCGATGGTCAAGGAAGATCACGAACCGTAGTCCTACCCCGACCCGACCCGAAGTCACGACCCGAACCGAACTGGAGCATGCATGATGGAACAGAACCAGTATGGCACCATGGCTCAGCTTGGGCACCACAACCCGATCCTATGGAGAGAACACGACCCGAACCGAGTGAGGTTGACGACCATGGACTGAACGAGAAGAAGAGAGCCGATCTGAATAGAAGCTTGACTCCGCACCGATCCGAAGGAGACCAAACCCGAGATGCAAAGGTAGTCCAAATGGGAAGTTTGTACTCAAGATCCAGCTGGGAACCAATGAGTTAACTTCATGGTTGGACTTTGCTGTGGGACGTATGCTAAGGAGTTATCGATGTCCATAACTTTGATTCACTGCCGAAAGACGAATGTTAGGCTATGGATCAGCGCAGTGGGGGTAGTTATTACTTCATGGGGCAGAGTGATCATAGCATGGCTATGAGCCAGTGTAGTGGAGTTATCACGACTCCATGGGCTAGAGTGGACATAACAAAGTATTAGTGGTTACGGATCAATGCAGTGGTCCATGGGGCAGAGTGATCGTAACAAAGTATTGGGTGACAAAGCGGTGGATATCGTATGCTTTACGCATTGAGTGAGATATGTGAGGATGGTTGCTATGCTTGATTGTTTTCCATCACTATGACATACACACCCCCACCCCCGTATCCTTTACACTATATGTTAGTGGCACCTTAGTGTATTGTAATGTTGTGCTAACTCTTTGGTTGCAGGTCCAGGTTCAGTTATGGTTTAGTATACCTGTTATTGTTCTGTTTTGCTGCTTATCGCTCATACCAGACTTTTGTCTGACCAAGTGTTTTATGTCTCTTCTTATTACTCTGGGTGCTCCTAAACAAGCAGACTAGAGACAGGTTAGTTGGTTGTGCACGAATAGCTGATCCGGAGACGAGCAGGAGGCCCCTACGTATTATCTACATATATTCTCCCTGTGTTGTTGATGGTCACTGCTTTGGGTATTAGTAGTGTACCTTTCCTTTCTTTTGCTTCAGAAACAGTATTTTGAAGTTGTAATAATGGTTATGGATCATAAGCTGTATTTTGGATTTCCACTGCTATGATGATTATGGTTTAGTTTTCAGCTTATGCACTGTCTCGCCTGTTTTATGTCAAGTATGTTATTATTATATTTTATTCCATGCGCTGTGAGACATTCTTCAGGTTCCTTGTTAGTTCAAATTCCTTTCTTTTCCTTTCTTTGGTGACCGTCCTGTGCTAGTCGGGCATTGGTACAGTGCACTTTCATTAGAAATGTCGGCTGGTGCGGGGCGGGTCATCACATTTGGTATCAGAGCTCTAGGTTGCGTAGTTAACCTAGGGAAGTCACCAAAGAGAGCTAGTACATATATGAGAGCGCATATTTGTGATATTTTGGTTTTCAAAAGCTATATATATATATATACTATTAGTATATTTAAGGATGAAGTCGCACTGCACTAGCACCACTGAAGAGATGGTTAATCGTGTTCTCCTTACAGATTGAACGATGAGCCGATATACGAGGGGTACTGGTAGAGGAGCAAATAATGGGAATGCTCCTGATATGAGGACGATGTTCACTGACCTCATGAGAGAGATGCTTAGGGATGTTCAGAGGGCAACTCTTAATGCTGCAAATGGTGGTGGTGCAGCGGTGCAGGCGCCTAGGGCCGATTTCGCCAAGCTATGCAAGGATTACGCTAGTCTTGGTGGAAAGTCGTTCCATGGAACGGAATCAGCTACAGAAGTTCAGGATTGGTTAGATAGATGTGGGCGTATCTTCGAAGACTTGGGTATTGAAGATGCGATGAAGAGAAAGCTAGCATCCCGTCAGTTGCAAGGACAGGCGATGAATTGGTGGAATACTATTAAGGCAGCTACTTCAGAGGATCAAGTTACATGGGATCAGTTTAAGGCCCGATTCAGTGATAAGTTTATCCCAGTTGTTCAGAAGTCAGAGTTGTTTAGGAAATTTCTAGAGCTTAAGAAGAATGGTAGGGTAGTCTCAGAGTACATTGCAGAGTTCGATACTTTATCGAAGTATGGATTATCCCTTATCGATACTGGCTAGAAGAAGAACGAGAAGTTCATAACTGATCTGGATGGATACTTGGGGGAAAGGCTTATTAACCACATTGATGAGACGTTTGAATCGATTGTGGGGAAAGCATTGAGGTCAGAGAGTCATTACCCTAAGTCGAAGACTGAGGTTGCATCTGTAGAGGAGCCAAAATCGCAAGTAAGCAGTGGAGGCAAGTATAATTCTCAGAATAAAAGGAAGCAAAGTCAGAACCAAGCTAAGGATGGCCAGAAAAAGAGCAAGAAAGATGATAAATGCTTTAGCTGTGGCAAGAAGGGCTATTATGCTAAAGAATGTCGAGCAAAGCCAGCAGACAGGAAGGGCTTCAATTGTGGCCAAGTGGGACATCACAAGGATAAGTGTCTGCAACACCCTAAAAAAAAGCAGATTATGAAAGCATATGCTATCAATGCCGTTCCTTCTTCATCGAATGCCCCAACCGCGGTGGAGAAAGGAAAGAATGTCGTCATTAAAGGCATGCTTTCTGTTTATGATGTTCCTGTTCAAGTATTGTTTGATACCGGAGCTTCCCGTTCCTTCATATCTAGTGACCTGGTAGATAGGTTGGGATTGGAACCCGAGATAGTCGATAGACCTTTAGCGATGACGAACCTGATTGGTGGTTCAACTAGCCTTAGCATGATTTGTCGTAATGTTCTCATATCGAGTCATGAATGCATGTTTGTTTATGATTGCTTTGTTTTGGGCTTTACTTGGTTTGGCATTATTTTGGGAGTCGATTGGCTCTAAAGGTACGGGATGGTGGTAGACTGTGAGGGCTTTTTGGTGACAGTTAGAGTGGACGATGGGCGGAGGGTAGTGTTTGGTGGTCTTCCTAGTGATGGGGTAATGGCTAGTTTTCTAAATTCCCTCGACATCCCATATGATGAGTAGTCAGATGTGCCCATGGCTGGCCAGTATCTGGACGTCTTCGAGGAAGTGACCGAACTTACACCACACCGAGAGATTGAGTTCCGTATTGATTAGGTGAAAGATGCCAGACCTATAGTGATGCCACTTCGCCGTATGGCACCAAGGGAGCAGCGAGAGCTCGGGGTGCAAGTAAGCGATCTGTTGAAGAAGGGATTTATCAGAAGAAGTGTTTCTGAGTGAGGAGCACCAGTTGTGTTTGCTACCAAGGCAGATGGTTCCCTTCGATTGTGTGTGGATTACCGCGAGTTGAATAAGGTGACGAGGAAGAATAAGTATCCTCTACTGTGGATAGATGATTTGTTTGATCAAGTGAGTGGCGCAAGAGTGTTCTCCCGGTTGGATCTCGCGACAGGATTTCATCAGCTTAGAGTGGAAGCTGAGAGTATAGCTAAAACGGCATTTCGGACGCTATCTGGACTCTATGAGTGGTTGGTCATGCCATTCGGATTGACCAATGCACCAGCGTATTTTTCTGATCTTATGAATAGGGTATTCAGGGATCAATTGAATAAGTTTGTTCTTGTGTTCGTAGACGATATCTTGGTTTATTCAAGGACAGAGGAAGAACATAAGGAACACTTGAGGATAGTGATGGAGGTGTTGAGAAAACACCAATTGAAAGCAAAGTTTTGCTAAATGTCACTTCTAGAGGTAGGAAGTGAGATTCTTGGGCCATGTTGTTTCAGAGAATGGCATTGCTGTGGACCCTATGAAGGTAGCTACGGTACAGGATTGGTCTACGCCCAAGAATGCAACAGACGTAAGAAGTTTCTTGGGATTGGCTGGATATTATCGTAAGTTTATCCAAGACTTCTCCAAGATAGCAGCACCCTTGACTCAATTGACCAAGAAAAATCAAGGTTTAGTCTGGGACGAAAAGTGCGAGAATGCATTTAAGAGTCTAAAGGAAAAGTTGACATGTGCACCAATGTTAGTCATTCCTAAAGGGAACAAAGAGATGACAGTATACACAGATGCCTGTGGTACTGGACTAGGTGCTGTATTGATGCAAGGAGGTTGGGTTGTAGCTTATGCTAGTCGACAACTGAAACCGCACGAGAGAAGATATCCTACCCATGATTTGGAATTGGCAGCGATCGTGTTTGCATTGAAGATGTGGAGACATTACCTCTTGGGAGAAAGATTCGAGTTGTTTACCGATCATAAATCGTTAAAGTATCTTTTCTCTCAGAAGGATCTAAATCTCTGACAACAAAGATGGTTAGAATTCTTGGCTTCTTATGATTTTGATATTGCATATACACCAGGAAAGGGCAATGCGGTAGCTGATGCATTGAGTAGAAGACATGCCAATTTAGGGGCTATGTTTCTAGAATGGAAGCAACTGGAGTACATCGCTGGGTATGATTTCAGACCAAAGTGCGAATTGGATCCAGAAAAGTTAGCAAGTTTGATGATCCGACCCACTTTGATTGAGCGGATTGGTTCCAGTCAGAGGGACGATCCTAACCTATTGGATCATCTCAAAGTTAGAGATGGGAATGGACGAAGAGATGAACAAGTATGGGCTTGATCGAGATTGATGGCTTAGAAAGAATGGAAGACTAGTTGTGCCCAATGTCAAGGGATTGAGGGATGAAGTGCTTAGAGAATGTCATCACTCAAAACTGACTACACATCCCAGTGTTAACAAAATGTATCGAGACATGAAGCATACCTACTACTGGGAAGGGATGAAAAGAGACGTTGGGAAGTTTATATCCAAATGCATGAACTGCCAGCTAGTTAAAGCTGAGCAAAAGAAGCCTAGTGGTTTGTTACAACCATTAGAAATTCCATAATGGAAATGGGATCAAGTCTCAATGGATTTCATTGATGGGTTACCAAGAACTAGATCGGGCAATGATAGCATTTGGGTGATTGTGGACCAATTGACTAAGAGTGCAAGGTTTATACCCGTCAAGTCAAACAGGACGACAGCTAAGTTAGCGGAACTGTAGATAAAGTGGGTAGTGAGATTTCATGGAATACCCAAGGAATTTTGAGTGACCGAGATCCGTTGTTTACTAGTGGATTTTGGAGGAGCTTACAAGAGGCGTTATGATCAAAATTACATCTCAGTATTGCGTATCATCCTCAAACCGACGGTCAGACAGAGAGGGTGAATCGTATATTAGAAGACCTCTTAAGAGCTTGTATATTGGATTTTGGTGGATCATGGGATGACCATTTACATATAGTGAGTTCGCATATAATAATAGTTATCAATCCAGTATTAGTATGGCTCCATTTGAAGTTTTGTACAGAAGACCGTGCAACTCACCGTCATGTTGGTTAGAAACTGGAGAGAAGTTTGTTCTTGAACCAGATGTGATAAGAGAAACCTCAGACAAGATTAAGATCATCCGACAACGAATGAAGGCTGCCCAAGATAGGCAGAAGAGTTATGCTGATAAGAGGAGAAGAGATTTAAAATTCTCTACTAGTGACTTGGTTTTTGTCAAGATTTCTCCATTAAAGAGCGTGATATGATTTGGTAGGAGAGGCAGGTTAACACCAATATTTGTTGGTCCTTTCCTAGTTTTCGAGCAAGTTGGGAATTTGGCATATAAAGTTGAATTACCAGAGAAGATGACAGGAGTTCATAACGTATTTCATGTTTACCAGTTAAGGAAATTCGTGCACGATCCCGATGCGACCATTTCACCTGATCAGTTGGATCATATCAAAGTAGAACCCGAGGCGGTTGGGAACCGTAAGCCGATTAGTATTGTTGAGCACGATACGAAGCAACTTCGAAGGAAAGTGGTGGATCTAGTCAATGTTCAGTGAGGCGAGAATGAGAAAGATTGTACTTAGGAAACAGAGGAGAATATGAGGAGGAAATATCCAGAACTCTTTGCCTGGTAAGATTTTAATTGCGACTTAGTTTTTCGCATGCTAGGATAGACTTGTTTGTTGTTTTGTATGTTTGATTGTTGTGAATGGTTGGTAGGCATGCAGAATCCTTTGTTTGTCTCTTAGTTAAGGAATTTCAAGGGCGAGATTTCTTTTGGGGGGGGGGGGGGAGGAGAATGTAACGACCAGCATTTTACGCATCAAATGATCGTAGAATATTTATTTTTCTCACATACGAGGTCGTATGGTCATGTAACTTTGGGAGACGACTATTGGGGTCATTTCCCATGTTCATAATTTTTGCCGATTTTTAAATGATCGTTTTGCCCCTAGTTGATCTTGTTTTAGTCATAACTTTTGATTGGTAAGGAGTTTTGATGTGAAACCACTTCCATTAGGTCCAGATGATGGTTTACTTTTCCGTAGAGTGGTCACAATAGCCAAATGGACTTATCGTTTGGGAGATATGACTGAATTAAGGTTTAGAGGGTGAAAAATAGCTTAATTGGGCTTAACCAGGCGATTAGCAGCTAGGCCCATTGGGGGATTTTGGGATTTGGGGTATTTAAGGGCTGTTAGGGTTAGGGAGTTCGGGTTTTACTCATTTTCCAGCCGCTACATACATCATAGAAACCCTAACAATGGCCTCCAACATCTAGAATCATCTCTAATCACCGTTTAATCAAGGATTAAGCTTAGCAACATCAAATCAAGGAGAAATAGCACCATTTCAGAGTTAGTGCTGTTGTTAGACGCTGGAGATCGCCCCAAATCAGCGGAGTTTTAGTTTTGTAAGTTTTGTTTGTGGCTAAGGTGAGTGATCAGCCTTGTTTTTACACTAATTATTGTTAATTAAGGGTAATTAGTGTTAACTAGCGAATTTAAACATGATTAAATTCTGGAAAATATTTATAAAGTTTGAAATATTGTTTCAGGCCTCTGTTAGAAATTTGGGTTGATTTGGTTAAGTTTTGCTAATCCTAACAATAGTTATTGCTAAACATGATTAAGGGAAAAACATGGGTTTTTGGGTATGTTTGATCCATTTCAACACATTAGATTGTTGTTTTGGTGTTTATGGTTGATTATACATGTTGCTATGACTGCTTGGAATGTTTTATGATTGTTTAGAACAGTTAGATTGGTCGAAAACGCCGTCGTATGGCGTAAAACAGTCGTTGGAAAAGTTGCAGGAAATAGTGCAGGGATCGGATTGCCCTCCCCTACACGCGAAGCAAGTATCACGAACCGATTATGGAAGCCCGACCATACCCGCTCGTGGAGAACCATCTCCTTCTCATGAACCGCTCCAGTTTGATCACCACAAACTGCTTCAGAAGCTCATGTATCGATGGTCAAGGAAGATCACAAACCGGAGTCCTACCCGACCCGAACCGAACCGAACTGGAGCATGCATGACGGAACATAACTAGTGTGGCACCATGGCTCAGCTTGGGCACCACGACCCGATCCTATGGAGGGAACACGACCCGACCCAAGCGGGGTTGACGATAATGGACTGAACGGGAAGAAGAGAGCCGATCTGAATAGAAGCTTGACTGTGAACCGAAACGGAGTAGACCAAACACGAAATGCAAAGGTAGTCCAAATGGGAAGTTTGTACTCGGGATCCAGTTGGGAACCAACGAGTTAACTTCATGGTTGGGCTTTGCTGCGGGACTTGTGCTAAGGAGTTATCGACGTCCATAACTTTGATTCACCACCGAAATACAAATGTTAGGCTACGGGTAAGTGCAGTGGGGTAGTTATTACTTCATGGGGGCAGAGTGATCGTAGCATGGCTATGAGCCGGTGCAGTGGAGTTATCACGACTCCATGGGGGCAGAGTGGACATAGCAAAGTATTAGTGGTTACAGATCAGTGCAGTGGGGCCGTCACGACTCCATGGGGCAGAGTGATCGTAACAAAGTATTGGGTGATCAAAGCGGTGGATATCGTATGTTGTACGCACTGAGTGAGAGATGTGAGGATGATTGCTATGCTTGATTATTTGCCATCACTATGACATGCACACCCCCACCCCCGTATTCTTTACACCATATGTTAATGGCACCTTAGTGTATTGTACGGTATGTTGTGCTAACTCTTTGGTTGCAGGTCTAGGTTCAGGTATGGTTTAGTATAACTGTTATTGTTCTGTTTTGTTGTTTATCGCTCATACCAGATTTTTGTCTGACCCAGAATTTATGTCTCTTCTTAATACTCTAGGTGCTCTTAAACGAGCAGACTAGAGACAAGTTAGCTGGTTGTGCACGAGTAGCTGATCCGGAGACGAGCAGGAGGCCCCTACTTATTATCTACATATATTCTCCTTATGTTGTTGATGGTCACTGCTTTGGGAATTAGTAGTGTACCTTTCCTTTCTTTTGCTTTAGATACAGTATTTTGAAGTTGTAATAATGGTTATGGATCATAAGCTGTATTTTGGATTTCCGCTGCTATGATGATTATGGTTTAGTTTTCAGCTTATGCACTGTCTCGCCTATTTTATGTCAAGTATGTTATTATTATATTTTATTCCATGCGCTGTGAGACATTCTTCAGGTTCCTTGTTAGTTCAAATTCCTTTCTTTTCTTTTCTTTGGCGACTGTCCTGTGCTAGTCGGGAATTGGTACAACACACTTTCATTGGAAATGTCGGCTGGTGCGGGGCGAGTCATCACAGATAATTTTGCCCAAATATATATTTGGTTATAAAAGAATAATTTTCAGAAATTATTATTATATATGGATATGTCGATGGTTGTTGTTATAATCAAATATGATTATAAAAAATGAAATGGTTATATTAAACCAAATTGAATTTGTATAAGAATAAGGTATATAAATAAGACAAATTGGAGAATTGTTTGAGTAAACCTAAATGTTTTGGGAGAATTCGAAGGTTTTGAATTTATGGAATCAAGATATGAGATTTCAAATTGGTTTAGAATAAAAACCGAAAATTTGAAAATTTATATGGAGATAAGAAATTGGAACCTAACTGGAGATTGATTGAGTTAAATGATTTTCGGAGTATTGATCTGATGTTGATTTTGGTCTTCAGGATTGATACTTCAAGGATTATTTTCTTACCAATTTATGGTTAGGGACTGATGAATGTTGAAGAATAGCAATGAAAGAAATGTTTTCCAATTGTATGTAACAAATATTTCTAGTTATGAAACTGACAGTGATTGATAGCTAATTACTAATATATTGAATATTTTGATTGCTGTGAAATGTTTGGTAGATAAACTATGTGTTTTGGATGCTTTGTTTGTTGTGAATATTAGGGGATAACCCATATATGTGTTATGTGGATATAGACATAACTGTAATCTCTTCATTCTATTCAATTTCGAGGACAAAATTCTTTTAAGGGATGTAGACTGTTACGTCCCGGTTTTGACTGATTTTATAACACAATTTATTTTGGATTATTTTAATATTTGATTTAAAATAATAAAGTGTGAATACTAAATATTAGGAAACTTTAAGTATATATATTGAATAGTTTAAAATTCCTCAACCAGTGTAAATGTATATAAAACCAATAAGTAATGTTTTGTCAAATGTTTTATACTTTTAGTTGTGTTGCAGAAACTCTGGTTAAATATAAGATTTGAATATTACAGAAAATAGATTAATAATTATTGAAAAATGCTATATGTATATTTTTATATGTAAATACACACATGTGAGGGCCATTTAACATTTTGTTTGCAGTTAAATTTGTTCTTAATACATGTGAATATAATTTTGGTTCTTAAACTAATGAGAATATTTAAAATAAATCTAGAATACTTCTCACACAAATTTAAAAAGAGATATAACATTTAAATTGATGTAAATAAGCATATGATCAAAAATATTTAACTACTTGGAAGCCAAGTTTTAGTTTTAGTAATATTTACATGAGTACACATATTTGTATGCTACAATGGTTAGCATAACGTTCTAGGTTGCAACAACTTTCATTTCCAATACATAGAGTGGGTAGCCTACAAACTTTGGCATCAATAGCTTAAGGACTATGCTTAAGCACATGTATGGTCGAAATTCATTTTAGGAAGAAACATTTAAAATACATCCTCACACATCCTCTCAATCACCCAAAATGCATGTGCAGGCAAAGAGATGTATATATACACTTTTGCTCCTCCTTTCAAATCAAATAAGAAGCCTACACCATAGGTCAAAAATACTACAGGCTACAATACATTTCTTAGTAGCAAAGTAGTGCATATATAAGCATTATAGGCACATAGCCATGCACTAGCTGGAAGAACATGGAAGAAATGACCAAACATCCACCATTTAATCAATAAAGATAGCAAAAAAAATTCTACTCTGTGAAGCCTACCCATGCTAGAGGCCACCCCATATTTTATATAGTTTGTTCACCTATAAATACCCGTGTATACTCCCTTTAGCCCTCACCCAAATATGAAGCTTAGAGACCCACAAACTAGAAGAAGAAAAATGCAGAGGGCCATAGAACCTAAAAACAAAAATGGTAGAAGAAGCAGTCCAAAACCATGAACCTGGAAATGCTACAAAACAATGAACAAATGAAAATTTGGGACTTGGAAATGCATGGAATAAGAGACCAGTGGTGAGTAAACTCCTACCCATAGTTATTTAATATATATATACACACACACACATACATACATACATAGACAAGTATGTTTTGAATGGAAACCTGAAACAAGCAAATGCATATAGAAACCGGAAAATCCAAAACTGTGCATAAGTAAGTAATTTCCCCCCTTATTTATTAATTTAGCAAATATATATGTATATATATATGTACCTATATGAATGGCTTTATGTGTTTCAACTGAATTCAAAAACCTGGAAATGCATTAAACTGATCATGAACTTGGAACATGGCATATTTATGAGATTTATATTGGATGAAGGGTATTGAATTAATTCAGCCTGCATATTAAATTAGAATGTATAAAGATTGGATGAATCAAAGAAAATAAAAAAAAAACCTAAAGACGGATATAAACAAACTCTGTTTCATGTTATAAACCACCATGAAGCTAGAAAAATCAAGAACTAAAATTACACTAATGTTTAACATCAAAGTAGCTCAAATAGGATCGAAGATTATTATAAAAATAGTTTTACTTCAAAATTATATATATATATATATATATATATATAATACAACAAGGAATTATTAAAAATACAAATTCGATTATTATAAAATTAGAAACCAATCACCTAAAGATGTTTGTATATGCTAATGATGATTTTAAAAATGAATACCTAATTTTTTTTACACTGAGTATCGAGATATGTTGCTTTTATGAACTTGACCAAAATAAACAAATTCTTGGGTTTTGGTCAATAATATCAAAAACTATTTTTGAAGGGTCATCTCTGGGTGTAGAAGAGGGTATAATCGAAGTGGGATGTTTTTGGTGGCCGTGGATGATCAGAAGGGTTGATTTTAATTTTTTGGGTTAAAAATTTCGTGTAGGGGGTTTGATCATCTCGTGTGGAGCCACCAGATGATTGAGTGTAGTGAAAGTTGGCATGGAGTAGCTCGTTAGGTCGGAGATGAGGTCGGAGGTGGCGTGGGACCCTCTAGTGGTTGGTGTCGAGCAGAGGCGTCGATGTTGTGGATCAACCTGGAACTGAATTTTTGGGGTTAGTAGGGTTGAACAACGTTTTTGGGAGAAGAAGCTTTGGGGTTGGTGGTTCATTGGCGATCGTGGAGGTCAATGTGACTTGTAGGTGGTGGTCTGAGGGTCGTCCAGCGAGTGGGGGTGGCGGTGCACATGCACAGTCTTAGTATACATAGGTGGGTGATGGCATTTCTTTTCGTGGCCATGAGTGTTGAATGAGACACCGGGTATGATCGTTCTGATGTGTTTATATTTTTGGCATTGGAATTGTTTGGATTTGCAGACTGTTGTGTGGTTTTTGGAAAAATGGGGATGCTTAGGATCAAAGCAAAGATACCAGAAAGAAGTGGGGAAAGAATGAGAAACAGGAGTAGAAAGGGACAAACAGAAATATGAAAAGTGGGGAAACTAGGTTGAATGCGTGAGATGGTGGGAAAGCTTGTGGACTTTGGGCTCAGCCCATAAAAAAACAAAGAAAAGAGTTTGAAAAGGGTAAATTAAAGTTAAAATTTTAATTTAAGTTCAATATACATAAATATATATGCAAGTATGTATATTTGTATAATATATGGGCTGATGTATTTGGGCTCGGCCCATCTCAACATATAAAATAATAAGTTTATATATATATATATATATATATATATGAGTAAATCAAGGAAATGTGTTCGAATTATCTAGCTAGTGTATGTATGGTCGAGTCGAATATTTATAACCCCGTTATCAAGTTTAAAACAATTCGAGCGAAATTAATGAGTTTATTAAGTAGTTTGAAAGTGGTATTAATACTAGACATTATTAAAATTTTATCGAATGTTAATTTAGTCGTAAACTAAGTTAACGCATAAACTACTGATCAATAAAAATCTGTAAACGCAGTAAATACTGAATTGTTTGCTCAATTAATTGATTTATTTATTTGTATTTAACTATGTTGATCGAAATTAAATATTTTATTGACATCTGTTAGTGGAAATAAACACTGTTTCGCTATATATTTGATTGGATGAATTGTTTGAGTACCCTGTTAGAAATAAACACAATTCTACTATTATATTAGTTTGACATATTTTATCAGTTAATATATGTTGAAGTATTATCAGTTGTTAATATTGAATTGTATTTATATGTTGGTTTGTGCAAATTGGGTTAATTTCTTGAATATCGTCTATTATATGGACTATTATATATACCGTTGGAACTACTAAGCAATTTTCTGTAAAGTAACTCAGAAATGAATGTAATTTTTAATTGGATATCAATTGTTTTAAGAAACAATTGGATGGATTATTTTTAATTAATTATATTATTAATTTATTTAAAATGGAAAGATAAATTATAATCAGTTAATCAGGTTGTTTAGGGTTGATTTAAATCAACGGTTTGATTGGGAATTGATTATTAAATTAATTAATTAATTTCAATTAATTTAATAGAAGAGGTTTTAATAAATGGTTGTTCAAAACTTGAAAATGTTTAATTTAACAGATTTGGTTGGATAATGGTGCAATTAATTAGTAATTTAAATTTGGATAAATTATCTCTTAAGGTTGGTTTAAAACTTAATTAACCTTTTAATTAAATGAGTAAAGAAAATAATTTTGTTTTAAAGGAAAAGGAAATCAAGTCGATCATTTGGATTAAATTCCATGATTTAATATCAAGTTAATGAATGGTTCAAAACAACAACGTTGTTTTGAAAACGGTTTAAGGTTTGGAAAATCAAATGGATAATCTATCGATTTATGGTTGTCAAATATTTTGGATATCAAACTTCTACGAATCTTAATGATAAGAATGATTTCGACTCAGGGTCTAAGAGGTAACTAAAGTACCCCAACTTGGTCGATTTCACTATTATCTGATAGATCATATTATTTTGTGTTTAAAATGAGTGTTAGTGATGAATGTCATTTTCAATTAAGAAACGTATATTCGAGAGTGAGATTATCACGTAAGGTTGATAATAAGAGTTTAATTGGTTAATTAATAATTATGTTTTCAAATGAATATATAAACAAATATTGTATCGAAATATTTAAAGATTTTTTAATAAGGCTTAGTAGACCTAACGGAGATATATCTTCTTATTTTATTTTATATTTGATAGTTAAATCACCGACTATCAAATCTGGACCTTTTCGTTATCGTTTTCAAAGAGACCAGAATCTGAGTTCCACTTCGATTCGACATATACCTTTCGAGTCAGAGATTATTGAATACCATTGAAGAGGGTGTTATACATGTGCTATTTTGTCAATCCTAGGTAGAAATTGCCTAAGATGGATTTACAGGATAGTACCTTCGGTTTGTCCAGTACCAGGACAACTTGTCTGGATGAATGTCGGATATAGTATGCCCAATGCCTAACTGATCACGTACGTTGATCTCTTCAAATGTATTTATCATGGTGGCAGAGGAATTCGTTTCTCTTGATATGTTTTTGGGGGAGTCAATTAGTGGTTGGCGGTATTGACGATGTGGCATTCAAAGAAGTGATTTGTCAAAGGTAAGTTCAGCCTCAAGCCTCACAACCGGTCATTGACAAAAATCGATTAGACAGTATGGCTAAGTGGGTTGCTCCCAATTAGGTGTATTGTCACTATCTAGAAAAATTCTATTCACTTCTTTATTCTTTTGATGTTGTCCCTTTCGGGAAATGGTTGGTAGCTCTCAACTGGTGGCGACAATATATTCGATACACTCAAGCGAAATGAGTGACCGGTCATGTGTGGCCGGGTTGCAAGATCTTCTTGTTGAACCCAATGTATTCCCCTCTAAAGATACACTATCAGAAGGTGGTTCCATACCTTGTCATAGTTGGAAATCCATTATCCAATAAGCGCTTGCGGTTTTGATTGTATACTATGTATGTAGAGCATGAGGTGCAAGCGTTCTACTAGATGATTATTTATTTGTGGTTGATAGACACTATTATAATATCAGAAGAATTTTCATATAAAAATTGCTTTGGGTTATCATAAGGTAAAGACCATCCGTGTTTACGTGTGAATCAATCTTACGATTACCTTTTCTTTCAAAAGGATTTTGAAAGTAAAATCAAGTGTTTTAGATTCTCATAAGGGAAAACCCGTTCGGTGTTATACATCGTGGTCTTATGAGATATTGTTTTATTTTCACAAATTGTTTTAAAATCTTTTACTCACACCAGTCCCATGACTGGCCCATAGTTTATTTTTTATGTTTTCCTTAAACTCTTAGGTGCCCAAATTTGTACGGGCAGTCCAAAAGTTCAGAATTTTACAGATTTTTCTAAAGGAGCTTGGAGCAGAAGGCTTCAATGTTAGATATTTAGAGTTTATTCCACTGTATTGTTTATGTGATGTACTCTGCTATTGTATGTAAGTAAAAATACAGTTTTGTATTTCAAAGGCGATTATATATATATATATATTATATTTTATTCCGCTGCGACTTTGAGATTCTATGTTGTTGTTTAGCTCTATATTTTATCTGTTTTCTATCTTTTTGTTTCTCGTCCTCTAATTTCTTTCTATTACTGATTCGTATTTTTCTTGCAATTTGGGTTGGACATGAGTTGTATTCAGTCAGCTCAAATGGTATGAATTTGCGGGTCATTGTATTTTGTTAAATTATGACTGCAATCAAAATGAATGCATGATTTTTTATATTAAAAACTTTTTTGATTTGTTGGTATTTAATGAGGGTAAACCATTTTTTAATACGGTATTAGGACGAGGCTCGTACTTCGCACACCGGCAGATGATCTATCAGAGCCAGTTCTGAGGTTTATAATGCCCAGTGCGAAATTCCTAATGAGTCCTTTATTGTACAAAATTGTTCTAACGTATTGAATAAAATTATTGTTTAAAAGAAAAACCATGCTTTATTTTAAATATAACCTTTTAGATTAACATTAAATTAATCAGTATTTGTATAATTTACACATAAATGAAGTACCTAACATATTGAAACTGCATTGCAGACAAAGAAAGATTCAAAGAGCTCAATCCTTTTGCTAAATCTCAACAATTAGAACATTTTAAAAATGGCAACTTTTAGCATAAACAAAAAGTGCAACTTAAAAAAAATAGTTTGAAACTCTTATTATTTTTTGGCCATGATCGTTTTCCTCTTCGAATCATAATAATAATAAAATATTATACCGTTCATAAACAAATTTGCTTCAAATTTAAGTATAACAATACTAATTAACGCCCACTTCAAAATTAAATACATAATGAAAATCTATTAGCATAGGAAATGGCCTACCTCAATGTAGGCGGTACAATCCAAGGATTACTGTAGAGTTCCCAGTCACACAATTCAAATCGTTTCATTAGAGAAAACTTCTTTTCGCTAGTCCTCAAAAATGATATGAATAAAAAAGATGATACTTTGCTGCAAAGGGCCAACAAGAAAATTATTCTAATCAATCAAGTGTTTGTATTAAAAAAATATCACAGCACCTATGAAGTGAATTTGAGCATGGCCTCTTTCCTTTAATGAAAAATGAAAATAAGATTCAGATCCTAAGTTTTTGCAACACAGTTTACTACTGAAGATCGATACATACCAAGCTACAAATCTGCAAGCTCGAAATCACTAAGCTTCTATTTTGTTGTTAGTCAATAAATCTATCATAAATTTTTACGAAATTGAACAAATTAGGGCTAGCTTATCTCAAATGTGTCATGCCGCCTTGCTATTATTGCCTTTACCAGTCCCTGAAGCTTGTGGCTTAACTTGTTGCCATGCTCGCCATCAGTATGCGTTGTGTTATGACTGCTACCGGCGAATTTTTCCTTTCTCCACTGTTTTTTTCTTCCCCTTTTTGTCTGTTGTTGGCCACGATAAAATACGCTTCCCTTTTCTTTTTGAATACCCGTACCTACGCACGGTTGGCACTTGGCCAAAACCAGCCCTTTGATCTATGATAATGGAAGGCAAAGAAAATGATATGTAACAATAGTTGCTTATTTTCTAAATTACATTATCATAGGAAACCACCCTTTTCACAAGTAGTATATTTATCTTTAAATTCCAAATAAGCATTTACTATTCTGTTAATTTATGACTACATTCAAAATGAAAGGGTTGTTTTTTTAATTGAAAACTATTTTGATTTGTTGGTATTCAACAAGGATGAACCATTTTAAATAGGATACTTTAGTTATTACTTTTCAAAATTTATTCCCTCTTCCCGCTACATGAATAGCCATTTCAATGACAGAGAGATATTGTTTTCTAGCTGAGGCTTGATCATGAAAGCAGAAGTTTTATAAAACACCTCCTTTACAAAGTTAGCAGCTACATACTGATGCATAAACTTAACCAAATAATTCGTATGTTGTATATTTCTTTCTGCTCGCCCACTGTGCTAAGATATTGCTTTCAATTGAAATTCAACTACTTTTTTCCACATAAATGTCATGATTTGATTAATGTTCATGTTTCCTCAGGTATGCCGATGATTTAGATCTATGGCTACTACCATTTTGATTTAATGCAGTTCAATCCTATGAACTAAGAAGTTAGAAATTTTTTCTTAACGGGATAAAATTAACTAAGTTCGGTTTATGCAATTTGTTTTAGATTGTAGTTAAATCCGATTGGTCTCATGTACCTATAATTTATTTTTTCTAGGTTTATCCATCCTGCGATCTTTATAGCCAATTATAATTGACTATTTTACATAACATGTTCTAAAACTAGAACATAACAATGCAATATACCTTTTCAGTTTTGATATCAGCGAAGAATCTTTAAAAGAAAGCGGTCAATGTCATTTTATTATGCAAAGAAACGTAGGTTAGATAACTACTTATTCAAAATGATAAAATGATGGAAGCTTTACAAACAAGTAACAAGTCTTCATGATTCATTCGACAAAATTGGTATAGAAAGTAATGTGGTTATATTCTTTACCATATAACTACCACTATCCTTAATATTACTGGAGTGCTACTATTCACACCCTGGTTTACACTTCGGGCTACCAAAACTAAAAGCACCCCAAATATTTCAAATATCCTCTTCTGGCCACCGTGTAAATTAATAACTTAAAACTGGAGAGGTCACCCGCACATACCTCTACACGAACGCTTCCTTCCTCACTTAGAGCTCTTCCACTGCGAATAAAATACTCAAAGTCAAATAGTTCAAGAAAGAATAACATAATCCATTTTCATAACCACACTAGCAATTTTAATTTTTATAAATGAGTACTTACTTTGTCGGTTGTGAAATGATTCATCACAAATCAACATTTATGTCTTTTGAGTCATTTGATCGAACATCTTACATCATATTATCACAATCATCATGTTTATCGTCCAATTTATCACCATTCAAATTCTACATCTATCAAACGACAAAAAAATTATCAATTCGAAAAAGAAGATACGTAAGTTATACAGATAAAACCCTATAAATCAAAACCTACATTGTCATTCTCAATTACAACGTCATCAAATTTAATGTCCTCCAAGCTTGAAATTTCCAACGTGGTGGAAAAATATATCCAAAAACACAATGAAAAACCCTAACCATTAAAAAAACCTAACAACTTGTTCTATATCATAATAGAAAACAAGAAAAATCAATCAATTCTAACCTTTTTTTTATTTCATCTCTAATAGACACAGAAGAATATTTCTTTTGTTATGGATTAAGGTTTGAAATTGTAGAGAAGTACGTGTTTTTTAGTAGAAGAACGGTGGTGAATGACTGAGTGAAGAAATAAGTGGTGGCTAGAAGAATATAAAAAATAATCATTTGTATTAAATTTATAAAGGTGGCCGGAAGTGTAGATCGGGGTGTGAATAGTTGCACCCTATTACTGTTGATTTTAGTTTGTCAAGTGAACTTACAGTACTAGAGAGCTATGAGTCATTTAATCTCATAATTAACAATCACTACTATAATGCTATCAAATTTAGATGTATTATACTTATATTGCACTATTCAAAACAATTTTAAATGCTAAACGAGCTTTTATATTAGCTTATTTTAATTAAAAAATATGTTGTAGGTGATTGATTCTTTGCTAGAAATCAAGAATTATGCGATTCTTTTCTAGAAATCTGACATTTACCCATGCAGGGTTATTTTTGTCACCTCTATTAAGGATGCTTTTAAACTAAAACTTATTCGAGGCAA
This sequence comes from Allium sativum, assembly GCA_030737875.1. NCBI lineage: Eukaryota > Viridiplantae > Streptophyta > Magnoliopsida > Asparagales > Amaryllidaceae > Allium > Allium sativum. Next base: position 91,942,910 of record CM060916.1, on the reverse strand, counting down.
CCACTATACTCACTTACTATTTCCGCTGCATGTTCATTTTTTGTGATTGTATTTCCCTTCTCCTTATCTCAAAGTTTCTTTTCTAAGTAATATGTCAACCTTTGTCATAAGATTTTAATGGTTTATTGATTTCCGCTTCTTCCCGTTTCAACTTGGTTCAATCCGGAAAGTGAAAATTCATTGGTTCTTCACTTCAATATGTATCAGTTATAAGGACTATTTTTTAGTACTTCGAAACAAAATATTTTTGCAATTCCTACAACCATCATTATAAACTAAAAGCATCACTTGGTGCTAGAAAGTGTTAGGAGCAGTAATCAATTACCAAAGGTACCGCTTATGTTACTTATTTCCTCCTTTTTTATTATATAAGTTGTTCTTCAATGCATTTATTTTCAGGATTTATGATGTTTTGTCTAAAGCACACATTAAAAATGACCTTAGATTGTTTAGCAACTCATGACCATAACCAATCATATATATCAAACTGAATTGGAAGAATGGGATGATTCAGATTTCATTTTACACTAATATCACCAATATGCGTATTATAAATAATTAGTTGATGTTGTTTTAGATTACAGGCCATCTAATATAATTTTTGAAAGTAGTCTAGCAAGTATAGTTCGATACCATTGTCAATTGACTCATATACGAAGGATAAACAAATTCTGTTATAACATATATATATATGTATGTATGTATGTATATGTGTGTGTGTGTATATATATATCGCTCTTTATTAATAGTTGGTTTGAAAGCACAACTTTTAGTTCGAACGTGAACTTCCAAAAATACGCTTGCATATATTTAATTTTATAAATTACTTTAAAATAGGATCTAACGATTGACTCTTTTTACAAATTCAAACTGCATTTATATAAATAATAATAATTTTTATTATAGCTTAAAATAGAATTCAACAAATAAACTTTCCTTACAATGTCGTTTTTTTTTCAATTTAACCATACAATAGAACTTAAAACTAACGAAAAATTAGATATTTCAACTCAAAAAAGGAAAAATTCAAACCACTTACATTGGTTCAACTTAAAAAAGCTAGTTAGTTTTACAAATAATCTTCTTTTGGATGTGTTAAGATGTACAATTTTTTTTAAAAATATGATTCATGCGCAAAGCATTATCATGATCACAAGCGAAGCGCGTTCCCTAACGCTCATATCTGTAAATTTAAATATTTTAATTTGGGTTATTGTTATGTGCAAATGTGAAGCTATTGAAGACATGTAAAATCTGTTTGATATGAGTAAGTTGGTGTATTATGATGAACTATGTAGAAACCTTAAAATAAGAAATGCAAATGTGCAGACGATGAAAATAATATTTGTTATCTATTGAACACTACAAGAAGATATATTTAATCATTTGTATGATAGTATGAATAGCTGCATTATTCATTAAATATGAAGTGAGGATTTTTAGTCTAACTTTTGCACCTGATTGATTTGCCATTCAACTACCGTTAAAGACTGATACTTACAATTACTCAACGACTTGGAGCCTTCTAAACATCAACTCCTATTTAATGGTTGTCTTTTAATCTGAGGAAAAAAAAAGAGCAGAAACAGTTCGTTAATGACTGTTGATGAAAAGTAGAAATATCATTATTTTTAATATTTGTGAAACACTTGTGAATGAGTCCAAACGTAGTAATGCAGTAAAAAAAATTCAAAAACGGTGATAGCTCAGTCATTGCACTATTGCTTGTCAGAGCATAACATCACGTGATTTTTAAAAACAATCTGGCATTCACCGAGCTTTTGTTGATATTTGATATTTATGTATGTATCTGTGTGCATGTGTGCATGCCACAAATTCAAAGTTGAAACAATGTGTATTCTGATTTTTGTGCAAGCAAGAAAGGTCTAGGTAAGGTTAAATTTTTTTACCTAGCACTCTGTGATTTTTTGTGAATTTTATTGACTCATGGAATCATGGTCTATGCTCGAGTATTTAACAAAGCATTGTTAATGATGATGGTAGAAGTGAGAAGCTGAGAGCCAACCAAAGTGGCCAGAACATGGAACCCCTTGAAAGAGATGGTACGCTGCTACTTTGACCAAACCAAGACATTAATGAATCTATTTAAAGGGCATGCACGGATTTTGGGATAACTGTTTTCTAAGACGTACATTTTTCGCTTATTTTCTGTTAAAATTTTGATGTGTGAACTGAAAAGAACATAAAGACTCAATCAAACTTAATGACCGATATATCGGCTTTAATATTGTATGCATATTGAAATGACATGGTGCTTTAAATAGTAATATAATGCATAGACTTGTCTTACTTACTGCTATTTCCAGTGAAACAACCACAAGGCAGTTGAAGCATTTAACTGTTGTGCCGGAAGGCATTTAAAGGATGGAATAATGCATTAGGGGGAAATAGAATAGGAACATGGCAGAGCATCTTACTGAAACAAAGGAAATACACAGCTCAATCCTGGATTAGTCGGATCGAGGGAAAGAACAGAGTGGATAACTGTTTGGGTTAAATCCTTATAGTCAGTTTTCTCACTTTAAGTTCTCTATATATTTTTCAGAGAGAAATATGTATTAGTATTGTTAAAATCATGGACTATATTACTTCTTAGCGATTATTGTACTGAAAATGTGAATTATATTGCTCAATCGAATGTATGAATCACTGTTCTATATGGATGAACGCCGTAATTTGATTATATATATATATATATATATATATATATATATATATATATATGCGCGCACACACACATATACATACATGGTTTAACGTTATGCTCAATTTGTTTGTCAATTAGTTTTAAATGATCATAAAAACGATGTATATGTATAATAGGAAAACAGTGTCAAAGACAAAACTGTGGGCATTTTTAGCCGTATGGACGGCCTGCTGAAATTTTATTCTCAAGGACAAAGTATTGATTTTAGATATCAGTTTTGTAGTGTGCATGGTATCCGAATTTGACTACCAGTTTTAAGTACCAGTTTTACAGTGTGTATGGTATCAGAATTTAACTATAAGTTTTACGGGGTGTACGGTATTAGTTTTACTGTGTATTGTCCTTGAGAATAAATTTTTGATAGGTTGTCCTTGAGCTTGAAAAATTATGAAATTTGTCTTTCACAATAAAATCCCCTATGTATAATTGTATTTATAGCATATTTAAGAATTTCGATAATTAATGAGGGTTTTTTGGTAAAAGATCATTATTTTGCACTAGTTGTTAGGAACAAATGATGCAATAGAAAAAGTATTTAAGTTACTTTTTTTGCATTGGTTGTTTCTAAACCAACAACTGGTGCTACATTTTCACCTCTTGCGCCGATTGTACAAAACAACCAATGCGAAAAATAAGTTTTTTTAAGCAATAGAGGTTGATGCAAAAAACTCATTTTTTGCACTGATTGTTGCTAATAACCGGTGCAAAAAAACTTCTTTTGCACCGGTTCTACAACCGGTGCGAAATAAAAAGCCTTTTGCATCGTCTACATTTGCACCAGTTGTAGAACCAAAGCAACAAGGGTAAACAACCGGTGCAAATGACATGTTTTGTAGTAGTAAGTCTTTTATTTGGAGTAGGATATATATAACAATTTGCGCATATTATGTTAAGCATCATGCGGACCTAAGCCCAATGATAGATAAAACCTGCAAAATAGGGTAATATGATTTACTATCTTACATATCACTAGCTTAGGAGTGTGCGAAATTGTGACCTGCCTTAGAAGGTTTTGTCACAGAAATCCTGTGATACCAACCTGAAGATTAATTAAGAACCCTTTTCCGGAAATAAGATGGTAGTCTCGAATTATATATTTCAGGTATGACAGTAAAAGTTCGGAGACTTGTTCTCATTTTCTAAAAGATAAGAATTATAGTCTTAGGATCCAGATTCGGGTATTAATAGAGATCCAATCAACATCCACGTTTAAAAATACATGACCTAGATTATGGTATTAATAATAAAAGGCTAGAAATCCATGTCTGATAATAATAGAAATCCTGAACCGAACCCAGATTCGAGTATTAATGATAGAAGACCAGAAATCAATTTCTGTCAATTAATAGAAGTCCTGCAACGAACCCGAATTCAGGTATTAATGACAAAAGATCAGAAATCTACTTCTGGAAATTAATAGAAGTCTTGAACCGAATCCAGATTCGGGTATTAATGATAGAAGACTAGAAATCCACTTTTGGCAATTAATAAAAGTCCCAAACCGAACCAAGATTTAGGTATTAATGCTCGAAGACAAGAAATCCATTTCTGGCAATTAATAGAAGTCCCGGCCCAAAACTAGATTAGGGTATTAATGATAAAAGACCAGAAATCCATTTCTAGCAATTCATAGGAGTCCCGAACCGAACCCAAATTCGGGAATTAATGATAGAAAACCCGAAATCCACTTTTGGCAATCAATAGAAGTCCTGAACCGAACCTAGATTTAGGTGTTAACAATAGAAGACCAAAAAATCTACTTCTGACAATTAGTAGAAGTCCCAAACCGAACCCAGATGCGAGTATTAATGAAGAAGACAGAAATCCACTTCTGGTAATTAATAGAAGTCCCGAATCGAACCTAGATTCGGGTATTCGTAATTTTGGTGGCTATTCCTGGCTTTTTATTTAAAGAGGAGCTTGTACTTGCTTTGAGTGCTTCCCTTGAGCTTTTGTTCCCTTCTACGAGACAATGTGTAAGTAGCAGCGAGTGTGTGCTTAGAGTGCTACTCCAAATCTTTTTTCCCTCTTGGGGGATAAGATGTAAGTAGAGAATGTATGTTCTTGCAGTGCTCCCTTTGAGCTTTCGTTCCCTTCTATGGGACGAGAAATAAGCAGAGGTATAGAGTGCTCATTCTAGATCAGAGGTAGGACGTGCTTAATCGAAGCAGAGGCAGTGCATGCTCATTTAGAACAGAAGCAAAGGGTGCTTATTGTGTTCCTCTAGAGCATTCACTCCCTTCTACAGGATGAAGACATAAGTAGAGGTAGGGCGTGCTCATCTCTAGAGCAGAGGCAGGACGTGCTTAGTCGAAGTAGAGGTAATGCATGCTCGTCTATGAGTAGAAAAATGACATGCTTATTTAGATGCTCTGTCCCGACCATTTCTAGCGTGTCGGAGGCTTATGCTTTTGATGCTTTAACCCGACCCTTTTCGATTTGGACGCAGTTAAAAGCTTACATACCACCTCCCTCCGGGGGGTGCCTTGCCTTGGCCATCTTGGCGGTTATAAGGTTTTTCAACCGTTGTAGGCTGTTTTACCCATTTTTGGGTAGTTCCAAATTTTAATGGGGGTTTTAATACACCTAATCATGTGGATATTCTTAAGAAGACCTTCTTTTATTCATTTACCGTTGAAAAGTGTAAGTATGGTCTCAAGTGTTCTGCATTCCATGTTTTAGGTACGAGATCACCATTTGGTTTACAAAGTTGATATGCTCCAAGTTTGAGTTCTTGATGAATGATCAAAGGTTCTTCCAAGTTTGGACCAAGGATCCATCCGTTGGATTCTTAGTATTTTCCATTACCCTTCGTAAGACCAAGTCTCCTTTTCAGAAAGTTCTCGTTCTTACTCTTAAGTTGTAGTACTTAGTGTTTGTTCTTTGATATTCAGCCGTTCTTATGGTTGCTTCATCTCTTAACCTTTGAATTAGGATAAGGATTCCTTTTTGAATTATTGATTTGGATCAAATGCATAAGCTATTCTTCTGTGTGAATGGAACTCAACTTTGATTGAAAGTTTAGCCTCACATCCGTATGTTAAAGAATATATAGTGTATCCTGTTACTGTTTTGGTAGGATTCTATATGCCCAAAGTAACGATGGCAATTCATTTACCCAATTTCCTTTAGCTTAGTTTAACTGTTTCTTTAAGATTACCTTTATGGTTTTGTTTGCAGCCTCGACGATACTGTTTTCCCTTGAATGTGCTACACAAGAGAAACTCTTTATGATTCCATTTTTGTTGCATAACCGTGTGAACTCTTCATTTTTGAACTGTGTTCCATCGTCTGATATGATCTTATAGGAGATTTCGAATCGTGTAATGACATTTTTTATCATAAATCTTAACACCTTCTTAGATGTGATAGTTAGGAGTGGTTCCGCCTCAACCCATTTAGTAAAGTAGTCAATTGCTACTACCATATACTTGGCTCCTCCTTTAGATATAGGTAAGTGTACAATTAAATCTATCCACCATACATTGAAAGGCCATGGGCTTGAGATAGCGGTTAAGTCATTTGGAGGTAATCAGGGTATCCTTGAAGACCTTTGGCATTTCTCACATTGCTTGACATAACCCATTACTTGATTAACCATTTGTGGCCAGTAGAAACCATGTTGCATAATCCTTTTTGCTAGTTTGATTCCGTTATAATGATCTCCACAAAATCCCTCATGTGTTTCTTTTGGCAACTTGATCCCATTTTCTAGGCTTACACATCTTAAGTAGGGGAGCAAATGCCCTTTCTTATAAAGCACCTTATTCATAATAATGGAGGTAGGAGCTTAATGCTTTACCCTTCTAGCATCTTTCCTAGTGGCAGGTAATGTTTAATTCAAGAGATAATCAATAATGGGAGCCATCCAAGTATTCTCATAATGATAGTGCATTTCAGTTTGTATGCGTTCTTCGCTAGGAGCTTTATCTATATCTTATTCCCTTTCGGTTCCTCTTGCCAAGGGTTGGAACTTAGTTAAGACTAGTAATTCCTTTCTTGATTCGGATGCCTCCTGTTTGATGCTAGACTTCTCTTGATATCCTATAGGGATAATTCGAGTTTTAGGTGCTCCTTTAGAGCTAGCCAATTTTGCCAAAGAATCAACTTGTGAATTTTCCCCTCTCGAAATCTGATGTATGGAAAAAGTCTTCAAATTGGGTGAGCATTTTCAGTATTCTCTTCAAATATAACGCTAGCCAAGCATCCTTGGTTTCGTAAGTTTATTTAATTTGGTTCACCATAGTTGGGAATCACTAAAGTTATCAATTCGGGGTATCTTAAGTTGTAGAGTCAAACTAGGACTGACAATTAGAATCAAGAACCGAAAACCCGAACCTAACCGACCCGAAAAGACCCGAACCCGAACCGAATCCGATGGTTCTCGGCTCGGGTCTGGGTGATGAAAAATACAATAAAGACCCGATAAAACCCGACCTGACCCGACCAAAAAACATTAAATATATGTAATTTTAGTGTTATTTCCCACCCGGACCCGAACCGACCCGATCAGACCCGAACCGAAGCTCGGGTCGGGTCAGGTCCAGGTTTTGAAAATGTATAGTTTAGACTCGACAAAACCTGACCCGCCTAGACCTTAGACCCGTTGGGTCGGGTCCGGGTCTATCGAGTCGGGTCTAATTACCACCCCTAAGCCAAATTCAATCCTGCTACCATTGATTCATACTCGGCCGCATTATTCGTTGCAGCGAACCCAAGCTTCATCACATAGTGTAAACGATGCCCTTCAGGAGTGATTATTACATACCCTGCCCCTGTTCCTTGCTCATTCGATGCTCCATCTACAATAATTGTCATTTGGCCTTAAAGTCATTTCCCTTTATTGACTGTTCGGTAACAAAACTTGTGCATTTGTTGACAACTCTGCTAGAGCTTGTCCTTTAATTGTTGCCTATGGTTGGAACTCAATTTCGTATAGACTAAGCTCAATTCCCCACTTTACTAACCTTTCAGATGTCTTTGGCTTACTGAAAACTTGCTTTAGTGGAAAATTGGTTAGAACCATAATGGGATGTGCTTGAAAGTAAGATTTAAGCTTCCGAGCTGTAAATAACAAACAATAAGCTAATTTTTCTATTATAGGGCATCGAGTTTCTGCATTCTTTGACCTTCTGCTAACATAATAAATTGGAAATTGTGTTCCATTACTTTCTCTAATGAGAACCGAGCTGATCGCATGTTCAGAAACAACAATATAGAGATACAAGTCCTCACCACTCTGGGGATTAGATAACTTTGGGGGACTTCCCAAATTCTTTTAGCTTCTAAAAAACGTTTCTGCATTCCTCACTCCATTCAAAATTCTTCTTTTTCTTAATTACATCAAAGAACTGTACATACTTATCAATGGCTTTATAAATGAACCGATTCAAGGCTGCTACTTTCTCATTCAAACCCATAACCAGTTTACTTGTTTTGGGTTCATTCATATCTTTTATAGCTTTAATTTGGTCGTGACTAGCTTCAATCTGACATTCACTGACAATACATCCTAGGAACTTTCCAGATGGAACCCCGATAGAACACATCTAAGGATTTAACTTCATATGATATTCCCTCAAGATATTGGACATTTCCTCTTGATCTTCCGAATGATTTTCTTCCTTGTTAGATTTCACTAGCATGTTGTTTACATATACTTCCATATTCCACCCTATTTGATCTTGAAACATTTTGTTGGCCAATCTTTAATAGGTTGCACCGACATTCTCCAATCCAAAGGGCATCACCTTATAGAAATATATTCCCTAGTCAGTAATGAAGTATGTATGTTCTTCATCTAGGGATTTGGTTGTATCGTGACTAGACATCCATGAGGGATAACAGTTAATGTCCACTAGTTGCGTCAACCAATTGATCTATACAGGGATGGGTGCGGCAATCCTTTGGACAAGCTTTATTCAGGTCCGTATAATCGACATATGTCCTCCATTTTCCATTGGACTTTTTCACTAACACTGGATTAGCTAACCATTTGGGATAAAAGACCTCTCAAATAAAACCGTTCATATCCCCTCGAGAACCTAATCTATTATGATCTCTTGTTCACTTGCTAAGTTTATCTCTTCAGTCCTCTTCCTTTTGCTTCCCAAAGGAGTATACCTATCATTCATATGCTTGTTAGTCTTACTGACTTATTTTAGCTTCGAATGCTGGATGTAGAAATCCTTCATCAAAGGATGAAAAACTGTAGGAGAATCGAAATAAACAAGATAATCCCTGTAATACTGGTCAAGAATGGCAAGGTTCAATTAGTAGGAGCTGTTTTGTTCTCCCCGGAGTGTGCCTCAACCTTGTTTTGTTAGGAACTTCATCAAAAGATATTTTGACAAGACGAAAGCGTCCACTTCATCCAAAGCTGGGTAGCCGAAGAAAGCACTATAGTAGGAAGGCTGGTCCATGTTGACGAAAAGAGTCTCGAAGGTTCTGCAGAGAGGAGGTAGTCCAACTTGGACCAAAAGCTTGATTTGCCCAACTAGAGTGTACCCTTTGTTGTTGAAGCCGAAGATTGGCTCATTACTTGGTTCCAACCTCTTTTCGTGTAACACCCTACATACCTTAATGTCACCCATATGAGGATTTCATTAAGAAAGTATGGAGCATTGTAGGAATAAAGACATAAAACATCAAAGAGACTAAGATTTCACAAGACATAAGAGACTAAATTTACAACGGAAGAAGAAACTTTCATTTTACAAAATACCAAAACCACCTTTGTTTCATTTGACCAAACAGTTACGAATTGCCATGTCTCAAAATCTTAGTTAGAAACATCAGAGTAAACAATATTATCCCCAAAATATAGTCAAAAAGATACAACCTAACTTTGAAAAGAGAATAGGAAGTAATCCAACTGGCAGAGATCCATCATGACAAAGCTAGCAAAGAAATATGAACTATACACTTTCTCCCAATAAGCCTGGGGGAAAGAAAGAGAACGGAAGAAATGGAAAGGGTCAAACATAAAGCCTGGTGAGCTGCTGTGATTACCAACTCGACTTACTAAGTCAAGTGAAACAGATAAACATTGGTTCTAGTATCAAAAATGGGTAGGTGTATATACATGTCTAAAGGTGAACAATAGCTGATACGAACTGATAATAAGGACTGGCAACTCTTATAAGAAGATGAATAATAATAAAAATCAGATCAGGCATATTGTATGTTTTGCACTTCTATAGATTCAGACAGAAACAAGTAATTAGGAGGGACTTTTTCTAATGCTACCCAGGCGATCGGCTCCCTACCACACAAATATCCTGTGGCAGCCCCGGCAGTTGAGTGTATCATTCCCTAACCCGACGACCTATAGGACGCAGACCTATTTGTTGGTGTTACAGCTTCTTAGTTTCCCCTAATCGGACATATGCACGCTTATGACTCCGCCGGAATGCACCCGCACCACCTTCCACCTTGAACCTCTTATAATCTAGATCAGTAAAGCATGTTCTGGATCTTACCTAGTATGAGGCCCCTCTCTAAGATACTAACATGGATACAGACTGATGCGGTTCCATAGAATAGAATGACACAAGACACCCCTTAGGCTTGTGCCCTTGCCCTAGGATTTTAAGAGTCCTAAAACCGGATAACAACAACAAGACTATTAGACCTCTTAGCTTATTAATCAATAAGTAATAACTTAACAAGTTTAAGTTTATTAATAAGCATGGTTGTAAATGACATTTCTCTGTAAATGGTATTCTGTGTATAGCCTCTTCCCTAAAACAAGCACATGAATAGATGTATATGCATTACGGTAACTCATTTTACTTCTAATTACATCTGGTACTTACATTCTCCATAACATGTTCTTTACTTAATATTAAATTAAGTATAGTCTTTTTAACACATTTGCATATTTACTTAATATTAGATTAAGTATAATTCACACGTGCTCTTTTTGCATGTTAGTTTCCAATTAATTACCATTCATTCCAATTAACATGTTTTCCCATATTGATTACTTAATGTAATATTAAGTACAATTAGTGTGTTTTCTGTACTAACACTAAATTAACGTACTTTCGAAGTAAACATTGAATGAACACGTTTCCCATTTTAATGACATATTACATTTTTTCGATATAGACGTCAAATTTTCATGTCTACAAATCAGTGTCAATTAACATGTGATTCCAATATCAGTGCCATGTTTACCCAATTAAATTAGCATCATCAAATGAACATAAACATTTAACAAACATAAATGTTTTAATTAAAATTTTGCCAAACCATCATTAAATGATCATAAATGACTTAGTGACATTTTTTTCCTCAAATTAACATGAATGAACGTAAACATTTAATTATATGTTTTTGCCAAATTAATATGAATGAACATAAATGTTTAATTGATATGTTTTCATCAATTAACATATTCCCCCTAACTAATGTCAATAAATGACAAATTATCATATTCCTCAAATTAATATGAAATGAACATAAATGTCTAATCGACATGTTTTTCTCAAATTATCGTCAAATGAAAATAGGTGACATGTTTTTCTCAATTAAATTTAACATAAATGAAAAATTACATGCTTCCTCTAATTAACATATTCTCCTTTATTGATGTCAATTAGCATGAATGCCCAGTTACCATGTTCCTCAAATTATATATTATCCTTGATGTTAATTAACATGAATTACAAATTACTATGTTTAACATATCCTTCTTAATGTCAATAAGTCTCTCAAATTAACATATACATATTAATATTAATTACATGTTTTTCAATCAACGCCATATTGACATATCTACAAATTAATGCCATTTAGATGTTCACCAAATCAATGCCATATTTATATGTCTGAAAATTAGATTCTTACAAATGACATTTCTCCTTAATATAAATTTAAGTTTACCCTATTCATGTTTACAAATTCTTCCTTTATATTAATCCCAATTTACAGAACAATTTCTAATATGCCATAATTTCCTTTTCTAACGTTATTACATACTTTTCCAATTCTTCACAATGCAAATTGTAAAGGCCTATAACACTGTAAATTGAAAAAATTAGAAAGGGATAAGGAAGAGAGATGTACATGCAAACAGATAATAATTGAAAATGAATAGGTAATTGACAGTAATAACATATAAGATTAAACTTTGTTACTGCCTATGGTCAACGAACCTCGCTCGAACTGTGTCCAGGTGTAGGGCATGAATCTGCCCAGATCTCGGTGGGGTCGACACCGGGGTCGACACCCTCGTTATGGGGTCGACCATGGGTCGACACCCATGGGGAACGGGGTCGACCCCTAATAGGCTTATTTCCCCTTTCCCCGCGTCATTAATTTGAATTCTGGATTGGTTTTTAATATATATATATATATTATGCTTATATGTATACAAACTTCAAACCTTAATATCTTTCTACATACGATGTCCGTTTTACGCGAACTCGGAGTCTATCTTAAGCAGAATTCCGAGACGAATGCAACAACGCCATCTGTTTCACCTAGTTCCGAATATTTAATTAAATATTCTTTGGTTTATCAACTTAATGTTTTAAAAATTATGGGGTGTTACATTCTACCTTACTCAAAAGATTTCGTCCTCGAAATCTTAAGTTAAGAAGAAAGTATATCCTAACATCAATCATCCTTCTACTCATCCACCAATCACAGGCATCGATTGTCCTTAAAAGATTTCTAATGCTTATATGAACATATGCAAAGATGTGTGTATATGTCCCTATGCTAATGCGAAAAATTAGGCGGTCTACTAAACCAGTCGACCTCTTTAATGCAATCCATGTTCGTGCCATGAAATAAAATGTATGTAAACAATCCTAGTATAACATGTAAAGGCTATATGCATGCACAATCATCCATCTAAATGCAACATCCATATGATGATATACCCACTTTCATTCATTAAAAGAAAAAAAATATGTACACACATCCATATGTAGTATGAGAGTGATTGAGCCGATCTAGTGCCAAATGTGTGTGTATATGCATCCACGAGCAACCACTTGCAAACACTTACAACCACTTGCCTCCAGCAAACATAACATGTCTTAAACACATGTTTACATCCGTTGGATTTCTACTTAAAGGTCGAAGATTCGATCGATAGGATATACTTAAATGGCAGAAGCAAGTACGAATAAAAAGCTTTGGAAAAGAAGTTAAGAACATACCCTTGAAAAGAAAAGGGTATAAAGCACGAATCTTTTCCCCAGTCTCCCAAGTTGCATTCTCGGGGTCTTCTCCCCATTGAACCTTCGTCAACTTGACCTGTCGGTTGCGTAGCTTCTTAACCATTGATCCAAGAATACGGGTAGGAACTCGTCTAACTATCGCCTCCGGTTCTACTTCTACTTCCTCAAGCATACTCAACTCAACTACTTCTGTGGTATCATGTAAGCCCTTCCGTAAATGAGAAACGTGGAAAACATCATGAACACCGGCTAATCTCTCTGGTAGCTTTACTCTATAGGCAATTTGGCCAATCCTTTCTGTTATGGGAAATGGCCCTACAAATCTTAGTGTCAATTTCCCTACTGATCCAAAGTGAACCACACTCTTCAAGGGTGATACCTTGATGAAAACCATGTCTCTTACTTCGAACTCGTTATTAGTCCTTCTTTTGTTTGTGTAGGACTTCTGGCTGTCCTGAGATGTCTTCATGCGTCTTCGAATAAGATCTATCTTCTCTAAAGTTTCCCTAATCATCTCAGGTCCAAGTAGATGCATGTCTGTAGACTCCCACCAACAAGTTCGTAATCTACATGGTCGTCCATATAGTACCTCGAAGGGTGCCATGCTAATACTAGCCTGATAACTATTGTTATAGGCGAACTCCACTAAAGGAAGATGCTCTTCCCAAGTCCCTCCGAAGTCTAGGATACACAATCTTAGAGGATCCTCAAGAAATCTATTCACCCTTTCCGTCTGTCCATCGGTCTGGGGGTGACAAGCGGTGCTCAAACATAACTGTGTACCTACTACCTCTTGCAAGCTCCTCCAAAATTCACTGGTGAATATAGGGTCACGATCAATTACGATACTGGAAGGTACTCCATGTAGATGGACTATATCACAAAGATAAACTGCTGACAACCATGTTGTTGTCCTCTTACTCTTAACATGAATGAAATGAGCGCTCTTAGTCAGCTTGTCAACTATAACCCAAGTACTAGTGTTGCCTTTCCTTGATCTAGGCAAACCATCAATGAAATGTATAGAGACGCTCTCCCACTTCCACTGTGGAACCTCCAAAGGATGAAGCAAACCACCGGGCTTCCTTTGCTCAGCCTTAACTTGCTGGTAAATCAAACATCGAGAAACAAACTCTACCATATCTTTTTTCATCCTAGCCCAAAAGAAAACCCTCTTCATATCCTTATACATTTTATCACCACCAAGATGAATAGTCATCCTAGAATGATGGGCTTCTTCAAGGACTGTCTTCAACAAACTCCCAACTCGGGGAACACAAAGCCTTCATCACATCGTAACCATCCTCTATCATTCGTGGAATATCTACTGTGACTAGAATTCTCCCCTCTACTGAGCCTATCCAAGATGTTTGTTATCTGTGGGTCCTCTCGCTGCGAAGTTCCTATCTGATCCAGAAGAGTAGGTCGCACCTCTAATGATGCCAGTAAACCAAGTGTGAACTTGGTAGAGGGCCTAAAATCAAAAGTTGATATAAACTCCAAGCTCGGCCTCTATATACATAAAGGAATCAATGTCATCCTCTGCCTACTCAACGCGTCTGCCACCATATTACCCTTGCTAGGGTATAAAAAATCTCAAAGTCACAAGATGCAAGGAACTCCTTCCATCTTTGTTGCCTCAAGTTGAGATCCTTTTGCGGGAACAAGTACTTGAGAGTCTTATGATTGGTGTACAACTCGAACTTCTCTCCTAGAAGATAACGGCGCCAAGTCTTAAGCGCGAGTACTACAGCAACTAACTCTGAGTTATGGGTAGGGTTGTTCTTCTCATGAATTCTCAATTGTCTACCTCCATAACATACTACCCTTCCCTCTTGCATCAGAACCACACCAAGCTCTGTACCACATGCATTAGTGTATACTTTGAACACTTTTTTCCCATCAGGCAAAGTCAAAACTGGGGCTGTGGTCAGACCCCTCTTCAACCGCTAGAAAGCATACTCACATTCTATATCGCAAGAAAATGTCAGATTCTTCTCCGTCAGTCCGGTGAGTGGGGATGATATCTTCACGAAGTCCTTAATGAACTTCCTATAATAGCCTGCAAAACCAAGAAAACTCCTCACTCAGTTGCATTCCTTGGGATCTACCAATTGTGAACTACAACTACCATCACAGGATCTACCGATATCCTATCTTTAGAGACTACATGCCCTAAAAATCTCACCTCTTTTCTCTAAAAATGACATTTGGAGAATTTTGCCTTAAGCTGCTGCGCACAGAGAGTTTTCAAAACCTCCCTTAAATGTCAGGCATGCTCTTCCTCGCTCTTCGAGAAAATCAGGACATCATCAACAAAGACCACAACGAACTTATTTTAGAAACTCCCGAAACACCCTACTCATCAGATCAACAAAACAGGTAGATGCAATCATCAAACCAAAAGGCATGACGAGCCATTCGTAGAAACCATTTGGAGTTCTAAACTCGGTCTTGTCTATGATATCCTCGGCCATCCTCAACCGGTGAAATTCCATAGCCAAGTCTAACTGAGAGAAAACAGACGCACCAACAAGCTCGTCAAACAGATCATCAATCCTCGGAAGTGGGTGCATATTCTTCTTAGTGAGTTTATTCAACTCTCTATAATCCACACATAAGCGAAGCAAACCATCCGCCTTAATGGCGAATACTACTGGAGCACCCCATTCAAATATGCTTCGCCTAATAAACCCTTTCTCAAGTAGCTCCCCTACTTGCTTGCTGAGCTACCTCCTTTCTCTTAGAGCCATGTGGCACACAGGCAATGCAACTGGCTTTGCATTATACATCAAGTAAATACGGAAATCAATCTCGCGCCTTGGAGGTAAGCCCCGAACCTCCTCAAAAACATCAGGATACTCACAGACTACTTGTACAGATCATAAATCATTGATAGATGCATCAAGTGACTCTAGGAAACTAAGAATAATAGACCCTTTAGGGTTACAAGAAATCTCGAGGGTCCTTCCATAGCAAGTCAAAAGTCTAATGACCCACCTCTTATAATCTAGAATGACACCATACATGGCTAGCCAATCCATCCCTAGAATCAAACCATAGCCCATGAAAACAAGCACATATGTGTCACATTCAAACTCGACGCCCAACATAGATATTCTCAAACCCCGACAAATCATAGACAAATGAGTCGTACCTCCTATCGGATTTGAGACGACAATGGGATCCAAAACCATACTGGTACTAAGGTACAGAGACTCAACCACAGAATCAGAAATAAAAGAATGCGAAGTGCCAGAATAAAAAATTGTTCTAACAAGATGATTGGAAAGAGAAATCAAACCTTCAAGAAAAACTTTCCTATCTCTATCTAGTACATCAACCATGAGAGCATGCACTTGCCCTCTAGAAGATCCTGCCCTTTGGCCATGTCCTTTCCTCTTGGGGCAATCCTTAATAAGATGTCCAGCCTCTCCATATTAGAAGCGAGCATTCTTCCTTTTTCTGCAGTCTTTACCCAAATGACCCACGCGCCCACAATTATTGCATTTCCTCTTTTTTCGGGCCATATTGTTCTTTCCGCCCTTCTTTTGCTATTGTTGTTGTTCTTTCTTGGGCCACACTTTCTTGTTTTGCGATTCATTAACCTTGGCCTCTTTCTGTTCTCCTTTATCCTCTTCGTGCAGCAATGCCATGTCAAAGAGCTTCTCAAAAGTTTCTCCTATCGGAATATGAGACATAGCCAACCTATGAAGGGGTTCATTCAAACCTTTAGCAAACCTCAAGCTTTCTTGTGCGGGTATTTACTAGCTCCAACTCAAACCTTGCCAATTGATTGAACTTATTAACATATTCTTTGACAGACATTCATCCTTGCTTAAGTTCCAAATACCTTTCCATTTGCACACTTTTGTGACGACCCCAAATCCCGTTCAGACGGAGGCAAGGGTTATCTTTGGAATATAACACAGAAACGGATAATAGCAGAACAAAATTAAATAAATACACCAGATAATGAACAATAAAATATACTGGATAAAAGTAATCATCAGAGTTACACAGTATACAGGATCTTACTTAGTAAAAATACAGTACAGCTATACATAAATGTCTACAGTGGAAAACAAACATAATATGTACAATAGGAGCTGAACAGCATAAAAAGAGATAAATGATAGAATCCATCTTCAGCTCCAGCTATCCAGAAAGAATCAGCTAAACCTGAATACAAGGCTGCCCGTGTAGAAAAAAGGGCACCCGAGTTTGAAAGTGAAACAAACTATGAGTCAGTCATGGGACTGGTATGAGAAATCTACTCAACACATACATAATTTGGCCAATCACAGGACCACGCCACTTTCGAGGAACGGGTTTACTCCATTGGATTGCCAGTGCTTTAAAACAAATCTTTCTTTTAAACATCGCTATGCTTTTTGTAAAAATGAAACCATTATAAGACTCAGTTCCCATCACACAATGCAACGCAAACCGGAGGATAGAGTTTTTACCTTATAATGGCCAAAATATGATTGATACGAATAAAACAAAGGCATTTGATATTATTGCTAGTGTTTATATGTTTTGAAAACAATTTCAAATCATAACTATCAATCATAGACGGCATTAATGCCCCATACCACTATGTCGCCATATATAGGTATACAATCGAAACCGCATCGTCACGTATTTGGAAATTGGATTTCTGTCATGAACCAAGGCAAAAGATAGTCCTTACCGAATTCGTGACTCTCTAGCCCGAGCCACAGGATCGGAGCTCGAGTGACCCTTAGGAGCGATAGGGCCGGTCCACCGATGTGGATTAAAATTCCTGAACAATACGTTTCCCCGCCCTTTGGGGCGTAAACGAGCCAACGAATGACTCCATCGGACCCGGATCGTCCGATCAAACCGAGGCGCCTCGCAACAGCAACAACCACATAGGTGAAAAGTATATAAATGTCAGGGCCGGTAGGTCACTGACACCACCCTAGCTAGAAAGAAACGCATGTCCTCCCTGAGGTCCTTCCTCCGGTTTCTGGTCCATACCAGGGTGTGAGGCTCGCGATTTCACGTTATACACAAAGCTACACCACACAGGCAGTGCTTTGATCATCACCACAAGACTTTGCTTTTCAACAGAAGCCCTGACCACTGCATCTTAGCATGTCACACAGGCAATTCATGCCATGCGACTGATGTCCATCGATATACAACCTCTGAGCTCGTGCGTCTCAGAGAAGGGCGTTAAGCAAAAGAATAAATTCTCCGCCGCCAAACAGATGTATATTTAATAGAGATCAATCAACACAGAATAAAATCCAATGTCAGACACACAGTCCATTTACAAGTCCGTTCTGGGTCTGAACGAAACCGGAGGCACTAAATACCTCGCAAACCCTTCGATCACCACGTACGTCTGGACGATCACCACTCATTATCCATATTTCGGGATGCCTCCCAATCAGGACCTCGGTTACCATCCAAACGAGGTGAAGATCTCCGGTCTTCGACCATCGTCTTCATCTTCAAATTTCAATCGTCGGTCAATTATTTGAAATGAGAATTAACTCGGCCTTTTCAAATAATTCACGTATATTTAGAATTTCAAATCAATTTATTTCAATGGTTAAATTATTCGACGACACCAATTTTGTTCTTTAATGTAATTTTCACCACAAACACATACAGCCATCAAATACAACATAAATCGAGCAAATTCAGTTTATTTCCATTCCATATTGTTTATGATATTTTATAACGATTTATCGCTATTTTTATTTATTTTAAAATAGCCAATTTATTCAAAACGACGCTTCGGGCCATAACGCGGCCGTGGCACTATTTTTCTTCAGATTTGATTTACACATATCTGGAAATCTAACCGTTGGATTCTCATAAAATTTACATCATTAGAACGGTCTTTTCAAAACGAATCCAACGGTTCCAGTTTCGGGAAAATCCGACGGTCGGATCTCCCGGTACAATCGTTTGAAGTTTCGATTTCAAAATACGAACTGCAGCGTCGTTATTCGATTTAATATAATTATATTTATATATATATAAATATAATCATTTTTGGCGCTGTTTTTCTTCAGATTTGAATTAAACATTCCAGACAATCCAACCCTTGGATTTTTACTAGGTTGGTGCCGTTGGAAAGATATTTCCAAGGCGAACCCGACGGTTGCGGTTTCAGGAAAATCCAATGGTCGGATTTCCCGCACTAGTTGTTTGAAATCACGGTTTCAAAATACGAACTGCACGGCCTCGTTTCGTTTTAATTTTATTTATATTTATATATTTATATAAATATAGTTCATTCAATGATTTCAATATCGTTTTCACTTCAAATATTTCACTAACGCCTTAAAATTTTGGAAAATTTCGCCATAACCTCCCCTGCACCGGGAGCATCGGGAAATCTCAAATAGCTTCCCCGGTCCTTCTAATCTCAAAAAGAAAAAGAAAAAGCCAAGCGGCTAGCCAACAGGCTCATAAAATCATCACCCAAACAAAACAGTAAATGTGTACCTATTTGTCGGGCACAAAATTTTATTCCTCTTCTCTAGCCCCTTTGCTATAACCTGTTCAATGAATATGCATGTACATATATATAGTTCTTATCATTTATCATTTTCTATTCAACTTCATATTTGGTTTCTATTTGGTTTAAAAACTGTAACAACCCGTAAAATGCGAGCCAGTTTGAAATTTTTATTTTGGCAATTTTAGCGAATTTTGGATATTTAAAATAGATTATTTTAAATAATATCGACGAAAAATCTATTTTGAATATAATTCGAACGTATATATTATACGCGTCGTCGTTATAATATAAATATTTATATATAATTATAAATAGAATCGAAAATGGCGCGGTAGTTCGATAATTCGATTTCAAACTTCAATTGAATGTATCGGGTGCAAAACAATCCGGATTTTAGTGAAACCAAAAACATTAGGATATAATTGATAATATCTTTCCAGCGAATCCGAAGAATCGAAATTTCATAGCGAGAATCAAAAGATACGTCCAGTTGAAAATTCTGAATAGTCGCTATGGAATTCAGGCCCTTAAAAATGGAAATTTTGCAGATGACCTCGGATTTCGACGAAACCAGTTTTGTTGGGTCCGTGATGTCAAGTTATTGCTAGATTCCAAATTTCATAATTTTTCGAATCAATATGTGAGCGTGGCAAAGGAAAACGCGTTTGACCGGTTTCAGTTGATTTTAATCGACTGGAAAATGGCCATTTTTCCAACGGTCTCAGAATTCGACGAAACTAGTTTTGTTAGGACCGTATCGTCAATACGAAGCTAGAAAATATTTTTCTGGAATTTTTCTAGTTAGTATGTGACCCCGGTAATTTGAAATGTACGTTTAAAATTCAATAAAGTGATTTAAATGTAAATTAAACGGAAACTGATAGTAAAAGTCGAATCAGCTTGCGGGACATATCCCATTGTGTTCGGAATGGGGGAAATACGCTAGGGATGACAGTCTGTGGGTTTGATTCCGAGTTCGCATAAAAAGTCAACGAAGGGGGGATAAAATGTAATATTAATTAATTATAAATTCCTTAACTCCTACACTATCCCTCTCTCTCACTTTACAGAAGTAAAATAAAAAAAAACCACTCGTGCCTGAGACCTCGACGCCGCTCCAATCCACCACCGCGCCTCCGACCATGGCGCCGCCAGAATCACCCCTCGCGTCGCCCTCTCTCCTTTCCTCCACTGAAGCCACCCCTCTCCGATGAAATCACGACGCCCGAAAACCCCAATCCGAGAAACCTAGCTTCCGTCGGCCAATGGGGCGCCACCTCTGGCCACCCGCCACCACCAACCACCGCGCCGACCTCCTGCACGCACCCCGACGCCTCAGACCTCGCGACAATCCTCTCCTCCTCCTCTTTCCTTTGTTCGACGTTCTGAAAACCCGCTGGCCACAACCACAACCAAGTGAGCCACCTCGGGGCGTGCGCGCGTTGACCACATGGACCAGCCCTCCTCCGCACGAACCCAGCTTTGATGGCAGCAAGAAGAACGAAGAAGAAAGATCGGCCTTTAAAAATGAAAAAGAAAAGGTACATAACATGTAATTTTATTTTCAGTTTTCCTTTTTTTTTATATAACATTGTGATGAGAAAAATATAGAATTTTTATATATGAATATCAATGGAAAGAATATATTTTATAGATGAAAGGAATGTATTTTTATATACGATAAGTTTCTGGTTTTGATCATGAAGTAGCGAGCACAAAGATTAGATTTTTTTTTGAAGTAGCAAAGATTAGATTTTTAACCATGAAAGGATGGATTTTTTATTTATGAACAAGGATTGATTTTTATCGTAGAAAAGATTTGATTTAAAAAGTGAAAAGAGTATATTTTTATTTTATAGAAATATGATATTTATATTTTAGAAAGAATGAAAATTCGATTTTTAATTTATAGAAGATATAAAAATATAATTTTTATATTATAGAAAGGATAAAAATATAATTTTTATATAATGTAGAAGTTAAAAATATAATTTTTATATAATGTAGAAGTTAAAAATATAATTTTTATATAATGTAGAAGTTAAAAATATAATTTTTATATGATTTAGAAGTTAAAAATACAATTTTTATATAATGTAGAAGGTAAAAATATAATTTTTATAAGTTAGAGAATATAAAAATACGATTTTTATATATATAACGAAATAAAAATCTAATCTTTATTTTACGTATAGTGATGTAAAAATGTGATTTTTATTAAGGTAGCTAAATAAAAATATGATTTTTACTTAGGTAGAGTATTAAAAATATGGTTTTGATTAAAGTAGAAATATAAAAATATAATTTTTATATAGGTATGATAATAAAAATTCGATCTTTATATAAGGATTAGAAATATAAAAATATATTTTTTATATAGAAAGAAGCGTTGTATATATATGAAGGGAAATAAAAATCAGAACTTTATTTCATCGTGAAGTAGAAAGAATATAAAGATGTGATTTTTATATATGTAGTGAATACGGGCAACGAAAGTGACAAAAGACGAAAAGGTGAAGATTTCCTACCTATGAAGAGTCGCGACGTTGGATTTAGCTTTTGGGTGAGAATTTCTCATCTTTCAATTTCATTTTCTAGTTATATATATATACTAGGATGCAGACGGTGCTTAGTAGCACCCGACACAATCGTCCACAGACCATGGACTTGTTTGTTTGGTTGCATAGATTAGTTTGATGATTTGATTTGAATTTGGTTGTTTGGTGAATATGATTGATGTGTGAATGGCGTGGGCCTTCACTAGACCGGGGATAAGGCTAGGCCTCGTCCCGTTTCTAGTATCGTGCCGTTATGCCGCCGAAATTTTCTAAAATATGTTAGAAAAATAAAAATATCATTTTATTTAAAGAATGAACTGAATAGAAATTCATATGTTGGAATAAAATGTTTTGTCGTTAAAAATATAATTTTTAACGTGAATGTGAATAAATAAATATTCATTTGCAAACCAGACGGTTTATTTATGTACACCTATTTGAAGGACATTGATTGGGTCGATAAATTTTACACATCGCCCAACTGCACAACTAAATCTGTGTTTGATTGTTTGAAACCCCACACGGGTGTTAGGATGAAATTTGAAGTCCACTCATCCTGATTGATTAAATATGTCGATCGATTGATTGACAGGCTGTTATAAGCGTGGAATATCTATATTTGATGCTTATACAGTGTAGTGCACTTTGGTTGATGGTTGATTATTTTCAATGCTATTATATACATATGTTGTATGAAAATCCATATAATTAATTTTATATGGTAATTGATTGGGCCTCATTCCAATTTGAAAAACAAAGAATAATATAAAATAAAGGTTCACGTGTTGACAGTTTCATCCATTGAGATTGTTCATGTGTTGAACGAAATATTTTAGTAATAAAATTTACATCTTTATCAATATAAAATAAAGGTTCATGTGTTGACAGTTTCATCCATTGAGATTGGTCATGTGTTGAACGAAATATTTTAGTAATAAAATTTACATCTTTATCAATATAAAATAAAGGTTCATGTGTTGACAGTTTCATCCATTGAGATTGGTCATGTGTTGAACGAAATATTTTAGTAATAAAATTTACATCTTTATCAATATAAAATAAAGGTTCATGTGTTGACAGTACTCATCTATTGAGATTGGTCATGTGTTGAACGAAATATTTTGAAAATAACAACTATTTTGAAAAAGAAATATCTAAAATAGAATATTTGAAAATAGAAATTTATGAAGCCGTGTTGATTAGTTTGACGCCATTTTGACGTGAACGATATTTATATCGATTTTATTCATTTAGAAATGAATTGAAAACGATTTCGAAAGGAATTGAATTGAAAACGAATTCAAATTGAATTGAAAATGAATTGAAAACGATTTCGAAATGAATTGAATTGAAAACGAATTCAAATTGAATTGAAAATGAATTGAAAACGATTTCGAAAGGAATTGAATTGAAAACGATTTCGAAATGAAATGAATTGAAAACGATTTCGAAAATAATTGAATTGAAAACGAATTCAAATTGAATTGAAAGCAAATTGAAATGAATTCAAATTGAATTGAAATTTGAATTGAATAGAAATGAATTTTAAAACGAATTTATAAAGAAGGATTCAATTTTGATTTGAATTGAAATGGAAGTTGAAATTGCTTTTGAAACGAATTTTAAAACTATTTATATAATTCGTTTTAAATAGAAATCGATGAAATATATATTATATATATTATATATATAATATAATGGCCTGAATAGAACGCGCCGCGCCGCGGCAGTTCGTGAATTTCGACCATTTATTTCAAACGGACATTACGGGAGATCCGACCGTCGGATTCTCCTAAAACCGGAACCGTTGGGTTCGTATCGAAAAGAGCTTTCTAACGAATATTAGAAATTTGAAATCTAACGGTTGGATTTGGAGATACGTCCAAATCAAATTCGAAAAAGGTCGCTGTAAGTGCAGTTCGATGGCCATTGATGGAAATCGACTGTACAGGCCTTGATAAAATTATTAAAAATAGTAATAATTTGTGTAAAATCATAAGAAATGATTTAGAAAGAATTGGGATGAAAAACTCCATATTTGAAAAGATAAAAATAGATTTTTATCGAAATGAACTAGTTTTGAACTAGAATTATAATTCTATTTATTTTTAAATAAATAAATTGAATTTAAAAAGGGTTTTAAAAATAACCAGAATATCCAATGATTGCATTGGAGTGGATTTGAATCGAAATTGTCTTCGGAATATTTCGATGTTGGAATTCGTGATTATACAGGTGTTGTTATGGAAATTTGAAAGATATATATTTATATCGTTATTTCCAATACGACATTTGTTAGTCGTAGAATTTGATATTGAATATAAGCCGATATATTTTCTATTCAGAGCCTTGTATTGAATATCGAATGTGATTTGGGTTTGTCGTGAATGGTGTCTTCATTAACACTGTTCTTGAACCCAGTTGAGAAAAGATTAAATCTTTTTATTTTAGATTTAATGAAGGGTACCAATTAAATAATATTTAATTGGAATAGAATTGTTATTGATTTTTGGGTTTATCGTGAACAGTGTTTTAAATAACACTTGTTCTTTAACCCGATAATTAATGGAATGTTCTTCTGTATGCGTTCTGTTGTGGCTTGTTCTCGAACTATCCGACGCTTTCCTTTATGGGGAAGTTACGGGTCTTCACAGTTGGTATCAGAGCTTTGGTTTACAAAGCTCAGAGAACAAGACACATTAGAACCATACGAAAGAATTCATCAGATATTGGATTAGTAATATCCAATGGGAATGACTCGTTAGAGATAGGATCAGTAGTATCCTAGAACAAGTGTGGAGAGTATGTCTTTAAAATGAAAACCAATTTTGTTTTGAAAATTTAAATCAATTATTCGTATTTGATTATTTATTTTATATTGATTAGGACAATCCAATATATAAAGATTTTGCGTATGCGCCTAGCTAGCGTGTATTCGAAGTTTTGATATATTGGATAGATATAGAGTTACACTCTAGTCACCCGGGGGTGATTCTGATGGTTGATATATCATCATCAGAATTTATATTCGAGTGACGAACGTGTAATATCTATATATTTCCTATTAGACTGGTGTGAGAACCAAAACTAATATAGCTAGAATACATTGTTGTGATTTGGCATCAAAACATGATTTTTGACTATGTATCAAAGTTATCAATTTGAAAACTCTAATCCACTAATTGATTGATGATTGTGTTGTTTGTTTATTTGTTTGATAATTTTGAACCATTTAGCCTAATTGAATCAAATATTGAATTATATTGAAATTTGGTCGCATTTGCTTGCATATACAAGTACTTATATTGAACAGGTCATAGCAAGGAGGCTAGAGCAGAGAATAAAATTTGTTTGCCCTACAAATAGGTTCATGTTTACTACATAATTTCCTGTTTTGTTTGGGTGATGATGATTTTATGAGCCTATTGGCTAGCCGCTTGGCTTTTTCTTTTTCTTTTTGAGATCTGAGGGACCGGGGAAGCTATTTGAGAATTCCCCGATGCTCCCGGTGCAGGGGAGGTTATGGCGAAATTTTTCGAAAATTTAGGGTGTTAGCCAAATTTTTGAAATTTTAGAAAATTCTCAGAAACTGAAAAGTTGGAGAATGGAAGCCAGAGCGAGCGTAGAGCTGAATAATCAAACCACTTTCGACTTTGTTCCTTTTCGGGGACGAAAAGTTTTAAGTGGGGGAGATTGTAACAACCCGTAAAATGCGAGCCAGTTTGAAATTTTTATTTTGGCAATTTTAGCGAATTTTGGATATTTAAAATAGATTATTTTAAATAATATCGACGAAAAATCTATTTTGAATATAATTTGAACGTATATATTATACGCGTCGTCGTTATAATATAAATATTTATATATAATTATAAATAGAATCGAAAATGGCGCGGTAGTTCGATAATTAGATTTCAAACTTCAATTGAATGTACCGGGTGCAAAACAATCCGGATTTTAGTGAAACCAAAAACATTAGGATCTAATTGATAATATCTTTCCAGCGAATCCGAAGAATCGAAATTTCATAGCGGGAATCAAAAGATACGTCCAGTTGAAAATTCTGAATAGTCGCTATGGAATTCAGGCCCTTAAAAATGGAAATTTTGCAGATGACCTCGGATTTCGACGAAACCAGTTTTGTTGGGTCCGTGATGTCAAGTTATTGCTAGATTCCAAATTTCATAATTTTTCGAATCAATATGTGAGCGTGGCAAAGGAAAACGCGTTTGACCAGTTTCAGTTGATTTTAATCGACTGGAAAATGGCCATTTTTCCAACGGTCTCAGAATTCGACGAAACTAGTTTTGTTAGGACCGTATCGTCAATACGAAGCTAGAAAATATTTTTCTGGAATTTTTCTAGTTAGTATGTGACCCCGGTAATTTGAAATGTACGTTTAAAATTCAATAAAGTGATTTAAATGTAAATTAAACGGAAACTGATAGTAAAAGTCGAATCAGCTTGCGGGACATATCCCATTGTGTTCGGAATGGGGGAAATACGCTAGGGATGACAGTCTGTGGGTTTGATTCCGAGTTCGCATAAAAAGTCAACGAAGGGGGGATAAAATGTAATATTAATTAATTATAAATTCCTTAACTCCTACACTATCCCTCTCTCTCACTTTACAGAAGTAAAATAAAAAAAAACCACTCGTGCCTGAGACCTCGACGCCGCTCCAATCCACCACCGCGCCTCCGACCATGGCGTCGCCAGAATCTCCCCTCGCGTCGCCCTCTCTCCTTTCCTCCACTGAAGCCACCCCTCTCCGATGAAATCACGACGCCCGAAAACCCCAATCCGAGAAACCTAGCTTCCGTCGGCCAATGGGGCGCCACCTCTGGCCACCCGCCACCACCAACCACCGCGCCGACCTCCTGCACGCACCCCGACGCCTCAGACCTCGCGACAATCCTCTCCTCCTCCTCTTTCCTTTGTTCGACGTTCTGAAAACCCGCTGGCCACAACCACAACCAAGTGAGCCACCTCGGGGCGTGCGCGCGTTGACCACATGGACCAGCCCTCCTCCGCACGAACCCAGCTTTGATGGCAGCAAGAAGAACGAAGAAGAAAGATCGGCCTTTAAAAATGAAAAAGAAAAGGTACATAACATGTGATTTTATTTTCAGTTTTCCTTTTTTTTTATATAACATTGTGATGAGAAAAATATAGAATTTTTATATATGAATATCAATGGAAAGAATATATTTTATAGATGAAAGGAATGTATTTTTATATACGATAAGTTTCTGGTTTTGATCATGAAGTAGCGAGCACAAAGATTAGATTTTTTTTTGAAGTAGCAAAGATTAGATTTTTAACCATGAAAGGATGGATTTTTTATTTATGAACAAGGATTGATTTTTATCGTAGAAAAGATTTGATTTAAAAAGTGAAAAGATTATATTTTTATTTTATAGAAATATGATATTTATATTTTAGAAAGAATGAAAATTCGATTTTTAATTTATAGAAGATATAAAAATATAATTTTTATATTATAGAAAGGATAAAAATATAATTTTTATATAATGTAGAAGTTAAAAATATAATTTTTATATAATGTAGAAGTTAAAAATATAATTTTTATATAATGTAGAAGTTAAAAATATAATTTTTATATGATTTAAAAGTTAAAAATACAATTTTTATATAATGTAGAAGGTAAAAATATAATTTTTATAAGTTAGAGAATATAAAAATACGATTTTTATATATATAACGAAATAAAAATCTAATCTTTATTTTACGTATAGTGATGTAAAAATGTGATTTTTATTAAGGTAGCTAAATAAAAATATGATTTTTACTTAGGTAGAGTATTAAAAATATGGTTTTGATTAAAGTAGAAATATAAAAATATAATTTTTATATAGGTATGATAATAAAAATTCGATCTTTATATAAGGATTAGAAATATAAAAATATATTTTTTATATAGAAAGAAGCGTTGTATATATATGAAGGGAAATAAAAATCAGAACTTTATTTCATCGTGAAGTAGAAAGAATATAAAGATGTGATTTTTATATATGTAGTGAATACGGGCAACGAAAGTGACAAAAGACGAAAAGGTGAAGATTTCCTACCTATGAAGAGTCGCGACGTTGGATTTAGCTTTTGGGTGAGAATTTCTCACCTTTCAATTTCATTTTCTAGTTATATATATATACTAGGATGCAGACGGTGCTTAGTAGCACCCGACACAATCGTCCACAGACCATGGACTTGTTTGTTTGGTTGCATAGATTAGTTTGATGATTTGATTTGAATTTGGTTGTTTGGTGAATATGATTGATGTGTGAATGGCGTGGGCCTTCACTAGACCGGGGATAAGGCTAGGCCTCGTCCCGTTTCTAGTATCGTGCCGTTATGCCGCCGAAATTTTCTAAAATATGTTAGAAAAATAAAAATATCATTTTATTTAAAGAATGAACTGAATAGAAATTCATATGTTGGAATAAAATGTTTTGTCGTTAAAAATATAATTTTTAACGTGAATGTGAATAAATAAATATTCATTTGCAAACCAGACGGTTTGTTTATGTACACCTATTTGAAGGACATTGATTGGGTCGATAAATTTTACACATCGCCCAACTGCACAACTAAATCTGTGTTTGATTGTTTGAAACCCCACACGGGTGTTAGGATGAAATTTGAAGTCCACTCATCCTGATTGATTAAATATGTCGATCGATTGATTGACAGGCTGTTATAAGCGTGGAGTATCTATATTTGATGCTTATACAGTGTAGTGCACTTTGGTTGATGGTTGATTATTTTCAATGCTATTATATACATATGTTGTATGAAAATCCATATAATTAATTTTATATGGTAATTGATTGGGCCTCATTCCAATTTGAAAAACAAAGAATAATATAAAATAAAGGTTCACGTGTTGACAGTTTCATCCATTGAGATTGTTCATGTGTTGAACGAAATATTTTAGTAATAAAATTTACATCTTTATCAATATAAAATAAAGGTTCATGTGTTGACAGTTTCATCCATTGAGATTGGTCATGTGTTGAACGAAATATTTTAGTAATAAAATTTACATCTTTATCAATATAAAATAAAGGTTCATGTGTTGACAGTTTCATCCATTGAGATTGGTCATGTGTTGAACGAAATATTTTAGTAATAAAATTTACATCTTTATCAATATAAAATAAAGGTTCATGTGTTGACAGTACTCATCTATTGAGATTGGTCATGTGTTGAACGAAATATTTTGAAAATAACAACTATTTTGAAAAAGAAATATCTGAAATAGAATATTTGAAAATAGAAATTTATGAAGCCGTGTTGATTAGTTTGACGCCATTTTGACGTGAACGATATTTATATCGATTTTATTCATTTAGAAATGAATTGAAAACGATTTCGAAAGGAATTGAATTGAAAACGAATTCAAATTGAATTGAAAATGAATTGAAAACGATTTCGAAATGAATTGAATTGAAAACGAATTCAAATTGAATTGAAAATGAATTGAAAACGATTTCGAAAGGAATTGAATTGAAAACGATTTCGAAATGAAATGAATTGAAAACGATTTCGAAAAGAATTGAATTGAAAACGAATTCAAATTGAATTGAAAGCAAATTGAAATGAATTCAAATTGAATTGAAATTTGAATTGAATAGAAATGAATTTTAAAACGAATTTATAAAGAAGGATTCAATTTTGATTTGAATTGAAATGGAAGTTGAAATTGCTTTTGAAACGAATTTTAAAACTATTTATATAATTCGTTTTAAATAGAAATCGATGAAATATATATTATATATATTATATATATAATATAATGGCCCGAATAGAACGCGCCGCGCCGCGGCAGTTCGTGAATTTCGACCATTTATTTCAAACGGACATTACGGGAGATCCGACCGTCGGATTCTCCTAAAACCGGAACCGTTGGGTTCGTATCGAAAAGAGCTTTCTAACGAATATTAGAAATTTGAAATCTAACGGTTGGATTTGGAGATACGTCCAAATCAAATTCGAAAAAGGTCGCTGTAAGTGCAGTTCGATGGCCATTGATGGAAATCGACTGTACAGGCCTTGATAAAATTATTAAAAATAGTAATAATTTGTGTAAAATCATAAGAAATGATTTAGAAAGAATTGGGATGAAAAACTCCATATTTGAAAAGATAAAAATAGATTTTTATCGAAATGAACTAGTTTTGAACTAGAATTATAATTCTATTTATTTTTAAATAAATAAATTGAATTTAAAAAGGGTTTTAAAAATAACCAGAATATCCAATGATTGCATTGGAGTGGATTTGAATCGAAATTGTCTTCGGAATATTTCGATGTTGGAATTCGTGATTATACAGGTGTTGTTATGGAAATTTGAAAGATATATATTTATATCGTTATTTCCAATACGACATTTGTTAGTCGTAGAATTTGATATTGAATATAAGCCGATATATTTTCTATTCAGAGCCTTGTATTGAATATCGAATGTGATTTGGGTTTGTCGTGAATGGTGTCTTCATTAACACTGTTCTTGAACCCAGTTGAGAAAAGATTAAATCTTTTTATTTTAGATTTAATGAAGGGTACCAATTAAATAATATTTAATTGGAATAGAATTGTTATTGATTTTTGGGTTTATCGTGAACAGTGTTTTAAATAACACTTGTTCTTTAACCCGATAATTAATGGAATGTTCTTCTGTATGCGTTCTGTTGTGGCTTGTTCTCGAACTATCCGACGCTTTCCTTTACGGGGAAGTTACGGGTCTTCACAAAAACACCATTCATTCTAATGTTACATACATAGGTACAAATCATATCATTAGCTAATTAATGAATATTTCAACTCATATATATATTTATTTGAACAAGTGGATATTTTTAACACTTCACATTTCAACGATTCATGCATATAATAAAAATGTGATTTTTATTGTAAAACAACTCATTTCAAAACACTATTATTTTATATATTTCATATTGGTGATAAAAATAGGAATTTTCTTATAAAACAATTTCTTTCAAAACGAGATTATTTTACACAGTTCATATAGTCGATAAAAGGTGATTTTTATTATCAAACAATTTATTTCAAAATATGAATACCATTCAACACATGAATTTCAAATCAACGAATGAATATCGATTCAACACATGAAGGTTTTCTATAGTTTCTATATATAGATAAAAAATGTGATTTTTATATTTAAAACGCGAATACCATTCAACACATGAATTTCTAATCAACGAATGAATATCGATTCAACACATGAAGGTTTTCTATTCAATGAATAAATATAGTTTTAGCAAATGAAAATAATTCAAACACATGAATATTATTCAAAATTTCGGCAGCATAACGACAGGGTAGTTAAAACCGGGACCGTCCCTAGTACGGCTCCTCGCTCTACCTTAAAACCTCGCGGTTTTTGACAATGGGGATCATGCATCTAGTTCGCACGCAGGCGACATGTATATATTTATTTCATTTCCACAAACTAATCCTATGTGGTTTCAACCAAATATTTCTCAACCACAAACGGGTATTTTTCAACCACAATCAATCAATATCAACCACAAACAATCCCAAACAACCATTCGCTATCAATCAATTTTCAAAACAATTTCAACCAATAAATATCGTCCATGGTTTGTGGACGAGGGGCGTATATATATATATTTTATATATAGCAATTCACTTTTATTTCAACACATATATAATTTTTACAACGCATATATAACTTATACATCGAACATACAACTTATACAACGCTTATACATGAGGTGTACAACATTTATATAACTCATACATCGACTATATAATTTATACATCGTCGTGTTCCATATCGTTTTTAAATCAGAAATCTCACCTTGGGTTCCACTCCGCCGTGCTTTGCTTCTGAACTGTTGAACCGTCTGGATCTGCTTGAAATCCCAATGCAGTTCTTTGTCCCGCTGTTCATAATAAAAATCATATTTTTATTGCTTCATTCTAATAAATAAAAATCATATTTTTATTTCTTCATATATAGTTTCGACGCTTCATTCTATATAAACATTATATTTTTTATTTCAATTCCTATATATAAAAATCGAATTTTTATTTCGCTACATATATAATAAAAATCGAATTTTTACTTCACATTCATATATAGAAAAATCGAATTTTTTATCGCTACTTCTATAATGTAAAAATAGAATTTTTTTCATCGCCATTTCATATTTATAAAAATATAATATTTATCGCCACTTCTATCTGGAGAAAACTAATTTTTACTTCACTGTTCCATATGGAAAATTTGATCTTTTCTATGAAGAAAAATCATGACTTTCTTCGTATAAAAATCCAATCTTTTCATTTTGAAAAATCAAAACTTTACTTCATTAAAAATCCGACCTTTCTATGTTAATATCGCATATAAAAATCCGACCTTTCTATGTTAATATCGCATATAAAAATCTGACCTTTCTATGTTAATATCGCATATAAAAATCAGTTTATTTTCTATGTTATATAAATATATAAAAATCAAAATCTGAAAAGGAAGTTCAGTGCTTAATTATTTAAATAAAAAGAGGAAGGAACGCTCACTGTTTTGCTTCAGGAGGTCACGACAGAAAGGCTCACTGTCGGAGGAGGGCTGAGGCGCGCCGGGGGGGGGGGGGGGGGGCTGGGGACGTCGGAAGTGGCGCTAGTGGTGGCTGGGGGCTTGCGGAGGAGGGCGGTGGTCGTTGGCCTCGGCGGCGCGGTCTTCGATGGTGCTCGTTGTCCCGGAGTTCGCAAATGGGAGTTCGCCTGAAGGAGGAGAGAGAGAGAACGAGAGGGGGAGGGGTCTCGAGGCGGAGCGAGGTGGTCGTGGGGGAGGGCGGTGTCGGCGTGCCTCTTGGATCGGG
The DNA here is from genome assembly GCA_030737875.1 of Allium sativum. Classification (NCBI taxonomy): domain Eukaryota; kingdom Viridiplantae; phylum Streptophyta; class Magnoliopsida; order Asparagales; family Amaryllidaceae; genus Allium; species Allium sativum. The sequence goes on along the minus strand of CM060916.1, from coordinate 91,910,025 downwards.
GAGGAAATCGACTTTTAGTAAAAAGGGGGCTCGTGTGTTATGAAAGAACAGAAAGGAGCGAGGGGGTTTTTATAAATTTTTTTATTTAATTTTAAATTCAAAAAGGTTGCTTTTTAATACGAACTCGAAATCAAGCTCACCGACTGTCGTCCATAGCATATTACCCCCATTCCGAACACAATGGGACATGTATCGTAAGCTGATTCGACTGTTTCGATCAGTTTCCGTCAAAACCAACATATAACTCTATATATTGAATTTGAACACGCATTTCGATTTACCGGGGTCACATACTAACTAGAAAAATTCTCGAAAAATATTTTCTAGCTTCGTATTGACGATACGGTCCTAACAAAACTAGTTTCGTCAAATTCTGAGACCGTTTGAAAAATGGCCAATTTCCAGTCGATTAAAATCAACTAAAACCGGTCAAACGCGTTTTCCTTTGCCACGCTCACATATTGATTCGAAAAATTATGAAATTTGAAACCTAGCAATAATTTGACATCACGGATCCAACAAAAGTGGTTTCGTCGAAATCCGAGGTCGTTTGCAAAATGTCCATTTTTAAGGGCCTGAATTCCATAGCGACTATTCAGAATTTTCAACTGGACATATCTTTTGCTTCCCGCTATGAAAATTCGATTTTTCAGATTCGCTATAAAGGTATTCACTAACAGATTTAAATATTTTAGTTTCACTAAAATCCGTTTTGTTTTGCACCCGGTACAGTCCGACAAAGTTTGAATTCAATTTTTTTGAAACTTCAGCGCCATTTCAGGCCTTGTTTATAATTATGACTAATTATATTCGTTTTCAATTGTCGATTCAAACTCACTTATTTAAAATATTTATTTTAAATATTTAAAACCCATTATTTTAGCCAATTTAAATTTTTTAAATTGGTTTAGATTTTCTGGGTCGTTACAACTTTGCTCGGCTTGAGAAAGAAAACTCATTTTGAATCTCTGTCGGAAATCCTGCCAAGTCTCAACTGGACGTCCCACATGCGTTACTTCCCACCAAAATGAGGCCTCATATTTCAGCTGCCAAAGGGCTAACTGAATCTTGCTACGATGGTCAGCTTCGAAATTCCAAACAAATCTTCCGTCTCTTTGAGCCAATTCCTTGCTTCTACAAAAGTCTCAGTTCCTCGGAATGGATTTCCGCCCATAGCACAGAAGTACTTGCATATCTTAGAGAAATTATTAGCATGTATAGGAGGAGGAGGAGAAACAGCGGCTATAGCTGGGGAGGGGCGTTTGCTTGGCCTTCAGGCGATGCCATAGCCCCCAGATACCTACGAAACCTAGACGGTATCTGAACGTCCTCAGGAATATTAGGTTCCCCAAACATGCTAAAAAGAATAGGAAAAAGGGATTCAAATAGAGAATCGAAAGATATTTCCTATGGCTTTGGGGAATATGATTTTCAAAACAGACTTTTCTTTGAAAATGCTTTCTTTTAAAATATTTTTGAAAACAATTTTCAAAATCTTTTATCCGATCTGGTAACCTTCAGCTCTGATACCAAGTGTGATACCCCACATCCATTAATGTCATTCTTTATCAAAATGCATTAAGTTTCGTAAAGCATTATAGGTAAACAGAAACTGAACATCACAAGACATATATAGAATAACAGCGGAATTAAAACTTTATTTAATAGGAAAGCTTTGTGGTCCGAACCCAACACATAATAAGTTTGAAATAATGAAAATTCATTACATCAACATAAAACTTCTGTCTTGTAGTAAAGTCATCATTAGAGTACAATAATACATAAAATGAGCATAGTCCCCAAAATATAACCATAGTAGAGAAGATACGGAATCAAACGGTACATCTAAGCAGCCCCAAGCAGAATGAAAGAGAAAATCCAAATTAAGCTTGAGTATTACCACCTTGAGAACCTGAGGGGAAATGGAAGAGAAGGAAGAGGAAACAAAATGGGTCAGACATAAAGTCTGGCGAGTCCAGTTACTTCTAGCATATAAATAAGTAAAAGCACCATGACAGGCATATAAACTGGATGAGAGAGATAACAATATTATAAGACAGGTATAACAAACTGAGCAGGATAGGCAGAATAAACATGATGGAATATATTATGCTTCTCTAATACTTTTTTCTACACCAATACTAGTATAACAGAACAAGATGATCCCTACAAAAATAGATGGTAGACTTAGGTGTACTTCTAGTGACGGGTTTTGCCCCCATCAATCCAGCCGAACAGAAACGACAAGTGTTACCCCCAACAAGAATAATGGGTTTCTACACAAGCAAGATTAGATGTACCCTAATTACTACCCCAATCGATCGGCTCCCTACTCTGTAGATACCCTGTGTTGGCCCCACAGTAGGATGTATCACTTCCTAAGGTGGTAACTCATTTATTTTCAAGATGCATAGCAATAACTATTGATGTCACATCATCTTAATTTTCCACAATCAAGCCGGAACCATGCACGCATATGACTCCGTTGGATCCTACGCTGTCAACAACCTCGCCTATTTGAACCCTTTACAATCAACTCAGTAAGCATTCCCTGACCTAGTTCAGGGTTCCCTGTTTGACACCAAGATGGGTTACTAATTGATAAGGGTCCCACACATATGATGCAAGCTACCCGCCTTGGCTTGTATTCCCACTACTTGGTTTTTGACAGGTTATGCCTAATAGTTTGACAAGATTCCATAACCCAAACATGTAATACTGGTTAAGTTTGTCCGTTTTATACAAGATAACTTAACCCCTTCCATTGATTCAAGCAATGTGTCATATAGGTTAAGTTTGTTGGGTTTACAAGATAACTTAACCCCTCGCATCGATTCAAGCAACATGTTATATAGGTTAAGTTTGTTGGTTTTATGCAAGATAACTTAATCCCTCCCACTGATTCAAGCAACATATCTGCTTTATACAAGATAACTTAACCCCTCCCACTGATTCAAGCAAGTTTATTTGACCCCTACTCGATTCGTCATGTCTATGTAACCACACAGGTTTAAATAGGTTAAGTGCTTATCGTTAACAAATTCTTGTCATTTTTCATTTATGCACTAGACCTCTCACATTAAGTCGACTACTTGTGGTTGTTGGATATGCTGGGCGGTTCTGGGCAGACTTCTACCACAAGCTAGACTAAACCTCGTGTCTTAGCACCGTTATGTGTACATTTATGCTCTCGACCCCTTACATTAGATTAACCACTTGCGGTTGCAGGATATGCCGGGCGGTTCCGGGCAGACTTCTACCACAAGTGTAATCTAACCTCGTGTCGAAGTGCAGTTACAATTTCTAATTACTGTAGTTTTAGGCATATTCGTTACTAGCTAATTATTCATGTTCATTACAAGTTATGCCCCCAAAATCCCAATACAAGTTATGCCCCAATTTCCTAATACAAGTTATGCCCCAATTTCCCAATACAAGTTATGCCCTAATTTTAACATTCCTCATCGTTCCCAATTTCGCACGTTCGCATATTTCAACGGCATGCCTAGGCTCGAAGTTAGCTTGGCTATAAAAATAAAAAAGGGAAAGAGGAAGCGAAGAGAACAAGAACATGCATAATAACAAAATAGTCATATGAGGATAAAATTGACCATAATAATAAGATAGGCATATAATGGCAGATTTTGGGCATATGAGAACAATGGATCAGATGTACAAGCAATGGTAGATCTGTTATGGTTCAAGTTATTAATAGGCATAGGCTTAGATCCAACTTATAGAAATGTCAAGATTACATTTTAAATGTTTATATCTAAAATTAACACAGACTCACAAGGACTGGATCTAATAACAAAGGAATTATTGTTGATGTTGTTGCACAGATCCTCGAATATATATAACTCATGTTGTTGCTGAAGAATGGGCTAATTGAATTTGAGCTGGGGCAACATCTGGTTGTCTCCATTGTTTTTGGTGTGTAAAAACAATGAGAATGAGGTCCTATTTATAGCCTATGGTCAACGAACCTCGATCCGAACTACGTCCAAGTGCAGGGTAGGAATCTGCCTAGATCTCGGTAGGGTGGATCCCGGGGACGACATAGGGATCGACACCCCCGTTATAGGGTCAACCCATAGATCAATAGCTATGGGGACCGGGGTCGCCTCCTAAAGGGACGATTTCCCCCTTCCCCATGTCATTAATTTGAATTCTGGATTGGTTTTACGCAAACTCAGAGTCTATCTTAAGCAGAATTCTGAGACGAATGCAATGGCGTAGTCTGTTTCACCTAATTCCAAATATTTAATTAAGTATTCTTTAGTTTATCAACTTAATGTTTTAAAAATTACGGGATGTTATACTCCTCGCATGTCCCTCCGAAGTCTAGGATACATAGTCTCAATAAATCCTTGAGCACCCTATTGACCCTCTCAATCTGTCCATCGGTCTGAGGGTTATAGGCTATGCTAAGTCATAACCGTGTACCTAGTGCCTCTTGCAAGCTCCTCCAAACCTCACTCGTGAAGATTGGGTTACGGTCACTACCTATACAGGAAGGTACCCCATGAAGATTAACGATCTCTCCATGGTAAACCGATGCTTGCCAAGCTGATGTCCTATTTCTATTGATGGGGATAAAATGAGTGCTCTTAGTTAATCCGTTAACTATAACCCATATACCGGTGTTGCTTTTCCTCGATCTGGGCAAACCATCAATGAAATCCATAGAGACACTCTCCCACTTCCACTATGGGATATCTAAGGGCTGCAACAATCTGCTAGGTTCCCTTTATTCAACCTTTACTTGCTGGAAAATCAAACATCGGGCCACAAACTTTGCCACATCCTTCTTCATGCTAGTCCAATGGAAAAATCTCTTCATATTTTGATACATCTTGCCCCCACCCAGATGGATAGTCATCAGAGAGTGATGAGCCTCCAAATAACTGTCCTCAACAAGTCTCCAACTCTGGGAACACACAACCTTCCATCTCGTCGTAGCCACCCTTTCTCGTCCACTGAATATCTACCTAAGTGACTAGAGGCCTCTCCTCTACTGAGTTTATCCAAGATGTCCACTAACTGCTGATCCTCTCGATGTGTGGATTCAACGAGCTCCATAAGAGTGGGTCGCACCTCCAATGATGCCAACAAACCAAGCATAAAATCCGTATAAGGCGTAAAATCAAAGGTCGAGATAAACTCCAAGCTCTGCCTTTCTATGAATAGAGGACTCAAACCTAGGTCATCCTCTGTCTACTCAACGCATCCGCAACCACATTCCGCTTGCCTGGGGTATAATCTTTCACGAAATCTTAGGACGCAAGGTACTCTATCCATCATTGCTGCCTTAAATTGAGATCCTCCTGTGAGAATAAACACTTGAACGACTTGTGATCTGTGTAAAGCTCGAATTCTCACCAAGTAAGTAATGTTGACAAGACTTAAGTGCGAATACTATCGCTGCCAACTTTTAATGTGGGTAGGGTATTTCTTCTCATGAAATCCCAATTGCCCACTTCTGTGGCAGACCACCCAACCTTCTTGCATCAACACGACACCTAATCCTATGCCACAAGCATCCGTGCCGACCGTAAACACCTTGCTACCATCAGGAAGAGTCAGAGTCCTTTTAACCTCTGGAAAGCATCCTCGCAATCAATGCTCCTAGCAAAAACCAAATTCTTCTTTGTTAGATGGGTGAGTGGAGGTGATATCTGTGTACAGTCCTTAATGAACTTCCTGTAATAACCCGCTAATCCTAAGAAACTCCTAATCTCTGTCACATTATTAAGGGTTTTCCAATCTTGGACTAAGATAACTTTAGCGGGATCCACTGCTATTCCATCCTTGGAGATAAAATGCCCTAGTAACCTTATTTCCTTTCTCCCGAAATGACACTTAGTAAATTTATAGTTAAGCTGATGTGATCTGAGAGTGCGCAGATCTCTTCAAATTGTATGGCATGTTCTTCCTCGCTCCTAAGAAAACTAGAATGTCATCCACGAAGACCGTCGTAAACTTGTTCTTGTACTCCCTAAATACCTGACTCATCAAATCCACAAAGTATGCGGGTGCACTGGTCAGCCCAAAAGGCATGACCAACCACTCAAAGAAACCGTCTGGTGTCCTGAAAGCAGTCTTTCAATACTGTGAGAAAACCGAAGTGCATACTAGTTGGTCAAATAAGTCATCAATCCATGGGAGTGGGTGCTTATTCTTCTTGGTGAGCTTATTCAAATTCCTATAGCCCACGCATGAATGGAGAGAGAGCCATCTGCCATAGTCGTAAAGAAAACTGGAGCTCCCTACTCAGAAATGCTCCGTCTAATGAATTCCTTCTCGAATAGCTCATCTACTTTCTTGTTAAGCTCCCTCCTCTTTTCGGGAGCCATGTGGCCTACCGGTAAAGTTACAGGTTTTGCATTCCCCACCAAGTAAACTTGGAAGTCTATCTCTCCTATGGTAGGTAATCCTCTAACCTCATTGAACACATTCAGAAAATCTCTAACTATGGTTACAAATTAAAGATCAAAACACAAGTATCAAGGAAATCTAGGAAACTGAGCATAACTAACCCCCGCGGGTTACAAGAAATCTCGAGAGCTCTCCCATGGCATGTTAAAATCCCAACAACTCTCCTCTCATAGTCTAGAATGACACCATACATGGATAGCCAATTCATTCCAAGAACAAATAAAGCTAAGAACATATGCATTGCATTCAAACTCGACGCTCATAGAAGAAATTCTCAAACTCCTACGTATCATAGACAAGTGAGCAGTACCTCCTATGAGGTTTGAGACTAAAACAGGATCAGAAACTATACTAGTATCTAGGCCAATATTATCTACCACATAATTTGATATGATTGAATGAGAAGCATCGTAATCAAAGAGAGTCCAAACAGGGGACGAAAAATCAAACCCTTAAAAGTGACTTTCCTACCTCGGCCCGGTCCATAGCCTGAGCTACCTCTAGAGCATGAACTTGTCCTCTAGGCGATCTCGCCTCTTGACCTTTCCTGTTAGAGAACTGCTTAGTAAAATGTACAACTTGACCACAATTGAAACATGCATTCTTTGTCTTGCTATAGTCTCTAACAAAGTGCCCTAAATTCCCACAACCATGACACTTAACTTCTGTATTGATTTATGTTTTTTCAGGTTTTCCTCCCTTCTATGGTACCCCTTACTTTGGCCACCACTTCTTTTGATCCTTCTTGGGCTTGTCCTCTTCCGTCTTAACTTCTTTCTTCTCCTCTTTATCATCCTCATGCATTAAAGCCATGTCTACTAGCCTCTCGAAAGTCGCCCCCACCGGGATATGTGTCAATGCTAGTACTTGGGGAGGTTTTCAATGCTAGTACTTAGGGAGGTTGATTCAATCCTCTTGCAAACCTTGAAGACTTCTTATGAGGAGTGTTTACCAAATCCAAACCAAATCTTGCTAGTTGATTAAAACTATTGACATATCGCTTCACTGTCATACTTCCTTATTTTAAACTCAAGAATTTCTCCATTTGCATTTCTTCCTCTACTTGTGACAATAACTTCATCTCTAATCTGTGCTTAAACTCATCCTAAGTGGCTACCATCTACCTTTCCTGAGTCATCTCCCACCAATATGAAGCTTCCTCCTTCAGTTGCGAAGCGGCCAACTGAATCTTTCTCCAATCATCGAGCTCCAACAAATTAGTCACATTCTCTATCTCTTTACCCCAATTGCATGCGTCCACATAGCACTCAATACCACGAAATGACTTTCCTCCAATCGCATAGAAATCCTTGCAAATTTTATACAAGTTGACTGTAACACCCCGTATTTTCTATTCACGTTATAATAATGAATCCTAGAATACTTAATTTAAAATGTAAGAATTAAGGGAAACGGGTTAAGCCATTGTGTTCATCTCGGAATTTTGGTTGAGATAGAGTCCGAGTTTGCGTAAATTGGACTTTGTATGAAGAAGTTATGGCTGTCGGAAGTTTTAGAAATTCAAATAAATTCAAATAGTTCGAAAACGAGTTCAAAATTCAAACAGAAGCCAGAAGTGGGCTTGCGGGAAAATTCCCGCCCAGGAGGTTGACCAGGGGGTCGACCCTAGTGTCGACCTCCCCCCTAGAGGTCGACCTGGGGGTCGACCTTAGGGTCAACCTGGCCCCCGGCCAGATCTGAAATTTAAACGACTGCTGACTCGCTGCTGAGTTACTAGGGTTTCTGGATGGTCCTGATCAGGTCTGAGTGGCTGTGATTAACCCTAGGTTCATCTGACGGCTATAATCAAACTGAAATTCTATATAAACAACTCAATGCCTAACCTAAAAACACATAGAAAAATAAATCTAGAACTGAAATGCCATCAGTAGAAGACTTGGAGTAGCCGTCACCATTTCCAATTCAAAGACGAGTTAAAGAACTTGAATCCAAAATCAAATTAAAGTGAGTCTAATTCAACGATCTTCTTCAAAGGAGCGCGTCTCCAATTTCAGAATTCAGATTTCAGAATGCAAAAATTCTTTTTAGTTTGTAAGTTAGTTGTTGCGCAGATTTAAACATTCCTTTAGACTGAATTCATGACATGTTGTAATTGGATTATAGTACGATGCTTATGTATAAGATTTGATTCTTGTTTATCTTAAAATATCGTTGTAATTAATCATGTCTATATGCTTGTGGCGATGAACATGTTGTACATTTCATGTCTATATGCTTATGGCAATGAACATGTTGTATATTTCATGTCTATATGCTTAGGTGATGTACAACATTGTATGTTATTACGATTGGGTAAAGAACTTATTATGCCAACAAAATGGTGAAACATGTCATGTTGAAATTTGATGGTTATTTGCAAGTCTAGGATCTAAATCACATGCCTACATGTAGATTAACATTCATGAATAGTTAGAACCATGTCAAGTTGAATCTATTTATGTTGTAAAAAGTTGGAATTGCAATCCTCCTATGTTTAACACACATAAGCTATCATGCTAAGTTGCAATTTAAAAATGGTTAGAGTAGCTTTCTTATGTTTTGACATACATAAGTTAGTATGTTAAATTGCGGTTTAAATCTTGTTTATGTGTTAAACCTCCATGCTAGACCCATATCAAGTTTATACGACTCAGTCACAAGTTCACCTTTACCTGTTTAGTTGAGATAACGATACATCTATGCCAAGTTACATGTGATAAGTTTAATGTATGCTATTTTATGTTTATGTCATGTTCCTTGATTTTTACCCCTTTTTGTTTATGGGTTTGTACTAATTTGTTAGCCTAATATTTTATGTAATTCATACATATGTTCTACGGGGATAATGAGGGGGAAACATAAAAATTCATGGCATAAGATTGTTCATAAAATGGTATACTTGATATACCATTTATTGTGAGCAACATTTGAAAAGATAATTATGGCATGAGTAAATTAAAATTAATTTACATAAAGAAATTTGACATATATAGAAAAATATGAATTTAGAAAAGACGAATATGCCTAACCCGAGGTTAGACTGAGTTGTGGTGTAAATCTGCCCGGAACAGACCGGCATATCCAGTAACCACAACAACACCTGTCTAATGTGGGTGGTTAGTGCATCAAGCCCAAAAAGAACCTGAGGTTAGACTGAGTTGTGGTGTAAATCTACCCGGAACCGACCGGCATATCTAGTGACCACAACAAGACCTGTCTAATGTGAGTGGTTGGTGCTTTAAATTAAAGCTAAGTCAGGATTGTTAGGGTTAAGCCAATTAGGAAAACAATTAACCGATTCAACATGTTAACTAAAACGAATGGGCTAGGTTAGGTAAACTTGGACACTTAACCAAATAAACATGTTGATTTGAAAACCCTAGTAATGGGGACCCATTTCAGCCATGGTACCCTGAAACTAGGCAGGGTGGGGAATGATCACTGGGCTGAATTATAAGCGGTCAAAACGTCGGCGGTTGGTGGGCCAGTGTAGGTTCCGATGGAGTGGGCGAGCACATACTTCGGAGTGGAAAAAAATCAGGCACTAGGCATCAGTAGTGTACTCTGTGCATCTTGAGTCGTGTCGGGTTGCCACCAGAGGGACTGATACACCCCATGGTGGGACCAGCACAGGTGACTACAATCAAGCGGGGTCGAAGGACACAGGATTTGAATACATGCAAGTAGGAACCGATCATTTAGGGGATCGTTTGTTGTAAACACGTGGGCTGGTTGAACCAATGGTTAAGTAGGTGCAGAAACTATAGTAATGGGTGCGATCACACGTCCCTCTTATCTTATATTAGGGTATTTTCCAATGTTCTGTTATCACTATCATGATCCCTTTCTTGTTTAAAACAGGCAGTAGGCATCAGTAGTGTACTCTGTGCATCTTGAATAGTGTCGGGTTGCCACCAGAGGGACTGATACACCCCATGGTGGGACCAGCACATGTGACTACAATCAAGCGGGGCCGAAGGACACAGGACTTGAATACATGCGAGTAGGAGCCGATCATTTAGGGGATTGTTTGTTGTAAACACGTGGGATGGTTGAACTAATGGTTAAGTAGGTGCAAAGATTATAGTAATGGGTGCGATCACACGTCCCTCTTATCTTATATTAGGGTATTGTCTTATGTTCTGTTATCACTATCATGATCCCTTTCTTGTTTAAATACTAGTAAACACTGAACTTACTAGACTTATTGTCTGATCCGTTTCCTTTCGTCTTCTTTTCTTGCGTTACCCCCCTCAGGTCCACAGGGAGGAAATACTCCAGCTTAAATCAGACTCTTTACAAGCTTCAAGAAAGTAGATGTATGACTTGGACTCTCTTGCATTGGCTATGTCTTTGGATATGATCCTTGGGGATTTATGCATTTTTATTTTTTGGTTTATGCTTCTTTATTGAATAATCAAGACAGAAATTATGGTGTAATGTTTTGAAGTTGTTTTGAGGCAATTTGATGTAATGCTTTTGTAGTGAACTACATATGAAATAAATATTTGGATTCCGCTGCTTAAATTTATCTGTCTTGTAAATTTTTCTGTGTCTTGTACCTATAACTCTCCACCAAAGTTAAGGCATTCCCTTTGTGAGTGACCTTAATGGAGGTGGGGTTTTTCACTTGATATCAGAGCAAAGGTTTACCAGATTAGATAAGAATTTTTGAAAAACTATTTTCAAAAGAAATATAAAGAAGCATTTTACAAGGAAAAGTGTTGTTTTAAAATTTAAAAAGGCATAATCCCCAAAGCCATATGCACTATCTTTCTATCCTTTGTTTTGAATCTTTTCTTTTTCGTTTCAGCATGTCTGGGAATCTTAACCTTCTAGAGGGTGTGCCAATACCTGGCTGGTTTAGGAGGTACTTAGAGGCTAGGGCCAATGATGCAGGCCCAGCAGATATTCCTCCTCCAGCTGTAGTGATTCCTCCTCCTCCTCGTGCAAATGCTTTCTCAAAGATCTGTAGAGATTTTAGGGCCATGGGTGGAAAGGATTTCAAGGGGACCGAATCATTCGTAGAAGCAAGGAACTGGCTCAAAGAAACTGAGGATCTATTCGTTATCTTCGAGGTGGATGATAGACAAAAGTTACAGTTGGCAGTGTGGTTGCTCAAAGACAAAGCTTCGTATTGGTGGGAAGTCACTAACGCTGAGAGGCCGGTTAACACATGGATGGATTTCAGAATAAGGTTTGAGATGAAATTCCTCTCATAAGATGAACGAAGTTTACAATTGGAAAAGTTCTTATCTCTTAAGCAAGGAAGTATGATGGTCAAGGAGTACGTCAATCAATTCAATCAGCTGGCCCGGTTTGGACTGGACTTAGTGAATACTCCTAATAAGAAGGCTCTCCGTTTTGTCAAGGGATTGAATGAGCCACTTCAAAGCTTGGCTATGACCCACATACCTATGGGGGCTACTTATGAAAGATTAGTGGACATGGCACTCTTAAATGAGGAAAACAAGGGCAAGAATGAGGCAAAAGCAAAAGTGCCTCAAGATAAGAAGGGGGAAGGGTCACAGAACAAGAAGGCTGATCCAAAGAAAGGCGGGAAGAACAACAAACCCCGTGAAAAGAGGAAGTGGAAGAAGAAGAAAAGGAAGACGGGTGGATGTTTCCACTGTGGTGAGACAGGACACATGGCTAGGGCTTGCCCAAAGAAGCAAGGACAGGGAGCTGGACCTTCTTCGGGAGGACAAGTTCATGCTCTCACAGCACCTCCGCAAGAACGAGGTAGAAATATTTCTGTCAAAAGTTTAGTCTATCTTTTTGATCATCCTGTTCGTACATTGTTTGATTTTGGTGCGTCGCACTCATTTGTATCTGCTGATTTAGTCGAATCTCTGCACCTAGATACTAGTTTAGTAGAGGATCCCTTGGTTGTTTCAAATCCAATCGGGGGCTCAGCTTATTTGTCAATGGTTTGTTTGGATTTGAAAATATCAATTCTAAGCGTTGAGTTTAGGTGCAATGCCTATGTTTTGGGCTTCACGGGCTATGGATTGATTCTAGGCATGGATTGGCTATCCAGTAATGGTGCTATCCTCGACTGTGAAAAAAGAGTGGCTAGACTCCTGACTCGCCTTGGTAACACTCTTGAAATTTCTTGCAATTCCCTGAACTCTGTTATGCTAAGCTATCTAGAATCTCTTGATGCATCTGTTGAGGAGTTGCAGTCTGTAAAGGTAGTCCGTGAATATTCTGATGTGTTTGAAGAGGTAAAGGGTTTACCCCTGAAGCGAGAGATAGACTTCCGCATATACCTTGTTGACAATGCAAAGCCCGTTGCTTTACCCGTTAGGCACATGGCCCCAAGGGAGAGAAAGGAGCTCACCAAGCAAATCAAAGAGCTGCTTGAAAAGGAGTTCATAAGACGGAGTATTTCTGAATGGGGTGCTCTGGTAGTGTTTGCAACCAAAGCTGATGGTTCACTCCGCCTGTGCGTTGATTATAGGGAGCTAAACATGCTGACCAAGAAGAATAGACACCCACTCCCAAGAATAGATTATTTGTTTGATCAGCTTGTAGGTGCATCGGTTTTCTCCCAGTTAGAATTAGCTATCGGGTTTCATCAGCTAAGGGTGGCTGAAGACAACATTGATAAGACCGCATTCAGAACTCCCGATGGTTTCTTCGAGTGGCTTGTCATGCCCTTCAGCTTGACAAACGCACCCGCTTACTTCGTGGATTTAATGAGCAGAGTATTCCTAGAGTTCCTCAATAGTTTGTGGTAGTCTTCGTAGACGATATTTTGATCTTCTCAAAGAATGAGGAAAACCATGCTCAGCATCTAAAGGAAGTCATGGATACCCTCCGGGCACATCAGTTGAAGGCAAAATTCTCCAAATGCCATTTCTAGAGAGAAGAAGTTAGGTTCCTTGGACATGTGGTGTCCAAAGAGGGGATAGCTGTGGACCCCGCGAAAGTGGTTGCCATGCAAGATTGGAAGGTTCCTCGAAACGCAACCGAAGTCCGAAGCTTTCTCGGGCTAGCAGGCTTTTATCGAAAGTTCATCAAAGATGTTGCAAAAATCTCAGCTCCACTAACAAGATTGACAAAGAAGAACCTAGCTTTCAATTGGGACTTGGATTGCGATATTGCTTTCCAACGTTTGAAAAGGGCTCTAACAACAGCCCCAGTTCTGACATTGCCCGATGGAAGCAAGATGTTTACAGTATACACAGATGCATGCGGAACGGGACTAGGCGTTGTTATGATGCAAGAAGGGAAGGTAGTGGCTTATAGTGGAAGACAGTTGAAAGTACATGAGAAAACTACCCGACGCACGACCTAGAGTTGGCAGCCATCGTTTTTGCACTTAATTCTTAGCGCCATTATCTCCTAGGTGAGAAATTTGAACTGTATACTGACCATAAATCGTTGAAATACCTATTATCGCAGAAAGATCTCAACTTGAGGCAGCAAAGGTGGATGGAGTTCCTCGCCTCGTACGATTTTGAGATTTCCTACACTCCTGGCAAGGGCAATGCAGTAGCAGACGCCTTAAGTAGAATGAAGCTAACCTTAAGCCCTCTTTTTGTGGAAAGGCAAAGCTTGGAGTTCATAGCAAGTTTTAACTTCAGACCCTCCACTGACTTTGTACCCGGCTTGCTAGCAACATTACAAGTGTGACCAACTCTATTAGACTCAGTCGGAGCCGTGCAAAGAGAAGACCCTCAGCTAGCTGAAGTAATGGACAAATTAATTAAGGGTGAGACTTCTAGTCACCTCAATAGATACTCCATGGATGCCAAGGGCTGGTTGAGACGAGATGGAAGACTATGTGTCCCATAGGCAAGGGGCTTGGTAAAGACGGTTCTAGAAGAGGCACACCATTCTAAGCTGACCATACACCTAGGCGGAGACAAAATGTATAAAGATATCGAAAGAGTTTTCTTTTGGAATGGAATGAAGAAAGACGTAGCTGAATTTGTTTCTAAATGTTTAATATGCCAACAAGTCAAGGCGAAGCAGAAGAAGCCGGGTGGTCTGCTCCATCCTCTAGAGATCCCACAGTGGAAATGGGATAGCATCTCAATGGACTTTGTAGATGGGTTGCCTAGGTCAAGAAGGGGCAATACTAGCATTTGGGTAATAGTGGACAAGCTCACAAAAAGCGCCTACTTTATACCCGTCAAGAGTAGAAGGACTGCCTCATCTCTAGCATCCGTATATCTTAAGGAGATAGTTCGACTCCATGGGATACCCTCCAGCATAGTGAGTGATTGAAACCCTATCTTCACGAGCGAGTTTTGGAAGAGTTTACAAGAGGCTGTAGGCACACAGTTATGCTTAAGCACGACCTATCACTCTCAAACTGATGGCTAGACGGAAAGAGTCAATAGAGTATTAGAAGACCTCTTGAGGTTATGCATTATTGACTTCAGAGGTACATGGGAGGATCATCTACCTTTGGTGGAATTCGCTTACAACAATAGCTACCATGCCACCATAGGCATGGCGCCTTTCGAAGCTTTATATGGAAGATCGTGCAGGTCACTAAGTGCTGGTGGGAGTCAACAAACAAGCTCATACTTGGACCAGACATGATTAGGGAGACTTCAGAGAAAGTAGACTTGATATGAAGAAGAATGAAGACTGCCCAAGATAGACAGAAGTCCTACGCAGACAAAAGAAGAACTGACCTTGAGTTCGAAGTTGGAGACAAGGTGTTCCTTAAAGTATCTCCTTTGAGGAACGTCGTTCGCTTTGGATCCGCAAGAAAGTTAGCACCAAGATTTGTAGGGCCGTTCCCTATCATCGAGAAGATTGGGAAGATGGCTTATAGGGTACAGCTGCCCGAAAGATTTGCCGGGATTCATAATGTCTTTCATGTCTCTCACCTGCAGAAGTGCTTACACGAGTCCGCGGAAGTGGTAGAACGAAGTATGCTAGAAGAAGTTGAAGTTGAACGAGAAGCAACTGTGAGAAGAGTTCCAACCCATATCTTGGGAATAGAAGTCAGAAAGCTACACAACCGTGAGGTTAAGCTCGTCAAGGTTCAATGGAGCGACGCCGAGGAAGACGCGACTTGGGAAACTGAGGACCGTATACGCGCAACCTACCCTTACGTCTTTAATCTCTTTTTCCTCAAGTTTATGCTCATATCTATCTTTTTAGGTATATCTCCTCGTTCCTATCCTTTATCCTTAGGTAGGAACCTATTTGGATGTAAACATGTAATTGAAACATTTTATGATTGATGGTTGCAAGTGGTTGCTAGTGGTTTCTAGTGGATGCATATACACACACATTAGGTACTAGATCGGCTCAGTCACTTCCATATTGAATATGCATATATGTATTGGTTTATGGATTAAAACTTGATGTGTTATCATATGAACGTTGCATTTGTACGAATGGTTGTGCACTCATGTAAGAAATTTTGAGTAGGAAAATTTGCATTCATAATGAACTCATGGCACTGACATAATTTGCATTAAGGAGGTCAACTGAATCAGCAGACCGCCTGATTTTGCATTAGATAAGGACATATACACACACTATGCATATGATCATGAAGCATTAGAAATCATTTAAGGACATTGGACGCCTGTGTTTGATGGTTGAGTAGATGGTAGGATATAAGTTCTTCTCGACTTAGAGATTTCGAGGACGAAATCCTAAAAGGAGGGGAGAATGTAACACCCCGTACTTTCTATTCACGTTATAATAATTAATCCTAGAATACTTAATTTAAAATTTAAGAATTAAGAGAAACAGGTTATGCCATTATGTTCGTCTCAGAATTCTGGTTGAGATAGAGTCCGAGTTTGCGTAAATTGGACCTCATATGAAGAAGTTATGGCTGTCGGAAGTTTCAGAAATTCAAATAAATTCAAACAGTTCAAAAACGAGTTCAAAATTCAAACAGAAGCTAGAAGCGGGCTGGGCGGGAAAATTCCCGCCCAGGTAGGTCGACCAGGGGGTTGACCCTAGTATCGACCTCCCCCCCTAGAGGTCGACCTGGCCCCTGGCCAAATCTGAAATTTGAACGATTGCTGACTCGTTGTTGAGTCACTAGGGTTTATGGATGGTCCTGATCAGGTCTAAGTGGCTGTGATTAACCCTTGGTTCATCTGACGGCTATAATCAAACTAAAATTCTATATAAACAACTCAATGTCTAACCTAAGAACACACAGAAAAATAAACCTAGAACTGAAATGCCGTCAGTAGAAGACTTGGAGTAGCCGTCACCATTTCCAATTCAAAGACGAGTTGAAGAACTTGAATCAAAAATCAAATAAAAGCGAGTCTAATTCAATGATCTTCTTCAAAGGAGCGCATCTCCAATTTTAGAATGCAAGAATTCTTTTTAGTTTGTAAGTTAGTTGTTACGCAGATTTAAACATTCCTTTCGAATGAATTCATGACATGTTGTAATTGGAATATAGTACGATGCTTATGTATAAGATTCGATTCTCGTTTATCTTAAAATATCTTTGTAATTAATCATGTCTATATGCTTGTGGCAATGAACATGTTGTATATTTCATGTCTATATGCTTATGGCGATGAACATGTTGTATATTTCATGTCTATATGCTTAGGTGATGTACAACATTGTATGTTATTACGATTGGGTAAAGAACTTATTATGCCAACAAAATGGTGAAACATGTCATGTTGAAATTTGATGGTTATTTGCAAGTCTAGGATCTAAATCACATGCCTACATGTAGATTAACATTCATGAATAGTTAGAACCATGTCAAGTTGAATCTATTTATGTTGTAAAAAGTTGGAATTGCAATCCTCCTATGTTTAACACACATAAGTTATCATGCTAAGTTGCAATTTAAAAATGGTTAGATTAGCTTTCTTATGTTTTGACATACATAAGTTAGTATGTTAAATTGCGGTTTACATCTTGTTTATGTGTTAATCCGCCATGTTAGACCCATATCAAGTTTACATGACTCAGTCACAAGTTCACCTTTACTTGTTTAGTTGAGATAATGATACATCTATGCCAAGTTACGTGTGATAAGTTTAATGTATGCTATTTTACGTTTATGTCATGTTCCTTGATTTTTACCCCTTTTTGTTTATGGGTTTGGGCTAATTTGTTAGCCCAACATTTTATGTAATTCATATATACGTTCTACGGGGATAACGAGGGGGAAACATAAAAATTCATGGCATAGGATTGTTCGTAAAATGGTATACTTGATATACCATTTATTATGAGCAAAATTTGAAAAGATAATTATGGCATGAGTAAATTAAAATTAATTTACATAAAGAAATTTGACATATATAGAAAAATATGAATTTAGAAAAGACGAATATGCCTAACCCGAGATTAGACTGAGTTGTGGTGTAAATCTGCCCGGAACCGACCTACATATCCAGTAACCACAGCAAGACCTGTCTAATGTAGGTGGTTAGTGCATCAAGCCCGAAAAGAACCCGAGGTTAGACTGAGTTGTGGTGTAAATCTTCCCGGAACCGACCGGCATATCCAGTGACCACAACAAGACCTGTCTAATGTGAGTGGTTTGGGCTTTAAATTAAAGCTAAGTCAGGATTGGTAGGGTTAAGCCAATTAATAAAAAACTTAACCGATTCAACATGTTAACTAAAACGAATGGGCTGGGTTAGGTAAACTTGGACACTTAACCAAATAAACATGTTGATTTGAAAACCCTAGTAATGGGGACCCATTTCAGCAGTAACCCACATAGATGTATCATGGTACCCTGAAACTAGGCAGGGTGGGGCACGATTACTGGGATGAATTATAAGCGGCCAAAAATTCGGCGGTTGGTGGGCCAGTGTAGGTTCCGACGGAGTATGGGCGTGCACGTACTCCAGAGTGGAAAAAATCAGGCACTGGGCATCAGTAGTGTACTCTGTGCATCTTGGATCGTGTCGGGTTGCCACCAGAGGGACTGATACACCCCATGGTGGGACCAGCACAGGTGACTACAATCAAGCGGGGCCGAAGGACATAGGACTTGAATACATGTGAGTAGGAGCCAATCATTTAGGGGATCGTTTGTTGTAAACACTTGGGCAAGTTGAACCAATGGTTAAGTATGTGCAGAGACTATAGTAATGGGTGTGATCACACGTCCCTCTTATCTTATATTAGGGTATTGTCCTATGTTCTGTTATCACTATCATGATCCCTTTCTTGTTTAAATACTAGTAACCACTGAACTTACCAGACTTATTGTCTGACCCGTTTCCTTTCGTCTTCTTTTCTTCCGTTCCCCCCAAGGTCCATAGGGAGGAAATACTCCAGCTTAAATCAGACTCTTTACAAGCTTCAAGAAAGTAGATGTATGACTTGGACTCACTTGCATTGGCTATGGCTTTGGATATGATCATTGGGGATTTATGCATTTTTACTTTTTGGTTTATGCTTCTTTATTGAATAATCAAGACAAAAATTATGGTGTAAAGTTTTGAAGTTGTTTTGAGACAATTTGATGTAATGCTTTTGTATTGAACTACGTATGAAATAAATATTTGGATTCTGCTGCTTAAATTTATCTGTCTTGTAAATTTTTCTGTGTCTTGTATCTATAACTCTCCACCAATGTTAAGGCATTCCCTTTGTGAGTGACATTAATGGAGGTGGGGTGTTTCATTGACTACCAGATTGGGTGGAACTATTGCGTCTGCGACTGGGGGTGGGACATTAACTTGCACTTCGTCGGTGCCATATCTTCTACATGTCTATGGAACCATGTCGGAATGAGAATGCCCTTGGGGAAATTAGGAGCCCAAGTCTTGCAGAAAAAGGGAAGAAACAAGGATTCAAAAAGAGATCGAAGGAATATTGTAAATGACTCGAGGGGATATATATTTCAAAAGTAGTTTTACTTGAAAATATTTTGCTTTGAAAACACTTTTTCAAAAACTTTTTCTCTGATATTGCAACCTTAGGCTCTAATACCAAATGTGACACCCCACATTCCTTAATATCACTTATATGAGGATGCATTAAGTTCCATGAAACGTAATAGGTATAAATCCAGAATATAAAATACAGCGGAAAACTTTCTAACTTTTATTATAAAACCAAATCCAACATTACATTTTTAAATCCAATAAGTCAAAATCATAACCATCTGCCTCGTGGAAATATAAACCAATAGAGTACAAGTACAAACCCATAATATCATGTCCATCATGATCTATAATAATAACCAAGAACAGAAACTGAAGCAATACATAGAATAATAAGTAATCCAAGTCCAAGCTGAATCAAAGAATCGCGGTCACTGCTGCAGTTCACCACCCTGAGAACCTGGAGAGGGGAAGGAAAGGAGGGAAGGAAGGGAAGGAAAAACAAAATTGGTTAGACATAAATCTGGCGAGTTCCAGTGATTTTTAGCATAAGCATAAGATAACAGGTATCAAGGCAGATCAACAATACTGGACAAGAAATGTAGTAAATAATACAAGTACGAAATAAACGAGATAACGAGGGAAGGTAAAGATTAGGTACGCTTCTCATTCATATCCTAAGAACAAGTTTCTGACCAACTATCAGGATTAGGTTTAACACTAATTACTACCTAGTGATCGGTCCCTACAGACGCGAATAACTTGTGCCAGCCATGGAAATTCGGGATATTAGTCCCAAACCCATCAACCTAAAAAGAAAAAGCTCTATCTATTGGTGAAAACATCTTATCTTCCCTCATCGGACACATGCACACTCATGATTCCGCCGGAGCATTCCCATACCTACCTCCAAGACAATCCAGATCAGTAAAGCCTGCCCTAGCCTCTACCTAGTGTGAGGCTTCGAGATGATACCAATAAGGATACTGACTGATATGGGTTCCAAGAAATAACAAATTGACACAAACCACCCCTAAGTTTCTACCCCCAAGTAAACCAGGATTTTAAGAGTCCCCCCGGATATTAACAGCAAACATGGAACCTCTTAGCATATTAATCAAAACAAATTTAGCTTAGCAGATTTAAGTTCATTAGTAAGCATCATATAACCCTATGTTATATTTCCTGTTTGGAAATGACATTAATTAAATGTAACCACCATTAGCCAAATCATAAAAGCACCTGCCCAGATGTATGTATATTACGGTAACATGTTTAACTTAATTTTCATCTAATTACATATTTCCTATAACATGTTCAAACTAAATCCAACCTATTCATATTAACATGTTTGCATATTCTTCCATTTATAATTATCCTAATTATATGGTTAAATTCCAACTTGCCCAAGTCTCCTTTTTACCGTTATTTCATATTATTCCAATTTATCCCAATTTTACGCAATTCAAACGGAAATGACCCAGGCTCTCGCTGGCTTAGGCTTAATGCTAAATAAAAAGGAAAAGGAGAACTTAGATCCAACTCAAAAACAAGCAAACTGAATAAATAAGCATAAGACTGTAAATATAACTAAGACAGAAAAGGGCCAGGGAAGAAAGTGTATGTATAAACATATAATAACTGTAAACTGAATAGGTAATTAACAGTAATTAAAAGAACAACAATACAAGAATAACTTACAAACACTGGTTATTTCAAATTCAATATATTTACTGTCAGAAATAATTTTTAAATTTTAAATCAAAAAATAACGTGAAACTCATAGAGACATGCATTAGATCCAGAAAAGATCTTTGAAATAGTTGTTATTGAAGAAAAACTAGAATTATTCCTTCAAACTATGTTTTAGAAGCACCTCGACATTTTCTACATTTTATTTCAGAATATAATTTAGAGGAGGAAGGAGATGAAGAAATATTTATGTGTAAGAAAATAGTGAGCTTGCTAGCCCATTTATGGATAAGATAGGATAATCTAAACCATAGGATATTAGGTTATAAAATCAATCCGTTAAAGACACATCATGCCGAGTTAGCACGAATAAAACTAAAAAACAAGTCCATATACATTCACGTTCAAGGTCGAAGGTGGGTTGACCCACCTAATTCTCGGGTATACACTAGTATCGACCCATGGGACGACCCATGTAGGGTCAGATTGACTCAAGACCTTTGCATTCTAAGTTAATTTATTTTTAATTATTATAATTTTAGTTCAAATTTCTTTTAGTCATAACTTTTTCATACTTAGTCTGATTTACGAAAACCAAAAGTCTATATAAACCAGAATTTCATAACGATCACAACGGTGAAGTTTGTTTTGAATATTTTATTAATTAATATTCATTTTATTATCTTCTTTATATAATTATGGTGCATTACATTATGGGGTATTACATAAACCATTAAGTTAGATACTTAGCGAAAACACTCTATTTATTACTGCTATAAACTCAAATTTGTTAAACTTATCCATATTTATTTCCATTAAGAGTTTAAACTTATCATTTTAAATATCAATTCCTTATTGCAGAACTCTATTCATAAAGCTTGTACAAAATAATAGGATCTGGATGACAAAACAATCCTCCGACCAGGACAAGTTATCATACCAACAATGGAATAAGAGAAACTAATATGAAAATAGATCACAATTGTCACTAGGGGATTGAGCTTTTAGCTACCCAATGCTTCCTCGTCTACCCAAGCTTCTCGATGGACATCCTTGAGGAAGGACAACTAGCATGCTAGCCACAAGGGACAAGATTGATATGGAAATCTATTTCCTGCTTAAGTGATAATCCTAAAGCAAGCCCACATAAAATAAGTTTCACAGCTACGAGAATCCAAGATATGTCATCATCATCTCGAGATCGAAGGAAATAATATGTGCTTCGGAATCTCGCTTTATGTCCCAAAGTAGAAGATATACCAAGACAACCTAAGTGGGATGCAATGATACATAGTTCACAAGGTTTGATCCTTATTTAAACGAATTGATTTATTCCTAGAAATTATCTCGAACCAATTAGGGATTCATGTGTTCATTCGCACGGAAATGAAAACCACCAAAATATGTATCAACATCCTTACACATATAGATAAGGGTTGTAGATCCCTCGATCGGATTCGCTATCATTAGAGAAGTCACCAGATATACTACATTCAAGGATAAAGCATTAATGTGTTCCTTTGATACGAATAGATGCAACAGAGCCTTAGCAAAGTGATTATGAGAACCGTAGTTGTGATATTCCAACATCCTAGATAACTGAGTGCTACTTGAAAATGTAAGCTTGATCCGCTCAACTTCTACTTCTTTTTAAGATAGAAAAGCTTGGATTTTGAATGGGAAAACGATTTTGGTTTGGATTTCACTGAGCCTCAGACTCATCATCACTCTCTTTCTCATTTTCTATCACTTCAAGATGAAGGACCGCATCCACTAAGTCCTCGAAAGTATGCTTGAGTTGCAACATGAGAGATTTCTTAAGACACTTTTTGAGACCATTAACTTAATTAAGATTATTTTTGTTTGAAGTGGAAATTTCTTCTAGGCCACACTTGGATGAGGCCTCAAATGCCATGAAATACTCTGACACGGTCAACTTCCCTTGTTTAAGTTCAGACAAACAATGAGCTAGGATTTCCTTCTTGGACTCTGACACAAATTTAAACTCAAATCTCTCCTTGAATTTCCTACATGCCAAAGTGGACTCAACAACACTACTACTAGCAACTCATACCAATCAAGTGCACGATCTTATAGCATGCTCGGTGCTGCAAGAACGCAGTAATGGTCGGGAATATCCATCTGCATAAAAATATGCTCATAAACGCGAAGCCACACTTGGATCCCAAGATCCATACCAACGCCTCTGATCAATGACTTCCCCCTGAGATGAGTAAAATCACTAAACATTTACATAAATGCAGATTTGTGCGGTGGGGGGGGAGGAGATCGAGGAGGTGCTAGGGCTTAGTGCTTATGATAAGCTCTAGGATCCGGTCGGTCGGCATATATACCCTTTTGCGGTGGAAGCCTCTAGATGGATCAACTGTCTCTTCGAGACTTGAGCTAGTCGATGACCCAACACTTAAAACTGGACCTCTGCCACTTCCAAACATAAGACGAAAGTTGAAACAAGATAGAATTATTCGCTTGGATAAGATATTATCAATGAAATTAAATGTGAAAGGATTACCAAGGAATTTAAAGTTATACGCTCTTAGACGTATTCCACTTAAGCCTATTCTAATTGGATATGAGGAAAGTTAAGGACACAACAAAGATCACTCTGATCGAGCATGATGCTTGTAATAATATTATACCTCGATGTATTCTAATGTGTAAACTTTTCCGTATTTTTCATATTATGTTCTTAATAAGCTCTAATATGGTGATGCCCCACCGTAAGACCCATATTAACAAAGAGTACTGATGAGTAATACCGTATGTTAATATGAAGAATAGGATTTTAGTAGCGACCAACCGTAACATTCTATCAAGTAAGTATTAAATATGCCATGCACTTTTTATTTTTATTTTACTTTACGACTCGACATACTTAATCCTTACTTAATACACTATTACGATGGCTATAAGACTTATTAAAACCAAAACATAGTATATATGTTATTCACAGATCACATAATAACAATCACACACACACGCACATATATACACACACACATATACAAAGATACATACGGTACAATACAGAACACAAAATAGGTGGTCTGATAACGACTATATATACACACACACACATCTCATAAACCCCACAAAAGAATAAACATCAACACGTCCCAAAAGAACTACAAAATATCACCACAAAAACTATGAGATCCAAAAGGGTAGAACGCGATGTCAAATGGTAGACTGCAAAGGTTATTGTAACGACCTGTCATTTTTCCCACTCCAAGTTGGTATTTAAACCAACGTGAAACGATCAAAACGACAGATTGTTAGTGGCTTACACAGTTTAAACAGAATCACTGAGTACAAAAATTTGCAGTGGAATAAAATTTTATAAAATAATCAAAGTTGATACAAATTACTTTCACAGTGGAAGAAAATGAATGAAATATTATACATCATCTTTAAACAAATTTACTCTTTTATTTTCCAAGCTTAGCGCGCGCATGTGTCTCCACGTCTTCACGTCCTCTCCAGTTCGTTGTGAGCTGAAATTTCTAAATCTGGAACACTTGGGGCCTGACCCGAGTGTCCCATGCAAAATACACAAAACACCCGAGTCAGGATTATACTTATTTCAAGTCAGCAAACTTCATAATAAACACATAAGTATAATTCATTTAATTAATTTGAGTATACTGGCTCATGACTGCCGCACATCAACATAATAAGGTGGAATAGTGTAAGACATGAAGCCAAGGACAAAGGCATGCAAAATAGGTTACATGGCCATAGAAACACACCCGAGTATTGTCAAGAACAGGAACAATGCAAACAGCCAACTTTGGGCGTAGACTCAAATATGTTGCATGTACAGGTGACGCATATGTAGTATTTTTAGAAATAAACCTTTATGGTAACATGTGCCTAGAACGAAACATGACAGTTAAATCTACAATGACAACATGGAAAAAGGCTGTAGATGTGCATTTCATTTGTGTGAACATATGCTCAAGAATGTACTGTTCAGAAGAAAAAAATGGTTTCCATTTATACAAAGGCTGCTACAGCAAGCATAGAAGACAATACATGTATGGGAACAACACAGTAAAGCCACTTTAAATAGTAACTTAAGCTAGATCCTTTTTTTCCCGTTCTTCCTTTACCAATATAAAACATCCATATATACATGCATGGTCCAAATCATTTACTAACACAGTACAAGTTTAAGAGGGCTCATACAAAATCTTTACCAGTTCTATCTACACGCATGCAAACCAGTTCTAAATATAGGGGAAAATGACTACACCCTTCACTTCAGTTTTTCTTCCTTAAGTTAAATGACAAAACGTTTATTTGTGAAATCATTTCCTAGGTCCTTGGTTAAATAATTGATGCATGTAACCCATTGTCGAAACTGATTATTTAAATGTCTCACAGGTAGTATGACCTAAAATGAGATGCTAAAGATCTGAGTAACATAACTAAGTGACCAAAAGGGGGTGCAGATGGGTCCAATGCCGATGAAAGAGCAGTAAAGAAATGTTACAGCAATCAACATAAAGGTGGATGCCTAAAAATCAAAACAACTGTGAAGCACATGTATAACAGTAAATAGCTACAAGACTCGTCAATGTTTGGTTCAGCAAATAAAATGAGATTTGAGTCCATTTTCCGTAAACTAACTTATATGCATGACTATATACTGTATGGCTTTAGTGTTAGTCTCATGCAGCGAGCTTAAACATCATTTGTAAATTTGGGTCCAATAACAAATTCAGAACAGTGCATACATATATTCAAAGAAACTGCAAGCATTAGTTGAACAAGGACACAGTGCATACATACCAACTCAACCATCAACCGTAGCAGTGAATCAGTGAAACAAATCATACTCAGTGAACACCCGTAGTCCACGAACTTCAAATAGGTATAATCGTAAGAAGACTTACAATTGGGCAACGATGACAACGAAGAAACAGGAGCGACGACTTTCTCGCTGGAATCATTGTTGGTTTTG
Organism: Allium sativum; assembly: GCA_030737875.1. Classification (NCBI taxonomy): domain Eukaryota; kingdom Viridiplantae; phylum Streptophyta; class Magnoliopsida; order Asparagales; family Amaryllidaceae; genus Allium; species Allium sativum. Next base: position 91,884,096 of record CM060916.1, on the reverse strand, counting down.
GCGATGCCGTGAGCGGCTTGAACAGTGCGTGGCTCGACTGGAGCAGCAGCAGCAGCACTGACAGGCGGCGCCTCTGATGATTTGAATGTCGGTGGCAACGAGGAGGAGGAAACGGCGGTGAAAGCTTCAAAGCCGTCGGCTTTTGGGTATGGGTCTGAGGCTTATGGTAACAGGCGACAGTAGGAGCTGGTTAACAGAGGAGGCGGAGAGCTCTACGAGCTGGTGTATGTCACAGTGTTGGAATTCATGTGGCGATGGACTGACACCGCTTTGGTTCGAAGCAGCGGTGGAGGAGCGGGCTCCGTCTGGTGAAAGGAGAACGGTGGACGCCATCGATTTGGAAAATTTGAGAAAGAACCGATTTTTATTTCATGTTTGGGGAATTTGGATTTCAATCGGCTGATAGAAAAATAAAGAGGAGGAAAGGAACGAGAATATAAAAGAAAGGAAAGAGTACACGCGTTTGTTTCTCGGATAAATCCTGATACGTGTTTGTTTAAGGGTTTAGAGATCTTACAAGTGGCACAATTTATATTAAACAAAATTTAAAAGAGTATATACTATTTTTTTTTCTTTTTCAAATTAATTAAAAGTAGCAAACCGATAAACAATATTTTAAGGAGCATATACCACTTGTTATACCCTAGGTAAACAAAATACTAATTTATTTCACACATTTAAAAAATTTACATTCAAATTCAAACTTAAATTAGTTATTAAAAATCCAATTCAATCTAAAATAAATTATAACCAAATCTTAAGTTAAAGAAAAAAATTAACTTTACTAATAATATGTATTCAATCTGATATAAAATATTACAACATTTTAATAAACATAAAAATTTAAATTACACTTACAAAAGTAAATTTAAAACTAAAATGAAATAGATTAGATCTCAAATTTAACCAATATAAATTTTCTAAATATCAATTCCAAATAAATTCCAATAAATTCAGATTATCTAACAAATGTTAATAAATCAAATATTCATATTGAAAATTTCAATCTACAAAAAGAATTTCGTTCAAAACAAACTGTAAGTCAAATCCGAATAAATATATTCAACTACGTTCAAATATAAAAATTTCAAATTCTTCATCAAAACCTAATATAAATATTTATTTTAATGATAAATTCTAAATAAATTTATAATTCAAATGTCAAAAATTCTGGTTTGTTACAGCCTCCCCCACTTAAATCTTTTCGTCCTCGAAAAGGAGAGTTGCAAAATTTATACTTAAGTAAAACAAACCTTTTTTTTATGAAATTTTAGTGGACTAACACTTATCATTTCTAGTAAGTTTGAAAGTGTATCAAATAATGCATAAGAGTTCTAAACATAAAATTTTATATACTTAAATTCGTAAAGCTTTTATATCACCTTTATTTATACAAAACTTAAATTATTGCATTGAAAATTTAGATAAGGAAATTTGCTATATTTCAGAATCATATTTTGCAAAACATTTGAAAATCTCAAAAATGATTTCTTCGAAATTAGAATCCCAGTTTCATTTCAAACCATAGAAATATTACATATATTTTTTCACATAAAGAATGATACTTCACTTCGGGATTTTCAAAACAAAAATTGCTTTCAGAAACTTCAAACATATATAATGACTTGAAGCCTAACAAACAAGTCCATCGTCGTTCTTGCCAACTTTAGATATGCGTTAATTAGGCGCGTGACTAAAATATACAAGTACTAAATATACTTATTTCAACTTCTCGTCAAAAATTCTGTTCATTTCCTCAAGTTTCCCATGACAAGGCCTAAGGCCAGGCTATTGTCCGCAATAATATAGATAATTAAGGTCGCTCCGGACACCTAAAGCAGACCATCTTGAGGGTTCTCAAGCGAAGTGTACATCACGGTTTTCGTCCAGACAGGGACCCCCAAGCACAAAAATCGCGGAGCACATATATCTCTCGGTTTTCGTCCAGACACGGACACCGTATATGCCCAGGTTGCTCTTCCTAAATACCATCATCGAGGGATCCCAAGCGAAGTGTACATCACGGTTTTCGTCCAGACACGGACCCCAAGCACAAAATCGCGGAGCACATATATCTCTTGGTTTTCGTCCAGACACGGACACTGTATATGCCTAGGTTGCTCTTCCCAAAGTCACACACACCCTTCGTTTAGTCACAGGTCACCTGCGTCCATGAAGATATCAAATCATTTCATATCCCGAAGTCATAGATTATTTCGCAACAATAATTCGCAAATACTTTCAATCATAGTATTGTTGTTTTTCAAACATTTCAAATATCGGGATTCAAGTCATCGAAATTTTCTTAGTTCATAAATCAATTTATAAACTATTCATCATATCCAAAATAATTGGAAAACAATGTTGATCAGTTGAAAATCAATTTCAACTTCCAAACATTCAACTTATGTTTCATATTCCGAAATCAATGATCTTATTCAACATTTCCGGCCTTTCGAAGACTTTAAGAATCATTATAATCATATCGAGCTTTACAAATTTCAATTTATATCGGAATACATTTCGACAATTATACATAAATTGATTCATATTGCCATACAATTTCCTTTCAATAATTGGAAATCAAATTTGATCAATACGATTTTCTTATCGTTCTTTCAATTCTAATAAGCTTTTCAAATTTTAAAGCTTAGGAAAATCGTTCCATACAAGTCGTATCAATTATTCTTTTAGATCAAATTCTATTAAATAGCTTCAAAATAATTCTAAGATTTCCAATTAAATATCATATTTGCGTAATATGAATTTTCAAGAGCTTCAAACAATATCTTATTTCAAAAATACTTTACACCGCCATATAGGATTTATATTCATTCCCATTTTAAATATCTCATCTAGTTTGAAAATTTCACATTTTCCTACCATTGGAAAAAAATCTCTCGGAACATTTTTATTCAAAATACCATTATGTTTTCGCTACGCACTCTGATTTTGCGTATATTCAAACTAGTATTGGTAAAACATTCCAAAACATTGATTTCAAAATTTTCGGAACCAAATTCCCAAAGTTAACATTTCAAAATCCAATTTTCCTTGCATAAGTTGGATTATATATTTCAAACACCTTTGATTAATTTGAAAAGCTCATTTATTAAGGTTCCGTTACGTAATATATTGGATAATTAAATTATCCAATTTGAATTCAATCTTGGTATCGTTCAGCATATGGAAAAAAGGGGTATACATACATGGATCAAGAATTATTCCATGTGCTTGACTCAAGTAAAGATGCATACAAGTTCAATGCTAATTTGTGCATAAAAGGTATACATAGACCAATTCAGGTTTCATGAGCTTGGAATAGAAATTCAACATCCAATGAGCATCAACATGTGCAAAGGTTCGATTCAATACTTGGCTTAATTCACTTGATACAAAGGTATGAATGCAATTTCTCAAGAACAAGATTTCGAATTTAAATGATCATCCTAGACCAAGTTAGGAAAATCACATACATAAAGGATACAGATATCAGCAGTTCACTTATGGAATACTCGATTATATTTCTTGAGTAATTTTTTACTTCAAAAAATTTCATTTTCTTTACATCATAACCGATTTCTTGTTAAGTAATTTACGTCTAATTCATACATAATAGTTTCAAGTGAGATAACTAAATCTTCTCCCCCACTTGGATTATTTGTTATAATTTGATACGATCCGATTGTCAAAATTTGAAATATGGGGAATATTTTCAACATATCTTAAATAAGATTTCTTATTGCATAAGACCAATTACCCCAAAATTTACCATCCAATTCCTTAAGTGAGATTCACTTCTAAACATTTCTTTTTCAGTTATTGACAAACAATTTGGTTTGCGCTAATCATTCATTATCCAAGTTACTTCCTTATTTTACATTCATTTAACATTTTCAAACCTTGTCGGAACAGTTTTAAGCATTACTCGACGTCCTAATCGGAATAATATAGTCATCCCACTTTCGAAACTCGAAAATGAGCACTGATGATGTTGCAATCATCATCAAATCATCCTCAAACGACTAGAATGTGATCCTATATCTATCTTGTACTTATCGGACTTTGTATATACGTTAGCTAGGCGTATATGCAAAATCCTTACGTACTTGTTAGTCCAACCTTGACGTCAAATAAATACTCACAACTGTTTTCATTATACATAGATTATCCTTCAAACCCATAATTTTCATTCTTATAAAATCTTTTATATACAAATCTTGAGAACTTTTATGTTGAACATCTTGAAATTTCATTTTAATTCAATGCCATTTTTGTTTCTAAATCGATTCGATTTTTAATATCATTTTAATTTAACTTGACTTGGACATTCTCTTTTTCTTCAACGAAAATCCCTTTAATATCAAATGTCATAAAATTTCCAATTCACGTTTCGTATGTATAAGATTCCATCTCATATTAACAAACAATAGTTTCGAGTCAACCGCTTCCTTATGTTCATAAGTTCGAAAACTTGTATCTCGATCCCTATTTGAGTTTCTTACTTTAATCTTAATTCTCTTGCAACTTTTATCTCAACTCAACATTTTATTTTGACTTATTAATCAATTCGCTATTCGATATCTTTATAGTTTAACTCCATCCAAATATTCTCCCATTTTCCACATTTTTATTTGCAAACTGACTTTTTCAAATTTCTAATTTGATTTGGATTACATGTCACGACTGACGTTAATTAAATTTTCACTCTAACCAGTTCGGACCAAATTCATTCGGATTTTTATCAATAATAAATAAAATAGTGAGTTTAAAATAAAATAAGTTTGAATAAGGAAATAAGATAAAATGTTTATATAAAATAGGTTAAAAATTAAATACAAAATGATTTGGGAAAATAGTTTAAGTAAATAGTAAAATAGAAATATAGATAGTTTAGTATAAAATAGATTTGAGTATATATTATTAAAACAAAATTTGGTATAGACTAGGGTTTTAAAATAAAAGTATTCGAATAAGATGAAAATAATATATTGGTTTTAATGGAAGCAACTTATTATTATTATTATTATTATTATTATTATTATTATTTTTAATTTTTTTTAAACTAGATCCATGTCAAATTCAAGACCAATTCAGTTCACGTTTCATCCACCATCATTTCTCAAGTCGAGTATCATCAAATTCAGCTACATCAAAAATTTAATTTCTACCAAGTTTCAGAATATTTCCTCCAATCTACACTTAGTACTCGCCTTGATTTGTCTTCAGTAAAATCCCTTTTTAATAATGATTTTCAAATTAATCACCGTCCTTATATAGATTGTTCATAATTAAGTTTTGGAAAATCGCATTTGAATTTTTCTTATTTCGTCCTGAAATCTTCTTTTTTTCTTTCCCTTCCACAAAACTCTTTTTATAATAATTGGAAGACTTCAAAATATTTGGAAAAATCTGATTCATTATTCACCTATATTTTCATGGTAACTTCGAACAACTCAACGACAGATTACGAAATGAAATCGCAAGGCTTCTATGTAGGGAATATGAAAAGGAACTTATCTTCTCCGAAAATATTTTATTTTAACTTCCGCTGTACAAATCTGTATATAGCTTTCAAAACACTTTATTTTCCTTTCTGCGAAATTCAATTCTAAATAATTTATTTTCTCGAGTTCCGTAGATTCTAGTATTAATTCCATTCATTCTAAGGTATTTTTACCTTATCTCTAATGAGTTTTTAAACCGAATAAGCCAAGCTTTGTATGAACCAAAGCTCTGATACCACATGTAACGACCTGCCATTTTGCCCACTCCAAGTCGATATTTAAACCAACGTGAAACGATCAAAACGACAGATTGTTATTGGCTTACACGTTTTAAACATAATCAATGCAGAATCAAAAAGTACAAAAATTTGCAGTGGAATAAAATTTTATAAAATAATCATAGTTGATACAAATTATTTTCACAGCGGACGAAAATGAATGAAATATTATACATCATCTTTAAACAAATTTACTCTTTTATTTTCCAAGCTTAGCGCGCGCATGTGTCTCCACGTCTTCACGTCCTCTCTAGTTCGTTGCGAGCTGAAATTTCTAAACCTGGTACACTTGGGGCCTGACCCGAGTGTCCCATGCAAAATACACAAAACACCTGAGTCAGGATTATACTTATTTTAAGTCAGCAAACTTCATAATAAACACATAAGTATAATTCATTTAGTTCATTTGAGTATACTGGCTCGTGACTGCCGCACATCAACATAATAAGGTGGAATAGTGTAAGACATGAAGCCAAGCACAAAGGCATGCAAAATAGGTTACATAGCCATAGAAACGCACCCGAGTATTGTCAAGAACAGGAACAATGCAAACAGTCAACTTTGGGCGTAGACTCAAATATGTCACATGTACATGTGACACATATATTGTATTTTTTAAAATAAACCTTTATGGTAACATGTGCCTAGACCGAAACATGACAGTTAAATCTACAATGACAGCATGGCAAAAGGCTGTAGATGTGCATTTCATTTGTGTGAACATATGCTCAAGAATGTACTGTTCAGAAAAAAAATGGTTTCCATTTATACAAAGGCTGCTACACCAAGCATAGAAGACAATACATGTATGGGAACATCACAGTATAGCCACTTTAAATAGTAACTTAAGCTAGATCCATTTTTTCCCTTTCTTCCTTTACCAATATAAAACATCCATATATACATGCATGGTCCAAATCATTTACTAACACAGTACAAGTTTAAGAGGACTCATACAAAATCTTGACCAGTTCTATCTACAAGCATGCAACCCAGTACTAAATAGAGGGGAAAATGACTACACCCTTCACTTAGTTTTTCTTCCTTAAGTTAAATGACAAAACGTTTATCTGTGAAATCATTTCCGAGGTCCTTGGGTAAAGAATTGATGACCCCGTTTCGAAACTGATTATTTAAATGTCTCACAGGTAGTATGGCCTAAAATGAGATGCTAAAGATCTGCGTAACATAACTAAGTGACCAAAAGGGGGTGCAGATGGGTCCAATGCCGATGGAAAAGCAGTAAAGAAATGTTACAACAATCAACATAAAGCTGCATGCCTAAAAATCAAAACAAATGTGAAGCACATGTATAAAAGTAAATAGCTACAAGACTCGTCAATGTTTGGTTCAGCAAATAAAATGAGATTTAAGTCCATTTTCCGTGAACTAACTTATATGCATGACTATATACTGTATGGCTTTAGTGTTCGTCTCATGCAGCGAGCTTAAACATCATTTGTAAAGCTGGGTCCAGTAACAAATTCAAGAATAGTGCACACATATATTCAAAGAAGCCGTAAGCATTAGTTGAACAAGGACATGGTGCGTGCGTACCAACTCAACCATCAACCGTAGCAGTGAATCAGTGAAACAAATCATACTCAGTGAACACCTATAGTCCAAAAACTTCAAATAGGTATAATCGTAAGAAGACTTACATTTGGGCAACGATGACAACGGAGAAACAGGAGCGACGACTTGCTCGCTGGAATCATTGTTGGTTTTGGCGATGCCGTGAGAGGCTTGAGTGGTGCGTGGCTCGATTGGAGCAGCAGCAACACTGAGAGGCGACGCCTCTGATGAATTGAACACCGGTGTCAACGAGGAGGAGGAAACGACGGTGAAAGCTTCAAAGCCGTCGGCTTTTGGGTATGGATCTGAGGCTTGTGGTAATAGGAGAAAGTAGGAGCTGGTTAACAGAGGAGGCGGAGAGCTCTACGAGCTGGTGTATGTCATGGTGTTGGAATTTAGGTGGCGATAGACTGACACCGCTTTGGTTCGAAGTAGCGGTGGAGGAGCGGGCTCCGTCTGGTGAAAGGAGAATGGTGGACGCCATCGATTTGGGAAATTTGAGAAAGAACCGATTTTTATTTCATGTTTGGGGAACTTGGATTTCAATCGGCTGATAGAAAAATAAAGAGGAGGAAGGGAACGAGAATATAAAAGAAAGGAAAGAGTACACGCATTGGTTTCTCTGATAAATCCTGATACGTGTTTGTTTAAGGGTTTAGAGATCTTACAAGTGGCACAATTTATATTAAACAAAATTTAAAAGAGTATATACTATTTTTTTTCTTTTTCAAATTAATTAAAAGTAGAAAACCGAAAAACAATATTTTAAGGAGCATATACCACTTGTTATACCCTAGGTAAACAAAATACTAATTTATTTCACACATTTAATAAAAATACATTCAAATTCAACTTAAATTAGTTATTAAAAATCCAATTCAATCTAAAATAAACTATAACCAAATCTTAAGTTAAAGAAAGAAAAATTAACTTTATTAATAATATGTATTCAATCTGATATAAAATATTACAACATTTTAATAAACATAAAAATTTAAATTACACTTACAAAAGTAAATTTAAAACTAAAATGAAATAGATTAGATCTCAAATTTAACCAGTATAAATTTTCTAAATATCAATTCCAAATAAATTCCAATAAATTCAGATTATCTAACAAATGTTAATAAATCAAATATTCATATTGAAAATTTCAATCTACAAAAAGAATTTTGTTCAAAACAAACTGTAAGTCAAATCCGAATAAATATATTCAACTACGTTCAAATATAAAAATTTCAAATTCTACATCAAAACCTAATATAAATATTTATTTTAATGGTAAATTCTAAATAAATTTATAATTCAAATGTCAAAAATTCTGGTTCCTTACAGTTATACCGAAAGGACCCGACCTACAATTAAGTCTGACCTGAGTAATGAACACACGAGTCAGTCTAACTTGAACCATATAATTAGTACAAAGAGAGGTAAAGAAAATAAGTCGCTGAGGAAAACATTCCTTCAGATCATAAAGGAATTAAATATTATTGCTTTGCATAAGAATTTCTCAAACAAAGGAACACAAGTAGTATCACGAAAACCACAAGAAGGAAACACCAAGCCATAGGAATCATGGAAACGCTGAAACTCTATAACGATTTTAAATTCACAGAAATGAGATCACCATTTAAAACATGAAAATCTCTATATAATTCGAATATATATATATATTTATACACCAAAAACTCATTTTCAAAATGGTAAGTGTAACAACCCACCTGGAATGGGCCTAAATTTCGAACTAGAAAAGGCCCATCAAAACTTAGAGCCCAGCTAAATGGATTGTTGGTTCCTGTAAGGAATTACATTTGCATAGAATAATATATAGACATTGCGTTATGGAATCTCACAACGCGGAAGGAGAAAATATAATATCAAAATAAGATGTACCATTTTATGAAAAACCACAGAATTCAAACATAGAGTCAAGATGCAATTATTCCATAGGTACATCAATAAATTCATCATTTGAAGTTTCCATAAGCATACAGAAATGATAATTAATAATAGCATAATATCTCCATTTTCGTCTTCAGTCTCCACCATTGCCTCGTCCATAGAATCTACTCCACCTACTGACCTGTTGGATATGTTAAGGAGAGGGGTCAGAACATAAAGTTATATGCGACTGAAGTATAGTATTTATTTAAAGACTAAACCCTAGATTTAGAAGGTTATATAAATTAAGGTATGTCTATGCAACACACAAACATTCACACATACACAAAGTATCTTATCAATGAGGTCGATATCCAAGTCAATTGCTTAAGAACTTCATTAGTATATTTAGGGTAAATACCTAATGAGGTGGGCAATCTCGGTCAGTTATGGTCTTATTAAAGGTGGAATCTTATAATCTCTTATAACCCTAAGGAGGATCTTATCTCCTTAAGACCCGTCCTAATACGTCAAAGTTCTTAAGTTTATACTCCTAAAAGTAATTGGAGAACTAGTATTACAAACATTACTACTTAACTGAGATTACGGTAGTTTATGACTTCCCTTAGACAGTTGGTGTGCATGCTATGGCCACATATCCTATATAGACCAATCTTGTCCCTGGTTTAGCCCTCACAAGCTTCTAGAGGAAGTGGACATCCCCCGTGAACAATCATACTCCATTACCGCTATGCTTAACCACTTCAGGGGAGGACCCACAGACTTACTTCGAATATAATAAGGGTGAGTCCCATGACTTTCGTACATATCCAAGGATTAAACCTTTGAAGAGGATTCTAGTACTAACCACTTAATACCTAAACTAGATAAGAAGAGAGTCAGACACTTAAGACCTTCCCAAGGCATAGAAAACCTGCATATTTTCACACACAAAAGGGGTTTGTGTGTGTATATATATAATAGACCTCTCTTATTAAACCACCTACCTGTAGATGATGGATATGCCGGGCGGTTCCGGGAAGATTTGTACTACAATTGGGTTTAACCTTGTTTCATAGTATACTAAATTTGAATGGCCCATGTCTCCCAGACCTCTCACTTTTGTTGGATCCGTTTGTAATGCTTGATTTACTGGTCGGTTCTTGGCAGACTTCTACTAACCTCGTGTCTATGTCTCAATATTTAATATACATGTATATAAGCCACTCTATACGCACACACAAGCAATCAATATATGGGGACATTTCAAATTAAAATCTGATCCAAATCGCATTAATACATCATGATCACGCTAGTTACGTTAATTATGCTATATTAGTCAAATATTTAGTACTTATAAATAGTGCTAATTTTCTTGTAAATGAGAGAAAGTTCTAACGAGTTAAAATTATCAGCTTGTCCTAAGTTCAAGGTATACAAGTTAATTTCCACATTTGACTGATACATTTAAGGCATAATGGCATAATTTCATTATAACAGATAATAGTAATGGAAAATACAACATACATACAATTACAACTTGCATCCTACGCTTATTGGAATAATTCCAGTAATGAACCAAGAATATGGTGTAATTTCACACACACACACAAATATATATATATATATATATATATATACACACACACACATACACACATATATACATAGGCCTTTATTTATCTGATTTACCCCTTTCCTCATATTGCACATAAAAACATTCATATTTGATTGGCTTCAAATCTGTATACGTTCAGATTGTCTAATTAGAATAGAACCTAAATCTATTCAAATAATGAATCAAGTCAAATACAACCAAATATTTATACAGAAAGGATAAATCACATAAAATTAAAGTACATCACCCTATTGTGCTCAATTCGCTACCAAAACCAAATCCACAAACCCAATATAAATTGACAATTTTTGCAAAATACATGAAAACAGTGGATTTGGGGGGTTTTGCAGTTTAAGATTATCGTTGTACCATATCCTCTTAGGCATAAAAATCCATATGATAATCTACAAATGTATAATATGCCTAAGAAAATCTTAATTCCACACACAGTGATTGGAAAAGTCGTAGATCTGACATTGTTGTGCCTTTGATGTAAATTCTAACTCTAGAGATCTATTTACAGAAGTATCAATTGAATACAATTCTAATATATATATATATATATAATATGATTCCCGATCTATAATCTAATCTAAATTACATAATAAAAGATTAGAGAAAAAAGAATAGATGTGTGGAAGAAGAAGAGAACGTATTTTGAATTCCTCTGGAATTAATGGCAACATAGTGAAGGAACAAGTAGAGAGAATGGATAGGGGTTAAGTGTTAGTCTAGGGGTTTATTTATAGTTGTTTGTGTAAGAAGGAACCATAGGATTTATTTAGATTTAATCCTAGTTGTCCATTTATATAAATTAGCCCCTAAAACCTATCCAAACCCAGCCTCATTGGGCGTTTCAGCAGCCAAGCGGTCGACCTTCGAAGTAGGAGGGCAGTCGACACCCCTCCTAGAAGGGAGGTCGACATTCGGGTCGCTGAACTTCCCAACGGACGTATATGAGACTGGAGATATTAAATATATATATTGTTTATTTATTTGGCTTATCTTTTACCTTATATATGCATAATTTTTGTCCCTTCATTCTTAGCTTCATTTGAAATTCAAATTCATCCAATTTATTTTATTCTTGGATATATATATATATATTATTTATTAAACCACACACACACATGTTTATATATATATATGCGTTTACCTTCTAATTTCATTTGGTTGCAATTTCTTCATACGATTACCGTTTTCAATGTATTATATTTGAAAATGATTCAGGATTTTGCCACGAATCCAAATAAAAGATTTTCGTAGCCAAATTCTTAATGCTGCAAAATCCCTTTTTCAGCATTTTTATATTTTATTATTTAATTTCCCAATTCTATTAATTATTAATATTAATATTAATATTTTTAGGTATATTTTACGGGGTGCTACATTCTCCCCCCTTAAAATAGATTTCGTTTCAAAATCTATTCGAAGGGGTGAAAACCACAACTCGTTCTATACATCCATGTTGTACACCATGTTATTTTTAACCGCCCATAAGCATCCGTGACTCGCCATGATTATGAACTGCAGGAACTGCTGACTTACTAAACTGAGCTAAAATCCTAACGTATATTTGTAGTAATTACTGCGGTATGTATGCAAAACAAATTAATAAGCATATATTTCTATAAGAGTGCATTGTGCAATTATGTTACACCCATTTCCTAACATCCAATCTAGCAACCACGATGCATCCATAAAAGTAATTTAGAGGAAAAATTACCCAAGAAAAATTCTGGGTGTGTCTATCTCATCTTATCCTCAGTCTCCCATGTGCTTTCTGCAGGATCATTTCCCCATTGTACTCGGATGAGGGGAATGGTTTTATTGTGGAGTCTTTTGATTCCATGCCATACAATCTTTGCAGTGGAAAGGGCACCCTGGACTCCAACTTGAGTTTTCCTATGCCCCAATTTCATCAAGCTCGAGTTTGATAGCAGAATCATGAAGGCATTTCCTTAGATGAGATAAAAGAAAAACATAATGGATTCCCGAAAGACGTTGTGGGTGATCCACCCGATAAGCCAAAGATCTTATGTTCTCGATGATGCAAAAAGGCCCAATAAATCTAGGAGCCAACTTCCCAGTCTTTCCGAACTGAACAATCTTCTTAAGAGGGGATACCTTTAGGAATACCAAGTCTCCAACATTAAACTCAAGTTCCTCCTTCGCTTATCGGCATAAGATTTCTAATGGTCTTGGCCTGCCTTCATCCTCTGCCTAATCAAGGAAATCTTCTCTATAGAATCACAGACGAAGTCTGGTTCAAGTAGAACCTTATTGCTAGTTTCCCACCAACAAGTTGGCGATTTGCATGGCCTCCCATAAAGCGCATCAAAGGTGGCCATACCAATCGTTAATTGAAAACTATTGTTGTAGGTATACTCTACAAGCGGTAGGTGCTGCTCCCATACTCCTCCAAAGTTGATAATGCAAGCACTGAGCAAGTTATCCAAGATCCTATTCACTCTTTTCGTCTGGCCATCAGTTTGCGGGTGATAGGTTGTGCATAAGTTGAGGGTCGTTCTTAATGCTTCTTGTAAACTTCTCCAAAATTAACTTGAATAAGAGGTCCCTACCACTCACGATATTGGATGGGATACCATGTAGTATGACTATTTCTTTGACATATAATTGGGCTAATGAGGCTGCATTCCTTGTCTTTTTGATTGGTATAAAATGGTCGCTCTAGGTCAAATAGTCTACCATAACCCAAATGGTCTCATTTCCCTTTTGGATTCTAGGAAGTCCAGCAACAAAATCTATGGAAGTATGTTCCCGCTTCCACATGGAAAAAATATCAATCATCCGGGCTTCCCTACCTTTTCTTTTACCTTCTAATATTTTAAACAATTAGCTACAAACCCGTCTACATCTCTCTTCATCCCTTTCCAATAGAGATTCATCTTCGTATCTTCATACATTTTATCCCCTCCGGGGTGTATGGTCATCTTTGACCTATGGCACTCCTCCAGAATCTTTTTCCTCAACCCTTCATCTTTAGGGACGTAAAGTCATCCATCTATAAGTAGACTTCCATCGTTGCCTAACAAATACCTAACCAAATGGGGAAAGGTCTCCTTCTTTCCCACTTTCTCCTTTAGGACCCTTATTTCTTCATCAAGGTTTTGTGTACTTCGAGTCCTATCTTGTTAGACTAAGTCTAATAATCATAGCTCCAAGAAAACCATTAGAAGTTACTGGTGAGGGCTGCAAATTAAAATTAGAGAGAAACTCTAACTGTTTCCATACCAAGATCGCATTCAAGGTTGCATGTTTCCTACTTAATGCATCTGCCACAACATTCCCTTTTTCCGGGGTGTACTGGATCATGAAATCAAATGAGGCAATATATTCCATCCACTGTTGTTGTCTCAAATTCAGGTCACATAGATAGAATAAGGGATTTATAGTTCGTAAAAAGTTCAAATCTCTCGTCTAAAAGATAATGCATCCACATTTTCAAGACGAACACTACTACGGCTAATTAAAGGTCTTGAACTGGGTACCTCTTCTCCAGGTGCTTGAGTTGTCTACAAGAATAAGATAAAACCCTCCCTTCTTGCAAAGAACTGCTCCTCAACCGGTTTCGCATGCGTCAATATAAACAATAAATAACTTTGAACCATCGGGTATAATGAGAACTGGCGAACTAGTTAATACTTCCTTTAATTTCTTGAAGGCCATGTCACATTTATTACTCCGAGAAAATACAAAATTTCTTCTTTGTTAGTTGGGTTAAATTAGCAATCCTTGCGAAGTCCTTAATGAATTTCCAATAATACCCGGCCAAACCAAGGAAGCTCCTTATTTCCGTAGAATTTCAAGGTATCTTCCATTCCTTAATTGCCTCGATCCTCGCGGGGTCTACTGCCAAGCCTTCGCTTGACACAATATGTCCTAAAAACCTAACTTCTTCCCTCCATAAATGGCCCTTTGAGAATTTTGCTTTCAATTGGTTCCTTCTTAATATCCGTAGGACGTGTCTTAAGTGACTTTCATGCTTTTCATGGTCGTTTGAAAATATAAGGATATCATCTATGAAAACTACCACAATCTTATTTAAAATGCCCTTAAACATTATACTCATGAGGTCAATAAAGAAGGCGGGTGCATTCGTCAGTCCGAAGGGCATAACTTCTCATTGGAACAATCCATCCGGCGTCCTAAACGCGGTTTTGTCCTTACTGTCCTCTTGAGTTCTCAATTGGTGAAAGCCAGTTGCAAGGCCTAGTTGGGAAAATACTCGAGATCCTCCCAATTGGTCAAAAAGATCATCAATTCTAGGTAAGGGGTACCTAATATTCTTGGTCAATATATTAACACCCTATAATGCACACAAAGTCTTAGAGATCTGTCTGCTTTGGTGGCAAACACAACAGGTGCACCTCATTCAGAGGTACTTTTTCGAATGAAGCATTTCTTTAGTAACTCGAAAATCTGCTTATCCAATTCCCTTCTTTCTTTAGGCACCATATACCTCAAGGGTAAAGCTACTGGTCTTGCTTCCTTCTCTAGGTTAATAAGAAAAGAGATTTCTCTATGTGGTGGAAGTCCCATGACTATATCAAAAACATCCAAGAACTTACATACTATAGGGACCGAAGATGGTCCTTCTGAACTAGGAGGTAAGGAGTGTAATAAGGCTTTATCCTTGTTCCTAACATTACAAGGAATACTTGGACAATGTCCTCCTCGGCTCCTAAGATGAATGATTCTCCTTTTGCAATCTAGGGAGACCCCATAAAATGATAGACAATCCATACCTAGGATAAGTTCATACACCATAAAATCCAATGCATATGCTTTGCATAGGAATTCGACATCGTCGATCTCCAATACTAAGTCATTGTAAAATAACTCAAGATACTTAGCTCCTCCGATAGGGTTGGACACCTCTATCGGATTACTAGAGATAAATAAGGGAAGGTTCAACAGATTAACTAGCCTCTTATTGACAAAAGAATGGGTTGCACCTGAGTCGAACAAGGTGTATACAGAAATTCCTAAAACAAAAGTTATACCTTTAAGTGCAGGTTGACCTTGGTCTCTTGGGGGTTGGATTTGTATCGGTGCTGCCTATGTTGCATAATTCTGGCCACCTCGGATAACTTCAGGCTTTGGGAAATCCTTAGATATGTGGCCCTCCTCGTGACAATAGAAACACTTTCCTTTAAATTCTTTCTTTGCCAAAGAAGTCCTACAATCCTTAGCCTCATGGCCCTTGCGGTTGCACCTAGTACAAGTCTTAGCTTCCTTCTTGAATTTTCCCCCATACATGTAAAGACCCGTTACTTCCCCGTTAAGGAAAGAGCGGATACTTTGAGAACAACACACAAAAGAACGAAGACGGAAGAACATTTCATTGATTTTTTACAACAATTCCATCAGAATACAAGAATATACAAAGTATGAATAAATATTTCACATTCGATAAATATTAGAGATTACAATAAATTACAAAGCAGCGGAAAATAATACAAACATAACCGAAAATAATACACGGATACAGAGCTTTCCGAATATCATTCCAGCTGTAAACCAGATTCCTGTGAAAATAAATCCGCAAAAACAAAACTACTAGCTGCCCGTGTCGAAAATAAGGGCACCCAGAGTTTAGGTTAAAACAATAAACTCTAGGTCAGTCATATGACTGGTGTGAGAACTAAAACTGTTATAAATATTTATTTTAAAGTTAGGTAAATCAAGGGACCACGCCATATAACACGAAACGGGTTTCCTCCCAAGAGTACCAATGCATAAAACAACATCGCAATGCTAAATAAAGAACAATGAAGCTATTATAAGACCCAGGTCCCATCACACAATGCAACACAAACCAGAGGATAGGGTTTTCCCTTATAATAGCCAAAGCATGCTTGATACGTTTAAAACAAATCATTTGATACTATAATAAGTGTATAGTGTCAAAACAACTTCAAATCATGAGTATCAATCATAGGCGGCATAAGCGCTCCATCCCACTATGTCGCCATATATAGGATTACAACTAAAATCAAAACGTCACGTATTGGAAGTTGGATTTCCATCTGTGAATAGAGGCAAAAGATAGTCCTCTACCGATTCGAGACTGTCTAGCCCGAGTCTCAGGAACAGAACGCATCGTCCCTTGGAGCCACAGGGTCGGTCCACCGATGTGGATTAGACGAAATCCTGAGCACTACGTCCCCCCGCCCTATGGGGCGTAAATGAGCCAACGAATGACTCCATCGGTTCGAGAACGACCGATATATCCGAGGCGCCTCGCAACAGCAAAAACCGCATAAGTCAAACTCATCAAGGCGTGTAAAACCACTGATGCCACTTCTAGCTAGAAAGAGACGCATGCCCTCCCTGGATCCTTCTCCCGTTTTTGGTTCACAACCGGGGTGTGAGGCTCGCGAATCAACGATACAAAAAGCTATGCCACACAGGCCGTGCTCTGATCATCAACCACAAGACTTTACTTTTCAACAGAAGCCTTGATCATTTGCCACTTAGGCATGCCACACAGGCAATTCACTCCATGCGATTGATATCCATCAATATATAACCCCTGAGCTCATACGTCTCAGAGAAGAGCGTTAAGCAAGAGAATAAATTCTCCGCCTCCAAACAGATGTATATTTAATAGAAATCAATCACACAGACTAAAATCCCATGTCAGACACACAGTCCATTTACAAGTTCATTCTGGGTCTGAACGAAACCGGAGGCACCTAGTACCCCGCATATCCATCGATCTCCAAGTACGTCTGGACGATCACTAACTGATTCCCTCCTCTTAGGTGTACAGCCCAATCAAGATCATCAGTAATTATCCAAACGACGTGAAGACCTCCGGTCTTCAACCACCGTCTTCACCTTCGACTTATCGTCGTATCAGTTATTCAGAATGGGATAAACCCGGCCTTTCTGAATAACTCGCGTATATAATAAATACGTGTTACACAAACACAACATACGCCTCATTCCAGTTCATCAGTCGCTAACCGTAAATTAATCAAGAGAATAATTCCCCAAATATTAACCCCAAAGGCCGAAACCAACATCAGATCAATACCCAGGAAACCACTCTACTTAGCCAACCTACAGTTAGTTTCTAAATTTCACATTCTTAGGGAAAGGTTCCCATTAATTTTATCAAAGATGTGTTCTTTTAAAAATTTTCTTTAATCTTCCTTTGAATATCACTACCAACTAGTCGGGATTAACGAACCTTACCGAAGTAATAATTTGTTTTAATTACCCAATCCCAACCTATTCATCCCATGAAGTAAAACTGGTCATACTTCATATCTAACACCACGGTGTTATCGGTAATTTCAATTACCATTTCACGTTCAAATCTAATTAAAGATTTAACTACCGCCTGGAGTAAAACTGGTGATACTCCATTCTCGATCTTTTCAATCTAATTAAAGATTCAATAAAACTCCACTTAGATTTAATCTATGACTGGGTTAAAGAATCAGTGTCATTTAAAACACGGTTCACGATAAATCCCAAAATCACATCACATTTCAATCAGTCCCTAACCATAAATTAGCAAGTGAGCAATTCCCTAAGTATTACCCCGAAGGCCGAAACCAACATCAGATCAATACCCCAGAAACCATTCAGCTTACCAAATCTCCAGTTAGTTTCTGATTTTCTTAATTCCTTTGGGTCTAAGAACAACATTATTGAAGATACCATTCACGACAACCCAAAATCACATTCCATCAATTTTCGGGTCAAAGAACAAGTGTTATTTAAAACACTGTTCACGATAAACCCAAAAATCAATACCAATTCAATTCCAATTAAATATCATTTTATTGGTACACTTCATTAAATCTAAACAAAAAGATTTAATCTTTTTCTCAACTGGGCTTAAGAACAGTGTTAATGAAGACATCATTCACGACAAACCCAAATCACATTTGATATTAAATACAAGGCTCTGAATAGAAAATACATCGGCTTATATTCAATATCAAATTCTGCGACCAAAAAATATCGTATTGGAAATAACGACATATATATATATATATCTTTCATATTTCCATAACAACATCTGTATAATCACGAAACCCAACATCGAACTATTCCGAAGATGATTTCGATTCAAATTCCTTCCAATTCAATCATTGGAAACCCTGGTTATTTTCAAAACCATTTCAAATCTAATTTATTTATTTTAAAAATAAACAAATTATTATTCTAGTTCAAAACTAGTTCATTTCGATAGAAAACTATTTTTATCCTTTCAAATATGGAGTTTTTCATCCCAATTCTTCACAAATCATTTCTTATGATTATACACAAATTATTGATATTTTTAATAATTTTATCAAGGCCCGTACAGTCGATTTCCATCAATGGCCATCGAACTGCACCTACAGCGACCTTTTCCAAATTTGATTTGGACATAATTTCAAATCCAACCATTAGATTTCAAATCTCTAATGTTCATTAGAAATCTCTTTTCGATAAAAACCCAACGGTTCTGGTTTTATGACAATACGACGGTTGGATATCCCGTAATGTCTGTTCGAAGTCAATGGTCGAAATTCACGAACTACCGCAGCGCGGCGCGTTCTATTCAGGCCATTATACTATGTATATAATATATAATATATACTTCGTCGATTTCCTTTTAAAATGTATTATATAAATCGTTTTAAATTCGTTTTCAAAACGATTTCAGCTTCTTTTCAAATTCAAATCAAAATTGAATTTTTCAATATAAATTCATTTTAATTTCATTTCAAATCAATTTCAATTCAATTTCAATTTAATTCGAATTTCAATTTGTTTCAATTTAATTAAAATTCATTTCTATTCAATTTCAATTCGAATTCATTTCGATTTCAATTTGATTCAATTTAATTTCAATTCGATTTGAATTCCTATTCAATTCAATTTTAATTCGAATTCATTTTCTATTCAATTCAATTCGAATTCATTTTCTATTCAATTCAATTTCAATTCGATTTTATTTTCTAAAATATTCGATTAGTGAAATCACTTTTCAATATTCATTTAAAAATCAATAAAATCGAAATAAATATCGTTCACGTCAAAATGGCGTCAATCTAATCAACACGGCTTCATATATTCCTATTTTCAAATATTCTATTTTAAATATTTCTTTTTCAAATATTTCTATTTCAAATATTCTATTTCAAATATTTCTATTTCAAAACTGGAATGAGGCCTAATCAATTACCATATAATGTTAATTATATGGATTTTCTACAACACATGTATAAAATAAAAACGATAACTAATCAACCATCATCCAGAGTGCGTTCTACACTGTATAAGCATCAAATATAAATATTTAACGCTTATAACAGCTTGTCAATCAATCGATCAACATACAACTAATTATTGGGATTAGTGTATGTCATATATCACCCTAATACCCGTGTGGGATTTTCAAACAATCAAACACAGATTTTATTTGTGCAGTTGGGCGATGTGTAAAATTTATCTTCCCAATCAATATCAGTCAAATGTGTGTATATAAACAAATCATCCGATTTGTTTATTTTTATTTCATTTCATTTCATATACACGTTAAAAATTCTATTTTAACTATAAAATATTTTCCACTATAAAATATTTTATTTCAACTATATAAATATTTTATTTCATTTCACATCACATCACACAATCAACTACACATCAAAATCAAACAAACAAGCATACAAGCCGTCCATGGTCTGTGGACGACGGGTGTCGGGTGCTACTAAACAGCGTCTGCATCCTAGTATATATTTTAACTAGAAAATTGAATTAAAAGTGAGAAGTTCTCACCGATAGCTAACCCAAATGCCACGACTCTTCATATGTAGGAAATCTTCGCCGTTTCGCCTTTGGTCAATTTTTCACTGTCCGTAGCCAGTACATATATAAAAATCACATTTTTATATTGTTGCTATGTATATAAAAATTCTTTTTTTATACCGCTACTGTATAGATAAAAATTCTATTTTTACACCGCTACTATATGGATAAAAATTCTATTTTTATATAGCTACTATACCGATCAAAATTCTATTTTATATAGCTACTATATCGATAAAAATTCTTTTTTTATTTTACAAAATTAATGCTATTTAATATTTTCAAAAGCAATGTTGTTTCTATTTTCAAAAACAATTCTGTTTCTATTTTCAAATCAATTATGTTTCTTTTTCCAAATCAATTCTATTTCTATTTCCATATCCATGTTAATTATATTTTTATAACAATGCAAATTTTATTTAGAAAGACGATGCTTATTTTATTTTAAAAACAAATGTAAATTTTATTTAGAAAACAATGCTTATAATTTTTTTTTAAAATTCCATGTTTTATTCTTTGCTATTTTATTTTAAAAACTATACAATATATATTTTATAAAAACAATAATAAATATTTAATTTAAATTCATAATTAAATACAATGTAATCAACGAGGTAATTAACTTAGAAAGGATCACCTTGTTCACTGTAAAGTTCGACAGACTGCACCCGAACCAGGCTTCAAACAAGAGTTGGGATTTTTCGCCCAAAACACAACACCGAACGATGATCAGGCGTCGCCACGAGGTACGCCTCCGAAGGAGCTTCCAGGCGCCGGTGGTTTTGTTGAGTTCGACGGCCTGTGGATGCGGGGATTTGCTTCGAGACGGCAGAAGTCCCCAGGCCCAGATCTCGAGAAATACGTGATGATGGCTGACGAGGCTTAGTGTAATAACCCGGAAAATCAGGGCCAGTTTAAAATTTTTATTTTGGCAATTTTAGCGAATTTTGAATATTTAAAATGAATTATTTTAAATAATATCGGCGAGAAATTTATTATGAATATAATTAGAACGTATATATTATATACCTCGTCATTAAAATATAAATAATTATATATAATTATAAAATAGAATTGAAAATGGCGCGGTAGTTCGATAATTCGATTTCAAACTTCAATTGAATGTACCGGGTGCAAAACAATCCGAATTTCAGCGAAACCAAAAATAATAGGATCTAATTGATAATATCTTTCCAACGAATCCGAAAAATCGAAATTTCATAGAGGGAATCAAAAGATACGTCCAGTTGAAAATTCTGAATAGTCGCTATGGAATTCAGGCCCTTAAAAATGGAAATTTTGCAAACGACCTCGGATTTCGACGAAACCACTTTTGTTGGATCCGTGATGTAAAGTTATTGCTAGATTCCAAATTTCATAATTTTTCGAATCAATATGTGAGTGTGGCAAAGGAAAACGCGTGTAACAACCCGCAAAAATCAGGACCAATTTAAAATTTTTATTTTAGAAAATTCTAATGAATTTTGACAATATAAATAATTTATTTAAATAATAATGATCACAAATTTGATTTAAATCGAAGTTAGAATGAATGATTTAATTTTAATTAACAAAAGAGTTAGAAATAGCGCGGTAGTTTGAAAAGTCAAACTTGAACTTTGACTGACCGTACAGGATGCAAAATTTAACGGATTTTAGTGAAACCAAAAATATTAGAATCTATTTAAAAATATCTTTCCAACGAATCTGAAAAATTGAAATTTCATAGCGGAAATCAAAAGTTATGGACAATTCAATATTTAGAAAGGTCGCTATGAAATTTATAAAGGTCAAAATGCTACTTTTTGCATACGAAGGAATTTGAACTCGAAACCACTTCCATTGAGTTCTGAATGATGTTTCTACATTGAAAAACAGTAAACACTTATATATTTTGAGTTTCGGGATTTATTTGTTTAAAAATATATTTTTAATATTAAATATATTAGCCTTAAAAATAGTCATTTTTCAAATGACCTCGGTTTTCGACGAAATCACTTTTGTTGGAACCGGAATGTCAAATTATTGCTAGGTTTCAATTTTCAGAATTTTTCGAATTAATATGTGAGCGTGGCGAAATAAAATGTGTTTTGACTAATTACAGTTAAATTTGAACGCCTTAAAAATAGCCATTTTTCGAACAGTCTCAGAATTCGACGAAAATAATTTTGTTGGATTCGTATTGTCATAAGAAAGCTAAAAATATTTTTTTTAGAATTTTCTGAGGTTGTATGTGACCCCGGCATATTTAAATGTACAGTAGGAATTAAATAATTAATTTAATATTGTATTTTCAATTAAAACCGAAAATAAAACGTACAGATGTCGGAATTGGACCTTGGGACATAGCCCATCGCGTTCAGAAGGCCTCAAAACGTTAAGATCGACAGTAAGCAGGCCCAAATCCGAGAAAGTCCAAAAATCCACTTTATTTCACGAAATTCGGAATTAAATATTAAAATAATATAAAAATCCGAAAACCCTAACCCTAATTTTGGCCAGCCGCCATGTCCAAACTGAAGGCCAGAAATCACCCAAATTCAAATGCTAATATCTCTCAATCCGTTCGACGAAAATTGACGTATGACCTACCAAATCGAAGAGAATTCAGAGACCTTTCAATCTATACGGTTAAGATCGGGTTTTGGCGCACGGATTTCACGAATTCTGGCCGAGAAGGGGAGGCGGTCGGAGGCGATTTCTGGCTAGGGGAGGAGGCCGAGTTCGGCGGCTTTGTGGGCAAGGGTGGAGCTTGGGGTGGTCTTCGTCGTGGCAGCATCTGATCGGCGTCAGGGGGCTTCGTTGGTGGTGCGTGCAGAAAAGGAGGGAGCGGCTATGGGTTACGGCCGATGAAGGTAGCGACGTGTTGGAAGAGAAGGTCCGAAAATTTTTATTATTATTATTTTATTAATTAAATATTTAAATTGTCCAATCTTTGAAATTCAATAACTTCTTCATACGAGGTCCGTTTGACAAACCGTAAATTGCGTTGGAATCACAAAATTAAGAGCTTCGCGATGGCACAGACCGCAGCTGAAACGGAGACAGTCAAATTTTGGCCAAAATTCAATGTGAGAATTCAAAATTCTATTATTTAATTAATTATTAAATTATTTTCTCGCTTTAAAAATAATTGCATGATGATGTTTATTCAATTCTGGAATGTCTGGTGTTGTATGAATCATTGGTTGTGATTGCGATATGTTTTGTTGTGTACGATGTGTTAGATCCGTATTAAAATTGCAGATAATATTGAATTTTATTTACGATTAGAAATTAGATCTAAAATTTGATCTAAAATATATTATATTCAGAATTACATCATATTTATTCAGATTTAGTTATTATAATTTATTTCAGGTTATTAAATATTATTTCTATTATTCTGTAATGAATAATAGAATTTGATCGACAAATAAAAACTCATTTTTATTTGTTAATATTATAATAAGAACTTGAACGACAATGAAAGCTTATTTTTATTTGTTGAATTTACAAAAGAAATTGAGCGATAAATCCATTCTTATTTTAATTTGTCTACATTAAAAAGAATGAATAAAAAGAATATATTTTAATATGAGGTTCTATCATTAAAAAGAATGAAAACAAAAGATTTCATTTTTTTATGTAAAAATAGTTTTCAATCAAAAGTCATAATTTATTTGTCAATTTGATGTCAATAAAAGTAGCAACATTAAAAATCTCATTTTTAATGTAATATTATTTCAATAAATGAAGTAACATTAGAATGTTATTTTTAATGTAATAAGTGTTTTCAATAAAAAGAAGCAACGTAAAAAGATCATATTTTTATGTGTCCATTGTTTTCAATAGAAAGACTTTGCAAAAAAACAAAAAAACACATTTTTAATGTGATTTAGATTTCATTGTAAAGATGAAGATAAAATGGATTTTATTTTTATTTTTATTTTCATTTTTGGCAATGGAAAGTTTACAAATTAAAATTGCATTTTTATTGAAATTTTGTTCATTGTAATGAATAGAAAAGATCGCATCCATATGTGTAATGAGGAAAAATAAATTACATTTATATGTAATGAAAAATGAACAGAAAAGGATTACATTTTTAATGTAATCAAAGATTAAGAATCACATTTTGGTTTGCATATCATATGTAAATTAAAATTCATTTTAGAAGTAAAACTTTTGTTTACATTTTTATGTAAATGAAAAAAAAAATATGTTTTGGAAATCACAACGTTTGTTTACATTTTTATATGTAAATAAGAAATTATTTTCAGAAGTTACATTATATTTGTAAATATATTTTGTAAATAAAAAGTTGTTCTTTATTTTGCATTCACCAATGCAAAGGTATATTGAAAATAAAATTATTCTTTTATTTTCATTTACCAATGTAAATATACATTATACATAAAAAAATAAACTTGTTCTTTTGTTTGCATCTAAAAATGCAAATATATATTTAAAAATGAAACTTGTTCTCTTATTTGTATTTACGAATACAAATATATATATTAAAATAAAATTTATTCTTTTATTTGCATTCACTTATGCAAATGCATTTTGAAAATGAACGAACCTTTTTATTTGTGTTCCCAAACACAAAAATATTATAGAAAATGAATGATCCTTTATGTTTGTGTTCTCAAACACAAATACAACATAGAAAATTTAAATGGTCTTTTTATTCGTGTTCTTAAACACAAATAAAACATTAAAAATAAAAGAACATTTTTCGTGTTCTCCAACACAAATATAACATGATTTTAAAGTAGTACATTTTTATTTTTATTTGCATTTTCAATGCAAATATTTCATGAAATCAAAAGTTCACATTTTTGTTAACGTTTCACAATGTAAACAATACAAGAAATATAAAAATTACATTTTTGTTTGCATTCTACAATGCAAACGAAATGTAGAAAATAGAATATGCATTTTTATTTGCATTCTATCATGCAAATAAAACAAAGAAGATAAAATTACATTTTTGTTTGCAACTTTAGTTGCAAACAAACAAGAATATAAAAATTGCATTTTTGTTTGCAAATTTAGATGCAAACAAATTTATTAAAAACAAAAGATACATTTTTGTTGCATGTTTTAAATGTGAACAAAGCATTAAAATAAAAGTTACATTTTTAATTATTTATTTACTTCACTTGATGTAAATAAACATAAAATAAAGAGTTGTTCTTTTATTTATATTTCTTGATGTAAATAAAACTAGAAATTTAATATTACACTTTTATTTGCTTTACTCAATTCAAATAAAACATGAGAACGAAAGATACATTTTCATTTGCAATTCTTAATGCAAATAAATTGTGAAATGAAAAAGTTACAATTTTTATTTACATTCCTCTATGTAAATAAACATCAAATAAAAAGGTTGAATCTTTATTTGCATTCTCTATTGCAAATAAAGCATAAAATGAATAGTTATATTTTGTGTTATTATTTATACCCCCTATTACGAATGGAATTAAAAGATTACATTTTTCTTTTCATTTATTTACAATGAAAGAAATTGAAATAAAGATTATATTTTTATCATCATTTTTGATGCAATAAAAGAATAGAAATAAAGATTACATTTTTATTGACATTTTTACATGCGATAAAAAGAACAGGAATAAAAGAGATATTTTTATCATCGTGTTATATATTGTGTATTACACTGCCATAGGCAAGTTACCTGACTTGTTTATGTGATTGGGTCGATTATTTTTACACATCGCCCAAGTGCACAGATAATTTATTATTTGTTTGTTGGTTGAAACCCCACACGGGTGTTGGGATGAAAATTAACATACACTAATCCCAATATTTAGTTGTATGTTGATCGTTAGATCGACATGCTGCGATGAGCGTTATTATTTAATTTTAACGCTTATGCAGTGGAATTTACACTTTGGATGAAATGGATGATTTGATGATTATATTGTTATTGTCATATATATGATGTGTGTTAAATCCATATAATCCAAATTATATGGTAAATGATTGAGTCGCATTTCGATTCAGATGATCTTTTAAATAAGAATATTCTTACACTAGAAATTCTTTTTATATAAAAGATATTTTAGTTAAATATATTTTTAAGATAAAGAATATGTGTAAAAGATAAAAATATGTAATGTGAAGAATACTTTCCAATTAGAATCTTTTGTATAAAGAATATTTTTAATGATTATTTTTAAAATATATAGTTTTTATAACGAATTAATATTTAAAGGGAAATCCTTTAATTAAGATTATTGAAATTTGCAATTATATTTCATGATATGAGATATATCGAGATGTGAAGTGGATTTATCGTGGACGGTGTTTTTAAATGACATTTGTCCTTTAATCCAATTTACATCGAAATTATTATTTGGAATTTATAAATCTATTCATAGATTTAACAAAAGCATTTTTCTAAAAATCTAGTTTTCCAATTTAATATATATTAAATTGGAATTAAGTGGAAATTCTATTGGTAATAATCGAGATGGGCTTCTGTAATAGAAGACCGATATTATATATGGAATTTAAGAGGCTTTGCCGTTATTCCATGTATATTGTTAGTCCGATACAGAAATTTATATCGATTATGTATTGATTGATTTCTGTGGAATTCCATATTTAGGAAATTGATTTGTGGGTTTATCGTGAATTGTGTTTTAAATGACACGAGTTCTTTAACCCGTTTAAAAGAAGATTTATTCTTTAAAATAAATGATCTGTGAAAATGATTTTTGATATTAAATCAAATTCAGAATTTTTAATAAATCTTTTAAGGAAGATTTATGATTAAATTTATTAATTTATCTTTGATATAATTAATGAGAATCTTTTAATATGAATATCTTATTAAAAGAATACTCTGAGTGGGAAATGTGGCGTAATGTGTGATTTTCCAATATTTGATTTTTAATCACAAAATACGCGAGTTATTCAGAAAGACCGGGTTTAACCCATTCTGAATAATCATCACGACGATCAAGAGTCGAAGATGAAGATGGCAATTGAAGACCGAAGTTTCCACATCGTTGGGATGATGATGACTGGTATCTTGAATTGGGACTGGACACCCCAAGGCAAGGTATTTGGTAATGATCGTCCAAATGTATTTGGAGATCGACGGACACGTTGTTTCGCTCAGACCCAGAGCGGACTTGTAAATGGATTGTGTGTCTGACATTGTATTCTTTTCTACTATATTTGTTGAATGCTACTGATTATATATTTCTGTTTGGTGGTGGAGAATTTATTCTTCACTTAACCCCCTTCTCTAAGACGTATGAGCTTAGAGGTTATATATATATTGGTAGATGATCAATGATATGGTAGAGTCTGACAATGTGGCATGCTAAGATGCAATTGATCAAGGCTTTGTTGAAAAGCAGGCCTTGTGGTTGATGATCAAAGCACAGTCTATTTAGGCATAGCTTTGTGTATATCGTGACTTCGCGAGCCTCACAGCCCGGTAGAGTCTAAAACGGGAGAAGGGAACGCAGGGAGTGCACACGTTTCTTTCTAGCTAGAGTAGTGCCAGGGACCTACCAGCGCTGGCATTTATTCATTGTGGTTGTTGGATTTTTCGACGCCTCGGGTTTATGCGGTCGCTACTGGCCGTAGTATAGGTCCAAAAGGACCGGGAAGCGTGTGTTCAGGCATAACTAATCCACAAAAGCAAGTGTGGACTGGCCCTGCAGGATCCACGGGTTGGGCAGAGTACCAATCCTGGGGCATTGCTAGAGTGTCTCGAATCGGTAAGGATCTCCTCCCTAGCCTTGACTCAGATGGAAACCCAAATTTCCAATACGACATTACGCGGTTTTGATTGTATACCTATATATGGCGACATAGTGGGATGGGGCACTCATGCCGTCTAGGATTGATATATTTACTTTGATGTATTTCAAATTGGTTGCACACTATTATTATGTAATACCGTGTTTATCGTATCAAGCATCTTTTGATCATTATAAGGTAAAACCCTATCCTCCGGTTTGCGTAGCATTGTGTGATGGGACTTGGGTCTTATAATGGTTTCATTTTTCTAAAAAAAGCATTGCGTTATTTTGACGATTTACTTTAGTCTTGCACTGGCAATTCATAGGAGAAGACCCGTTCCGCGAAAGTGGCGTGGTCCTGTGATTAGCCTTATTATATTATATAGGTTAAGTAGAATTCTCACACCAGTCCCATGACTGACCTGTAGTTTGTTTCACTTTGCAAACTCGGGTGCCCTCTTTCCACACGGGCAGTCGAGTAGCTTATTGACAGATATATAAAACAAGATCCTGGATTGAAGACTGAAGTTGTGGCCATAATGTTGATAGCCTTCCACTGAGATTAGTTCCGCTGCAATGTATTCATTTATTGTAATTTATTCTTCCGCTGTAATTTTATTCCCATGTACTCTGATATGTATATTCTGTACTCTGATGTAACATTTATTATAGTGTTATAAAAGTCTTCTGTTATCTGTTGTAATGTGTTGTATGCCCAAAGTTAAAGTATTCGTAGGTTTCCACTTTTTGGATCAGACCTGTGTGGTTTATGGTCGATTCAAAGAGCGGGGATTTGCGGGTCTTTACAACGCGTTTGACCATTTCAGTTGAATTTAATCGACTGGAAAATGGCCATTTTTCAAACGGTCTCAGAATTCGACGAAACTAGTTTTTTTAGGACCGTACCGTTAATACGACGCTAGAAAATATTATTATGGAATTTTTCGAGTTAGTATGTGACCCCAGTAAATTGAAATGCGCATTCAAATTCAATATATAGAGTTATATGTTGATTTTAATGGAAACTGATCGAAACGATCGAATCAGCTTACAATACAAATCCCATTGTGTTTGGAATGGGGGTAATACGCTATGGACGACAGGCGGTGGGCCTCGTTTCGAGGTCGAAATAAAAAGTTACCTTTTGAAATTAAATAGAAATATATATATATATATATATATAAAAAACCTCCTCCCTTTTATCATTGCTCAGCCCCCCCTCCCGTTCAAAACACTTTCTGATCGAATAGAAAAAAAAACCTAACCTACGAGGACGCAGCCGCCACAGGAGGAGACCGCCGACCTCCCCAAGATCACCTCCTCGCGCGCCACCAAGCTCTGGCGAAGCTCCCCCAGCCGACCGCCCCTCCTCATCTTCTCCTCTCCTCTGCTAACGAGACCCGTTGCCCATTTATAGCTGACCACCGCCACAGCGCCGCCGCCCTGTCCATCCATCGCCGACGATTCTGAAACCCCTTCCAACGGTGAGTCCTTTTGATTTTTAAAGTGTTTAAAAACTGATTTTTAAACTGTTTAAAAACTGATTTTTAAAGTGTTTAAAAACTAATTTTTAAAGTGTTTAAAAACTGATTTCTAAAGTGTTTAAAAACTGATTTTAGTTATATATAAAAACTGATTTTATTTTAAGATATAAAAGGAAAGTTATATTTCAAAAATATAAAATTTATAATGTAGGGATATTAACAATATAATTTTTTTTATCATAGAGAAGTCAAAAATATAAAATTTATAATGTAGAGATATTAACAATATAATTTTTTTTTTTATCATAGAGAAGTCAAAAATATAAAGTTTATAATATAGAGATATTAAAAATATGACCTTTATATAGTAAAAATTCGATTTTTATATATTGAATA
Organism: Allium sativum; assembly: GCA_030737875.1. Classification (NCBI taxonomy): domain Eukaryota; kingdom Viridiplantae; phylum Streptophyta; class Magnoliopsida; order Asparagales; family Amaryllidaceae; genus Allium; species Allium sativum. Next base: position 91,853,748 of record CM060916.1, on the reverse strand, counting down.
GCGAAGTAAAAATATGATTTTTATATATTGAATAGCGAAGTAAAAATGTGATTTTTACATATGTAGAGAATACGGATAGAGAAAGTGACAAGAAGAAGAAACGGCGAAGATTCCTACATAAGAAGAGCCGTGGCGTTGGATTAGCTATTCTGTGAGAACTTCTCACTCTTCAATTTCTTTTTCTAGTTATATATAAACTAGGATGCAGACGGTGCTTAGCAGCACCCGACACCCGTCATCCACAGACCATGGATGGCTTGTTTGTTTAATTGTTTGGTTGTGTAGTTGGTTAGATTATTTGGTTTGAATTGAATTGTTTGATGAAATGAAATTGATTTGATTGATGTGTGAATGGCGTGGGCCTTCACTAGACCGAGGATAAGGCTAGGCCTTGTCCCGTTTCTAGTATCGTGCTGTTATGCCGCCGAAATTTTCTAAAAGTAAGTTAGAAAAATAAAGATAACATTTTATTTAATAAATGAACCGAATAGAATATTCATAGGTTGAATAAAATAGTTTGATTGTTAAAAATATAAATTTTAACGTGAATGTGAATAAATAAATATTCATTTACAAACCGGACGGTTTGTTTATGTACACCTATTTGAAGGACATTGATTGGGACGATAAATTTTACACATCGCCCAACTGCACAAATAAAAATCTGTGTTTGATTGCTTGAAACCCCACACGGGTATTGGGATGATATTTGACGTACACTAATCCCGATTGTTTAGTTGTATGTCGATCGATTGATTGACAGGCTGTTATAAGCGTTGAATATTTATATTTGATGCTTATACAGTGTATAATGCACTTTGGATGATGGTTGATTATTCATCGTTGTTGATATATACCTGCGTTGTAGAAAATCCACATAATTAACATTATATGGTAATTGTTTGGGCCTCATTCCAGTTTTGAAAATAAAAATATTTGAAATAGAATATTTGAAAATAGAAATATATGAAGCCGTGTTGATAGATTTACGCCATTTTGACGTGAACGATAGTTATATCGATTTTATTCATTTTATAACGAATATCGAAAGTGATTTCAAAATCTGAAATTTTGACAAGAATTGAAATTCAAATTGAAATTGAATAGAAATGGAATTCAAATTGAAATTGAATATAAATGAATTCGAATTGAAATTGAATATAAATGAATTCGAATTGAAATTGAATATAAATGAATTGGAATTGAAATTGAATATAAATGAATTCGAATTGAAATTGAATAGAAATGAATTCGAATTGAAATTGAATTGAAAACGAACTGAAATTGAATTAGAAATCAATTTGAATTGAAATCGATTTGAAATGAATTTAAAACGAATTTATATTGGAAAATTCAATTGTGATTTGATTTGAAAAATGAAGTTGAAATCATTTCGAAAACGAATTTAAAACGATTTATAAAATTCATTTCGAATAGAAACCGATGAAGTATATATTATATATATTATATATATAATATAATGGCCTGAATAGAACGCGCCGCGCCACGGCAGTTCGCGAATTTCGACCGTTGACTTCGAATGGATATTGCGGGAGATCCGACCGTCGGATTCTCCTAAAACCGGAACCGTTGGGTTCGTATAGAAAAGAGCTTTCTAACGAATATTAGAAATTAGAAATCTAACGGTTGGATTTGGAATTATGTCCAAATCAAATTTGAAAAAGGTCGCTGTAAGTGCAGTTCGATGGCCGTTGATGGAAATCGACTGTACGGGCCTTGATAAAATTATTAAAAATAGTAATAATTTGTGTAAAATCATAAGAAATGATTTTGAAAGAATTGGGATGAAAAATTCCATATTTGAAAAGATAAAAATAGATTTTTATCGAAATGAACTAGTTTTGAACTAGAATTATAATTCTATTTATTTTTAGATAAATAAATTGAATTTGAAATGGGTTTGAAAATAACCAGAATTTCCAATGATTGCATTGGAATGGATTTGAATCGAAATTGTCTTCGAAATATTTCGATGTTGGAATTCGTGATTATACAGATGTTGTTATGGAAATCTGAAAGATATATATATATATATATATATATCGTTATTTCCAATACGATATCTGTTGGTCGTAGAATCTGATATTGAATATAAGCCGATATATTTTCTATTCAGAACCTTGTATTTAATATCAAATGTGATTTGGGTTTGTCGTGAATGGTGTCTTCATTAACACTGTTCTTAAGCCCAGTTGAGAAAAGATTAAATCTTTTTATTTAGATTTAATGAAGTGTACCAATTAAATGATATTTAATTGGAATTGAATTCGAACTGATTTTTGGGTTTATCGTGAACAGTGTTTTTAAATAACACTTGTTCTTTAACCCGATAATTAATGTGATGTGATTTTGGGTTTATCGTGAACCGTGTTTTAAAATAACACTGATTCTTTAACCCAGTCACAGATTAAAACTAAGTGGAGTTTTAATGAATCTTTAATTAGATTGAAATGATCGAGAATGGTGTATCACCAGTTTTGCTCCAGGCGATAGTTATATCTTTAATTAGATTTGAACGTGAAATGGTAATTGAATTTACCGATAACACCGTGGTGTTAGTTATGAAGTATAACCAGTTTTACTTCATGGGATGAATAGGTTGGTATTGGGAAATTATAACAAATGATTACTTCGGTAAGGTTCGTTAATCCCGACTAGCTGAATCGAAATTCAAAAGAAGATTAGAGAATAAATTCAAGGAATTTATCTTGGATAAAATTAATGGGAACCTTTCCCTATGAATGTGAAATTTAGAAACTAACTGTCGGTTAGCCAAGCAGAATGGTTTTCTGGATATTGATCTGATGTTGGTTTCGGCCTTCGGGGTTAATATTTGGGAAATTATTCTCTTGATTAATTTACAGGTAGTGACTGATGAATTGGAATGAGGCGTATGTTGTGTTTGTGTAACACTTATTTAAAATATACGCGAGTTATTCGGAAAGACCGGGTTTATCCCATTCTGAATAACTGATACGACGATAAGTCGAAGATGAAGACGGTGGTTGAAGACCGGAAGTCTTCACATCGTTTGGGTGATTACTGATGATCTTGATTGGGCTGTATACCCAAGATGAGGGAATCAATCGGTGGTCGTCCAGATGTGCTTGGAGATCGATGGATATGCGGGGTACTAAGTGCCTCCGGTTTCGTTCAGACCCAGAACGGACTTGTAAATGGACTGTGTGTCTGACATTGGATTTCATTCTGTGTGACTGATATCGGTTGCATAGAGTGGTTTGCCTGTGTGGCATGCTAAGATGCAATTGATCGAGGCTTCTGTTGAAAAGCAAAGTCTTGTGGTGATGATTAAAGCACAGCCTGTGTGGCACAACTTTGTGTAACGTGAATTCGCGAGCCTCACACCCCGGTTGTGAACCAAAAACGGGATTAGGATCTCAGGGAGGGCATGCGTTTCTTTCTAGCTAGGGTGGTGTCAGTGACCTACCAGCCCTGACATTTATTTACTTTTCACCTATGTGGTTGTTGCTGTTGGGAGGCGCCTCGGTTTGATCGGACGATCTGGGTCCGATGGAGTGATTCGTTGGCTCATTTACGCCCCAAAGGGCGGGGAAACGTAGTGTTAAGGCATAATAATCCACATCGGTGGACCGGCCCTGACAATCTAAAGGGTTGATGCGTTCTGATCCTGAGGCTCGGGCTAGAGAGTCTCGAATCGGTTGAGGACTATCTTTTGCCTCTGTTCATAGATGGAAATCCAATTTCCAAATACGTGACATTTGCGGTTTTATTTGTAGAGCCTAGTATGGCGACATAGTGGGATGGGGCGCTTATGCCGTCTATGATTGATACTTATGATTTGAAGTTGTTTTATACACTATGCACTTATAATAGTATCAAATGATTTGTTTTAAACGTATCAAGCATTCTTGGCTATTATAAGGTAAAAACCCTATCCTCCGGCTTGCGTTGCATTGTGTGATGGGAACTTGGTCTTATAATAGCTTCATTTTTGTTTATTTAGCATTGCGCTGTTTGTTTTATGCACTGGTATTCTTGGGAGGAAACCCGTTCCGTGTTATACGGCGTGGTCCCTTGATTTACCTAACTTTAAAAATAAAGATTAATAACTGTTTTAGTTCTCACACAAGTCACATGATTGACCTGGAGTTTATTGTTTTGACCTAAACTCTGGGTGCCCCTATTTTGACACGGGCAGCTAGTAGTTTTGGTTTTACAGATTTATATTCACAGGATCCTGGTTTACAGTTGGAACGATATCCGGAAAGCTTTGTATCCGTATATCTCTTCTAGTTGTGTATTGTATTATTTTCTGCTGCTATGTATTTAAATGTAATTTAAATCTCTGATATTTCTGTGTAACGTATATTCATTTATACTCTGTATATTCTTGTAATATGATGCATTGTTGTAATATACAATGAAATGTTCTTCCGTCTGCGTTCTGTTGTGGCTTGTTCTTGAACTATCCGCGCTTTCCTTTACGGGGAAGTTACGGGTTTTCACAGTTGGTATCAGAGCTTTGGTTTACAAAGCTCAGAGAATAAGACACATTAGAACCATACGAAAGAATTCATCAGATATTGGATTAGTAATATCCAACGAGAATGACTCGTTAGAGATAGGATCAGTAATATCCTAGGACGAGTGTGAAGAGTATATTTTTAAAAATGAAACGAATTTTGTTTTGAAAATTTAAAATCAATTATTCGTATTTGATTATTTATTTCATATTGATTAGGACAATCCAATATATAAAGATTTTGCGTATGCGCCTAGCTAGCGTGTATTCGAAGTTTTGATATATTGGATAGATATAGAGTTACACTCTAGTCACCCGGGGGTGATTCTGATGATTGATATATCATCATCAGAATTTATATTCGAGTGACGAACATGTAATATCTATATATTTCCTATTGACTGGTGTGAGAACCAAAAATTAGATAGGGCCTATTGTTGTGATTTGGCATCAAAAACATGATTTTTGTACATGTATCAAAATTATGAATTTGAAACTCTAATTCACTAATTGATTGATGTTTGTGTTGTTTGTTTATTTGTTTGCTAATTTTTAGCCAATTAGCCTAATTGAATCACATATTGAATTATATTGAAAACTGGTCGCATTTGCTTGCATATACATGTGCTTACATTGAACAGGTTATAGCAAGGAGGCTAGAGCAGAGAATAAAATTTGTTTGCCCGACAAATAGGTACATGTTTACTATATAATTTACTGTTTTGTTTGGGTGATGATGATTTTATGAGCCTATTGGCTAGCCGCTTGGCTTTTTCTTTTTCTTTTTGAGATCAGAAGGCCTATATTGCAATTTCGAGATTTTCCCGTGGCTCCCGGTGCAGGGGAGGTTATGGCGAAATTTTTCGAAAATTTAGGGTGTTGGCCAAATTTTTGAAAATTCTCAGAAACTGAAAATTTGGAGAATGGAAGCCAAATCGAACGTAGAGTTGATTAATCAAACCACTTTCGACTTCATTCCTTTTCGGGGACGAAAAGTTTAAGTGGGGGAGATTGTAATAACCCGGAAAATCTGGGCCAGTTTAAAATTTTTATTTTGGCAATTTTAGCGAATTTTGAATATTTAAAATGAATTATTTTAAATAATATCGGCGAGAAATTTATTTTGAATATAATTAGAACGTATATATTATATACCTCGTCGTTAAAATATAAATAATTATATATAATTATAAAATAGAATTGAAAATGGCGCGGTAGTTCGATAATTCGATTTCAAACTTCAATTGAATGTACCGGGTGCAAAGCAATCCGGATTTCAGCAAAACCAAAAATAATAGGATATAATTGATAATATCTTTCCAACGAATCCAAAAAATCGAAATTTCATAGCGGGAATCAAAAGATACGTCCAGTTAAAATTCTGAATAGTCGCTATGGAATTCAGGCCCTTGAAAATGGAAATTTTGCAAATGACCTCGGATTTCAACGAAACCACTTTTGTTGGATCCGTGATGTAAAGTTATTGCTAGATTCCAAATTTCATAATTTTTCGAATCAATATGTGAGCGTGGCAAAGGAAAACGCGTTTGACCATTTAAGTTGAATTTAATCGACTGGAAAATGGCCATTTTTCAAACGGTCTCAGAATTCGACGAAACTAGTTTTGTTAGGACCGTATCGTTAATACGACGCTAGAAAATATTATTATGGAATTTTTCGAATTAGTATGTGACCCCAGTAAATTGAAATGCGCATTCAAATTCAATATATAGAGTTATATGTTGATTTTAACGGAAACTAATCGAAACGATCGAATCAGCTTACAATACAAATCCCATTGTGTTCGGAATGTGGGTAATACGCTATGGACGACAGGCGGTGGGCCTCGTTTCGAGGTCGAAATAAAAAGCTACTTTTTGAAATTAAATAGAAAAATATATATATAATAAAAAAAACCTCCTCCCTTTTATCATTGCTCAGCCCCCCCCTTTCAAAACACTTTCTGATCGAATAGAAAAAAAAACCTAACCTACGAGGACGCAGCCGCCACAGGAGGAGACCGCCGACCTCCCCCAGATCACCTCCTCGCGCGCCACCAAGCTTTGGCGAAGCTCCCCCAGCCGACCGCCCCTCCTCATCTTCTCCTCCCCTCTGCTAACGAGACCCGTTGCCCCTTTATAGCTGACCACCGCCACAGCGCCGCCGCCCTGTCCATCCATCGCCGACGATTCTGAAACCCCTTCCAACGGTGAGTCCTTTTGATTTTTAATGTGTTTAAAAACTGATTTTTAAAGTGTTTAAAAACTGATTTTTAAAGTGTTTAAAAACTGATTTTTAAAGTGTTTAAAAACTGATTTCTAAAGTGTTTAAAAACTGATTTTAGTTATATATAAAAACTGATTTTATTTTAAGATATAAAAGGAAAGTTATATTTCAAAAATATAAAATTTATAATGTAGAGATATTAACAATATAATTTTTTTTATCATAGAGAAGTCAAAAATATAAAATTTATAATGTAGAGATATTAACAATATAATTTTTTTTATCATAGAGAAGTCAAAAATATAAAGTTTATAATATAGAGATATTAAAAATATGACCTTTATATAGTAAAAATTCGATTTTTATATATTTAATAGCGAAGTAAAAATATGATTTTTATATATTGAATAGCGAAGTAAAAATGTGATTTTTACATATGTAGAGAATACGGACAGAGAAAGTGACAAGAAGAAGAAACGGCGAAGATTCCTACATAAGAAGAGCCGTGGCGTTGGATTAGCTATTCTGTGAGAACTTCTCACTCTTCAATTTTTTTTCTAGTTATATATATACTAGGATGCAGACGGTGTTTAGCAGCACCCGACACCCGTCATCCACAGACCATGGATGGCTTGTTTGTTTAATTGTTTGGTTGTGTAGTTGGTTAGATTATTTGGTTTGAATTGAATTGTTTGGTGAAATGAAATTGATTTGATTGATGTGTGAATGGCGTGGGCCTTCACTAGACCGAGGATAAGGCTAGGCCTTGTCCCGTTTCTAGTATCGTGCTGTTATGCCGTCGAAATTTTCTAAAAATAAGTTAGAAAAATAAAGATAACATTTTATTTAATAAATGAACCGAATAGAATATTCATAGGTTGAATAAAATAGTTTGATCGTTAAAAATATAATTTTTAACGTGAATGTGAATAAATAAATATTCATTTACAAACCGGACGGTTTGTTTATGTACACCTATTTGAAGGACATTGATTGGGACGATAAATTTTACACATCGCCCAACTGCACAAATAAAAATCTATGTTTGATTGCTTGAAACCCCACATGGGTATTGGGATGATATTTGACGTACACTAATCCCGATTGTTTAGTTGTATGTCGATCGATTGATTGACAGGCTGTTATAAGCGTTGAATATTTATATTTGATGCTTATACAGTGTAGAATGCACTTTGGATGATGGTTGATTATTCATCGTTGTTGATATATACCTACGTTGAAGAAAATCCACATAATTAACATTATATGGTAATTGTTTGGGCCTCATTCCAGTTTTGAAAATAAAAACATTTGAAATAGAATATTTGAAAATAGAAATATATGAAGCCGTGTTGATAGATTTACGCCATTTTGACGTGAACGATAGTTATATCGATTTTATTCATTTTATAACGAATATGAAAGTGATTTCAAAATCTGAAATTTTGACAAGAATTGAAATTCAAATTGAAATTGAATAGAAATGGAATTCAAATTGAAATTGAATATAAATGAATTCGAATTGAAATTGAATATAAATGAATTCGAATTGAAATTGAATATAAATGAATTCGAATTGAAATTGAATATAAATGAATTCGAATTGAAATTGAATAGAAATGAATTCGAATTGAAATTGAATTGAAAACGAACTGAAATTGAATTAGAAATCAATTTGAATTGATATCGATTTGAAATGAATTTAAAACAAATTTATATTGGAAAATTCAATTGTGATTTGATTTGAAAAATGAAGTTGAAATCATTTCGAAAACGAATTTAAAACGATTTATAAAATTCATTTCGAATAGAAACCGATGAAGTATATATTATATATATAATATAATGGCCTGAATAGAACGCGCCGCGCCGCGGTAGTTCGCGAATTTCGACCATTGACTTCGAATGGATATTGCGGGAGATCCGACCGTCGGATTCTCCTAAAACCGGAACCGTTGGGTTCGTATCGAAAAGAGCTTTCTAACGAATATTAGAAATTAGAAATCTAACGGTTGGATTTGGAATTATGTCCAAATCAAATTTGAAAAAGGTCCCTGTAAGTGCAGTTCGATGGCCGTTGATGGAAATCGACTGTACGGGCCTTGATAAAATTATTAAAAATAGTAATAATTTGTGTAAAATCATAAGAAATGATTTTGAAAGAATTGGGATGAAAAATTCCATATTTGAAAAGATAAAAATAGATTTTTATCGATATGAACTAGTTTTGAACTAGAATTATAATTCTATTTATTTTTAAATAAATAAATTGAATTTGAAATGGTTTTGAAAATAACCAGAATTTCCAATGACTGCATTGGAATGGATTTGAATCGAAATTGTCTTCGGAATATTTCGATGTTGGATTTCGTGATTATACAGATGTTGTTATGGAAATCTGAAAGATATATATATATATATATATATATATATATATATATATCGTTATTTCCAATACGATATCTGTTGGTCGTAGAATCTGATATTGAATATAAGCCGATATATTTTCTATTCAGAACCTTGTATTTAATATCAAATGTGATTTGGGTTTGTCGTGAATGGTGTCTTCATTAACACTGTTCTTAAGCCCAGTTGAGAAAAGATTAAATCTTTTTATTTAGATTTAATGAAGTGTACCAATTAAATGATATTTAATTGGAATTGAATTCGAACTGATTTTTGGGTTTATCGTGAACAGTGTTTTTAAATAACACTTTTTCTTTAACCCGATAATTAATGTGATGTGATTTTGGGTTTATCGTGAACCGTGTTTTAAAATGACACTGATTCTTTAACCCAGTCACAGATTAAAACTAAGTGGAGTTTTAATGAATCTTTAATTGGATTGAAATGATCGAGAATGGAGTATCAGCAGTTTTGCTCCAGGCGATAGTTAATGTGACGATCCCAAAACCCCGTGACACGGTGTTAAGGATAATCATTGGAATATAACACATTAATCATCATTAGCAGATCACAGATAATAGCATAAACAGAAAATAGAATAATTTACACACATATGACAGCGGAATCATATAGATATCATCACATCAGAGAAGCACAGTACAGGATACAACTTAGTGCATAATGATACATAATCAGTCACCATCGCCTGAGGCGGAATCATACATTAAGAGTACACAAAAAGGGATATCAGTCTACATCGCCAATGGCGGAATCATAATATAGATACAATAATGGCGGAGAAAATCCAAGTCAGCACGGTGTAGTCAAGCCTCGCCATGAGCCAAAAGGTGCGTCAGAAACCTGTAACTAGGCTGCCCGTGTGAAAATGAGGGCACCCGAGTTTGCAAGGTGAAACAAACTACGAGTCAGTCATGGGACTGGTATGAGAAATCTATTCAACTTATTAACAACAATAATAAGGCAAATCAAAGGACCACGCTACTTTCGCGGGACGGGTTTACTCCAATGAGTGCTAGTGCATGAAATAAAGTAAATGATTAAATCAACGCAATGCTTTTTATAAAATGAAGCCATTATAAGACTCAGGTCCCATCACACAATGCAACGCAAGCCGGAGGATAGAGTTTTCCCTTATAATGGCCAAAGATGCTTCATACGAATAAAACCAAAGTGTTTGATATTATTACTAGTGCATATATGTTTCAAAAGCAAATTCAATCATAAATATCAATCCTAGACGGCATGGGTACCATATATCATGTCGCCATACTAGTAATACAATCACATCCGCATATATCGTATTGGAAATTGGATTCCTTCATGAGTCGAGGCAAGGGGCAAGCTCCTCTCCGATTCGAGACACTCTAGCAAATGTCCCAGGACCCTACTATGATCCTTGGATCTTCAGGGCCGGTCCTCTCTTACTTTTGAGGATTAGTTATTCCTGAACACACGTTTCCCGGTCCTTACAGACCTATATCGAGGCGCCTCGCATTCCAACAACCACACAGGTAAAAAGTATATATAATGTCAGGGCTGGTAGGTCACTGACACCACCTTAGCTAGAAAGAAACGTCGTGCTCTCCCTGCAGTCACACTCCCGTTTTTGACTCATACCGAGGTGTGAGGCTCGCGAATTCACGTTATACACAAAGCTACGTCACACAGACCATGCTTTGATCATCAACCACAAGACTTTGCTTTGCAACAGAAGCCTTGATCATATGCCACTTAGGCGTGCCACACAGGCAATCCACTCCATGCGACTGATTTCTGTCAATACATAACCTATGAGCTCGTACGTCTCAGAGAAGGGCGTTAAGCAAGAGAATAAATTCTCCGCCGCCAAACAGATATATATTTAACAGAGATCAATCAACACAGAACAAAATCCAATGTCAGACACACAGTCCATTTACAAGTCCGTTCTGGGTCTGAACGAAACCGGAGGCACCAATTCCTCGCATATCCGTACAATCAACAATATGTTTGGACGGCTACTACTTCAATTCCTTCATGGTAGCTACTCCAATCACGAGCATCAGTAGCGCCCAACCATCCAATGTGGAGATCGTCGGTCTTCAACCATCTTCGACTCTTCGACTTCTCAACGTCGATCGATTATTTGAAATGAGATAAACTCGGCCTTTTCAAATAATCCACGTATATTTAGATTTTCAAACCAATTAATCACATGGTTGAACTATTCAACATTCACATTTCAGTTATTTAGTTATGATTTTCATGTCAAATACATTCAACCATCACATCTCAAGCAAACACAACAAAATTGGTTCATTTTCACTCTATATCGTCTATAGCACTTTATAACGATATATCGCCATTTTTATTTAATTTAAAACGGCCATATTTAATTAAACGACGTTTCAGGTCGTGTCGATGCACTGGCGCTGCTTTCCACTAATTTTGTTTTACACATATATGAAAATCTAACCGTTGGATCTTCACGAATTTTACATCATTAGGAAGGTCTTTTCAAAACGAATCCAACGGTTTCAGTTTTGGGAAAATCCGACGGTCGGATCTTCCACACTAACCATTTGAAGTTACGATTTCAATTTACGAACTGCAACGTCGTTATTCGATTTGATTTTAATTATATATATATAAATATAATCGTTTCTGGCGCTGTTTTTCACTAATTTTGAATTAAACATTCCAGACAATCCAACCGTCGGATCTTCACAAAGTTGGTGTCGTTGGGAAGATATTTCCAAGGCGAACCCAACGGTTGAGGTTTCGGGAAAATCCAATGGTCGGATCTTCCGCACTAATCGTTTGAAGTTACGGTTTCAAAATATGAACTGCACGGCCACGTTTCGTTTTAATTCCATTTATATTTATATATTTATATAAATATAGTTCATTCAAAAATTCCTATATCGTTTCCACTTCAATTATTTCACTAACGCCTTTAAATTTTGGAAAATTTCGCCATAACCTCCTTTGTACGGGAGGGTCTGGGAAAATTCCCAAATACCCGCACGGGCGTCTCATATCAAAAAGAAAAAGCCAAGCGGCTAGCCAACAGGCTCATAAAATCATCACCCAAACAAAGCGGTAAATGTGTACCTATTTGTCGGGCACAAAATTCTATTTCTCTTCTCTAGCCCCTTTTGCTTTAACCTGTTCAATAGATATGCATGTACATATATACAATTTCTAACATTTATCATTTTCCATTCAATTTCATATTTGATTTGCTTTGGTTTAAAAACACCATTCATTCGAATGTTGCATGCATAGGCTAAAATCATATCATTAGCTAGTTAATGTATATTTCAACTCATGCACGTTTATTTGAACAAGTGGCTATTTTTAACACTTCACATTTCAAAGATGATAATTTTGGCGAACTAAAATAGATTTCAACACATGACTATTTTATTTAGTTCCTATGCATGTTAAAAATAATATTTCTATCACAAATATTTATTTCAACGTCCGCATATCTTTAGCATATCACACATATGATAAAAATGATATTTTTATCATTTAAAATATTTATTCAACCAATGGATGGTTTCAACACTTCATAGTTTCAATAAAAATGTAATTTTTATTGTTCGATCTTTTTATTCAACACATGAACTTTTCCACTACACACACTTCTCAACAAATGAGTATTTCCACACATGGACATTTTATTTATGTTGTTCATATTAGAAAGATGAGATTTTTATTGTTGAAACTAGTTATATAAGGCGAATATTTTTGATACTTCATATATATATAAAAATGTGATTTTTATTGTTTAAACACTCCATTCATTCACAAATGAATTTAATTTTCATACAACACTTTTCAACACATGAATATTTCCACACATGGACATAGTTTCAATATATGGCTTTAATTCCAATGCATGTAAAATAATTCCAACATATGAAAATAATTCTAACACACAAAGATTATTCAAAATTTCGGCAGCATAACGGCAGGGTAGTTAAAACCGGCACCGTCCCTAGTACGGCTCCTCGCTCTACCTTAAAACCTCGCGGTTTTTGACAATGGGGATTCATGCATCTAATTCGCACGCAGGCGGCATGTTTATTTTTATTTCCACAAATATTTTCAATTCATTTCAATCACCAATGGGTATTTTTCAACCACAACCAAACAATATCAACCACAAACAATTATTCAACCATTCGTATTTTTCATCCAATATTTCACACCAATTCACCACAATAAATATCGTCCATGGTTTGTGGACGAGGGGAGTATATATATATATATAATATATTTTACTTGCATTTCAACACATATATCAATTTTTCTATGCATGTAAAAATTCATACTTCGCTTATATAGCTTACACTACGCATGTACATGAGGTATACAACACGTATGTAATTTATATTTCGCTTATATAAATTATACACGACATTTTCCATTCAATTTCACGTCAATTTAGATTTCTCACCTTGGTTTTCTGAGCGCTAAAAATCGATACGATGTCAGAAAAATCCGCAACTTCTTCTATTGGGTAGAGAGCTTCCTTGCGGTCTCGATGTTTCCTGTTTCATCGAATTTCGTCAACACACCAAAAAGATATGATTTTTCAAAGTGTAAAGATCAAAGAAAAACTCACTTTCACGAGCTTCAAAACTAGGTTTACGATTTTCGAGAAATCCGTGGCACATGGGGACGATCAGGGAGTTGGACGTGGAAGAGGGGAGAGAGGGCTTTAAATCGGTGGTGGTTTGGTGGCGTTCGGTGGTCGGTGGCGTTCAGGGCGGCGGCGGGAAGTGTTCGACTTCCTGGCGTCGATACAGGCGGAGGAGGCGACGAGGGGGGCGGCGGTTGGGTCAGATTTGAAGAGGAGGCTGGGGCGCGTCGGATGGCGGCGGCGGCGAAGGCTGTAGGTGGCGGTAGCGGCGGCGGCGGAGGAGAGAAGGTGGTGAACGCGTTTCGCCGTTGATCGGGGGGGGGGGTTCTCTTTTTTTATTTTTTTTTATTTTTAAAATTTATGAAAGGAAAAATTTGATTGGCCGAGAACTATATTAAATTTTTAAATAGTGTTTTCTTAAACAAACTCCTTTTTAAACCCAACGACTGTCGCCCCTAGCTAAATACCCCCATTCCGGACACAATGGGATATGTTTCGTAGGCCAATTCGACTGTTACAGTCAGTTATTTTTCAAATTAAAGTATAAAACATTTAATTTTTAACTCTGAACGCACATTTCAATTTGCCAGGGCCACAAACTGATTCCAAAAATTCCAGAAAAATAAATCTAGCTATGTTTTGACGCTACGGTCCTAACAAAACTAGTTTCGTCGAATTCTGAGGTCGTTTGAAAAATGGCCATTTTCTGGTCGATCCAATTTAACAGAAATCGACCAAACACATTTTCTTTTGCCACGCTCACATACTAGCTTCAAAAATTATGAAAATTGAAACCTAGCAATAGTTTGACATCCCGGACCCAACAAAAGTGGTTTCGTCGAATTCCGAGGTCGTATGCAAAATATCAATTTTCCAGGGCTATATATTCTATATACCGACTCTTCTGAAAATTCATTCGGCCATAACTTTTGATTCCCATTATGAAACTTCGATTTTTCAGATTCGTTAGAAAGGTATTGACTAACAGATTTAAATATTTTTGGTTTCGCTAAAATCCGTTATATCTTCCACCCTGCATAGTCGATCAAAGTTTGAATTCAAATTTTCAAACTGACTCACCATTTCTAATTCACTATTTGATTGAAATATTCTATTTCAATTGTTCAAATTCCTTTGAAATAATCAATTTAAAAATTTTAAATTGGCTCGTATTTTCCGGGTTATTACAGTTAAATCTTTAATTAGATTTGAACGTGAAATGGTAATTGAATTTACCGATAACACCGTGGTGTTAGATAAGAAGTATAACCAGTTTTACTTCATGGGATGAATAGGTTGGGATTGGGAAATTAAAACAAATGATTACTTCGGTAAGGTTCGTTAATCCCGACTAGTTGAATCGAAATTCAAAAGAAGATTAGAGAATAAATTCAAGGAATTTATCTTGGATAAAATTATTGGGAACCTTTCCCTATGAATGTGAAATTTAGAAACTAACTGTCGGTTAGCCAAGCAGAATGGTTTTCTGGATATTGATCTGATGTTGGTTTCGGCCTTCGAGGTTAATATTTGGGAAATTATTCTATTGATTAATTTACAGTTAGTGACTGATGAATTGGAATGAGGCGTATGTTGTGTTTGTGTAACACTTATTTAAAATATACGCGAGTTATTCGGAAAGATCGGGTTTATCCCATTCTGAATAACTGATACGACGATAAGTCGAAGATGAAGACGGTGGTTGAAGACCGGAAGTCTTCACATCGTTTGGGTGATTACTCATGATCTTGATTGGGCTGTACACCCAAGATGAGATAATCAATCGGTGGTCGTCCAGATGTGCTTGGAGATCGATGGATATGCGGGGTACTAAGTGCCTCCGGTTTTGTTCAGACCCAGAACGGACTTGTAAATGGACTGTGTGTCTGACATTGGATTTCATTCTGTGTGACTGATATCGGTTGCATAGAGTGGTTTGCCTGTGTGGCATGCTAAGATGCAATTGATCGAGGCTTCTATTGAAAAGCAAAGTCTTGTGGTGATGATCAAAGCACAGCCTATGTGGCACAACTTTGTGTAACGTGAATTTGCGAGCCTCACACCCCGGTTGTGAACCAAAAACGGGAGAAGGACCTCAGGGAGGGCATGCGTTTCTTTCTAGCTAGGGTGGTGTCAGTGACCTACCAGCCCTGACATTTATTTACTTTTCACCTATGTGGTTGTTGCTCTTGCGAGGCGCCTCGGTTTGATCGGACGATCCGGGTCCGATGGAGTCATTCGTTGGCTCATTTACGCTCCAAAGGGCGGGGAAACGTAGTGTTCAGGCATAATAATCCACATCGGTGGACCGGCCCTGACGATCTAAAGGGTTGATGCGTTCTGATCCTGAGGCTCGGGCTAGAGAGTCTCGAATCGGTTGAGGACTATCTTTTGCCTCGGTTCATAGATGGATCCAAATACGTGACATTTGCGGTTTTATTTGTAGAGCCTAGTATGGCGACATAGTGGGATGGGCCGCTTATGCCGTTTATGATTGATACTTATGATTTGAAGTTGTTTTATACACTATGCACTTACAATAGTATCAAATGATTTGTTTTAAACGTATCAAGCATTCTTGGCTATTATAAGGTAAAAACCCTATCCTCCGGCTTGCGTTGCATTATGTGATGGGAACTGGGTCTTATAATAGCTTCATTTTTGTTTATTTAGCATGGCGCTGTTTGTTTTATGCACTGGTATTCTTGGGAGGAAACCCGTTCCATGTTATACGGCGTGGTCCCTTGATTTACCTAACTTTAAAAATAAAGATTAATAACTGTTTTAGTTCTCACACCAGTCACATGACTGACCTGGAGTTTATTATTTTGACCTAAACTCTGGGTGCCCCTATTTTGACACGGGCAGCTAGTAGTTTTGGTTTTGCAAATTTATATTCACAGGATCCTGGTTTACAGCTGGAACGATATCCGGAAAGCTTTGTATCCGTATATCTCTTCTAGTTGTGTATTGTATTATTTTCCGCTGCTATGTATTTAAATGTAATTTAAATCTCTGATATTTCTGTGTAATGTATATTCATTTATACTCTGTATATTCTTGTAATCTGATGCATTGTTGTAATATACAATGAAATGTTCTTCCGTCTGCTTTCTGTTGTGGCTTGCTCTCGAACTATCCGCGCTTTCCTTTACGGGGAAGTTACGGGTTTTCACACTTAGATGGATTTGTAGAGGAGGGAAAGGGCTTTAAAAAGTTCCATGGGGCACTTGATTTCATTGAGAGTTTTGAGAGAAAAAGAGGAGAGATGATTGAGAGCTTTTCCGTCGTTCGAGCAGTGAAGAGGAGCGGGTTTCGGGAGGTCAACGCGGAAGTGAGAGATTGAATTTGATTAGCCCGACATTTTATTTATTAAATCCGAAAATACCCCTTACCACATACGAACTCCAATCCAAACCCAACGACTGTCGTCTCTAGTGTAATACCCCCATTCCGAACATAATGGGATATGTCCTATAAGCCAGTTCCATCGTTTCGATCAGTTTCCATTTAAATTAAAATTTAAATATATATATATATATATATTCAATTTGAACGTACATTTTAAATTACTAGGGCCACATACTGACTCGAAAAAATCCAGAAAAATTATTTCTAGCTTCGTACTGACGATACGGTCCTAACAAAACTAATTTCGTCAAATTCTGAGACCGTTTGAAAAATTGCCATTTTCCAGTCGATTAAAATCAACTAAAACTGGTCAAACGCGTTTTCCTTTGCCATGCTCACATATTGATTCGAAAAATTATGAATTTTGAAACCTAGCAATAACTTGACATCCCGGATCCAAAAAAAGTGGTTTCGTCGAAAACCGAGGTCGTTTGCAAAATGGCCATTTTTAAGAGCCAGAATTCCATAGCGACTATTCTGAAATTTCAACTGGACATAACTTTTGATTCCCACTATGAAATTTCAATTTTTCGGATTCGTTGGAAAGATATTCACAAATAGATTCAAATATTTTTGGTTTCACTAAAATCCGGTTTATTTTGCACCCAGTACATTCATTTGAACTTTGAAATCGAATTATCGTACTACCGCGCCATTTTCAATTCCTTTTATATATATAAATAACTATTTATATTCCAACGTCGAGCTATATAAATATATACGTTCGAATTCTATTCAAAACAAATTTCTCGTCGTTATTATTTAAAATAATCCATTTTAAATATTCAAAATCGCTAAAATTGCCAAAAATAAAAATTTTAAATTGGCTCGGATTTCCGGGTTATTACAATCTCCCCCACTTAAAACTTTTCGTCCCCGAAAAGGAACAAAGCCGAAAGTTGTTTCACAAATCAACTCAACTCCCCGTATTTTCATTACGGCTTAAGTTCTTCAACTTTTCTGTTTCTAAGAACTTTTCAAATTTTTCAAAAATTTGGCTAACATCCTAAATTTTCGAAAAATTTCGCCATAACCTCCCCTGTACCAGGGACTTCGTGATATTTCATATAGCCTCCCATGGCCTTTTCAATCTAAAAAGAAAAAGCCAAGTGGCTAGCCAATCGGCTCATAAAATCATCATCACCCAAAAAAAACAGTAAATTATGGTAAACATGTACCTACTTGTCAGGCAAACAATTTTATTCTTCTGCTCTAGCCTCCTTGCAATGACCTGTTCAATGTATGTACATGTATATACATGCAAATGCGACAAATTTTCAATACAATTTACTATTTGATCAATTTGGTTATATGATTCAACATTTAATTAATCAAACAACACAATCATCAATCAATTAGTGAATTATCATTTCAAATTCATAACTTTGATATATAGTCAAAAATCTCATTTTTGATGCCAAATCACAACAATAGACCCTATCTAATTTTGGTTCTCACACCAGTCAATTGGAAATATATAGAAATCTCACTTTCGAAACACGAAAATAAATTCTAATGATGACGCGTCAATCATTAGAATCATGTCCGAGCGACTAGAGTGTGATTCTATATCTATCGAATATATTTGAGGCTTCAATACACGTGGATCAGACGTATACTAAAATCTCTATATATTTGATTGTCCAAATCAGTATAAATAAATAATCAAATACGTATAATTGATTTAATTTTTCAAAACAAAAATTCGTTTTCATTTCAAAAATACTCTTCACACTCGTTCTGGGATGCTACTGATCCCATCTCTAACGAGTCATTCTCATTGGATGTTACTAATCCAATTTCTGATGAATTCTTTCGTTTGGTCCTGACGTGTCTTGTTCTCTGAGCTTTGTAAACCAAAGCTCTGATACCAAATGTAAAGACCCGTTATTTCCCCGTTAAGGAAAGAGCAGATACTTTGAGAACAACACACAAAAGAACGCAGACGGAAGAACATTTCATTGTATTTTTACAACAATTCCATCAGAATACAAGAATATACAGAGTATGAATAAATATTTCACATTCGATAAATATCAGAGATTACAATAAATTACAAAGCAGCGGAAAATAATACAAACATAACCGAAAATAATACACGGATACAGAGCTTTTCGAATATCATTCCAGCTGTAAACCAGATTCCTATGAAAATAATCCTGCAAAACCAAAACTACTAGCTGCCCGTGTCGAAAATAAGGGCACCCAGAGTTTAGGTTAAAACAATAAACTCCAGGTCAGTCATGTGACTGGTGTGAGAACTAAAACTGTTATTAATCTTTATTTTAAAGTTAGGTAAATCAAGGGACCACGCCGTATAATACGGAACGGGTTTCCTCCCAAGAATACCAGTGCATAAAACAACAGCGCAATGCTAAATAAAGAACAATGAAGCTATTATAAGACCCAGGTCCCATCACACAATGCAACACAAACCAAAGGATAGGGTTTTCCCTTATAATAGCCAAAGCATGCTTGATACGTTAAAAACAAATCATTTGATACTATAATAGTGTATAGTGTCAAAACAACTTCTAATCGTAAGTATCAATCATAGGCGACATAAGCGCCCCATCCCACTATGTCGCCATATATAGGATTACAACTAAAATCGGAACGTCACGTATTGGAAGTTGGATTTCCATCTGTGAACCGAGGCAAAAGATAGTCCTCTACCGATTCGAGACTGTCTAGCCCGAGTCTCAGGAATAGAACGCATCGTCCCTTGGAGCCACAGGGCCGGTCCACCGATGTGGATTAGACGAAATCCTGAGCACTACGTCCCCCCGCCCTATGGGGCGTAAATGAGCCAACGAATGACTCCATCGGTTCGAGAACGACCGATATATCCGAGGTGCCTCGCAACAGCAAAAACCACATAAGTCAAACTCGTCAGGGTGTGTAAAACCACGGACGCCACTTCTAGCTAGAAAGAGACGCATGCCCTCCCTGGATCCTTCTCCCGTTTCTGGTTCACAACCGGGGTGTGAGGCTCACGAATCTACACTACATAAAGCTATGCCACACAGGCCGTGCTTTGATCATCAACCACAAGACTTTGCTTTTCAACAAAAGCCTTGATCATTTGCCACTTAGGCATGCACACAGGAAATTCACTCCATGCGATTGATATCCATCAATATATAACCCCTGAGCTCGTACGTCTCAGAGAAGGGCGTTAAGCAAGAGAATAAATTCTCTGTCGCCAAACATATGTACATTTAATAGAAATCAACCACACAGACTAAAATCCCATGTCAGACACACAGTCCATTTACAAGTTCATTCTGGGTCTGAACGAAACCGGAGGCACCTAGTACCCCGCATATCCATCGATCTCCAAGTACGTCTGGACGATCACTAACTGATTCCCTCCACTTGGGTGTACAACCCAATCAAGATCATCAATAATTGTCCAAACGACGTGAAGACCTCCGGTCTTCAACCACCGTCTTCACCTTCGACTTATCGTCATATCAGTTATTCAGAATGGGTAAACCCGGCCTTTCTGAATAACTCGCGTATATAATAAATACGTGTTACACAAACACAACATACGCCTCATTCCAGTTCATCAGTCGCTAACCGTAAATTAATCAAGAGAATAATTCCCCAAATATTAACCCCGAAGGCCGAAACCAACATCAGATCAATACCCAGGAAACCACTCTGCTTAGCCAACCTACAGTTAGTTTCTAAATTTCACATTCTTAGGGAAAGGTTCCCATTAATTTTATCAAAGATGAATTCTTTTAAATTTATTCTTTAATCTTCCTTTGAATATCACTACCAACTAGTCGGGATTAACGAACCTTACCGAAGTAATAATTTGTTTTAATTTCCCAGTCCCAACCTATTCATCCCATGAAGTAAAACTGGTCATACTTCATATCTAACACCACGGTGTTATCGGTAAATTCAATTACCACTTCACATTCAAATCTAATTAAAGATTTAACTACCGCCTGGAGTAAAACTGGTGATACTCCATTCTCGATCTTTTCAGTCTAATTAAAGATTCATTAAAACTCCACTTAGTTTTAATATGTGACTGGGTTAAAGAATCAGTGTCATTTAGAACACGGTTCACGATAAATCCCAAAATCACATCACATTTCAATCAGTCCCTAACCGGAAATTAGCAAGTGAGCAATTCCCTAAGTATTAACCCCGAAGGCCGAAACCAACATCAGATCAATACCCCAAAAACCATTCAGCGTAACTAATCTCCAGTTAGTTTCTGATTTTCTTAATTCCTTTGGGTCTAAGAACAGCATTATTGAAGATACCGTTCACGACAACCCAAAATCACATTCCATCAATTTTCGGGTTAAAGAACAAGTGTTATTTTAAACACTATTCACGATAAACCCAAAAATCAATACCAATTCAATTCCAATTAAATATCATTTAATTGGTACACTTCATTAAATCTAAACAAAAAGATTTAATCTTTTTCTAAACTGGGCTTAAGAACAGTGTTAATGAAGACACCATTCATGACAAACCCAAATCACATTTGATATTAAATACAAGGCTCTGAATAGAAAATACATCGGCTTATATTCAATATCAAATTCTGCGACCAACAAATATCGTATTGGAAATATATATATATATATATATATATATATATATATATCTTTCAGATTTCCATAACAACATCTGTATAATCATGAAACCCAACATCGAACTATTCCGAAGATGATTTCGCTTCAAATCCCTTCCAATTCAATCATTGGAAACCCTGGTTATTTTCAAAACCATTTCAAATCTAATTTATTTATTTTAAAAATAAACAAATTATTATTCTAGTTCAAAACTAGTTCATTTCGACAAAAATCTATTTTTATCCTTTCAAATATGGAGTTTTTCATCCCAATTCTTCAGAAATCATTTCTTATGATTTTACACAAATTATTGATATTTTTAATAATTTTATCAAGGCCCGTACAGTCGATTTCCATCAATTGCCATCGAACTGCACCTACATCGACCTTTTCCAAATTTTATTTGGACATAATTCCAAATCCAACCGTTAGATTTCAAATCTCTAATGTTCATTAGAAAGCTCTTTTCGATACGAACCCAACGGTTCCGGTTTTAGGAGAATCCGACGGTCGGATCTCCCGTAATGTCTGTTGGAAGTCAGTGGTCGAAATTCACGAACTGCCGCAGCGCAGCGCGTTCTATTCAGGCCATTATACTACGTATATAATATATATAATATATACTTCATCGATTTCCTTTTAAAACGTATTATATAAATCGTTTTAAATTCGTTTTCAAAACGATTTCAACTTCTTTTCAAATTCAAATCAAAATTGAATTTTTCAATATAAATTCGTTTTAATTTCATTTCAAATCAATTTCAATTCAATTTCAATTTAATTCGAATTTCAATTCGTTTCAATTTAATTCGAATTCATTTCTATTCAATTTCAATTCGAATTCATTTCGATTTCAATTCGATTCAATTCAATTTCAATTCGATTTGAATTCTTATTCAATTCAATTTTAATTCGAATTCATTTTCTATTCAGTTCAATTCGAATTCATTTTCTATTCAATTCAATTTCAATTCGATTTTATTTTCTAAAATATTCGATTATTGAAATCACTTTTCAATATTCATTTAAAAATGAATAAAATCGATATAAATATCGTTCACGTCAAAATGGCGTCAATCTAATCAACACGGCTTCATATATTCCTATTTTCAAATATTCTATTTTAAATATTTCTTTTTCAAATATTTCTATTTCAAATAGTCTATTTCAATTATTTCTATTTCAAAACTGGAATGAGGCCCAATCAATTACCATATAACGTTAATTATATGGATTTTCTACAACACATGTATAAAATAACAACGATAAATAATCAACCATCATCCAGAGTGTGTTCTACACTGTATAAGCATCAAATATAAATATTTAATGCTTATAACAGCTTGTCAATCAATCGATCAACATACAACTAATTATTGGGATTAATGTATGTCATATATCACCCCAATACCCGTGTGGGGTTTTCAAACAATCAAACACAGATTTTATTTGTGCAGTTGGGCGATGTGTAAAATTTATTGTCCCAATCAATATCAGTCAAATGTGTGTATATAAATAAATCGTCCGATTTGTTTATTTTTATTTCATTTCATATACTTGTTAAAAATTCTATTTTAACTATAAAATATTTTCCACTATAAAATATTTTATTTCAACTATATAAATATTTTATTTCATTTCACATCACATCACACAATCAACTACACATCAAAATCAAACAAACAAGCATACAAGCCATCCATGGTCTGTGGACGACGGGTGTCGGGTGCTACTAAACACCGTCTGCATCCTAGTATATATTTTAACTAGAAAATTGAATTAAAAGTGAGAAGTTCTCACCGATAGCTAACCCAAACGCCACGACTCTTCATATGTAGGAAATCTTCGCCGTTTCGCCTTTTGTCAATTTTTCACTGTCCGTAGCCACTACATATATAAAAATCACATTTTTATATTGTTGCTATATATATAAAAATTCTATTTTTATACCACTACTGTATAGATAAAAATTCTATTTTTACACCGCTACTATATCGATAAAAATTCTATTTTTATATAGCTACTATACCGATCAAAATTCTATTTTTATATAGCTACTATATCGACAAAAATTCTATTTTTATTTTACAAAATTAATGCTATTTAATATTTTCAAAAGCAATGTTGTTTCTATTTTCAAAAACATTTCTGTTTCTATTTTCAAATCAATTCTGTTTCTATTTCCAAATCAATTCTGTTTCTATTTCCATATCCATGTTAATTATATTTTTATAACAATGCAAATTTTATTTAGAAAGACGATGCTTATTTTATTTTAAAAACAAATGTAAATTTTATTTAGAAAACAATGCTTATATTTTTTTTTTAAATTCCATGTTTTATTCTTTGCTATTTTATTTTAAAAACTATACAATATATATTTTATAAAAACAATAATAAATATTTAATTTAAGTTCATAATTAAATACAGTGTAATCAACGAGGTA
Source organism: Allium sativum (assembly GCA_030737875.1). Classification (NCBI taxonomy): domain Eukaryota; kingdom Viridiplantae; phylum Streptophyta; class Magnoliopsida; order Asparagales; family Amaryllidaceae; genus Allium; species Allium sativum. The sequence continues at coordinate 91,829,469 of CM060916.1, read as the reverse complement.
ATTAACTTAGAAAGGATCACCTTGTTCACTGTAAAGTTCGACAGACTGCACCCGAACAAGGCTTCAAACTAGGGTTGGGATTTTTCGCCCAAAACACAGCACCGGACGATGATCGGGCGTCGCCACGAGGTACGCCTCCGAAGGAGCTTCCAAGCGTCGGTGGTTTTATCGAGTTCGACGGCCTGTGGATGCCGGGATTTGCTTCGAGACGGCGGAAGTCCCTAGGCCCAGATCTCGAGAAATACGTGACGATGGCTGACGAGGCTTAGATGGATTTGTAGAGGAGGGAAAGGGCTTTAAAAAGTTCCATGGGGCACTTGATTTCATTGAGAGTTTTGAGAGAAAAAGAGGAGAGATGATTGAGAGCTTTTCCGTTGTTCGAGCAGTGAAGAGGAGCGGGTTTCGGGAGGTCAACGCGGAAGTGAGAGATTGAGTTTGATTGGCCCGACATTTTATTTATTAAATCCGAAAATACCCCTTACCACATACGAACTCCAATCCAAACCCAACGACTGTCGTCCCCAGCGTAATACCCCCATTCTGAACACGATGGGATATGTCCTGTAAGCCAGTTCCATCGTTTCGATCAGTTTCCATTTAAATTAAAATTTAAATATATATATATATACACATATTCAATTTGAACGTACATTTTAAATTACTGGGGCCACATACTGACTCGAAAAAATCCGGAAAAATTATTTCTAGCTTCGTATCTCGGTCCAAACAAAACTAGTTTCGTCAAATTTTGAGACCGTTTGAAAAATGGCCATTTTCCAGTCGATTAAAATCAACTGAAACTGGTCAAACGCGTTTTCCTTTGTCACGCTCACATATTGATTCGAAAATTTATGAATTTTGAAACCTAGCAATAACTTGACATCCTAGATCTAACAAAAGTGGTTTCCTCGAAAACCGAGGTCGTTTGCAGAATGGCCATTTTTAAGGGCTAGAATTCCATAGCGACTATTCTGAAATTTCAACTGGACATAACTTTTGATTCCCGCTATGAAATTTCAATTTTTCGAATTCGTTGGGAATATATTCACAAATAGATTCAAATATTTTTGGTTTCACTAAAATCCGGTTTATTTTGCAGCTGGTACATTCATTTGAACTTTGAAAACGAATTATCGAACTACCGCGCCATTTTCAATTCCTTTTATATATATAAATAATTATTTATATTCCAACGTCGAGCTATATAAATATATACATTCGAATTCTATTCAAAACAAATTTCTCATCGTTATTATTTGAAATAATCCATTTTAAATATTTAAAATCGCTAAAATTGCCAAAAATAAAAAATTTAAATTGGCTTGGATTTCCGGGTTATTACAATACTTCTTTTTCTTCCACCACTCCATCTTCTTATTCCTATTAAAGCTTCCTTCTCCCTTCCCACCATCCTTATTCTCCTTGGACCCTTTATCCGTGCATAGAATCGCCGTCTCCACTAAGGTTTCAAAAGTTTCTCCGAACGTTACTTGTGCTAGAAATGAGTCCTTCAATCTGGAGTTCAACATATTTAACAAATCACAAGGCTTTATTCATTGGGGTATCCACCATACTCCTACCAAACTTGCTCAATTCAATGAACTTGGCCACATACTCCTGTGGACTTAAGCTTCCTTGATTGAGATGGATAAAATTCTCCAACTAGATCGTCATGTCGGCATTTGGCAAAAACTTTGCTTCCAAGCGGGTTTTAAATTCAGCCCATGAAAATGTTCGATCCTCGCTCTCTCTACATACTAAGTTCCACAATTCAAGGGCCTCCTCTTTCAAGTGCCAGGACACAATTCTTCTTTTTTACTTCATCTGGCCATCCAATAGCTTCAAAAATTCTTTCGTAGTCCATTATCCAATTTTGGGTGCTAGTAAAACCATCCTTTCCTATGACTGATTTCCTTCCAAGGTTTGCGAGCCTCTTACAAAAACAAGAAAAAAAAATCAATGGCTGCCTAGGAGGTGCATACACCGCTGGGGAGGGATTAGCAACAAGGACCTGTTCGACAGTACGAAGATATTGTTGGAACCATTCTGGAATATAGCCAAGACTTGCCTGGTTTCCCTGTTCGAAAGGATTATCAGCTATTCGACTAACTGGAAAAAGGAATAATCCTTCAATGGATACTCCTGAGATTATATTTAAGTTGAAAAGGGAAGAAAACAATAAAGTTGCCTAGCATTGGTGCGTATGCTTATTGGGGGTAATTGTATATATTATATATATAATTTAAAAACCTTTCTAAGAATACAAATACATCCCTCATACGTATAATTCCCCTATAATCGGGTAACCCATGCTCTTATACCAAATGTAACGACCCGCCCAGAATGAGACTAAATTTGGACCTAGAAAAGGCCCATTGAAACAAAGACCCATTCTAAACAGATCAGTCGTTCCTGTATGGAATTCCATTTACATAAAATAATATATAGATATTCCGTTATGGAATCTCACACAGCGGAAGGAGAAAATATAATATACAAATAAGACGTACAATTTCATAAAAAACCACAGAATTCAAACACAGATTGACAAGATATAATTATTCCATGGGTACATCAACAAATTGATCATTTAAAGTTTCCATAAGCGATACAGCGATGATAACTAATAATAACATAATATCTCCATTTTCATCTTCAGTCTCCACCATTGCTTCGTCCATAGAATCTACCCCACCTACTAGCGTATTGGATATTTTAAGGAGAGGGGTCAGAACGTAAATTCCTGTGTTACTAAAATATATTATTTACTTAAAGACCATACCCTAGATTTATCAGATTATATATATCAAGGTATGTCTACGCAACACACAAACATTTACATACAAAGTATCTAACTAATGAGTTGGATGTCCATGTCAATTGCTTAAGTCCTTTATTTATTTAGGGTAAAAAACCCAACGAGGTGGGCATTCTCGGTCACTTACGACCCTATTAAAGGCGAATTCTTATGATCTCTTAAAACCCTGAGGCAGACCCTAGCTTCTTAATACCATGTCCTAATACGTCAATGTTCTTAAGTCTACACTCTCAAAAGTAATATGAGAAGTCGTATTACGAACGTTACTACTTAACTGATATTACGGTAAAACACCTATGTCGCTTATGACTTCCCTTAGACAGTTGGTGAGCATGCTATGGTCACATATCCTATATAAAGCAATCACGTCCCTAGTTTAGCCCTTACAAGCTTCTAGAGGACGTGTCCATCCCCCGGGAACTACCCTACTCCATTATCGCTATGCTTAACCACTTCATAGAAGGAGGAACCATAGACTTACTTCGAATCTAATAAGGTTGAGTCCCATGACTTTGTTTCATATCCAAGGAATCAACATTCAGAGAGGATCCTAGTCCTAACCACTCAACACCCAAACTAGATAAGAAAAGAATCAACTACTTAAGACCTTCCCAAGGTGTAGTAAACCTGCCTATTTTCACACACAATAGGTGCATATATATATATGTATATGTATATGTATATGTATATATATATATGTATCTATGTGTGTGTGTGTGTATACACATTAGACCTCTCACATTAAACCGTCTACCTATAGATGTTTGATATTTCGGGTAGTTTTGGTAAGAATTCTACTACAAGTGGGTTTAATCTCCTGTCATAGTACACTAAATTTGAATGGCCCATGGCAGCCAGACCTCTCACATTAGATGGATCCATTTGTGGTTGTCGGATTTGCTGGTCGGCTCCGCGCAGACTTTTGCCATAAATGGCAACTAACCTCATGTCTATGTGTCATTATATATATATATATATGTATGTATGTATGTATGTATGTATGTATGTATAAGCTATTCTATAAGCACACATAAGCACTCAATATATGGGGACATTTCAAATTCAAATCTTATCATAATCGCATTATTACATCATTATTATGCTAATTATGTTAATTACCCTAAATAATTTAGTACGTATAAATAACGCTAATTTTCGTGTGAACAAGAGAACGTTCTAACGAGGTAAAATTGAATAGGGTGTAATTTCATATATATGCACACACACACACATACATACATACATATACATAAGCCTTTATTTATCTAATTTATCACTTTCCTTATATTGCACATTAAAACATTCATATTTTCTTGGCTTCAAATCTGAATCGTTCGGATTGTCTAATTAAATTAGAACCCAAGCCTATTCAAATAATGAATCAATTCCAGACTGTTTTAGGTTATGACGAAAGATTTATACAAAAGGGGTAAATCATATAAAATAAAAGTACATCGCTCGATTGTTCTCAATCCACTACTAAAACCAAATCCACAAACCCAATGTAAGTTGACAATTCTTGCGAAATACATGGAAACAGAGGATTTAGGGTTTTGCAGTTTAATATTATTGTTGTTCCAGATCCTCTTAGGCATACAAATCCATACGATAATCTAAAAATGTATAATATGCATAAGAAAATACTAATTACACTCACAATGATTCGAAAGGTCGCTGATCTGACGTTGTTGTGCCTTTTGATGTAAACTCTAACTCTAGAGATCCATATACATAAGAATCGACTGATTAAAATTCTTATATATATATATATATCATGTGATTATGGATCTATATTCTAATCTAAATTCTATAAGAAAAGATTAGAGAAAGAAGAATAGATGTGTAGAAGAAGAAGAGAACCTATTTTGAATTCCTCTGGAATCATTGGCCATAGAGAGAAGGCACAAGTAGAAAGAATGACTAGGGTTTAGGTGTGAGTCTAGGGATACATTTGTAGTTGGTTGTGTAAGAAGGAACCATCAGATTATTTAGATCTAATCATATTCGTCCTTTTATATAAATTAGCCCTCAAAACCTATCCAAACCTAACCTCATTAGGCATTTTAGCCATCAAACGGTCGACAACCCCTCTAGAAGGACGGTCGACAACCCCTCTAGAAGGACGGTCGACACCCCTCCTGGAGGGGAGGTCAACCTCCTGGTCACTGAACTGCCCAATCAATGTATGTAGGGCTTAGATATTAATTATATATAATGTTGATTTATTTGGCTTATCTCTTACGTTATATATATATATATATATGTGTGTATATATATTAGTCCCCTCACTTTTATCATAATCTGAAACTCAAATTCATCTAATTTATTTTATTTCTTGGGTTCATATATATTATTTATTAAACTACATATATATTGTATGTATATAGAAATATATATGCATTTATCACCTAATTTCATTTGATTGTAATTTCTTCACATGATTACCGTTTTCAACATATTATATATGAAAACGATCAAGGATTTCTCCATGAATCCAAATAAAAGATTTTCGTATCCAAATTCTTAATGCTGCAAAATCTCATTTTTTAGATATTTATATTTTAATATTTTATTCCTTAGTTCTATTAATTATTAATATTAATATTGCTAAGTATATTTTATGGGGTATTACATTCCCCCTCCCTGAAAATTGATTTTTTCTTGAAATATGTTCGAAGGGGCGAAAAGCACAACTCGCTTACACATCCATGTTGTACACCCTTGTTATTTTTAATTCACCCATAAACATCCGTGACTCGTAGTGATTATGAACTGCAGAAACTGCAGACTTACTAGTCCATATGTCTCAAGGGTAAAGCTACTAGTCTAGCGTCCTTCTCTAGGTCAATACGAAAAGAGGTTTCTCTATGGGTGGAAGTCTCGTGACTTCCTAAAAAACATCCAAGGACTCACATACTATTAGGACCAAAGATGGTCCTTCTGAATTAGGAGATAAGGAGTATAATAAGGTTTTTTCCTTGTTCCAAACATTACAAGGAATACTCAGAGTACATCCTCCTTGCCTCTTAAGACGAACGATTTTCTTGTCGCAATCTAAGATGGCCCTATAAAATGAAAGCCAATCCATACCTAGGATAAGGTCATACCCCATAAAATCCAAACGCATATGCTTCTCATAGGAATTCGACATCGTCGATCTCCAACAATAGGTCTTTACAAAACAACTCAAGATTCTTAGCTCCTCCGATAGGGCTGACCACCTCTATCGGATTACTAGAGACAGATAAGGGAAGGTTCAACAGATTAACTTGCTCCTTAGTAATAAAAGAATGGGAGCTTCTGAATTAAACAAGGTGTATATAGAAATTCCTAAAATAGGAGTTATACCTTCAAGTGGGTGTTGACTTTGGTCTCTTGGGTGCCAGCTTTGTATCAGTGCCGCCTCTATTGCATAATTCTAGCAACTTCGGATAACTTTGGGATTTGGACAATACTCACACATGTGTCCTTCCTCATGATAGTTGAAACACTTTCCTTTAAATTCTTTCTTTGCCCATGAAGTCCTCAATCCTTGGCCTTATGGCACTTACGGTTGCACCTAGTACAAGTCTTAGCTTCCTTCTTGAATTTACCCCCTTTCTTCTTGTTCTTCCACCACTCCTTCTTCTTATGATTATTAGAGCTTCCTTCTCCCTTCCCATGATCCTTATTTTTCTTGGACCCTTCAGCTTTGTATAGAATAGCTATCTCCACTAAGGTTTCGAAAGTTTCTCCAAATGTTATTTGTGTTAGGAATGTGTCCTTCAATAGGTAGTTCAACCCATTAACAAGTCATAAGACTTTTTCATTGGGGTATCCACCATACCCCTACAAAACTTACTCAATTCAATGAACTTGGCCACATACTCCTGCAGACTTAAGCTTCCTTGCTTGAGATTGATAGACTTCTCCAACTGGATCATCATATTTTCTTTTGGCCAAAACTTTGCTTCAAAGCGAGTTTCTAATTTGGCCCATGTAAATATCCGGCCCATGTGCTCTCCAGTTGTTAAGTTCCACCATTCAAGGGCCTCATCTTTTAAGTGCTAGGCCGCAATTCTCCTTTTTACTTCATTTGTCCATCTAGTAGCTTCGAAAATTCTTTCGCTGTCCGTTATCAAATTTTGGATGCTAGTAAAAACCTCTTTTCTTGCGAATGATTTACCTCCAAGGTTTGTGAAGCACTAACAGTAACAAGAAAAAAATCAAAGGCTTCCTTAGCTGGAGGAGCTACAGGCACCACTGGAGCGGGATTAGCAACAGGGACCTGTAACGACCCGCATTCTACGCATCGGAAGATCGTAGAATATTTATTTCTCTTTGATACGAAGTCGTATGGTCATGTAACTTTGGGAAACGACTAGTAGGGTCATTTCCCATGTTCATGATTTTTGCCAATTTTTAAATGACCGTTTTGCCCCTAGTTGATCTTGTTTCGTCCATAACTTTTGACTGGAAAGGAATTTTGACCTGAAACCACTTCCATTAGCTCCGGATGATGGTTTCTCTTTCCGTAGAGTGGTCATAATAGCCAAACGGACTTACCGTTTGGGAGATATGACTAAATTAAGGTTTAAAGGGTTATTTTCAGCTAATTGGGCTTAACCGGGTAATTAGCCGCTAGGCCCAAAGGGGGGATTTCGGGATTATTGGTACTTAGGGGCTGCTAGGGTTATGATTTCGGTTTTTACTTCATTTTCCAGCCGCCTAAGACATTCCTTCAAGTATAGCCATGGCCTCCACCTTCTAATTTCACTCCAAATCACCTCTAATCACTTTCTAATCAAAGATTAAGCAAAACTACATCAAACCAAAGGGGATTAGCACCAAATCAGAGAGAGTTGCTGGAACACATAGAGATTGGATCTATATCAGAGGAGTTTCAGTTCTGAAAGTTTAATTGTGCCAAAGGTGAGTGATTTGCTTAGTTTTTTCACTAATTACGGCTAATTAGGGTAATTAGCGAAGATTAGCGAAATTATGGCTCAGAAAAATCTAGAAAAATTCCTAAAATTCTAAAACATCATTTTATGCCTCTGATATGAATTTGGGTTAATTTGGACTAATTTTGTTAATCCCGGAATTTAGGGGATTAAGGGGTGATTAGTGTTAATTAGCGAAATTAAGCGTGATAAAATTCTGGAAAAATATTCAGAAATTCATAAATATTGTTTTAGACCTCTGTTAGAAAATTTGGCTAATTTGGTTAAGTTTTACTAATCCTATCATTAGTTGTTCTTAAACATGCTTAAGGGGAAAATATGGATTTTTGGGTATGTTTGATCCGTTTTAACCTATCATATTGTTGTTTTGGTGTTTGTGGTTGATTATGCATGTTGCTATGACTGTATGAAATGCTTTGTGATTGATTTCAATAGTTAGAATGGTCGAAAACGTCGTCGAATGGCGTAAACACTTGATGGAACAGTCTCAGAAAACAGTGCAGGGTTCGGATCGGATCAGACATAGGGCTCGGATCGGATATGTTGAACTGAGCAAAGAATCCGATCGGATCGGAAGCCAACACTTGGGGAAAAATGGCAAAAAGGAAGGCCACGCTAGCTGAACTGGGATCGGATCGGATCGAGGAGGACGGATCAGATCGAGGAGGACGGATCGGATCGAGGAGGATGAATCGGATCGAGGAGGACGGATCGGAGTGAAGGCACGAGGATGGATCGGATAGGAGCATGTGAAGGACGAGGGCACGGATCGGAACGGAGGCACGAGCTGGAGGGGAGATGACACCCGACCCGACCCGAGGTAAAGCACCCGAACCGAACCGATGGAGGACAACCGACCCGAACCGATCTAGGAGAAGACCCGACCCGAACCGCACCAGGAGAAGACCCGACCCGAACAGATGAAGGACACCCGAACCGATGGCTTGAGAAGGAACCCGACCCGACCCAGTATTGACCAATAACCCGAGATGCAAAGGTAGTCCAATATGGGAAGTTAGAGCTTAGGATCCAGTTGGGAACCAATGAGTTCACTTCATAGTTGGGCTTTGCTGCGGGACGTGTGCTAAGGAGTTGTCGGTATTCATAACTTTGGTTCACCACTGAGAGATGGATAGTGGGCTTGTAGTGATAGTTACACGGGATTGGATTCCGCCATGGCCCAAAGTATTAGGTGACCAAAGTAGTGGATATCGTATGCTTTACGCACTGAGTGAGGGATGTGAGGATGATTGCTATGCTTGATTGTTTGACATCACTATGACATGCACACCCCCACCCCCGTTATCTTTACACCATTTGAAAGGGCACCTTAGAGTGTTGTACGATATGTAGTGCTAACTCTTTGGTTGCAGGTCCAGGTTCAGGTATGGCTTAGTATACCTGTTATCATTCTGTTTAGATGCTTATCGCTCATACCAGGCTTTATGTCTGACCCAGAGTTTTATGTCTCCTCTTATTACTCTGGGTGCTCACACGAGCAGACTAGAGACAGGTTAGCTGGTGATGCACGGGTAGATGATCCGGAGACGAGCAGGAGGCTTCCACGTACTATATACATAATATTCTCCCTGTGTTGTTGAAGATCACTGCTTGGGCATTGTTGGTGTATCTTCTACTTTACCTTTCTTTTGTTTAGAGACAGTAAATTTGGAAAATTGTAATAAGCTGTATATGGATTTCCGCTGCTTTGATGATTGATGTTGATTTTAGCTATCAGCTTATGCACTGTCTCGCCTGTTTTATGTCAAGTATGTTATTATTATATTTTATCCCATGCGCTGTGAGACATTCTACAGGTTCCTTGATTAGCTCATTCTCTTCTTTCTTTTCTTCTGACGACCGTTCTGTGCTAGCTGGGCATGTGTACAGCGCACTTTCGGAGGAAATGCAGGCTGGTGCGGACGGGCTGTCACATTTGGTATCAGAGCTCTAGGTTGCGTAGTTAACCTAGGGAAGTTATCAGGGAGAGATAATATACGTATACGAGAGAGCGTATTTGTGATTACTTTGGTTTTTAAAAGCTATATATATATATACTATTAGTAGTATAAGGATGAAGTCGTACTGCACTAGCACCACTATGGAGTCGTTAATCATTTCCTTTTTCAGATTGACGATGAGCCGATATGTTAGGGGTACCGGTAGGGGAGCCAACAATGGGAATGCTGCTGACATAAGGGCGATGTTTACTGACCTCATGAGAGAGATGCTTAGAGATGTACAGAGGGCAGCTCCCAATGGTGGAAATGGTGGTGGTCCAATAGTGCAGGCACCAAGGGTCGACTTCGCCAAGCTGAATAAGGATTATACTAGCCTTGGTGGGAAGCCGTTCCATGGAACGGAGTCGGCTACGGATGTTCAGGATTGGTTGGATAGCTGCGAACGTATCTTCGAGGATTTGGGTATCGAGGATGCGATGAAGAGAAAGCTCGCGTCCCGTCAGCTGCAAGGGCGGGCAATGAATTGGTGGAATGCTATAAAGGCAGCTACTCCCGAAGACCAGATTACTTGGGAGCAGTTTAAGGCTCGCTTTAGTGAGAAGTTCATTCCAGCTGCTCAGAAGTCAATGTTGTTTAAGAAATTCTTGGAGCTCAAGCAGAATGGCAGGGCTGTCTCGGAGTATATTGCTGAATTTGACACTTTGTCAAAATATGGGTTGTCTCTTATAGATACTGCCGAGAAAAAGAATGAGAAATTCATAACTGGTTTGGATCAGTACTTGGGGGAAAAACTTATTAACCACATCGATGAGACGTTTGAATCGATTGTGGGGAAAGCGCTAAGATCAGAAAGTCTTTACCCTAGGCCAAAGACTGAGGTCGCTACTGCACCTGCAGAGGAGCCAAAGCCGCAAGCAGGCGGTGGAGGCAAGAATAATTCCCAGAATAAGAGAAAACAAGACCAAACCATGGATGGTCAGAGTAAGAAGAATAAGAAAGATGGCGAGTGCTTTAGTTGTGGCAAGAAGGGCCACTATGCCAGAGATTGTCGAGAAAAGCCTGGGGAAAGGAAGTGCTTTAATTGTGACCAGGCGGGACATCACAAGAATGAATGTCCACAACCTCCTACGGAGAAGCAGATCGTGAAAGCATATGCTATCAACACTGTTCCTTCTTCGTCGAATGCCCCAACTGCGGCGCAGAAGGAAAAAGGTGTCGTTATTCGAGGTATGCTTTCTATTTAAGATGTTCATGTTCTAGCTTTGTTTGATATCGGGACTTCCCATTCCTTCGTACCTAGTGACCTGGTAGATAGGTTGGAATTGGAACCCGAGGTAGTCGATAGACCTTTAGTAGTGACAAGCCCGATAGGTGGTTTGACTAACCTTAGTATGACTTGTTGTAATTTGGTCTTATCGAGTCATGGATGTATGTTTGTTTTGATTGCTTTATTTCGAGCTTTACTAGGTTTGGCTTGATTTTGGGAGCTAATTGACTCCAAAAGTATAGAGTGATAGTAGATTGTGAAGAGCCTTTGATGACCGTTAGAGTGGATGATGGACGAAGGGTGGTATTGGATCGCCTACCTTATGACGAAGATGATAACGGGAGTTAGAGAAGCAAATGTACATTGGATGTACAGTAGTTGGTCAGGACTTGGTCATGCGATCGATGATAATTTCAAGCAAGATTGGCGAGGATAGCCAAAGTCAGTTATGGATGCTTGAGTGTTTGGATGTTTTGCTCATGTCATCTCACGTAGATCGTCTGAACTCGGAGGAGATGTTCCTTGGGTGCTTGTCTGATATTGGTTTAGGCCTTTGGGACTTGTGCTCGGGGAATGTCGAGGTCGACTAGGATGGTCTGCATGAGAGATAGGTAGTTGTTGCGATTTTCATTGGATGATATCTTGGTTTACTCGAAGAGTGATGGGCAGTTGTGACAGGATAAGACTATTCGATGGTATGGACTGCCCAAAGTTAGACTCGATAGGGTTATGAGATGACTTGAGTGGGACTCAAGAAAGATGCAAAGTAATGAATTGTTTAGGACCATATGTTGATGTTCTTTTTGAAAGAATAGGATGTGTTCGTTGGTCAAGGAAGGTGCAACGAAGGTTAGGACGATTCAAGTTGGACTTGAACTCGTAAAATAAAATAGATATTCGATTGATCTTAGAGATGCAACGAATAGGGAGACGACTCACGTTGGACTAGAGTTTGTAGGTAATGGATACTCAAGACTGGGTCTGAGTTATGGGTAATGGATTGACTCGAGTTGGACTCGAGGAGGCTGCGAGGAATTGGATTGGCTCGAGTTAGACTCGAGAGGGCAGCAGGATAATGGATAGGCTTGGGTGGGACTCGAGTGTTTCAGGCGGACTAAAAGCAGGGGTATCTGGGGACGCCCGTTACCTTGGATCCGTTGGACGTAATCTAGTTATCGTTGGAGGATAAACGTGCGTTGGACGTACGGTAGTCCGTTTGGAGGCTGGGCTTCCATTAGTTATTGATGTTGGTTGGACCAGACATATAGGTGTTGATGTATTCAAGGATTTAGCAGGTGATAGATAGGATTTTGTTTGATGGATGCTATGGATGCTATGTTTGTTCCTACCTTTCTTCTCTTGATTAGACTATCACCTGTAAGGATCCTGTTAAATGGAAATAGGATAGGTTTGTTGATCATAGTGAGATGATGGGTGTATGATACTTTACGTTAGACTTGAAGTATGTTTGGGCATTGTGGAGCATCCGTTGATCTTGGAGATTCAGCGGATATAGGAGATTCAAGTTGGACTTGGACTCATAGGTAGGGTACCTAGATTCATTGGATGAGTCTAGTTCACCTTTAGAAGGTGAATGTACGTTGGACGTGCAGTACAGATATGGGTAAGGTACCTAGATTCATTAGATGAGTCTAGTTCACCTTTAGAAGGTGAATGTACGTTAGACGTACAGTACGGATATAGATGTAGTGCCTAGGGTCATTGGATGGATCTAGTTTGCCTCTAGGAAGTGAATATACGTTGGACGTGTAGTATGGATGTAGGCAAGATTCGGGTTAGACTTGAAAGGACATTTGGAATGTAGTTGGTAATTTGACGAATGGGGTTGGCTTACCTAAAAAGATGCCAGGAGTACATGACATATTTCATGTTTGTCAGTTAAGGAAGTTTACGCATGATTTTGATTTAGCTATTTCGCCAAACCGGTTGGACGATATCGAAATATAACCCAAGGCGGTTGGGAACCGCGAGACCGATTCGCATTGTCGAGAACGATACGAAGAAATTACGAAGGGAGACGGCGAAATTAGTGAAAGTCCAAGGGGCGATGGTTCTTCCCTTGTTAGTAAACCGCATGCTAGGATATGCTTGTTGTGCTATCATGTATGTTTGATTGTTTGAAATTGGTTGATAGGCATGCGAGACCCATTGTTTGTTTCTTAGTTAAGGAATTTCGGGGGCGGAATTTCTTAAGGGGGGGAGAGTGTAACGACCCGCATTCTACGCATCGGAAGATCGTAGAATATTTATTTCTCTTTGATACGAAGTCGTATGGTCATGTAACTTTGGGAAACGACTAGTAGGGTCATTTCCCATGTTCATGATTTTTGCCAATTTTTAAATGACCGTTTTGCCCCTAGTTGATCTTGTTTCGTCCATAACTTTTGACTGGAAAGGAATTTTGACCTGAAACCACTTCCATTAGCTCCGGATGATGGTTTCTCTTTCCGTAGAGTGGTCATAATAGCCAAACGGACTTACCGTTTGGGAGATATGACTAAATTAAGGTTTAAAGTGTTATTTTCAGCTAATTGGGTTTAACCGGGTAATTAGCAGCTAGGCCCAAAGGGGGGATTTCGGGATTAGTGGTACTTAGGGGCTGCTAGGGTTATGATTTCGGTTTTTACTTCATTTTCCAGCCGCCTAAGACATTCCTTCAAGTATAGCCATGGCCTCCACCTTCTAATTTCACTCCAAATCACTTCTAATCACTTTCTAATCAAAGATTAAGCAAAACTACATCAAACCAAAGGGGATTAGCACCAAATCAGAGAGAGTTGCTGGAACACATAGAGATTGGATCTATATCAGAGGAGTTTCAGTTCTGAAAGTTTAATTGTGCCAAAGGTGAGTGATTTGCTTAGTTTTTTCACTAATTACGGCTAATTAGGGTAATTAGCGAAGATTAGCGAAATTATGGCTCAGAAAAATCTAGAAAAATTCCTAAAATTCTAAAACATCATTTTATGCCTCTGATATGAATTTGGGTTAATTTGGACTAATTTTGTTAATCCCGGAATTTAGGGGATTAAGGGGTGATTAGTGTTAATTAGCGAAATTAAGCGTGATAAAATTCTGGAAAAATATTCAGAAATTCATAAATATTGTTTTAGACCTCTGTTAGAAAATTTGGCTAATTTGGTTAAGTTTTACTAATCCTATCATTAGTTGTTCTTAAACATGCTTAAGGGGAAAATATGGATTTTTGGGTATGTTTGATCTGTTTTAACCTATCATATTGTTGTTTTGGTGTTTGTGGTTGATTATGCATGTTGCTATGACTGTATGAAATGCTTTGTGATTGATTTCAATAGTTAGAATGGTCGAAAACGTCGTCGAATGGCGTAAACACTTGATGGAACAGTCTCAGAAAACAGTGCAGGGTTCGGATCGGATCGGACATAGGGCTCGGATCGGATATGTTGAACTGAGCAAAGAATCCGATCGGATCGGAAGCCAACACTTGGGGAAAAATGGCAAAAAGGAAGGCCACGCTAGCTGAACTGGGATCGGATCGGATCGAGGAGGACGGATCGGATCGAGGAGGACGAATCGGATCGAGGAGGACGGATCGGAGTGAAGGCACGAGGATGGATCAGATAGGAGCATGTGAAGGACGAGGGCACGGATCGGAACGGAGGCACGAGCTGGAGGGGAGATGACACCCGACCCGACCCGAGGTAAAGCACCCGAACCGAACCGATGGAGGACAACCGACCCGAACCTATCTAGGAGAAGACCCGACCCGAACCGCACCAGGAGAAGACCCGACCCGAACAGATGAAGGACACCCGAACCGATGGCTTGAGAAGGAACCCGACCCGACCCAGTATTGACCAATAACCCGAGATGCAAAGGTAGTCCAATATGGGAAGTTAGAGCTTAGGATCCAGTTGGGAACCAATGAGTTCACTTCATAGTTGGGCTTTGCTGCGGGACGTGTGCTAAGGAGTTGTCGGTATTCATAACTTTGGTTCACCACTGAGAGATGGATAGTGGGCTTGTAGTGATAGTTACACGGGATTGGATTCCGCCATGGCCCAAAGTATTAGGTGACCAAAGTAGTGGATATCGTATGCTTTACGCACTGAGTGAGGGATGTGAGGATGATTGCTATGCTTGATTGTTTGACATCACTATGACATGCACACCCCCACCCCCGTTATCTTTACACCATTTGAAAGGGCACCTTAGAGTGTTGTACAGTATGTAGTGCTAACTCTTTGGTTGCAGGTCCAGGTTCAGGTATGGCTTAGTATACTTGTTATCATTCTGTTTAGATGCTTATCGCTCATACCAGGCTTTATGTCTGACCCAGAGTTTTATGTCTCCTCTTATTACTCTGGGTGCTCACACGAGCAGACTAGAGACAGGTTAGCTGGTGATGCACGGGTAGATGATCCGGAGACGAGCAGGAGGCTTCCACGTACTATATACATAATATTCTCCCTGTGTTGTTGAAGATCACTGCTTGGGCATTGTTGGTGTATCTTCTACTTTACCTTTCTTTTGTTTAGAGACAGTAAATTTGGAAAATTGTAATAAGCTGTATATGGATTTCCGCTGCTTTGATGATTGATGTTGATTTTAGCTATCAGCTTATGCACTGTCTCGCCTGTTTTATGTCAAGTATGTTATTATTATATTTTATCCCATGCGCTGTGAGACATTCTACAGGTTCCTTGATTAGCTCATTCTCTTCTTTCTTTTCTTCTGACGACCGTTCTGTGCTAGCTGGGCATGTGTACAGCGCACTTTCGGAGGAAATGCAGGCTGGTGCGGACGGGCTGTCACAGGGACCTGTTCTATAGTACGAAGATAATATTGGAACCATTCTGAAAAATACCTATGCCTTGCCTGATTTCCGTGTTCAAAAAGATCATCAACCATTCTACTATCTGAAAAGAAAAGGAAGAATCCTTCAGTGGATACTCCTAACATAGTATTTAAGCTGAAAAGGGAAGAAAACTATAATGCTGCCTAGTATAGATGCGTATGCTTATTGAGGTAAGTGTATATATTGTATATATATAGTTTGAAAACCTTTTTCAAAGTACAAAAAACATCTCTCATACGTACAATTTCCTTATAGTCAGGTAACCTATGTTCTGATACCAAATGTACTGACCTACTAGGAATGGGCTTAAATTTCGACCGAAAAATGCCCCATCGAAACTCAGAGCCATTTTAAACAAATCTTTGGTTCTTGTGTGGAACTACATTTGCATAGAATAATATATAGACATTGCATTACGGAATCTCACATAGCGGAAGGAGAAAATATAATATCCAAATAAGATGTATCATTTTATAAAAAACCACAGAATTCAAACATAGAGTCAAGATGCAATTATTCCATAGGTACATCAATAAATTCATCATTTAAAAATTTCCATGAGTGATACAATAATGATAACTAATAATAGCATAATATCTCCATTTTCGTCTTTAGTCTCCACCATTGCTTCTTCCATAGAACCTACCCCACCTACTGATTGGTGGATATGTTAAGGAGAGGGGTCAGAAAATAAATTCCTATATGACTGAAATATAGTATTTACTTAAAGACCATACCCTAGATTTAGCAGGATATATATATATATATATATCAAGGTATGTCTACGCAACACACAAACATACAGTATCTAACCAATGAGGTGGATGTCCAAGTCTATTGTTTAAGACCTTCATTAGTGTACTTAGGGTAAAGATTCAATAAGTTGGGGATTCTCGGTCACTTATGGACCCATTAAAGGTGGATTCTTATGAACTCTTAAAACCATGAGGCAGACCCTAGCTCCTTAAGACCCCATCCTAATACATCAACATTCTTAAGTCTATACTCTCAAAAGTAATATGACAAGTAGTATTACAAATGTTACTACTTAACTGATATTACGGTAGAACACCTGTGTCGCTTATGACTTCCCTTAGATAGTTGGTGAGCATGCTATGGCCACATGTTTTATATAAACCAATCATGTCCCCAGTTTTTCCCTCACAAGCTTCTAAAGGAAGTGACATCCCTCGTGAACTGCCTTACTGCATTACCGCAATGCCTAACCACTTCAGAGAAAGAGGGCCCATTAACTTACTTCGTATCTAATAAGGGGAGTTTCATCACTTTAGTACATAATCAAGTATTAAACTTGCGGAGAGGATCCTAGTTGTAACCACTTAAGACCCAAACTAGATAAAAAGAGTGTCAGCCGCTTAAGACCTTCCCAAGGCATAGTAAACCTGCCTATTTTTCACACATAATCGGTACATACACACACACACACATATATATATATATATATATATATATACATGTACATATGTGTGTATATATACACACACACTAAACCTCCCATATTAAACCGTCTACCTATAGATATTGGATATGCCGAGCGGTTTTGGGAAGACTTCTACTACAACTGGGTTTAACCTCATGTCATAGTATACTAAATTTGAATGGCCCATGGCACCCAAACCTCTCACATTAGTTGGATCCATTTGTGGTTGCTGGATTTGCTAGTCAGTTCCGAGCAGACTTCTACCACAAATGGCAACTAACCTCATGTCTGTTTATCATTATTTAATATATACAAGCCATTCTATATGCACACACATGCAATCAATATATAAGGACATTTCAAATTCAAATCTTATCCTAATACCATTAATACAACATTATTACGCTAATTAAGTTAATTACGCTATGTAAGAAGAATATTACGTACGTGTAAATAACGCTAATTTTCATGTGAACGAGAGAACATCCTAACGAGGTAAAATTGTCAACTTGTCCTAACAAGGTATACAAGTTAATTTCCACATTTGACCGCTACATTCATGGCATAGTTGCATAATAACAGATAGGAGTAATGGAAAATATAACATACATACAATTACAACTTGCATCCAAGGCTTATTGGAATAATTCTAGTAATGAACCAAGAATATGGTGTAATTTCATATACACACACACACATATACATAGGCCTTTATTTATCTAATTTATTCCTTTCCTCATATTGCACATAAAACATTCATATTTTATTGGCTTCAAATCTGAATACATTTGGATTGTCTAATTATAATAGAACCGAAACCTATTCAAATAATGAATCAAATCAAATCAAATCTAAACCATTTTTAAGATATAACCAAATATTTATACAAAAAGGATAAATCACATAAAATAGAAGTACATCACCTGAGTGTTCTCAGTCCGCTACTAAAACCAATTCCACAAACCCAATATAAATTGACAATTCTTGCGAAATACATGAAAATAGAGGTTTTAGGGGTTTGCAATTTAATATTATCATTGTTAAAAATCTTCTAAGGCATACAAATCCATATGATAATCTACAATTGTAGAATATACCTAAGAAAATACTAATTCCACACACAGTGATTGGAATGGTCGTAGATCTGGCATTGTTGTGTATTTTGATGTAAACTCCAACTCTAGAGATCTATATACATAAAATTCACTTGATTAAAATTCTTATACATACATACATACATACATACATTTATATATCAAGTGATCCCAGATCTATAATCTAATCTAAATTCTATAAGAAAGGATTAAAGAAAGAAGAATATATATTTAAAAGAAGAAGAGAAGCTATTTTAAATTCCTCTGGAATTAATGGCAGTAGAGTGCAGGCACAAGTAAAGAGAATGGCTAGGGCTTAGGTGTGAGTATAGAGGTATATATATAGTTGCTTGTGTAAACAGGAACCGTACGATTATTTATACCTAATCCTAGTTGTCCATTTATATAAATTAGCCTACCAAAACCTATCTAAACCCAGCCTCATTAGGCATTTCAGCCACAAAGCGGTCGACACCCCTCCTAGAGGAGAGGTCGACCTGTTAGTCACCGAACTGCGCAATGAACGTATGTGGGACTGGAGATATTAATTATATATAACGTTGATTTATCTCTTACCTTATATATACTATTTATGTCCCCACATTCTTATCTTCATTTGAAATTCAAATTCATACAATTTATTTTATTTCTTGGATATATATGTATTATTTATTAAAGCATATGTAACGAACCGGAAAATTCGATGCTCGAATTTCCGACACAAATACATCTCGTGTCCAAACTCGAGTACTGAAAATCCAGAAGGTTCAAGAAAGAAGTTAGAGGGTGAGATAAGAAAGAAAGAAATATTAGAATTGAAGAAAAAGAAGAAGGACAACTCACATCGTAGTGGAATAAAATATAATACAGAGATAAATCTTTATTGAAAACTTTAAGAACAATACTTACAATTTATCATAGTACAGCGTACATTCAATCCATCTGGACAGTTATAATAGTCTGTCCTCATTTAAAACACACAGCGGAATACTATATATATCATACGTATGATCTCCTTCAGCTCATCTCCTGGAATCTATATCATCTTACCATGAACCTGTACAACTCGGTCAGACCTAACTTGGTCTGACCTGAGCATTACAAACGCCACAGGTCCGTCTGGTGAACCAGCGTGAGAAAAACTCACTAAATTATTGGTAGCATCCAACTTGATTTTTAAGTTGAAAATCATTTCGAAAGAAAAGGATAATCGTAAGATCGATCCACACATAAACACGGACGGTTTTTATCTTATGATAACCCAAACCATTTTTGAAATCAATATTTTTCTGATATTACACTAGTGTCTAAATACAAGTAAATATCAATCTATTAGAACACTTGCATCTCACGCTCTACATACATAGTATACAATCAAAATCGCGGGCGCTTATTGGAGATTGGTTTTTCCAACTATGACAAGGTATGGGACCACCTTCCGATTGTGTATCTCTAGAGACGAATACACTGGGTTCAACAAGAACGTCTTGCAACCCGGCCCACACATGACTGACCACTCATTTCTCTTGAGTGTATCAAATATATTGTCACCTACGGTTGCTAGCAACATAACCGTTCCCGGGAGATACAGAAGTGAAAAGAAGTAACAAATATGAATATTCTCTAGATAGTGACAATACACCCTAATGGGCGCGAATCACATAGCCATGCTGCCTGCCCGATTTTTGTCATTTCCCGGTTGTGAGGCTTGAGGTCTAAAATTACGTTTCAGATCATCTGGCCACCATTCACTTTGAACGCCACATCGTCAAATCCATCGGATATCACTTAATTAACGTCCACAAAAATACTCTAGTTATCAGGCTAGAGAAAACCTTTTCTCCGCCATCTACTCTGTCAGACATTCGTCCATACAAGTTGTCCTGGGACTGGATTAACCGAAGGCACTCTCCTACTGCATCCTAGGAATCACCCTATGAATCAGTAGCGAGTAGTCCTTGCCATCCGTCGATTTCAACCACGATAGAATCACTATTAGAATATCTCCGGACGCGACTCCAGAGAATTCGGCGTAGTCCTTTCGCTTATGAACATCTATGGCCTTCACTGCTCCATCTTTGATTCGTATATTCTACGTTTACGTATTAGTTAGTTCAGAATGGTTTTCGAATAAATTCGATCCCGGTCTTTCTGTACTAACCATCGTATAGGCCAGATTTGATAGTCGGTTATTTAACTATCAAATAAAAGCAACCATTCATCCATAAAAGAAAATTGAATTCACTGATTTAATATTCATTCCCATTTTAGCCTCTTTTCGATTTTCATTCGTTAATTCAAAACCTTCTCTACTTTTAAATTTCTAACGAATAAAAATTTCAGTTATTCATTTTCACTTCAAACGAGATATTTATCTCGACTTCTAATCATTTAAAATATTGTACTTAATGATTTGCAATCCATTTACTATCACCATTATTGAAGATACGCTTTTTCAAATATTTGCTACATGTCTTTATATTTCTAAACTGAAAGAAAGTTTTATTTAACACGATATCATTCCCATTAACCAAATCAATTTCGGTTTAATCTTTGTAAAAACCAAGCTTTATATAAATAATCCTCATACACATCTTTATGGGTTTATTCATCATCTCAACATTGTTCCCATAAATTGCATTCTATATCTAAACCATACGTATATAAGTATCCTTTGTAAATCCTTTATGATTAATATTTATTATATAAAATCTTATATAATTTCTTAAATAAAAACGATATTGTTTTTACTAGTTCAATTTAAAATCTTAAGAAAACCCTTCCTTCTAACGATTTCCATTTGTGAACTATTTGCCTCACCCCTTATTCATCTCAACGGTGAATAATATCACTTAATATAATTCACACTTGACTTATGTAGTCAACCGGAATTCATACTTGAAACTTCAAGTTTAAAATCTATTTATAATTTCAAATTATAAATTTACTTCATATAACCTCTTTTATAATTTTCCTTGAAATTGGAAAACTTTAAATCCATTTAAAATATCGATTTATTATTCGATTCTCATTTCTTTCTTAAAGTCACACCTACTTTACAATTCCTTAAATCCCCCTAACAATAATTTCACTTATAAAATTGCCTTTTCATCTCATTTGTTTAAACAAATATTTTATTTTTAAATTCTATTTAATTCGCTTTCCAAATAACCATTTCTATTTGAAAATAATTATTTTCTTTTCATCTCTCTTTGAAATCCCTACTTTTCCAAATTCTGAAATGGTAATTGTTTCATTCCTTTATAAACATTGTCTGTAAAATCGCCTTGTTACCACATTTGTTTAAACAACCCTTTACCTTTAAATTATTTTATAATTTGGATGAATGTTTCTATTTAAAAGTAGATTTTTACTTTAAACTCTTTTTATCAACGGCCCTTATAAAATCGACCTTTCAAAATATTTGTTTAAAACAAATATTTATTTTTGAATTTTATTTAACTTGAAATCTAAATAACTGTTTCTGTTTGGAAATAAATATTTCCCTTTAAAATTCTTATTATATTTCAATTTCTATTTTGAAATCCATATCACTCAAGGGTATCAAAAACCAAGGTCAAATGTTATCACACACCTAACATGTCATACACTATCACAGGAGATCAATCATAAC
Source organism: Allium sativum (assembly GCA_030737875.1). NCBI lineage: Eukaryota > Viridiplantae > Streptophyta > Magnoliopsida > Asparagales > Amaryllidaceae > Allium > Allium sativum. The sequence continues at coordinate 91,807,453 of CM060916.1, read as the reverse complement.
AGCATATATATGAAAACAGATAAATAAATGTTGAGGAATCCAGTTGGATCCCTCCAACCTGTTTTCCTGCATCAACAGACGTTAGTCAACAATAATAATACCCATCCCGCTTCGAGGCAGGATATCGCGGTATAGAAGGTCATCCACTATATATATTGTGGGACGCATAGGGAAATCATCCGCTAATGGTACTGCGGGCATCCGCTAATGGTACTGCGGGTATTAACCAATCACTAATATTATTTTTATATATTATTATTATAATATATTGTCACTTTATATCAATCAATCTAGCAACCAAGCAATAAAACAAAATTTTGAACTAATAAAAACAGTTCAAATAAATAACTGAGTGAGTTTAACTCACCTTGGTTTGTTGTGCTGAATATCCTGTTTAAAATTCCCTTTCGTCTCAGCTACACATTATCTCGAACTATCTTGAATAAATTCCTTCCTATAATTATTTTATTTTATTCATCTATTAAGTATTTATTTATTCTAAATGAACAACTCAAATAAGTTTTCTATGTAATTAAATTTTATAAAATGTATACCTTATTGCTACTCTAAACGGGAAGCTAACTCGACCATCATCGAATCATTTTGCTGAAAACAACCCAAATTAATGATCCATCTCTTTTTGGCATTTCATCGTACGTCTCACGATCAATGAACTAATCCTTGTTCAAGACATTCCGATTTCCCTCAAAACTGCGGACCAGCCTGCATGTTGCTTTCGCTCCCCGACCATCACTGAAAACATCACAGACATAACGATCCTCCTACTACTCCATTGCTACTGTCCCCAAATTCATGTTCAACTCGTCATGTTAGCCCTTACCAATATCACTATCCCCCTTAAAAAAATCATACCGAACTCCTCAATCAACATAGCAACTACCATATTCATCACGCATTTCCCCGAGTTTCAGAACAACAGATCCATATTTCCCAAAAAGAAAACAGATCGATCCCTCATTAGTCCACTGCCATGCCAATGTTGTAATAACCCGGAAAATACGGGCCAATTTAAAATTTTTAAATTGGTGATTTCAAAGGAATCTGAACAGTTGAAATAGAATATTTCAATAAAATAGTGAATTAGAAATAGTGAGTCAGTTTGAAAATTTGAATTCAAACTTTGACTGACTGTGTAGGGTGGAAAATATAACGGATTTTAGCGAAACCAAAAATATTTAAATCTTTTAGTCAATACCTTTCTAACGAATCTGAAAAATCGAAATTTCATAACGGGAATCAAAAGTTATGTCCGAATGAATTTTTAGAAAGGTCGCTATATAGAATATATAGCCTTGGAAAATTGATATTTTGCAATCGACCTCGGAATTCGACGAAACCACTTTTGTTGGGTCCGGGATGTCAAACTATTGCTAGGTTTCAAATTTCATAATTTTTGAAGCTAATATGTGAGCGTGACAAAAGAAAATGTGTTTGGTCAATTTCTGTTAAATTGGATCGACCAGAAAATGGCCATTTTTCAAACGATCTCAGAATTCGACGAAACTAGTTTTGTTGGGACCGTAGCGTCAAAACAAAGCTAGATTTATTTTTCTGGAATTTTTCGAATCAGTTTGTGGCCTTGGCAAATTGAAATGTACGTTCAGAGTTAAAAATTAAATGTTCTATACTTTAATTTGAAAAATAACTAACTATAACAGTCGAATTGGCCAACGAAACATATCCCATTGTGTCCGGAATGGGGGTATTTAGCTAGGGACGACAGTCGTTGGACTTGAAAAAGAGTTCGTTGGAGAAAACACTATTTAAAAATATAATATATATATCTGCCAATCAGAATTTTTCTTTCATAAATTAAAAAAACAAAAAAAAACCCGTAACCCTCGACTTCAACGGCGAAAACCCGATCCCCGCTTCTCCCTCAAATCGCCGCCGACTCCGCCACTTCCAGGCTCCGCCGTCCCCACCCCTCGACGCAGCTCCGCCTCCTCTTCAAATCCGACCCCAGCACCTCCTCCCTCGACGCCACCTTCGCCTGAATCGAGCCCAGGAAGCCCGACACTTCCCATCGCCGCCCTGATCACCACCGACCGCCGAGCTGCACCAAACCACCACCGACAGGACCGCCGCTCGAAGCTCTTCCAGGTCAGCACCCCAGATCGTCCCCACGTGCCACAGATTTCGCGAAAACCTCAACCCTAGTTTCGAACCACTTAGAAAGGCGAGTCCTTTTTGATGTCTGCACTTTGAAAAATCATATCTTTTTGGTGTGTTGACGAAATTCGATGAAACAGGAAACATAGGGACTGCAAGGAAGCTCTCTACCACATAGAAGAAGGAGTGGATTTTTCTGAGTCATCTACGATTTTTAGCACTCCAAAAACCAATGTGAGAAATCTAAATTAAAGGAATTTGAATGGAAAATGTCGTGTATAAATTATATTAGCGAAATATAAATCACACATGTGTTGTATACCTCATGTACATGCGTGGTGTAAGCTATATAAGCGAAGTATGAATTATACATGCATAGAATAATTGATATATGTGTTGAAATGCAAGTGAAATATAGCAATTATAATATATAAATATATATATACTCCCCTCGTCCACAAACCATGGACGATATTTATTGTTGTGAATTGGTGTGAAATATTGGATGAAAAATACGAATGGTTGAATAATTGTTTGTGGTTGATATTGTTTGGTTATGGTTGAAAAATACCCATTGGTGATTGAAATGAATTGGAAATATTTGTGGAAATAAAAATAAAACATGCCGCCTGCGTGTGAATTAGATGCATGAATCCCCATTGTCAAAAACCACAAGGTTTTAAGGTAGAGCGAGGAGCCGTACTAGGGACGGTGCCGGTTTTAACTACCCTGCCGTTATGCTGCCGAAATTTTGAATAATATTCATGTGTTAGAATTATTTTCATATGTTGAAATTATCTTCATGCGTTGAAATTAAAGTCATATGTTGAAACTATATCCATGTGTGGAAATGTTCATGTGTTGAAAAGTGATGTGTGAAAATTTAATTCATTTGTGAATGAATGAAGTGTCTAAACAATAAAAATCACCTTTTTATAATATATATGAAGTATGTAAAATATTCGCCTTATATATAAATAGTTTCAACAATAAAAATTCCATCTTTCTAATATGAACAACATAAATAAAATATCCATGTGTGGAAATGCTCATGTGTTGAGAAGTGTGTGTAGTGGAAAAGTTAATGTGTTGAATAAAAAGATCGAACAATAAAAATTACATTTTTATTGAAACTATGAAGTGTTGAAAACATCCATTTGTCGAATAAATAATTTAAATGATAAAAATATCATTTTTATCATATATGTGTTATGCTAAAGATATGCGAACGTTGAAATAAATTTTTGTGAATGAAATATTATTTTTAACATGCATAGGAACTAAATAAAATAGTCATGTGTTGAAATCTATTTTAGTTCGCCGAAATTATCATCTTTGAAATGTGAAGTGTTAAAAATAGCCACTTGTTCAAATGAATATGCATGAGTTGAAATATACATTAATTAGCTAATGATATGATTTTAGCCTATGCTTGCGACATTAGAATGAATGGTGTTTTTAAACCAAAGTAAATCAAATATGAAGTTGAATGGAAAATGATAAGTGATAAAAATTGTATATATGTACATGCATATTTATTGAACAGGTTATAGCAAAGGGGCTAGAGAAGAGGAATAAAATTTTGTGCCCGACAAATAGGTACACATTTACTGTTTTGTTTGGGTGATGATTTTATGAGCCTGTTGGCTAGCCGCTTGGCTTTTTCTTTTTCTTTTTGACATGAGACGCCCGTGTGGCTATTTGGGAATTTTCCCAGCCCCTCCCGTACAAAGGAGGTTATAGAGAAATTTTCCAAAATTTAAAGGCATTAGTGAAATAATTGAAGTGAAAACGATATAGGAATTTTTGAATGAACTATATTTATATAAATGTATAAATATAAATAAAATCAAAACGAAACGTAGCTGTGCAGATCGTGTTTTGAAACCGTGATTTCAAACGACTAGTGCGAGAAATCCGACCATTGTATTTTCCCGAAACCGCAACCGTTGGGTTCGCCATGGAAATATCTTTCCAACGGCACCAACTTTGTGAAGATCCGACGGTTGGATTGTCTGGAATGTTTAATTCAAATCTAAAGAAAAACAGCGCCAGAAACGATTATATTTATATATTTATATATAATTAAATTAAATCGAATAACGACGCTGTAGTTCGTAAATTGAAATTGTAACTTCAAACGACTAGTGTGGAAAATCCGACCGTCGGATTTTCCCAAAACTGAAGCAGTTGGATTCGTTTTGAAATGACCTTCCTAATGATATAAAATTTGTGAAGATCCAACCGTTAGATTTTCATATATGTGTAAAACAAAGTTAGTGAAAAACAGCGCCAGTGCATCGGCACGACCTGAAACGTCGTTTAATTAAATATGGCCGTTTTAAATTAAATAAAAATGGCGATATATCGCTATAAAATACTATAGACGATATAGAGTGGAAATAAACCAATTTTTCTGTGTTTGCTGGATATGTGATGGTTGAATGTATTTAACATGAGAATTTTAACTAAAGAACTGAAAGGTGAATTTTGAATAGTCCAACCATGTGATAAGTTGATTTGAAAATCTGAATACACGTGGGTTATTTGAAAAGGCCGAGTTCATCTCATTTCAAATAATCGATCGACGTTGAGAAGTCGAAGAGTCGAAGACGGATGAAGACCGACGATCTTCACATTGGATGGATGGGCGCTACTGATGCTTGTGATTGGAGTAGCTACCATGAAAGAGCTGAAGTAGTAGCCGTCCAGACATACTGTTGATTGTACGGATATGCGAGGAATTGGTGCCTCCGGTTTCATTCAGACCCATAACGGACTTGTAAATGGACTGTGTGTCTGACATTGGATTTTGTTCTGTGCTGATTGATCTCTATTAAATATATATCTGTTTGGCGGCGGAGAATTTATTCTCTTGCTTAACGCCCTTCTCTGAGACCTACGAGCTCAGAGGTTATGTATTGATAGAAATCAGTCGCATGGAGTGGATTGCCTGTGTGGCGCACCTAAGTGGCATATGATCAAGGCTTCTGTTGCAAAACAAAGTCTTGTGGTTGACGATCAAAGCATGGTTTGTGTGATGTAGCTTTGTGTATAATGTGAATTCGCGAGCCTCACACCTCGGTATGAGTCAAAAACGGGAGAGTGACTGCAGGGAGAGCACGACGTTTCTTTCTAGCTAAGGTGGTGTTAGTGACCTCCCAGCCCTGACATTATATATACTTTTCACCTGTGTGGTTGTTGGAATGCGAGGCGCCTCGATAATAGGTCTGTAAGGACCGGGAAACGTGTGTTTAGGAATTGCCAATCCTCAAAAGTAAGAGAGGACCGACCCTGAAGATCCAAGGATCATAGTGGGGTCCTGGGACATTTGCTAGAGTGTCTCGAATCGGAGAGGAGCTTGCCCCTTGCCTCGACTCATGAAGGAACCCAATTTCCAATACGAAATATGCAGACGTGATTGTATTACTAGTATGGCGACATAGTAGACGGTAGCTATGCCGCCTAGGATTGATATTTATGATTGAAATCGCTATTGAAACATATATGCACTAGTAATAATATCAAACATCTTTGTTTTACTCGTATGAAGCATTTTTGGCCATTATAAGGTAAAAACTCTATCCTCCGGCTTGCGTTGCATTGTGTGATGGGACCTGAGTCTTATAATGGCTTCATTTTTCAAAAAGCATTGCGATGATTTAATCATTTACTTTATTTCATGCACTAGCACTCATTGGAGTAAACCCGTTCCGCGAAAGTGGCGTGGTCCTTTGATTTGCCTTATTATTGTTGTTAATAAGTTAAGTAGATTTCTCATACCAGTCCCATGACTGACTCGTAGTTTGTTTCTCCTTGCAAACTCGGGTGCCCTCATTTTCACACGGGCAGCCTAGTTACAGGTTTCTGACGCACTTTTGGCTCATGGCGAGGCTTGACTACACCGTTCTGACTTGGATTTTCTCCGCCATTATTGTATCTATATTATGATTCCGCCATTGGCGATGTAGACTGATATTTATTTTGTGTACTCTTTATGTATGATTCCGCCTCAGGCGATGGTGACTGATTATGTATCATTATGCACTAAGTTGTATCTTGTACTGTGCTTCTCTGATGTGATGATATCTATATGATTCCGCTGTCATATGTGTGTAAATTATTCTATTTTCTGTTTATGCTATTATCTATGATCTGCTAATGATGATTAATGTGTTATATTCCAATGATTATCCTTAACACCATGTCTCGGGGTTTTGGGATCGTCACAAATGTTTATCACCGGTTCAACATTTTCTCATCAAGCAAAAAAGTATGGACTTCTCTAATTCAACACAGTCCCAATCCCCTACTGTCAGCATCACCAAATACCTGTGTCGCACTCCAGTTGCCCAAATACTAGCATAAACCATTCAATGAAATCACCCAGTACCATCTTCACTCCATCGCAAATACCAGATCAACATAACAGCCTCATCCTCCCCCAATTCACATTCCAGTCCCACCCTCTCCAAAAATGAACAGAGCCGAGCTCTCCCCATACCCAACTGTCGATCAATGCAGCGTCACCAACCACCTACATCGCGATCCAGTTGAGCATGAGTGCCTCCGAGCGAGTCGAGCTTCAGAGCTTCCATCGGTTTTGAATCGCGACTGCGTCTCGAACTCCAGGGCAGCGGAGTTTTGAATCGTGAAGCATGGAAGTAGTGATTCCCTGATTTGATTTCGATTTCATCCTCTGTTATGATATTCGGTGGATGGATTTTGAATGCCAGAGGAAAGGGGAATGAATTTAAGAAATCGATGGGATTGTGAATGCAGAAAAATGAACGCGATGGGTTCAATTTATAGACGAAGGAGAGGAGGATAAAATCAACGTCTTTCATATAGGATTAGAGGTAGAATAGGCTTTACAGTGTATTGGCAAACTCAGTGATGCAGATGGTATGTGAAATGAAAGAAGAGAAGAGACACTGAAGGTAGGTAACTCTAGGCGTTGACATACGGGAATGGTAGGTTTACAGTGAAGAGAGGAGACAGAAAAGAACTCGGGTGTGACAATTGAAAGGAGAAGACGACGGTAGGATAACAAAATAGCTGTATAAGTGAAAATAGGTCGTCCCTTATTCTTAGTTTTATTTGATTTAAAGTTTTTTATTCATATTTATTTAACGCGGTGTACCTCCTGCGCTATCGAACCCCTATTAGAACGCAACAAAAGACGTTTCTAGAGTTCTACCCCTATTCTGAACACACTGGAACAGTTTCCACGGTCCAATTCGACAATATACAAGAGATATTAAATTAAATCGATAATTTGACATTAATTTGATTTAATATAAACAAATAAAATATTACTATCATATAAACGTACATAAACTGATTTCATAAAATTCTCAAAATATTAAACTTAATATTCCATTCTCACGTCAAACCAATATAAAATTGTTTTAAAATCGATTTATTTTATTGAATAAATCGTTACGGTATATATATTATTTTACAGCGACTATTTCAAAATTTGATTTGGCCGTAACTCTCAATATAAAATACGAAATTCAGATTTTTCTCTTTCAATAGAAAATTATATTTTAACAAATTCGAATATTTCTTGTTTCAGCGAATTCCGACTTATAACGGCTCCTGTACACTCAGTTGAAGTTCAAATCGTAAATTACGAACTACCGCGCCATTTACGAGCTCATATATATTTATTCGTTTTAAACTTGTTTTAATTAATATAAAAATTCATTTATATTACGAATTCGATATTTAAACTAATCTAAATATCCAAATAAAAATAAGTAAAATGCGGGACGTTACACACATATATATATGTATGTATAATATATATATATGTGTTTACTGTCTAATTTCATTTGATTGTAGTTTCTTCACATGATAACTGTTTTCAACATATTAAAATTAAAACGATTCAGGATTTCACCACGAATCCAAATAAAGATTTTTAGCCAAATTCTTAATGCTACAAAATCTCATTTTTAGCATTTTTATATTTAATTATTTAATTTCTCAATTCTATTAATTATTAATATTTATATTTTTAGGTATATTTTATGGGGTGTTACAATAAGATTATCAACTAACCAAAAAACCATAGAAACAACATGAGTTTGCATCCAACCTACAAACTCTAGCACGTACATCAAAAGGAAACTATATTTTTTTTTGGGCAAATACTCAAATGAGTTCTTTATCATTATGACCCATCTCGGTCGACTACAATTTTACCACCACATGTCTCGATCGACTAGGATACTATTGCATCCCATCTCGAACGAGTGGAATACTATGACCAACCTCGGTTGATTATAGCTTTACTACGACCAGTCTCATTCGAGTAGAGATTAACCCTGACTTGTCCCAGTCGAGCATCATGTGACGACCCCATTTCCCATACAGACTGAGACAAGGGTAATCTTTGGAATATAACACAGAAACAGATAACAGCAGAACAGAATTAAATAAATACACCAGATAATGAACAACATAATATACTAGATAAAAGTAATCATCAGAGTTACACAGTATACAGGATCTTACTTAGTACAATTACAGTTCAGCTATACATAAATGTCTACAGTGGAGGCAAACAAAATATGTACAATAGGAGCTGAACAGCATAAAAAGAGATAAATGATAGAATCCATCTTCAGCTCCAGCTATCCAGAGGAAGCCAGCTAAACCTGAATACAAGGCTTCCCGTGTAGAAAAAGGGGCACCCGAGTTTGAAAGTGAAACAAACTACGAGTCAGTCATGGGACTGGTATGAGAAATCTACTTAACACAATTGAAATATGGTTAATCACAAGACCAGGCCACTTTCGTGGAACGGGTTTACTCCATCGGATCACCAGTGCTTTAAAACAAATCATTCTTTGAAACAACGCTATGCATTTTATAAAAATGAAGCCATTATAAAACTCAGTTCCCATCACACAATGCAACGCAAACAGGAGGATAGTGGTTTTACCTTATAACGGCCAAAATATGCTTGATACAAATAAAACAAAGGCATTTGATATTATTGCTAGTGTTTATATGTTTTGAAAACAATTTCAAATCATAACTATCAATCATAGACGGCATTAATGCCCCATACCACTATGTCGTCATATATAGGTATACAATCAAAACCGCACAGTCACGTATTTGGAAATTGGATTTCCGTCCTGAACCAAGGCAAAAGATAGTCCTTACCGAATTCGAGACTGTCTAGCCCGAGTCTCAGGTACAGCCGCAACCGTACCTTGGATCGTCAGGGCCGGTCCACACGAAGTGGATTATAATGCCTGAACAATGCGTTTCTCCGCCCTTTGGAGCGTAAATGAGCCAACGAATGACTCCATCGGACCCGGATCGTCCGATCAAACCGAGGCGCCTCGCAATAGCAACAACCACATAAGTCAAACTCATCAGGGCGTGTAAAACCACTGATGCCACTTTTAGCTAGAAAGAAAACGCACGTCCCCCCTGAGGTCATGCTCCCGTTTCTGGTTCATACCGGGGCGTGAGGCTCGCGAATTCACGTTATACACAAAGCTACGCCACATAGGTGGTGCTTTGATCATCACCACAAGACTTTGTTTTTCAACAGAATCCCTGATCATTTGCCACTTAGGCATGCCACACTAGCAATTCATGCCATGCGACGGATGTCCATCGATATACAACCTCTGAGCTCGTGCGTTTCAGAGAAGGGCGTTAAGCAAAAGAATAAATTCTCCGCCGCCAAACAGATGTATATTTAACAGAGATCAATCAACATAGAATAAAATCCAATGTCAGAAACACAGTCCATTTACAAGTCCGTTCTGGGTCTGAACGAAACCGGAGCACTAAATACCTCGCAAACCCATCGATCACCACGTACGTCTGGACGATCACCACTCATTATCCATATTTCGGGATGCCTCCCAATCAGGACCTCGGTTACTGAAACACCCCACCTCCGTTAGGGTCACTCTTAAAGGGAATGCCCTAATTTTGGTGGAGGTTTATAAGTATAAGTCACAGATGTACAAGACAGATATAAGAACACATATTTGTAAACAGCGGAAAAACAAGACTTTTATTTCATAAGAAGCAAATACGTGTTACAACAACATCACCATAATTGTCTTACATCCTTTCCAAAAACATAACATAATACTTTCATAATCTGTCTTGAGTACATTATTTAAAGAAGCATAAATAAAACATAGATAAACTGCAAAAGCCCCATAGTGGTTGTCCAAAGCCATAGTTCAAAAACGGAAAGTTCCAAGCAATACGTTTCTCTTCTTCAAGCTGGATGTTAAGACTGGTCAAGCTACAGTGTTCCCTCCCTGTGGACCTGGGGGGGGGGGGGGAACGGAAGACAAGAAGACGAAAGAAAAGTAGAGTCAAACATAAAGCCTGAGTAAGTCTAGTACTATTTTGTCTATGAATAAAGAACTGGGTATGATAAGTATAATCAAGAAGTGGGAAAGCACTATAAACTTAGTTAAGTTGTCTAGGGTCGAATATACTATCGTACCCCATGTCAATCTCTGAACCCGTATAAACTAGTTTCCAACTGGCACCCCATAATCAGGGTGATGTGATCCGTTCTATGATGATCGGCTCCTACTCGCATAGTTACATGTGTCTTACGGCCCCCGATGTTGTAGTTACCTATGCTGGTCCCACCATGGGGTGTATCAAGTCCCATGGTGGCGGCCCGACACAACCTTAGAATGCACAGGTATGCTACTGGTGCCCAGTGCTTTATTTTTCTGCGCCGGAGTGTGTGCACGCCCGCACCCCGTTAGAACCTACACTGCTACACCACCGCCGTCGATTTTGCCCTCTTACAATCAGCCCAGTAATCGTGCCCCACCCTGCCTAGTTTCAGGGTATCATGATACACCTTATAGGGTTACTGCTGAAAAGGGTCCCCCGTTACTAGGTTTTCTATCTCTAGCCAACATGCTAAGTTGGTTAAGTGTTTCTAACCTAACCCCCACCAGTTCGTTTAGTTTAGCATGTTCCATTTTGATTAAGTCTTTAGTCCACTTAATCCTAACAGTCCTGACTCAACTCTAATAGTCTTATTAAAGCCTTGACCTCTCACATTAGACAGGTATTGTTGTGGCTGCCTGTTGCCGGTTGGTTCCGGGCAGTCTTACGCCACAACTCAGTCTAACCTCGGGTCCTTATTGGGCTCCATGTTTAACCTCTCACATTGGATAGGTATTGTTGTGACTACTGGACAGCCGGGCGGTTCCGGGCAGGTTTACATCACAACTCAATCCAACCTCGGGTTAAACACATCGTATTCTCTACATTTACATATTTTGTCTTTCTTCTTTATTTTCTTATATGTAAATATTTTCGGCCCATTAAGTTAATGGTGTAAAGGTTACACCAATCATGGGCCCAACCCATACTTGAATTTGGGCCCTTCTACTTTATATTTTCATTTATTAATTAATTTAGCCCAACGTTATTTTCCCCCGTTTAATATGTTCGTTTATATGTTGGTCTTAACCTTTTTAAGCCCAACTTAGCCATGCGAAAGAGGGGAGGCTTAAAGCGTGATTACATACACAAAAAGGGGATGGTGAGCGCATGAACTTTCAATGTGACGTTGGAACTACAAGATAGAAACTGGTGTACTTGCATAGTAGTAACATATACTTTGGTCATAAAGCATAAGTGACATGAATCAAAGCATGTAAACTTGTAGTTAAGTTAAGAATATCACTATTGACACATGGGCTTAACTACAACATAAACCTATGCTTTTATTCAGGCATAATGTCAAACATAAACAAATCATGTTCATAAGGTTTCTACAAGTTTACAAAGGGGATTACTTTTGTTACTAATACAAAAGCATAGTTCAACTTAATCATGATTTAAGTCTAATCACATAACAATGGTACAAATATACTTATGCATAAATATTCCTAAACATGGCGTTTACTTTATTCAAGCAAACTTGCAAAAAGGGATTTTTGGGTCTAACCTAGCCATGTCTCACATATGTCATCATATAATTCTTGCTAACAATATAGAACTAACATGGTTTTCCATTATGTAAAATATCAATCATAGCCTAGTCATATTCATAAGTTTGCACATAGGTTTTTCTAGTACAAAAGCATGGCTTAATACATAGACCATGATGCCAAATTATCAACATAATTTCCTATGGATTATAACAACCCAAACTTATTCCAATTTCTTCACAAAAATGATGTTCGTATAAAAATACACATTATGATGGCATAGTAACAAAATCCCAAACTTGCATGAATTTCAATTAATCAACTACATACATGTAGCTTCAACATAAATTACATATTTTGCGAATATCCAAACGTCATACTTGCATAAAACTACCGCATGTAGTTTTTCATAATGAATAACATAATTCAAGAACATCCAAACGTATACAATATTCCAACGCACAAATATGAATTATTTTATCGCCACAAATCAAGTATACATATCAACACAATTATTTGTTCATACCAAAATAATACTCTACTTACAATCGTTGTGGCGAATTCTCTAATTTAGGAATTTAGAGATGCGGCTCCCTTTGACGTAGGCGTTGATTTGATTTGTTTAGGTTGCTTGAATTGCTTTAGGCTTTAGAACTTTCTTCCTAATCCTCTCTCCAATTTGGTGGCTACTCTTAGACGCTCCTCAGCAACATGGCGGCTTTGTTCTTATTTATGAATGAATAGATTAGGGTTTAGTCTAGGGTCCTTTTTATAGGGTTTATGGATTGATTAGAGCCATCGATGTTGCCTGGATTGATCGTAGCCATTCATTCGCAAGAGAGACCAATTAGAGCCTGCCACCTAGCCCTAATGACAAAGCAGACCACAGAAAATCGGCCAAACACAGACCTGGCCAGCCAGGTTGGGCTGGGTTCGACCTGGCTCTGGACCAGGTCGACACCCCTGTCGACAGGGCTGTCGACAGCCCTGTCGACATGGCTAGCCCAGGTCGACAGCCCAGTCGACCTGGGTGCGTCAGGCGGGACTTTTTCCGCCCTGGCCCATTGGGCCCCACTTCGGAATTTTTAATTGTTTTATTCTGTTTGAATTTTAAATTTAATTTAAAAACTTCCGAAGGCCATATCTTCTTCATACGGACTCCGTTTTTCGAAAACTCGGACTCTATTTCGCGTATTTTTCCGAGACGAACGCAATGGCGTATCCCGTTTCCCTTAGTTCTTTGATTTCAAATTAATTATACTTTAATTTGTTAATTTCACAGTTATAGAATTTTCGGGGTGTTACATTCTCCCCCACTTAAAAGGATTTCGTCCCCGAAATCTTCAAGTTAGGAGGAATGTATATCCTAATATCCAATCATCCATCTACTCATCCATCAAACACGAGTATCCATTGTCCTTAAAAGACTTCTAATGCTTCATGATCATATGCGAAGTGTGTGTGTACATGAACTTATCTAATGCAAAATCAGGCGGTCTACTGATTCAGTTGACCTCCTTAATGCGAATCATGTAAGTGCCATGAATCCATTATGTATGCAAATTTTCCTATTCATGATTCTACATGAGTGCACAATCATTCATTACAAATGAAACATCCATATAACAACACATTAAAGTTCAACCATATACGAATGCAAACATATATGCATATGCAATATGAAGTGACTGAGCCGATCTAAACCCTAGATTGTGTGTGTATATGCAACCACGAGCAACCACTAGCAATCACTTGCAACCACTTGCAACCATCATACATAACATGTTCCAATTACATGTTTCCATCCAAAGGGTTTCTACCTAAAAGATAAGGTCGAGGAAATATACCTAAAAAGATAGATAAAAGCGCAACTTAAGGAAAATGAAAGATCAAGGATGTACCCTCGAACAGAAAAGGGTAGGCAGTGCGTATTCTAGCTTCAGTTTCCCAAGTCGCGTCTCCCTCGGCGTCGCTCCACTGAACTTTGACGAGCTTGACTTCGCGGTTGCGTAGCTTCTTCACTTCCGTTCCTAATATGCGGGTTGGAACTTTTCTTATGGTTGCTTCGCGTTCCACTTCGGCTTCTTCTAGGATATTTGGCTCTACCACCTCAGCAGACTCATGTAGACATTTCCGGAGATGTGAAACGTGAAAAACGTTGTGGACTCCAGCCAACTTCTCGGGTAGCCCTAATCTATAGGCCATTTTCCCAATTTTCTCGATGATAGGGAATGGCCCTACGAATCTTGGCGCTAGCTTTCCTGTGGTTCCAAAACGAACAATGTTTCTTAGCGGTGATACCTTGAGAAAAACTCTGTCTCCAACCTCAAATTCAAGGTCGGTCCTTCTCTTGTCGGCATAGGACTTTTGTCTGTCTTGGGCCGTCTTCATCCTCCTTTGTATTAAGTCTACTTTCTCTGAAGTCTCTCGGATCATATCTGGTCCAAGTATGAGCTTATCAGTAGACTCCCACCAACAAGTGGGCGATCGGCACGGTCTTCCATATAAAGCTTCGAAGGGCGCCATTCCGATGGTTGCTTGATAGCTGTTGTTGTAGGCAAATTCCACCAAAGGAAGGTGGTCTTCCCACATCCCTCCGAAGTCAAGGACGCATAGCCTTAAAAGGTCTTCCAAAACTCTGTTCACTCTCTCTGTTTGGTCGTCGGTTTGGGGATGATAGGCTATGGTCAAGCATAACTGCGTTCCTACTGCTTCTTGCAGACTCCGCCAAAACTCGCTGGTGAAGATGGGGTCTCGGTCACTAACAATGCTAGATGGTATTCCATGAAGTCGAACGATTTCCTTGAGGTAAAGTGATGCTAGGGATGAGGCAGTTCTTTTACTTTTGACAGGTAAAAAGTGGGCGCTTTTAGTAAGCCTATCCACTATTACCCAAATGCTAGTGTTGCCTCTCCTAGACCTAGGCAGCCCATCGATGAAGTCCATTGAGATGCTATCCCACTTTCACTGCGGGACCTCCAGAGGATGTAGCAGTCCGCCAGGCTTTTTCTGTTCCGCCTTAACCTGTTGGCATATCATACACTTAGAAACGAATTCTGCCACGTCCTTTTTCATACCGTTCCAGAAGAAAGTCCTTTTTATGTCTTTGTACATTTTATATCCGCCTGGGTGTATCGTCATCTTGGAGTGATGTGCTTCCTCGAGAACCTTCTTTATTAAATCTTTTGTCTGTGGGACGCATAGTCTTCCGTCTCGCCTTAGCAAACCCTTCTCGTCGATGGAGTATCTGTTGAGGTGACTTGAAGTCTCACCCCTAATTAGCCTATCAATTATTTCCACAAGCTGAGGGTCTTCGCGTTGTGCTGTCCCTACTGAATCCACTAAAGTTGGGCGCACTTCGAGAGATGCTAGCAAGCCTGGTACGAAATCGGAGGAGGGCCTAAAGTCGAAGCTGGCTATAAACTCTAGGCTTTGTCTTTCAACAAACAACGGGCTTAGGGTCAATTTCTTTCGGCTCAACGCGTCTGCAACTACGTTGCCTTTTCCCGGAGTGTAGGAGATTTCGAAATCGTACGAGGCAAGAAACTCCATCCATCTTTGTTGCCTCAAGTTAAGATCCTTCTGCGAGAAAAGATATTTCAACGATTTATGGTCAGTGTAAAGTTCGAACTTCTCACCTAGGAGATAGTGTCGCCAAGACTTGAGTGCAAAGACGATGGCGGCTAACTCAAGATCGTGGGTTGGGTAGTTCTTTTCGTGCACCTTCAACTGCCTCCCGCCATAAGCTACTACCCTTCCTTCTTGCATTAAGACGGCGCCTAGCCCTGTCCCACATGCATCCGTATAAACAGTGAACATCTTGCTCCCATCTGGCAGCGTCAAAACTGGGGCTGTTGTGAGAGCCCTTTTCAGTCGTTGGAAAGCAAACTCGCAATCCAAATCCCAATTGAACACTAGATTCTTCTTAGTTAATTTCGTGAGCGGAGCTGAGATTTTCGCAAAATCCCTTATAAATTTTCGATAGAAACCTGCTAGTCCTAGAAAGCTTCGGACCTCAGTTGCATTCCTTGGTGTCTTCCAATCCTGTACCGCCACTACCTTCGCAGGGTCCACCGCTAACCCTTGTTTGGATACTATGTGCCCAAGGAACCTCACCTCTTCTCTCCAAAAGTGACATTTGGAGAATTTGGCCTTTAGTTGATGGACTCGCAAAGTTTCCATGATTGCCCTTAAGTGTTGAGCATGTTCCTCTTCATTCTTTGAGAAGATAAGGATATCATCTACGAAGACCACTACGAATTTGTTGAGGAAATCTCTAAATACCCTACTCATCAGGTCCACGAAGTAAGCAGGTGCATTTGTCAAGCCGAAAGGCATGACAAGCCATTCAAAGAAGCCGTCTGGGGTTCTGAACGCCGTTTTATCGATGCTATCTTCAGCCACCCTTAGCTGATGAAAACCGGTTGCTAAATCGAGTTGGGAGAAAACAGACGCTCCTACAAGCTGGTCAAATAAATCGTCAATTCTAGGGAGAGGGTGCCTATTCTTTTTCGTTAGCTTGTTAAGCTCCCTATAGTCAACACATAGACGGAGTGAACCATCCGCCTTTGTAGCGAACACCACCGGAGCGCCCCATTCTGAAATGCTCCTCCTAATGAACCCCTTTTCTAGAAGCTCTTTAATCTGTTTACTGAGCTCTTTCCTTTCTCGTGGAGCCATGTGTCTAACGGGCAACGCAACGGGCTTTGCATTATCTACAAGATATATGCGGAAGTCTATTTCCCGCTTCGGAGGCAAGCCCTTCACCTCTTCGAAGACATCCGGATATTCCCGGACCACTCTAACTGATTGCAAATTTTCAACAGAGGCATCTAGCGATTCAAGATAACTAAGCATAACCGCATACGAGGGATTACAAGAAATTTCCAAAGTATTACCGAGCTGGGTTAGGAGCCTAACAACCCTTTTCTCACAATCAAGGATGGCCCCATTACTGGATAGCCAATCCATACCCAAAATCAAACCATAACCCGAAAAGCCCAAAACAAAGGCACTACATTGAAATTCAACACTTAGGATAGAAATTTTCAAATCCAAACAGATCATAGACAAATGAGCTGGGCCCCCAATTGGGTTTGAAACAATTAAGGGGTCCTCTACCATACTAGTTTTTAGGTGCAGAGATTCTACTAAAGCAGACGAGATAAAGGAGTGTGATGCGCCAGAATCAAATAAAGTGCGAACGGGGTGATCATAAAGATAAACTACACTTTCTACAGAAGTATTTATACCTCGCTGTTGCAATGGTGGCGCTTCTAGCACATGAACCTGTGCCCCTGGGGTGGATCCAGCGCCCTGCCCCTGTCCTCGTTTCTTTGGGCAGTCCTTAGCCCTGTGGCCTGTCTGACCGCACGAAAAGCACCCACCATTCTCCTTGGCCTTCTTTTTTCGACAGTCCTTTACTAAGTGCCCCACTTTGCCACAGAAATTGCACTTCCTTTTCTCTTTGTTGCCTTTCCCGCCCTTCTTAAAGTCTGTCTTCTTAGGCTGCAAACCCTCTTTCTTCCCTTGAGAGCTTTCTGCCTTTGTCTCCTTCTTGCCCTTATCCTCCTCATTCAGCAATGCCATTTGCACCAATCTTTCATACGTGGCTCCCATGGGTATATGGGTCATGGCCAAACTGTGTAATGGCTCATTTAACCCTTTGACGAAACGGAGAGCCTTCTTGTGCGGGGTGTTGACTAGGTCAAGCCCAAACCTAGCCAGCTCATCGAACTGATTCACATACTCTCTGACTGTCTTGTCCCCTTGCTTAAGAAATAAGAATTTTTCCAACTGCAAACTTCTTTCCGCATCTAAGAGAAATTTGGTCTCAAACCTTGCCCTAAAGTCCTCCCATGTCTCCACTGGTCTTTCAGCATTAGTAACTTCCCACCAGTAGGAAGCCTCGCCCTTCAATAGCCATACTGCCAATTGTACTTTTTGTCTATCCTCTACCTCAAAGATGATAAATAGGTCCTCAGTTTCTTTCAGCCAATTTCTAGCTGCTACGAAGGACTCAGTTCCATGGAAATCCCTTCCTCCCATAGCTTTAAAATCTTTACATATCTTAGCAAACGTGTTCCCCCGTGGAGGAGGTGGAGGAAAAGGTGCTGCTGCAGCTGGATGATTTCCTGCAGCTGGGGGAGGAGGAACGGTTGGACCTGGCTGAGTGGCCCTTGCTTCTAAGAACCGTCTAAACCAACCAGGTATCGGCACCCCTTCTGGCAAGTTAAGATCTTCTGACATGCTGAAACAAAAAGGATAGATTCAAAACGAAGGATAAGAGATAGTACCTATGGCTTTGGGGAGTGGACTTTGCCTTTTTAAAATAATATAATATTTTTTTCTTTTAAAAATGCTTCTTTAAATTTCCTTTTTGAAAATAAATTTTCCAAAACTTTTTATCTTATCTGGTAAACCTATGCTCTGATACCAAGTGAAACACCCCACCTCCGTTAGGGTCACTCTTAAAGGGAATGCCCTAATTTTGGTGGAGGTTTATAAGTATAAGTCACAGATGTACAAGACAGATATAAGAACACATATTTGTAAACAGCGGAAAAACAAGACTTTTATTTCATAAGAAGCAAATACGTGTTACAACAACATCACCATAATTGTCTTACATCCTTTCCAAAAACATAACATAATACTTTCATAATCTGTCTTGAGTACATTATTTAAAGAAGCATAAATAAAACATAGATAAACTGCAAAAGCCCCATAGTGGTTGTCCAAAGCCATAGTTCAAAAACGGAAAGTTCCAAGCAATACGTTTCTCTTCTTCAAGCTGGATGTTAAGACTGGTCAAGCTGCAGTGTTCCCTCCCTGTGGACCTGGGGGGGGGGAAACGGAAGACAAGAAGACGAAAGAAAAGTAGAGTCAGACATAAAGCCTGAGTAAGTCTAGTACTATTTTGTCTATGAATAAAGAACTGGGTATGATAAGTATAATCAAGAAGTGGGAAAGCACTATAAACTTAGTTAAGTTGTCTAGGGTCGAATATACTATCGTACCCCATGTCAATCTCTGAACCCGTATAAACTAGTTTCCAACTGGCACCCCATAATCAGGGTGATGTGATCCGTTCTATGATGATCGGCTCCTACTCGCATAGTTACATGTGTCTTACGGCCCCCGATGTTGTAGTTACCTATGCTGGTCCCACCATGGGGTGTATCAAGTCCCATGGTGGCGGCCCGACACAACCTTAGAATGCACAGGTATGCTACTGGTGCCCAGTGCTTTATTTTTCTGTGCCGGAGTGTGTGCACGCCCGCACCCCGTTAGAACCTACACTGCTACACCACCGCCGTCGATTTTGCCCTCTTACAATCAGCCCAGTAATCGTGCCCCACCCTGCCTAGTTTCAGGGTATCATGATACACCTTATAGGGTTACTGCTGAAAAGGGTCCCCCGTTACTAGGTTTTCTATCTCTAGCCAACATGCTAAGTTGGTTAAGTGTTTCTAACCTAACCCCCACCAGTTCGTTTAGTTTAGCATGTTCCATTTTGATTAAGTCTTTAGTCCACTTAATCCTAACAGTCCTGACTCAGCTCTAATAGTCTTATTAAAGCCTTGACCTCTCACATTAGACAGGTATTGTTGTGGCTGCCTGTTGCCGGTTGGTTCCGGGCAGTCTTACGCCACAACTCAGTCTAACCTCGGGTCCTTATTGGGCTCCATGTTTAACCTCTCACATTGGATAGGTATTGTTGTGACTACTGGACAGCCGGGCGGTTCCGGGCAGGTTTACATCACAACTCAATCCAACCTCGGGTTAAACACATCGTATTCTCTACATTTACATATTTTGTCTTTCTTCTTTATTTTCTTATATGTAAATATTTGCGGCCCATTAAGTTAATGGTGTAAAGGTTACACCAATCATGGGCCCAACCCATACTTGAATTTGGGCCCTTCTACTTTATATTTTCATTTATTAATTAATTTAGCCCAACGTTATTTTCCCCCGTTTAATATGTTCGTTTATATGTTGGTCTTAACCTTTTTAAGCCCAACTTAGCCATGCGAAAGAGGGGAGGCTTAAAGCGTGATTACATACACAAAAAGGGGATGGTGAGCGCATGAACTTGCAATGTGACGTTGGAACTACAAGATAGAAACTGGTGTACTTGCATAGTAGTAACATATACTTTGGTCATAAAGCATAAGTGACATGAATCAAAGCATGTAAACTTGTAGTTAAGTTAAGAATATCACTATTGACACATGGGCTTAACTACAACATAAACCTATGCTTTTATTCAGGCATAATGTCAAACATAAACAAATCATGTTCATAAGGTTTCTACAAGTTTACAAAGGGGATTACTTTTGTTACTAATACAAAAGCATAGTTCAACTTAATCATGATTTAAGTCTAATCACATAACAATGGTACAAATATACTTATGCATAAATATTCCTAAACATGGCGTTTACTTTATTCAAACAAACTTGCAAAAAGGGATTTTTGGGTCTAACCTAGCCATGTCTCACATATGTCATCATATAATTCTTGCTAACAATATAGAACTAACATGGTTTTCCATTATCTAAAATATCAATCATAGCCTAGTCATATTCATAAGTTTGCACATAGGTTTTTCTAGTACAAAAGCATGGCTTAATACATAGACCATGATGCCAAATTATCAACATAATTTCCTATGGATTATAACAACCCAAACTTATTCCAATTTCTTCACAAAAATGATGTTCGTATAAAAATACACATTATGATGGCATAGTAACAAAATCCCAAACTTGCATGAATTTCAATTAATCAACTACATACATGTAGCTTCAACATAAATTACATATTTTGCGAATATCCAAACGTCATACTTGCATAAAACTACCGCATGTAGTTTTTCATAATGAATAACATAATTCAAGAACATCCAAACGTATACAATATTCCAACGCACAAATATGAATTATTTTATCGCCACAAATCAAGTATACATATCAACACAATTATTTGTTCATACCAAAATAATACTCTACTTACAATCGTTGTGGCGAATTCTCTAATTTAGGAATTTAGAGATGCGGCTCCCTTTGACGTAGGCGTTGATTTGATTTGTTTAGGTTGCTTGAATTGCTTTAGGCTTTAGAACTTTCTTCCTAATCCTCTCTCCAATTTGGTGGCTACTCTTAGACGCTCCTCAGCAACATGGCGGCTTTGTTCTTATTTATGAATGAATAGATTAGGGTTTAGTCTATGGTCCTTTTTATAGGGTTTATGGATTGATTAGAGCCATCGATGTTGCCTGGATTGATCGTAGCCATTCATTCGCAAGAGAGACCAATTAGAGCCTGCCACCTAGCCCTAATGACAAAGCAGACCACAGAAAATCGGCCAAACACAGACCTGGCCAGCCAGGTTGGGCTGGGTTCGACCTGGCTCTGGACCAGGTCGACACCCCTGTCGACAGGGCTGTCGACAGCCCTGTCGACATGGCTAGCCCAGGTCGACAGCCCAGTCGACCTGGGTGCGTCAGGCGGGACTTTTTCCGCCCTGGCCCATTGGGCCCCACTTCGGAATTTTTAATTGTTTTATTCCATTTGAATTTTAAATTTAATTTAAAAACTTCCGAAGGCCATATCTTCTTCATACGGACTCCGTTTTTCGAAAACTCGGACTCTATTTCGCGTATTTTTCCGAGACGAACGCAATGGCGTATCCCGTTTCCCTTAGTTCTTTGATTTCAAATTAATTATACTTTAATTTGTTAATTTCACAGTTATAGAATTTTCGGGGTGTTACAGTTACCATCCAAACGAGGTGAAGATCTCCGGTCTTCGACCACCGTCTTCATCTTCGATTACTTATCGTCGATTCAGTTATTCAGAATGGGATGAAGCCGGTCATTCTGAGCAACTCGCTTATATAATAAACAAGTGCAACACTAACATACACACGCATCATTTCAATTCATCAGTCACTAACCGTCAATCAGTAAGAGAACGATTTCCCAAATATTAACCCCGAAGGCCGAAACCAACATCAGATCAACACCCAGGAAACCATTCGACTTAGCCAACCTTCAGTTAATTTCTAAATCACATCCATATTGTTTATAATATTTTATAATGATTTATCGCTATTTTTATTTATTTTAAAATAGCCAATATATTCAAAACGACGCTTCGGGCCATAATGCGACCGTGGCACTGTTTTTCTTCAGATTTGATTTACACGTATCTGAAAATCTAACCGTTGGATCTTCACAAAATTTACATCATTAGAAAGATCTTTTCAAAACGAATCCAACGGTTCCAGTTTCGGGAAAATCCGACTGTCGGATCTCCCGGTACAATCGTTTGAAGTTTCGATTTTGAAATACGAACTACAGCGTCGTTATTCGATATATTTATAATTATATTTATATATATAAAAATATAATCGATTCTGGCGCTGTTTTTCTTCTGATTTGAATTAAACATTCCAGACAATCCAACCGTTGGATTTTTACAAAGTTGGTGCCGTTGGAAAGATATTTCCAAGGCGAACCCAACGGTTGCGATTTCAGGAAAATCCGATGGTCGGATCTCCCAGTATAATCGTTTGAAATCACGGTTTCAAAATACGAACTGCAGCGTCGTTATTCGATATATTTTAATTCTATTTATATATATATATATATATATATATATCGATTCTTCGATTTCAAAGCTATATTCTTTTCATACATTTGATAAAAATGATTTTTTTATCTAACTGTCTTCTATTTCAACACTTCACTATATTTAGCAATTCATGTATATAATAAAAATGTGATTTTTATGTAAAACAATTCATTTCAAAACACTATTATTTCGTATAGTTAATAAAGGTGATAAAAATAGGATTTTTATTATAAAACAATTTATTTCAAAACGAAATTATTTTATATAGTTAATATTGGTGATAAAAATGTGATTTTTATTATAAAACAATTTATTTCAAAATATGAATACCATTCAACACATGAATTTCAATTCAACGAATGAATATCGATTCAACACATGAAGGTTTTCTATAGTTTATATAAATCGATAAAAAGGTGATTTTTATATTCAAAACAAGAATACCATTCAACACATGAATTTCTATCCAACGAATGAATATCGATTCTACACATGAAGGTTTTCTATAGTTTATATATATAGATAAAAATGTGATTTTTATATTTAAAACACGAATACCATTCAACACATGAATTTCTATCCAACGAATGAATATCGACTCAACACATGAAGGTTTTCTATAGTTGATATATATAGATAAAAATGTGATTTTTATATTTAAAACACGAATACCATTCAACACATGAATTTCTATCCAAAGAATGAATATCGACTCAACACATGAAGGTTTTCTATTAAACGAATAAATATAGTTTCAGCAAATGAAAATAATTTAAACACATGAATATTATTCAAAATTTCGGCAGCATAACGGCAGGGTAGTTAAAACCGGGACCGTCCCTAGTACGGCTCCTCGCTCTACCTTAAAACCCCGCGGTTTTTGACAATGGGGATCATGCATCTAGTTCGCACGCAGGCGGCATGTATATATTTATTTCATTTCCACAAACTAATCCTATGTGGTTTCAACCAAATATTTCTCAACCACAAATGGGTATTTTTCAACCTCAATCAATCAATGTCAACCACAAACAATTCCAATCAACCATTCGCTATCAATCAATTTTCACACCAATCACAACCAATAAATATCGTCCATGGTTTGTGGACGAGGGGCGTATATATATATTTATATATAGCAATTCACTTCTATTTCAACACATATATAATTTTTACAATGCATATATAACTTATACATCGAACTTATACAACGCTTATACAAGAGGTGTACAACGCTTATATAACTCATACATTGACTATATAATTTATACATCGTCGTTTTCCATATCGTTTATAAATTAGAAATCTCACATTGGGTTCCACTCCACCAAAAATAGCAGAAGGCTCAGAAAAATATGCGGTCTCTTCTAAAATGTAGAAGATGTCCACATGAGTCCACTGTCTCTTGTTTCACTGAATTTCGACCACATAGCAAAAAGATATGATTTTTCAAAGTTTGCAATGGTTTAAAGGTGTTAAAACAGTTGAAAATAAAACAAGCCGTACCTCAGTTGAAAGGTTCAAAACTAGGTTTTCGATTTTCTTCAAATCCGTTGATTGTTGCTTCGATCGGCCAGCGCCACCTCGTCAGGCTAGGAGAGGCGCACGTGCGCCAGGGAGGGAGTCGAACTCGGTGGTCCCCAGGCAGCGGAATCCAGGCGCGAACGGCGAAACTTCCCGAGGGTGATTCTCCTCCTACAGGCCACGAAAAAATCCAATGCTTATATGGATTTGAAGATCTCGAGAAGATCTTCAAAAAGTTCAACTGTGGCTCGAGCTAATTCGGCGTGGATTGATTGGAAAATGAGGGGGAAGGTCTGAACGTGTTTCGGCCTTCGACGTCGGGGAGAGAGAAAGAGTTTTCTCTTTTTTTTTTTTAAATTCTGATTGGCCGGTGAGTTTTAAAAGGTGTTTTCTGACACGACCTCCAATCCAAACCCAACGACTGACGTCCCTAGCGTTTTACCCCCATTCCGAACACAATGGAATATGTTTCATAGGCTCATTCAACTGTTTCAGTCAGTTTTCCTTCAAATTAACATATATAACATTCAATATTCAATTTAAACGTACATTTCAATTTTCCAGGGCTACAAACTAATTCGAAAACTTCCAGAAAAATAAATCTAGCTATTTTTTGATGATACGGTCCCAACAAAACTAGTTTCATCGAATTCTGAGACCGTTTGCAAAAAGGCCCATTTCTGGTCGATCTAATTTAACTATAATTGACCAAAACACGTTTTCCTTTGCCACGCTCACATACTAGTTTCAAAAATTATGAAAATTGAAACCTAGCAATAACTTAACATCCCAGATCCGACAAAAGTGGTTTCATCGAATTCCGAGGTCGTTTGCAAAATGGCCAATTTCACGGGCTATATAAATTCCATAGCGACCTTTCTGAAAATTCATTTGGCCATAACTTTTGCTTTCCGCTATGAAAAATCGATTTTTCAGATTCGTTAGAAAGGTATTCACTAACAGATTTAAATATTTTTGGTTTCACTAAAATCCGTTTTGTTTTGCACCCTGTACAGTCCGACAAAGTTTGAATTCAATTTTTGAAACTACAGCGCCATTTCAGGCCTTGTTTATAATTAGAATTAATTATATTCGTTTTCAAACGTCGATTCAAACTCACTTTTCATTGCTATAATTTAAAATATTTATTTTAAATATTTAAATCCATTATTTTAGCCAATTTAAAAATTTTAAATTGGTTCAGATTTTCTGGGTCGTTACAATCTCCCCCACTTAAAACTTTTTGTCCTCGAAAAGGAACAAAGTCGAAAGTGGTTTGATTAATCAACTCTACGTCCAATCTGGCTTTAATTCTCCAACTTTTCAATTTCTGAGAATTTTCAAATTCTTCAAAAATTTGGCTAACACCCGGAATTTTCGAAAAATTTCGCCATAACCTCCTTTGTACGGGGAGGGGTTTGGAAATTTATTGGGCCGTATTAGGTACCCAATAAATCCTAATAAGCATACACATATTTATAGTGATATATTCTGGTGTTTACAGTGGAGCGTGTATTGATAATAACTCCAGAGAATAAATTCTCGTCACCCTGTCAAAGCCTGAGGGAGTGTGTATTTTAAATGCTCCAGAGGATAAATCCTCGTCACCTCGTCCTGTGTGGGAAATAAATAGTCCATGTGTCGTATCTAATAACTAGAGAGACGTGGTTATTGTCAACTCCAGACCCGTGTGGGGTTTTTATTAATCTGGCAATTTAATCGTTACAATTTAAATAGTCCATATCAGTCATCAGTTCAACCTGTAAAATATAGTCATCGCCATACAAGCCTCTCGCTCGTATGGTAAATCTTCCACCTCGTCACACAAGCTCCAAATGCTTATGTGGTATATGATGAAGTATGCCTATCTTTAGTAGTATGCCATGTAATGTAGTTGAAAATTAATTGTTACTATCCTATGGCGACATTTATTTTTACACACAAAATAACCAGCACTCCGCATCCAATGGCATTCACAGGAGTTGATATAATAATATTTCGCATCCAACTCATTAAGATTTACCTATTTGTCGGGCATGCAAATAAAATCTTTACTCAATAGCTAATCCATTTACCTATTCAAACATATATAATGCACAATTATATATATTTCTATCTATTTTCTAATCAGTCCAATGTGTGATTTAAATGAATAAATTCTACCATTATCCTATTATTGATTAAATTAACTATCGTTTTAATAATTTTAATTAATCAAATCTACAATCACACAACACAACCAACAATCAAATTGTTTTTAACTTTTCAAAACCATACAAATTAATTCCTATTCTCTTTTAAAATCATTCAGACTATAGAATTAAAAGTGCACATTCATGGAAAGAAAATAACAATAAAGTAGAGAACTGATTGGTAATGCAAAGTATGGCAAATGTACCTTGCACCGGAGTCAATCAGAGATATCTACTCGGCATCTGGGATAGGCTTTCTGAATGCTCTCCTCAGTTTCCCAAGTACAATCTCGCAGATCTCCACTCCATTGCACTTTGACTAAGTGAACCTTCTTGTTCCTCAGCTCTTTGGTTTCTTTGCCGATAATCTTTAGCGGCTCTCTCCTCACGGCTAATTCTGGAGTAATTTCAATATCCTGCTGAGCTACTTCTTCCACGATCAAGTCTGGATCATGAACGTGCTTTCGAAGTTGATATATGTGAAATACATCATGAACTCCAGGCAACCAATCTGGCAATTTAACCCTATAAGCGAGAGTTCCGATCCGTTCCAGAATAGGAAACGGACCAATGAATTTGGGCGCCAACTTCCCAGTTTTACTAAACCAGATAACTCCTCTCATCGGCGATACTTTCAAATATACATAGTCGCCAACAGCGAAGGATATATCTCTTCTTCTTCTATCGGCATAGCTCTTTTGTCGGCTTTGAGCGGCCAATAATCGTTTCTTAATAAAATCGACTTTGTCGGCAGCTTCTCGGATCATATCTGGCCCCAACACAAGTCTATTTCCGGGTTTGACCCAACAAGCAGGAGATCGGCATGGTCTACCATATAATGCTTCGAATGGCGACATTGTCAGGTTCGCCTGGTAGCTGTTGTTATATGAGAATTCAGCCAAATGCAGATGGTCTTCCCATGATCCACCAAAATCTAGAACACAAGCCCGCAATAGATCTTCTAAAATACGATTCACCCTCTCAGTCTGACCGTCTGTCTGAGGATGATAAGAGGTGCTCAAGTTCAGCTTTGTTCCCAGCTCTACTTGAAATGCCTCCCAGAATTTACTAGTGAATATTGTATCTCTATCACTGACTATACTGAGCGGCACTCCATGCAGTCTAACTATTTCCTTGAAATATATCTACGCCAGACTCTGAGTAGTTCTGTTTGATCTGACAGGTATGAAATAGGCGGTCTTGATCTACGATCACCCAAATACTGTCATTCCCTTTTCTGGTTCTGGGCAAACCATCAATGAAGTCCATGGAAATATGTTCCCACTTCCAACCAGGAACGTCCAGCGGTTGTAACAATCCAGCCAGTTTCTGTTGGTCGCTCTTGACTAGCTGGCAAGTAGGGCATCGACTAACGTATATTGAAACGTCTCTTTTCATAGCCTTCCACCAGAATGTTCGCTTGAGATCGTTATACATTTTGGCCACACCGGGATGGATACTCAGCTTGGACTTGTGACACTCGTCTAACACTTCCCTTTTTAACTCTGGGATGTCAGGAACACAAATCCTCCCTTTCAATTTCAGGATTCCATCGTTATCTATTTGAAAACACGAGGGTTCGCCTTTCTGAATCCTTTTGATCATATCCTTAATAAAGTTATCATCCTTCTGAAGAATAGATATTTTGTCAATCAAGGAAGTCGTAATAACAAAGCTGGCGATCATTACATTCTTTCGGCTTAACGCATCGGCTACGACATTGGCTTTCCCTGGCGTGTATATAATCTCAAAGTCATATGCTGCAAGGAACTCTAGCCAACGTTGCTGCCTCAGATTCAGGTCTTTCTGAGTGAATAGATACTTTAACGACTGGTGATCTGTAAACAGTTCAAATCTCTCACCCAGAAGATAGTGTCTCCAGATTTTCAAGGCGAATACTATAGCCAATAACTCAAGATCACGAGTTACGTAATTCTTCTCGTGCGGCTTCAGCTGACGGCTAGCATAAGCAATCACTTGACCCCTTTGCATTAACACTGCGCCAAGGACTTCTCTAGAAGCATCAGTCCAGACTTTCAAATCCTGATTGCCATCAATGATGGTTAACACTGGAGCTGTCGTTAATCTTAACTTTAGCTCTTCAAAAGCCTCTTCACATTCTGGAGTCCACTTGAATTTAGAATGCTTCTTTGTAAGCTTCGTTAAGTGACCAGATATCTTCGAAAAGTCTTTAACGAATTTACGGTAATAACTATCCAATCTGAGAAAACTGCGGACTTCAGTAGGCGTACTGGGCTGCTTCCAGTTCTGAATAGCTGTGATTTTACTTGGATCCACAGCGATTCCTTCTTTCGATACGACGTGGCCCAGAAATTTCACTTCATCTTACCAGAATATACATTTGGAAAACTTTGCTTTCAATACATTCCTTCTGAGGATTTCTAACACTTGTTCCAAATGTTTTTCATGTTCGGCCTTTGATTTAGAGAAGATTAGAATATCGTCAATGAGAACCAGAACAAATTTATTCAAAACCCCTCTGAACACTCTATTCATCAGATCGACGAAGTAAGCTGGAGCGTTACATAAGCCGAACGACATTACTAACCACTCGTAGAATAAGTCGGGACCTCTGATTGCTGTCATTGGAATACACTCTTCGACAATTCGAAGTTGATGGAAACCTGTAGCTAGGTCCATTCGTGAAAATACTTGTGCGCCATTTAATCGATCCAACAAATCATCAATCCGCGGCAATGGATATTTGTTCTTTATGGTCTGCTTGTTCAAATCACGATAATCCACACATAGACGTAGAGTACCATCAGATTTTGGGACAAATACCACAGCTGCACCCCAATCAGAGAAACTAGGCCTGATCAGACCCTTCCATACTAGCTGTCGTGTTTGATTGTCTAATTCCTCCTTCTCTTTCAAGGACATTCTTCGAATAGCGTGAACTACTGGCCTTGCATTGGGAATCAAAGCGATCTTGAAATCTATTTCTCTCTGCGGAGGTAAGCGAACAACTTCTTCGAACACATCCGCATAGTTCTTGACGACAGGAATATCTTTGATGAGGTATGGAATATTCTCTGTAACTTCAGGGATATTTTCTATTTGGGCTAGAGAAACATTCAAAGCTGCCCAGAAGTCTTTTCTATTAGCATTCTAACCTTCACAGGGAATGGTTATATAATCACCTGATTTAATCCTCGCCTTTACGACTCTGTCGGCGCATTTAACTTCAGCTTCATATTTGGTCAACCCCAAGATAAGATCAAACTCTTTAAAATTCATAACGACCGCGATGGTAGGAAACCGATAACGAGAGAAAGAAACCGGCACTCCACAAACCCAACTGAGATCAATGGAACCCCCAACCGGATTCTGGACAGTCATTGGTTCCTTGAGCTTCTTCAAATTCAAATCCAGCTTCTTAGCTGCATCCTTTGCAACAAAGCTTCGCGACGCGCCGGTGTCAAACAGTACTTTAACAGGAATGTCTTTGACAGTAAGTGTGCCCTCTAAAACATCGGCCCTTTCTTGACTAGCTGAGGGCTCAGAAGTTTCTGCTACTTCATTTACCTGAGCTCCTTTGGTCGTTTTTAACAGCCGGCAATCTTGCTTTACATGACCAAACTGATGGCGTTGATTGCATCTTTTACTTTCCTGGAGCTTCTTGCCGGATTTAAACCCATCGTCCTTTCGTTTCTTCGAGGATTTACACTTCCTGGTCAGATGCCCCTGTTTATTGCAGTTAGAGCATGTGGCAGTTGTTACGGGTTCCTTCTTAGATTTAGCCCTTTTTCTCTTGGAACTGGGCTTCTTACCGACCCCAGACCTCGTACTGGCTTCGAGAATATCAGTTTCAGACTCCTCTTTGTTACTAGAACAGACTTCCTCTTCGTCCCGCAGCATTCCTTTCTTATGGAGATCTTCATACTGATAAGCCATGTATATCATTTTAGAAAAAGGAAGCTTCACATTCCTCGGTACACTATTCTGATATCTCCTTTGCAGGCCATGAATAAATCTCAGATTTTTCCTCTTTGGATCTTGAATCAGATGAGGAGCAAAGTGAGCAAGTTCGTTGAATTTCTTATGATATTCTGGGATGGTGATATCACCTTGTATCAAATAAGAAAATTCATCACATAATCGCTCGGTTGCTTCGGGAGGAGTAAATCTTCCTATGAAAATCTCTTTGAATCTATCCCAGGTGATATCACTTTCTGGATTATCTTTTATGATTGTTTCCCACCATATTAAAGCTTCTCCATTGAGCGCCCAAGATGCTACTAATCTTTTTTGGTCGTCTCTCAGCTGGAAATGCTCAAATATTCTTTCTGCAGAGCTCACCCAAGCTTGAGTTTGAATAATAGATTCATTGCCCGAGAATTGTGCTCCACCCAGATTTCGATATCTCTTAAATAGAGCCTCTAGATCGGGTTATGCATTTCTCCTATTTCTGACACTCATTTTTCTAGTACTTCTGCAAATGGCAGATCAAGTGTCAGGTCACAGAAAGGGTATTTTAAAACATAGAAACATATACTTCAAATGTAAATGTGTCTATCGAGGTGTAATTTCATTCTACTTTACTCATACTAGGATATTGCTGATCCTATCTGTATAGAGTTACCCGTCCTAGAACACTACTGGTTCTATTTCTGACGAGTTCGTTAATATGTTATATTCCAGCACTAAGCTTAACCAAAGCTCTAATACCACGCTGTGACGACCCCATTTCCCATACAGACAGAGACAAGGGTAATCTTTGGAATATAACACAGAAACAGATAACAGCAGAACAGAATTAAATAAATACACCAGATAATGAACAACAGAATATACTGGATAAAAGTAATCATCAGAGTTACACAGTATACAGGATCTTACTTAGTACAATTACAGTTCAGCTATACATAAATGTCTACAGTGGAAACAAACAAAATATGTACAATAGGAGCTGAACAGCATAAAAAGAGATAAATGATAGAATCCATCTTCAGCTCCAGCTATCTAGAGGAAGCCAGCTAAACCTGAATACAAGGCTGCCCGTGTAGAAAAAGGGGCACCCGAGTTTGAAAGTGAAACAAACTACGAGTCAGTCATGGGACTGGTATGAGAAATCTACTCAACACAATTGAAATATGGTTAATCACAGGACCACGCCACTTTCGTGGAACGGGTTTACTCCATCGGATCACCAGTTCTTCAAAACAAATCATTCTTTGAAACAACGCTATGCTTTTTATAAAAATGAAGCCATTATAAGACTCAGTTCCCATCACACAATGCAACGCAAACCGGAGGATATAGTTTTTACCTTATAACGGCCAAAATATGCTTGATACGAATAAAACAAAGGCATTTGATATTATTGCTAGTGTTTATATGTTTTGAAAACAATTTCAAATCATAACTATCAATCATAGACGACATTAATGCCCCATACCACTATGTCGTCATATATAGGTATACAATCAAAACCGCACAGTCATGTATTTGGAAATTGGATTTCCGTCCTGAACCAAGGCAAAAGATAGTCCTTACCGAATTCGAGACTGTCTAGCCCGAGTCTCAGGTACAGCCGCAACCGTACCTTGGATCGTCAAGGCCGGTCCATACGAAGTGGATTATAATGCCTGAACAACGCGTTTCTCCGCCCTTTGGGGCGTAAATGAGCCAACGAATGACTCCATCGGACCTGGATCGTCCGATCAAACCGAGGCGCCTCGCAACAGCAAGAACCACATAAGTCAAACTCGTCAGGGCGTGTAAAACTACTGACGCCACTTTTAGCTAGTAAGAAAACGCACGTCCCCCCGAGGTCCTGCTCCCGTTTCTGGTTCATACCGGGGTGTGAGGCTCGCGAATTCACGTTATACACAAAGCTACGCCACACAGGCGGTGCTTTGATCATCACCACAAGACTTTGCTTTTCAATAGAAGCCCTGATCATTTGCCACTTAGGTATGCCACACTAGCAATTCATGCCATGCGACTGATGTCCATCGATATACAACCTCTGAGCTCATGCGTTTGAGAAGGGCGTTAAGAAAAAGAATAAATTCTCCACCGCCAAACAGATGTATATTTAACAGAGATCAATCAACATAGAATAAAATCCAATGTCAGACACACAGTCCATTTACAAGTCCGTTCTGGGTCTGAACGAAACCGGAGGCACTAAATACCTCGCAAACCCATCGATCACCACGTACGTCTGGACGATCACCACTCATTATCCATATTTTGGGATGCCTCCCAATCAGGACCTTGGTTACCATCCAAACGAGGTGAAGATCTCCGGTCTTCGACCACCGTCTTCATCTTCGATTACTTATCGCCGATTCAGTTATTCAGAATGGGATGAACCCGGTCTTTTTGAGCAACTCGCGTATATAATAAACAAGTGCAACACTAACATACACACGCATCATTTCAATTCATCAGTCACTAACCGTCAATCAGTAAGAGAACGATTTCCCAAATATTAACCCCGAAGGTCGAAACCAACATCAGATCAACACCCAGGAAACCATTCGATTTAGCCAACCTTTAGTTAATTTCTAAATCACATCCATGTTTTTTATAATATTTTATAACGATTTATCACTATTTTTATTTATTTTAAAGTAGCCAATATATTCAAAACGACGCTTCGGGCCATAACGCGACCGTGGCGCTGTTTTTCTTCAGATTTGATTTACACATATCTGAAAATCTAACCATTGGATCTTAACAAAATTTACATCATTAGAAAGATCTTTTCAAAACGAATCCAACGGTTCCAGTTTCGGGAAAATCCGACGGTCGGATCTCCCGGTACAATCGTTTGAAGTTTCGATTTCGAAATACGAACTGCAGCATCGTTATTCGATATATTTATAATTATATTTATATATATATATAAATATAATCGATTCTGGCGCTGTTTTTCTTCAGATTTGAATTAAACATTCCAGACAATCCAACCGTTGGATTTTTATAAAGTTGGTGCCGTTGGAAAGATATTTCCAAGGCGAACCCAATGGTTGCGATTTCAGGAAAATCCGATGGTCGGATCTCCCGGTATAATCGTTTGAAATCACGGTTTCAAAATATGAACTGCAGCGTCGTTATTCGACATATTTTAATTCTATTTATCTATATATATATATATATATATATATATATATATATATCGATTCTTCGATTTCAAAGCTATATTTTTTTCATACATTTGATAAAAATGATATTCTTATCTAACTGTCATCTATTTCAACACTTCACTATATTTAGCAATTCATGTATATAATAAAAATGTGATTTTTATTATAAAACAATTCATTTCAAAACACTATTATTTCGTATTGTTAATATAGGTGATAAAAATAGGATTTTTATTATAAAACAATTTATTTCAAAATATCAATACCATTCAACACATGAATTTCAATTCAACGAATGAATATCGATTCAACACATGAAGGTTTTCTATAGTTTATATAAATCGATAAAAAGGTGATTTTTATATTCAAAACACGAATACCATTCAACACATGAATTTCTATCCGATGAATGAATATCGATTCAACACATGAAGGTTTTCTATAGTTTATATATATAGATAAAAATGTGATTTTTATATTTAAAACACGAATACCATTCAACACGTGAATTTCTATCCAACGAATGAATATCGACTCAACACATGAAGGTTTTCTATAGTTGATATATATAGATAAAAATGTGATTTTTATATTTAAAACACGAATACCATTCAACACATGAATTTCTATCCAACGAATGAATATCGACTCAACACATGAAGGTTTTCTATTCAACGAATAAATATAGTTTCAGCAAATGAAAATAATTCAAACACATGAATATTATTCAAAATTTCGGCCGCATAACGGCAGGGTAGTTAAATCCGGGACCGTCCCTAGTACGGCTCCTCGCTCTACCTTAAAACCTCACGGTTTTTGACAATGGGGATCATGCATCTAGTTCGCACACAGGCGGCATGTATATATTTATTTCATTTCCACAAACTAATCCTATGTGGTTTCAACCAAATTTTTCTCAACCACAAATGGGTATTTTTCAACCTCAATCAATCAATATCAACCACAAACAATTCCAATCAACCATTCGCTATCAATCAATTTTCACACCAATCACAACCAATAAATATCGTCCATGGTTTGTGGATGAGGGGCGTGTGTGTGTGTGTATATATATATATATATATATAGCAATTCACTTCTATTTCAACACATATATATTTTTTACAACGCATATATAACTTATACATCGAACGTACAAGTTATACAACGCTTATACAAGAGGTGTACAACGCTTATATAACTCATACATCGACTATATAATTTATACATCGTCGTTTTCCAAATCATTTATAAATTAGAAATCTCACATTGGGTTCCACTCCACCAAAAATAGCAGAAGGCTCAGAAAAATATGCGGTCTCTTCTATAATGTAGAAGATGTCCACACGAGTCACTGTCTCTTGTTTCACTGAATTTCGACCACATAGCAAAAAGATATGATTTTTCAAAGTTTGCAACGGTTTAAAGGTGTTAAAACAGTTGAAAATAAAACAAGTCGTACCTCAGTTGAAAGGTTCAAAACTAGGTGTAACAACCCGGAATTTTGGGGCCAATTTAAAATTTATTTTAAGTGATTTTAATAAGTTTGATATTTAAATAATCTATTTTAAATAATAATGATCACAAATTTGATTTAAATCGAAGTTAGAATGAATGATTTAATTTTTATTATAAAAAGAGTTAGAAATAACGCGGTAGTTTGAAAAGTCAAACTTGAACTTTGACTGACCGTACAGGATGCAAAATTTAACGGATTTTAGTGAAACCAAAAATATTAGAATCTATTTAAAAATATCTTTCCAACGAATCCGAAAAACCGAAATTTCATAACGGGAATCAAAAGTTATGGCCAATTCAATATTTAGAAAGGTCGCTATGAAATTTATAAGGGCCAAAATGCTACATTTTGCAGAATAAGGAATTAGGACCCGAAACCATCTCCATTGGTTTTAGAATGTTGTTTACATATAAAAATGACTATAAGAACTTATATTTTTGAGTTTCGGAAAAATTCCACTATTTTTGGTATTTTTAAATATTAAAATATACACCTGAAAAATAGAATTTTTGCAAACGAACTCCGAATTCGACGAAACCAATTTCTATTGATTCGGAATATTA
Source organism: Allium sativum (assembly GCA_030737875.1). Taxonomy (NCBI): domain Eukaryota; kingdom Viridiplantae; phylum Streptophyta; class Magnoliopsida; order Asparagales; family Amaryllidaceae; genus Allium; species Allium sativum. Next base: position 91,771,802 of record CM060916.1, on the reverse strand, counting down.
AATTAAGGTTAAATTATAAAATTTATAATTTTTGGAATTATTTTGTGGCCTGTATAATTTTTACACTGGAAATACAGCCTATTTTCAGACTTCGGAAATTTATAATAAATTCATACGGAATCGGAAAATTACGAAATCAGGTTCGTTGGGTTCGTAATGACCTGAAATAATTATGTTTAAAAATTTATTAATTTTGAAATTCGTATGTATTTATATGAATTTCTGAATTGAAGAAAACAGTTGAAAATTGAGTAATTGGGCACGTAATGATATTTGGGCCCAAACCAAAATTAAACCCATGGTATATATTATCTTTTTTCTGAGATTTAGGGCTGAAATTCGAAATGCACAGCAGCCACTTATCTTTTCCATCATTTTTCTCAATTTCCATGGCGGCTCTCTCTTCCTCTAAAATTCATAAAAAAAATAAAATTTCTTCAACACATAGCAAATTATATGTCCACTCGAAGGTATCGACGATACGAAGCTAATGGTGTCGTCGGTTTCGTCAAACAGCGCTCGGATTCGCCGGAATCTCGTCTTAAAGATCGCTGTTTTCGAAATTCAGAAGCTCAAAACCTAAATCACAAATTTCCCGCGAATCTAGCGAGAACTGGAGGAAGTGGCGAACACGGAAGTTCTTCGTCTACGCAAGACGAAGATGCTCAGAAAATTTCAGGCAGTTTGGAGGTGTGAGGCGGCCTGTGGGACCCGCGAGGCGAAATCCGTTCTAGGCGATTTCCCGATGATCGGAGAAGCTTTAGGGGCGGCTCTTTCAGGTGGGGGTGCGTCTTGCCAAGACGAAGACTTTGGCGGTGGTCACGTGGCGTCAGGTGGCCTGAAGCAGCGGCAAATTGCGGTCAAAGTTCGGCGGTGAACAGTGTTTCGCGGTCAATGCGCTGAGGGTATTTCCTATTTTATTTTTAAATTATTTAATTAATTTCCAGAACTTTAAAATTGCATAACTCACTCATACGAAGTCGAAAATCGACGATTTCAGGTGCGTTGGGATCGTTGCGACGAGATGGACGCGTGGACACTAATTTTGTCCAATTCTGAGACAGTGAAATTTTTAGGTATTTTCACGAATATTAATTAATTATTTAATTACCCGATCTTTAAAAATTCATAACTCTTTCATACGAGGTCCGTTTGACGAACCGTAAATTGCGTTGGAATCACAAAATTACGAGCTTCGCGATGGCGTGGACCGCGGCTGAAACAGAGACAGTTGATTTTCAGCCAAAATTTGAGGTGAGAGTTCAAATCTTTATTATTTAATTAATTATTAATTTATTTTCCCACATTAAAATAATTGTATGATGATGATGATTTAGTTCTGAAATGTTTTGTGTGTATGAATTATCGATTGTTGCTTGTGGTGTGCTTATTGTTCATGTTATGCTTAAATCCGTCTTTAAATTGTATACGTTATTGAGTTTAAATTGCAGTTGGAAAATTAAATCTAAATTTAGATTTAAAACATATTTTATTCAGATCTAGACGTTCTAATTTATTTTATTATAATATCCTTTTCATTTTTCTGAAATGTTACAATGAAATTTGAACGACAAATAAAGCGTACCTCTATTTGTTGATACTACAATATAATCGGAATGACGAAAAAAAAAACTCTTTTTATTGGTTGATTTTACTATGGAAATTGAATGACAAATAGAATATTATTTTTATTTGTTTGTTTACAATAGACTATGAACAACGAATAAAATATATTTCTTTTTGTTTGCCTTAAAGGTTAACTAACAAAGTTCTCATTTTTGGTTGCATAAAAAGAAAACAAAAACTCTCAATTTTGTTGCATTAAAAGTTAACGAACAAAAATTCATATTTTTGTCATTGAATATAAAAATGAAACAAGAATTCATATTTTTGTCATTGAATAAAGATGAAACAAAAATCCATACTTTTGTCATTGGAAAGAAAAAAGAAAATGAAAAAAAAAAGGAAATTTTCCTTTTATTTGAATTGATGTGAAATATCAATTCAATATTGAAATAAAAGGATTGTGTTTTGTTTGCATTTCTCAAACAGAAATGTACAAAGGAATAAAAAGATTGTATTTTGTTTGCATCCCTTGACGCGAACAAAGTATTGAAATAAAGACTTACATTAAAATTTATATTTTTATTTGTGTTTTCAAGACACAAATGAACTTGAAACAAAACTTACTTTTTATTTTTTTTATTTTTTTTATTTACATTTCATAATGTAAATATCACTTGAAAATAAAACTTACCTTTTTATTTATATTTTATAATGTAAATATGACCTGAAAACTAAAACTTATTTTATTATTTGCACATTATAATGCAAATGAGACTTGAAAACAAAACTTACATTTTTGTTAACATTTCATGATGTGAATATAACTTGATGATAAAGCTATTTTTATTATTTGCATACTATAATGAAAATAAAACTTGAAAATAAAATTTACATTTTTATTTGCACTTTATAATACGAATATAACATTGAAAATAAAACTTACCTTTTCATTTGCATTTTATAATGCAAATACAACATAAGGATATAACCTACTTTTATATGCAATTTACAATGTAAAATAAAAAGTACATTTTTATATGTAATTAGAAAGGGGATTTGCAATAAAAAAATAAACTTACATTTTTTATATGTAATTTATGATGGGATAAACAATGTAAAATAAAGTTTACATTTTTATATGTAGTAAGAAATTGAAAATTCGCATTGATATTAAAATAACACTTTTGTAAAGATATTGCATTAGAATAAAAAGATAATTTTTGTCGCTTTTTCTTTTTAGAATTAAAAACATATTTTTTTGTCACTTTTTCTTTTTAACATAAAAAGGGTCATTTTGTCGCTTCTTCTTTTTAACATTAAAAGAACATTTTTATGTCATGTTTCTTTTTAGCATTAAAAGAAGCATCTTTGTTGTTTTTCCTTTTAGTAATAAAAAGAACATTTTGCTTTCATTTCTTATGATAATATTTTATCGTCATTTTGAATGCGGTAAAAATAGAATTGTTAATGTTGAATATTTTATCGTCATTTTGAATGCGGTGAAAATAGAATAGTTAATGTTGTCATTTTTATCGACATTTTTGGTGCGATAAAAATAGACAATGTTAGTGATTCATTTTTATCATCATTTTAGATGCGATAAAAAGAATATATTTTTGTGTTACATTTTATTGTCTTTCTAGAGACAAAAAAAAAGAGAATAAAATTAAAGAATTACAATCTTATGTCAAATTGCTTTCATTGAAAAGAATAAATATAGAAGACGAGATTTTTGTTGTTAATAATAAACAATGAAAAAGGGAACATTTACATTTTGATGTAAATAAACAATAAAAAGAAAAATTACATTCAAAATGTAAGTTAGAATAAAACGGACATTTTGTTAAAAAAAAATGTAAATTACAATAAAAAGTATAGAAATAAAGATCACATTTTTATTGGCCGTTTATAGGCAATAAAAGAGACATTTTTATCGTCGTGTTATATATTGTGTATTACACTGCCATTCACAAGTTACCCGACTTGTGTATGTGATTGGGACGATAATTTTCACACATCGCCCAAGTGCACAAATTAGTTTATCATTTGATTGATTGGTTGAAAACCCCACACGGGTGTTGGGATGAAAATTCACATACACTAATCCCAGTATTTAGTTGTATGTTGATCGTTAGATCGACATGCTGTGATGAGCGTTATTATTTAATTTTAACGCTTACACAGTGGAAATTACACTTTGGATGTAATGGATGACTTGATGATTATACTGTTATTGTCATATATATGATGTGTGTGAAATCCATATAATCCAAATTATATGGTAAATTGTTTGAGTCGCATTTCGATTCAAGTGTTCTTTTAAATAAGACTATTTTTACATTAGAAATCCTTTTTATATAAAGTGCATATATTTTTCGTAATATATTTTTAATCTACTATATGTTAAACAAAGAATATTTGTAAAAGATAAAGATTTGTAAAATAAAGAATACTCCTCATTTAGAATCTTTTATATAAAGAATATTTTTATGATTATTTTAAAATATGTTTTTAAAGGGTTACTAGCATTTACAATCATATTTTGAGATATGAAATAAATTGAGATGTGAAGTGGATTTACCGTGGACGATGTTTTAAACGACATTTGTCCTTTAATCCAATTTACATTGAAAATATTATTTGGAACTTATGAATCTATTTTATAGATTTAAAAAAAGACATTTTCTATAAATCAAGTTTTTTAACTAATATATTAAATAGGAATTAAGTTGAAATTCTATTGGTAATAATTGAGATGGGCTTCTGTAAAAGAAGACCGATATTATATATGGAATTTAAGAGGCTTTGCCGTTATTCCATTTATACTATTAGTCTGATACAGAAATTTATATCGATTATGTATTGATTTGATTTCTGTGGAATTCCATATTTTTAGAAATTGATTTATAGATTTTATTTCAAATATTTATCTTTGATAAAATTAATGAGAATCTTCTAAAACGAATATCTTATTAAAAGAATATTCTGAGTTGGGATGTGATGAAATGTGCAATTTTCCCATATTTGTTTTTAATCCCAAAATACGCGAGTTATTCAGAAAGACCGGGTTTAACCCATTCTGAATAATCATCACGACGATCAAGAGTCGAAGACGAAGACGGTGATTGAAGACCGAAGGTTTTCACATCGTTGGGATGATGATGACTGGTATCTTGAATTGGGATTGGCCTTCCAAGGCAAGGTATTTGGTAATGATCGTCCAAATGCATTTGGAGATCGACGGACACGTTGTTTCGCTCAGACCCAGAGTGGACTTGTAAATGGATTGCGTGTCTGACATTGTATTCCTTTCTACTGTATTTGTTGAACGCTACCGATTATATATTTCTGTTGGTGGTGAAGAATTTATTCTTTACTTATCACCCTTCTCTAAGACGTATGAGCTTAGAGGTTATATATATATTGGTAGATGATCAATAATATGGTAGGGCCTGACAATGTGGCATGCTAAGATGCAAATGATCAAGGCTTTGTTGAAAAGCAGGCCTTGTGGCTGATGATCAAAGCATAGCCTATTACGGCATAGCTTTGTGTATAACGTGACTTCGCGAGCCTCACACCCCGGTATGAGTCAAAAACGGGATTAGGACTGCAGGGAGTGCACACGTTTCTTTCTAGCTAGAGTGGTGTCAGTGACCTACCAGCCCTGACATTTTACTTATGTGGATGATGGATTTTGAGGCGCCTCGTTATTTTTATAGGCCGTTGGTGGTCATACTATAGGTCCAAAGGGACCGGGAAGCGTGTGTTCAGGCATAACTAATCCACTGCCCATAGGCGGGGACCGGCCCTGAAGATCCAAGGGTTCACTGCGGGGGATCCTGAGGCATTTGCTAGAGTGTCTCGAATCGGAGAGGAGCTTGCCCCTAGCCTCGACTCATGATGGAATCCAATTCTCCAATACGACATTACGATTTTAATTGTAAACTTATATACGGCGACATAGTAGGATGGGGTACTATGCCGTCTAGGATTAATACATTTATATTGGAATGATTTATGAAAACATATACACACTAGTAGTAATGCGTTTGACATATTTATCATTTTTTGACCATTATAAGGTAAAACCCTATCCTCTGGTGTGCGTTGCATTGTGTGATGGGACCTGGGTCTTATAATGGTTTCATTTTTCTAAAAAGCATTACGTTATTTGACGATTTACTTTAATTATGCACTGGCAATCCAATGGAGTAAACCCGTTCCGCGTTAGCGGCGTGTTCCTGTGATTAGCCTACTTATTAGACAAGTTAAGTTAAGAATTCTCACACCAGTCCCACGACTGACCTGTAGTTTGTTTCACTTTGCAACTCGGGTGCCCTCTTTCCACACGGGCAGTCGAGTAGCTTTTTGCAGATATAGTTAAGCAGGATCCTGGATTGAAGTCTGAAGCTGGGTCCAGTTACTGATGGTCTTCCGCTGAGATTAGTTCCGCTGCAATGTATTTAATTTAATTTAAATGTATCTTCCGTTGTATTATTTATTGATGTACTCTGATACATTCTGTACTCTGATGTAACATTTATTATTGATGTTATAAAAGTCTGTGCTTTTGTTCTGATGTGTTGTATGCCCAAAGTTAAAGTATTCGCAGGTTTTCACCTTTTGGGTTAGACCTGTGTGGTTTATGGTCGATTCAAAGGGCGGGAATTTGCGGGTCTTTACACTAGGTTTTCGATTTTCTTCAAATCCGTTGATTGTTGCTTCGATCTTCCAGCGCCACCTCGTCAGGCTAGGAGAGGCGCACGTGCGCCAGGGAGGAGGTCGAACTCGGTGGTCCCCATGCGGCGGAATACAGGCGCGAACGGCGAAACTTCCCGAGCGTGGTTCTCCTACTACAGGCCACGAAAAAATCCAATGCTTATATGGATTTGAAGATCTCGAGAAGATCTTCAAAAAATTCAACTGTGGCACGAGCTAATTCAGCGTGCATTGATCGAAAAATGAGGGGGAAGGTCTGAACATGTTTCCGCCTTCGACGTCGGGGAGAGAGAAAGAGTTTTCTCTTTTTTTTATTTAAATTCTGATTGGCCGGTGAGTTTTAAAAGGTGTTTTCTGACACGACCTCCAATCCAAACCCAACGGCTGTCGTCCCTAACATTTTACCCCCATTCCGAACACAATGGAATATGTTTCGTAGGCCCATTCGACTGTTTCAGTCAGTTTTCCTTCAAATTAACATATATAACATTCAATATTCAATTTGAATGTACATTTCAATTTGCCAGGGCCACAAACTGATTCGAAAAATTCCAAAAAATAAATCTAGCTATGTTTTGACGATACGGTCCCAACAAAACTAGTTTCGTCGAATTCTGAGACCGTTTGCAAAAAGGCCCATTTCTGGTCGATCCAATTTAACTGTAATTGACCAAAACACGTTTTCCTTTGCCACGCTCACATACTAGCTTCAAAAATTATGAAATTTGAAACCTAGCAATAACTTCACATCCCAGATCCAACAAAAGTGGTTTCGTCGAATTCCGAGGTCGTTTGCAAAATGGCCAATTTCACGGGCTATATAAATTCCATAGCGACCTTTCTGAAAATTCATTTGGCCATAACTTTTGCTTTCCGCTATGAAAATTCGATTTTTCAGATTCATTAGAAAGGTATTCACTAACGGATTTAAATATTTTTGGTTTCACTAAAATCCGTTTTGTTTTGCACCCGGTACAGTCCGACAAAGTTTGAATTCAATTTTTGAAACTACAGCGCCATTTCAGGCCTTGTTTATAATTAGAATTAATTATATTCGATTTCGAACGTCAATTCAAACTCACTTTTTATTGCTATAATTTAAAATACTTATTTTAAATATTTAAAATCCATTATTTTAGCCAATTTAAAAATTTTAAATTGGTTCAGATTTTCTGGGTCATTACACATCATTTCACTACGACCCATTTGAGTCGAGTGTAAATTGACCACTTTGGTCAAGTGAATACACACATAAACTTCACTATGACCTATCTTAGTTGAGTATAAATTCACTTCGAAGTGAGTACTTACACAACAAAAATGTGTCCCAACTCTCCGACAATAATCCAAATGTGGTGATTGTGTGTCCCATACCACATGCTCTCATTACTGGTTTACTAACTGCCATTCAACTTCTCACAAGAAAACACAAGAAATCACTAGAAAGAATTCGCTTCAATTAGACATGTCTATAATTAGTCGATCTGATATGCCTTCATGTCTCATACCACTAGGTTATGACATCATTTAATTAAAATCGTGCCTTTTCGAAAGCTGCAAAAATGTGTAGTTCCATATATAAAATATTCATTATAAAATTTGGTAACAAAATTTATTCTCGAATAAACCATTGAACACTTGTTAGGCATATTAAATTCTTTCATAGGCTATATTATTTAAATATTTTCAAAAATCTAGTTATAAAAGGATTCTTTGAGAAAAAATATTTCTTATAAAGCATTTCGAAATTTTCTTCAATAATTGTACATGTACACAAAAATATCACAAGTTATGCCTCATTAGAATTCAACACAAAACCCAACAAAATTCATCACGCACTGAATATATGCTTGTCCCTTTATTGCTCAAGCAAAGTCAAGAAAATACAAAAAGAATTTGCTATGAGAATACTCAATTATATATGTTGGAATACTCCAAAATTTTCATCAAACTCATTACTAAAACGAAGATAAAGGGCTAAAGTTAGAAACTAGGGTACTTGGAATCAACATGACTCAATCAGAGCATTTTACCTAGGTTTGGCCAACCTAACAAGAGCTCAGGTCGACCTAGGGGTCGAACTGGCTTCATTACTAGTCAACCTAAGGGTCGGTCTGGCCTTATTACAGGTTGACCTGGCACGTGAATTAGCGCAGATCCGAAATACAACTAGATTTCAACTTCGTGATCAATTACATGCACATAAATGACATTGGGACTTGATGAAATTTGAAATAAATAAACTAGAACTTCTTGAAAACACGCAAGAAAAAAGATTTCAATATTTCTTTAAGAAACAAAGAAGTTATGTAGCTCTAAACATGGACACAAGCCATGTTTTGCTGCCTTAGAATAATTTCAGTATACAGTGAATGTATTTCGATAGAAACAAGAATAGCTCAATAAATTTTTACTGAATTCAAGTAAGAAAGTGTGAAGCGATACCTCACCATAGTTTTTTAGTGAAGAATGGCCAAGAATAGCTCGAATTCTGATCAAAAATGGTGCTTTTGGGACTCTTCTTATCTCAACGCTTGTGTTTGGAACTGTATAAACATGCGAGGTAAAATTTAACATATGGTAAAGAGTACTACAAAATTGAGATGAAATGTGGATAAGCTTATACTTTTGATAGGTTATCTGTGATAGGTGCTTGTTTAATCACCTGATTTCTTCTAAAATTGCGTTTAGAGGACCTGGATTTGATTTCTACAAGAAGTAGCCATGATTTGTTTTACCGTAAAATGTCAAGATGAGAGAATGATAGTAGGGAAGATACGTTCAATTTTCCAAATTTCTACTTTGCTAATTAACAAATAGTGGGCAAATTAGGCCTTAGTTGGGCAACTAAGGAAAGGTTTAGGTTCAAGGGGTTAATTAGAGGCTAATAAGAGACTAATAACACTTTCCACATATATTTATCAAACACAATATTTACTCTAGGATTTTCCTAAATTTATTCTTTGTAAAATTTAGACTATAAATAAGAATATTTTAACAACTTTGATTATCCTTTTTAGGATTATTTAAACTAAACTTTACAATTTATTAAAAAAATGTACATTTTCTAACTTGCTTTTGAAATAAGTTACAATTTCTCTTGTTAAGAATATCCAAATTTCATCATTTTCTCATGAAAATCCTAGTATTACTCAAGATTTATTTCTTAACATGCATATAAATATTTCTCAAGTAATCTTTGTATGTTTAACATTTAACTTCACCTAAATTCATTTCGAAAATGCAATTTGTTCAAAAATTCAACCTTTTCTTATCTATTTCAATTTAATGTAATATGTTATTGGGAATTGTATAAATTTCTTATTATATAACAATCTCACACAGAATCATGTCTCTAGAATCATTTTCCAATCCTATTTATACAAATATTGAGTATTTAAGCTTAATTTTAATTCCCAAATTTATGAAAAAAATGCATATATTCCCCAAATCTTGCCCTAAACACCATATTAAGCTTATTTCTTAAGCTTATACCAATCTAGACATAATTTTCCACATAATTATATGTTTAACCATGCTAAAACGATTTCTATAATCACTTTATTCAATTCTCCTACCAAATTATTCCTTAAACCCCACATCTCGTTACACTTGTAAAATTTTATTCAAATTAACCTTTCTGATTACTATTTAGCATTTACTTAATAAATTATAATCTCATTATAATTTATTATTATCATATTCAATTTCCCTACCAAATTTTTCCTCGAACCCAACATTTCATTACACTAGGAAATTTTTATTCAAATTATCCTTTTTAATTACTATTTAGCACTTGCTTAATAAATTATAATCTCATTATAATTTATTATTATCATTAATAATAGGTGACCTCAAAATTGGGTTATTACAAGATGAGATACCAATTGCAAAGGAATTCTCTGACGTTATCAAGGAAGCATAATATTTATCCCCTTATAGGGAAATTGAGTTTCATATTGACTTGATTCCCAAAGCAAGACCATTTTTCAATTCTTCTCAATGAATGGCTCCCAAAAAGGTTAATGAATTAAGAAAACAATTGACGAATTATTTAAAAAGGGGTTAATAAGGCCAAGCGGCTTAAATTGGAGATCACTTGTATTATTTTTTGCAAAATCGGATTGTTCCTTAAGATTGTGTGTAGACCAAGAGACATAAGTAAACAAACCATCAAGAACAAGTATCCTTTACCCCATATAAATGACTTCACATTACGCTTAGGTATTTCTAAAAATGCTCCAAGCTATAGGATTTCTTTAGTTGAGAAGCGAAAGAATGCATCTTGTATATAGCGTTAAGGGGATGAACTTTATGAATGGTTAGTTATTCCCTCTGGACTAACCAATGCTTCTTCCTATTTCGTGGATCTTATAAACATAGTGCTCATTGAAGTGCTCCATAAATTTGTGTTATTTTTTATTAGCAAAATTCTCATGTACTCCAAAACGAAGAAAGAGCATGAAGGCATCTTGAGATTTTGTTGGAGATATTAAGAAGAAATGTGATAAAAGACAAATTCTCAAAATGCTATTTCTTGGAAGAGAAGGTAAGGTTTCCCGGACATGTTGTGTTAAAGGAAGGGATCTCAATTGATCTGGGAAAAAAAATACGACAGTCACGTACTTGAAATAACTAAGAACACCGAAAGAGATTCACTCCTTCTTAGAGTATGCTACTATCATCGGAGATTTATTCAACATTTTTCCGAGAATGCTCACCACCTAAAAAGATTAACCACGAAATACGTAGAGTTTGAATGGACACTGAAGCATGAAGTATCATTTTAAGAACTAAAGAAGAGGTTAACTTCCATCCCATTCTTAACAATCATTGATGAAAGTATTGGATTAGCCATATGTACAGATGCTATCAGAGAAGGCGCAGGGGTAGTACTTAAGATGGATACAATATTTATTAGGTAAGAGTTTCTAAGGGTTTGCCCTTACAAACTTTGATTGAAACCTAGCAAATACTCTTCTTTCATTTAAAAGGGTGAAAAACACGAGCTATTCACAGACCATAAATCTCTAAAGCAGCTTTTCACTCAGATAAATTCCAAATATAAGGTAACAATGTTGGTTAGAATTTCTTGCATCATATGATATAAATATTTCTTATATACCTGAAAAAGGTAATGTCGTATCAAATGCATTAAGCAGAAAGCATGCCATTATATTCATGGTAACACCTCTGCTTTTAGAGAAGACTACTAACAAGCAAAAGGATGATATGAACTTGAGAAAGATTAACAAAAATATATAACTAGGATATGACTCTAGTTTTGAAGTTAATGATAATGGAATACAAAGACTACAGGGGATTTCTGTTCCAAATGTGGATAACTTACACATAGAAGCATTAGCAGTAGAATCCCGTTAGTTGAATTCCTTCATGGGGTTAGAAAGATGTAAAGAAGACATTTTAGTGGAGAAGCACGTAGCAAGATATCACCATCCATGTTATCAGGTGAAAATATTTCCAAATGGTCAAAATCAAACAAGAGAAAGTTACTGGATTATACCAACCGCTTAAAGTTCCGATTTGGAAGTGGGATTAGATATCGATTGATTCCATCAATGGGTTACCTTGATCAAGGATGGGAAATGAAAGCATCTAGGTTATCGTTTATAGATTGACCAAGAGTGCAAATTTTATTCTAGTAAAATCAACTATTACCATGAGAAATCTGGTAGAGATCACTACAACAAATTGACCATATTACAACTATGGAAAACAGTTGTAAAAGACTTTTTACAACGGTGGAGCCACCGTCGTCTATTAAGAAGTTGTAATAGACTAAAATCTTTTACAATATTTTCCACCGTTGTAGTAATACATATTACAACATTTTTGCACTGTTGTAGTGATACATATTACAACTTTTTTTCACCGTTGTAGTAATTCCTACTACAATTAATTATTACAATATGATTTTTGTTTCGTTATACATTACATTTCATATAAAAATAAATATTTTTATTGAATAAAATGATACTACTCTGAACTGAAATAATCAATTAATATTTTATTTCAATATTTGAATTAGTACAACTTTCTTCTCCACTATCATACAACTCACTTTTACATAATACAGTCATAGCAATACATACATTCCTCACTACAAACTGATCACGCAATACACTCAGTTACATACACACTTTCGTATAAATATACATAAACACTGACACACACCGAGTCTTTATGCTCCAGCATCCAATCCAGTTACCTGTCACAGAATTTTACATACGTTAATATAGGTTGGATGATCTTCATAAATTCGCTACTTAACATCGCAATCCTCAAGTAAGAAGAGGGATAACATATCATAGAGAAGTGTTGCATTGACAGGGATATTGCAATCACCTACAAATTAAATGCATCGATTTCATAAATATGATACAAATATGGGATTATACAACAGTGTAGGTAAGTATAAGAAAGAAATTTGGAAATAACACAATTAAGCTTCACCTTTAAAGCATCCGGGAGGCTCAGGTCCATATGCTAACAATGGAGGTATCATAAGCTTCTGCTTTCCTCTTGAGTTTTTTACAACAGAATTCATGAAATATACTACACAAAAAAGCAAATATAGATTATTATACATAGAGTGCAAGCAAATTAAATCTTGCCAACGTGCATTGGAGACACTCCACCATCTCCTAGAATCCCTTGATCCAGTCCTGGCAAAACTTGTAATTATAAGATGCCATGATAAAATGCATTATGAATTATGTTACTATTCCTACATTTGGTTTCGGATTTCGAACTTGTATATTCAAGTAAATAGAGCTAAATCTGACTTTGGATAATTCCACTAAATGCCGTTTGTTAGAACTTAAAAGCAACCATTTACTTTCAGTTAGCATTCTTGTAGAATAGTGATGTGTAGTACACAATTGCTACATTATAAGCAAACATTTAGTTTCATCAAATACATGAATCTTATGCAATGAAACTGTTCCTGTAAATGGCTTAGCATGCGAACTTGCAATTAGAAGCTCCTGAATGGGTAACAAATAACATGTAACAGTTTCTTTCATTTCGGTCCCCCTGCAGCAAACCAACATATAACAGTATAAATCTAATAACCATATTTCACCCTACTATTTCTAGTTGGACATAAAATAAATTTCAGCATCCTCAAGCTCGTTAATTCAGCTAATTTTAGGCTCATATTCAATTACAGGACAAGCAACTACATAGTTGCATAAATGAGAAAATTAAAGTAGCAGGAAAACATCAAGTAACATACCAACGTATAGAGTTATAACAATTTCAAAACAATCAATTTCATCCTAAGACATATAAAAGATAACATCAACAAAGTACGAAATTGGACCCATCAATCCTTGAAAACGTTTAATAAAAAGTACCTGTTGGTTGTCGGGAGAGGTGGATCCTCTCACTTGATCCATAATCAATGATGAAATCGCGAACAATAATCCGAGACGGAGCGAGAGAGGAGCCGGAGTCGCGAATAAAGTCAGAAGCCAGAAACGAAAGAGTACACCGCGAGTAGAGATCGAGTGACGGTCAGACCTGGTCGTGCGAAGAGAAAGGAAGGCTGGATCTCAAGAAACCGAAGGGATCGGGTAAAGGTTAGGGTTCGAAGCTGTAATTTGGGGGAGCGTCTCTTTCTTCATTGCCGATGGAAGAGGAAACGTGATAGACAGACAGAGCATTCTAGGGACAGCTATAATCGAAAACCTTGGGAAGGAACGAAAAGTTAAAGCCAATTTTTTTTGTTTTGGAACCAAATTTTTGCGTTTGGAGCCAAAAATTCCAACGCACATAACTTGATTTTGTTTTTATATTTTGCCAGATGATTTAGTATTCACAGTCAAAGAAAAGCTGAATTAAGCGAGACATACAGATCATCAAGAAATAAAGTGAAAAAATAAGACAAATTGTCATGCTAACCATTCAAAATAACATATAATTGAAGCTTCTATGATACTAAAAATATTAATTAAAAACAAATTCGAACTTTAACGGTGAAAATCAAGAAGATTTGCAGTATAATCAAAAATTTAAATGGTACCGATAGTTTTCCATAATAATTAAAATTCCACCAAAATTTAGAGAATCAAAAATTATAATTTAGAATTCATATGTAAAATTTTATATTAAATATACATATATAATATGAATTTCTTAAGAGTTGATTTTGTAACGTCCCAGATTTTCGGCCATTTACTTTGGAATATTTAAATGTGTTTATTTATTTTATTGGAAATAAAATGGGTTTATATCAAATTTAATTTATAAATGGAGTTCGAATATATATATATATATATAATTTATAATATAATTAAAACGAGCTCGAAACGATGTGGCAGTTCGTAATATTGAATTTCGAACTTTAATTGAATATACAGGATCCGATAGAAATCGGATTTCGGTGGAACAAGAAACGCTCGAATCCAGGTGATTATATTTTTCTAATGAAAAGGAAAAATCGAGATTTCGCCTTATATATTGCAAGATATGTCCAAATCAAATTTTTAAATAGTCGCTATAGAATCGTTCATCGACCTGAAATAACTGCATACTGAATTCGAATTTAGACAAGGTTCTTTTGAGATGTAATGTTAATTTAAATTTTAGAATTTTACTATAATTTTTAATTAATTAAATATGCAACTTTTTATTTGGGGTATTTTGCACACTATATCAATATTTTGGGATTTCACAATATAAGTTAACCTACCGATATTATTATATTTTTGGGATCGTGGGGCATTACCCGTCATAACGGTATTTTTATTTTTGTCTATACTCTTTCATAGATAAATGAAATTGTACGTAGCAATGGACACTCTACTAACTTAACCATACAAAATAAATGAGCACCATTTTTTTTGAAGTGACAATACACTGCTCTCACTTTGTTTCCCGAGATGCCAATAGCATAGTTTCCTATAACATACACATATAGAGAAAAGGATGAAAGCTTGTATGTATCTCACGTCCAAATACACACATCAATACAGTGTACTTTCTTGTCAACATGACCTAAGAGGAAATAGGACGTGCTTCTGCATGAAGTCCCCCTATGTAAAAATGTACAGCTAGCATAATACCAACCATATGCCTATAATGTACGCAGCGGTGTATTTTCATTTCGAGCAGACTTACGAATGAACATATGCACATGAAAATTTAACTAGTATAGCTACCCTACACCGTCCTCTCCCTCTATTCTAGCCTACGCATTGATATTTCTTTTCACATTTGAAACATCTACTCCATCAACTGAAAAGAAAAACGAAAGGAAATCTCATTATAGCTAACGTCTCTATGCACGACGCTACTCAATGTAGGAAAAGAAATCGTTCTTATCTGCTTCCTCGCCTATATATATATAGCTGCTTAGTCCTTTGTTTTTCAACAACCCAAACCGACTGCCACCATTAAATATTGCATACAGTAAAACTTTAAAAAAGAAAAACAACTCCACACATATGTAAATCAAATACTGGTGCATAGAGGATCATCCGCAGACTAGTTTCCAGCTCGTACCAGTTGCAAAGGAATATGCAAGTTTTTCTGTGATGGTTCATTTTGCTGTCGTGAAGACTAAGTGGAGAAGAACTGAAGGACGGAGTGGAAGAATGCAGTGGTTTTCAGTTCGTAGTTCATGAAGGAGTGGAACATGTTGTCAATGAGTGGAGCATGTTGTCGGAGCATTGTAGAGAAGAGGAAGTACAGTGGCAAGGAAGTTAAAGCTTGTACGGGTTTGCCAGGGAGTGTTGGTGGTGGCGCAGTCGTCGAAGAAGGGGGAGGCTCGCTGTGTAGGTGTTGAGTTGAGCAAACACTGTGAAGCTATGGGGAAACGTTGTTTTTTTTGTGGAGGAACAAAGCATTGGGAAGCATGGGGATGTGGAAGCGGTTTTAAGAAATGGGAAGAAGAGATGGAGGCGGGTGGAGAACAACAGGTAGACGTGGGCTTTTACTTATTGAATGGGCCAGTGGGCTTCCATATGAAAAAAAAAATTGAAAAAAGAAAGCAAGAAGAAAAAAAAGACGCTGGATGGTTTGAGAATGTTGACGGTCTATGTGTTGGTTTCCGTGTGAGTGTGTGGGAGAACATTGAAGAAGCAGGTGCTGGTTTTGAAACCATGGTGGAGGACCGTTTCGGTTTGAAGTGACTGAAAAGTCGGGATCGGCCTATTAAAGGGGCGGTGACATGGCGTGGGGTAGGAATGTTTCAACGTGAAGAAGTATAGTATCGGCCAAATTTGAGTTAACCAAAGGTAATCCGTGAATGTCCTGAGTTAGATAGCGACTATGGTTCTGAAAACAGCAAAGCAAGGGGAACAATGTAGCACTGTTAAATGATGAAGAGTCGTCGGCCTGTAACTATTAAAGGTGATTAAGTTACTAATTAAATAACTAATGAATTTATTATTTTATTAAACTGTGAACTTGTGTTTGGGTTACAGGAAGTATCAGACTAGGGAAGATGGTCCGTACAGTTAATTGGTGGAGGAGTATAGGAGCGGGTGGACCATTTAAGTGGGCTTCGACCTTTCAATGCTAAAGAATTGAAGAAAAACAAAAAGAACAAAGGGGCCGTTCGAATGGAACCACGGTAGAAATCGTGTTTTCTTTTGCCCCATCCCGAGATTTAAGGTGACGGATGATAAGGCCATACCATATAACGGTAATTTAGGGCGTTAGCTTAATTAATTTATATATATTAAGTCAAATATCATTTTAATTTTAATTAAACATTGTTGTAACGATAAAGTACTCATACATGATCAAAATCACGAAATAGGAGACGATGGAATCATGTCGACATCGTGTGTTTGTGTCGATTTTCGAGGTCGAAAATCCCTGGGTCGTTATAGTGGTATCAGAGCATACGGTTTAGTAATAACCTTGGCTCTGTGGAGTAACTCAATAGATATGGGATTAGTAAATTCCTAGATTGAGTTTGAGTATATATACGAGAGTGCGTATTTGTAATTTGAATATAAAATTGTTTTAAATTATTTTGTTAAGATGGTAAATGAAATATTTTTTCCCAAATTATATTTTATATAGAAATGAAAATAATTTTCTATACACTAATAATATTAGTGGTTGGTTGATTGTTTAGCTAGATTTGATTTGAATTCAAATTGAATTGATTGGGAAGAAAATCAATTAGTGAATGGAATTGGATATGAAACTTGACCTAGTTAAGTGAAATTGAATAAGATAAATTTGGGATTCAGAAATCGAGTGGATAATGGAAGTCGATAGGAAAGTAATCGATTTATATTGATAGTGACTACAGACCCGTAAATATCAATATTGTGTATTAATTGGTTTTGACCAAACCAGTTGAAGATAATAAGAAGTTAAATGAAATTGAGTTATTATCCCTGTATTTGTTATTTACTTTATAAGTAGAGTTAAGTGCAGAATTCTGAAGGTTGTAGAGATGATTTGGTTACACCGATTGGATGTACAACTTGGAAAAACAAAGATCGGTCGATTGATTTGCTGTGGGATTGGAATTGAGTTGCCCGACAAACAGGTGAACCTTAATATATTGATTAGAGTAGTTGATTTTTATCCCCTGAGTTGGGTAGCCATTTGGCTTTGGTTTTATTTTGGAGAAGTTAAGGCCCAGGGTGGCAGTTGTGGTTATTCTGATCGAGCCGTGCAGAGGAGGTGCTGGCAAGATTTTCGAAATTTTTTTAAAAAAAAAAATTTGAATTTGTTTTGGTAATAATTCAGAATTAATTATTGAGTTCGGCTCATTCTTCTTACCTTTTCGGGGACGAAATTCTTTTAAGGGGGGAAGAATGTAAAGTCCCAGATTTTCTACCATTTAATTTGGAATATTTAAATGTGTTTATTTGTTTTATTGGAAATAAAATGGGTTTTTATCGAATTTAATTTATAAATGGAGTTCGAATATATATATAATTTATAATATAATTAAAACGAGCTCGAAACGACGCGGCAGTTCGTAAATATTGAATTTCGAACTTTAATTGAATATACAGGATCTGATATAAATCGGATTTCAGTGAAACAAGAAACGCTCGAATCCAGGTGATTATATTTTTCTAATGAAAAAGAAAAATCGAGATTTCATCTTATATATTGCAAGATATGTCCAAATCAAATTTTTAAATAGCCGCTATAGAATCGTTCATCGACCTGAAATAACTGCATACTGAATTCGAATTTAGACAAGGTTCTTTTGAGACGTAATGTTAATTTGAATTTTAGAATTTTACTGTAATTTTTAATTAATTAAATATGCAACTTTTTATTTGGGGTATTTTGCACACTATATCAATATTTTGGGATTTCACAATATAAGTTAACCTACAGATATTATTATATTTTTGGGATCGTGGGGCGTTGCTCGTCATAACGGTATTTTTATTTTTGTCCATACTCTTTCATAGATAAACGAAATTGTACGTAGTACTGGACACTCTACAAACTTAACCATACAAAATAAATGTGCACCATTTTTTTGAAGTGACAATACACTGCTCTCACTTTGTTTCCCGAGATTCCAACAGCATAGTTTCCTATATCATACACATATAGAGAAAAGGATGAAAGCTTGTATGTATCTCACGTCCAAATACACACATCAATACAGTGTACTTTCTTGTCAACAGGACCTAAGAGGAAATAGGACGTGCTTCTCCATGAAGTCCTCCCATGTAAAAACGTACAGCTAGCATAATACCAACCATATGCCTATAATGTATGCAGCGGTGTATTTTCATTTCGAGCAGACTTACGAATGAACATATGCACATGCAAATTTAACCAGTACAGCTACCCTACACCGTCGTCTCCCTCTATTCTAGCCTACGTATTGATATTTCTTTTCACATTTGAAACATCTACTCCATCAACTGAAAAGAAAAACGAAAGGAAATCTCATTACAGTTGACGTCTCTACGCACGAAGCTACTCAACGTAGGAAAAGAAATCGTTCTTATCTGCTTCCTCGCCTATATATATATAGCTGCTTAGTCCTTTGTTTTTCAGCAACCCAAACTGACTGCCACCGTTAAATAGTGCATACAGTAAAACTTTAAAAAAGAAAAACAACTCCACACATATGTAAATAAAATACTGGTGCATAGAGGATCATCCGCAGACTAGTTTCCAGCTCGTACCAGTTGCAAAGGAGTCTGCAAGTTTTTCTGTGAGGTTTCATTTTGCTGCCATGAAGACTAAGTGGAGAAGAACTGAAGGACGGAGTGGAGGAAAGCAGTGGTTTTCAGTTCGTAGTTCACGAAGGAGTGGAACATGTTGTCGACGAGTGGAGCATGCTATCGGAGCATTGTAGAGAAGAGGAAGTATGGTAGCAAGGAAGTCAAAGCTTGTGTGGGTTTGCCAGGGAGTGTTGGTGGTGGCGCAGTCGTCGAAGAAGGGGGAGGCTCGCTGTGTAGGTGTCGAGTTGAGCAAACGCTGTGAAGCTGTGGGGAAACTTTGTTTTGTTTGTGGAGGAACAAAGCGTTGGGAAGCATGAGGATGTGGAAGCGGTTTTAAGAAATGGGAAGAAGAGATGGAGGCGGGTGGAGAACAATAGGTAGACGTGGGCTTTTACATATTGAATGGGCCAGCGTGCTTCCATTTGAAAAAAAAAAATTGAAAAAAAGAAAAAAAGAAGAAAGAGACGCTGGATGGTTTGAGAATGTTGACGGTCTCTGTGTTGGTTTCCGTGTGATTGTGTGGGAGAATATTGAAGAAGAAGGTGCTGGTTTTGAAACCATGGTGGAGGACCGTTTCGGTTTGAAGTGACTGAAAAGGTGGGATTGGCCTATTAAAGTGGCGGTGACATGGCGTGGGGTAGGAATGTTTCAACGTGAAGAAGTATAGTATCGGCCAAATTTGAGTTAACCAAAGGTAATCCGTGAATGTCCTGAGTTAGATAGCGACTATGGTTCTGAAAACAGCAAAGCAAGGGGAACGATGAAGCACTGTTAAACGATGAAGAGTCGTCGGCCTGTAACTATTAAAGGTGATTAAGTTACTAATTAAATAACTAAGGAATTTATTATTTTATTAAACTGTGAACTTGTGTTGGGGTTACAGAAAGTATCGGACTAGAGAAGATGGTCCGTACAGTTAATTGGCGGAGGAGTATAGGAGCGGGTGGACCATTTAAGTGGGCTTCGGCCTTTCAATGCTAAAGAATTGAAGAAAAACAAAAAGAACAAAGGGGCCGTTCGAATGGAACCACGGCAGAAATCGTGTTTTCTTTTGCCCCATCTCGAGATTTAAGGTGACGGATGATAAGGCCGTACATATAACGGTAATTTAGGGCGTTAGCTTAATTAATTTATATATAATAAGGTCAAATATCATTTTAATTTTAATTAAACATTGTTGTAACGATAAAGTACTCATACATGATCAGAATCACGAAATAGGAGACGATGGAATCATGTCGACATCGTGTGTTTGTGTCGATTTTCGAGTCGAAAATCCCTGGGTCGTTACAGATTTTTACTAAAATATTAAATATTAATGATTAATAATAGTTATTATTAATTATTACCATTTTTCCAAAGTTATAACTGAATTCTGACTATTAAAAGTTAATTATTATGTAAATGTTATTGATTATATACTATTAAATATTTGATAGTAATTTTTAAAAAGTAACTATTATTTATTAATCATCAATTAAGCGGTTTTTATCTAATCTAATAGTAATTAATAGTAATTAGTATTAATTTGTAAATTTATTATTGAATATGAATTATTGTTAAATGTTAATATTACTAATTATTAAATACAAATTGTTATTAATATTTAATAGGTCTCTAATACAAGAAATAGAAAAAGGAGTTACTAAAAATAAGTTTAAACAACTTTCTAATTTAACTATTAATTATCAGAAATTAATTAGTATATATTAGTTATTACAATAGACAAAAAAGTAAAGTTGTGGTATATATGTTTATTACAACAGTGATTTTTTCACAGTTGTAAAAAAACATTTATTACATTAGTACGTTTTGCACAGTTGTAAAAAAGCATTTATTACAACTGTGCTTTTCACATAGTTGTAAAATTACAGTTGTAATATGGTCTTTTTGTTGTAGTGGATAAATATGTAGCAGATTGTTTGATAGCATGGTATTCCGAGTAGTATAATCATTGATCGAGACCGTATCTTCAGTAAAAAATTTAGGATGCATTGTAGATGACTTTATATACAAAATTGAGTATTGGCACAAGATACCATCCTTACACTACACATAAATGGTCTAATGCAACGATTTTGCAAGGTGTTGCCGGCCAAAATGTGACGATAGGTATAATATTTTGGTCCTACTGCAATTTTCTATTTTTTATGTTTACTTAGCCATAAATATGTGTTGGCCTAGCTAAACAAGTGTAACACGATGCGACATTTTATATAATGTTGCTGTAGCAGACCTTTCCATATCTTAGCAATGATCTACGTGAATCAGACCTATCTTGGAGAACGTGACACCGCATCAATCCTAATCGCTTCTCGCCAAACAACAACTTTTCTTTGGCGCAATTCATTCCTTACCCTCTTTTTGTTCCCCTCCATCTTATTTTTATTTCTCCACTTCCCAATTTTGTTAACTGTTGACGTGGAAAATTTTGCATGCCAACGCCCAATGTGTATGCAAGTGTATTAACAACCATGTAATCTAAATAATCAGGAAAGTAAATGCGGGGGGACACACCTTTTTATAGTGGTTCGGCACCAACGCCTATGTCCACTTTATAATGATCATTCATCATATGATATCCGATTACAATGTTGTACAAGCTTAGGCAATATTCGAGTACAAAGTGTTAAAATCTAATAACAAAATGTATGTTTATCTACACTTTGACTAAAATGTCCTTCTTCTTCGTTGAGATGAGTTGACTTGGTTAGCTATGTCCAATTTGAGCTTCAATGTCCAAGAATGATCCAAAGTGCCTGAAATAGTACAAAAGCGGTGTATGTATCCTTGTTGATGTCCAAGTGTTGATGGAAAACATGTATACAATGTTTTAATTGTCCATGCCATGTCCAACGGCTATGGAGAAAGATTTGGCAGCCATTAATATGTCTTTGGAGCTCTAGAAATCCAAAAATTCCAAGGGGGAAGCCCCAAACGAAGGCCAAGGCTTGGGGTATTTTTAAGAGGGAGGTTAGGTGAGAGTAGGTAGCGAATGAGGACCATAAGCCAGAATTTCAAACCCTTGAAGGAGCCATGCAACATGAAATTTGTACCCCGTAGGGTTACGAAATTTATACCCCTGAAGGATACAAATTTTGTACTCTTCCAAGGGGTACCGAATTTCGTAAACCTAGAGGGATAAAAATTTTCGTATCCCCCTTGGGGAAACAGTAAAGTGTAAAAGGGAGGCCTAAAATTCTAGTGCTGGGGGGCCTGGATTCCCACTGGCACTATGCCCGGACCCGCTGACGGCTCGACACGCGGCTCGCCTTCTACAAGAATTACAGTGCATAGCATCGTACCAATTGTTCTCCGGCCAAAAGATGTCATCTGATAGGCGGTTCGGGCCTTATATGTTTACGACGTGACTTCGACCAAACTGCTTTGTGTTTTCTGATGCTTGAGCGCGTTACTAACCAGGAACTTGATGTGTGACAGCTTTGACTAAAAAGCATGTCAGTGTTTGCCCCCAAAAACATACCTTACTTGATCCAAAGGACGTGTGTTTTGCGAGAAAAAGAGAAATCCAGTAACCAAAGCCAGGATAAGTCCAAATTAAGCTTCTATATCCAAAAAACCGAAGAGCCACGATCGCGCTAGATCGTATTGACCATAAATCCAAAGCCTGTAAACCAGAAGTCCACGATCGCTTCAGATCGTATTATCCATTAAGCAGAAAACCAAAAAGCCAGAAATCCAATGAAAGTCAACGATTCCAATCATATTATTCAAAAAACTACGACTGCTTTAGATCGTATTAAGAGAAGCCAGCGATCACTTGTGATCCTATTGATAGAAGATCACGATCACTTCGGATCGTATAAATAGAAATCCATGATCACTTCAGGCCCTATTATTTAGACATTCGCTGAAAGCCTACAATCAGTTTGGATCGTTCATAGATAACCAGAATAGCCAGAATATCCGAGGGACTGGAGGATCCCAGTAACCTGCATAGAAAAGGAGTACACATAACCATATGTGAGTGATCTTATCACATTACTGACAAGGCTGCCACATGTCATCGTATTCTTCCAAGGTGATCTTGTTGAGTCAAGATCGTCGAGGGATGCGACATCATCCTTGGTGATATTACATTTTCAAAACAACCAAGGGATGTAATTTCGTCCTTGGTCATCATGCATTCGCAATACAACTAAGGGATTCATTTCTTCCTTGGTATGATCATGCTCGCGAGACAACCAAGGGATACATTTCATCCTTGATCTGCTCGCATTCACAAAATAGCCAAGGGATGCATTTCATCATTGGTCTGCTCGCATGGCCCCTACCTGGCGCGCCAAAATGTTAACGTGGAAAATTGTCGCATGCCAACACCCAATGTGTATGCAAGTGCATTAAGAACACCGTAATCCAAATAAGCAATAAAGAAAATGCGGTGGGACACAACTTTTTGTAGTGGTTTGGCACCAATGCCTACGTCCACTTTATAATGATCATTCATCATATGATATATGATTAAATGTTGCACAATCTTAGACAATATTCGAGTACAAAGTGTTAAAATCGAATAACAAAATGTACGTTTATTCTACATTCTGACTAAAATGACCTTCTTCTTCATTGAGATGAGTTAACTTTGTCAACTATGTCCAATTTGAGTTCCAATGTCCAAAAATTATCCAAAGTGTACGAAAAAGTCCAAAAGCGGTGTGTTTATCCTTGTAGATGTCCAAGTGTTGATGGAAAACATTTATGCCGCGTTTTAATTGTCCATGCCATGTCCAATGACCATGGAGAAAGAGTTGGCAGCCATTAATGTTTTGGAGCTCTAAAAGTCCAAAAATTCCAAGGAAGAAGCCCCAAATGAAGGCCAAGGCTTTGGGTATTTATAGGAGGGAGGTTAGGTGGGACTAGAAAGGAAATGGGGACCATAATCCAGAATTTCGGACCCCTAAAGGAGCCAAGCAACAGGAAATTCATACCCCCCAAGGTGGCATGAAATTTGTACCCTTGAGGGATATGAATTTCGTACCCCTCCAGAGGGTACAAAATTTCGTACCCCCGTAGGGATACAAATTTTCGTATCCCCCGGGGGATATGGGAAAGTGTAAAAAGGGGGCCAAAATTCTGGTGCTACAGGATTATAAAATTCTGGCTCACCTTCTACAAGAATTACAGTGAAAAGTATCGTACTAGATGTTCTCGGGCCCAAAAGATGTCATCTGATAGGGGTTTCAGGCCTTTTATGTTTACGACGTGACTTCGACCAAACTGCTTTGTGTTTTATGACGCTTGATGGCATTGCTAACTAGGAACTTGACGTGTGACAGCTTTGACTAAAAAGCATGTCATCATTAACAAAATAACATTTTCTTTTGCAATCCGAAATAACATTTTGATTCTTCGGTTCGATTAGGACTTTGATTGGGGGTTCAGGCTTTGTTCAACGATTTCAGTTCAATTAGAGCTTAGATTTGGGGGTTAAAGCTTTGTTCAACGATTTTGGTTCAATTAGGGTTTCTATTTGGGGGTTCAAGCATTGTTCACATCACTTTAGGGCTTTAATTTCGATTTTGAGGTATAATACTCTCTCACATCACTTTAGTGTTTCAATTTAAACTACTTATAAATTCTTAGGTCGGCCTGTATTAACAATTCGACTTTTCCTAGGTTTCCTCTTATTGGACACATACACACATTTCATATAGGATGGGGAATCCATGCATCTCACATTTCATCACAAGGGTACATTTAAGAAGGAAGAATATGTTGGTGGAACCTTTACTGTGGTAGAGGGCGTTAATCTGGATTACTTCTTGCACGTACTGCTTATGGAGTTCATGAAGGATGACCTTTTCTACAATGAAATAGGAGGGATTTGTATAAAATATGGGGAGAACGATGGGTGGAAGTCACTGACGAATGATATAGACCTCTCTGAATTTGTCAATGGAGCTAACAGTGGTGGCAAATTGGATTTTCATATCGATAACGTTGTTGATGCTGCAATTGAGCCACTGAGGCAAATGCAGCCGCATGTAACCACATTCAATGGAACAATTTGAACTCATTAAGTATTAAGAAGAAGTTGGAATCATGTATTCAACCAGGGGAAGACGAAGATATAGATGAAAATGGAAAGTAGGTTCGAAGAATTCTAATTATGATGATCTTATTGTAATTTGAATATTTTGTACCACTCTTGCAACGTACTTACTATGATTTTCTTGTTTATTATACTTGCGGAATGTTAATTTACCACCTCCACCATCTCTGAAAGACTATGATATAAAGAGACCTGAGAATTTGATGAGGAATAACGAACTTCTCGCTTCTCTAGGTGTGCCTAAAATTTCAGCTGAATTGATAAATGCAAGCCATAGAAAAGATGCGAAAGGATGTGGATAGTGAGGAATATAATTTGAACCACGAGAAGCATAACGAAGATGATACTTCACAAAGTCCATGAAAGGTGTGTGATAGCTACATATCTTATTTTTTAAGCTTCTGAAGATAATAATTATAAAATCCAATCTTATTTCCTACTTATATATAAAGTTTAGTGTAACAACCCGCATTCTACGTATCTAGGATCGTAGAATATTTATTTCTTTTTTGTATGTAGTCGTATGGCCGTGTAACTTTGGGAGACAACTATTGGAGTCATTTCCCATGTTCATGATTTTTGCCAATTTTTAAATGACCATTTTGCCCCTAACCGATATTGTTTTGGCCATAACTTTTGATTGGAAAGGAATTTTGACCTGAAACCATTTTCATTAGATTCGTTTGATGGTTTACCTTTCCGTAGAGTGGTCACATTAGCCAAACGGATTCACCGTTTGGGAGATATGGTTGAAACAAGTTTCAGATAGTGAAAAACAACTAATTGGGCTTAATCGGGTGATTAGCAGCTAGGCCCAATGGGGGATTTCGGGATTAGAGGTATTTAAGGGCTGTTAGGGTTAGGATTTCGGTTTTCCACTCATTTTCTCAGCCGCCACTTACCTCCTTCAAGCTCTAGCAATGGCCTCCATCTCCTAAAACACTCCAAAACACCTTTTTGTCATTTCTAGTCACTTTCTAATCGGAGATTAAGCAAAACTACATCAAATCAAGGGAGGGTAGCACCAAATCAGAGAGAGAGAGCTGCTGGAACACATAGGGATTGGATCCAAATCAGAGATTATTTCAGATCTAAAGTTTGTTTGTGGCTAAGGTGAGTGATTTGCATTGTTTTTCACTAATTACGGCTAGTTATGGTAATTAGCGAAGATTAGCGAAATTATGGCTCAGAAAAATCTAGAAAAATTCCTAAAATTCTAAAACATCATTTTATGCCTCTGATATGAATTTGGGTTAATTTCGACTAATTTTGCAAATCCCGGAATTTGGGGGATTAAGGGGTGATTAGTGGGAATTAGCGAATTTATGCATGTTAAAAATCTAGAAAAATATTCATAAATTCTGAAATATTGTTTTAGACCCCTGTTAGAAAATTTGGGTAATTTGGTTAAGTTTTGCTAATCATACTGTTAGTTGTTTTTAAACATGATTAAGGGGAAAAATATGAGTTTTTGTGTATGTTTGATCCGTTTTGACCTACCATATTGATGTTTTGCTGTTTGTGGATGTTTATACATGTTGCTATGATTGTATGGTATGCTTTGTGATTTTTTAGAATAATTAGATTGGTCGAAAACGCCGTCGAATGGCGTAAACAGTTTGTTGGAAGAAGTGCAGGAAATAGATCGGATCGTAGGAGGGGTATCACGACCCAACCTGATCGTGCCTAATATCCACGAGTCGATCGCCTAAGTAAGCCACGAGCCGAGCTAGTATACGAGTCGCTCACGATCCAGCTATCTCCGATCCGTTCGCCTCTGAAGTCCTCCGATCTGAACTGCTCGAACACATGGACCACGAACCGGTGCACTCCACGACATGATTCGAAGAGAAGACCATGACCCGATCCAGACGAGGTAGCACGAACCAAACCGATGGACCCGAAGCTTGGCCACGACCCGATCCGATGGAGCTGGAGGACCACGAGATGATGGCGCGACCCGATCCGAATGGAGGAACTCGACCCGAACAAGTATGGTGACTGCAGACTGAACCAGGAAGCTTGAACGCGAGGTATGAGCTGTTAACTGAATGAAGACCGATCCGGAGGAGACAAAACCCGAGATGCAAAGGTAGTCCAAATGGGAAGCTTGAACTCAGGATCCAGTTGGGAACCAACGAGTTAACTTCACGATTGGGCTTTGCTGCGGGACGTGTGCAAAGGGGTTATCGATGCCTATCACTTTGGTTTACCACTGATAGATGGATTAGGGGCTCGTAGTGTAGTTATACGGGGTTGGACTCCGTCATGGCCCAAAGGATTAGGTGAACAGAGTAATGGGTATCATATGCTTTACGCACTAAGTGAGAGATGTGAGGATGGTTGCTACGCTTGATTTGTTTGCTATCACTATGACATGCACACCCCCACCCCCGTATTCTTTACACCATATGTTTAGTGGCACCTTAGAGTATTGTACGGTATGTAGTGCTAACTCTTTGGTTGCAGGTCCAGGTTCAGGTATGATTGGATTATACCTGTTATTGTTTTGTTTTGCTGCTTATCGCTCATACCAGACTTTTTGTTTGACCCAGAGTTTTATGTCTCCTCTTATTACTCTGGGTGCTCACACGAGCAGACTAGAGACAGGTTAGTTGGGTATGCACGGGTAGCTGATCTAGAGACGAGCAGGAGGCTTCCACGTATGATATATATAGTATTCTCCTTGTGTTGTTGAAGATCACTGCTTGGGCATTAGTCGTGCATCTTCTACTTTACCTTTCTTTTGTTTTAGAGACAGTAAATTTGGAAAGCTTTAATAAGCTGTATTTGGATTTCCGCTGCTATGTTGGTTTAGTTTTCAGCTTATGCACTGTCTCGTCTGTTTTATGTCAAGTATATTATTATTATTATATTTTGTTCCATGCGCTGTGAGACATTCTACAGGTTCTTTGTTAGTTCATTCTCTTCTTTCCTTTCTTTGGTGACTGTTCCGTGCTAGTCGGGCATGTGTACAGCGCACTTTCGGAGGAAATGCCGGCTGGTGCGGGGCGGGCCGTCACATTTGGTATCAGAGCTCTAGGTTGCGTAGTTAACCTAGGGAAGTCATCAGGGAGAGATAGTATACGTATATGAGAGCGCATATTTGTTATTATTTTGGTTTTCAAAAGCTATATATATATATACTATTAGTAGTATAAGGATGAAGTCGTACTGCACTAGCACCACTATGGAGATGGTTAATCGTTTTCTCTTTACAGATTGAACGATGAGCCGATATGTAAGAGGTGCCGGTAGGGGAGCTAATAATGGTAATGCCGCTGACATGAGGACGATGTTTACTAACCTCATGAGGGAGATGCTTAGGGATGTTCAGAGGGTAGCTCCGGATGCCGGTAATGGTGGTGGTCCAGTAGTGCAGGCGCCTAGGGCCGATTTCGCCAAGTTGTGCAAGGATTACACTAACCTTGATGGGAAGTCGTTCCACGGAATGGAGTCGGCCACGGATGTTCAGGATTGGCTGGATAGCTGTGATCGTATCTTCGACAACTTGGGTATCGAGGATGCGATGAAGAGAAGGCTAGCGTCTCGTCAGCTGCAAGGGTGAGCGATGAATTGATGGAATGCCATTAGAACAGCTACTCCAGAAGATCAGGTTACTTGGGATCAGTTTAAGGCTCGCTTTAGCGACAAGTTTATCCCAGCTGCTCAGAAGTCGGAATTGTTTAGGAAGTTCTTGGAGCTTAAGCAGAGTGGTAGGGCAGTCTCGGAGTATATTGCTGAGTTCGACACATTGTCGAAGTATGGGTTATCCCTTATCGATACTCCTGAGAAGAAGAATGAGAAGTTCATTACTGGTTTGGATGGATACTTGGGGGAAAAGCTTATTAACCACATCGATGAGACGTTTGAATCGATCGTGGGGAAAGCACTAAGGTCAGAGAGTCTTTAACCTAAGCCAAAGACTGAGATTGCTATTGCATCTGCAGAGGAGCCAAAGCCGCAAGTAGGCGGTGGAGGCAAGAATAATTCCCAGAATAAGAGGAAACAAGACCAAACCATGGTCAGAATAAGAAAAATATGAAAGATGGCGAGTGGTTTAGCTGTGGTAAGAAGGGCCACTATGCCAGAGATTGTCGGGAAAAGCCTGGGGAAAGGAAGTGCTTTAATTGTGGCCAAGCGGGACATCACAAGAACGAATGTCCACAACCTCCTAGGGAGAAGCAGATCGTGAAAGCATATGCTATCAACGTTGTTCCTTCTTCGTCGAATTCCCCAACTGCAGCGCAGAAGGAAAAAGGTGTCGTTATTCGAGGTATGCTTTCTATTTAAGATGTTTTGATCAGGTTTTGTTTGACAAACCTGAGTTAGTCGATAGACCTTTAGTAGTGACGAACCAGATTGGTGGTTCGGCTAGCCTCAGTATGATTTACCGTAACGTGGTCTTATCGAATCATGGATGTAAGTTTGTTTATGTTTGCTTTGTTTAGTCTTTACTGGGTTTAGCATTATTTTGGGGAGTCGATCTACTCCAGGGGAATAGGGTGGTATTAGGTACCTACCTAGTGATGGAGATAGTAACTGGAGTTAAAGAAGCTAAGAGGTTATCGTTGTAATAAGTTCTAGTTGTCTCTGGGAGGAAAATGAGTGCTCTAGTGCTAGATCGTTTCGCTAATATCACTTCACGTGGATTGTCCAAATTCAGAGGAGATGTTCCTTAGGTGCTTGTCTGATATTGGTTTAGGCCTTTGAGGCTTGTGCTTGGGGAATGTCGAGTTTGACTAGGATGGTTTGCGTGAGGGATAAGTAGTCATTGTGATTTTCATTGGATGATACCTTGGTTTACTCGAGGAGTGATGTGCAGCTGTGACAGGATAAGACTGTTCGATGGTATGGACTGCCCCGAGTTAGACTCGATAGGATTATGAGATGACTCGAGTGGGACTCGAGAAAGATGCAAAGTAATGGATTGTTTAGGACCTTATGTTGATGTTCTTTTTGAAGAAATAGGATGTATTCGTCGATCATGAAAGATGCAACGAACATTAGGACGATTCAAGTTGGACTTGAACTCGTAAAAGAAAATGGGTGTTCGTTGATCTTGGAGATGCAACGAATAGGGAGATGACTCACGTTGGACTAGGGTCTGTAGGTAATGGATACTCAAGAGTGGGTCTGAGTTTATGGGTAATAGATTGACTCGAGTTGGACTTGAGAAGGCTGCAAGGAATTGGATTGACTCGAGTTGGACTCGAGAGGGCAGCAAGGTAATGGATAGACTTGGGTGGGACTCGAGTGTTTCAGGCGGACTAAAAGCAGAGGTATCTGGGGACGCCCACTTACCCTGGATCCGTTGGACGTGATCTAGTTATCCTTGGAGGATAAACGTACGTTGGACGTACGGTAGTCCGTTTGGAGGCAGAGTTTCCATTAGTTATTGATGTTGGTTGGACCAGACATATAGGTATTGACGTATTCATGGATTTAGCAGGTGATAGATAGGATTTGTTTGATGGATGCTATGGTTGTTGTGTTTGTTATTACCTTTCTTCTCTTGAGTATCACCTATAGGATCCTGTTGAATGGAAATAGGGTAAGTTCGTTGATCATGGTGATATGACGAGTGTAAGATACTTTATGTTAGACTTGAAGTATGTTGGGCATTGTGGAGCGTCCGTTGTCTTGGAGATTCAACGGATATAGGAGTTTCAGTTGGACTTGGACTCATAGGTAGAGTACCTAGATTCATTGGATGAGTCTAGTTCACCTTTGGAAGGTGAATGTACGTTGACGTACAGTACGGATATATGTAGAGTACCTAGATTCATTGGATGAGTCTAGTTCACCTTTGGAAGGTGAATGTACGTTGGACGTGCAGTATGAATATGGGTAGGGTACCTGGGTTCATTGGATGAATCTAGTTCACCGTTAGATGGTGAATGTATGTTAGACGTACAGTGCAAATGTTGGTGTAGTGCCTAGGGTCATTGGATGGGTCTAGTCTGCCTCTAGGAAGAGAATGTACGTTGGACGTGCAATACGAATGTAAGAAGGACTTAAGTTGGACTTAAAAGAACATTTGGAATGTAGTTGAAAATTTGGCATATAGGTTTGGATTACCTAAGAAAATGACAGTATAGACGAGTGCCATAGTATCGGACTGTGTGCGATAGCTGATGCATTGAGTAAGAGACATGCCAGTTTAGAGGCTATTTTTCTGGAATGGAAGCAACTAGAGTATATCACGGGATATGACTTCAAACCTAAGTGTGAATTGGATTCAGAAACGCTAGTAAGCTTGACGATTAGATCGATCTTGATTAAGTGGATCGGTTCCAGTTAGAGGGACGATCCCAACCTATTAGAATTTACCTCTAGGGTAGAGATGGGAATCGATGGCGAGAGAATGACTGTACTTGGGAAGTAGAGAATGACATAATAAAGTCGTATCCAAAGCTCTTTGCCTGGTAAGATTTTAGCAGTGATGATTCTTCCCTTGTTAGTAAACCGCATGTTAGGGCAGAATGGTTCTGTTTGTTTTACATGTTTGATTGTTGTATATGGTTGGTAGGCATGCGGGATCCTTTGTATGTTTTGGGTTAAGGAATTTCAAGGACGAAATTTCTTAAGGGGGGGAGAATGTAACAACCCGCATTCTACGTATCTAGGATCGTATAATATTTATTTCCTTTTCATATGAAGTCGTATGGCCGTGTAACTTTGGGAGACAACTATTGAGGTCATTTCCCATGTTCATGATTTTTGCCGATTTTTAAATGACCATTTTGCCCCTAACCGATATTGTTTTGGCCATAACTTTTGATTGGAAAGGAATTTTGACCTGAAACCACTTCCTTTAGATTCGTTTGATGGTTTACCTTTCCGTAGAGTGGTCACATTAGCCAAACGGACTCACCGTTTGGGAGATATGGTTGAAACAAGTTTCAGATAGTGAAAAACAGCTAATTGGGCTTAACCGGGTGATTAGCAGCTAGGTCCAATAGGGGATTTCGGGATTAGAGGTATTTAAGGGCTGTTAGGGTTAGGATTTCGGTTTTTCACTCATTTTCTCAGCCGCCACTTACCTCCTTCAAGCTCTAGCAATGGCCTCCATCTCCTAAAACACTCCAAAACACCCTTTTGTCATTTCTAATCACTTTCTAATCGGGGATTAAGCAAAACTACATCAAATCAAGGGAGGGTAGCACCAAATCAGAGAGAGAGCTGCTGGAAAACATAGGGATTGGATCCAAATCAGAGATTATTTCAGATCTAAAGTTTGTTTGTGGCTAAGGTGAGTGATTTGCATTGTTTTTCACTAATTACGGCTAGTTATGGTAATTAGCGAAGATTAGCGAAATTATGCCTCAGAAAAATCTAGAAAAATTCCTAAAATTCTAAACATCATTTTATGCCTCTGATATGAATTTGGGTTAATTTCGACTAATTTTGTAAATCCCGGAATTTGGGGGATTAAGGGGTGATTAGTGGAAATTAGCGAATTTATGCATGTAAAAAATCTGGAAAAATATTCATAAATTCTGAAATATTGTTTTAGAACCATGTTTGAAAATTTGGGTAATTAGGTTAAGTTTTGCTAATCATACTGTTAGTTGTTCTTAAACATGATTAAGGGGAAAATATGAGTTTTTGTGTATGTTTGATCCGTTTTGACCTACCATATTGATGTTTTGCTATTTGTGGATGTTTATACATGTTGCTATGACTGTATGGTATGCTTTGTGATTGTTTAGAACAATTAGATTGGTCGAAAACGCCGTCGAATGGCGTAAATAGTTTGTTGGAAGAAGTGCAGGAAATAGATCGGATCGGATCGCAGAAGGGGTATCACGACCCAACCTGATCGTGCCTAATATCCACGAGTCGATCGCCTAAGTAAGCCACGAGCCGAGCTAGTATACGAGTCGCTCACGATCCATCTATCTCCGATCCGTTCGCCTCTGAAGTCCTCCGATCTGAACTGCTCGCACACATGGACCACGAACCGGTGCACTCCACGACATGATTCGAAGAGAAGACCACGACCCAATCCAGACGAGGTAGCACGAGCCGAACCGATGGACCCGAAGCTTGGCCATGACCAGATCCGATGGAGCTGGAGGACCACGAGCTGATGGCGCGACCCGATCCGAATGGAGGAACTCGACCTGAACCAGTATGGTGACTGCAGACTGAACCAGGAAGCTTGAACGCGAGGTATGAGCTGTTAACTGAATAAAGACCGATCCGGAGGAGACCAAAACCCGAGATGCAAAGGTAGTCCAAATGGGAA
This sequence comes from Allium sativum, assembly GCA_030737875.1. Lineage (NCBI taxonomy): Eukaryota > Viridiplantae > Streptophyta > Magnoliopsida > Asparagales > Amaryllidaceae > Allium > Allium sativum. Next base: position 91,737,994 of record CM060916.1, on the reverse strand, counting down.
GCTTGTACTCAGGATCCAGTTGGGAACCAACGAGTTAACTTCACGATTGGGCTTTGCGGTGGGACGTGTGCAAATGGGTTATCGATGCCTATCACTTTGGTTTACCACTGATAGATGGGTTAGGGGCTCGTAGTGTAGTTATACGGGGTTGGACTCCGTCATGGCCCAAAGGATTAGGTGAACAGAGTAATAGGTATCGTATGCTTTACGCACTGAGTGAGAGATGTGAGGATGGTTGCTTTGCTTGATTTGTTTGCTATCACTATGACATGCACACCCCCACCCCAGTATTCTTTACACCATCTGTTTAGTGGCACCTTAGAGTATTGTACGCTTTGTAGTGCTAACTCTTTGGTTGCAGGTCCAGGTTCAGGTATGATTGGATTATACCTGTTATTGTTTTGTTTTGCTGCTTATCGCTCATACCAGACTTTTTGTCTGACCCAGAGTTTTATGTCTCCTCTTATTACTCTTGGTGCTCACACGAGCAGACTAGAGACAGGTTAGTTGGGTATGCACGGGTAGCTGATCTGGAGATGAGCAGGAGGCTTCCACGTATGATAGATATAGTATTCTCCTTGTGTTGTTGAAGATCACTGCTTGGGCATTAGTCGTGCATCTTCTACTTTACCTTTCTTTTGTTTTAGAGACAGTAAATTTGGAAAGCTGTAATAAGCTGTATTTGGATTTTCGCTGCTATGTTGGTTTAGTTTTTTTCAGCTTATGCACTGTCTCGCCTGTTTTATGTCAAGTATATTATTATTATTATTATTATATTTTGTTCTATGCGCTGTGAGACATTCTACAGGTTCTTTGTTAGTTCATTCTCTTCTTTCCTTTCTTTGGCGACCATTCCGTGCTAGTCGGGCATGTGTACAACGCACTTTCGGAGGAAATACCGGCTGGTGCGGGGCGGGCCATCACATTTAGAGAACTAAAAAAGTTTCCTGTTAGTTGACTACAAACTCGTTCAACTAGTTGTAAGGCAAAGGAAAATGAAATGTTTAGAACCATAAGCCCTAGCCTAAGCCTGTTAGTAAGTGGAACTGAGAAGGATGTTAAAGGACAATGAACAATGGCTGATTATTTTGCTCTATGGGAATGAAAAAAGAAAATTGCTGCAAAATCTAGTGCAAGTGGTATGGAAAATAAGGACGTAGCGGAAAAAGTCTTGCCAGACTACGACAACCCACCCGTAATGGGCCTAAATTTCGACCGAGAAAATCTCACACAGTGGAAAGAGAAAATATAACACTAAAATAAGATGTACCATTTATTTAAAAATCTTCGAAATACAGCTGTCACGGTTATATCTTTTCAATGGGTACATCGAATAGTTCATTCTCACAAGTTTCCAAAAGATGAAAAGAAATAACTACCAATCATAGCATAACAACTTCGTCTTCTTCGTTAGCTTCAATCATGTCTTCGTCCACGTCTTTTACCTTATCTACTGACCTGTTGGATATGTTAAGGAGACGGGTTAGGATATAAAGTTCTGTGTGACTGAAATATGGTGTTACTTAATGTCCATACCCAATATTTTTAGCAGGTTACATATGTCAAGGTATGTCTATGCAGCACACAACAAACACTAAGTATCTTACCAATGGTGTGGATATTCATCTCAATCGCCCATTAGTGTGTTTTTAAGGTACAGACCCAACAAGGTGGGCATTCTCAATCACTTATGGCCCTATTAAAGGTTGATTCTTATAATCTCTTATAACCTTGAGGCGGACCTCTAGCCCCTTAAAACCTTGTCCTAATACATTAACATTCTTAGATCTATACTCTCACTTGTAATATGAGAAGTAGTATTATGAAGGTTACTACTTAACTGATATTACGGTAGGACACCTATGTCGCTTAAGACTTCCCTTAGACAGTTGGTGAGCATGCAATGGCCACATATATTTCAAATACCAACAAATCTCTAGTTGAGCCCTTACAAGCTTTTAGAGGAAGTGGATATCCCCATGAACAAACCTACTCTGTTACTGTTTATGCCTAACCAATTTTAGAGAAGGAGGACCCAAAGACTTACTTCAAATCTAATAAGGGTGGGTCCCATGACATTGGTTCCTCTCCAAGGAATAAACTTTAGAGGAATCCTAGTCCTAACCACTTAAGACCCAAACTAGATATAAAGAGAGTTATCCACTTAAGACCTTTTCAAGGATTGGTAAACCTTCCTATTTTCACACACAATAGACTTATATATATATATATATATATAAATATAGTTGTATATAAATATACACACTAGACTCCACACATTAAACCATACACTAGTAGATGTTGGATATGCCGGTAAGTTTCGGTCAGACTTCTACTATAAGTTGGTTTAACCCTGTTTCTAGTGTACATAGTTTTTGAATGTCCCATGGCACCTAGACTTCTCACATTAGTTGGACCCACTTATGGTTGTTGAATTTGCTAGTCGCTTCCGGGTAGACTTTTACCATAAATGGCAACTAACCTTGTGTCTATGTGTCACTATTCACACACAAGCTATCAAATATATATTTATTATGGGGACATTTCATATTCGATATCTAACCAATTAGCATTTATTACTCTAATACAACGTTAATTACATTGATTACATTTATATAAGTATAATAATTATTTCATCTAAATAACGTAAATATTTGTACAATTAAGGATACGTTCTACCAAGATGGCAATGGTCAATTTGTCCAATTCAAGGTGTAAAAGTTAGTTTTACCGTACTTTTACCGCTACAACTTAGGCATAATGGCATAGTAGCAATATAACAAATAACAGTGAATGGAAAATATACATAAATACACATTTCAACTTGCATCCTAGGCGTGTTGGAATGATCTCAATACTGGATTAAAAATAGAGTATTACATACATTTATACATGTATGTTTATAATTTTCACTTTGTCTATTTCACCTCTTTTCGGGTATTATGCACATAAAAACGTTTATATTTGACATATTTCAAGTATGAATACGATTGGATTCAAAATAGAATCCAAACCTAATCAGATCACGAATTACCCATATCTAAACCATTTTAGGTTACAATCAAATGTTTGATGAAGGTGAATTATACAAAATAGAAACAATAATAGCAACACCCATTTTCATCTTTAACCCAATATTACAATCACAACTCCACAATTCCCAAATAATCATGACAATTCCTACGCAATTACAAGGTAGAGGATTTGGGGGTTTTAGTGTTTATATTATATGTTTCCAAATTCTCATAGGCATATCTTTCAACATGATAATCTAATAAAAATATGAACATGCCTAAGTAAATGATATTCCACTCACAGATCTAGGCAGAACAAAGAGAAATCTGTAGTAGATATAGATCCATGCTTTAATCTTTTCGGTCAAACGTTTTCCAATAATTCTCTAAATATATATACACACATATACAAGAAACATGCATTAGAATCTTATATACATATATTTATACAAAATTCCAGAATACTAAACCTATATGAATTAGAATAGAGAGAGATTAGGAATAGGGTTGGAGAAATAGAAGAAATCCTTAACCCTTTCTTTTATTTTTCTCTGGAATTTAGTAATGGAAGAGAGGTAGCATGGAGGCAGAGGAAGAGAATAATTAGGGTTTCATAGTATGATATGAGGGGCTATATATAGTTGCCCATGTAAGCATAGACCGTTGGATTACTTAGAATCAATCTAAGCCTTTTATTCATATATATCCCCAAAAAAACACTAACCACATAGATTTATTGGGTTGTCTAGCCGCCAGGCTATCGACCGGCAGTCGACAGCCCTAAAATCGAGGTCGTCGACCCCTTGGGAGCTGGCACGCCCAATAAAGGAGCATTGCTGAGTTGTTTATTTTAATTAATAGTTGCTTAATTTCTTAATCTTATTCCTTATATACAATATACTTTGTCCCCATGATCTTATCTTCATTTCAAAATTCAAATTCTCCCTCTCTATTTTGAATATATTTTGGACACACACACAAACACATATGTATATATATATATTATCCATTTAATTATATATAAAAATTTTCTGCTTTTACCGTCCATATTCAATTGTTCATATCTTCTTCATACATCAACCGTTTTCAGCATATTATATATGAAAAGGATTCAGAATTTCGCCACGAATCCAAATAAAAGAATTTCGTAGTCAAATTCCTAAAGTTGCAAAAATCTCATTTTCCAGCCATATTATTTAGTTGCTTATTTTTAATTAATTATTTATTATTAATACTTATGAATTTTACGGGGTGTTACATTCTTCCCCCTTCCCTTAAAATGTATTACGTCCCAAAATCTTTTTAAAGGGAAAAAATACAACTCGCTCAAAAGGTTCATGTGGTGCACCCATGTTATTTTAAATTCATCCATAAACATCCATGACTCGCAGTGGTTTTGAACTGCAGACCCACTAAAGTGAGCTCCACCCTAGCATGTAGATGTAATAAGTGATACAATATGTATGCAAACAACCTAAATATGCATATATTTCTATATGAGTGCTCTTGTGTAATGGTGTTGCATCCATTTCCTAACATCCAAACTAGTCATCATGATGACGTTAATTTGAGGGAAAACTAACTTTCCCGGGAAAAGCTCTAGGTGAGTCTGCCTCCACTTATCCTCGATCTCCCATGTGCTTTCCACAAGATCATTCCCCATTGTACTCGTACAAAGCGAATGGTTTTGTTGCGGAGTCTCTTGATTCCATGCTCTACAATCCTTGTAGTGGCATGGGGCACCCTGTACTCTAACTCAAGTTTTTCTATGTCCCCAATTTCGTCAAGCTCGAGTCTGATAGCAGAATCATGAAGGCATTTCCTTAGATGAGATACATGAAAAACATTATGGATTCCCGATAGATGCTCTAAGAGATCCACTTGATAGGCCAAAGATCCTATTTTCTCGATGACATGAAAAGGCCTACTAAATCTGGGAGCCAACTTCCCAGACTTCCCAGACCGAACGGTCTTCTTAAGAGGGATACTTTTACGAATACCAAGTCTCCAATATTAAACTCAAGTTCCTTCCTTCGCTTATCGACATATGATTTCTGACGGTCCTGGGCTACCTTCATCCTCTTCCTAATCCAAGATATCTTCTTTGTGGAATCATTGGCGAAGTCTGGTCTGAGTAGGTGCTGCTTCCAAACACCTCCAAAGTTTATGATGCAAGCTCTGAGCAAGTCTTCTAAGATTATGTTTACTCTTTCTCTCTATCCTTCTGTCGGTGGATAATAAGTTGTGCTTAGATTGAGGGTTGTTCCTAATGCCGCTTAAAGGCTTCTCCAAAATTCACTCGTGAATACGGGTCTCTATCACTCACGATACTCGATGGGATGCCATGAAGTCTGACTATCTTTCTGACATATAATTGGGCTAACGAGGCTGTGGTCCTCGTCTTCTTGACTGGCATAAAATGATCGCTTTGGTTTGACGATCTACCACAACCCAAATGGCCTCATTCCCCTTTTGGCTTCTAGGAAGTCCATCTACAAAGTCCATGGAAATATGTTCCCACTTCCATGTGGGGATCTCTAAAGATAGTAACAGTCCTCCTAACTTCCCTCGTTCATCTTTTACTTTTTGGCAGGTTAAACATTTGGCGACGAACTAGACTACATCTCTCTTCATTCCTTCCGAATGGGGATTCCTCTTCATATCCTTGTGCATTTTATCCACACCGAGGTGTATGGTCAATTTGGCCCAATGGCACTTTTCTAGAATTTCTTTCCTCAACCCCTCATCGTTACACTATAAGAAAATTGATTTTTTTTGTTGCCAAAATCAGTGGCGTTTCTTCATAAATGCAAGCAAAAAGTGCTTTCACTCACAATATAAACGCGGAAAAAATATTTCACTTTCCCACCAAGGAAAAAATAGTCCGCGTTGTCTGAAATAAACGTAACCACCTATTTTATGTTCTCTCTCCTCATACTTCAATTTTTTTTACCCACCTTCCCTTTCCCTCCAAATTTCTCTACCGAACAAATTTCCTGGCATCCATTAACTTTCCTCATATCTGAAACACTAATTTTACTCCTGGTGAAAGTCACATGTTTACTGCCACATCAACATAAACCACTGTTCTTTCTCTTCCCATCTGCCGGATCTACCATAGAAAGCGTTCTATCTCCTCCCATCTACCAGATATACATTAGAAAGGAGCATTAAAAAACGGAGTCTCTTTGTAAGCCTTACTTCATTTCCTTTTTACAAGTTCACTTTTTCCTTCTTTGATTTTGATTTCTTATGTTCTTACACCTAATTCCTGTGTGCATGAAATTTTACTATCTTCCATTGTTTGCATGAATTTTTTATTTAGATTAGAGTTCAGATTTTGATTTGGAATTTCATTTATTGCACTGAATTTACTGGATTTTTGATGGTTTATCGTATCATAGTATTTGTCAGGGTAGAATCTATTTAAGCCAGGTGATTTCCCATTTATTTTAGCTTATTAATGTCCATTCATTCATATAATAGACTAATAGTCTAATACCCTTCAATATCCTTTGAAGAATTTGAACCAGTTTCAGAATAAGAGGATAATTAATGTGTTTTACGTAATCTTTATGCTAACCTCGATTCACTTTGTCATATTGTATCTTCGAAAGTTGAAACAAATTTGAAATTAAACTGAATGATTTTTCTACAACATTGCTTCATTCTCTTATAAAGAAAAAATTAAAGATATTCGCTTATAAATACAGTATTCTTGATTTGCTATAGACAATAAGGAACTTTATATGAGCAGTACATGCTATAGTCAAAATAGCAACCGATAAGGGAAAATATAGCACTAATCTTTCCTGTATGATAAATTAAAAAGTTTAAAGCCAGCCATTATTAAAAAAAAAATCTCAGGAGGGGCAATTGAGTTCTCATTTGGCACGTCTTCTGATTCTTGCTTTGAATCATCATGTGTTTCAAATTCGTTTAAGTTAAGATGCTTATTTTGGAGAGTTTCGGGTTCAAACCCAAGAGGCACTTCCATGTCATCTTCTTGCTCTGGATCATCACCAGTTTCAAATATTGTTTCTGTGCTTCCTAATTTTCATATAAGAACAACAAAATAAGTTACTATAAGGATTCATACTTAGGAATTAATCTATTTCCTGCAAAATGTGTTTATAGTACTTACTCTCATTCGACGTAGATTTTTTTCTTGATTATATCTTCTTTTAGTAGGGGCTTGTGTATTAGGAAAAACCAAGATATTATGGAACGAACTTGTTGTCTTTGTTAGTGATCGAGAGGCTGAAAGCCAAAAACACCTGTCCATGTTTCCGTCAATTCAGATATAGCATGTATTATTAATTGTTCAGCTTCAAGGGAGCAGAGAGCTTGAGAAAAAGAAACCATAATTGTTGAATGTAACCAAATCCAAAAATTTTGAATGATTTTAAAATGTAAGGAAACGTTTGGCTAGAAAATGTGATTTTTTGTTTTGTTTTCGATATGTCTGTCAAATAGCATGATAGAATGAAGGGTTGGAAAATTCTAATCATTCCAACAAAGGGGAAAGGAAACGCGAGAAGATAGTTCTCGATATTTCCTAATAAATCATAAAACAAAAATAACAATTTCTAGATTTTCTGTGTTAAAACCATTTTCCACCCCCTTATCATATCCTGAATACACGTTGAAGATGCAAAACTCAATACTCATTTTAAAACTAAAATCTGCCTAACATTTTAGAATAATGACAAACAGGACAACATGCATTGTTCTTTGAAGAGCATGATAATATCCTTGAAAAGTGGATGGTATTTGCTAATTGAACCTTTAATCCCCCTGTTATGATTAAACATCTATATAACTCATTTTAAAAATAGTTTGCAAACTCATGCTTAGCAACCAACACAGGAAAATGTGTTTTATAAGAGATTTGATGATCAAGTATTGTATGAGATGATTGTTGTCGTTTTATGCACTAAAGTCATATTCCACCTAAACATGTTTGCAATGTTGAAATTAAATAACTAAATATATAAACGTTTATCAACAATTAACATGAAAATATATAACCATTTAGGCAATATTTGGCTATAGGTTCTACTTAAGGTTAGTGAAGATGTAAAAGGGTTCACCATTCTTAATTCTAACACTGGTGGTGTTTCAATAATCAGGCCTTTGCCTTTTGTTTTATATTTCGAGTTATTGATTGAATTACATGCTATATTTGGTGGCTGAATCAAGCTAGCCTCCTTTTATTACACAACTCTTTCATTGTTCATAACCTATCATGACATTTTTTGCACTATTTAAATACAAATTTTTATCTGTACTCTTAGGTATTTCAGAAAAGATGATTTGATCTTTTTTGAGACTCTGTTTCTATATTTGTTAGGTGTTTTTGTTTTTTAGAACATATTTGATGTCATTTAGTGTTCTAACTATCAACATACAATTGTTGCGAGGAATAGGTCAAACCGTCAAATCTGCTTTTTCTACATTAACGTTGCTAATTACTCTACACAATTTCTGTAACGATGCATAACTTTAGTGAATGAATAATCATCTGCTGAGGAAATTGCTTGTTTTGATGTAATGACATGCCACCAACAAAATATATCATGACCTTTTGACCCTTAACATCGGTATTTTTAGTATATTCCTTTATGACAAACTTTACTAATGGACCTGAAATCAAAAGAAACAATTGTGTAACAATAAATCTCATTCTAAAGTTATAATGGAAACCGAGCAGGTTTTTCACCAGACCACTTTTAGTGCTTACCCGCTTTTACTGCTTGAAAACCATGTCTATTTCTGCTGTAATCTTTCACTGAGACTTCATATCCCAATGAAAAATTCTAAATGTATGTAAATGTGGTTCATCAGATTTCTTCTACAATATTTCTTGTGGTTCATCAGAATTAATTCAATAGAGTAATTTAATTAAACATGTATGAAAATGTGGTGTTAACAAATGTATTCTCGAAATATTGCATAGAATGAACAATTAGATTACTGATTTCGTTTATGGCTAAACATGAGTAAGAAGGCTTGTACATACCTTCTACTTTGTATACTCTTTTGACCATGCAGCTCTAAAGAATGCAAAACTACTAGTTCCTTTTACCAGTTTGTACTCACATTTTTGAACCGAGGAGGAGAAACATTTATTTGAGATTGTGTAACTTAGTTGTCACGAGTAACTTTGTTTTAACAACATTGGTTCATAATACTTCCAACTATTATGGAGTTATCGAAATCATCATAGACATGTGTCACGTTGCATGTATACAGTTTCATTAAGTGACGAATGTCGTATTGAATGTGCATGATTTGGCCCTTAAATGACAAATAAGTAGAACCGTCATGGAGGACAACCTTTCAAGCTAGGGAATTAGGACAACTCTAAAGGTGGGGACAATAATATAAATTCCTTAACAATCAACGTTCATACAAAACTGGTTCGATTTTTTAAATAAAATTCATGTGCCACGGGTTGTTGTTGTTAGTCGTTTATTTGATGAATAACTAAGTTCAGTCTCCAGTCATAGTAATAGTTTTGTTAAGACTATTTTTTTAGCTTTACAGAATGCTGAAAGGAGAGAACGTTAATTGCCAGATGGGGTAGGCAAGTTTAAACAATTCAGCTTCACTAGGCTTGTTCCATCTTCAATTGCAAATAACAGCAACATTATACGTTTCTAACATCTAATTATTTGTTTTTTCAATTATAAATTCAGGTCAAAATGTCAACAAGGTTGAGACTGCACTTTACCTTTTCCACAAGCCCATGGGCATTCACATATTTTGTATTAAAAAGGTGCTTCGTAAGAAATTTGCAAGAAAAGACAAAGCGTTTGACTCAGTGCTTGAGGCTCCTTCAAAGCTTGATAAGGTTTTGCTTGAAAAGTCTTCTAATCTTGCTCAATGAGTTATGGTCTTTTTATATTGTGTTCTTTGTTACATATTATTTAACTTGCTTGCGGCCTTTTTTTAACATTTTTTCCTTCCCAATAAATTATTGAGTTGAGTACTTATATGAGATTATTCACGGTATTTATTTTAGCAACCCGAACTTCCCAGCCGGCCTATACCGAACAAGATGGCGGACAGCTTTTAGATCATCACTCATCAGAACGTAGAACAATATAACATCTCATTGCTATTACAACAACTTACATCATTGTACAAGATATTAGAGTTTAATAAATAATGTACAGTGGAAAATATCTGAGATTTAAATTACAAAACAGCAGATATATATATATATATGAATATATAGTGCCGCGGAAAACATCAACTACCACAACTAAAAGAAATACACGGATACAAAACATTCCGAATATAGCTCCAGTCGTAATTCAGGACCGTATGAAATGAAATATATGCGAAAACCAAAACTACAAGATAATAAACTCCGAGTCAGTCATTGGACTGGTGTGAGAACTGAACAGTTATTAACTTTATTTTTATGCTGGATAAATGAAGGGACCGCGCCATATAACACAGAACGGGTTTTATCCCAAGAAGACCATAAAACAAACAACGCAATGCTAAAAAGGAAAAATGCAGTCATTATAAGACTCAGGTCCCATCACACAATGCAACAGAAACGAGAGGATAGATTTTTACCTTATAATGGCCAAATATGCTTGATACGCAAAATTTATTTATTATCATTAGTGCATAGTGAAGAAATCAACTTCAAATATAAATGTATTAATCATAGGCAGCATATGTACTATTATATTATGTCGCCGTATAGGTTTACAAATAAATCTGTAAAATCGCATTTTGGAAACTGGGTTTCAATTTATGAACCGAGATAAGGGATCTTCCTCATCGACTTCGAGACACTCTAGCAAATGCCTCAGGATCACGCCTCTAGGCAACCCTAGGATCTTCATGGTCGGTCAGTCCTCGCTGATTAGTTATACCATAAGCAATACGTTAGTCGGTTCTATCAAACCTCTCACAATATGGCGTCGTATAAGTTTACAACCAAAACCGTAAAATCGTATTTTGGAAATTGGGTTTCCATCTATGAACCGAGACAAGGGATCTTCCTCACAGATATTGAGACACTCTAGCAAATGCCTCAGGATCATGCCTCTGGGCAACCCTTGGATCTTTAGGGCCGATCAGTCGTCGCTGATTAGTTATACCATAAACAATATATTAGTCGGTTCGATAGTACCTCTCACAAGGTCAGTATGTCGACCAAATCAAAGGCCTTTTAGTCGGCCTAAATCAATTCTGAGGTACCTCGCCTTCCATCAAATAATATCCAACTTCCACATAAGTAAAATGCCTGGGTTCTATACCATGACATCACTTCTAGCTAGAAGCGAACGTATGTTCATTTCACTGCAGTCTCTATCCCGTTTTTTGGTTCATACCAGGGTGTGAGATTCGCGAATTAATGCTACACAAAGCTGCGCTAACTAAAGTTGTGCTTTGATCACCAATCACAAATCCTTGCTTTTCAACAAAAGCCTTGATTCATGCAACTCAGCATGCCATATTGTCAATCCATATCATACCATTGATTTCCACTAATATATAACCTCTAAGCTCATATGTCTTAGAGAAGGGGTTAAGCAAGAGAATAAATTCTCCACCACCAAACAGTTATATATTTAGCAGAGATTAACAAAGACAACGCGAAGTATAATGTAACAACCCGAAAATCTGGGCCAGTTTAAAATTTTTATTTTGGCAATTTTAGTGAATTTTGAACATTTAAAATAGACAATTTTAAATAATATCGACGAGAAATTTATTTTGAATAGAATTCGAACATATATATTTATATACATCGTCGTTAGAATATAAATAATTACATATTAATTATAAATAGAATTGAAAATGGCGTGGTAGTTCGATAATTCGATTTCAAACTTCAAATGAATGTACCGGGTGCAAAATAAACCGGATTTTAGTGAAACCAAAAATAATGGAATCTAATTGTGATATCTTTCCAACGAATCCGAAAAATTGAAATTTCATAGCAGGAATCAAAAGATATGTCTAGTTGAAAATTCCGAATAGTCGCTATGAAATTCAGGCCCTTAAAAATAGACATTTTGCAAATGACTTTGGATTTCGACGAAACCACTTTTGTTGGGTCCGTGATGTCAAATTATTGCTAGGTTTCAAATTTCATAATTTTTCGAATCAATATGTGAGCGTGGCAAAGGAAAACGCGTTTGACCAGTTTCAGTTGATTTTAATCAATTGGAAAATGGCCATTTTTCAAACGATCTCAGAATTCGACGAAACTAGATTTGTTAGGACCGTATCGTCAATACAAAGCTAGAAAATATTTCTGGAATTTTTCGAGTTAGTATGTGACCCCAGTAAATTGAAATGCGGGTTCAAATTCAATATATATAGAGTTATATGTTGATTTTGATGAAAACTGATCGAAACGATCGTATCAGCCTACGATATATATCCCATTGTGTTCGGAATGGGGGTAATTAGCTATGGACGACAGTCGATGGGTCTTGTTTCGAAGTCGAGATAAAAAGTTACTTTTTGAAATAAAACAATTAACTATATATATATATATTATAATATAAAGCCCCCCCAATTCTTTCTCTCCAATTTGAACGATCAGCAGAAAAAAAACCCTACATCATCGATCGCGCCCCCTCCCCTTCCCTGCCTGCCGCCGCCGCTTCTTCCTTCTCCCTCCCCTTCTTCTTCTTCTCCCTCCGACGCGACCCCCCCGCTCCCCTTCTCCTTCTCCTTCTTCTCCGACCTCCTCTTTAAAACCCGCCCAACCCGAGCCTCCACAACAGAATCCGATGCCCACCAGACCAACGCACCACCCCCACGCCACCTACACCCCAAGACGCCGCCCCCTGACCGCCAGCGCCGCCCGTGGGGCCCCCGACAAGTAAAAACTCGAATTTTCTTGTCCCTGGTGACTACATTTCAGTCTAGATCCATTCTAGCCCTTCTCCAAGCCTCCTCTGCCACTCGAAAACGCCAGTGAGCTTCCATTTCAACTTTATTCATGTATACGATTAAAAATAGGATTTTTACCTAAGGTTTTAATCTAAAAATGTGATCTTTCCTTAACATAAAAGGTGGTATTTATATATGTTGTCATAGGAAAAATCGGATTTTTATATATATAACTTCGTGTTAAAGACGATATTTTTATATCATAGAAAGATTAAAGATAGAATTTTTATATAAGGAAGATAATAAAATTTTGATTTTATATAATGTAGAGTCATAAAGATGTGATCTTTACAGTAGTAGCACTGTAAAGATATGATTTTTATAGTATAGGAAGTATAAAAATACGATTTTTATATTTTATAGATAGTAAAAATATCATCTTTATATATGTAGCAAAATAAAAATGTGATTTTTATAGTGATGAAATAAAAAGGCGAAGTCTTTATATAGAGAATAACGTGAAAAAATATAATCTTTTATATTGTAGAAGGTTAAAAATATAATTTTTATAATATAGAAAGAATAAAAATATAATTTTTATTATAATAGAATATTAAAAATATGATTTTTTATAATGTAGAGTAATAAAGATGTGATCTTTATAGTAGTAGCAATGTAAAGATACAATCTTTATATTTGAAAAGGCGAAATCTTTATATTGGAAAAGGCGAAATCTTTATATAGAGAATAGCATGATAAAAATATAATCTTTATTATATGAACACCGTTATAAAAATAGAATTTTTATCTATATAGTAGCGATGTAAAAATAGAATTTTTATCTATATAGTAGCGATGTAAAAATAGAATTTTTATCTATATAGTAACGATGTAAAAATAGAATTTTTATCTATATAGTAAAGATGTAAAAATATGATTTTTATATACATAGCAACAATATAAAAATTTGATTTTTATATATGTAGTGGCTACGGGCAACGAAAGTGACAAAAAGGCAAGAACAGTGATGATTTCCTACATTAGAAGTGTCGTGAAGTTGGGATAGCTTTCTGTGAGAACTTCTCACTCTAAATTTCTTTTTCTAGTTATATATATACTAGGATGCAGACGGTGCTTAGCAGCACCCGACACCCGTCATCCACATACCATGGATGGCTTGTTTGTTTGATTGATGTGTTGTGAAAATTGTTTGTGATGTTGATGTGAAATCAATAATAAATTGTAGATGGTTGAAATAAATTAATTATCGTTAAAAATATAATTTTTAACGTGAATGTGAATAAAAGAATATTAATAAACAAATCGGCCGATTTGTTTATATACACTGATTTGAATGATATTGATTGGGATGATAAATTTTACACATTGCCCAACTGCACAAATAAAAATTTGTGTTTGTTGATTTGAAACCCCACACTGGTGTTGGGATGATATTTGGCGTACACTAATCCCAATTATTTAATTGTATGTCGATCAATTGGTCGACAGGCTATGTAAGCGTTAATTATTTATGTTTGATGCTTATGCAGTTGTGTGGTGCACTTTGGATGATTGTTGATTATTTATCGTTGCTATTTATATACATGTGCTGTATGGAATCCATATAATTAACATTATATGGTGATTGATTCGTCCTCATTCCAATCGGGAAATTAATGAATATTATAAAAGAAAATTCATGTGTCGAATATGAAAATAGTCTTGTGTTGACGATGTTCATGTGCTGAAACTATTTATGTGTTGAGTAAAGTATTTTAACAATAGAATTTACATCTTCATCATATTTAAAATCAGAATCTACTTCACGGTGGAGTCTAATTAAAAATCAAACGATAGATACCATAATTTTATAAAATATTTTACATAACAAAAATAGTCGTGTGTTGAGATTAGTCGTGTGTTTAAAGAAATATGGATTCATGTGTTGAATAGAATATATATTCATTTGTTGAATAGAATAACGAATTTATTGAAATATATGAAGCTGTGTTGATTAGAGTTGCGCTATTTTGACGTGAACGATATTTATATCGATTATATTCATTTTTATAATGAATATTAAAAAGGAAGTGATTTCAAAATATAACGTTTTGAAAATATTATCATTTATATAGTAATGATATAGTAATGATATGAAATATTCAATTTCGACCATTGACTTCGAATTGACGTTGTGGGAGATCCGACCGTCGGATTCTCCTAAAACTGGAACCGTTGGGTTCGTATCGAAAAGAGCTTTCCAATGAATATTAGAAATTTGAAATCTAACGGTTGGATTTGGAATTATGTCCAAATCAAATTTGGAAAAGGTCGTTGTTAGTGCAGTTCGATGGCCGTTGATGGAAATCGACTGTACGGACCTTGATAAAACTATTAAAAATATTAATAATTTGTGTAAAATCATAATATATGGATTGGAAAGAACTGGTATGAAAAACTACATATTTGAAAGGATAAAAATATATTTTTGTCGAAATGAACTAGTTTTGAAAGAGAATTAAAATCAATTTATTTTTGAAATAAATAAATTGAATTTGAAAGTGATTTTAAAAATAATCAATATTCCCAATATGTGAATTGGACTGGAGTTGAATCGAAATTATCTTCGGAATATTTCGATGTTGGATTTCGTGACTATACAGATATTGTTATGGGAATTTGAAAGATATATTTTATATCGTTATTTCCAATACGATATTTGTTAGTTTCAGAATTTGATATTGAATATAAGCCGGTATATTTTCTATTCAGAGCCTTGTATTTAATATCAAATGTGATTTGGGTTTATCGTGAATCGTGTTTTAGATGACATTAGTTCTTTAACCCAGTTAAAGGCAGGATATTGATTTTTGAAAAGATTAAAACTAAGTGGAGTTTTAATGAATCTTTAATTAGATTGAAATGTGAATTGATAATTTAAATTATCAAATCTGAAAGGTGATCGAGAATGGAGTACCACCGGTTCTTGTTGCAGTCATGATGGGGGGTTCTCACCATGTGGTTTGGTGGAGAACAGTGGGCTCTTACCCCCACATGTCCCTTGCGGGGGTTGGTTAGGCAGTGTCCGGGAGGCTCGAGAGGGTCGCCGTAAAACAAGTGTACTGGGGGACCACTAGGAGCCACGGTGGGTTTTACCTGCTGCTTTGGGGGATGAAGGGATGGTTGCAAAGCCTACCGGATTTCGTCGGGCTATCTCAGTTTGGTATCAGAGCTTTGGTTTACAGTGCTCGAGAACAAGACACATTAGAACCAAACGAAAGAATTCATCAGATATTGGATTAGTAATATCCAATTAGAATGACTCGTTAGAGAGTGGATCAGTAGTATCCTAGAACGACTGTGAAGAGTAAATTTTTTAAATGAAAACAATATTGTTTTAAAAATTTAAATCGCTTTATACGTATTTGAATATTTATTTATTTTGAATATGGACAATCGAGTATATAAAGATTTTGCATATACCCCTCATGAACGTATTTTCGAAGTTTTAATATACTAGATAGATATAGGATCACACTCTAGTTGCCCGGGGATGGTTCTGATAATGCTGCAGCGTTACCAGTATTTATTTTCGAGTGACGAAGGTGTGATTTCTAAATATTTCCATTAGACTGGTGTGAGAACCAAAATATAGCTAGAATACATTGTTGTGAATTGGCATCAAAAATATGATTTTTGTATATATCAAAATTATGAATTTGAAACGTTAATTCACTAATTGATTGATGTTTGTGTTGTATGTTTATTTATTTGATAATTTTAAACCATTTAGCCTAATTGTATCAAATATTGAATTGTATCGAAAATTAGTTGCATTTGCTTGCATATACATGTATATCATTGAACAGGTCATAGCAAGGAGGCTAGAGCAGAAGAATAAAATTTGTTTGCCTGAAAAATAGGTACATGTTTGCTATAATTTACTGTTTTGTTTGGGTGATGATGATTTTATGAGCCGATTGGCTAGTCGCTTGGCTTTTTCTATTTCTTTTTGAAGATCAGAAGGCCTATATGGCAATTTCGGGATTTTCCCGTTGCTCCCGGTGCAGGGGAGGTTATGGCGAAATTTTTTGAAAATTTGGGGTGTTAGCCAAAATTTTGAAAAGTTCTTAGAAACTGAAAAGTTGAAGAACTTAAGCCGTAAAGAAAATAATGGAAGTTGAGTTGAATTGTTAAACAACTTTCGGCTTCATTCCTTTTCGGCTTCCATTGTTATGTTCCTTTTCGGCCTTTGATTTAGAGAAGATTAGAATATCATCAATAAAAACCAGAACAAATTTATTCAATTAAATCACACATTGAACTAATTAGAAAATAGTTAGAAATATATAATTGTGCATTATATATATTTGAACAGGAAATTGGATAGCTGTTGAGTAAAGATTTTATTTGCGTGCCCGACAAATAGGTAAACCTTAATGAGTTGGATGCGAAATATTATTATATCAACTCTTGTGAATGCCATTGGATGCGGAGTGCTGGTTATTCTGTGTGAAATAATAAACATCGCCATAGGATAGCAACAATTAATTTTGAACTACATTACATGGCATACTTCTGGAAGATAGGCATACTTCATCATATACCACATAAGCATTTGGAGCTTGTGTGACGAGATGGAAGATTTACCATACGAGCGAGAGGCTTGTATGGCGATGACTATATTTTACAGGCTGAACTGATGACTGATATGGACTATTTAAATTATAACGATAAAATTGCCAGATTAATAAAAAACCCACACGGGTCTAGAGTTGACAATAATCACGTCTCTCTAGTTATTAAATACGACACATGGACTATTTATCTCCCACACGGGACGAGGTGACGAGGATTTATCCTCTGGAGCATTTAAAATACACACTCCCTCAGGCTTTGACAGGGTGACGAGAATTTATTCTCCGGAGTTATTATCAATGCACGCTCCCCTGTAAACACCAGAATATATCACTATAAATATGTGTATGCTTATTAGGATTTATTGGGTACCTAATACGGCCCAATAAATTTCCAAACCTCTCCCCGTACAAAGGAGGTTATGGCAAAAAATTTCGAAAATTCCGGGTGTTAGCCAAATTTTTGAAGAAGTTGAAAATTCTCAGAAACTGAAAAGTGGGAGAATGGAAGCCAGATCGAACGTAGAGTTGATTAATCGAACCACTTTCAACTTTGTTCCTTTTCGAGGACGAAAAGTTTTAAGTGGGGGAGATTATAACAACCCGAAAATCTGGGCCAGTTTAAAAATTTTATTTTGGCAATTTTAGTGAATTTTGAACATTTAAAATAGACTATTTTAAATAATATCGACGAGAAATTTATTTTGAATAGAATTCGAACGTATATATTTATATACATCGTCATTAGAATATAAATAATTATATATATAATTATAAATAGAATTGAAAATGGCGCAGTAGTTCGATAATTCGATTTCAAACTTCAAATGAATGTACCGGGTGCAAAATAAACCGGATTTTGGTGAAACCAAAAATAATGGAATCTAATTGTGATATCTTTCCAACGAATCCGAAAAATCGAAATTTCATAGCGGGAATCAAAAGATATGTCCAGTTGAAAATTCTGAATAGTCGCTATGAAATTCAGACCCTTAAAAATAGACATTTTGCAAATGACTTCGGATTTCGACGAAACCACTTTTGTTGGGTCCGTGATGTCAAATTATTGCTAGGTTTCAAATTTCATAATTTTTCGAATCAATATGTGAGCGTGGCAAAGGAAAACGCATTTGATCAGTTTCAGTTGATTTTAATCGACTGGAAAATGACCATTTTTCAAACGGTCTCAGAATTCGACGAAACTAGTTTTGTTAGGACCGTATCGTCAATACGAAGCTAGAAAATATTTTTTTGGAATTTTTCGAGTTAGTATGTGACCCCAGTAAATTGAAATGTGCATTCAAATTCAATATATATAGAGTTATATGTTGATTTTGATGAAAACTGATCGAAATGATCGTATCAGCCTACGATATATATCTCGTTGTGTTCGGAATGGGGGTAATTATCTATGGACGACAGTCGGTGGGTCTTGTTTCGAAGTCGAGATAAAAAGTTACTTTTTGAAATAAAATAATTAACTATATATATATTATAATATAAAGCCCCCCAATCCTTTCTCTCCCATTTGAACGATCAGCAGAAAAAAAACCTACATCGTCGATCGCGCCCCCCTCCCCTTCACCGCCTGCCACCGCCGCTTCTTCCATCCCCCTCCCCTTCTTCTTCTTCTCCCTCCGACGCAACCCCCCCGCTCCCCTTCTCCTTCTCCTTCTTCTCCGACCTCCTCTTTAAAACCCGCCCAACCCGAGCCTCCACAAACGAATCCGACGCCCACCATACCAACGCACCACCCCCGCGCCACCTACACCCCAAGCCGCCGCCCCCTGACCGCCAGCGCCGCCCGTGGGGCCCTCGGCAAGTAAAAACCCGATTTTTCTTGTCCCCGGTGACTACATTTCAGTCTAGATCCATTCTACCCTTCTCCGAGCCTCCTCCGCCACTCGACAACGCCGGTGAGCTTCCATTTCAACTTTATTCATGTATACGATCAAAAATAGGATTTTTACCTAAGGTTTTAATCTAAAAATGTGATCTTTCCTTAACATAAAAGGTGGTATTTATATATGTTGTCATAGGAAAAATCGGATTTTTATATATATAACTTCGTGTTAAAGACGATATTTTTATATCATAGAAAGATTAAAGATAGAATTTTTATATAAGGAAGATAATAAAAATTTGATTTTATATAATGTAGGGTCATAAAGATGTGATCTTTACAGTAGTAGCACTGTAAAGATATGATTTTTATAGTATAGGAAGTATAAAAATACGATTTTTATATTTTATAGATAGTAAAAATATCATCTTTATATATGTAGCAAAATAAAAATGTGATTTTTATAGTGATGAAATAAAAAGGCGAAGTCTTTATATAGAGAATAGCGTGATAAAAATATAATCTTTTATATTGTAGAAGGTTAAAAATATAATTTTTATAATATAGAAAGAATAAAAATATAATTTTTATTATAATAGAATATTAAAAATATGATTTTTTATAATGTAGAGTAATAAAGATGTGATCTTTATAGTAGTAGCAATGTAAAGATACAATCTTTATATTTGAAAAGGCGAAATCTTTATATTGGAAAAGGAGAAATCTTTATATAGAGAATAGCATGATAAAAATATAATCTTTATTATATGAACACCGTTATAAAAATAGAATTTTTATCTATATAGTAGCGATGTAAAAATAGAATTTTTATCTATATAGTAGCGATGTAAAAAGTAGAATTTTTATCTATATTGTAACGATGTAAAAATAGAATTTTTATCTATATAGTAACGATGTAAAAATATGATTTTTATATACATAGCAACAATATAAAAATGTGATTTTTATATATGTAGTGGCTACGGGCAACGAAAGTGACAAAAAGGCGAGAACAATGATGATTTCCTACATTAGAAGTGTCGTGAAGTTGGGATAGCTTTCTGTGAGAACTTCTCACTCTAAATTTCTTTTTCTAGTTATATATATATATACTAGGATGCAGACGGTGAATAGCAGCACTCGACACCCGTCATCCACAGACCATGGATGGCTTGTTTGTTTGATTGATGTGTTGTGAAAATTGTTTGTGATGTTGATGTGAAATCAATAATAAATTGTAGATGGTTGAAATAAATTAATTATCGTTAAAAATATAATTTTTAACGTGAATGTGAATAAAAGAATATTTATAAACAAATCGGCCGATTTGTTTATATACACTGATTTGACTGATAAATTTTACACATCGCCCAACTGCACAAATTAAAATCCGTGTTTGTTGATTTGAAACCCCACACGGGTGTTGGGATGATATTTGGCGTACACTAATCCCAATTATTTAATTGTATGTCGATCGATTGGTCGATGGGCTGTGTAAGCGTTAATTATTTATGTTTGATGCTTATGCAGTTGTGTGGTGCACTTTGGATGATTGTTGATTAATTATCGTTGCTATTTATATACATGTGTTGTATGGAATCCATATAATTAACATTATATGGTGATTGATTGGGCCTCATTCCAATCGGGAAATTAATGAATATTATAAAAGAAAATTCATGTGTCGAATATGAAAATAGTCATGTGTTGACGATGTTCATGTGTTGAAACTATTTATGTGTTGAGTAAAGTATTTTAACAATAGAATTTACATCTTCATCATATTTAAAATTAGAATCTACTTCACGGTGGAGTCTAATTAAAAATCAAACGATAGATACCATAATTTTATAAAATATTTTACATAACAAAAATAGTCGTGTGTTGAGATTAGTCGTGTGTTGAAAGAAATACGGATTCATGTGTTGAATAGAATATATATTCATTTGTTGAATAGAATAACGAATTTATTGAAATATATGAAGCCGTGTTGATTAGAGTTGCGCTATTTTGACGTGAACGATATTTTTATCGATTATATTCATTTTTATAATGAATATTAAAAAGGAAGTGATTTCAAAATATAACGTTTTGAAAATATTATCATTTATATAGTAATGATACGAAATATTCAATTTCGATTTGAAATTGAATATGAAGTTGAAATGGTTTTGAAAACGAATTTAAAACGATTAATAAAATACGTTTTAAAAGGAAATCGACGAAATATATATAATATATATATTATATATATAATGGCCTGAATAGAACGCGTCGCGCCACGGCAGTTCGTGAATTTCGACCATTGACTTCGAATTGACGTTGTGGGAGATCCGACCGTCGGATTCTCCTAAAACCGGAACCGTTGGGTTCGTATCGAAAAGAGCTTTCCAATGAATATTAGAAATTTTAAATCTAACGGTTGGATTTGGAATTATGTCCAATTCAAATTTGGAAAAGGTCGCTGTAAGTGCAGTTCGATGGCCGTTGATGGAAATCGACCGTACGGGCCTTGATAAAACTATTAAAAATATTAATAATTTGTGTAAAATCATAATATATGGATTGGAAAGAACTGGGATGAAAAACTCTATATTTGAAAGGATAAAAATATATTTTTGTCGAAATGAACTAGTTTTGAACGAGAATTAAAATCAATTTATTTTTGAAATAAATAAATTGATTTTGAAAGTGATTTTAAAAATAATCAGTATTCCCAATATGTGAATTGGACTGGAGTTGAATCGAAATTATCTTCGGAATATTTCGATGTTGGATTTCGTGACTATACATATATTGTTATGGGAATTTGAAAGATATATTTTATATCGTTATTTCCAATACGATATTTGTTAGTTTCAGAATTTGATATTGAATATAAGCCGGTATATTTTCTATTCAGAGCCTTGTATTTAATATCAAATGTGATTTGGGTTTATCGTGAATCGTGTTTTAGATGACATTGGTTCTTTAACCCAGTTAAAGGCAGGATATTGATTTTTGAAAAGATTAAAACTAAGTGGAGTTTTAATGAATCTTTAATTATATTGAAATGTGAATTGATAATTTAAATTATCAAATCTGAAAGGTGCTCGAGAATGGAGTATCACCAGTTTTTCTCCAAAGCGATAGTTAAATCTTTAATTAGATTTGAACGTCAAATGGTAATTAATTTTACCGATAACACCGTGGTGTTAGATATGGAGTATTACCAGTTTTGCTCCATGGGATATATAAGTTGGGATTGGGAAATAAAATAAATAATTGCTTCGGTGTGGTTCGCTAGTCCCGACTAGTTTGAAATGATATCCAAAGGAAGATCAAAGAATAAATTTAGAAGAATTTATCTTGGATAAAATTAATGGGAACCTTTCCCTAAGAATGTGATTTTGTGAATAAAGGAATATTCTGAATTGGAATGAGGCGTTTGTTGTGTTTGTGTAACATTTGTTTATTATACACGTTGGTTATTCAGAAAGGCCGGGTTATACCCATTCTGAATAACCGATTCGGCGATAAGTCGAAGATGAAGACGGTGGTCGAAGACCAGAAGTCTTCACATCGTTTGGGTGATTACTGATGATATTGATTGGGCTGTACACCCTAGATGAGGGAATCAGTTGGTGATCATCCAGACGTACTTGGAGATGGATGGATATGCGAGGAAAGTGCCTCCGGTTTCGTTCAGACCCAGAACGAACTTGTAAATGGATTGTGTGTCTGACATTGGATTTTATTCTGTGTTGATTGATCTCTATTAAATATACATCTGTTTGGCGGTAGAGAATTTATTCTCTTGCTTAACGCCCTTCTCTGAGACATACGAGCTCAGAGGTCGTATATCAATGGACATCAGTCGCATGGAGTGAATTGCCAGTGTGGCACGCATAAGTGACAATTGATCAAGGCTTCTGTTGAAAAGCAAAGTCTTGTGGTTGATGATCAAAGCACGGTCTGTGTGGCGCAACTTTGTGTATAACGTGAATTCCCGAGCCTCACACCTCGGTATGAGTCAAAAACGGGATAGTGACTGCAGGGAGATCACGACGTTTCTTTCTAGCTAGGGTGGTGTCAGTGACCTACCAGCCCTGACATTTATATACTTTTCACCTGTGTGGTTGTTGGATACGAGGCGCCTTGGATATAGGTCTGTAAGGACCAGGAAACGTGTGTTTAGGAATAATTAATCCTCAAAAGTAAGAGAGGACCGGCCCTGAAGATCCAAGGATCATAGTGGGGTCCTGAGACATTTGCTAGAGTGTCTCGAATGGAGAGGAGCTTGCCCCTTGCCTCGACTCATGACGGAAATCCAATTTCCAATACGTGATATTGCGGTTTTAATTGTAGAACTAGTATGGCGACATGATATATGGTACCCATGCCGTCTATGATTGATATTTATGATTGAAATTGTTTTGACACTATACACTTATAATAGTATCAAATGATTTGTTTTAAACGTACCAAGCATGTTTGGCTATTATATGGGAAAACCCTATCCTCCGGCTTGCGTTGCATTGTGTGATGGGACCTGGGTCTTATAATAGCTTCCTTTTTCCAAAGAGCATTGCGCTGTCTTGTTATATGCACTAGTATTCTTGGGAGGAAACCCGTTCCGTGTTATATGGCGTGGTCCCTTGAATTACTCTCTTTTAAAGTAAAGTTTTAAATAACTATTTTAGTTCTCACACCAGTCACATGACTGACCTGGGGTTTATTGTTTTAAACCTAAACTCTGGGCGCCCTTATTTTCGACATGGGAAGCTAGTTGTTTTGGTTTTGCAGATTTATATTCACAGGATCCTGATTTACAGCTGGAACGATGCTCGGAAAGCTCTGTATCCGTGTATTACTTCTAGTTGTGCTTTTGTATTATTTTCCGCTGCGATGTATTTAAATGTAATTAAAATCTCTGATATTTGTTGAATGTAATTTATTCATTTATACTCTGTATATTCTTGTATCTGATGGAATTGTTGTAATAACAATGAAAGGTTCTTCTGTTTGCGTTCTGATTTGTCTTGTCCTCAATTCTATCCGGGCTTTCCTTACCGGGGAAGTTCGGGTCGTCTAATATAATGTCAAATATACATTCATTTGCAAGTCCGTTTTGGGTCTGAACGAAACCAAAGGCACCTTATTCCTCATCCCAAATGTCCAATATAGGTGAGAGACCCTCACATATCTGGTCGTTCTTCAAGTACGTATGGTACGATCACCACTTATTACCTCATCTTGGGTGCATAACCAAATCAAGACATCAGGAATCATCCATTCGATGTGAAGATCTCTGGTCTTCGACCACCATCTTCATCGTCGACTTTTAATCGATGTATCGATTATTCAGAATGGGTTAAACCTGCTCTTACCAAATAACTCGCGTATCTTATAATCAAGTGCTATAATAACACATCATATGCCTTGTTCCAATCCAGAATATTCTTTTATTCAAATATTCATTTCATTGGGAATTATTCCCACAAATCTTATCAAATATTTAATTCATTTAAACCTCTAGTTTAAATCTTCTCTTGGAAAACATTACAAAAGATTTTGTACTATTTTTTAACAATCTTAAACCAAATTAAGGTTTATCAAACTAGTCAGGATTATTGAGCCTTACCGAAGTAATCATTTATTTTATTTTTATTTTCCCAATCCCAACATACTCATCCCTTGGAGCAAAACTGGTAGTACTCCATATTTAATACCCACTGTGTTATCGGTAAAACTAATTATCATTTCATGTTTCAAATCTAATTAAAGATTTAACTATCGTATGGAGTAAAGCTGATGATACACCATTCTCGATCATTTCTTGAATTTGGTAAATTTAATTACCTTATTCACATTCCAATCTAACTAAAGATTCATTAAAACTCCAACTTGGTTTTAATCACAAAAATCATTACTTAATGATTATTCAACTTTAAGGAAATGAATCTTGTCTTTAACTGGGTTAAAGAACCAATGTCATTTAAAATAAAGTTCACGATAAACCCAAAATCCACTTCCATCAAAATGGAATCTTCACGGAAATCTAATCAGTATATAATTGATATAAATTTCCGTATCTAACTAATACTATAAATAGAATAATGACAAAGCCTTTTTAATTCCATAGATAGTAATGGTCTGGCTTCACAAAATTTATCTCAATTATTAGCAAATTAAATTCCACTCAATTCCAATTTAATGCGTTAAATTGGAAAACTTTACTTTAGAAAAATTCCGTTAAATCTTAGTTAAAAGATTTGTAAATTCCAAATCATATCTTCACTTTTAATTGGGTTAAAGAACGAATGTTATTTAAAACATTGCTCACGATAAACCCAAAATCTAATTCCAATTATATTTTTGTTAATTGAGAAACTACACTTTAGCTAGGTTATGAATAGTGTTATTAAAGACACCATTCACAACAAACCCAAAATCCAATTTGACATTAAATCAAGGCTCTGAATAGAAATCATATCGGGTTATATTCAATTTCAAATTCTGAAACCAATAGATATCGTATTAGGAATAACGATATCTATAACTTCCAAATTCCTCAACAATATTAATCACGGAATCCAATATCAAAATATTTCGAAGATTATTTCCATTCAATTTCATTCCAGTTCATACGTTGGAAAATTCTGGTTATATCAGAACCCTTTCAATTCCTTTCAGTTCTTTACTGGAGTTGTTAAACAACTTATTCTGATAAAAATATATTTTATCCTTACAAACATGGAATTTTCCATCCAAAATCATTTCAAATCATTTGTTATGATTTCACATAATTTATTCATATTTTTAATAATTTAAATAAGGCCCTTACACTCGATTTCCAATATCGACCACCGAACTGCATCCATAGCGACCTTTTCCAAAACTGGTTTGGACAAATTTTAAAACTTAGCCATTCGATTTTAAATCTTTTATTATCATTCAAAAGCTATTTTGATTCGAACCCAACGGTTCATGTTAGGAGAATTCAACGGTCAGATATCCCGTTACGTCCATACAAAGTCAATGGTCGAAATTCGCGAACGGTCGCTGTAATGTCCCGGAGATTTCGACAACTGAGATATCGAATCTATTAAAAATTTAATTGTTAATAGATTAGAAATTTAAAATCAAATATATTGTTTTGAGTTTGAATTGAATTCAAAATTTAATTCAAAATGATTGGTTGAAAATCAAATATTTATTGTTGAATTGAATTTGATTGGACATTCGAATTGGGTTTGAAATTCGACAAGCGAAATATTGATAGTGTAGATTTAAAAATATACGTTATTGATGAAAGTTTATTCATTTGAAAATGAAGTTGAACATATTAAAACAAGCTTAGAATAGTCGAGGTAGTTCGTAATTTACAATTTGTTTTGGAGTTAGAAATATTTTATCGATACGATATCGGCCTTTAAGATATTTGATTTTCAAACGAACTCGGTTTGTGATAAGATGGATTTTTATTTGAATACGTATAATTAATTATTGTTGTATGTCAAATTTGGAGCTAAACGGAATTGTTTTGGCGGTAGACAAAATTTAAATGTGAACCAAAATATGAATTGAATTTAAAATAAACATCTTCCCGCACATTCCTCCCCGAATACTACCATCTTCAGTTAAAATATGCAAGCTACTTTTCTTTGCCCTGACTCCCACGGTTACTTAGATGCCACAGCTTGTTCTTCTTATAAATTGAGGGTTTTTCTCCCATTTCTTCAGACAATAAAATTATTCCCCTTTTCTATTTTTAACGGCCGAAGTGCCTTATTCCCTAAAAATCAGTTTGCCTTCTCCACCCTTCGTTCCTTCAATCATGTGCTCAGCCTCACCCAAATTTTTTCCATGCAGACCGCAAAACCGCCACTGACCAGAGTTTCATTCCCGATTGTAGCTACCCCGAGATCCGCTTCACGTTCACAAGGGAACAGATCGCTATTTTCCAGTCTTGTTTGGGTACTACCACTGTCAATTTGCGCCGAAACAGTAACTCAAGCCACTTCATCCCGATTTGACAAGCTTGTTTCTCGCTTCCTATTCTTCGCTGCAGGTGAGTTATTAGACTCACGATTGGCCTTAATTCAAGTATTTTGACTTCAATTTGGGCTGAGTATAATAGTTAATGCTTTTGCTTGTTGATACCTTGATTTGATACTTGCTTATGTATGGTGGTTTGATCACTGATGTCAACTGACTTAAATCCCTGTTGAAATCCGCCTATTGCCTGGTATTACCTATTTACCCTGTTGTAAACTTGGTTACATAAATGAGTAAATTTTATTGCCTTGTTAAATTTGTGGTAACTGATAGCAGCAAGAAGAAAGAATAAAATATAATAATGATACCGTAAATTTGAACTAGCAGATTGTGGGAATAAACCCATTTGATTAATCTGTTATTAATTGATAATTATATAAAAATGATATATATATATATAAGAAAAATATATACACTTGAATTTAATAGTTAAATTCCATGTGGATTTAGGGTCTTTTTGCTAGCACGTTACTAGTCGTTGCATTGAATTCGGAGCTAGAAGATGTAGTAGGTAATAATGTATGTGTTGCTGTACAAATGTATGCCAATGAACATGTACATACTTGACAAACAGTGCAATTGTGGAATAAGAATATTCATTCATATTTATCTGTGAAACCTTATAGTTGTAGCAGTTGACAAATTTCAGATCTAAGTTGGATAGATTTATATAGTTTCAATCGTTCTCCCAATGCCAACGTAAGTGATGATCTTATAATCTAAACCATAGGGAGTTATCTGCATGTATTCCTCTATTTCCTGAAAGAGCAAGTTTATTATTATTATTATTATTATTATTATTATTATTATTATTATTATTATTATTATTTTTCACTGCATATTGATATTGCTGGACATATAACAAGTTTACGGTATATGCATCTTCCATTAACAAAGCCATATTTACGCTAGTTTTCTTACTGTCTTTAGTGCGCTACATTTGAAAAAATTATATAGTGGAACTGGGTCCTACATGAGATATGAACCATATTCATGCATATAAGTATATTCATACACATCATCGTAAGCCAAGAAAGTCTCTGTTCATCCATCAATAAAGTCTGCATAATTTTTGTTCATATCTTTGTCCCAGGCCTTACCTGCATTAAGTAGTGTAAGATAACCGAATTTAAACTGTGGTTTTATACATAAAAAGAATAGCCAGATTTGTAATTGAGATATCATTCTGACTCTAAATTCAATTTGGTAAATAGGTAGAAAATAGATGTGTGCTATAAAAGCATGAATTCACTTTGAAAAATACAGAGGACGATAGTGGCAGTTAAATTTATTGAAGCTTGAAATTATATATATGAGCGTATGGTTTTGGTAACATCACTTGGTTCCCTCCTTTGAATTGCACTACACGTCCACTTGAAATCCACTGTAAATGTTGTACGTTGCCAATGTTGAGTATTGCCAGGTTCTAGATGCGGTTACTATAACATGTAATATTCATGTCAAGTTCAGTATTAGCATGTATTATTTATTTTTAATAAAAACCGGAAATTTTCCTTCCCATGTTTTATAATATATGTGTGGTCATTTGTGCTATGTAAAACTGAAAATGGTCCCTTGCCTGTAGTAGACTATGTTGCATTCTAAGCTCCTGAAACATTTTTGGCACACATGTCCCTTGCTACTTAACTGGAATCTAAATATTATATATCTTATATGTGTATTACGACTTTGCCTTGCTTCATACCTATGCTACTTTATTTTTGTTCACCCCTGTAAAAATGACATGCCGAACCATTAGCCCTCATAAACATATTAAACCTGTTTTATACTGCTACTGTTTCTGTGGCCGCCGCTATACTATGTTCTACTACCATGTTCTACTAGCAGTTAGGTTAGTTGCCATATTAACACCAAGTTCTGCTATACTGTTTCCACGCTTGCTGCTATATTGCGTTCTTCGGTGATTGTTTCTGATAGGGAAAAACTACATTTGTTCTTGACCCCAGTTTAATGTACACTGTCATGTTGGTTTTTATATGCATTGTATACTACGATTACGACACTCTGGACAGAGACATGTTATGCCATATTGCTACATGCGCATAAAACTGAAACTGTCCATACTGTCCACCCTGCTGCATACACTTAAAACCCGAAACCATGTTGTACTAAGAAATGTTGAATGCATATATATAGCTTGGCTTGTTTTTGAGACCTAAAACTATTTTGTTTACTAGAATTGATTGCTGAAACAACTTTGTTAACTAGAATTGAGTTGATGATACTATTTTTTTTCTAAATTGGAGTTACTGAAACATTTGTTCATAGAAATAAAACTTGCTGGAACCGTTTTTGTTCACTGAAACCATTCAGTTTTACACCATGAAACCATTCGGTTTTGTTTAACTATGAAACCATTCAGTTGCACAGTATTGTCACTACATACCCTCTTGTTTACACATATGTGAATATAATGAATTTGTTGAACCATTCTCTATACTGAAACGAATTTGCGGACATTCTCTTTACTAAAATGAATTTACTTGAACCTAAGGCATTTTCCTTTTTAATTGTGACGTTGGTTTGGGCTGTTTCTCCGTTTGCCTCCATGTTACTATTTTCTTTTGATCATTTATATGCATGGCCATTGAGCCACGATATGCCTCATCCGAGCAGTCTTTTATTTTGCATATTTTTAGCTAGTCGAGTTGTGTGTATTTTCAGTGTGTTGAGGCAATACACATGTGTATATATATGCGTGTGTATTGCAAACCCATGAAATCACCTACGTCATTATTTTATATTCGGTTAGGAACGTTGAGGCAGCGTACGCGTATATTATATACACGTGTATGCTCGCAAACGCCCGATACCGTTTGTCCCTAGAAATAGATGCCCTGATAAGAACAGATACCACCGCTGTTTATTTTATATATAACATCGATGTTGGGATTAACTATAATATTTCAGTTTATATTGAAATTATTTTACCTGAACTATGATTTAATCCTAACTCGAGTATTTAGTGTTTTACATGAAATGCTCGGGTCAGATCCGAGCAATACAGATTTAAAGATCACAGTTAAGGATTTGAAGATTGGCAAAGATGGGGATTCCAGAGACGGCGCACTCTGAAGATTAAAAAAAAATCCTTTGTATTCAAAGTGTATTTTCAAATTCCGCTGTGTATAGAAAGGTTTATATACAAAGATTCTGATTAAGATATGAAAGTTTATTTCACTATTTAATACTGTGTTATTTACATATTCTGTATTTCCATGTTGATTCTATCTTCAAACTCTGTGAACTAAATAACGATCCGTCATTTTGAACGATTTAAGTTGGTTTAATTACAAATTTGATGTGGTCAAAAAGATGGGACATTACAGGTGGTATCAGAGCTTTGGTTTATTCAAAGCATAGCTTATTGAGTTTAAAAAACGATCTTGAAAGATAAATTATTTTTGAAATATCAAGTATTTTGAAAATAATACAGCGGGAATTATAAAAAAATTGGAGATTTAATTTTTTCAGGAATCCCCAATCTTTGGAAGTTTTCGAATCCATAATTTCCAGAGCTAATCTTCGATAAGTCATCTCAGATTTGAACCTCGAATTCATCATCGAATGGTATAAAAAGAAAGATGGTATAAAAGAATTAATAAACTAATTTCTCTAAGTGTGTAATTAGCAATTGAAAACAACTGGAATTTTTTTTTGAAATAAGAATTTCAATGGAAATTTGAATAAAGAGGGAAATTTTGAAACCATGGCAAAGAATGAAATGATTAATTTTGTTTCAACATTCAAAATATGAATTAATAAAGTCCAAAAGGATTGTAGTTGGAACTCGACGGTGTAAAAATTTTATTCGGAATTTGGCAAGATAAATTATAATAGGGTTCAAACCAATAATATGTAATCGAATATATGAATTCGATAATAAATTTATTATCAAGAAGGATATGATAAACATGAATTATAAATGAAGTGAATTGTAAATAATATAAAGCGAAATGTGAATGAAGATGTTAAAGAGATTTGAACCTGTATTTGAATGAAATCAAAACTAATTTGATATGATGAGACCAGATACGTATCAAAGGAATGATATTCATTTTTAGAAGTAAATAATGACTGAAAAAAATTGTAAATAAAATGGAGGATAAAGAGAAATGGGGTGACGAGGACGGTGAGATTATTCTGAAGCTCAGAATATAAATCAACAAGATTTTTTCGAAGTTCGGAATAAATTATTGAATAAGAGATTATTCAAAAGATTTTTTTGTGAAAGACAACTATGTCAAATTTAGAAAAAAGGGTGCTACTTCCGGTTTTAATCAAAATTTAATATATTATTAATAAATTGTTTATATTTAGAGTAATGGATGAAGAAAAAAATTGAAGTTTAATAATTTGAAAGCGTGAATTATTGTTGTAATCAATAATTTTCGTAAAAGAAGTGAATTCTCAGCTTGAATTCGAAGTTACGAGAATGAATGATTTGTTGGTATTTGAAGTGTGAATTTTATCTATTTCAAAGTTAATATTGTTGTTCAGTTAAGGTCTGAGAGGTAATTATACCCCAACTTGATTGACTTCGTTGCTGAATAAGAAATGGATAAGGTTCGTGCAAGAGTGGTTAAGTGAAGTAAGTAGATGAGTGTCAGCAGTTAAGTGGAAAATTGCGTTGTTTTATTTAATATCTAGTTAATTCAAATAACGAATTTTGAAATGTTTTTCGCTCTAAGAATAAAGTATATTTTCTATAGAAAATAAGGGTTTGTTAATATAGGGAAATTTTTTCCGATGGTAATAAGAGATTTTCTAGAATAAAAAAATGATAATTGAAAAGGTTTCAAAAAAATCGTGAGAGACTGACGTGTTTTGATAAATCGAATCATGAGAACTGAAGAGCGAAAAGCCATACGACGAGAACGAAGAGCGGTAGAACGTAAAGAGAAGTGGATTCGTAAATTGAATTTGAGAATTGTGTAAGAATTGATTTGACAAGAAATTAAGAAATGGAGTTCGGGGATTTAGAAACTGACTGGAGATTAGTTAAATTGAATAAGTTTCTTAGTGTTGATCTGATGTTGGTTTCGGCCTTCGGGGTTGATACTTAGGGAGTTGTTCACTTGCTAATTGACGGTCGAAGAATGCGAATATGGAAAAGAAATATAGCGTGAATGAGAAATTTAGTATGAGAATGGAAATTTAGAAATTATCAGAAGATAAAGATGTGGATGAACCGATGAACTTAATAATTGGAAATTTGGAAAGAAAATAATTGGTTTATAACCAATAGAGTAATCAATCTGAGTTGATATTAGATATCTGAATTGATTAAGAGATCAAAACTGAAATTTTGGAATTGAAATGAAATTTGAGGATATTCAATTTTAAATATAAAAGTTTTCGGAACTTATATGAGAAATGCATTAAATATAGCGAAGCCGAGAGCTATCGACTTGGAAGGTAATCGATTTAAAATGAAATCGTATATAACAGAATTTATATAAAAACGATGGGTTGAAAAACGTGATTTGTAAATCTTATGTAAATTGATATACGTGTGAATAATGAGAAGTATGAAATGAAATACTCTATGTATATAGTATTATATGTTTTCAAATTACGATAAGGGAAGTACCATCCTTCTCCTTGAATTTCTAGCTTAGCTGAGATATGCTGCTGGTGGTAGTAGGTCGTCCGGACATAAAACTCTTGAGTTGCCGTTGAGCATGACTGCTAGCATAATTCGCAGGGCTGCAGAAAGCCTATGGCGGTCGGATGTTTCCTAAGAGAGTAAGGCGTAACCATTGTGATCGCTGCGATCTAGAGTCATTGGAATTCGATCGTGTAGCGAAATTCGCAGGGCTGTAGATAGCCTACAGTGGACAGATGTTTGTTAGGGGAACCAAGCGTAACCATTGTTACTACTGCGATCTACAGTTGAGTTATAAGGGCGAAATCCGCAGAGTTGTGAAAGCTTACAGGTATGGATGTTTCCTGGGGGACCCAAGCGTAACCATTGTGTACCTGCGGTCCACATGATAAATCTACAACTGAAAGAAATGTAACCACTAGAGTTACTAAAGGTAGAATGGAGCCACCTATTTAATGCAGCAGTTTGTCTTTGTGACTTGATTATCTTTATAACTTGACTGGTCCTTGTGACCTGATTTATTTTCATCATTTCATGATTTGATTCTGAGATCCTGAGATAGAGCAACCACCGCTCAATGACCTCAGATTGTCTTTTGATTTTTAAATATCTTCCGTTGATTTGTCTATGACGAAATTTGTAGGGAAGTGAATTCCTGCAGATACAGATGTTTTCTGGGGGATCCAGACGAAACCATTGTGTATCTGCGATTCATGAACAATCAACATATCAGTATCACATTGGTACTTTCCTTATGTGATTTTACAAAGATTTTTTTTAAAAAATATTTTTCATTGGGAGTTGAAACAAAGATAACTAGTACCTAGAGATTTTAGTCGTGCGCTTGGCCAGCGTATGCCTAACATCTGTGAGAACGACAATAGACTTGTCAAACTTCGAGTTATCAAATATTTTTAAATAAATAATTTGAAATTAAAATGTATACCCAATCAAGTTAAGAAAATGGATTTCGGGTATTAATGCAAATATTTTCTGCTTGTATTTCGGATTATGTATAGAAGTTATAAAAATATTTAGAAATTGAGAAATTTCAAGTCGACAAAGTGTAACTTGAAGAGGAGACGTTGTTTACACTCTACAATAAGGGTTGGGGAAGATTAAATGGACTGAATGTAAGGAGATTGGGTTGATGGTTGCTAAGCCTAGACCCCATTGTAGTTACAACATTGGATAAGTAACGTTAGCAGATGATGTTTATAATGAAATTCGGGAAAGTTTGAGATGTATAAAATCCAACTTATGCACAAATTGGAATTT
Source organism: Allium sativum (assembly GCA_030737875.1). Lineage (NCBI taxonomy): Eukaryota > Viridiplantae > Streptophyta > Magnoliopsida > Asparagales > Amaryllidaceae > Allium > Allium sativum. Next base: position 91,703,677 of record CM060916.1, on the reverse strand, counting down.
AAAACGAAATTGGTTTCGAAAGGAAATTATATGACTTTGAATTTGTTAGAGGATTACTAGATAAAATGAGAATTGGGAGATATCTCAAATAAATTGAGATAGAAATCAGTCTAAGGAAATTGAATATAGTGTAAAAAGCAGGGAAATAAAATAAAAAGTGATTCAGAAGGTAAAGAAAATCGTATTTCGTCAGAACTGATTTTTGACTATAAGAAAGAAAATTTGATTTTTCGAGTAAATTGAATGTGATGGATAAACCAAGAGAATCGAGGAATTAAATATCGCTATTTAAATCAATGTGGGAAAATTACCCATGAATATGAAAATTTGAACGATACTTTGGCATAACTCTAACAATTTCTCCTTTTTGAGGACGAAAAGTTTTAAAGTGGGGAAGATTGTAACGTCCCGGAGATTTCGACAACTGTGATATGGAATCTATTAAAAATTAAGTTATTAATATTGAGACTTGGATTAGAAATTTAAAATCAAATATATTATTTTGAGTTTGAATTGAATTCAATATTTAATTCAGGATGATTGGTTCGAAATCAAATATTTATTGTTGAATTGAATTTGATTGGACATTCAAATTGGGTTTGAAATTCGACAAGAGAAATATTGATAGTTTAGATTTAAAAATATACGTTATTGATGAAAGTTTTATTCGTTTGAAAATGAATTTGAACATATTAAAACAAGCTCAGAATAGTCAAGGCAGTTCGTTGTTTACAATTTGTTTTGGAGTTTGAAATATTTTATCGATATGATATCGGCCTTTAAGATATTTGATTTTCAAACGAACTCGGTCTGTGATAAAATGGATTTTTATTTGAATACGTATAATTAATTATTGTTGTATTTCAAATTTGAAGATAAACAGAATTGTTTTAGCGTCAGACAAAATTTAAACGTGAACCGACATATAAATTGAATTTAAAATAAACATCTTCCTGTATGTTCCTCCCCGAATACTACCGTCCTCAGTTAAAATATGCAAGCTACTTTTCTTTGCCTTGGCTCCCATGGTTACTTGGATGCCACACCTCGTTCTTCTTATAAATTGAGGGTTTTTCTCCCATTTCTTCAGACAATAAAATTATTCCCCTTTTCTATTTTTAATGGCCGAAGTGCCTTTCTCCCCAAAAATCAATTTGCCTTCTTCAATTTTCCTTCTCCTCCCTTCGTTCCTTCAACCATGTGCTCGGCCTCACCCAATATTGCGCCACGCGGACTGCAAAACCGCCACTGACCAGACATTCATTCCCGATTGTAGCTGCCTCGAGATCCGCTTCACGTTTGCAAGGGAAAAGATAGCTATTTTCCGATCTTGTTTGGGTACTGCCGTTGTCAATTCGCACCGAAACAGTAACTCAAGCCACTTTGTCCCAATTTGACGAGCTTGTTTCTCGCTTCCTATTCATCACTGCAAGTGAGTTATTAGACTCACGATTCGCCTTAATTCAAGTATTTTGACTTCAATTTAGGCGAGTATAATAGTTAATGCTTGTGCTTGTTGATACTTTGCTTTGATACTTGCTTATGTATGGTGGTTTGATCACTGATGTCAACCGACCTGAATCCCTGTTGAAATCCGCCTGTTGCCTGGTATTACCTATTTACCCTATTGTAAACCTGGTTACATAAATGAGTAAATTTGATTGCCTTGTTAAATTTGTGCTAACTAATAGCAACGAGAAGAAAGAGTAAAATATAATTATAATACCGTAAATTTGAACTAGCAGACTGTGGGAGTAAACCCATTTGATTAATCTGTTATTAACTGATAATTATATAAAAATGATATATATATATATATATATATATATAAGAAAATTATATACATCAGAATTTAATAGTTAAATTCCGTGTGGATTTAGGGTCTTTTTGCTGGCATGTTACTAGTCGTTGCATTTAATTCGGAGCTAGAAGATGTGGTAGGTAATAATGTATGTGTTGCTGTACAAATGTATGCCAATGAACATGTACATACTTGACAAACAGTGTAATTGTGGAATAAGAATATTCATTCATATTTATCTCTGAAACCTTATAGTTGTAGCAGTTGACAAATTTCATATCTAAGTTGGATAGAATTATATAGTTTCAATCGTTCTCCCAATGCCAGCGTAAGGGATGATCTTACAATCTAAACCTTAAGGAGTTATCTGCATGTATTCCTCTGTTTCCTGAAAGAGCAAGTTTATTATTATTATTATTATTTTTTCACTGCATATTGATATTGTTGGACATATAACAAGTTTACTGTATAGGCATCTTCCCAAATAAGGTACCATTAACAAAGTCATATTTATGCTAGTTTGCTTACTGTCTTTAGTGCGCTAAGTTTGGAAAAATTATATAGTGCAACTGGGTCCTACATGAGATATGCACCATATTCATGCATATAAGTATATTCATACACATCACTATAAGCCAAGAAAGTCTCTGTTCATCCATCAGCAAAGTCTGCGTAATTTTTGTTCATATCTTTGCCCCAGGCCTTACCTGCATTAAGTAGCGTATGACAACCGAATTTAAACTGTGGTTTTATACATAAAATGGATAGCCAGATATGTAACTGAGATATCATTCTGACTCTAAATTCAATTTGGTAAAGAGGTAGAAAATAGATGTGTGCTATTAAACCATGAATTCACTAAGAAAAATACAGAGGATGATCGTGGCAGCTAAATTTATTGAAGCTTGAAATTATATATATGAGGGTATGGTTTTGGTAACATCACTTGGTACTATCCTTTGTATTGCACTACACGTCCACTTGAAATCCACTGTAAATGTTGTACGTTGCCAATGTTGAGTATTCCCAGGTTCTAGATGCAGTTACTATAACATGTAATATTCATGTCAAGTTCAGTATTAGCATGTATTATTTATTTTTAATAAAAACCAGAAATTTTCCTTTCCATGTTGTATAATATATGCGTGGTCATTTGTCCTCTGTAAAACTGAAAATGGTCCCTTGCCTGTAGTAGAGTATGTTGCATTCTAAGCTCCTGAAACATTTTTGGCTCACATGTCCCTTGCTACTTAATTGGAATCTAAATATGTATGTATCTTATATGTGTGATTACGGCTTTGCCTTGCTTCATACCTATGCTACTTTATTTTTGTTCACCCCTGTAAAAATGACATGCCGAACCATTGGCCCTCATAAGCATATTAAACCTGTGTTATACTGCTACTGTTTCCATGGTTGCCGCTATACAGTGTTCTACTACCATGTTCTATTAGCAGTTAGGTTAGTTGCCATATTAAAACCAAGTTCTGCTATACTGTTTCCACGCTTGCTGCTATATTGTGTTCTTCAGTGATTGTTTCCGATAAGAACAAAACTGCATTTGTTCTTGACCCCAGTTTAATGTACACTGTCATGTTGGTTTTTATACGCATTGTATACTACGATTATGGCACTCTGGACAGAGACATGTTATGCCATATTGCTACATGCACATAAAACCGAAACTGTCCACCCTGTTGCATACACTTAAAACCTGAAACCATGCTGTATTAAGAAACGTTGAATGTATATATATAGATTGGCTTGTTTTTGAAACCTGAAACTATTTTGTTTACTTGAATTGATTGCTGAAACTATTTTGTAAACTAGAATTGAGTTGATGAAACTATTTTGTTACTATTTGCTCATAGAAGTAAAACTTGCTGAAACCGTTTTTGTTCACTGAAACCATTCAGTTTTGCACCATAAAACCATTCGGTTTTGTTTAACTATAAAACCATTCAATTGCACAGTATTGTCACTATGAACCCACTTGTTTACACATATGTGAATATAATGAATTTGTTGAACCATTCTCTTTACTGAAATGAATTTGCAGACATTCTCTTTACTAAAATGAATTTACTTGAACCTGGGGCATTTTCATTTTTAATTATGATGTTGGCTTGGGCTGTTTCTCCATTTGCCTCCATATTACTATTTTCTTTTGATCATTTATATGCATGGCCGTCGAGCCATGATATGCCTCATCCGGGCAATCTTTTATTTTGCATATTTTTAGCTAGTCGGGTTGTGTTTATTTTCAATGTGTTGAGGCAATACACATGTGCATATATATGCGTGTGTATTGCAAACCCCTGAAATCACCTACATCATTATTTTATATTCGGATAGGGACGCTGAGGCGGCGTATGCGTATATTATATACACGTGTATGCTCGCAAACGGCTGATACCATTTATCCCTAGAAATAGATGCCCTGATAAGAACAGATACCACCGCTGTTTATTTTATATATAACATCGATGTTGGGATTAACTATAATATTTCAGTTTATATTGAAATTATTTTACATGAACTATGATTTAATCCTGACTCGAGTCTTTTGTGTTTTACATGAAATGCTCGGGTCAGATCCGAGCAATACAGATTTAAAGATCACAGTTTAGGATTTGAAGATTGGCAAAGCTGGGGATTCTAGAGATGGCGCACTCTGAAGATTTAAAAAAAAATTCCTTTGTATTCAAAGTGTATTTTCAAATTTCGCTGTGCATAGAAAGGTTTGTATACAAAGATTTTGATTAATATATAAAAGTTTATTTCACTGTTTAATACTGTGTTATTTATTTATTTTATGTTTCCGTGTTGATTCTATCTTTAAACTCTGTAAGCTAAATAACGATCCGTCATTTTGAATGATTTAATTTGGTTTAATTACCAATTTGATGCGGTCAAAAAGACAGGACGTTACAGTCGCTACGCGAAACGTTCAGGCCATTTAAATATATATAATATATTTAGTCGATTTCCATTTAAAACATATTCTATAAAACGTTTATAAATTCGTTTTAAAAACAATTCCAACTTCCTTTTCAATTTTAAATCAAAATTGAACAATCTATCTTATTATAATTTCAAAAATAATAATAATTTCAACATATAAGAATTTGAAATCAAATCTTCTCGATATTCATTATAAAATGAATAAAATCGATAGAAAATTCGGTTCGAGTCAAAATGGCTTTTATGTACTTAACTCGGCTTCATATTCATTTCAGTTATGAATTTATCAATATTTACGTTTCCATCCAAAACCGGACATCAAATCATATTTTGATTCTTCATTGAATATTATTTTAAAATATCCGTTAATTCTGAATTGGAATCATACTAAATCAATTACCATATAATTTTATTTATATGGATTCCATACATCGCATGTACTCAAAAATAGTGATAAACAACTATTAAACATTTAATTCACATCTAGAGTGCAATTTACAACTGTATAAGCATTAAATAACGTTTATAACAGTCTGTCAATCAATCGGTTGACATACAATTAAATCCAAGGGAGATGTGAATAAATTATCTTCTCAGACCCGTGTGGGGTTTTCAACCATCAAACAAATATTATTATTTGTATACTTGGGCTTTGTGTAAAATTATCTTCCCAATACGCGTGTGGGGTTTACAGCACAGTCCATATGAACATATCTATATATTTGGGAGATGGGCGGGTAAATTGTCATCCCAGAATAATATATAATATAAACATTTTATTTATAAACATTTATAGTTATAGTCTAATAATGATAACATTAAAACTGTATACATCCATCAATCAAAAAAAAGTATTGCAATCACAGGCGATAAATATATATTTAGTTATAAAAATAAATAACTATGCAAATATTTGATTGGGAGAGTTCTCACCATTGGTTTCCACTCCGTCAATCTTTAATCAACGATTTTAGTACTATTTGTGTTTAAATTTTCCCCAAATTCTAACTTGCTATGCTACTGCTCTGGTCTGTTCCATGTTGTATTGTTCATTGTCACAATCCCAACACAAGTCATTTCGTTGAATTATGTGTTGGTTTGAACAAGATATGACCATTATACATTTAATTGGATTAACGATTAATTACCTATTTAATTAATACTTAATTACATTCATAATTCCTTCGTTACCCTTAATTAAAAAGGGTCGCATTTTCTCCATCGTGATTTCCAGTACGAAGAACCCGTCTTGCTAATTTCTAGGTTTAGAAATCGCAAGCCCCACGAGATGACGGCCGACCATCGAGCATCGCCACGAGAACCGCCAGAAAGCCACCTCCTGATGCGCCAAACACGAATGAACTCGCACCCATGTCCTCCTTGCAAAATGTGGTCAAGCGCAGTTAGTTTGAGCTGCCAAATCGAGCCAAATGCTTCACTAAAATCGATCACTCCTTTACCAATTTAAAGATCTTCAATTCTTCTACAATTTCCATTTGAAAACTGCAGTTTAATTCATTATGATTTAAAAGAAATTAATGGGAGAAAATTGGATCATTTCAGCCGTTCATTTAGAGAAGGCAGCGGCCTGTTGAATGAATATTCGGGTTGGGAAATTTATATAGGTCCATTTGGCACAGGTCCCTATTAAGTTTCAATATTAGGCTCACATCCGGTCCTAAACTTATTATAAATTAGGTCCCTATTTTTTGAAAATTCGTTAAAAAATAAAATAATAAAATAAAATTACGTAAATTCATTATTAAATAAAACACGTACACATCAAAAAAATTAGGTGTTAAAACAATAAAAAACTACATAAAAACCCAAAATAACAACGAAACAGCGAAACCGCAGGTTTATGCATCAAAGATGCACCTATTCGTAAATAGTTGCAGGCATTCATGCATATATCCCAATGTTTCATCAAATTGCAGTATAAATGCATACATGTACGCAATTAAACAACAATATATGCATCTTTTTATGCATAAATTCAAATCTGGCCTATTTTTTCAATAGCTCACAGTTTTCAGACATTGTTGCATTCATTCATGCACCTATACAGAATACATGCATGCATCAATGCACATATTCAGAAGCCTTCCTCCCTTTTAAATTTGTTGCATACTTGTATGCATATATACAGAATAGTTCCATTCATGTATGCAACTATTTGTAAGACATGCATCTCAGTTCAACTTTGTATGCACACATGTACGCAGCTATGGGTAATAGTTGCATACATATTTGCGTATATTGGTACAGATTTTCAATAGAAAATGCTGGATGAATATACGCATACATGTGTGCTACTATTGGCAATAGTTGCATAGATGTATGCAACTTTTTTTTCTTTTTAGATTGCTTCCGGGAATATTTCCAATTTTATGTATTTTTTTATACAGCATCGCACTTTTTTTTCTGAAAACGCGTAACTCGTAAAGTAAGGACCCACTTTTCAAATGAAACATGGAAGGGATGCGCTTTACACTTCCAAACCTTTTAGGGACGTCATGCTTATTTTCACAATTTATATTTATACCCATTTTATTTTATATATTATTTAATTCTAATATAACCTGTTTATCACTCCGAACTCCAAAAAAACTCCAACGACTATCGCTCCTAGGCAAATACACCTACTCCGGACACAATAGGATATGTTTCGTAAGCTAGTTCGGCCTTTTCAATCAGTTTTTATCAAAATTAAAATATAATTCAATATAACGTTCAATATTAAATTTCAACATACATTTTAATTTACCGGAGCCACGTACTGACTCCAAAATTTACGAAATTTGAAATCTAGCTATGTTATGAAAATACGGTTTAAACAAAACTAATTTCATTGAATTTGGAGACTTTTTGAAAAATGGTCTTTTAAGTAGCTTATTAAATTCAACCATACTTACAAAACACATTTAAATTTACTATGCTTACATAATTCCAAATGACTTGAAATTCAAAACATGACAATAATATGACGTTCCAAATCCAACAAAATTAGTTTTGTTGAAAACGGAGGTCGTTTGCAAAATGGCTATTTTTAATGGCTATATATATATATATATATATATATTCCGTAACGACTATTCTAAATTTTAAACTGGACATAATTTACAATTTATAATTTGAAATCTAAAATTTTCACATCTGCTAGAAAGATATTATTAAATTGATTCTAACATTTCCGGTTTCATCAAATTATGTCTTATATTGGATTCTGTATATTCACTTGAAATTTAAAATCGAGTTTTCAAAATACCACGCCATTTCAAGCTCATTTTATAATTAAAATAAATTTATACGTCCTAACTTCGTTTTAAATTAATTTTTCATCATTAATTCCCACAATAACTCTATTAAAATATTTAATTTACACAAAAATAATTAAAAATAAATTTTAAATTAGTTCCGAAAATACGGGTTGTTACAACCTCGCCCACTTAAACTTTTTCGTTCCCAAAAAAGAATCAGAGCTGAAAGTTGTTTAACTAACCAACTCAACTTTCATTCTGCCTTCAGTTATCCAACTTTTCAGTTTCTAAGTACTTTCAAATTTCTCTGAAATTTGGCTAACACCCTAAATTTCTGAAAAATTTCGCCATAACCTGCGGGTTGAGCTGGAAAAATTTATTGGGTCGTATTAGCCCCCAATAAATCAATATATTGCATACAAAACAATTGTGCACACCCATTATCATTTATATAGCTGACTCCTCCCTCATACCCATGCACGGTAACTAAAACAAGAGAGATGTGATGTGTTTGTATTTTTGTCTTCTCAAGACTTGTGTAGGGTTTGTTATTTAATCCTGCAATTTTCTGTTGTAATGAACCATTTTCAATGTATTTGAAATATAAAATTAACTCAAGATTTAAATTTTTTTAGGTGATTATTTATAATTTTAACTTGAATTTGTATCTAGAAATCTTGATTTAGTCATAAGCATGTATTTGAGTTCTAGTGAATACCTGAATTTATATTTTGTTTGATTATGAAATTATAATGTAACAACCCAGAAAATACGAGCCAATTTAAAATTTTAAATTGGTTATTTCAAAGGAATTTGAACAATTGAAATAGAATATTTCAATAAAATAGTGAATTAGAAATAGTGAGTCAGTTTGAAAATTTGAATTCAAAATTTAACAGGCTGCACCGGGTGCAAAATATAACGGATTTTAGTGAAACCAAAAATATTTAAATCTGTTAATGAATATCTTTCTAACGAATCTGAAAAATCGAAGTTTCATATCGGGAATCAAAAGTTTTGGCCAAATGAATTTTCAAAAAGGTCACTATATAGAATATATAGCCCTTGAAAATAGACATTTTGCAAACGACCTCGGAATTCGACGAAACCACTTTTGTTGGGGCCGGGATGTCAAACTATTGCTAGGTTTCAAATTTCATAATTTTTGAAGCTAGTATGTGAGTGTGGCAAAAGAAAATGTGTTTGGTCAATTTCTGTTAAATAGGATCGACCAGAAAAGGGCCATTTTTCAAACTATCTCAGAATTCAACGAAACAAGTTTTGTTGGGACCGTAGCGTCAAAACATAGCTAGATTTATTTTTCTGGAATTTTTCGAATCAGTTTGTGGCCCTGGCAAATTGAAATGTACGTTCAAATTGAATATAAAATGTTTATACTTTAATTTGAGGAATAACTGACTGTAACAGTCGAATTGGCCTATGAAGCATATCCCATTGTGTCCAGGATGGGGTATTTAGCTATGAGCGACAGTCGTTGTGTCTGAATTGGTGTCCGAGTGGAGAAATAGTATTTTAAAATATAATAAAACCATCGGCCAATAGGAAATTTCATTTCATAATTTAAAAAAAAAAAAAAAACCAAAAACCCTTCAGCTCCAGGTCGCGAACGGCGGAAGTGCCCAAGATCTTCCCGGCTTGATTTCTCTCTCGTTTCTCAATGAAATCACATGATTCTTGATTCATTTTAAAGCTCTAGATCTCCTCTTCAAATCAATATAGAGTTTGGAATTTTTCGTGGCCTGTGGAGCACGAATCGAGCTCAAGAACGGCTGGTGTTTGGACCGCCGCCGGCGACGCCAGGGACCATCGAACTGGCCCACTCCCCCACGCGTGCGAAGCTCTCTCTTCCCCCTTCGACGCTGCACCGCCCGATCCTCACATCGTTGCACAGATTTGCCGCAAATCTGAAACCTAGTTTTGAACCATCGTGAAAAGTGAGTCCTTTATTACATTTGAACTTTGAAAATCATATCTTTATGGTGTGTTGATGAAATTCGATGAAACAGGAAACATCGGGACCGCAAGGAGGCTCTCTACCACATAGAAGAGACCGCGGATTTTTCTGAGCCATCTACGATTTTTAGCACTCCGAAAACCAAAGTGAGAAATCTAAATTAAAAGAAATTAAATGGAAAATGTCATGTATAAATTATACAAGTGAAGTATAAATTATACACGTGTTGTATACCTCATGTACATGCGTTGTGTAAGCTATATGAGAGATTATACATGCATAGTATAAATGATATGTGTGTTGAAATGCAAGTGAAATATAGAAATAATATATATATATATATATATATATATATATATATATATATATATATATATGCTCCCCTCGTCCACAAACCATGGACGATATTTATTGTTATGAAATATTAGATGAAAAATGCGAATGGTTGAATAATTGTTTGTGGTTGATATTGATTGGTTGTGGTTGAAAAATACCCATAAGTGATTGAAATAAATTGGAAATAATTGTGGAAATGAAAATAAAACATGCCGCCTGCATGCGAATTAGATGCATGAATCCCCATTGTCAAAAACCGCGAGGTTTTAAGGTAGAGCGAGGAGCCGTACTCGGTACGGTGCCGGTTTTAACTACACCGCCGTTATGCTGCCGAAATTTTGAATAATATTCATGTGTTAGAATTATTTTCATATGTTGAAATTATTTTCATGCGATGAAACTAAAGTCATGTGTTGAAACTATATCCATGTGTGGAAATGCTCATGTGTTGAGAAGTGATGTGTGAAAATTAAATTCATGTGTGAATGAATAAAGTGTTTAAACAATAAAAATCACATTTTTATAATATATATGAAGTATGTAAAATATTCGCCTTATATATAAATAGTTTCAACAATAAAAATTTCATCTTTCTTATATGAACAAACTATATAAAATATCCATGTGTGGAAATGCACATGTGTTGAGAAGTGCGTGTGTTGGAAAGGTTCATGTGTTGAATAAAAGATTGAACAATAAAAATTACATTTTTATTGAAATTATGAAGTGTTAAAAACATTCATGTGTTGTATAAATATTTTAAATGAAAAAAATACCATTTTTATCATATATGTGATTTGCTAAAAATACGCGAGCATTGAAATAAATATTTGTGAAAGAAATATTATTTTTAACATGCATAGGAACTAAATAAAATAGTCATGTATTGAAATATATTTTAGTTCGCCAAAATTATCATTTTTGAAATGTGAAGTGTTAAAAATAACCACTTGTTCAAATAAATATGCATGAGTTGAAATATTCATTAATTAGCTTGCCTATATATGCAACATTAGAATGAATGGTGTTTTTAAACCAAATTGAATTAAACATGAAGTTGAATGGAAAATGATAAGTGATAAAAATTGCATATATGTACATGCATATTTATTGAATAGGTTATAGCAAAGAGGCTAGAGAAAAGGAATAAAATTTTGTGCCCGACAAATAGGTACACGTTTATTGTTTTGTTTGGGTGATGATTTTATGAGCCTGTTGGCTAGCCGCTTGGCTTTTTCTTTTTCTTTTTGAGATGAGACACCCATGTGGCTATTCGGGAATTTTCCCAGCCCCTCCCGTACAAAGAATCATGGCCGTGCAGTTCGTGGTTTGAAACCGTGATTTCAAACGATTAGTGCGGGAAATCCAACCATTGGATTTTCCCGAAACCGCAACCGTTGGGTTTGCCTTGGAAATATCTTTCCAACGGCACCAACTGTGTAAAGATCCGATGGTTGGATTGTCTGAAATGTTTAATTCAAATCTGAAAAAAAAACAGCGCCAGAAACGATTATATTTATATATATATATAAAAATATAATTAAATTAAATCGAATAACGACGCTGCAGTTCGTAATTTGAAATTGTAACTTCAATCGACTAGTGTGGAAGATCCGAGCGTCGGATTTTCCCAAAACTGAAACCGTTGGATTCATTCTGAAATGATCTTTCTAATGATATAAAATTTGTGAAGATCCAATGGTTAGATTTTCAGATATGTGTAAAACAAATTTAGTGAAAAACAGCGCTAGTGCCTCGGCACGACCTGAAACATCGTTTAATTAAATATGCCTGTTTTAAATAAATAAAAATGGCGGTATATCGTTATAAAATACTATAGACAATATATGGTGGAAATAAACCAATTTTGTTGTGTTTGCTTGATATGTGATGGTTGAATGTGTTTAACATGAAAATTATACTAAGGAACTGAAAAGTGAATGTTGAATAGTTTAACCATGTGAAAAATTGATTTGAAAATCTAAATATACATGGGTTATTTTAAAAGGCCGAGTTCATTCTCATTTCAAATAATCGATCGACGTTGAGAAGTCGAAGAGTCGAAGACGGTTGAAGACCGACGATCTTCACATTTGATGGATGGGCGCTACTGATGCTCATGATTGGAGTAGCTACCTTGAAGGGGTTGAAGTAGTAGCCGTCCGGACGTATTGTTAATTGTGCGGATATGCGATGAATTTGGTGCCTCCGGTTTCGTTCAAACCCAGGACGAACTTGTAAATGGACTGTGTGTCCGACATTGGATTTTGTTCTGTGCTGATTGATCTCTGTTAAATATATATCTGTTTGGCGGCGGAGAATTTATTCTCTTGCTTAACACCCTTCTCTGAGACGTACGAGCTCAGAGGTTATGTATTGATAGAAATCAGTCGCATGGAGTGGATTGCCTGTGTGGCACGCCTAAGTGGCATATGATCAAGGCTTCTGTTGCAAAGCAAAGTCTTGTGGTTGATGATCAAAGCATGGTCTGTGTGACGTAGCATTGTGTATAATGTGAATTCGCGAGCCTCACACCCCGGTATGAGTCAAAAACGGGAGAAGGACCCAAGGAGTGCACGATGTTTCTTTCTAGCTATGGTGGTGTCAGTGACCTACCAGCCCTGACATTTATATCTACTTTTCACCTGTGTAGTTGTTGGAATGCAAGGCGCCTCGATTATAGGTCTGTAAGGACCGGGAAACGTGTGTTTAGGAATTGCCAATCCTTAAAAGTAAGAGAGGACTAGCCTTGGAGGATCTAGGGATTGCTGTGTGCGGTCCCGAGGCATTTACTAGAGTGTCTCGAACGGAGAGGAGCTTGCCCCTTGGCTCGACTCATGATGGAATCCAATTTCCGATACGAAATTACGGATGTGATTGTATTACTAGTATGGCGACATAGTGGTATGGGTCATTTATGTCGTCTAGGATTGGTATTTATGATTGAAATCGCTTTTGAAATATATATGCACTTGTAATAATATCAAACACTTTTGTTTTATACGTATGAAGCATTTTTGGCCATTATAAGGTAAAACTCTATCCTCCGGCTTGCCTTGCATTGTGTGATGGGACCTGAGTCTTATAATGGCTTCATTTTATAAAAAGCATTGCGATGATTTAATCATTTACTTTATTTCATGCACTAGCACTCATTGGAGTAAACCTGTTCCGCGAAAGTGGCGTGGTCCTTTAATTTGCCTTATTATTGTTGTTAATAAGTTAAGTAGATTTCTCATACCAGTCCCATGACTGACTCGTAGTTTGTTTCACCTTGCAAACTCGGGTGCCCTCATTTTCACACGGGCAGCCTAGTTACAGGTATCTGGTGCACTTTTGGCTCATGGCGAGGCTTGACTACACCGTGCTGACTATGACCTTTCCTGCCATTATTGTATATGTACTATGATTCCGCCACTGGCGATGTAGACTGATGTTTAGTTTGTGTACTCTTTTTGTATAATTCCGCCTCTAGCGATGATGACTGATTATGTATTATTATGCACTAAGTTGTATCTTGCACTGTGCTCTCTGATGTGGTGATATCTATATGATTCCGCTGTCATATGTGTGTAAATTATTCTATTTCATGTTTATGCTATTATCTATGATCTGCTAATGATGATTAATGTGTTATATTCCAATGTTTATCCTTAACACCATGTCATGGGGTTTTGGGATCGTCACAGCTGGTATCAGAGCTTTGGTTAACCTTAGTTCTGGAGTCTAACACATTAAACACTTCGTCAAAGTAGAATCATTAGTATTCTAAGGCGAGTAGCTCATTAGAGATAGGACTAGTAAAGTCCTAGAATGAGCTAAGCAGAATAGCAAAATCAATTTGGTCAGTCCATCGTTATCTTTCCTTTAGTTTTCTGCTTAACCATACAATAAAATTATCATTTCTGTAGGCTGACTCTTTTCTTGCTTGTACAGAACTTGAACAATGGCTACCCGAGCAGCCGTTGCTAGAGGAGGCCGAGCTGGCCGTGGCAGAGGATGAGGAGAAGTCCCAGTTGAAGAAGGATCCTTGATACAACCCCCGGCCGCTCAACAATTTGAGCTGGACCGCGTGGCTAAGAGGTAAAAGAACCTGGGAGGCAAAACCTTATCTGGAACTGGCACTGTAATAGAGGCCCTTGCATGGCTGAAAACATGCGAGAAGATACTAGAAGGCCTAAGGCTTGGTGATCAAGATAAAGCTTTTATGGGCGCTTGGCTCCTACAAGAAGAAGCCGAACTATGGTGGGAGGCTCTCACCGCCGGAAATAGAGATGCTGGTAGAACCTGGGACGGATTCAAAGAATTATTCAAAGAGAAGTATGTCCCAGAGCAAGCCCTTGAGCGCATGCACAATGACTTCGCAAACCTCCAGAAGGGGGATCTCTCGGTGCTAGATTATCTGAATAAGTTTACACAATTATCCCGCTATGCTCTTGAGCTCGTCGCCACTACAAAGTCCAAGAATAAGAGGTTCATCCTCGAGCAGAAGCGACAGTACCATGATAGAGCCATGGCCCACATCAAGCTGGGGTTTAATGAATTGGTGGAAATGGCGTGCAACTACAAAGACCTAGATCAAAGGCATTTGGAACAGGATCGTTCTAAAAGCCAAGCCGGAAATAAACGCAAGCCCACTGTGAATCAAGCGGAGTCAAGCCAAGCGGCATCCTCGAAACCACACGGCAGGCCGCCAAAAGGAAGCTGCTATAATTGTGGCAAGGTGGGGCACTACTCCAATGTTTGCACAGCCCCGAAGAGGCAGAAGACAAATTCTCAAGGTTCAAGCCAAGGCTCTCAGAACCCTCACTCCTGCTTTAATTGCCGCAAGACGGATCATCTTGTCAAAGACTGTCATTTGCTTAAGAAGGCTACAGTAGCCCACGTGTATGACGGGACGAACCCGCCGGCTGCTTCCGATGGAGCAGGTAAACCCGATGTTTTGGGAGGTACCCTTATAATTAAAAATATTCCTGTTTTTGTATTATTTGATACGGGTGCATCACGTAGTTTTATTGCTAGTAACACACTTCACAAATTAAAGTTAAAACAAAGGAAGCTGAAAGAATCGGTTGAAGTACATAATCTGATAAGAGGATCTCTTATTCTCAGTGCATATTATAAAGTGCCAGCCTCTTATTCTTTCTACAAGTTTCCTTTTATCTAGTCGTTATGGACTTTCCCGAATTCGATATTATTCTCGGGCTTGATTGGTTAACGAAATACGAAGCTGAAGTGAAGTGTGAAGGATAGTAAAAATTCGAACGAAGCTTGGACGTATATTTATACCCTGTCATGGTTCTAATCCCGATAGGAAGGAATTTTGGTCTGCATTAGAAGTTATCCCTACTTCCTTAGAAAAGATTCATGTTGTTAAAAACTATGCAGAGATGTGTTTGAAGAAGTCGAAAACTTACCTCCGTAAAGAGAAATAGAATTCAGAATCGATCTAATTCCCAATGCCAGACCAGTGGTACATCCAATCAGAAGAATGACTCCAAAGGAAAAAGAAGAATTAGGCGATCAAACTCGCCAACTGTTGTGGAAGGGTCTGATCAGACCTAGCTTTTCTAGTTTGGGTGCAGTTGTAGTGTTTGTCCCAAAGTCAGACGGTACTCTTCGATTGTGTGTTGATTACCGAGACCTCAACAAACAGACGCTCAAAAACAAATACCCGTTACCCCGCATCGATGATCTGCTAGACCAATTAAATGGGACGAGAGTATTTTCCCGAATGGATCTAGCTACGGGTTTTCATCAATTGAGAATTGCAGAGGAGTGTGTTCCTTTGACAGCTTTCAGAGGTCCAGACATATTTTATGAATGGTTAGTAATGCCGTTCGGTCGGTGCAATGCTCCAGCATACTTTGTCGATCTAATGAATAGAGTGTTCATGGGAGTTCTGAATAAATTTGTCCTCGTATTCATCGATGATATTTTAATCTACTCCAAATCAAAACCCGAGCATGAAAAACACTTAGAACAATTATTGGAGATTCTAAGAAAGAACGTCTTCAAAGCTAAATTCTCAAAATGTTTCTTCTGGCAAGAAGAAGTGAAGTTCCTTGTCCACGTCGTGTCAAAGAAAGGGATTTCTGTAGATCCGAGCAAAATAACAGCAATTCAAGACTGGAAACAACCCACTACACCCATAGAGGTTAGAAGTTTTATGGGGTTGGCTAGTTATTATCGAAAGTTCGTTAAGGATTTTTCGAAGATATCCGGTCTGTTAATGAAGCTCACGAAGAAGCATGAGAAATTTAAGTGGACTTCCGACTGTGAAGAAGCTTTCCAGGAATTGAAATCGAAACTGACGACTGCTCCAGTGTTAACCATTATTGATGGCAATTAGGATTTGACGGTTTGGGCAGATGCTTCTATTAGGGGTCTTGGTGCAGTGTTAATTCAAAAGGGCCAAGTAGTCGCTTATGCAAGCCGCCACCTAAAACCGCATGAGAAGAATTATGTAACTCATGATCTTGAGTTGCTAGCCATCGTTTTTGGTTTGAAAATCTGGAGGCATTACTTATTGGGTGAGAAATTTGTACTATACACAGATCATCAATCATTGAAGTATTTATACACCCAGAAAGATCTGAATTTGAGACAGCAGCGTTGGCTAGAATTTCTCGCAGCGTACGATCTAGATATCCTGTATATGCCGGGAAAGGCTAACGTTGTAGCGGATGCGCTTAGTAGAAAAACCTCAATCATTGCCAATCTTATAATTACGCCAGGATTGATTGATAAATTATCTATTCTTCTAAAAAACGTCAATTTTGTGAAAGAGATGATAAAAAAGATTCGAAGGGGCGAAGGCTCCAGTTTCCAAGTGGATAGTGAGGGAGTTCTGAGATTGAATGGAAGAATATGTGTTCCCGACATCCCTGAGCTCAAAAGAGAGGTGCTAGATGAATGCCATAAATCCAAACTTTGCATTCATCCTGGGGTAAGTAAAATGTACAACGATGTCAAACGCACTTTCTGGTGGAGAGCAATGAAGAGGGATATTTCTTTGTATGTTAGCAGATGCCCTACTTGTCAATTAGTCAAGAGCGACCAACAGAAGCTAGCAGGATTGTTGCAATCGTTGGAAGTCCCAGGTTGGAAATGGGAACAAATTTTCATGGATTTTATAGATGGTTTGCCGCGAACCAGGAAAGGTAATGACAGCATTTGGGTAATCGTAGATCGCTTCACGAAGACTGCCCATTTCATACCTATCAGATCCAATAGAACCGCTAAAGTCTAGCACAGATATAGTTTAAAGAAATCGTTAAGCTGCATGGAATTCCCATTAGCATAGTCAGTGATAGAGACCCAATATTTGCTAGCAAATTCTGGGAGGCATTCCAGACCGAATTGGGAACGAAACTGAATATGAGCACCGCTTATCACCCTCAAACAGATGGCCAAACTGAGCATGTGAATAGAATTCTGGAAGATTTACTGCGGGCTTGTATAATTGATTTTGGTAGGTCATGGGAAGATCACTTACATTTGACCGAATTCTCATATAACAATAGCTATCAAGAAAGTTTGGGAATGTCGCCATTTGAAGCATTATATGGCTGACCGTGCAGATCTCCAACATGTTGGGTAGGACCTGGCAACAGACTTGTGTTAGGACCCGATATGATTAGAGAAGCGTCTGATAAAGTCGACTTCATCAAAAAGCGATTGAAAACCGCGCAAAGCCGATAGAAAAGTTATGCAGATTCTAGAAGAAGAGAGTTGACATTTGCTGTTGGTGACCATGTTTATTTGAAAGTTTCTCCGATGAGAGGAGTAATCAGATTTGGCAAAACTGGGAAGTTGGCACCGAGATTTATTGGTCCCTTTCCTATACTTGAACGAATTGGAACTCTTGCTTATAGGGTTCAATTACTATATTGGTTGCCTAGAGTGCATGATGTGTTTCACGTATCTCAACTTAGAAGACATGTGCATGATCCGAATCTTGTTGTAGAAGAAGCAGCGCAACATGACTTGGAAATAACTCCAGAATTAGCAGTCAGAAGAGAGCCATTAAAGATTGTTGACAAAGAAACTATAGAGCTAAGAAGCAAAAAGGTTCATTTAGTTAAAGTGCAGTGGAGTAGTGATCCTAGAGACTGTACTTGGGAGACTGATGAGAGCATTAAGCAAGCTTACCCCAAATGCAGAGTGGACATCTCTGACTAACTCCGGTGCAAGGTACCTTTACAATACTTCGCATTTACATTTTGTTTCCTACTTTACTGTTGTTTCCTTTCCGGGGACGAAAAGTTTTATATGGGGGAGATTGTAACAACCTGGAAAATACGAGCCAATTTAAAAATTTTAAATTGGTTATTTCAAAGGAATTTGAACAATTGAAATAGAATATTTCAATAAAATAGTGAATTAGAAATAGTGAGTCAGTTTGAAAATTTGAATTCAAACTTTAACTGGCTGCACCGGGTGCAAAATATAATGGATTTTGGTGAAACCAAAAATATTTAAATCTGTTGATGAATATCTTTTTATTGAATCTGAAAAATCGAAGTTTCATAGCGGGAATCAAAATTTATGGCCAAATGAATTTTCAGAAAGGTCGCCATATAGAATATATAGCCCTTGAAAATAGACATTTTGCAAACGACCTCGGAATTCGATGAAACCACTTTTTTGGGTCCGGGTTGTCAAACTATTGCTAGGTTTCAAATTTCATAATTTTTGAAGCTAATACGTGAGCGTGGCAAAAGAAAATGTGTTTGGTCAATTTCTGTTAAATAGGATCGACCAGAAAAGGGCCATTTTTCAAATGATCTCAGAATTCGACGAAACTAGATTTGTTGGGACCGTAGCGTCAAAACATAGCTAGATTTATTTTTCTGGAATTTTTCGAATCAGTTTGTGGCCCTGGTAAATTGAAATGTACGTTCAAATTGAATATAAAATGTTTATACTTTAATTTGAGGAATAACTGACTGTAACAGTCGAATTGGCCTACGAAACATATCCCATTGTGTCCGAGATGGGGGTATTTAGCTAGGGGCGACAGTCGTTGGGTTTGAATTGGTGTCCGTGTGGAGAAATAGTATTTTAAAATATAATAAAACCATCGGCCAATAGGAAATTTCATTTCATAATTTAAAATTAAAAAAAAAACAAAAACCCGTCAGCTCCAGGTCGCGAACAGCGGAAGTGCCCCAGATCTTCCCGGCTTGATTTCTCTCTCGTTTCTCAATGAAATCACTTGATTCTTGATTCATTTTAAAGCTCTAGATCTCCTCTTCAAATCAATATATAGTTTGGAACTTTTCGTGGCCTGTGGAGCTCGAATCGAGATCAAGAACGGCCGACGTTTGGACCGCCGCTGGCGACGCCAGGGACCATCGAACTGGCCCACTCCCCCACGCGCGCGAAGCTCTCTCTTCCCCCTTCGACGCTGCACCGCCCGATCCTCACATCGTTGCATGGATTTGCCGCAAATCTGAAACCTAGTTTTGAACCATCGTGAAAGGTGAGTCCTTTATTACATTTGAACTTTGAAAAATCATATCTTTATGGTGTGTTGACGAAATTCGATGAAACGGGAAACATCGGGACCGCAAGGAGGCTCTCTACCATATAGAAGAGACCGCTGATTTTTCTGAGCCATCTACAATTTTTAGCACTCCGAAAACCAAAGTGAGAAATCGAAATTAAAAGAAATTGAATGAAAAATGTCATGTATAAATTATACAAGCGAAGTATAAATTATACACGTGTTGTATACCTCATGTACATGCGTTGTGTAAGCTATATGAGCGAAGTATGAATTATACATGCATAGTATAAATGGTATGTGTGTTGAAATGCAAGTGAAATATAGAATATATATATATATATATACTCCCCTCGTCCACAAACCATGGACGATATTTATTGTTGTGTAATATTGGATGAAAAATGCAAATGGTTGAATAATTGTTTGTGGTTGATATTGATTGGTTATGGTTGAAAAATATCCATTGGTGATTGAAATAAATTGGAAATAATTGTGGAAATGAAAATAAAACATGCCGCCTGCGTGCGAATTAGATGCATGAATCCCCATTGTCAAAAACCGCGAGGTTTTAAGGTAGAGCGAGGAGCCGTACTCGGGACGGTGCCGGTTTTAACTACCCTGCCGTTATGCTGCCGAAATTTTGAATAATATTCATGTGTTAGAATTATTTTCATGCGATGAAACTAAAGTCATGCGACGAAACTAAAGTCATGTGCTGAAACTATATCCATGTGTGGAAATGCTCATGTGTTGAGAAGTGATGTGTGAAAATTAAATTCATGTGTGAATGAATAAAGTGTTTAAACAATAAAAATCACATTTTTATAATATATATGAAGTATGTAAAATATTCGCCTTATATATAAATAGTTTCAACAATAAAAATTTCATCTTTCTTCTATGAACAAACTATATAAAATATCCATGTGTGGAAATGCTCATGTGTTGAGAAGTGCGTGTGTTGGAAAGGTTCATGTGTTGAATAAAAGATTGAACAATAAAAATTACATTTTTATTGAAATTATGAAGTGTTAAAAACATTCATGTGTTGAATAAATATTTTAAATGACAAAAATACCATTTTTATCATATATGTGATTTGCTAAAAATATGCGAGCGTTGAAATAAATATTTGTGAAAAAAAATATTTTTAACATGCATAGGAACTAAATAAAATAGTCATGTGTTGAAATATATTTTAGTTCGCCAAAATTATCATATTTAACATGTGAAGTGTTAAAAATAACCACTTGTTCAAATAAATATGCATGAGTTGAAATATTCATTAATTAGCTAATGATATGATTTTTGCCTATGTATGCAAAATTAGAATGAATGGTGTTTTTAAACCAAATTGAGTTAAACATGAAGTTGAATGGAAAATTATAAGTGATAAAAATTGCATATATGTACATCCATATTTATAGAACAGGTTATAGCAAAGAGGCTAGAGAAGAGGAATAAAATTTTGTGCCCCACAAATAGGTACACGTTTATTGTTTTGTTTGGGTGATGATTTTATGAGCCTGTTGGCCAGCCGCTTGGCTTTTTCTTTTTCTTTTTGAGATGAGACGCCCATGTGGCTATTTGGGAATTTTCCCAGCCCCTCCCGTACAAAGGAGGTTATGGCGAAATTTTCCAAAATTTAAAGGCGTTAGTGAAGTATTTGAAGTGAAAATGATATAGGAATTTTCGAATGAACTATATTTATATAAATATATAAATATAAATAAAATTAAAACGAATCGTGGCCGTGTAATTCGTGTTTTGAAACCGTGAATTCAAACGACTAGTGAGGGAAATCCGACCATTGGATTTTCCCGAAACCGTAACCATTGGGTTCGCCTTGGAAATATCTTTCCAACGGCACTAACTGTGTAAAGATCCGACGGTTGGATTGTCTGGAATGTTTAATTCAAATCTAAAGAAAAACAGCGCCAGAAACGATTATATTTATATATATATATATAAATATAATTAAATTAAATCGAATAACGACGCTGCAGTTCGTAATTTGAAATCGTAACTTCAAACGACTAGTGTGGAAGATCCGACTGTCGGATTTTCCCAAAACTGAAACCGTTGGATTCGTTTTGAAATGATCTTTCTAATGATATAAAATTTGTGAAGATCCAATGGTTAGATTTTCAGATATGTGTAAAACAAATTTAGTGAAAAACAGCGCCAGTGCCTCGGCACGACCTGAAACGTCGTTTAATTAAATATGCCCGTTTTAAATAAATAAAAATGGCGATATATCGTTATAAAATACTATAGACAATATAGGGTGGAAATAAACCAATTTTGTTGTGTTTGCTTGATATGTGATGGTTGAATGTGTTTGACATGAAAATTATACTAAGGAACTGAAATGTGAATGTTGAATAGTTTAACCATGTGAAAAATTGATTTGAAAATCTAAATATACGTGGGTTATTTGAAAAGGCCGAGTTCATTCTCATTTCAAATAATCGACCGACGTTGAGAAGTCAAAGAGTCGAAGACGGTTGAAGACCAACGATCTTCACATTGGATGGATGGGCGCTACTGATGCTCGTGATTGGAGTAGCTACCTTGAAGGGGCTGAAGTAGTGGCCATCCGGACGTATTGTTGATTGTGCGGGTATGCGAGGAATTTGGTGCCACCGGTTTCGTTCAAACCCAGGATGAACTAGTAAATGGACTCTATGTCCGACATTGGATTTTGTTCTGTGCTGATTGATCTCTGTTAAATATATATCTGTTTGGCAATGGAGAATTTATTCTCTTGCTTAACACTCTTCTCTGAGACGTACGAGCTCAGAGGTTATGTGTTGGTAGAAATCAGTCGCATGGAGTGGATTGCCTGTGTGGCACGCCTAAGTGGCATATGATCAAGGCTTCTGTTGCAAAGCAAAGTCTTGTGGTTGATGATCAAAGCATGGTCTGTGTGACGTAGCTTTGTGTATAACGTGAATTTGCGAGCCTCACACCCCGGTATGAGTCAAAAACGGGAGAAAGGACCCAAGGAGTGCACGACGTTTCTTTCTAGCTATGGTGGTGTCAGTGACCTACCAGCCCTGACATTTATATCTACTTTTCACCTGTGTGGTTGTTGGAATGCGAGGAGCCTCGATTATAGGTCTGTAAGGACTGGGAAACGTGTGTTCAGGAATTGCCAATCCTCAAAAGTAAGAGAGGACAGGCCTTGGAGGATAAAGGGATTGCTGTGTGCGGTCCCGAGGCATTTGCTAGAGTGTCTCGAACGGAGAGGAGCTTGCCCCTTGCCTCGACTAATGATGGAATCCAATTTCCAATACGAAATTGCGGATGTGATTGTATTACTAGTATGGCGACATAGTGCTACGGGTCATTTATGCCGCCTTGGATTGGTATTTATGATTGAAATCGCTTTTGAAATATTTATGCACTAGTAATAATATCAAACACTTTTGTTTTATACGTATGAAGCATTTTTGGCCATTATAAGGTAAAACTCTATCCTCCAGCTTGCGTTGCATTATGTGATGGGACCTGAGTCTTATAATGGCTTCATTTTATAAAAAGCATAGCGATGATTTAATCATTTACTTTATTTCATGCACTAGCACTCATTGGAGTAAACTCGTGCCGCGAAAGTGGCGTGGTCCTTTAATTTGCCTTATTATTGTTGTTAGTAAGTTAAGTAGATTTCTCATACCAGTCCCATGACTGACTCGTAGTTTGTTTCACCTTGCAAACTCGTGTGCCCTCATTTTCACACGGGCAGCCTAGTTACAGGTATCTGGTGCACTTTTGGCTCATGGCGAGGCTTGACTACACCGTGCTGACTATGACCTTCTCCGCCATTACTGTATATGTATTATGATTCCGCCACTGGCGATGTAGACCGATGTTTAGTTTGTGTACTCTTTATGTATGATTCCGCCTCTAGCGATGATGACTGATTATGTATTATTATGCACTAAGTTGTATCCTGCACTGTGCTCTCTGATGTGGTGATATCTATATGATTCCGCTGTCATATGTGTGTAAATTATTCTATTTCATGTTTATGCTATTATCTATGATCTGCTAATGATGATTAATGTGTTATATTCCAATGATTATCCTTAACACCGTGTCACGGGGTTTTGGGATCGTCACATATAACATAAAACGTTAAGTTACAATCAATATTTGTTTTGTTGAAATGAAAAAAGCGAAATCTAGAAATTATAAACACGTTAAGTTTTGAAAATTTGATTATGAAATTTAATATTTGAAATACGTCTAACAAGATATAACAGAGAAATAAACTCCACAATGTAATACGCAAATTCATTTCGATTCATGCTAATGTAGGGAACATTTTATGAGTCGTCATGAAATGTACATTGTCAGAAATCAGTGAACTAAAAATATTCGATAAAACTCTAAGAACAACGCTATTTTGCTTTCGTTAAATTCGAACGTTTATTATCCCGAATAAATATTTTCAGGTCAAATATGCGGAGAATAGACGGTAGTTATTAGGTACATATTTCAAGATTTTAATAATATCTGTAAACCGGAATCTATTTCAAGATTTTAATAATATATATACAAGATTTGAGGAAAAAAAGTGCACATACATGTTCTTAGAACAGCATATGGCAAACACGCGTACACTATATAAACCATGCGTCCCTTAACTTCTATTGATTTTCTTCCTTTTCCTCTTTATCCTTTGCTCAACCGTTCAAATTGAGAGAAAAATGGGAATGCATTCCTTCCTTTCTGCTCCCAAATCCAAAAGAAATCAAAGAAAAAATGTCTCCTTTCCCCAAATTTTCTTTCTTCCTCATGTTTCGATCGAAGACTCGATCATGGCCACCACTGTCCTTCCCTCCCAAATCGTCGTAGCCTATGCGAATGTCAATCTCTTTAATCATTGAATCGATCCCTGCATTCACCATCATCTCGCAACCAACACCGTCTCATGTAATCAAAATCCCTAAGTCGGCTTCTAGCGAGGACCACCATGCCTCCGCCAAACCTCGCAAGTGTACCGAGAAGCGCGCCCCATCACGATGAACTCCACCTTCGCACACCTCCAGATCTGAATGCCTCTGTAAATCCATACATACCCGAGAGCCATCCACTTCCTCACACATTTGCTTGCAGACATCAACTCCGTCTGAAGCCACTAAGACCCAAACTCAACCCCTCTGCGCATCTAAATCCATCACTGCATCTAAGCCTAATCCAGTTTCATTGTTGGTTTTCAGCTATGAAGAACTTAGGTATATCTTCTAAATTTATTTGGTTATAAGAAAAACATATTATTAATAAGTACATTTATGATTTGGCTAGTGTTAATTGAGGGATTTTTTCACTGTTCATTTTAGGATTTGCAGTTATCGGTTTTGTCGAGAGTGGTCATGTTGCTAGCGTATCGAGTTGTTGGATGGTATCGATTCAAACCATGAATTTCTGATTATATACGTATATACACACATCCGTATGTGCATATATCGGAATGAAGTATGCTCGTTGAGTTCGGTGTCGAACCTCACTTCTAGTCGTGCTAAATTTCATTGTTGTCATGGTCATCTCCTAGCCTCGGAAGGTGAGTTCCCTCACTCGCGACTAGCTTATCATTAATTGAATTAAATATTTGGAATGTTGGATGAAATGTTAGGATTGCCTTAGAATTTTATAATAGGTTATTATGTGATTTCTGCAAATTTGACTTGCACACCATCAGCTTATATGACACGTTTGAATGCGATGTGTGATATGTTATATTTTGTATATCACTCACCTTGCAAGTTCCTTATAGATTTAGGAAAATCACCATGGGTTGAAATGATACACACCCAAATAATCATATAAACTTGAGAAATAAATTCGAATCAATTTGGGATGCGGGTTGAAATGATATATACCCAGGATTCGTATTTTCCTTTTAAAACAGATTGAAATGATAAATATCCACATCACTTGACCATATGGTGGAAGATTATATACGGATGTTGTGGTAAAGTAAAAAAAAAATTATTTTCTAAAATTTTATAAGTACGTAATTTTAATAAATAGTTTTGGAACGTAAATTTTATGTAAAGAAAATTTAAAAGAATTTTTCTCATGTTAACTCGAAAGTAAAACTTATTTTAAATAAAAAGATGTTTAAAATTTTTAATGTAAAGATATAAATGACTTAACAATACCTTTAAAAAAATATGATTTGTAAAGTGGTGCAAAACTCCTTCTATTTGTGCTACATGAAGTGTTTAGTTCAATATAATATTTTTAGTAAAGGATTTGGTTTAAAGTTAACAAGTTTACTATGATATAAATATTTAATTTAAATAAACTATATAAATTTAACATGGAAGCAATTAAACGTAATTTAATTTTTGGTATAAAGAATGTTCCGAAGAGTTTCATGGATTGACTTAAATTTGGTAAAGTTGAAGTAAAATTTTGTTAATGAAAAGTGTTTGAAATCTATTTGTAAAGATTTATATTTTCCTTTAAGTTAAGATTGAGTAAACAAGATTCATGAAATTTGACTTTTATAGATTTCTATAATGCAAATTTAAGGTGTTAATTCAATATAGGTTTGTTAATAAATGGATATGTGTTAAAGGTTTAACAGAAATCTTACACTGATATTAAGATTTGATTTAGTATTTATTATGAGGTTAAGTTAAGAAAAGAATTGAACGTAAATGAGATTCTTTGTTAGATCAAAAAGGGAACGGAAATAATATGTTATTTTAAGAAGTTCGATATGAGACTTTGAATGTGAATTAGAGAATTTTGGAATATTCATTTAAGGACGACTTAACAAACAAACGATGGAATTTGTTTGAATTTAATAAACCCGACTCTAAGTTGAATCCAACTTGGAAATAATAGTATGATAATGTTTCATTCATAAGGCAAATTCGAAAGCGAACCAATGAATGATAAATTGTTTGGAATATGAAATATGAATGGTTAGAAGTCAGATTTTGGAATATGAATTCGAATCGGATCAGATCAGATTATTTTATTGGAATCAAACTATATTTCGTTAAAAAAACTTTTTACTACTTAGTTTTCACAATCTACTTATATTTAATTATTTAAAACTGTTTTCTCCAATAAAGATATTATATATTTAATTATTTATTCATATATATACACTATTTTAAATTTAATATACACATACACTATTTTTAAAATTTAACCAATATAAACCATTTTTAAATATAACATATAAACACTATTTTCAAAATAAACTATTCTAACGACATTTTTATAAATTCCAATAAATTCCATGTCCAATCCAAGCAATGAATCTGGAGCAATTAAAATGATCAAATCGTTTTAACAAGAAATATTTGCAAAAATAAGATTTGATATCCTAGCCGAGCTAATGATGAACCATTTTAAGTGATCACAATTTAAGTTAATACTTGGACTAAATCAATTTAGGATACTCGAAATGAGATTTCAAATTTAATGACCACGGTGTGAGAAGGGTAAACGTTTGGTTGTTAAAGAGACCAAGTTGGTAGCTATCATTGTAACACCCTAAATTTTAATGACATTAAAAGAGGATAAATTAAATAATAATTAATTTAACATTCGGAATTAGAGGGAACATACTATATTATTGCGTCCATTTCGAAATTTTGGTTATAATGGACATTTGGTTCGCATAAAACGGACACCGTATGAAAAAGTTATGAGGGTTCGAAGTTTGTTTACGCACAAGATAAATATATATATATAATAAATTCCAAAACCTTCAAAAAATAATTCAAAAATCAAAATCGGGCCAAAGCGGGCTGAGCGGGAAAATTCCCGCTCGTTGGTGTTGACCCCCTAGGGGGTGTCGACATGGGTGTCGACCCCTCTATAGGGGTGTCGACATGGGTGTCGACCCCTTATAGGGGTGTCGACCCCCCCGAACAGATCTGGGCAGAATTCGTTTTACGTATCTGGACTTGATTCTGGTTGTGGTTCATTGGTTCTAGGCTATAAATATGGTCCCCTATTCTCTAATTTTCTCCATTAAAGATCATAGAGGCCATATGCTGTCGGGTTGCAAATTGAAATAGAATCAAAGTCTACTAAAAACGGTTTAGCTACAAATTCAGATATCTCTCTCTAAATTTTCTTAACCTAATGCTGTAATTTTCTAGTCACTTTTAGGTTTAAATGGATAAATGTGAATTATGATAGAGTAGGAATTGGGTATATGTTGTGAATCATGAACTTATGCAAGTTTATTATGTCATTATCCCTGGACCCAATATGATTATGGACATTCTACTATGTTGAATATGTAGATCTTGACTCACAACTATATTGTGGGAAATGGGAACTTGTTAATTTATATTTAATCCTTTATGCTAATCACCTTCCACCTACTATGTTGTAGTAATCTCGATATTTTGTAAACTTGACATGTGATGCGACCTTTTAGATCTAATCATGCTACTACGTCACCCTAATTTTGTTAGACATCTAAATGACAAGTTTAGACCATGTTATGTTGACTTTGACATTGTAGTTTCCACAAGTTCATCAGCTCTGTGTTCACCCTGTTATGATGATTACATGCCCATTCACCTTGTTGTCCTGCTTATGCCCAAACTGTGCTGAAACTGTCACCTTTGTCACTCCCTTTTTAGTGTTATGGCGAGGCTACTTTGTTGCCTCGATGACGCCAAAATACATGCGATCACGTTAGTTAGGAAACGAGGAAACAGGGGACTTACAATTAGCATAATTTATATAATGTTTACATAAGTTGGACATATAATTTAAATAGGGATAGAAATAATCACCTATAATGACATAGGTAAATTTAGGTAAAACTAGCATAATTTTGAATATGACCATTTGTGGATATATAATTCAAATTATTGTTGCAAAATAGGTATTGACACCTACAAAAGGAAAGGATTAATTAATTGGTAAATTAATTAAAAATGGAATGTTAGTAATTACAATTAGGAATTGTAATTGTACATATGACAAGAGGTTAGGTTACGTTAGTGGTGGAAGTCTGCCCGGACCCGACCGGCATATCCAGCAGCCACTAATGTTGAACCTAATAGGGGAGGTCTAAGTATGTAAATACGAATCGGGCTAAGACATGAGGTTAGGCCCAACCATGGAATAAGATTGCCCGGACCCGACCGACATATCCAACGTCCACATGTTGCAGACCTAATGTGGGAGGTCTAACCTAGTACGAAACCATAATTGGACATCGTAATAGAGTTGGACTAATTAACCTAATTTAATCCATAAAGATTGTATGAATATGAACTTAAGTTAGGGTTAAATAAAATTAGATGAGTAGCGGGTGGGTTACCTAAATTAGAAGGGGTGGGTAATATATAGATATATAGACCCACAAACTTAATCCAATATGGTTATGTAATTAAAGACACCTCATGGTATACATAGCCAGTGGAAAATAGAATAAAGTTATGTTATTAAAGACAACCTTTAGGGTAAGCATAACTGGTATAGGACTATGTAATTAAAGAAACCTAGTGGTATACATAGTCAGTGAAAAACCTAGTGGGGATACATGACAAAGGGGAGAGCTTGCATCATATTGTGTAGAACCCATTTCAATCAGTAACCCAGAGTAGGTATCAAATAAAGAACTCCGTACTAGGCGGAGATAAGGGCACGCTTACTGATTGATTGTAAGAGATCCAAACGGGACGGATGGTATGGACGGCACAATCCGACCGAGGACATGTGCATGCATGTGCCGGGCAGAGGGGGCTAAGATGACCCTGATACCAGTAGATATGGTTGTGCACCTCTTGGGTTGCCTTTTTAGGAAGTGATACCTCCTACTGTGGGGCCAACGCAGGGTATCTACGTAATAGGGAGCCGATCGATCAGGGTAATGGTTAGGGTACACTCGGACGTATACCCTAAGTCTACCAACTTATTATGGAAGGGATCATCTAACTTTAGTTATACTAGTAATTGTGCAGAGTAGTCATTAGTGAAGTATGTGTACACCTTACCTTATCTGCCTTGTCACACCTGCCATGTATATAGTGACCTCTCTTATCCACTTTATGCCTGTCATGTTCACCTTTATTTATTTACTGGCTAAAAGTAACTAGACTCGTCAGACTTTATGTCTGAGCCCTTTGTTTTTCCCTCTCTATTCCATCCCCCCCGGTTCTCAGGGAGGAAACACCCAAGCTTAGTCAGGACTTGGATATTATCTTGCTGGAAGCTACTTCTGGAGTATGGCTCAAGTCTTTGTCTCTACTACTTTTTATTGGGGAATAATGTTTTTCTTTAATACCTATGTACTCTGATGATGCAAGACAGAAGTATTTTGTTGTGATGGTTTTATGACTTATGGTATTGTGAACTACAATACTATGTTTTATGTTGAGATAAAAATTTGAAATTTCTACTGCCATCTTATTTATATCTGTCTTGTATTTATTCTGTGTCTGTTTACCTACAACGCTTCACGAAACTTAATGCATTCCCTTGTGAGTGACATTAACGGACGTGGGGGTGTCACACTTGGTATTAGAGCTGAAGGTTACCAGATTAGATAAAAGTTTTGAAAAATATTTTTCAAAAAGTTTTAAAAGAAAGTATTTTCAAAAAGAAAAGTCTTTTTTGAAAATTTTCCCCAAGAATCCATATGTAATATCCTTTGGTCCTTTATATAAAATTCTTCCTTTTCCCTTTTTCAGCATGTCTGGGGACCAAAACATTGCTAATATCCTAGAGGGCGTCACGATACCTGGATGGTTCCGGAGATACTTGGAGGCCACAACGCCTATTGAAGGTTAGAGAGACGCTCCTCCTCCTGTTGCCCCTGTCATTCCTCCTCCTCCTCCCCCTTTAAGAGAAGATAACTTCCCCAAAATCTGTAAGGACTTCCATGCTATGGGAGGGAAGCCATTCCGTTGGAATGTGACATTTGTGGAAGCTCGGAATTGGCTTTAGGAGACCGAGGACTTATTCATAATCTTTGACGTGGAGGACCGAAGAAAGATTCAGTTAGTGGCTTGGCTGTTAAAAGACGAAGCCTCATTTTGGTGGGAAATCACCCAGGCTAGACGTACGGTGGAAACCTGGGAAGATTTCAAATAGAGGTTCGAGATGAAATTTCTTTCCCAAGCTGAGCGAAGCATACAGATGGAGAGGTTCTTAGCGCTCAATCTAGGGAACTTGATGGTAAAGGAGTATGTGAATAAGTTCAACCAGCTGGCAAGGTTTGGACTAGAATTGGTGGATACATCGCACAAAAAGGCTTTACGATTTGCTAAAGGACTAAATGAGCCTCTATATGGTCTTTCTATGTCCCATATTCCTATGGGGGCCACCTTTGAAAGGCTTGTGGATATGGCCCTAATGCATGAAGAGGACAAGGGAGAGAAGAAGGAAGCAAAGACTGAGGGGACATCGCAGAACAGGAAGGTGTGGCCCAAGAAAGGCAACAACAACAACAGCCACATCAACAGCAAAAGAAAGGAGGGAAAGATGTCAAAGGCAAGGATAAGAGGAAATGTCACAATTATGGGAATGAAGGTCACTTGATCAAGGACTATAAGAGTAGGAAGGGCAATTTCTTTAATTGTGGAGAGGTCGGACACTTCTCTAAGGAGTGCCCGAAGAAACAGGGACAAGATCAGAGGGCAGGAACTTCTGGAGAGCAGGTGAATGCTCTCGCCGTCAGTGCTCCTGAAAGAGGCAGAAAAATTTTCGTAGAAAGTTTAGTTTCTCTTTCAAACCATCCAGTTTGAACACTTTTTGATTCTGGTGCTTCACACTCATTTATATCTAGTTCTATGGTTGAATCTCTACACTTAGTTACTAGTATTGTAGTAGATCTCGTGGCTGTTTCAAACCTCATTGGTGGTTCAGCTCATTTATCGATGATTTGTAGGGGTTTGAAATTATCTGTGTTAGGCGTCGAGTTTGAATGCGACGCGTATGTGCTCGGTTTATGGGCTATGGGTTGATTCTAGGAATGGATTGGCTTACCACATATGGAGTCGTTTTAGATTATGAAAGGAGGGTTGTCAGGCTCCCAACTTGTCATGGGAGGACCCTCGAAGTTTCTTGTGACCCTCAAGGGTCTGTTATACTTAGCTTCCTAGAGTCTTTAGATGCATCCATAGAGGACTTGCAATCTGTTCCAATGGTTCGGGATTACTCCGATGTTTTTGATGAGGTATAGGGTTTACCTCCAAGGCACGAGATTGACTTCCACATATATCTGGTGGATAATGCAAAGCTAGTTGTGTTACCAGTAAGCCACATGGCTCCAAGGGAAAGGAGGGAGCTGAGTAAGCAAGTAGGGGAGCTACTTGGGAAAGGGTTCATCAGACGAAGCATATCTGAATGGGGTGCTCCAATAGTATTCGCAACTAAAGCAGATGGATCACTTCGTCTGTGTGTTGGCTATAGAGAATTAAATAAGCTCAACAAAAAGAATAGGCACCACTTCCAAGAATTGATGATTTATTTGATCAGCTTGTTGGTGCCTCGGTATTTTCTCAGTTGGACTTGGCTACAAGGTTCCATCAATTGAGAGTGGCTGAGGATAGCATAGATAAGACTGCTTTCAGAACTCCGGACGGTTTCTTTGAATGGCTAGTGATGCCTTTTGGGCTGACAAATGCACCCGCCTATTTTGTTGATTTGATGAGTAGGGTGTTTCGGGAATTCCTAAACAAATTCGTCATAGTCTTCGTTGATGACATTTTGATCTTCTCCAAGAACGAAGAAGAGCATGCCCAACATCTGTGGGAAATTTTGAAAACTCTCCGTGGCCACCAGCTAAAAGCAGAGTTCTCCAAATGCCATTTCTGGAGAAAGGAGGTAAGATTCTTTGGGCATGTAGTCTCCAAAGAAGGGATAGCTGTAGATCCTGCGAAGGTGGTTGCAGTGCAAGATTGGCAGATTCCTAAAAATGCATCCGAGGTGAGAAGCTTTCTTTGGTTGACTGGTTACTATAGGAAGTTCATTAAGGACTTTGCAAAGATATCAGTCCCTCTCACTAGGATAACAAAGAAGAATTTGGTGTTTTCATGGGATATAGACAGTGATATTGCTTTCCAACGGCTTAAAAGGGCTCTGACAAAAGCCCCAGTCTTGACCTTGCCCGATGGAAGTAAAGTGTTTATTGTTTACACTGATGCGTGCGGTACAGGGCTTGGTGCGGTGCTAATGCAAGAAGGGAAAGTAATATGTTATGGGGGTAGGCAGTTGATAGTTCATGAAAAGAACTACCCCACCCATGATCTAAAACTAGCTGCCATAGTATTTGCATTGAAGATGTGGCGTCATTATTTACTGGGAGAAAGATTCGAGTTGTACACCGATCACAAATCTCTCAGGTACTTATTCTCTCAGAAGGATCTTGACTTAAGGCAACAACGGTGGATGGAATTCTTAGCTTCAAACGATTTTGAGATTTCTTATACCCCTGGCAAGGGTAATGTAGTTGCAGACGCACTAAGTAGGCAGAGGATGGCTCCGAGTCCTTTGTTTGTGGAAAGAGAGAACTTGGAGTTCATATCAGCTTTTGATTTTAGACCCCCCATCGATGTTTTGCCTGATTTATTTGCATCCTTGGAGATACGACCGACTCTTGTGGAGCGGATAGGAGTTCGCAACAAGGTGACCCACAGATTCTAGACATTATGGATAAGCTCAAAAGAGGGGAGACTTCTAGTCACCTCAGTAGATATGCCATAGATGGAAAGGGGTGGTTGCGACGAGATGGAAGGCTTTGTGTTCCTCTGACTAGAAGCTTGATAAAGGCAGTTCTAGAAGAAGCCCACCATTCTAAGATGACTATTCATCCAGGCGGCGACAAGATGTATAGAGACATGAAAAGGGTTTTCTTTTGGGCTGGGATGAAGAAGGACGTGGCTGAATTTGTTTCTCAATGTTCGGTTTGTCAGCAAGTCAAGGCTGAGCAAAAGAAGCCCGGCGAGTTGCTTCATCCGTTGGAAGTGCCGCAGTGGAAATGGGAGAGCGTCTCGATGGATTTCATAGATGTGTTGCCTAGATCGAAGAAAGGCAATACCAGTGTTTGGGTGGTAGTAGATAGACTCACTAAGAGCGCTCAGTTATTCAGTCAAGAGCAAAAGGATGGCATCGTGGTTAACAGCGATTTATGTTCGTGAGATAGTTCGCCTCCATGGAGTACCTACCAGAATAGTAAATGATCGTGACCCCATCTTTACCAACGAGTTTTGGAGAAGTTTGCAAGAGGCATTAGGTACACAGTTGCGCTTAAGCACCACTTATCATCCTCAGACCGATGGGCAGACGGAGAGGGTGAAAAGGATTCTTGAAGATCTTCTGAGACTGTGTATCCTTGACTTCGGAGGGACTTGAGAAGAGCATCTTCCTTTGGTGGAGTTTGCCTATAATAACAGCTATTAGGCCAGCATCAGTATGGCACCCTTCGAAGCATTGTACAGGCACCCTTGTAGATCACCGACTTGTTGGTGGGAATCTACAGAAAGATTATTACTTGGACCAGATATGGTTAGAGAAACATCCGAAAAGATTGACCGTATTCAACGGTGGATGAAGACAACTCAAGACAGGAAGAAATCATATGCAGAAAATAGAAGGACTGACATCGAATTCGAAGTGGAAGACTTGGTTTTTATCAAAGTATCACCTCTGAGGAATGTGGTATGCTTCGGAGCAGTAGGGAAGTTGGCATCTAGTTTTGTGGGACCATTTCCCATAACCGAAAGGATTGGCCAAATGGCCTATAGAGTAAAGCTTCCTGAAAATCTATCTGGTGTTCATGATGTTTTCCATGTTTCTCATCTGCGGAAGTGCTTGCATGACACCGTGGAAGTTGTTGTGCCGAGTATATTGGAAGAGGTAGAGGTGGAACGGGCGGCAAAAATCAGACGAGTTCCTTCCCATATTCTGGGATCAAAGGTTAAGATGCTACGCAATTAAGGGATCAAGTTGCTAAAGGTTCAACGGGGAGATAACCCAGAGGATGCGACTTGGGAAACCAAAGATAAGATTCGTGCTTCGTACCCTTTTCTCTTCGAGGGTATGTTCTTAACTCCTTTTCCAAAAGCTTTATCAGTACTTGTTTCTATCATTTGAGTATATCTTATTCATAGTATTTTCGACCTTTAATAGGAGATCTATGGATGAAAACATGTGTTTGAAACATGTTATGTTTGATGGATGCTAGTGGATGCAAGTGTTAGCTAGTGGTTGCCTGTGGACGCATGTACACACACATTAGGCACTAGATCGGCTCAATCACTTTCATACTGTGTATGGATGTGTGTGCATTTTCTTTTATGGATAGAAATGGATGAGTTAGTATATGGATGTTGCATTTGGACAAATGTGTATGCACACATATAGAACTTATATGATGTAATAGGTTTATTTGCATACATATTGGATTCATGGCACTAACATACATTGCATTAAGGAGGTCAACTGAATCAATAGACCACCTGATTTTCACAGTGGTGTTGGGACATATACACACACTTTTGCATATATTCATATAAACATTAGAGGCTTTTAAGGACAATGGATGCCAATAGATGTTGGATGAGTAGATGGATGATGGATGGTAGGATATGCATTCTTCCCAACTTAGAGATTTCGGGGACAAAATCTTTTGAGTGGGGGAGAATGTAGCACCCCAAATTTTAACGACATTAAAAGAGGATAAATTAAATAATAATTAATTTAACATTCGGAACTAGAGGGAACAGATTATGCCATTGCATCCATCTCGAAATTCTGGTTAGAATGGACATTTGGTTTGCGTAAAACGGACACCGTATGAAAAAGTTATGAGGGTTCGAAGTTTGTTTACGCACAAGATAAACATATATATATAATAAATTCCAGAACCTTCAAAAAACAATTCAAAAATCAAAATCGGGCCAAAGCGGGCTGAGCGGGAAAATTCCCGCTCGTGGGTGTCGACCCCCCAGGGGGTGTCGATATAGGTGTCGACCCCCCTATAGGGGTGTCGACCCCCCCTCCGGACAGATCTGGGCAGAATACGTTTTATGTACCTAGACTTGATTTTGGGTCTGGTTCATTGGTTCTAAGCTATAAATATGGTCCCTTATTCTCTTATTTTCTCCATTGGAGAACATAGAGGCCATATGCTATCGGGTTGCAAATCGAAACATAATCAAAGTCTACTACAATCAGTTTAGCTATTAAGAATTCAGATCTCTCTCTCTCAAAATTTTATAAACCTAATGCTGTGAGTTTCTAGTCACTTTTAGGTTTAAATGGATAAATGTGAATTATGATAGAGTACGAATTGGGTATATGTTGTGAATCATGAACTTATGCAAGTTTATTATGTCATTATCCCTGGATCCAATATGATTATGGACATTCTATTATACTAACTATGTTGATCTTGACTTGTAATTATATTGTGGGAAATGCGAACTTGTTAATTTAGATCTAATCCTTTATGCTAATCACCTTTCACCTGTTATGTTGTAGTAATCATGATATGTTGTAAACTTGACATGTGATGCCACCCTTTTAGATCTAATCATGCTGCTATGTCACCCTAATTTTGTTAGACATCTAAATGAAAAGTTTAGACCATGTTATTTTGACCTTGACATTGTAGTTGCCACAAGTTCATCAGCTTTGTGTTCACCCTGTTATGATGATTACATGTCCATTCACCTTGGTGTCATGCTTATGCCAAAACTATGCTGAAACTGTCACCTTTGTCACTCCCTTTTTATTGTTTTGGCGAGGCTACTTTGTAGCCTCGATGACGCCAAAATACATGCGATCACGTTAGTTAGGAAACGAGGAAAAAGAGGATTTATAATTGGCATAATTTATATAATGTTTATATAACTTGGACATATAATTCAAATAGGGAAACATAGAAATAAGCACCAATAATGACATTGGTAAATTTTGGTAAAAATTGCATAATTTTGAATATGACCATTTATGGATGTGTAATTCAAATTATTGTTGCAAAATAGTTATTGACACCTATAAAAGGAAAGGATTAATTAATTGGTAAATTAATTAAAAATGGAATGTTAGTAATTACAATTAGGAATTGTAATTGTACTTATGACACGAGGTTAGGTTACGTTAGTCATGGAAGTCTGCCCTTACCCGACCGGCATATCCAGTAGCCACTAATGTTGAACCTAATGTGGGAGGCCCAAGTACGTAAATACGAATCGGGCTAAGACACGAGGTTAGGCCCAAATGTGGAATAAGACTGCCCGGACTCGACCGACATATCCAGCATCCACATGTTGGAGGCCTAATGTGGGAGGTTTAACCCAGTATGAAACCATAATTGGACATGGTAATATAATTGGACTACTTAACCTAATTTAATTCATAAAGTTTTTATGACTATGAACTTAAGTTAGGGTTAAGTAAAACTAGATGAGTAGTAGGTGGGTTAAGTAAATTAGAAGGGGTAGGTTATATATACATATATAGGCCCACAAACATAACCCAATAAGGTTATGTAATTAAAGACACCTAATGGTATACATAGCCAGTGGAAAATAGAATAAAGTTATGTAATTAAAGACACCCTTTAGGGTAAGCATAACTGGTATAGGACTATGTAATTAAAGACACCTAGGAGTATACATAGTCAGTGAAAAACCTAGTGGGGATACAAGATAAAGAGGAGAG
Source organism: Allium sativum (assembly GCA_030737875.1). Lineage (NCBI taxonomy): Eukaryota > Viridiplantae > Streptophyta > Magnoliopsida > Asparagales > Amaryllidaceae > Allium > Allium sativum. Next base: position 91,666,157 of record CM060916.1, on the reverse strand, counting down.
CTTGTATCATATTGTGTGGGATCCATTTCAATCAGTAACCCGGAGTAGTTATCAAATAAAGAACTCTGTACTAGGCGGAGATAAGGGCACACTTACTGATTGATTGTAAGAGATCCAAACGGGACGGACGGTGTGGATGGCGCAAACCAACCGGGGACATGTGCATGCAAGGGCCGGGCAGAGGGGGCTAAGACGACTGTGACAACAGTAGATATGGTTGTGCACCTCTTGGGTTGCCACTTTAGGAAGTGATACCTCCTACTGTAGGGCCAGCATAGGGTATCTACGGAGTAGGGAGCCGATCGACTAGGGTAATGGTTAGGGTACACTCGGAGGTATACCCTAAGTCATTAGTGAAGTATGTGTACGCCTTACCTTATCTTCCTTGTCACACCTGCCATTTGTATAGTGACCTCTCTTACCCACTTTATGCATGTCATGTTCACCTTTATTTATTTACTGGCTAAAAGTAACTAGACTCGTCAGACTTTATGTCTGACCCCTTTGTTTTTCCCTCTCTCTGTCATCCCCCCTCCCCCAGGTTCTCAGGGAGGAAACACCCAGGTTTAGTCAGGACTTGGATATTATCTTGCTGGAAGCTACTTCTGGAGTATGGCTCAAGTCTTTGTCTCTACTATGGATTACTCTTTTTATTGGGGAATAATGTTTTTCTTTAATACCTATGTACTCTGATGATGCAAGACAGAAGTATTTTGTTGTAATGGTTTTATGACTTATGGTATTGTGAACTATGGTATTATGTTTTATGTTGAAATAAAAATTTGAAATTTCCGCTGCTACCTTATTTATATATGTCTTGTAATGATTCTGTGTCTGTTTACCTACAACGCTTCACGAAACATAATGCACTCCCTTAGTGATTGACATTAACGGACGTGGGGTGTCACAGTCATACTCTCTGCCAATACCAATACAACTTTAACAACTGTACGCATGGTGGAGAATCTAGAATGAAGTAGGATGGTATAGATGCGATTATTTGATTTTAAGAAAGATAGTGATGATGGATTATCCTTGACCTTCGGGTCATAATTAAAATGACTAAAATGTGTGCTATACCGTACTGAGTGAGGTCGCACCTCCGATCAGACATGCTCCTTCGATACCACCTCTATGACTATTGTGATCGATTTGGGTGCACCCTTGATTTTGGGAGTGTTTTCCAAGGTAGGCAGTAGTTGCTACTATGCGTTACCACCGGTCCGGGCATGCAAATGGTAGAATCCAACCCTGGGTATTCCTCGGTGCCTTGTCATATTTATCCTAATCGAGCCCCCCACGATTTTGATTTGACAATGTCGTATTATGATGCATCCCTATCTACCGACGTACTGGTGTTTTATATGCAATGTGTACGACAATGTCTGTAAATGACGTAAGGGTAAAAATGTAATCCCGCTTACGTTATTTTTAAAATATTTACTTTACCGAATAGACATTATTGTAATAGCATATTTATATTATATGTATTGGTTTCATGGATCCTTAGAGGATGGAATCCCTGACATCCTTAAAGTTGCTGATGCATTTTTTTAAACATTTCACATGAGTTAATTCACTTATATGACAATGTTAGTCCTGACTCAGGTATTTTGTTTGTTTTATTCCTTGCAAAATGCTCGGATCAGATTGATTATTTCAGCTATGGAGATTCGTATATTGGAGCTTGAGTATCTTCTGGAGTCTAGACATCAATCATTGTATCCTCAGTCTATTCTATTTACTTCCCGTATTAGTAAGCATATGTATTTAATCTTCCGCTGTATCTATATTTATTCTGTACTCTGATGTTCTGTAAATTTTAAAGATTCGTATAAATATTATTTCCGCTATGAGATATTCTGGGTTCAGTGTCTGTGACTCTGCGATGATTTATATTTTAACCTCATAAGTAATAACAATCTGTCGTTTTGAATGATTCAAGTTGGTGTAATTACCGACCTGGAGCGGTCAAAAGGATAGGTCGTTACAACGTGGTACCAGAGCTTTGGTTAAATAAAGCTTTTCTTATGAGGTTGAAACACTCATTAGAAATTGGGTAGTAATACCAAAGAATGAGTGAACTCATCTTAGAATCATACCCGAGAGAGCGTATTTTGAAAATAAAAGTATTATAAATGATTTTAAAGGATTTTAAAAGGATTATATATATATATAGAAATTGTTTGAATTTGTAACCCTGTTTTAAAAGTAAACCCTTGTTTTAAATTTCATTCCTTTGAACTCGCCTTTTGGTTGAAAACTCCTCCTAAGTTAAATCTTCTAAATCCGAGTCTCATATTTTTGCTTTATCTCATCTTAGAAATTTTTAATTGGTCGTTCCTAGATCCTGAATCTTCCTTAGTACTCTTAACCTATCTTGATAAATCCATTTTAATTTGGTTCGTTCAATTTTTCAGCCCTAGCCTATAATCCAAACCAACCCAGAATTGAATTAGATGGGCATGGGAATTAAGGTAAACTAAAATAGACAAATAAGTATTAAACACTTGATTGAAAAAAAGTAAATCAAAAATCAAATGAAAATGGGTTATATGTGAATTTACAACACCATATTAAGAGAATTCCAATAATTTATGAACTTATAATGTTATATGGAAGTAATTATATACAAGTGAGACTTGTAAATTAAAATTTGTTTTTTTTTGGGAAGTAATATGTATTAGAAACCAAAAAGTAACCTTATATAATATATGTTTTAAACCTTTGTATGATTTCCACTTGTAAATTTAAGGATGATATATATACATATATATATAAACCATTGTAATCAGGATACATCGAAATAAATAAGTGTGAATGAATAATTTTACCATTTGAAATCTTATAATAAGACATGATTGAAATATACTATTTCGGCATATATTTAGTAAATTCGTATATACCTTTATTTTGAAAGAGAAGAGTTTCGAGTATTATATTTGACGTTAAGATTGGACTATCAGGTACGTGAAGATTTTGGATATACGCCTAGCTAACGTATATACAAAGTCCTTTTTGTACTATATAGATATAAAATCGCGCTCTAGTCACTTGGAAATGATTATGGCGATGACTACAGCATCACCAAAATTTATTTTCGAGTTTCAAAAGGTGAGATAAATACATAAATTCCAATTGAGACGTTGAATAAACAAGAAAATTTGTTTTGGATATTGTATTAGAATTGAAAATTTGGTTTTGGATTAATAAATACTTTTATTTGTATCCCATTTGTATTAATTTTCCTATTTCAATATAAAAATTTAGACATGGTTGTGTGTAAATGTATATATTTAAGTGAATTGAAATATTAGTGAGAAGCCTATTTTGCTAAGAAGACATATGTATCATTCTATATTCTAAAATTTTGGATTAGTATACATTTATATTTTCAATCGGAACTAAAATTCCAAGTGGGAAGAGAACTAATTTTACCCATTCGAAATTTATGATGTATATTAATTGAATACGGATTCGTTGAAACCTAAAAAAGTTTGTCAATTACGGTAAAATGGATCTTATATAAAGAGAAGAGGAGAAAAAGAAAATAAGGAAAATTTTGATGGGATAATAGTATGAAACTAATTAAAACGAATCGAGCAAAAGCTTGAATAAAATTCCACCAAAATGAAGGGTGACAACAATGAAAAATTTACGAGCAAAATATTTAGGAACAGGCTAAAGAGATTATAGAATATGTAGCCCACTTAAACTTGACACAATAAAATAAACGTCGAGTGGGAAACAAAAAGGATAAATTGATTTATAATCAAAAAAGTCAAATAATTTGAAGCAAATAATTGTTTGTAAGTAAAACGAAGGTGAAGAAATAAACGTGCACTCGATATAGAAGAAAAGCAACTTAACAATTTGACGATGAATAAGTTGAATATGAAAATTTTTGTATAGGTAGCTAAATATGATGTTGATTTTGTTAATCATTTGAATTACATAGTTGTGGTAACAACCACAGACAAGCACAAGTGAATTCAATAAAATTCGACGAAAGTAGAAAATGACTTGTAAATGTAAGTATGTACATGTATTGAGATGAAAATAAATATATGTTGAGCATCTAATAAATTGTATTAGTGTGACGGCCGGGAATTTCGCTCGATCCGAATCAGTCGTTAAACCGATCTAGACCGTTCGAAACCCTGATCGTTTGAGAACAGGACAAAACAGAACGCAGACGGAAGAACATTTCATTGCTATTACAACAATTCCATCAGAATACAAGAATATACAGAGTATGAATAAATATTATACAACAAAGAATATCATAGATTTAAATACAGTATTGCAGCGGAAAAATAATACAAAACACAACTGAAAGTAATACACGGATACAGAGCTTTCCGAGCATCATTCCAGCTGTAAACCAAGATCCTGTGAATATAAATCTGCAAAACCAAAACTACTAGCTGCCCGTGCGGAAAATGAGGGCACCCAGAGTTTAGGTTAAAACAATAAACTCCAGGTCAGTCATGTGACTGTGTGAGAACTAAAACAGTTATTTAAAGACTTTACTTTAAAAGAGAGTAATTCAAGGGACCACGCCGTATGACACGGAACGGGTTTCCTCCCAAGAATACCAGTGCATATCAATAAACAACGCAATGCTTTTTCGAAAAATGAAGCTATTATAAGACCCAGGTCCCATCACACAATGCAACGCAAGCCGAAGGATAGGGTTTTCCCTTATAATAGCTAAACATGCTTGGTACGTTTAAAACAAATCACTTGATACTATAATAAGTGTATAGTGTCAAAACAATTCAATCATAAATATCAATCATAGGCAGCATGGGTACCATCTATCATGTCGCCGTACTAGTTCTACAATTAAAACCGAAATATCCGTATTGAAAATTGGATTTCCGTCATGAGTCGAGGCAAGGGGCAAGCTCCTCTCCGCTTCGAGACACTCTAGCAAATGCCTCAGGACTACACACTCTGGGTAACCCTGGGATCCTCCAAGACCGATCCTCTCTTACGTTTGAGGATTAATTATTCCTGAACACATGTTTCCCGGCCCTATAGGACCTATAATCGAGGCGCCTCGCATCCAAACCACAAAGGTGAAAAGTATATAAATGTCAGGGCTGGTAGGTCACTGACACCACCCATAGCTAGAAAGAAACGTCGTGCACTCCTTGGGTCCTCATCCCGTTTTTGACTCATACCGAGGTGTGAGGCTCGCGAATCCACGCTATACACAAAGCTGCCACGTAGGTCGTGCTTTGATCATCAACCACAAGACTTTGCTTTTCAACAGAAGCCTTGATCCATGCAACTCAGCGTGCCACACAGGCAATTCATGCCATGTGTAATAACCCGAAAATCTGGGCCAGTTTAAAATTTTTTCTTTTGGCAATTTTAGCAAATTTCGAATATTTAAAATGAATTATTTTAAATAATATCGACGAAAAATTTATTTTGAATATATTTAGAATGTATATATTTATACATGTCGTCGTTAGAATATAAATATTTATATATAATTATAAATAGAATTGAAAATGGCGCGGTAGTTCGATAATTCGATTTCAAACTTCAATTGAATGTACCAGGTGCAAAACAATCCGGATTTTAGTGAAACCAAAAACAATAGGATCTAATTGTGAATATCTTTCCAACGAATCCGAAAAATTGAAATTTCATAGCGGGAATCAAAAGATATGTCCAGTTGAAAATTCTGAATAGTCGCTATGGAATTCAGGCCCTTAAAAATGGGAATTTTGGAAACGACCTCGGATTTCGACGAAACCACTTTTTTTGGGTCCGTGATGTCAAATTATTGCTAGATTCCAAATTTCATAATTTTTCGAATCAATATGTGAGCATGGCAAAGGAAAACGCGTTTGACCAGTTTTAGTTGATTTTAATCGACTGGAAAATGGCCATTTTTCCAACGGTCTCAGAATTCGACGAAACTAGTTTTGTTAGGACCGTATCGTCAATACGAAGCTAGAAAATATTTTTCTGGAATTTATAGAGTTAGTATGTGACCCCGGTAAATTGAAATGCGCGTTTAAATTCAATATATAGAGTTATATGTTGATTTTAACGGAAACTGATCGAAACGATTGAATCAACCTACGATACATATCCCATTGTGTTCGGAATGGGGGTAAAACGCTATGGGCGGCAGGCGGTGGGCCTCGTTTAGAGGTCGTATGTAAAAGTCAACTTTTTGCAAATTAAATAATTAAATAAATTAAAATAAAAAAATAAAATCCCTCCTTCCTCCCCTTTATTTCTTCCGCCCCCCCTCTTCTTCATTTCGTAAATGATAAAAAAAAAGAAGGGGAAAATCGAGAACCCCAAAATGATCGAGCCCCCCTCCCCCCCGCCCCCGGCGCCGGCGGCGCCGCGCATACCCACACCCCCCTTCTCCTACGCTGGACCGAAGAACCCCCCTCCTCCTCAGCCTCGCGATTGAACCCCCCCCCCAAACGCCTGCCGCCGACCCCCTCCTTTTCCAGCCCCCTCTAGCCGCTTCAAACCCCCCCCCTGGCCACTAGCTGTAAGTCCTCTTCTTTCTATTATTTTAGTTTATATATAACTGATTTTTTTTTCTTTATATTAAAATCGATTTTTAAGGATTATAAAAACTGATTTTTATGTAGTTAATAAAACTGATTTTATATAGTAATTAAAACTGATGTTGAAATGATAAAGATTTGATTTTGAAATGAATGGAAATTATAATTTTTATATAAGTAGGATATTAAAAATATGATTTTTATATTTTTAAAGTATTAAAAATATAATCTTTACTATGTAGAAGATGTAAAAATATGATTTTTGTTTATGTAGAGAATTAAAAATATAATTTTTACATGATAGAAATATTAGAAATATCATCTTTATATATGTAGCAAAATAAAGATGTGATTTTTATAATGATATATTTGAAAAGGCGAAATCTTTATAATAGAAAAATTCGATTTTTATATATTGAATAGTGAAGTAAAAATTCGATTTTTATATATTGAATAGCAAGATAAAAATTCGATTTTTATATATTGAATAACAAAGTAAAAATTCGATTTATATATATTGAATAACAAAGTAAAAATTCGATTTTTATATATTGGATAGCGAAGTAAAAATTCGATTTTTATATATGTAGTGGCTACGGGCAGCGAAAGCGACAAAAGGCGAGAAATGCGATGATTTCTCTAAATGAAGTGTCGTGAAGTTTGGATAGCTATTGGTGAGAATCTCTCACCTTTCAATTTCATTTTCTAGTTATATATATAGACTAGGATGCAGACGGTGTTTAGTAGCACCCGACATCCGTCATCCACAGACCCTGAATGGCTTGTTTGTTTAATTGTTTGGTTGTGTAGTTGGTTAGATTATTTGGTTTGAATTGAGTTTTTTGGTGAAATGGAATGGATTTGATTGATGTGTGAATGGCGCGGGCCTTCACTAGACCGGGGATAAGGCTAGGCCGTGTCCCGTTTCTAGTATCGTGTCGTTATGCCGTCGAAATTTCCTAAAATATGTTAGAAAAATAAAAATATCATTTTTATTGTGTAAATGAATTGAATAGAAATTCATGTGTTGAAATAAAATGTTTTATCGTTAAAAATATAATTTTTAACGTGGAAGTGAATAAAATAAAATATTCATTTACAAACCGGACGGTTTGTTTATGCACACCTATTTGAAGGACATTGATTGGGTCGATAATTTTACACATCGCCCAACTGCATAACTAAAATCTGTTTTTGATTGTTTGAAACCCCACACGGATGTTGGGATGAAATTTGAAGTTCACTCATCCTGATTGATTAAATATGTCGATCGATTGATTGACAGGCTGTTATAAGCGTTAGATGTCTATATTTGATGCTTATACAGTGTAGTGCACTTTGGTTGATGGTTGATTATTTTTCAATGCTACTATATACGTGTGATGTATGAAAATCCATATAATTAACATTATATGGTGATTGATTGGGCCTCATTCCAATTTAGAAAATAAAGAATATCATAAAATAAAGGTTCATGTGTTGACCGTACTCATCCGTTGAGATTAGTCATGTGTTGAACGAAATATTTTAATAATAAAATTTACATCTTTATCATATATGAAATCAGAAATTAACTGGAAGATAGATAAGATGAGTGGTCTCCTGGATATTGATCTGATGTTGGTTTCGGCCTTCGGGGTTAATATTTAGGGAATCGTTCTCTTACTAATTTACGGTTGGAGTCTGATTTGATATCAAACGATAAATACCATAATTTTTATAAAATATATTAAATAACAAAAATAGTCACACGTGGACAGTACTCATTCGTTGAGATTAGTCATGTGTTGACAAAAATAAATATTCATTTGTTGAATAGAATATTTGAAAATAGAATTATATGAAGCCGTGTTGATTAGATTGACGCCATTTTGACGTAAACGATATTTATATCGATTTTATTCATTTTAAAATGAATATTGAAAAGTGATTTCGAAATCGAATATTTTGAAATGAAATTTGAATTAAATTGAATATATAACGAATTTGATTTAATTAGAAAACGAATTTGAATTAAGTTGAATATATAACGAATTTGATTTGAATAGAAAACAAATTTGATTTAATTAGAAATCGAATTCGAATTGAATTGAATATAAAACGAATTCGAATTGAATTGAATATAAAACGAATTCGAATTGAATTGAATATATAACGAATTCGAATTGATTTGAATAAGAAACGATTTCGAATTGAATCGAATAGAAAACCAATTTCGAATTGAATCGAATAGAAAACCAATTTGAATTGAATCGAATAGAAAACCAATTCGAAATGAATTGAATATAAAACGAATTCGAATTGAATTGAAAACGAATTCGTATTGAAATGAATTCAAATTGACTTGAAATTTGAATTGAATAGAAATGAATTTTAAAACGAATTTATAAGGAAAAATTCAATTTTGATTTGAATTTGAAATAAAGGTTGAAATTGTTTTTGAAACGAATTCAAAACTATTTATAAAATTCATTTTAAATAATAATCGACGAAATATATATTATATATATTATATATAATAGAATGGCCAGAATAGAACGCGCCGCGCAGCGGCAGTTCGTGAATTTCGACCATTGATTTCGAACGGACATTACGGGAGATCCGACCGTCGGATTCTCCTAAAACTGGAACCGTTGGGTTCGTATCGAAAAGAGCTTTCTAACGAATATTAGAAATTTGAAATCTAACTGTTGGATTTGGAGATACGTCCAAATCAAATTCAGAAAAGGTCGCTGTAAGTGCAGTTTGATGGCCGTTGTTGGAAATCGACTGTACGGGCCTTGATAAAATTATTAAAAATAGTAATAATTTGTGTAAAATCATAAGAAATGATTTGGAAAAATTTGGGATGAAAAACTCCATATTTGAAAAGATAAAAATAGATTTTTATCGAAATGAACTAGTTTCGAACTAAAATTAAAATCCTTTTATTTTTAAATAAATAAATTGGATTTGAAATGGGTTTTAAATAAAATTGATTTATGGGTTTTTCGTGAACCGTGTTTTAAATAACACTAGTTCTTTAACCCGATAATAAATAAAATGTGATTTGGGTTTGTCGTGAACTGTGTTTTAAATGACACTAGTTCTTTAACCCAGTAAAAGGAGTTTTATTGAATCTGCAATTAGATTGAAATGTGAATTGATAATTCAAATTATCAAATTTGGCAAATGAGCGAGAATGGGGTATCACCAGTTTTGCTCCAAAGCGATAGTTAAATCTTTAATTAGATTTGAACGTGAAATGGTAATTAATTTTGCCGATAACATCGTGGTGTTAAATATGGAGTATTACCAGTTTTGCTTCATGGGATGAATAGGTTGGGATTGGGAAATAAAATAAATGATTACTTCGGTGTGGTTCGCTAAACTCGACTAGTTTGGAAAACCATAATTTGGTTTGAAACGACATCCAAAGAAAGATTAAAGGATAAATTTTAAAGAATTTATCTTGGATAAAATTAATGGGAACCTTTCCCCAAGAATGTGATTTTCTTTGAATAAAAGAATATTCTGAATTGGAATGAGGCGTATGTTGTGTTGGTGTAACATTTGTTTTTAATATACGCGGGTTGTTCGGAAAGGCCGGGTTTACACCCATTCTGAATAACCGATTCGACGATATGTCGAAGATGAAGACGGTGGTTGAAGACCGGAAGTCTTCACATTGTTTGGGTAATCACTAACGATCCTGATTGGGCTGTACACCCAAGAGGATGGAAACAGTTGGTGGTCTCCCAGACGTACTTGGAGATCGATGGATATGCGAGGAAAGTGCCTCCGGTTTCGTTCAGACCCAGAACGAACTTGTAAATGGATTGTGTGTCTGACATTGGATTTTATTCTGTGTTGATTGATTTCTGTTAAATATATATCTGTTTGGCGGCGGAGAATTTATTCTCTTGCTTAACGCCCTTCTCTGAGACGTACGAGCTTAGAGGTTATATATCGATAGATATCAATCGCATGGCATGAATTGTCTGTGTGGCACGCTGAGTTGCATGGATCAAGGCTTCTGTTGAAAAGCAAAGTCTTGTGGTTGATGATCAAAGAACGGCCTTTGTGGCGTAGCTTTGTGTATAACGTGAATTCGCGAGCCTCACACCTCGGTATGAGTCAAAAACGGGATACGGACTGCAGGGAAAGCACGATGTTTCTTTCTAGCTTTGGTGGTGTCAGTGACTTACCAGCCCTGACATTTATATACTTTTCACCTATGTGGTTGTTGGATGAGGCGCCTCGATTTTAGGCCTATAAGGACCGGGAAACGTGTGTTCAGGAATACTAATCCTCTAACGTAAGTGAGGACCGGCCCTGAAGATCCAGGATTGCCCAGAGTGTGTAGTCTTGAGACATTTGCTAGAGTGTCTCGAAAGCGGAGAGGAGCTTGCCCCTTGCCTCGACTCATGACGGAAATCCAATTTCCAATACGTGTATTGCGGTTTTAATTGTAGAACTAGTATGGCGACATAGTGGTATGGGACATTCATGCCGCCTATGATTTATATTTATGATTGAAATTCTTTTGACACTATACACTTATTATAGTATCAAATGATTTGTTTTAAACGTACCAAGCATGTTTGGTTGTTATAAGGTAAAACCCTATCCTCCGGCTTGCGTTGCATTGTGTGATGGGACCTGGGTCTTATAATAGCTTCATCTTTCGAAAAAGCATTGCGTTGTTTATTCTATGCACTGGTATTCTTGGGAGGAAACCCGTTCCGTGTTATACGGCATGGTCCCTTGAATTACTCTCTTTTAAAGTAAAGCTTTAAATAACTGTTTTAGTTCTCACACCAGTCACATGACTGACCTGGAGTTTATTGTTTTAACCTAAACTCTGGGTGCCCCTATTTTACACACGGGCAGCTAGTAGTTTTGGTTTTGCAGATTTATATTCACAGGATCCTGGTTTACAGCTGGAATGATATCCGGAAAGCTCTGTATCCGTATATCACCTTCAGTTGTGCTTTGTATTATTTTTCCGCTGCTATGTAATTTATTGTAATCTCTGATATTTGTCGAATGTATAATATTTATTTATACTCTGTATATTCTTGTATTCTGATGGAATTGTTGTAATAACAATGAAATGTTCTTCCGTCTACGTTCTGATTTGTCCTGTTCTCAAACGATCAGGGGTTTCGAACGGTCTAGATCGGTTTAACGACTGATTCAGATCGAGCGAAATTCCTTGCCGTCACATTTGGTATCAGAGCTTTGGTTTACAGAGCTCGAGAACAAGACACATTAGAACCATACGAAAGAATTCATCAGATATTGGATTAGTAATATCCAATTGGAATGACTCGTTAGAGATAGGATCAGTAGTATCCTAGAACGAGTGTGAAGAGTATATTTTTCAAATGAAAACAATTTTGTTTTGAAATTTAAACCATTTTAAACGTATTTTATTATTTATTTATTTTGAATTTGGACAATCCAATATATAAAGATTTTGCATATACGCGTCATGAACGTATATTCGAAGTTTTAATATATTGGATAGATATAGAACCACATTCTAGTCGCCCGGAGATGGTACTGATAATTGTCATGACATCATCAGTATTTATGTTCGTGTTTCGAAGGTGTGATATCTATATATTTCCATTTGACTGGTGTGAGAACCAAAACTTCTATAGATAGATTTATTGTTGTGGATTGGCATCAAAAACATGATTTTCTGTATATGTATCAAAATTATGAATTTGAAACGTTAAATTCACTAATTGATTGATGTTTTTGTTGTTTGTTTATTTGTTTGACAATTTTGAACCATTATGCCTAATTGAATCAAATATTGAACTGTATTGAAAATTGGTTGCATTTGCTTGCATATACATGTGCTTACATTGAACAGGTCATAGCAAGGAGGCTAGAGTAGAGAATAAAATTTGTTTGCCCGACAAATAGGTACATGTTTACTATAATTTACCGTTTTGTTTGGGTGATGATGATTTTATGAGCCTATTGGCTAGCCGCGTGGCTTTTTCTTTTTCTTTTTGAGATCAGAAGGCCTGTACGGCAATTTCAGGATTTTCCCGTGGCTCCCGGTGCAGGGGAGGTTATGGCGAAATTTTTCGAAAATTTAGGGTGTTAGCCAAAATTTTGAAAATTTGAAGAAACTGAAAAGTTTGAGAAAGGAAGCCAGATCGAACGAAGAGTTGATTAATCAAACCACTTTCGACTTTGTTCCTTTTCGGGGACGAAAAGTTTTAAGTGGGGGAAATTGTAATAACCCGAAAATCTGGGCTAGTTTAAAATTTTTTCTTTTGGCAATTTTAGCGAATTTCGAATATTTAAAATGAATTATTTTAAATAATATCGACGAAAAATTTATTTTGAATATATTTAGAACGTATATATTTATACGCGTCGTCGGTAGAATATAAATATTTATATATAATTATAAATAGAATTGAAAATGGTGCGGTAGTTCGATAATTCGATTTCAAACTTCAATTGAATGTACCGGGTGCAAAACAATCCGGATTTTAGTGAAACCAAAAACATTAGGATATAATTGTGAATATCTTTCCAACGAATCCGAAAAATTGAAATTTCATAGCGGGAATCAAAAGATATGTCCAGTTGAAAATTCTGAATAGTCGTTATGGAATTCAGGCCCTTAAAAATGGGAATTTTGCAAACGACCTCGGATTTCGACGAAACCACTTTTGTTGGGTCCGTGATGTCAAATTATTGCTAGATTCCAAATTTCATAATTTTTCGAATCAATATGTGAGCGTGGCAAAGGAAAACGCGTTTGACCAGTTTCAGTTGATTTTAATCGACTGGAAAATGGCCATTTTTCCAATGGTCTCAGAATTCGACGAAACTAGTTTTGTTAGGATCGTATCGTCAATACGAAGCTAGAAAATATTTTTCTGAAATTTATAGAGTTAGTATGTGACCTCGGTAAATTGAAATGCGCGTTTAAATTCAATATATAGAGCTATATGTTGATTTTAACGGAAACTGATCGAAACGATCGAATCAACACTACAACAAAATGACCATATTACAACTTTAATTTTACAACGGTGGTAAAAGCACCGTTGTAATAAATGGGTTTTTACAACGGTGGTAAAAGTACCGTTGTAATAAATGGGTTTTTACAACGGTGGTAAAAGCACCGTTGTAATAAATGATTTTTTACAACGGTGGTAAAAACACCGTTGTAATAAATGATTTTTTACAACTGTCAGTTCCCTAAAGTTGTAATAAACATATTTTTAACAACTTTTTACTTTGTTAGTTGTAATAGATGCCCATTACAAACTTCATGTTTATAATATCTATATTTAATAACCAATTATATTAATATTTAATAATAACTAATAATTAATAATAAACTTAGGAATCAATAATATTTATTAATTATTATTAAATAATTACTATTTAATAACTAGTAATTTATTTTTAATAGTTAATGTATGTTAACTGCTTATTAATCAATAATTAGTAACATACATTATCAGCTTTTAATAATTATTAATCGATTATATCTAAGTTGAAATAAGTAAAAGTTAAATAATAACTATTATTAATAAGTAATATTTGATTTGGTAACTCTTTTTCTAATATAACTAATATATACTAATTAATTTCTGATAATTAATAGTTAAATTAGAAAGTCGTTTAAACTTATTTTTAGTAACTCTTTTTTCTATTTCTTGTATTAGAAACCTATTAAATATTAATAACAACTTATATTTAATAATTAGTAATATTAACATTTAAGAATAATTCATATTCAATAATAAATTTACAAATTAATATTAATTACTATTAATTACTATTAGATTAGATAAAAAATGCTTAATTGATGATTAATAAATAATAGTTACTTTTTAAAAATTACTATTAAATATTTAATAGTATATAATCATAACATTTACATAATAATTCACTTTTAATAGTTGGAATTCAATTATAACTTTGAAGAAATAGGTAATTATTAATAATAACTAATATTAATCAGCAATATTTAATATTTTAGCAAAAATCAATTCTCAAGAAATTCATATTATATTTATATTTAATATAAAATTTTACTTATTAATTCTAAATTATAATTTTTAATTCTCTAAGTTTTGGTGAAATTTTAATTGTAACCGATGGAAAACTGACGGTCATGTTAAATGCAAATTAAACAATGAAATTTAATGGCTGTAATTTAATTAACAGATAATTCACTATTAAATGCTACTAATTAGTACTTAACAATAAAATTTTATAATATGTAAAAGTGGTTACAAGTTAAAATTCAGTATTTACTAATAATTATAGTAATAAATTGAACAAAAAAGTACAAAATAACATGCCACGTTTGATCTGAATGGCATGTAACGCAACATGTAACGCAACATGCCACATTGGCTCCAAGGAACGAAATTTCTTGGCTCCAAAACGAAATTTCTTGGCTCCAAAACGAAATTTTCGGATGTAATCACCTCGTCAATTCGAACTCCAGCCTCCAGATGTCCTCCCAAACCCTAATCCAAATTCAAGATCTCCCGAAACCCACTGAAATTATCCGGACCGAACTATTCGACTACAATTCCAAATTCCATTTTTCCATTTTTCCCCAAAGCTTAGAACAATGGCCACCGAAGAGAAAAATCCTTTCCCTAAATCAAAAATCCGAACTTTCCCTAAAATAATGGCCAGAGCCTTCGTCGCCGCTCTCTCTCCACCTCCTCGACGTCGCTTGAAGCACCATAACCGCCTTCGAAGCCTTGTTCGCAGGTGAGCCACCGGCAACCGAGTTTCCCCCTAATCAAATTAAAGAACCCTAGCACCGCTTCTGCAATCAAAGTCACCCTGTTGAGCACACGATCTACACCTCCTTGCTGTTCAGTGTAAGTGAGTACCTCCTCACTCACGATAAATCTTTTGTTCAAGTTTGCAACTTTAATCTGAAACCGAAATAAAATAGTAGTTTGTTTGTACTACTTTAAAATTGAGTCGCCCATTAGTTGGTTAGTTTCTGATGCATGAATTTTGGTATACTAGTGTGTTGTGGCTTCCAGAATCTTTGCACAGCAGTTAGATATGATAATGAGTTGCGAACCAGTTTGTTTACTATTGTAGTTTTGACTGATATGAGCTCTGTTCGTCATCATATGGGAGACTGAAGGGCAGGTGATGTATATTTGGCTCCTTGGTGACTTAGTTCAGAGTTTGGTGTTATGGAGTTTTAGGGAGTGTGTCTTATTGATTTTTTCTAGCAATTGAAACTGCCATGGGTGCGAATGCGTATGGACAGTTTAATGCATCTTATTTCAGCTGTTGAGTTTTCAACATGGCTTTTAGTGGTCTGGGCTGAGCTTGTAATTATGATGGTTACATCTTTCAGGTTTAGGCATAGACTACTGCATATCAACCACTTGTTGCTGCCATTTTTTTTCAAACAAGACATGGCTGCTGGAGAATAGTAAAATGAGTTCGAACATTAGCACCGTTGATTTTGCATTATGGTAATTCCACCGTGTTTAGAACAAAGGTATCATTTATTTATGTTTGCTTCCATTACTTTTTCTTTTGTTTTGTGGTGTTGATGCTTGCAATTTGGATGCAAAATTTTTTAGTTATCTTGCTTATATGCTTGAAGGTTTTGCTTGGTGGTGGCAAGCTGTTGCTTATTTCTGCTAATTTCCAGCAAAGCTCATGCTCTTAAAAAGGAGACGGCAATTTCATTTTTTTAATTTTTTTTTGGCATAGTAAAACAAAATACTGAAAATTATGTTCCATTTTGAAGCTCACAGATTCTTTCTTACTTGTTCGTTCTTACCTTTTAACTGTTGCTTGCATTTCTTTTTTGGGGTAAGCAAGTTAAAATAACCGACTTTCCATGTTTAAATTTTGCTTTTTTGGGGTATGAACAATGTACAGGTTAAAATAGGAAATCTTGGGGAAGCAGCAGTAGTAGAAAGGAACCATGCAGCACGCACAATGAACGGAACGCCAGAATACATGGCACTTGAACTATACGAAGAGAACTACACAGAGCAAGTATATTTACTCATTCGGGATGTGCCTAATCGAAATGGTCACTCTCGAAATACTCATTTGTGATGTGCCTAGAGCTAGACCGTCTGCCTCAGATTTGTTGAGCGATCAGTTTGTAGGGAGGAATGTATGTATTGTTATGACTGTATTATGTAAAAGTGAGTTATACGATAGTGGATCACAAAGTTGTAATAATTCAAATATTGAAATAAAATATTTAATTGATTATTTCAGTTCAGTGTAGTATCATTTTATTCAATATATATATTTATTTTTATATGAAATGTAATGTATAACGAAACAAAAATCATATTGTTATAATTAATTGTAGTAGGAATTACTACAACGGTGAAAAAAAGTTGTAATATCTATTACTACAACAGTGCAAAAATGTTGTAATATGTATTACTACAACGGTGGAAAACAGTTGTAAAATATACATTTAACAACGGTGTCGCAACGGTGGATAAAAGTTGTAAAAGATTTCAGTCTATTACAACTTCTTCATAGACGACGGTGGCTCCACCGTTGTAAAAAGTCTTTTACAACTGTTTTCCACCATTGTAATAGGGTCATTTTGTTGTAGTGCAACCTACGATACATATCGCATTGTGTTCGGAATGGGGGTAAAACGCTATGGGCGGCAGGCGGTGGGCCTCGTTTAGAGGTCGTATGTAAAAGTCAACTTTTTGCAAATTAAATAATTAAATAATTAAATAAATTAAAATAAAAAAATAAAATCCCTCCTTCCTCCCCTTTATTTCCTCTGCCCCCTCTTCTTCATTTCGTAACAGATAAAAAAAGGGGGAAAATCGAAAACCCAAAAACGATCGAGCCCCCCCCCCCCCGGCGCCGGCGGCGCCGCGCATACCCACACCCCCCCCCTCTCCTGCGCTGGACCGAAGAACCCCCTCCTCCTCAGCCTCACGATTGAACCCCCCCCCCCCCAAACGCCTGCCGCCGACCCCCTCCTTTTCCAGCCCCCTCTAGCCGCTTCAAACCCCCCCTCGCCACTAGCTGTAAGTCCACTTCTTTCTATTATTTTAGTTTATATATAACTGATTTTTTTCTTTATATTAAAATCGATTTTTAGGGATTATAAAAACTGATTTTTATGTAGTTAATAAAACTGATTTTATATAGTAATTAAAACTGATGTTGAAATGATAAAGATTTGATTTTGAAATGAATGGAAATTATAATTTTTATATAAGTAGGATATTAAAAATATGATTTTTATATTTTTAAAGTATTAAAAATATAATCTTTACTATGTAGAAGATGTAAAAATATGATTTTTGTTTATGTAGAGAATTAAAAATATAATTTTTACATGATAGAAATATTAGAAATATCATCTTTATATATGTAGCAAAATAAAGATGTGATTTTTATAATGATATATTTGAAAAGGCGAAATCTTTATAATAGAAAAATTCGATTTTTATATATTGAATAGTGAAGTAAAAATTCGATTTTTATATATTGAATAACAAAGTAAAAATTCGATTTTTATATATTGGATAGCGAAGTAAAAATTCGATTTTTATATATGTAGTGGCTACGGGCAGCGAAAGCGACAAAAGGCGAGAATGGCGATGATTTCTCTAAATGAAGTGTCGTGAAGTTTGGATAGCTATTGGTGAGAATCTCTCACCTTTCAATTTCATTTTCTAGTTATATAAATATACTAGGATGCAGACGGTGTTTAGTAGCACCCGACACCCGTCATCCACAGACCATGGATGGCTTGTTTGTTTAATTGTTGGGTTGTGTAGTTGGTTAGATTATTTGGTTTGAATTGATTTGTTTGGTGAAATGGAATGGATTTGATTGATGTGTGAATGGCGTGGGCCTTCACTAGACCGGGGATAAGGCTAGGCCTTGTCCCGTTTCTAGTATCGTGCCGTTATGCCGCCGAAATTTCCAAAAATATGTTAGAAAAATAAAAATATCATTTTTATTGTGTAAATGAACTGAATAGAAATTCATGTGTTGAAATAAAATGTTTTATCGTTAAAAATATAATTTATAACGTGGAAGTGAATAAAATAAAATATTCATTTACAAACCGAACGGTTTGTTTATGCACACCTAT
Organism: Allium sativum; assembly: GCA_030737875.1. Lineage (NCBI taxonomy): Eukaryota > Viridiplantae > Streptophyta > Magnoliopsida > Asparagales > Amaryllidaceae > Allium > Allium sativum. The sequence continues at coordinate 91,647,488 of CM060916.1, read as the reverse complement.
TTGAAGGACATTGATTGGGTCGATAAATTTTACACATCGCCCAACTGCACAACTAAAATCTGTGTTTGATTGTTTGAAACCCCACACGGGTGTTGGGATGAAATTTGAAGTTCACTCATCCTGATTGATTAAATATGTCACTCGATTGATTGACAGGCTGTTATAAGCGTTAGATGTCTATATTTGATGCTTATACAGTGTAGTGCACTTTGGTTGATGGTTGATTATTTTTCAATGCTATTATATACGTGTGATGTATGAAAATCCATATAATTAACATTATATGGTGATTGATTGGGCCTCATTCCAATTTAGAAAATAAAGAATATCATAAAATAAAGGTTCATGTGTTGACCGTACTCATCCGTTGAGATTAGTCATGTGTTGAACGAAATATTTTAATAATAAAATTTACATCTTTATCATATATGAAATCAGAAATTGACTGGAAGAAAGATAAGATGAGTGGTCTCCTGGATATTGATCTGATGTTGGTTTCGGCCTTTGGGGTTTATATTTAGGGAATCGTTCTCTTACTAATTTACGGTTGGAGTCTGATTTGATATCAAACGATAGATACCATAATTTTTATAAAATATATTAAACAACAAAAATAGTCACACGTGGACAGTACTCATTCGTTGAGATTAGTCGTGTGTTGACAAAAATAAATATTCATTTGTTGAATAGAATATTTGAAAATAGAATTATATGAAGCCGTGTTGATTAGATTGACACCATTTTGACGTGAACGATATTTATATCGATTTTATTCATTTTAAAATGAATATTGAAAAGTGATTTCGAAATCGAATATTTTGAAACGAAATTTGAATTAAATTGAATATATAACGAATTTGATTTAATAAGAAAACGAATTCGAATTAAATTGAATATATAACGAATTTGATTTGAATAGAAAACGAATTTGATTTAATTAGAAAACGAATTCGAATTGAATATAAAACGAATTCGAATTGAATTTAATATATAACGAATTCGAATTGATTTGAATAAGAAACGATTTCGAATTGAATCGAATAGAAAACCAATTTCGAATTGAATCGAATAGAAAACCAATTTGAATTGAATCGAATAGAAAACCAATTTGAATTGAATCGAATAGAAAACCAATTTGAATTGAATCGAATAGAAAACCAATTCGAAATGAATTGAATATAAAACGATTTCGAATTGAATTGAAAACGAATTCGAATTGAAATGAATTCAAATTGACTTGAAATTTGAATTGAATAGAAACGAATTTTAAAACGAATTTATAAGGAAAAATTCAATTTTGATTTGAATTTGAAATAAAGGTTGAAATTGTTTTTGAAACGAAGTCAAAACTATTTATAAAATTCGTTTTAAATAATAATCGACGAAATATATATTATATATATTATATATAATAGAATGGCCAGAATAGAACGCGCCGCGCAGCGGCAGTTCGTGAATTTCGACCATTGATTTCGAATGGACATTACGGGAGATCCGACCGTCGGATTCTCCTAAAACCGGAACCGTTGGGTTCGTATCGAAAAGACCTATTTAACGAATATTAGAAATTTGAAATCTAACGGTTGGATTTGGAGATACGTCCAAATCAAATTCAGAAAAGGTCGCTGTAAGTGCAGTTCGATGGCCGTTGTTGGAAATCGACTGTACGGGCCTTGATAAAATTATTAAAAATAGTAATAATTTGTGTAAAATCATAACAAATGATTTGGGAAAATTTGGGATGAAAAACTCCATATTTGAAAAGATAAAAATAGATTTTTATCGAAATGAACTAGTTTCGAACTAAAATTAAAATCCATTTATTTTTAAATAAATAAATTGGATTTGAAATGGGTTTTAAATAAAATTGATTTATGGGTTTTTCGTGAACTGTGTTTTAAATAACACTAGTTCTTTAACCCGATAATAAATAAAATGTGATTTGGGTTTGTCGTGAACTGTGTTTTAAATGACACTAGTTCTTTAACCCAGTAAAAGGAGTTTTACTGAATCTGCAATTAGATTGAAATGTGAATTGATAATTCAAATTATCAAATTTGGCAAATGAGCGAGAATGGAGTATCACCAGTTTTGCTCCAAAGCGATAGTTAAATCTTTAATTAGATTTGAACGTAAAATGGTAATTAATTTTATCAATAACATCGTGGTGTTAAATATGGAGTATTACCAGTTTTGCTTCATGGGATGAATAGGTTGGGATTGGGAAATAAAATAAATGATTACTTCGGTGTGGTTCGCTAATCTCGACTAGTTTGGAAAACCATAATTTGGTTTGAAACGACATCCAAAGGAAGATTAAAGGATAAATTTTAAAGAATTTATCTAGGATAAAATTAATGGGAACCTTTCCCTAAGAATGTGATTTTCTTTGAATAAAAGAATATTCTGAATTGGAATGAGGCGTATGTTGTGTTTGTATAACATTTGTTTTTAATATACGCGGGTTGTTCGGAAAGGCCGGGTTTACACCCATTCTGAATAACCGATTCGACGATATGTCGAAGATGAAGACGGTGGTTGAAGACCGGAAGTCTTCACATCGTTTGGGTAATTACTAACGATCCTGATTGGGCTGTACACCCAAGAGGATGGAAACAGTTGGTGGTCGCCCAGACGTACTTGGAGATCGATGGATATGCGAGGAAAGTGCCTCCGGTTTCATTCAGACCCAGAACAAACTTTTAAATGGATTGTGTGTCTGACATTGGATTTTATTCTGTGTTGATTGATTTCTGTTAAATATATATCTGTTTGGCGGCGGAGAATTTATTCTCTTGCTTAACGCCCTTCTCTGAGACGTACGAGCTTAGAGGTTATATATCGATAGATATCAATCGTATGGCATGAATTGCCTGTGTGGCACGCTGAGTTGCATGGATCAAGGCTTCTGTTGAAAAGCAAAGTCTTATGGTTGATGATCAAAGCATGACCTTTGTGGCGTAGCTTTGTGTATAACGTGAATTCGCGAGCCTCACACCTCGGTATGAGTCAAAAACGGGATACGGACTGCAGGGAGAGCACGACGTTTCTTTCTAGCTTTGGTGGTGTCAGTGACTTACCAGCCCTGACATTTATATACTTTTCACCTATGTGGTTGTTGGATGAGGCGCCTCAATTTTAGGTCTGTAAGGACTAGGAAACGTGTGTTCAGGAATACTAATCCTCTAACGTAAGTGAGGACCGGCCCTGAAGATCCAGGATTGCCAAGAGTGTGTAGTCTTGAGACATTTGCTAGAGTGTCTCGAAAGCGGAGAGGAGCTTGCCCCTTGCCTCGACTCATGACGGAAATCCAATTTCCAATACGTGTATTGCAGTTTTAATTTTAGAACTAGTATGGCGACATAGTGGTATGGGACATTCATGCCGCCTATGATTTATATTTATGATTGAAATTCTTTTGGCACTATACACTTATTATAGTATCAAATGATTTGTTTTAAACGTACCAAGCATGTTTGGCTGTTATAAGGTAAAACCCTATCCTCCGACTTGCGTTGCATTGTGTGATGGGACCTGGGTCTTATAATAGCTTCATCTTTCGAAAAAGCATTACGTTGTTTATTCTATGCACTGGTATTCTTGGGAGGAAACTCGTTCCGTGTTATACGGCGTGGTCCCAAGAATTACTCTCTTTTAAAGTAAAGCTTTAAATAACTGTTTTAGTTCTCACACCAGTCACATGACTGACCTGGAGTTTATTGTTTTAACGTAAACTCTGGGTGCCCCTATTTTCCGCACGGGCAGCTAGTATTTTTGGTTTTGCAGATTTATATTCACAGGATCCTGGTTTACAGATGGAATGATATCCGGAATGCTCTGTATCCGTATATCACCTTCAGTTGTGCTTTGTATTATTTTTCCGCTGCTATGTAATTTATTGTAATCTCTGATATTTGTCGAATGTATAATATTTATTTATACTCTGTATATTCTTGTACTCTGATGGAATTGTTGTAATAACAATGAAATATTCTTCCGTCTGCGTTCTGATTTGTCCTGTTCTCAAACGATCAGGGGTTTCGAACGGCCTAGATCGGTTTAACGACTGATTCGGATCGAGCGAAATTCCTTGCCGTCACACCATGCGATTGATATCTATCGATATATAACCTCTAAGCTCGTACGTCTCAAAGAAGGGCGTTAAGCAAGGGAATAAATTCTCCACCGCCAAACAGATATATATTTAACAGAAATCAGTCAACACAGAATAAAATCCAATGTCAGACACACAATCCATTTCCAAGTTCGTTCTGGGTCTGACCGAAACCGGAGGCACTTTCCTCGCATATCCATCCATCTCCAAGTACGTCTGGACGACAACCAACTGATTCCCTCATCTTGGGTGTACAGCCCAATCAAGATCATCAGTAATCACCCAAACGATGTGAAGACTTCCAGTCTTCAACCACCGTCTTCATCTTCGACATATCGTCGAATCGGTTATTCAGAAAGGGTATAAACCCGGCCTTTCCGAACAACCCGCGTATATTAAAAACAAATGTTACACAAACCCAACATACGCCTCATTCCAATTAATTAGTCACTAACCGTAAATCAGTAAGAGAGCAATTCCCCAAATATTAAACCCGAAGGCCGAAACCAACATCAGATCAATACCCAGGAAACCATTCTTCTTAACTAACCTACAGCTAGTTTCCAATTTCACATTCTTAGGGAAAGGTTCCCATTAATTTTATCCAAGATAAATTCTTTAAAATTTATCCTTCTATCTTCCTTTGGATGTCATTTCAAACCAAATTATGGTTTTCCAAACTAGTCGAGATTAGCGAACCACACCGAAGTAATTATTTATTTTATTTCCCAATCCCAACCTATTCATCCCATGAAGCAAAACTGGTAATACTCCATATCTAACACCACGGTGTTATCGGTAAAATTAATTACCATTTCACGTTCAAATCTAATTAAAGATTTAACTATCGCTTTGGAGCAAAACTGGTGATACTCCATTCTCGCTTAATTTTCTATATTTGATAATTTAGATTATCAATTCACTTTTCAATCTAATTGCAGATTCATTAAAACTCCTTTTACAGGGTTAAAGAACTAATGTCGTTTAAAACACAGTTCACGATAGACCCAAATCACATTCTATTTATTATCGGGTTAAAGAACTAGTGTTATTTAAAACACCGTTCACGATAAACCCACAAATCAATTCTAATTCAATTCCAATTATATATATATATTAGAAATTCTGGTTATTTAAAACCCATTTCAAATCCAATTTATTTATTTAAAAATAAATGGGTTTTAATTTTAGTTCAAAACTAGTTCATTTCGATAAAAATCTATTTTTATCTTTTCAAACATGGAGTTTTTCATCCCAATTTTTCCCATATCATTTCTTATGATTTTACACAAATTATTACTATTTTTAATAATTTTATCAAGGCATGTACAGTCGATTTCCAACAACGGCCATCGAACTGCAGTTACAGCGACCTTTTTCAAATTTGATTTGGACGTATCTCCAAATCCAACCGTTAGATTTCAAATTTCTAATATTCGATAGAAAGCTCTTTTCGATACGAACCCAACGGTTCCGGTTTTAGGAGAATCCGACGGTCAGATCTCCCGTAATGACCGTTTGAAATAAATGGTCGAAATTCACGAACTGCCACGGCGCGGCGCGTTCTATTCAGGCCATTATATTATATATATAATATATAATATATATTTCGTCGATTACTATTTAAAACGAATTTTATAAATAGTTTTGAATTCGTTTCAAAAACAATTTCAACCATTATTCAAATTCAAATCAAAATTGAATTTTCTATTATAAATCCTTTTTACTTTCATTTCTATTTGATTTCAATTCAAATCGATTTTAATTCGATTCGAATTCATTTCGCTTTCTATTCAATTTAAATTCAATTCTTTTCTATTCAATTTGAATTCAATTCGTTTTCTATTCAATTCGAATTCAAATTGGTTTTCTATTCAATTCAAATCAAATTCGTTATATATTCAATTCAATTCGGATTCGTTTTATATTCAATTCATTTCGAATTCGTTTTATATTCAATTCAATTCGAATTCTTTTTCTATTTGATTCAATTCAAATTGGTTTTCTATTCAATTCAAATCAAATTCGTTATATATTCAATTGAAATCAAATTTGTTTTCTATTCAATTCAATTCGAAATCGTTTTATATTCAATTCAATTCGAAATCGTTTTATATTCAATTCATTTCGAAATCGTTTTATATTCAATTCATTTCGAAATCGTTTTATATTCAATTCAATTCAAATTGGTTTTCTATTCGATTCAATTCAAATTGGTTTTCTATTCGATTCAATTCAAATTGGTTTTCTATTCGATTCAATTCAAATTGGTTGTCTATTCGATTCAATTTGAAATCGTTTCTTATTCAAATCAATTCGAATTCGTTATATATTCAATTCAATTCGGATTCGTTTTATATTCAATTCATTTCGAATTCGTTTTATATTTAATTCAATTCAAATTCGTTTTCTATTCGATTCAATTCAAATTGGTTTTCTATTCGATTCAATTCGAAATCGTTTCTTATTCAAATCAATTCGAATTCGTTATATATTCAATTCAATTCGAATTCGTTTTATATTCAAATCAAATTCGTTATATATTCAATTTAATTCAAATTTCAATTCAAAATATTCGATTTCGAAATCACTTTTCGATATTCATTTTAAAATGAATAAAATCGATATAAATATCGTTCACATCAAAATGGCGTCAATCTAATCAACACGGCTTCATATATTTCTATTTTCAAATATTCTATTTCAAATATTTCTATTTCAAATATTTCGTTCAACACATGACTAATCTCAACAGATGAGTACTGTCAACACATGAACCTTTATTTTATATTGTTAAAGATGTAAATTTTATTATTAAAATATTTCGTTCAACACATGACTAATCTCAACGGATGAGTACAGTCAACACAAGAACCTTTATTTTATATTATTCTTTATTTTCTAAATTGGAATGAGGCCCAATCAATCACCATATAATGTTAATTATATGGATTTTCATACATCACACATATATAATAGCATTGAAAAATAATCAACCATCAACCAAAGTGCACTACACTGTATAAGCATCAAATATAGATATCTAACGCTTATAACAGCCTGTCAATCAATCGATCGACATATTTAATCAATCAGGATGAGTGAACTTCAAATTTCATCCCAACACCTGTGTGGGGTTTCAAACAATCAAACACAGATTTCAGTTGTGTAGTTGGGCGATGTGTAAAATTTATCGACCCAATCAATATCAGTCAAATCAGTGTATATAAACAAATCGGCTGATTTGTTTATAAATATTTAATTATTCACTTTCACGTTAAAAATTATATTTTTAACGATAAAACATTTTATTCAACCTATGAAAATATTCTATTCAGTTCATTTATTAAATAAAATGATATTTTTATTTTTCTAACTTATTTTAGAAAATTTCGGCGGCATAACGACACGATACTAGAAACGGGACGAGGCCTAGCCTTATCCCCAGTCTAGTGAAGGCCCACGCCATTCACACATCAATCAAATCCATTCATTTCACCAAACAATTCTATTCAAACCAAATAATCTAACCAACTACACAACCAAACAAACAAGTCCATGGTCTGTGGACGATTGTGTCGGGTGCTACTAAGCACCGTCTGCATCCTAGTATATATATATATAACTAGAAAAGAAATTGAAGAGTGAGAAATTCTCACCAATAGCTATCCTAACTCCACGGCACTTCTAATGCAGGAAATCTTCACTGTTCTCGTCTCTTATCACTTTCGTTGCCCGTAGCCACTACATATGTAAAAATCGAATTTTTACTTCACTTTTCAATATATAAAAACCGAATTTTTTCTATGTTATTCAATATATAAAAATCGAATTTTTACTATGCTATTCAATATATAAAAATCGAATTTTTACTTCGCTATTCAATATATAAAAATCGAATTTTTTCTTTGCTATTCAATATATAAAAATCGAATTTTTACTTTGCTATTCAATATATAAAAATTGAATTTTTATCTCGCTATTCAATATATAAAAATTGAATTTTTACTTCGCTATTCAATATATAAAAATCTCGTCCTTTCAACTATAATGATTTCGCCTTTTCAAATTTAAAGATTTCGCCTTTTCAAATTTAAAGATTTCGCCTTTTCAAATTCAAAGATTTCGTCTTTTCAAATTTAAAGATTTTGCCTTTTCAAATTTAAAGATATCATCTTTTCAATTTTAAAGATTTCGCCTTTTCAAATTTAAAGATTTCGCCTTTTCAAATTTAAAGATTTCGCCTTTTCAAATTTAAAGATTTTGCCTTTTCAAATTTAAAGATATCGTCTTTTCATATTTAAAAATATCGTCTTTTCTATTTTAAAAATATCGACTTTTCATATTTAAAAATATCGTCTTTTCTATTTTAAAAATATCGTCTTTTCATATTTAAAAATATCGTCTTTTCTATTTTAAAAATATCGTCTTTTCTATTTTAAAAATATCGTCGTTTCTATTTTAAAAATATCGTCTTTTCTATTTTAAAAATATCGTCTTTTCATATTTAAAAATATCGTCTTTTCTATCTAAAAATATCGTCTTTTCTATTTTAAAAATCTAATCTTTTCTATTTTAAAAATCTAATCTTTTCTATTTTAAATATCTAATCTTTTCTATTTTAAATATCTAATCTTTTCTATTTTTCAAAACTGAAATTTAAAAATGCTATTCTATATTTTTTTCGATGTTTATATAGGGAAGATTATATTTTTACTTAACAAAAACATAAAAATCATATTTTTAATTATATACATATATAAAAATTCTATTTTTATATAAAATAAAAACCCTAAATAAAATCAGATTTTTATGTATATAAAATCATAGAAGGACTCACCGCGTTGATGTATCGGAAGGAGGGATGCTGAGGGGGTCTCGGCGGGTGGAGCTCGACTGGAGGAAGGGGGGTGCTGCGCGTCGGTCGAGGCAGGGGGGGGGGGGGGGGGGGGTAGCTCGCATCGGTCGAGGCAGAGGGGGGGTAGCTCGCGTCGGTCGAGGCAGAGGGGGGGGGGGGTGCTCTCGGGTGGCGCTGTGGTCGACTCCGAGGAGGGGGGCTGCGGGAAGGCGGCGGCGCCTCTGGGTGACGAGGGCGGCGGCTCCTCCCCCCCCCCCGACGATCCCTTTTTTTTCTATTTCTATTGAATCGAATATCAACGGGGGGGGCAATCTGAAGAAGATAAAGGGGAAGAGGGTGATTTAATTTTTTATTATTATTTTATTTTCAAAAAGTTGACTTTTACATACGACCTCTAAACGAGGCCCACCGCCTGTCGCCCATAGCGTTTTACCCCCATTCCGAACACAATGGGATATGTATCGTAGGCTGATTCGATCGTTTCGATCAGTTTCCATTTAAATCAACATATAACTCTATATATTGAATTTGAACGCGTATTTCAATTTACCGGGGTCACATACTAGCTCGAAAAATTCCCAAAAAATAATTTCTAGCTTCGTATTGACGATACGGTCCTAACAAAAGTAGTTTCGTCGAATTCTGAGACCGTTGGAAAAATGGCCATTTTCCAATCGATTAAAATCGACTGAAACTGGTCAAACGCGTTTTCCTTTGCCACGCTCACATATTGATTCAGAAAATTATGAAATTTGGAATCTAGAAATAACTTGACATCACGGACCTAACAAAAGTGGTTTCGTCGAAATCCGAGGTCGTTTGCAAAATTCCCATTTTTAAGGGCCTGAATTCCATAGCGACTATTCAGATTTTTCAACTGGACATATCTTTTGATTCCCGCTATGAAATTTTGATTTTTCGGATTCGTTGGAAAGATATTATCAAATAGATCCTATTATTTTTTGTTTCACTAAAATCCGGTTTGTTTTGCACCCGGTACATTCAATTGAAGTTTGAAATCGAATTATCGAACTACCACGCCATTTTCAATTCCTTTTATAATTATATATAATATTTATATTCTAACGATGATGCGTAAAAATATATACGTTCGAACTAGATTCAAAATAAATTTTCGTCAATATTATTTAAAATAATCTATTTTAAATATTCAAAATTCGCTGAAATTGCCAAAATAAAAGTTTTAAACTGGCTCAGATTTTCCGGGTTATTACAATTAGAATGTTAACATTTAATTGTTGAAACCATTCGCATTGTATAACATATCATGCATTTTCAAAGGGAACGAATAGCTTGAAAGCAAATGAACTTTTTGGTATGGAAGATGTTGGTTAATAAAACAAATGGAACATGGTTATGAATTAAATGTGAAAATAAAGAGTATGTTAATGTTAATGGAATATGTGTTGCATTTTGTAAAAATGTTGTCATATTTTGTATGTGGTTATGTACATGCATTTTGGTCCATTTGCATTTTGCTAAAACGCTAAGTAAGTTAGGACATATATTGCTTATTCTTGCTTTATTATATGTATATGTTTATTCTTACTACATGTTTGAGTGTCTTAGTAGGTTGTAATGGCGCGCTTTACTTGTTGAGCTCGCTTTTTGCGCAAAACGCTAAAAATAATAAGCAAAATACGCTTTAAAAAGCTAAATAAGGTACGTATCTCGGATTTAATATTGTAATTGGGTTGTTTTTCTTTTGTTTCCGCTAAATTGGGATGCCTCATCGTTTGGATGAGATGTATATTGATAATTATTGTATTTGTAAATTTTTCCGGGTGAGCCGTACAAAGGAGGTTCTGTCCAAATTTTCCGTAAATTCCGGGTGTTAGAAAAATTTTGAGTTTTAAATTCTATAACTTATTTATCTTCCTAACAAGTTTCGGACTAAGTGCAGATACTTTAAAGTTATATATATAGACTTAAATTTGTATAACATTCCTTTTCGAGGACGAAAAGCGCAGAGTGGAGGAGAATATAATGAACTGGAATTTTCGACATATTTGAAATATAAAATTAATTCAAGATTTAATTTTTTTTTTGGTGAATATTTATAATTTTAACTTGAATTTGGATCTCAAAATCTCAATTTATGTCGTAAGCATGTATTTGAGTTCCAGTGAATACCTGAATTTATATTTTGTTCGATTATGAAATTATGACATAAAACGATAAGTTACAATCAATATTTGTTTTGTTGAAATAAAAAAAGTGAATTCTAGAAATTATAAACACGTTAAGTTTTGAAAATTTGATTATGAAATTTAATATTTGAAATACATCTAACATGATATAACGGAGAAATAAACTCCATAATATAATATGCAAATTCGTTTCGATTCACACTAATGTAGGGAATATTTTATGAGTCGTCCCGAAATGAACATTGTCAGAAATCAGGCAAGTTTGAACTAAATTTTTTTGACAAAACTCTAAGAACAACGCTATTTTGGTTTCATCAGATTCGAACGTTTATTGTCCCGAATAAATATTTTCAGGTTAAATACGTGGAGAATAGACGGTAGTTATTGGGTACATTCCTATATGTAATTGTATTATATATAAATCTGTATCTATTTAAAGATTTTAATAAATATATATACAATATTTGAGGAATAAAAACAAAGCACGCACACGTGTTCTTAGTACAGCATATAGAAAACATGCGTACACTCTATAAACCACGCGTCCCTTAACTTCTGTTGATTTTCTTCCTTTTCCTCTTTATCCTTCGCTCAACCATTCGAATTAAGAAAAAGGGACCGCATTCCTTCCATTCTGCTCATAAATCAAAACGAAATCAAAGAAAAAAAAGTCTTCTTTCCCCAAATTTTCTTTCTTCCTAATGTTTCGATCGAAGACTCGATCATGGCCATCGTTGTCCTTCCCTCCCAAATCGTCGTGGCCTATGGGAATGTCGATCGCCTTAATCGTTGAATCGATCCCTACATTCACCATCATCTTGCAACCAACACCGTCTCATGTAATCGAAATCTCTAAGTCGACTTCTGTCGAGGACCACCATGCCTCCACCAAACCTCGCAAGTGTACCGAGAAGCGCATCCCACCGCGATGAACTCCACCTTCGCACCCCTCCAGATCTGCATGCCTTTGTAAATCCATACTTTCCTGAGAGCCATCCACTTCCTCATGTGTTTTCTTGCAGACATCAGCTTCGTCTGAAGACACTAAGACCCAAACTCAACTCCTTTGCGCATCTAAATCCATCACTGTACCTAAGCCTAATCCAGTTTCATTATTGGTTTTCAGCTATGAAGAACTTAGACATATCTTCTAAATTTATTTGGTTATAAGAAAAACATATTATTAATAAGTACATTTATGATTTGGCTAGTGTTAATTGAGTGATTTTTCACTGTTCATTTTAGGATTTGTAGTTGTTGGTTTTGTCGAGAGTGGTCATGTTGCTAGCGTGTCGAGTTGTTGGATGGTATCGATTCAAACCATGAATTTTCGGTTATATACTTATATACACACATACGTATGTGCATATATCGGAATGAAGTATGCTTGTTGAGTTCGGTGTCGAACCTCACTTCCAGTCATGCTAAATTTCGTTGTTGTCATGGTCATCTCCTAGCCTCAGAAGGTGAGTTCTCTCACTCGCGACTAGCTTATCATAAGTGAATTAAATATTTGGAATGTTGGATGAAATATTAGGATTGCCTTAGAATTTTATAATTGGTTGTTATGTGATTTCTGCAAATTTGACACGAACACCATCACCTTATATGACACGTTTGAATGCGATGTGTGATATGTTATATTTTGTATGGCTTTCACCTTGCAAGTTCCCTATAGATTTAGGAAAATCACCATGGGTTGAAATGATACACACTCGAATAAACGTATAAACTTGAGAAATAAATTCCAATCGATTCGTAATGCGGGTTGAAATGATATATACCCGGGATTTAGGTTTTCCTTTTAAAACGGATTGAAATGATACATATCCGCATCACTTGACCAAAGAGTAGAAAATTATACACGGACGTTGTGGACAAGTAAAAAAAAACTTATTTTTAAATGTTATAACTATGTAATTTTAATAAATATTTTTGGAATGTAAATTTTGTGTAAAGAATTTTTCTCATGTTAACTCGAAAGTAAAACTTGTTTTAAATAAAAAGGTGTTTAAAATTTTTAGTGTAAAGATATAAATGACTTAACAAGACCTTAATAAAAAAAATCTGATTAGTAATGTGGTGCAAAAGTCCTTCTATTTGTGCTACTTGAAGTGTTTAGTTCAATATAATATTTTTAGTAAAGGATTTGGTTTAAAGTTAACAAGTTTACTATGATATAAATATGTACTTTAAATAAAATGTATAAATTTAACTTGGAAGCAATTAAATGTAATTTAATTTTTGGTATAAAGAATGTTCCAAATGGTTTCTTGGATTAACTTAAATTTTGTAAAGTTGAAGTAAAATTTGCTTAATGAAAAGTGTTTGAAATCTATTTGTAAAGATTTATATTTTCCTTTAAGTTAAGATTGCGTAAACAAGATTCATGAAATTTGACTTTTATAGATTTCTATAATGCAAATTTAAGGTGTTGATTCAATATAGGTTTGTTAATAAATGGATTTGTGTTAAAGGTTTAACAGAAATCTTACACTGATATTAAGATTTGATTTAATAATTATTGTGAGGTTAAGTTAAGAAGAGAAGCGAATGAAAATGAGATTCTTTGTTAGATTAAGGGAAAGGAAATAATATGTTACTTCAAGAAGTTCGATATGAGATTTTGAATGGGAATTAGAGAATTTTGGAATATTCATCTAAAAACGACTTAAAAAACAAATGATGAAATTTGTTTGAATTAAATAAACCCGACTCTAAGTTGAATCCAACTTGGAAATTATAGTATGAGAATGTTTCATTCATAAGGCAAATTCGAAAGTGAACCAATAAATGATAAATTGTTTGGAATATGAAATATGAATGGTTAGAAGTTGGATTTTGGAATATGAATTCGAATCGGATTGGGTCGGATTATTTTTTTGGAATCAAACCATATTTTTTTTTAAAAATACTTCTTTACTACTTAGTTTTCACAATCTACTTATATTTAATAATTTAAAACTGTTTTCTCCAATAAAATATTATATAATTATTCATTTATTTATATATGTAATATTTTAAATTTGATATATATACACACTATTTTTAAAATTTAACCAATATAAACCATTTTTAAATATAACATATAAACATTATTTTCAAAATAAACTATTCTAACATATATTTTTGTAAATTCCAATAAATTCCATGTCCAATCCGAGCCATGAATCCGGAGTAATTAAAATGATCAAATCGTTTTGACAAGAAATATTAGCAAAAATAAGATTTGAGGTCCTAGCCGAGCTAATGTTGAACCATTTTAAGTGATCAAAATTTAAGTTAATACTTGAAATAAATTGATTTACGATACTCGATATTAGATTTCAAATTTAATGACCATGGTGTGAAAAGTGTAAACGTTTGGTTGTTAAAGAGACCGGAGTCGGTAGCTGTCATACTCTCTGCCAATACCAACACCAATTTAACAACTGTACATATTGTGAAGAATCCAGAACGAAGTAGGATGGTATGGATGCGATTACTGGATTTGAAGAAAGAGAGCGATGATGGATTAGCCTTGACCTTCGGATCATAATCAAAATGACTTAAACATGTGCTATACCGTACTAAGTGAGGTCGCACCTCCGATCGGACATGCTCCTTTGATGCCATCTCTGTAACACCCCAAGTCCATTAATGTCACTCACAAAGGGAATGCATCAATGTCCATGAAGCGTTATTGTTGTATAAAATAGATAAATTACAAGAATAAATAAATAAAACAGCACAGCGGAAGTTAAAACTTATTTCATAGCATCATAACTCAAAACCAGTTTACATAAGTAGTCTCCAAAACCATTGCAACAGGATCGGTAGTCTTTTCCAAAAACTTCAAAGTACATAAAGAAGCAAATACTTAAATAACATAAATGCATAAATCCCCACTAAGCATAAGCAAAGCCATAAAGATGATAGAGTCCCAAGCGATACATTTACTCTCTTCAAGCAACTGAAAGAAATCGGCACTAAGCTGTAGTATTCCCTCCTTGCAAACCTGGGGAGGGGGGGGGAAGGAAGAAAGAGGTGAAAAGAAAAGGGGGTCAGACATAAAGTCTGGCGAGTGCGATAACTTTAACAATATAGTTATCAAAATAACTAGGATAAGGCATAAGCTGGAAAATAAGGAAATGACTGTGAACAATTGGGTATGGCAGAGCAAACAAGGAAATAAGATGAACAAAGATAACGTTAAAGGCGCCCCTAATCACTATAAGATAATTACTATACTGCACCACTACAGGTCACCCTAAAGGTTGATCCCGCCTATAGAACTTAATACTACTAATGGTAGTTTCGTGTACCCCTAGCTACCTCCATAGGTGTCGTCTGCCCCTATCTCTACTAGGTGTACCCACTACCCCCATTCGATCGGCTCCCTAACTCGTAGATACCCGTGCTGGCCCCACAGTGGCAACCCGATACAACCAAAAATGCACGGCTTATATCTACACGATGCAACAACGTCTTACCTACCAGCCCGGGCACATACACGCATATGAACCTGTTGGACTTGCGTTGCCACCGCTGACCCGTTTTGACCTCTTGCAATCAAATCCAGTATGCGTGTCCCGTCCTCGACTTGGGTCGAGCCCACTAAGATACTTAATGGGTTACTAGTTTGAAAAGGGCCCCCAGGCATGACACAAGCTTTCCACCTATGCTTGGTCTCCTCTAAGGTTTTTCCCACTTAACCCCATTCTTATTCATGTCTTCTTACATGTTTCAATCTTGGTTAAGTGCATCTAATCGTATTTCAAATGCCACCCAAGGCACCCACTAAATTCCACATGCCACCCAAGGCACCCACTTAACCCCCTCATGTCCGACTACATGTTTATCTGGTCAAGTGTTTCTTAATTCATTAAGACCGTAACCTTGTATAGACCTCCCACATTAGACTGGCATTTGTGGCAGTTGGATTTGCCAGGCAGGTCCGGGCAGTCTTACACCACAAACGAGCCTAACCTCGCGTCTTTACAACTGTTACGCATTTAATTTATGCCTAAGACCTCCTACATTAGACTGGCATTTGTGGCTGCTGGATTTGCCGGGCGGGTCCGGGCAGTCTTACACCACAAAAGAGTCTAACCTCGTGTCTTAGGCGAATTATACCTAATTTGAATTAATTTCCATATTCAAATTGTCAATCAATTATAAATTTAACTACGTCCATAATTAACACCTTAATTATGTCCATCTATTTATGGTATATAAAATTATACCAATTAACATCACATTTAAGGCATTTATGCCAATTCTCAATATTAAATCTTTTAATATTATCCCATTGCCCCATCTTGTATGTTCGTTCATTTAACGTGAAATATACATTAGACTCGAATAGTCTAACTTATGGAATAAAGAGAAAACATCACAACATGCATAGAATTAAAAAACTAGATCTAAACATAAGGGGTGAACTTGCATGTGTGAATAAGGTTTTTCATCTAAAACTTGTATAGGCCAAAGTCTCAAACTTACATAATCTATGGATGTCATAGATCTACTCATAAGGTGTAAACTTGCATAGGCAATAGTCACAAACTTACATTACATGATTCATACTCCAGTGTGTATATATATATATATATATATACACACCTGCATATGTAATTTATGCAACATAAACTATGGTGTAAACTTGCATCCAAAAATGTAAATTAAGATATACATGTAAACTAGCATATAGAATTTTGTATACTAGCATATAACTCACACATGTCTTAGCCTAAACTTTAGATCCAAGCTTACACATAAAATAGATGTCATGAAACATGTAAGGCGGTATATGATTCTCATTAACTTGCATATGATTCGTATCTAAATTAACATCTAAACTTGCATACATGCATATGATTTAACATATGAATTAGTTCCACAAACATAACCAAACTAGCATATGAAGCATCATTATGAATTAATTGTACATAAGCCACAATTAATACAACATAGATAATAACATCACAACTTTACAACATAGATAATAACATCATAGATTTACAACATAGATAATAACATAACGGTCAATGATTCACAACATAACCCTATAATCGAAATCATAACTCAACCTAATTAAATTATTAATTATCTTATAAAAGAAATCGAACTCACAACTCAACCTATAATCCAAATCATTACTCAACCTAATTAAATTATTAATTATCTTATAAAAGATTTACAACATAGATAATAACATAATGATCAATGATTCACAACATAAAAGAAATCGAACTCACAACTCAAAGAAGGTCTTGCATTCTGAAATCTGAGTTCTGAAATTGATTTAGCTTTCCTTTGGAGAAGACAAATTCGTTGTTGTTTAGATTTGAGTTGAATAGAATTGAGTTTATTAGCTTTTCTTTCTCCTAAATGGTGGTGGCTACTCTAGGTTGCAAGGTGACAGCATGGCGGTCATGGTTCTAAATTTTTATTTGATTTTATGGTTTGAGTCTACATGTGTTTATATAGAATTTAGGATTAATTTAGGCCATTGGATCTCACAGGAGCCATCACCACCTTCAAGACTAGATAAAGTTATCCTATTGACTCAGCAACAGGTCGGGGATGACTCAACAAATGTATTAATAAACTTCTATTTGTACTAAATGTTCATCTTTTACTGATTTACATATTTATGGTTTTATATGTAAATCATTCACAATAACATTAATTATGTTCCTAATTAATGGTATTCCAATTATACCATATCATACCAATTACCCAAATTCACCAAAAACTAGTCATGTTCCTATTTCTCAAGTTATGCCCAAAACAAGATTTATATGCTAAATTTCATACTTTGTCATTCATGCCAATTACTCCAAATTATAACTTAACAATCATGCCATAACACATGTTCCCAAATTATGCCTAATATTTTTTTTTCCTTTTAATTAATATCAATGACAAATTAACACTCATCTACAAATTAATCTGTTCATGTTTACATTAACTGCCCATATATACATATATATATATACACACACACACACACACGCACCTATTCATAAATTCTAATGTTGACAAATAATGCAAATTGATTGCTTACCTAAAACGGGAAATCGAATATATAATTTAATTTCCCCATTTTTCTACTTTCCTTGCAACATGCAAAATCAACGCATAATGAAGTTACCTACATACATACATACATATCTATTATGCATAAATCTTCCCCTCCAAATAAATTGACTGTATTTATCTTCTCAATTATATATATATATATATTCAATATATATTTAATTTTCTTTTTATCTATCTTCCCAATTAACCATTTTCACACTAAACCACTTTTTGAACCGCGTTCACACTAAGTCGCTTTTTAGCCATTCCCCTAAAACAAAAACATGGTGTTGGCGGGGATCGAACTCTGTACCTCTTGTATGCAAGTCATATGTTCTAACCAAACTAGCTACTAAGTCTTTTGCTTACAATCCTTAGAACAACGCTAAACATTATTCTTTTCTCATTCCTCCTTTTCCATGTTTTGCTGCAATATTTAATTTAAGGATATCTTTTTCATACGGAGTCCAATTTACGCAAACTCTGACTCTATCTTAAGCAAAATTCCGAGAGGAACGCAATGGCGCAACCCGTTTCACCAAATTCTTTTTCTAAAAATTAATTATACCTTGATTGTTATTTTTTATGTTCATAGAAAATACGGGGTGTTACATTCTCCCCTCCTTAAAGGATTTCGTCCCCGAAATCTTCAAGTTGGGAAGAATGTGTCCTACCATCCAATCATCCATCTACTCAACCAACATGCATAGACATCCATTATCCTTAAGAGACTTCTAATGCTTTCATGCTTACATGCATAGTGTGTGTACATGTCCTTATCCAATGCAAAAATCAGGCGGTCTACTGATTCAGTTGACCTCCTTAGTGCGAACCATGATAGTGCCATGCGTCCATTATGTATGCAAAAGATTCCTAATGATACATATTATTTCTACATGCATGCACAACCATTCATCCGAATGCAACATCCATATGATAATACAACCATGATACATCCATTAATTTAAATATGCACACATATTAATATACAATATGAGAGTGATTGAGCCGATCTAGTGCCTACTGTGTGTGTAAATGCATTCACAAGCAACCACTAGCAACCACTTGCATCCACCAAACATAACATGTCTCAAACACATGTTTACACCCATTAGTTTCCACCTAAAGTTGAAGACTCGATCGATAGGATACAGCCGAGTGATAGAGTGAGTAAAACAAAAGCTCTGTTCCCATTAGACATCGGTCAAGAGAATAATTCCCTAAGTATCAACCGCGAAGACCGAAATCAACATTAGATTGACACTAAGAGGATTACCCACATTAACAAATGTCAAAACTGGAAATCTATTTCATGCTTCGAGTAAAAAAACCTATCCTGTAATAACCCGGAAAATGTGAACCAATTTAAAATTTTTAAAATTGGTTATTACCAAAGAATTTGAATAATTGAAATAGCATATTTCAATAAAATAAAGAATTGGGGCTAGTATTGCAGTTTGAAATTTTGAATACAAACTTTGTCTGACTGTACCGGGTGGAAAATATAACGGATTTTAGCGAAATTGAAAATATTTAAATCTGTTTATGAGTACCTTTCTAACGAATCTGAAAAATCGAAGTTTCGTAACGGGAATCAAAAGTTATGGCCAAATGAATTTTCAGAAAGGTCGCTATATAGCATATATAGCCCTTGAAAATAGATATTTTGCATACGACCTCGGAATTAGACGAAACCACTTTTTTTGTGTCCGGGATGTCAAACTATTGCTAGGTTTCAAATTTCATAATTTTTGAAGCTAGTATGTGAGCGGGGAAAAAGAAAATGTGTTTGGTCAATTTCCGTTAAAATGGGTCGACCTAAAAATGGCCGTTTTTCAAACGAGCTCAGAATTCGACGAAACTGGTTTTGTTAGGACCGTATCATCAAAACAAAGCTAGATTTATTTTTCTGGAATTTTTCGTTTCAGTTTGTGGCCTTGGCAAATTGAAATGTACGTTCAAATTAAATATTGAATGTTTTATATTTTAATTTGAAAAATAACTGACTGTAACAGTCGAATTGGCCAACAAAACATATCCCATTGTGTCTGGAATGGGGGTATTTAGCTAGGGGCGACAGTCGTTGGGTTTGATTTCGAGTTCGTTTGTAAAAACACTATTTAAAATTTCCTATAAACCCTCGGCCAATAGGATTTTTCCTTTCAAATAATAAAATAAAAACTACGGAGAAACCTTAGCCGCCTTTTGCTCTGGACGATTCACCTTGCTCCGTCCTTCCCATCGATTTCGCCGCCGCCACAGCCAATATCGCCGCCACTTCCAGTTGACATTTCTGATCGCCTCCCTCCCCTCTTCAAATCAGAACAAGCCTCATCGAAGACCATTGCTTATTCGCGTCGAATTTTCAGGAGGAAGTCCACCCCGTTGGAGCGCCGCCGTGCCCTGCTGGAGCCGCCGAGTCTGCCGCCACCACCGTTGATCGAGAGCTGGTTCGTAGCCCTTCAACGTCGCAGGGTCTGATCGGAGCAACGAGGTACGGTTTGGTTTTAAAATCAAAACCTAGTTTTGAAGGTTTAAAAACCCTTCTGCTTCGATATTCTGAAATGAAAATAACACTTTTAAGTGTTGCAAAACTTTGAAAAATAATATCTTTTTCGTTCGTTAACGAAATTTGATGAAACAGGAGACACCGTGACCGTAAGGAGGCTCTCTACCACATAGAAGAAGCCGCGGATTTTTCTGATCTTCCTACGATTTTTAGCACTGCAAAAACCAATGTGAGGAATCTAAACTAAATTGTGTGAATGGAATCGCGTTGTATAAATTATATAAGCGAAGTGTAAATTGTATACGCATTGTATACCTCATGTACATGTGTTGTATAAGTTATATTAGCGATGTATAAGTTATACAAGCGTTGTATGAAACATATATGCTTTGAATTGTGATGAAATGCAAGTGAATTATAGAAATAATATATATATATATATATATACTCCCCTCGTCCACAGACCATGGACGATATTTATTGCTTGTGATTGACGTGATATTATATGGTATGACGAATGGTTGAAAAATACCTTTGTGGTTGAAAAATACCCTCCTGTGGTTGAAACAAATTAGAATAGGATTGTGGAATTGAAATTAAAACATGCCGCCTGCGTGCGAACTAGATGCATGATCTCCATTGTCAAAAACCGCGAGGTTTTAAGGTAGAGCGAGGAGTCGTACTAGGGACGGTCCCGGTTTTAACTACCCTGCCGTTATGCTGCTGAAATTTTCTGAAACATACATGTGTTAGAATAATTTTCATTCGTTGAAATAAATTACATATGTTGAAACCAATATTCATGTATTGAGTTGAAATTCATTCGTTGAGTTGAAATTCATGTGTTGAATATTATTTGAATTTAAACAAATAGCTTTAGCGATAAAAATCACATTTTTATATATACACAAACTGTAACAACCCGAAAATCTGGGCCAGTTTAATTTTTTTTTGGCAATTTTAATGAATTTTGAACATTTAAAATAGATTATTTTAAATAGAATCGACGAGAAATTTATTTTGAATATAATTCGAACGTATATATTATATACGCCGTCGTTAGAATATAAATATTTATATATAATTATAAAATAGAATTGAAAATGGCGCGGTAGTTCGATAATTCGATTTCAAACTTCAATTGAACGTACCGGGTGTAAACCAATCCGGATTTTAGTGAAACCAAAAACATTAGGATCTATTTGGGAATATCTTTCCAACGAATCCGAAAAATCGAGATTTCATAGCGGGAATCAAAAGATACGTCCAGTTGAATATTCTGAATAGTCGCTATGGAATTCAGGCCCTTAAAAATAGGAATTTTGCAAACGACCTCGGATTTCGACGAAACCACTTTTGTTGGATCCGTGATGTCAAATTATTGCTAGATTCCAAATTTCATAATTTTTCGAATCAATATGTGAGTGTGGCAAAGGAAAATGCGTTTGACCAGTTTCAATTGATTTTAATCGACTGGGAAATGGCCATTTTTCAAACGGTCTCAGAATTCGTCGAAACTAGTTTTGTTAGGACCGTATCGTCAATACGAAGCTAGAAAATATTTTTCTGGAATTTATAGAGTTCGTATGTGACCCCGGTAAATTGAAATGCGCGTTCAAATTCAATATATAGAGTTATACGTTGATTTTGACGAAAACTGATCGAAACGATCGAATCAGATTACGATACATATCCCATTGTGTTCGGAATGGGGGCAATACGCTAGGGACGACAGTCGGTGGGCGTGATTTCGAATTCGTATTATAAAGCTACCTTTTTGAAAAAAATAATAATAAAATATCTATATATATAAATATATAGCCTCAATCCCCTTTCTCTCTCCCCTTATTTCAAAACCGTCGTTTACGAACCCAAGACCCCCCGTCGCCCTCGGTTTCGCCGCCGCCCCGCCCTCTAGGCGCCGCCGCACCTCAGCCCCGGCCTCCCGACCTCCGACCGCACCTCCCCCTCCCCTCCGACGGCCCATCCCCGTCCCCCTCTTCAAAAATCGAACCCCAATGCTCCAACGCCCCAAATCGAGCCGCCACAGCCCGTTTCCGTCCACCCACACTTGGCCGCACCTCCCAACCCCCAACCCCGACCCCAGGCGTCGCCCTTCCGACCACCAACCCCGACCAGTGCCCCCCCCAGTTAAAAATCCGATTTTTATTATTTTTTGAGTGTACATTTCAGTACCCGAGATGTTTTAGCTCTTCTCCGAGCCTCCTCCGCCACTCTAACACCCCAAGTGAGTTTTATTTCAACTTCTATTCATTTATGCGATTAAAAATATGATCTTTATATAGTATAGATATTAAAAATATAATATTTTATATTGTAGAAAGATAAAAATATGATTTTTACATGGTAGGAACTATAAAAATATAATCTTTATGAAATATAGAATATAAAAATATCATCTTTGTATATGTAGCGAAATAAAAATCTGATTTTTATTATATATACATTGAAATAAAGAGGTGATTTTTATAGTGAGGAAATAAAAGCGAAATCTATATTTTTGAAAAGATGAAGTCTTTATATTTGAAAAGGAGAAATCTTTATAGTTGAAAAGGCGAGATCTTTATATAGATGATAACGATGTAAAAATAGAATTTTTATCTCTATAGTAGCGGTGTGAAAATAGAAATTTTATCCATATAGCATGAAAGTAAAAAATTCGATTTTAATACATTGAATAGCAAAGTAAAAATTCGATTTTTATATATTGAATAGCAAAGTAAAAATTCGATTTTTAAATATTGAATAGCGAAGTAAAAATTCGATTTTTATATATGTAGTGGCTACGGGCAACGAAGATGACAAAGATGCGATAACGATGAAGATTTCTATAAAAGAAGAGTTGTGGTATTGGATAGCTATAGGTGAGAATTTCTCACTCTTCAATTTCTTTTTCTAGTTATATATATATATATATATATATATATATATATACTAGGATGCAGACGGTGTTTAGTAGCACCCGACACAATCGTCCACAGACCATGGACTTGTTTGTTTGGTTGTGTAGTTAGTTAGAATATTTGAGTTGAATTGAACTGTTTGGTGAAATGAAATTGATTTGATTGATGTGTGAATGGTGTGGGCCTTCACTAGACCGGGGATAGGGCTAGGCCTCGTCCCGTTTCTAGTATCGTGTCGTTATGCCGCCGAAATTTCCTAAAATATGTTAGAAAAATAAAAATATCATTTTTATTGTGTAATTGAACTGAATAGAAATTCATGTGTTGAAATAAAATATTTTATCGTTAAAAATATAATTTTTAACGTGAATATGAATAAATAAATATTTATAAACGAATCGGCCGATTTGTTTATATACACTGATTTGACTGATATTGATTGGGATGATAAATTTTACACATCGCCCAACTGCACAAATAAAATATATGTTTGATTGTTTGAAACCCCACACGGGTGTTGGGATGAAATTTGAAGTTCACTCATCCTGATTGATTAAATATGTCGATCGATTGATTGACAGGCTGTTATAAGCGTTAGATATCTATATTTGATGCTTATACATGTAGGGCACTTTGGTTAATGTTTGATTATTTTTCAATGCTATTATATACGTGTGATGTATGAAAATCCATATAATTAACATTATATGGTGATTGATTGGGCCTCATTCCAATTTAGAAGATAAAGAATATTATAAAGTAAAGGTTCATGTGTTGACCGTACTCATCCATTGAGATTAGTCATGTGTTGAACGAAATATTTTAACAATAAAATTTATATCTTTATCACTATAAAATAAAGGTTCGTGTGTTGACAGTACTCATCCATTGAGATTAGTCATGTGTTGAACGAAATATTTTAATAATAAAATATACATCTTTATCATATTTAAAATTAGAACTACTTCACGGTGGAGTCTAATTGAAAATCAAACGATAGATACCGAAATTTTATAAAATATTTTAAATAACAAAAATAGTCACACGTGGACAGTACTCATTCGTTGAGATTAGTCGTGTGTCGAGAGAAAAGATAAATATTCATTCGTTGAATAGAATAAAGGAATTATTGAAATATATAAAGCCGTATTGATTAGAGATGCGCTATTTTGACGCGAACGATATTTATATCGATTATATTCGTTTTTAAATTTGAATTGAATCGAATAGAAAACCAATTTGGATTGAATCGAATAGAAAACCAATTTGGATTGAATGGAATAGAAAACCAATTTGAATTCGAATTAAATAGAAACCGAATTGAATTCAAATTGAATAGAAAACGAATTTGATTTAATTAGAAAATGAAATTCGAATTGAATTGAATGTATAACGAATTTGAATTCGAATTAAATAAAATTGAAATGAATTCGAATTGAAATCAAATCGATTTGGAATTGGAAATAGTGCTGAAATGATTTTGAAAACGAATTTAAAACGATTTATAAAATACGTTTTAAAAGGAAATCGACAAAATATATATAATATATATATATATTATATATAATGGCCTGAATAGAACGCGCCGCGCCGCGGCAGTTCGTGAATTTCGACCATTGACTTCGAATTGACATTGCGGGAGATCCGACCGTCGGATTCTCCTAAAACCGGAACCGTTGGTTCGTATCGAAAAGAGCTTTCCTATGAATATTAGAAATTTGAAATCTAACGGTTGGATTTGGAATTATGTCCAAATCAAATTTGGAAAAGGTCGCTGTAAGTGCAGTTCGATAGCCGTTGATGGAAATCGACTGTACGGGCCTTGATAAAATTATTAGAAAAATATCTATAATTTGTGTAAAATCATAAGAAATGATTTGGGAAAAATTGGGCTGAAAAATTCCATATTTGAAAAGATAAAAATAGATTTTTATCGAAATGAACTAGTTTTGAACTAGAATTAAAATCAATTTATTTTTGAAATAAATAAATTGAATTTGAAAGTGATTTTAAAAATAATCAATATTCCCACTACGTGGATTGGACTGGAGTTGAATCGAAATTATCTTTGGAATATTTCAATGTTGGATTTCGTGACTATACAGATATTGTTATGGGAATTTGAAAGATATATTTTATATCGTTATTTCCAATACGATATTTGTTGGTTTCAGAATTCGATGTTGAATATAAACCAGTATATTTCCTATTCAGAGCCTTGTATTTAATATCGAATGTGATTTGGGTTTATCGTGAATCGTGTTTTAGATGACATTGGTTGAAGCAACCCGAAACTTCCCCGATCTCCGAAGAGATGAGAAAGAACGAATTACTGTGAGGACAAGACAAATCATAACGCAGACAAAAGAACATTTCATTGTTATTACAACAATTCCATCAGATACAAGAATATACAGAGTATAAATGAATATTACACAGAAATACAGAGATTTAAATTACATTTAAATACATGACAGCGGAAAATAATACGATACACAACTGAAGGAGATATACGGATACAAAGCTTTCCGGATATCGTTCCAGCTGTAAACCAGGATCCTGTGAATATAAATCTGCAAAACCAAAACTACTAGCTGCCCGTGTCGAAAATAGGGGCACCCAGAGTTTAGGTTAAAACAATAAACTCCAGGTCAGTCATGTGACTGGTGTGAGAACTAAAACAGTTATTAATCTTTTACTTTAAAAGAGAGTAATTCAAGGGACCACGCCGTATAACACGGAATGGGTTTCCTCCCAAGAACACCAGTGCATAAAACAACAGCGCAATGCTAAATAAAGAAAAATGAAGCTATTATAAGACCCAGGTCCCATCACACAATGCAGCGCAAGCCGGAGGATAGGGTTTTTACCTTATAATAGCCAAGAATGCTTGATACGTTTAAAACAAATCATTTGATACTATTATAAGTGCATATTGTATAAAATATCTTCAAATCATAAGTATCAATCATAGACGGCATAAGTGCCCCATCCCACTATGTCGCCATACTAGGCTCTACAAATAAAACCGAAATACACGTATTGGAAATTGGGTTTCCATCATGGTGGCTCCTGATTCGAAAGATCGATCGCGTAATGCAATTCACCACGGCTTACGTCCCAACAAGAGAAAACACCGTCTGCACATCCGCACATTTGGGACCAGAGTACCACCGCGGCTTACGTCCCAGCGAGAGAAAACACCGCCTACTCTATATATCCCTGAGCACTAGGCTCATCTCGGTCGACCGAATCCACGACACCACTAAGGTGCCCATCCACTAAAAAGCATACTGATCAAACCACCAGTTTACCACCATACCGGGGTGTGAGGCTCACGGATCAACGCTATACACAAAGCCACGCTATATCAGCTGCGCTTTGATCATCAACCACCAAACTTTGCTTTTCAACAAAAGTCTGGATCACTGCATCTCAGCATGCCACACTATCAATCCATATCGTACCACTGATTTCTGCCAATATATAACCTCTGAGCTCATATGTCTCAGAGAAGGGCGTTAAGCAAGAGAATAAATTCTCCGCCGCTAAACAGATATATATTTAGCAGAGATCAACAAATACAATATAAAGGAATACAATGTAAGACACACCATCCATTTACAAGTCCGTTCTAGGTCTGAACGAAACCGGAGGCACTTTCCTCGCATATCCGTCGATCTCCAAGTACGTCTGGACGACCACCAACTGATTCCCTCATCTTGGGTGTACAGCCCAATCAAGATCATCAGTAATCACCCAAACGATGTGAAGACTTTCGGTCTTCAACCACCGTCTTCATCTTCGACATATCGTCGAATTGATTATTCAGAATGGGTATAAACCCGGCCTTTACGAACAACCCGCGTATATTAAAACGAATGTTACACAAACACAATATACGCCTCATTCCAATTCATATTCTCAGGGAAAAGTTCCCATTAATTTTATCCAAGATAAATTCTTTAAAATTTATCCTTTAATCTTCCTTTGGATGTCATTTCAAACCAAATTATGGTTTTCCAAACCAGTCGAGATTAGCGAACCACAACGAAGTAATTTTTTTTTCCAATCCCAACCTATTCATCCCATGAAGCAAAACTGGTAATACTCCATATCTAATACTATGGTGTTATCGGTAAAATCAATTACCATTTCACATTCAAATCTAATTAAAGATTTAACTATCGCTTGGAGCAAAACTGGCTATACTCCATTCTCGCTCATTTCTAAATTTGATAATTTAGATTATAGATTCACATTTCAACCTAATTGCAGATTCGTTAAAACTCCTTTTACTAGGTTAAAGAACTAGGTGATATTTAAAACACAGTTCACGACAAACCCAAATCACATTCTATTTGTTATCGGGTTAAAGAACTAGTGTTATTTAAAACACCGTTCACGATAAACCCATTTCAAATCCAATCAAATATATTAGAAATTCCGATTATTTAAAACCCCTTTTTAAATCTAATTTATTTATTTAAAAATAATTGGGTTTTAAATTTAGTTCAAAACTAGTTCATTTCGATAAAAATCCATTTTTATCTTTTCAAATATGGAGTTTTTCATCCCAATTTTTCCCAAATCATTTCTTATGATTTTACACAAATTATTGATATTTTTAATAACTTTATCAAGGCCCGTACAGTCGATTTCCAACAACGGCCATCGAACTGCACTTATAGCGACCTTTTTCAAATTTGATTTGGACGTATCTCCAAATCTAACCGTTAGATTTCAAATTTCTAATATTCGTTAGAAAGCTATTTTCGATACGAACCCAACGATCCCGGTTTTAGGAGAATCCGACGGTCGGATCTCCCGTAATGTCCGTTTGAAATAAATGGTCGAAATTCACGAACTACCGCGGCGCGGCGCGTTCTATTTAGGCCATTATATTATATATATAATATATATAATATATATTTCGTCGATTTCTATTTAAAACGAATTTTATAAATAGTTTTGAATTCGTTTCAAAACAATTTCAACCTTTATTTCAAATTCAAATCAAAATTGAATTTTCTATCCTAAATCCTTTTTACTTTCATTTCTATTTGATTTCAATTCAAATCGATTTTAATTCGATTCGAATTCATTTCGTTTTCTATTCAATTTAAATTCAATTCGTTTTCTATTCAATTCAATTCGAAATCGTTTTATATTCAATTCATTTCGAAATCGTTTTATATTCAATTCATTTCGAAATCGTTTTCTAATCGATTCATTTCGAAATCACTTTATATTCTATTCATTTCAAAATGAATAAAATCGATATAAATATCGTTCACGTCAAAATGGCGTCAATCTAATCAACATGGCTTCATATACTTCTAGTTTCAAATATTCTATTTCGAATATTTCCTATTATCAAAATATTTGTTATTATCAAAATATTTCGTTCAAAACATGACTAATCTCAACGGATGAGTACTGTCAACACATGAACCTTTATATTATATTGATAAAGATGTAAATTTTATTATTAAAATATTTCGTTCAACACATGACTAATCTCAACGGATGAGTACTGTCAACACATGAACCTTTATTTTATATTGATAAAGATGTAAGTTTTATTATTAAAATATTTCGTTCAACACATGACTAATCTCAACGGATGAGTACTGTCAACACATGAACCTTTATTTTATATTGATAAAGATGTAAATTTTATTATTAAAATATTTCGTTCAACACATGACTAATCTCAACGGATGAGTACTGTCAACACATGAACCTTTATTTTATATTATTCTTTATCTTCTAAATTGGAATGAGGCCCAATCAATCACCATATAAAATTAATTATATGGATTTTCATACAACCCATGTATATAATAGCATTGAAAAATAATCAACCATCGACCAAAGTGCACTACACTGTATAAGCATCAAATATAGGTATCTAACGCTTATAACAGCCTGTCAATCAATCGATCGACATATTTAATCAATCAGGATGAGTGAACTTCAAATTTCATCCCAACACCCGTGTGGGGTTTCAAATCAACAAACACAGATTTTTATTTGTGCAGTTGGGCGATGTGTAAAATTTATCGTCCCAATCAATGTCCTTCAAATAGGTGTACATAAACAAACCGTCCGGTTTGTAAATGAATATTTATTTATTCACATTCACGTTAAAAATTATATTTTTAACGATAAAACATTTTATCTTTGCACATGAATTTTTATTCCGTTCATTTACAAATAAAAATGATATTTTTATTTTTCTAACTTATTTTAGAAAATTTCGGCGGCATAACGGCACGATACTAGAAACGGGACAAGGCCTAGCCTTATCCCCGGTCTAGTGAAGGCCCACGCCATTCACACATCAATCAAATCCATTCATTTCACCAAACAATTCAGTTCCAACCAAATAATCTAACCAACTACACAACCAAACAATTTAACAAACAAGCCATCCATGGTCTGTGGATGACGGGTGTCGGGTGCTACTAAGCACCGTCTGCATCCTAGTATATATATATATAACTAGAAGAAGAAAAATTGAAAGGTGAGAAATTCTCACCCTTTCGCTAAACTGAATGACGCAATTCTTCATGGGTAGGAAATCTTCACCGTGCTTTTCTTTCGTCTATTTCGTTGCCCGTATCCACTACCTATATAAAAATCACATTTTTACTTTGCTATTCAATATATAAAAATCGAATTTTTACCTCGTTATTCAATATATAAAAATCGAATTTTTACTCTGCTATTCAATATATAAAAATCGAATTTTTACCATGCTACTATATAAAAGATTATATTTTTAGTGTTAAAAATCTCATTTTTAATTCAACGCCACTATATATAGAATCGTATTTTTAACTTCATAAAAATATTCCAAACATACGAGGAAAATCATATGTTTATCTTCATAAAAATATTATTTTTATCTATTGAAAATCGTATTTTTGTACTGCTAACTTCTTAGTAAAAATCATATTTTTATTACGCTACTTCTTAAATAAAAATCATATTTTCACTATGCTCTTACAGGTATAAAAATCGTACTTTCATACCATCATTATATATATATATAAAATCGCTCCTTTATAGCGCTACTCACATAATAAAAATCTGAACTTTTCTATTATAAAAATCAACTCTTTAAACAAATCAAGATCCCGTTTTTCCTTTATATAAAAATCCTATCTTTGTATGGTAAAAATCTAATTTTTACTTCGCCTTTCTATATTGATAAAAATTATAACTTCATATCGAGAAAAATCATATTTTTCTACTTAAAAATCAGATCTAAACTTTCCTATGCTATTCACATTTTTAACATCAAAAAAAATTCAGTTTTAAATGAATAACTAAATAAAGAAAAGGGGAGGGGGGAGAACTCACAGTAAATCGGCTGGAGGAGGGCTTTGCGCTGCGACAGAGTGCGGGAGGGTGGAGCTAGGGCTGCACTGGTGGTTCGATGGTCGGAGTTGGGCTGTTGGTGGCGCAGTCTTCAAATCCGGTTTGGGAGGGCCTGCGGTTTTCTACAGAGGAAGAGAGGAGGAAGAAACGAGGACAGAGGGGGGAGACAAGGTGGCGTGAGGGGTCTCGACGGCTGGAGTTAGGCCAGACGACGGCGGCGTTGACCGTAGGGGAGGAGCAGGGTTCACGAAGAGAGAGAGGGAGCGGTATTCGAGGTTGCGTGTGGTGGAGCAACTCCGACGGGTGGTGGCCACTCGACAGACGACGCGGCGGAGGAAGGCGCCACCTCCGGTTGTCTCGATTTGGGATTTTTTTTTATTTGACCTCTCAGATCTGAACGAGAGAAAGAAGGGAAGGGGTAGGGAGTTTTATATAAAATTATATTATATTTAATTATTTTCAAATAAAGTTGACTTTTTATCCTGACCTCAAAACGAGGCCCAGCGTCTGTCGTCCATAGCGTTTTACCCCCATTCCGAACACAATGGGATATGTATCGTAAGCTGATTCGATCGTTTGTATCAGTTTTCGTCAAATTTACATTTAAATCGTTATATTGAATTTTAAACGTACATTTCAATTTACCGGGCCCACATACGGGCTCTAAAAATTCCAGAAAAATATTTTCTAGCTTCGTATTGACGATTCGGTCCTAACAAAACTAGTTTCGTCGAATTCCGAGATCGTTTGAAAAATGGCCAATTTCCAGTCGATTAAAATCAACTGAAACTGGTCAAACGCGTTTTCCTTTGCCACGCTCACATATTGATTCGAAAAATTATGAAATTTGGAATCTAGCAATAACTTTACATCACGGACCCATCAAAAGTGGTTTCGTCGAAATTCGAGGTCGTTTGCAAAATTTCCATTTTTAAGGGCCTGAACTCCATAGCGACTATTCAGAATTTTCAACTGGACATATCTTTTAATTCCCGCTATGAAAATTCAATTTTTCGGACTCGTTGGAAAGATAGTCCCAATTAGATCCCATTATTTTTGGTTTCACTAAAATCCGGATTGTTTTGCACCGGGTACATTGAATTGAAGTTTGAAATCGAATTATTGAACTACCGCGCCATTTTCAATTCTTTTTATAATTATATATAATTATTTATATTCTAACGACGACGTATATAATATATACGTTCTAAATATATTCAAAATAAATTTCTCGTCGATATTATTTAAAATTATTCATTTTAAATATTCAAAATCCGCTAAAATTGCCAAAATAAAAATTTTAAACTGGCCCAGATTTTTGGGTTGTTACATTGGTTCTTTAACCCAGTTAAAGGCGAGATATTGATTTTTGAAAAGACTAAAACTAAGCGGAGATTTAATGAATCTTTAATTAGATTAAAAGGTGAATTGATAATTTAAATTATCAAATCTGAAAGGTGATCGAGAATGGAGTATCACCAGTTTTGCTCCCAAGCGATAGTTAAATCTTTAATTAGATTTGAACGTGAAATGGTAATTAATTTTACCGATAACACCGTGGTGTTAGATATGGAGTATTACCAGTTTTTCTCCATGGGATATATAGGTTGGGATTGGGAAATAAAATTAATAATTACTTCGGTGTGGTTCGCTAATCCCGACTAGTTTGAAATGATATCCAAAGGAAGATTATAGAATAAATTTAGAAGAATTTATCTTGGATAAAATTAATGGGAACATTTCCCTAAGAATGTGATTTTGTGAATAAAAGAATAGTCTGAATTGGAATGAGGCGTTTGTTGTGTTTGTGTAACATTTGTTTATTATGTACGTGGGTTATTCAGGAAGGCCGGGTTTATACCCATTATGAATAACCGATTCGAGGAGATGTCGAAGATGAAGACGGTGGTTGAAGACCGGAAGTCTTCACATCGTTTGGGTGATTACTGATGATCTCGATTGGGCTGTACACCCAAGATGAGGGAAACAGTTGGTGATCGTCTAGACGTACTTGGAGATGGATGGATATGCGAGGAAAGTGCCTCAGATTTCGTTCAGACCCAGGTCGAACTTGTAAATGGATTGTGAGTTTGACATTGGATTTTATTCTGTGTTGATTGATCTTTATTAAATATACATCTGTTTGGCGGCGGAGAATTTATTCTCTTGCTTAACGCCCTTCTCTGAGACGTACGAGCTTAGAGGTTGTATATCGATGGACATCAGTCGCATGGAGTGAATTGCCGGTGTGGCACGCGTAAGTGGCAATTGATCAAGGCTTCTGTTTTAAAGCAAAGTCTTGTGGTTGATGATCAAAGCACGGCCTGTGTGGCGTAGCTTTGTGTATAACGTGAATTCGCGAACCTCACACCTCGGTATGAGTCAAAAACGGGATACGGACCCAAGGAGTGCACGACGTTTCTTTCTAGCTAGGGTGGTGTCAGTGTCCTACCAGCCCTGACATTTATATACTTTTCACCTGTGTGGTGGTTGGATACGAGGCGCCTCAGATATAGGTCTGTAAGGACCGGGAAACGTGTGTTCAGGAATAATTAATCCTCAAAAGTAAGGGAGGACCGGCCTTGGAGGTTCCAAAGTATCATAGTGGGGTCCTGAGGCATTTGCTAGAGTGTCTCGAACGCGGAGAGGAGCTTGCCCCTTGCCTCGACTCATGACGGAAATCCAATTTCCAATACGTGTGTTTCGGTTTTATTTGTAGAGCCTAGTATGGCGGCATAGTAGATGGTAGCTATGCCGCCTATGATTGATAATTATGTTTGAAATTGTTTTGACACTATACATCTATAATAGTATCAAATAATGTGTTTTAAACGTATCAAGCATGCTTTGGCTGTTATAAGGTAAAAAACCCTATCCTCCGGCTTGCGTTGCATTGTGTGATGGACCTGGGTCTTATAACAGCTTCATTTTTCTTTATTTAGCATTGCGCTGTTTGTTCTATGCACTGGTATTCTTGGGAGGAAACCCGTTCCGTGTTATACGGCGTGGTCCCTTGATTTACCTAACTTTAAAACCAATATTAATAACTATTTTAGTTCTCACACCAGTCACATGACTGACCTGGAGTTTATTGTTTTAACCTAAACTTTGGGTGCCCTTATTTTCGACACGGGCAGCTAGTAGTTTTGGTTTTGCTGATTTATATTCACAGGATCCTGACTTACAGCTGGAACGATGCTCGGAAAGCTCTGTATCCGTGTATCTCTTCTAGTTGTGTTTTGTATATTTTTCCGCTGCTATGTAATTTATTGTAATCTCTGATATTATTGAATGTAATTTATTCATTTATACTCTGTATATTCTTGTATCTGATGGAATTGTTGTAATATTAATGAAATGTTCTTCCGTCTGCGTTCATTTGTGTGTTGTTCTCAAACGATCAGGGGTTTCGAACGGTCTAGATCGGTTTAACGACTGATTCAGATCGAGCGAAATTCCTTGCCGTCACATTTGGTATTAGAGCTTTGGTTTACAGAGCTCGAGAACAAGACACATTAGAACCATACGAAAGAATTCATCAGATATTGGATTAGTAGTATCCAATTAGAATGACACATTAGAGATAGGATCAGTAGTATCCTAGAACGAGTGTGAAGAGTATATTTTTCAAATGAAAACAATTTTGTTTTGAAAATTTAAATCGCTTTATACGTATTTGAATATTTATTTATTTTGAATTTGGACAATCGCGTATATAAAGATTTCGCGTATACGCGTCATGAACGTATAGTCGAAGTTTTAATATACTGGATAGATATAGAGTCACATTCTAGATATCCGGGGATGATTTTGATGATGGTGCAACATCATCAGTATTCATATTCGAGTTTCGAAGGTGTGATTTCTATATATTTCCATTAGACTGGTGTGAGAACCAAAACTAATATAGCTAGAATACATTGTTGTGAATTGGCATCAAAACATGATTTTTTGTATATATATCAAATTTATGAATTTGAAACTCTAATTCACTAATTGACTGATGTTTGTGTTGTTTGTTTATTTGTTTGCTAATTTTGAACCATTTAGCCTAATTGAATCAAATATTGAATTGTATTGAAAATTGGTCGCATTTGCATGCATATACATGTATATCTATTGAAAGGTCATAGCCAGGATGCTAGAGCAGAGAATAAAATTTGTTTGCCCGACAAATAGGTACATGTTTACTATATAATTTACTGTTTTGTTTGGGTGATGATGATTTTATGAGCCTATTGGCTTTTTCTTTTTCTTTTTGAGATCAGAAGGCCTATATGGCAATTTCGGGATTTTTCCGTGGCTCCCGGTGCAGGGGTGGTTATGGCGAAATTTTTCGAAAATTTAGGGTGTTAGCCAAATTTTTGAAATTTTTGAAAATTCTCAGAAACTGAATAGTTCGAGAATGGAAGCCAGATCGAACGTAGAGTTAATTAATCAAACCACTTTCGACTTTGTTCCTTTTCGGGGATGAAAAGTTTTAAGTGGGGGAGATTGTAACAACCCGAAAATCTAGGCCAGTCTAATTTTTTTTTGGCAATTTTAATGAATTTTGAACATTTAAAATAGATTATTTTAAATAGAATCGACGAGAAATTTATTTTGAATATAATTCTAACGTATATATTATATACGCCGTCGTTAGAATATAAATATTTATATATAATTATAAAATAGAATTGAAAATGGCGTGGTAGTTCGATAATTCGATTTCAAACTTCAATTGAACGTACCGGGTGTAAAACAATCCAGATTTTAGTGAAACCAAAAACATTAGGATCTATTTGGGAATATCTTTCCAACGAATCCGAAAAATCGAGATTTCATAGCGGGAATAAAAAGATACGTCCAGTTGAAAATTCTGAATAGTCGCTATGGAATTCAGGCCCTTAAAAATGGGAATTTTGGAAACGACCTCGGATTTCGACGAAACCACTTTTGTTGGATCCGTGATGTCAAATTATTGCTAGATTCCAAATTTCATAATTTTTCGAATCAATATGTGAGCGTGGCAAAGAAAAATGCGTTTGACCAGTTTCACTTGATTTTAATCGACTGGGAAATGGCCATTTTTCAAACGGTCTCAGAATTCGTCGAAACTAGTTTTGTTAGGACTGTATCGTCAATACGAAGCTAGAAAATATTTTTCTGGAATTTATAGAGTTCGTATGTGACCCCGGTAAGTTGAAATGCACGTTCAAATTCAATATATAGAGTTATACGTTGATTTTGACGAAAACTGATCGAAACGATCGAATCAGCTTACGATACATATCCCATTGTGTTCGGAATGGGGGTAATACGCTAGTGACGACAGTCGGTGGGCGTGATTTCGAGTTCGTATTATAAAGCTACCTTTTTGAAAAAAAAAAATATATATATATAAATATATAGCCTCAATCCCCTTTCTCTCTCTCCCCTTATTTCAAAACCGTCGTTTACGAACCCAAGACCCCCCGTCGCCCTCGGTTTCGCCGCCGCCCCGCCCTCTAGGCGCCGCCGCACCTCAGCCCCGGCCTCCCCACCTCCGACCGCACCTCCCCCTCCCCTCCGACGGCCCATCCCCGTCCCCCTCTTCAAAAATCGAACCCCAATGCTCCAACGCCCCAAATCGAGCCGCCACAGCCCGTTTCCGTCCACCCACACTTGGCCGCACCTCCCAACCCCCAACCCCGACCCCAGGCGCCGCCCTTCCGACCACTAACCCCGACCAGTGCCCCCCCCAGTTAAAAATCCGATTTTTATTATTTTTTAAGTGTACATTTCAGTCCCCGAGATGTTTTAGCTCTTCTCCGAGCCTCCTCCGCCACTCTAACACCCCAAGTGAGTTTTATTTCAATTTCTATTCACTTATGCGATTAAAAATATGATCTTTATATAGTATAGATATGAAAAATATAATCTTTTATATTGTAGAAAGATAAAAATATGATTTTTACATGGTAGGAACTATAAAAATATAATCTTTATGAAATATAGAATATAAAAATATCATCTTTGTATATGTAGCGAAATAAAAATCTGATTTTTATTATATATACATTGAAATAAAGAGGTGATTTTTATAGTGAGGAAATAAAAGCGAAATCTATATTTTTGAAAAGATGAAGTCTTTATATTTGAAAAGGAGAAATCTTTATAGTTGAAAAGGCGAGATCTTTATATAGATGATAACGATGTAAAAATAGAATTTTTATCTCTATAGTAGCGGTGTGAAAATAGAAATTTTATCCATATAGCGTGAAAGTAAAAAATTCGATTTTTATACATTGAATAGCAAAGTAAAAATTCGATTTTTATATATTGAATAGCAAAGTAAAAATTCGATTTTTATATGTTGAATAGCGAAGTAAAAATTCGATTTTTATATATGTAGTGGCTACGGGCAACGAAGATGACAAAGATGCGATAACGATGAAGATTTCTATAAAAGAAGAGTCGTGGTATTGGATAGCTATAGGTGAGAATTTCTCACTCTTCAATTTCTTTTTCTAGTTATATGTATATATACTAGGATGCAGACGGTGTTTAGTAGCACCCGACACAATCGTCCACAGACCATGGACTTGTTTGTTTGGTTGTGTAGTTAGTTAGAATATTTGAGTTGAATTGAACTGTTTGGTGAAATGAAATTGATTTGATTGATGTGTGAATGGCATGGGCCTTCACTAGACCGGGGATAGGGCTAGGCCTCGTCCCGTTTCTAGTATCATGCCGTTATGCCGCCGAAATTTCTAAAATATGTTAGAAAAATAAAAATATCATTTTTATTGTGTAATTGAACTGAACAGAAATTCATGTGCTGAAATAAAATATTTTATCGTTAAAAATATAATTTTTAACGTGAATATGAATAAATAAATATTTATAAACGAATCGGCCGATTTGTTTATATACACTGATTTGACTGATATTGATTGGGACGATAAATTTTACACATCGCCCAACTGCACAAATAAAATATATGTTTGATTGTTTGAAACCCCACACGGGTGTTGGGATGAAATTTGAAGTTCACTCATCCTGATTGATTAAATATGTCAATCGATTGATTGACAGGCTGTTATAAGCGTTAGATATCTATATTTGATGCTTATACAGTGTAGGGCACTTTGGTAGATGTTTGATTATTTTTCAATGCTATTATATACGTGTGATGTATGAAAATCCATATAATAAACATTATATGGTGATTGATTGGGCCTCATTCCAATTTAGAAGATAAAGAATATTATAAAGTAAAGGTTCATGTGTTGACCGTACTCATCCGTTGAGATTAGTCATGTGTTGAACGAAATATTTTAACAATAAAATTTATATCTTTATCACTATAAAATAAAGGTTCGTGTGTTGACAGTACTCATCCATTGAGATTAGTCATGTGTTGAACGAAATATTTTAATAATATAATATACATCTTTATCATATTTAAAATTAGAACTACTTCACGGTGGAGTCTAATTGAAAATCAAACGATAGATACCCAAATTTTATAAAATATTTCAAATAACAAAAATAGTCACATGTGGACAGTACTCATTCGTTGAGATTAGTCGTGTGTCGAGAGAAAAGATAAATATTCATTCGTTGAATAGAATAAAGGAATTATTGAAATATATAAAGCCGTATTGATTAGAGATGCGCTATTTTGACGCGAACGATATTTATATCGATTATATTCGTTTTTAAATTTGAATTGAATCGAATAGAAAACCAATTTGGATTGAATCGAATAGAAAACCAATTTGGATTGAATGGAATAGAAAACCAATTTGAATTCGAATTGAATAGAAACCGAATTGAATTCAAATTGAATAGAAAACGAATTTGATTTAATTAGAAAATGAAATTCGAATTGAATTGAATGTATAATGAATTTGAATTTGAATTAAATAAAATTGAAATGAATTCGAATTGAAATCAAATCGATTTGGAATTGGAAATAGTGCTGAAATGATTTTGAAAACGAATTTAAAACGATTTATAAAATAAGTTTTAAAAGGAAATCGACGAAATATATATAATATATATATTATATATATAATGGCCTGAATAGAACGCGCCGCGCCGCGGTAGTTCGTGAATTTCAACCATTGACTTCGAATTGATGTTGCGGGAGATCCGACCATCGGATTCTCTTAAAACCGGAACCGTTGGGTTCGTATCGAAAAGAGCTTTCCAATGAATATTAGAAATTTGAAATCTAACGGTTGGATTTCAAATTATGTCCAAATCAAATTTGGAAAAGGTCGTTGTAAGTGCAGTTCGATAGCCGTTGATGGAAATCGACTGTACGGGCCTTGATAAAATTGTTAGAAAAATATCTGTAATTTGTGTAAAATCATAAGAAATGATTTGGGAAAAATTGGGCTGAAAAATTCCATATTTGAAAAGATAAAAATAGATTTTTATCGAAATGAACTAGTTTTGAACTAGAATTAAAATCAATTTATTTTTGAAATAAATAAATTGAATTTGAAAGTGATTTTAAAAATAATCAATATTCCCAATACATGGATTGGACTGGAGTTGAATCGAAATTATCTTCGGAATATTTCGATGTTGGATTTCGTGACTATACAGATATTGTTATGGGAATTTGAAAGATATATTTTATATCGTTATTTCCAATACGATATTTGTTGGTTTCAGAATTTGATATTGAATATAAGCCGGTATATTTCCTATTCAGAGCCTTGTATTTAATATCGAATGTGATTTGGGTTTATCGTGAATCGTGTTTTAGATGACATTGGTTCTTTAACCCAGTTAAAGGCGAGATATTGATTTTTGAAAAGACTAAAACTAAGCGGAGATTTAATGAATCTTTAATTAGATTAATAGTTGAATTGATAATTTAAATTATCAAATCTGAAAGGTGATCGAGAATGGAGTATCACCAGTTTTGCTCCCAAGCGATAGTTAAAACTTTAATTAGATTTGAATGTGAAATGGTAATTAATTTTACCGATAACACCGTGGTGTTAGATATGGAGTATTACCAGTTTTTCTCCATGGGATATATAGGTTGGGATTGGGAAATAAAATAAATAATTACTTCGGTGTGGTTCGCTAATCCCGACTAGTTTGAAATGATATCCAAAGGAAGATTATAGAATAAATTTAGAAGAATTTATCTTGGATAAAATTAATGGGAACATTTCCCTAAGAATGTGATTTTGTGAATAAAAGAATAGTCTGAATTGGAATGAGGCGTTCGTTGTGTTTGTGTAACAATTGTTTATTATATACGTGGGTTATTCAGAAAGGCCGGGTTATACCCATTCTGAATAACCGATTCGACGAGATGTCGAAGATGAAGACGATGGTTGAAGACCAGAAGTCTTCACATCGTTTGGGTGATTACTAATGATCTCGATTGGGCTGTACACCCAAGATGAGGGAAACAGTTGGTGATCGTCCAGACGTACTTGGAGATGGATGGATATGCGAGGAAAGTGCCTCCGGTTTCGTTCAGACCCAGAACGAACTTGTAAATGGATTGTGTGTCTGACATTGGATTTTATTATGTGTTGATTGATCTCTATTAAATATACATCTGTTTGGCGGCGGAAAATTTATTCTCTTGCTT
Source organism: Allium sativum (assembly GCA_030737875.1). Classification (NCBI taxonomy): domain Eukaryota; kingdom Viridiplantae; phylum Streptophyta; class Magnoliopsida; order Asparagales; family Amaryllidaceae; genus Allium; species Allium sativum. The sequence continues at coordinate 91,606,866 of CM060916.1, read as the reverse complement.
AACGCCCTTCTCTGAGACGTACGAGCTCAGAGGTTGTATATCGATGGACATCAGTCGCATGGAGTGAATTGCCAGTGTGGCACGCGTAAGTGGCAATTGATCAAGGCTTCTGTTGCAAAGCAAAGTCTTGTGGTTGATGATCAAAGCACGGCCTGTGTGGCGTAGCTTTGTGTATAATGTGAATTCGCGAACCTCACACCTCGGTATGAGTCAAAAACGGGATACGGACCCAAGGAGTGCACGATGTTTCTTTCTAGCTAGGGTGGTGTCAGTGACCTACCAGCCCTGACATTTATATACTTTTCACCTGTGTGGTTGTTGGATACGAGGGGCCTCGAATATAGGTCTGTAAGGACCGGTAAACGTGTGTTCAAGAATAATTAATCCTCAAATGTAAGAGAGGACCGGCCTTGGAGGTTCCAAAGGATCATAGTGGGGTCCTGAGGCATTTGCTAGAGTGTCTCGAACGCGGAGAGGAGCTTGCCCCTTGCCTCGACTCATGACGGAAATCCAATTTCCAATACGTGTGTTTCGGTTTTATTTGTAGAGCCTAGTATGGCGGCATAGTAGATGGTAGCTATGCCGCCTATGATTGATAATTATGATTGAAATTGTTTTGACACTATACACCTATAATAGTATCAAATAATGTGTTTTAAACGTATCAAGCATGCTTTGGCTGTTATAAGGTAAAAACCCTATCCTCCTGCTTGCGTTGCATTGTGTGATGGGACCTGGGTCTTATAACAACTTCATTTTTCTTTATTTAGCATTGCCCTGTTTGTTCTATGCACTGGTATTCTTGGGAGGAAACCCGTTCCGTGTTATACGGCGTGGTCCCTTAATTTACCTAACTTTAAAACCAATATTAATAACTGTTTTAGTTCTCACATCAGTCACATGACTGACCTGGAGTTTATTGTTTTAAACTAAACTCTGGGTGCCCTTATTTTCGACACGGGCAGCTAGTAGTTTTGGTTTTGCTGATTTATATTCACAGGATCCTGACTTACAGCTGGAACGATGCTCGGAAAGCTATGTATCCGTGTATCTCTTCTAGTTGTGTTTTGTATATTTTTCCGCTGCTATGTAATTTATTGTAATCTCTGATATTATTGAATGTAATTTATTCATTTATACTCTGTATATTCTTGTATCTGATGGAATTATTGTAATATCAATGAAATGTTCTTCCGTCTGCGTTCATTTGTGTGTTGTTCTCAAACGATCAGGGGTTTCGAACGGTCAGGATCGGTTTAACGACTGATTCGGATCGAGCGAAATTCCTTGCCGTCACACAAACGATAACCAATATTCATGTGTTGAGTTGAAATTCATTCGTTGAGTTGAAATTCATGTGTTGAATATTTTTTGAATTTAAACAAATAGCTTTAGCGATAAAAATCACATTTTTATATATACACAAAAGTTAACCAATATTCATGTGTTGAGTTGAAATTCATTCGTTGAGTTGAAATTCATGTGTTGAATATTATTTTAATTTAAACAAATAGCTTTAGCGATAAAAATCACATTTTTATATATATACAAACGATAACCAATATTCATGTGTTGAGTTGAAATTCATTCGTTGAGTTAAAATTCATGTGTTGAATATTATTTGAATTTAAACAAATAGCTTTAGCGATAAAAATCACATTTTTATATATATACAAACTATAACCAATATTCATGTGTTGAATTGAAATTCGTTCGTCGAGTTGAAATTCAAGTGTTGAATGTTACCGTATTTTAAAATATAATGAATAGACAATAAAAACTACATCTTTATTATGAATATGAAGTGTTAAAAACATTCACGTATTGAATAAATATTTTTGATGATAAAAATATTTCTTTTATCATGTATACGCTTTGAAAAAAATACACACGTGTTGAAATAAATAATAGTTTGCTAGAAATATTATTATTGGCTTTGTTCTGCATATATATACATGTGTTGAATAGGAAAAATGGATTAGCTGTAGAGTAAAGAAATTATTTGCGTGCCCGACAAATAGGTAAGCCTTGATGAGTTGGCTGCGCAATTTTATTTTTATATCAACTCCTGTGAATGCCATTGGATGCGGAGTGCTGGTTATTCTGTGTGAAATAATAAACATCGCCATAGGATAGTAACAATTAATTTTGAACTACACTACATGGCATACTTCTTGACGATAGGCATACTTCATCATATTCCACATAAGCAATTGGAGCTTGTGTGACGAGGTGGGAGATTTACCATACGAGCGAGAGGCTTTTATGGCAATGATTATATACTACAGGTTGAACTGATGACTGATATGGACTATATAAAATATAACGATAAATTGCCAGATTAATAAAAACCCCACACGGGTCTGGAGTTGACAATAATCACGTCTCTCTAGTTATTAGATACGGCACATGGACTATTTATTTCCACACGGAAACGGGGTGACAAGAATTTATTCTCTGGAGTTATTATCTATACATGCTCCCCCGTAAACACCAGAATATATCACTATAAATATGTGGATGCTTTTTAGGATTTATTGGGTACCTAACACGGCCCAATAAATTTCCAAACCCCTCCCCGTACAAAGGAGGTTATGGCGAAATTTTTCGAAATATTAAGGCGTTAGTGAAATATTTGAAGTGAAAACGAAGTTGAAATTAATGAATGAACTATATTTGAAATTATAGAATGAACTATATTTTTAAAAGGAATCGAAGCCGTGCAGTTCGTGTTTTGGAATCGTAATTTGAAACGATTAGTACGAGAAATCCGACCATCGGATTTTCCCGAAACCGCAACCGCTGGGTTCGCCTTGGAAATATCTTTCCAACGGCACCAACCTTGTAAAAAGCCAACGGTTGGATTGTCCGGAATGTTTAATTCAAATCTGAAGAAAAACAGCGCCAGAATCGTTTATATTTATATATAAATATAAATATAATTTAATTAAATCGAATAACGACGCTGCAGTTCGAATTTTGAAACCGTAACTTCAAACGACTAGTGTGGAAGATCCGACCGTCGGATTTTCACGAAACTGGAACCGTTGGGTTCGCTTTGGGAATATCTCCCCACTGATATAGACTTTGTAGAAATCTAACGGTTAGATTTTCCGATACGTGTAAAACAAATTAGGGGAAAACAGCACCAGTTCCACGGCATGACCTGAAACGTCGTTTAATTAAATATGGCCATTTTTAAATAAATAAAAATGGAGAAAAATCGTTATAAAATATTATAAGCAACATAGATTGGAAATAAACTAATTTGGCTTGATCTGTTTGATATTTGATGGTTGTATGTGTTTGACACGAAAATAACACTAAAGAACTGAAATATGGAAGTCGAATAATATAACCATAGAAAGAATTGATTTGAATTCTAATTATGTGAATTATTTGAAAAGGTTGAGCTAACCCTCATTTCAAATAATTAATCGAGCGATTCAAATTGGGAAATGCAAAGACGATTCAAGACCGATGATCTTCGTATCGGTTGGATGGGCGCTGCTGAGGTTCCTGACCGGAGTAGCTACCGTGAAGGGACGGAAGTAGTAGCCGTCTGAACGTATGTGTTGATTGGACGGATATACGAGGAATTTGACGCCTCCGGTTTCGTTCAGACTTAGAACAGACTTGTAAATGGACTGTGTGTCTGACATTGGATTTTGTTCTATACTGATTGATCTCTGTTAAATATATATCTGTTTGGCGGCGGAGGATTTATTCTTTTGCTTAACGCCCTTCTCTGAGACATACGAGCTCAGAGGTTATATATGGATAGAAATCAATCGTATGGAGTGGATTGCCTATGTGGCATGCCAAGATGATGTGATCAAGGCTTCTGTTGCAAAGCAAAGTCTTGTGGATGATGATCAAAGCACAGTCTACTTGGCTTGGCTTTGTGTATAGCGTGGATTCGCGAGCCTCACACCTCGGTATGAGTTAAAAACGAGATACGGACTACAGGGAGAGCACGACGTTTCTTTCTAGCTTTGGTGGTGTCAGTGACTTACCAGCCCTGACATTTATATCTATTTTTTTTCACCTATGTGGTTGTTGGAATGCGAGGCGCCTCGATTATAGGTCTGTAAGGACCGAGAAACGTGTGTTTAGGCATAATTAATCCTCAAACGTAAGAGAGGACCGGCCCTGAAGATCCGGGGTTACCCAGAGTGTGTAGTCCTGAGGCATTTGCTAGAATGTCTCGAAGCGGAGAGAAGCTTGCCCCTTGCCTCGACTCATGACGGAAATCCAATTTCCAATACGAGATAACAGACTCGATTATAGAACTAGTATGGCGACATAGTAGATGGTAGCTATGCCGCCTATGATTGATATTTATGATGCTATTCGCTTTTGAAACATATATGCACTAGTAATAATATCAAATGATTTTGCTTTACACGTATTAAGCATATTTGGCCATTATAAGGTAAAACTCTATCCTCCAGCTTGCGTTGCATTGTATGATGGGTCTTGAGTCTTATAATGGCTTCATTCTTTTTAAAAGCATTGCGTTGTTTTAAAGAATTTACTTTGTTTTAAATGCACTAGCAGTCACTGGAGTAAACCCATTCCGCGAAAGTGGCGTGGTCCTATGATTTGCTTATTACTGTTGTTTAAACTGTTAAATAGATTCCTCATACCAGTCCCCATGACTGACTCGTTGTTTGTTTCACTTTGCAAACGTGGGTGCCCTTATTTCCACACGGGCAGCCTAGTTCACAGGTGACAGGTTGTTTTTGGCTCTGCACTGTTGGATAGAGTGCATTTTGGCTCATGGCGAGGCTGACTTCACAGAGATGACTTTGACATTTTCCGCCATTATTGTACTTATACTATGATTCCGCCACAGGCGATGCAGACTGCTTTACTTTCAGTATTTATTCTCGTATGTATATGTACCGCCTTCGGCGATGTAGATTGATACCCTTATTATGTCTCACTGCATGTATATATTCCGCCTCTGGCGATGATGACTGATCACTTCCCTTTTATTTACTAAGTTATATCCTACGCTATGCTATTCTGATGTTGTTACATGTTGTGATTCCGCTGTCATATCCATGTAAAATTTTCCTATTTATTGTTTTTGCTATTATTTGTACTCTGCTATGATGATTGATGTGTTATATCCCAATGATTATCCTTAATACCGCCCCTCGGATTTTGGGAACGTCACAGTTGGTATCAGAGCTTTGGTTAACCTTAGTTCCGGGATCTAACACATTAAACACCTCATCAGAATAGAATCAGTAGTGTTCTAAGGCGAGTAGCTCATTAGAGATAGGATTAGTAATGTCCTAGAATGAGCTAAGCAGATTAGCAAAACAATTTGATCAGTACATCATTACCTTTCCTTATGTTACCCTGCTTTATCATATATGAAAATTATCAAATATGTGAGCTTGACTCTTTTCTTTCTTATACAGTACTCTCTCTGATGGTTGCACGAGCAACAGCAGCTAGAGGAGGCCGTGGAGGCCGAGCAGGAGTAGCAGGAGGACGGGGTTATATCCCCGTAGTTGAGGAAGGCCCTATTATTCAGCCACCAGCACCCCAGGACTTTGAGCTAGACAGAGTAGCGAAGAGGTATAGGAACCTAGGGGGAAAACCCTTTTCTGGACTAGGTACAGTGACAGAGGCTATTGCTTGGTTGAAGACCAGTGAAAAGATCTTTGAAGGCATGGGTTTGGGGACCAACAACAAAGCACGACTAGGTATTTGGCTCCTACAGGAAGAAGCAGAGCTGTGGTGGGACGCCATCACCTCAGAGGATGCAGCAGGTACTGTCAGGACCTGGGAGCAATTCAAGACCATGTTCAACGAGAAGTTTGTACCTGAACAGGCCTTAGAGAGGATGCGAGAGCAGTTTGCTAATCTCCAACAAGGAGATCTCTCTATCCAGGATTACCTCAATAAATTCACTCAGTTGTCGCGCTACGCTCCAGAGCTTATTATGACTAACAATGCTAAGAACAAGAGGTTTATATTTGGGCTAAAGCGCAAGTACCATGACAGAGCCATGAGCAACATCAAACTCTCCTTCTCAGAATTGGTAGAAATGGCTAGCAATTATGAAGATATGGATGAGAGACATGCCAACCAAGACCGCGCCAAAAGCCAAGCTGGAAATAAGCACAAGGCTTCAGCAGATCATCCCGAGTCTAGCATTACAGCGGCCGCTACTCAGAAACCTGGAAAGATACCGAAGGGGAATTGCTACAACTGCGGGAAGCCAGGACATTTTTCTAATGTGTGCAAAGCCCCGAGGAAGCCAAAGGCAAATCCAGACTCAGCCGAATGCTACAACTGCCATAAGAAAGGGCACTATAGCAAGAATTGTCCTCTGAAGCAGAATGCACAAGTGGCACATGTGTATGACGGGGAGACCCCGCCAGCTACCACCGATGGATCAGGTAAACCCGACGTCTTGGGAGGTACCCTTACCATTAAAAATATTCCTGTTTCTGTACTTTTTGATACTGGTGCATCACGTAGCTTCATTTCTGGTAACATTGTTCACAAGTTAAAATTGAAACAAAGAATTCTAAAAGAACCAATTAAAGTCCAAAACCTGATAGGAGGTTCTGTTAGTCTCAGTTCGTACTGCAGAGTGCCTATCTCTTATTCATGTTACAAGTTTCCCATCAACTTAATAGTCATGGATTTGTCTGAATTCGACATTATTCTCGGTTTGGAATGGTTGACAAAATATAAGGCTGAAGTTAGATGTGCCGAAAGAATTGTGAAAGTTAGAACAAAATTTGGGCGTATCACTATACCATGCCTCGGTTCAGAAATTAATAGAACAGAATTTTGGTCTTCTTTAGAAGTTACTCCCCCTTCATTAGAAAAGATGCCGGTCGTTAAAAACTACGCGGATGTGTTTGAAGAAGTAGAAAACTTACCGCCGCAAAGAGAAATTGAATTTAGAATAGATCTAATTCCTAACGCCCGACCAGTAGTACATCCAATTAGAAGTATGGCCCCGAAAGAAAAAGAAGAGTTAGGTAGTCAAACCCGAGAATTGCTTTGGAAAGGTCTGATCAGACCGAGCTTTTCAGCTTGGGGAGCAGCACTAGTATTTGTCCCGAAATCAGACGGTACTCTAAGACTTTGTGTTGATTACCGAGATCTCAATAAGCAGACACTGAAGAACAAATATCCCTTGCCACGTATAGATGATCTGTTAGATCAATTAAATGGAGCAACAGTATTCTCCAGAATGGACCTAGCTACAGGTTTCCACCAATTACGTATAGCCGAAGACTGTATTCCTTTGACAGCCTTCAGCGGTCCCGATTTATTCTACGAATGGTTAGTAATGCCGTTCGGCTTGTGTAACGCTCAGGCATACTTCGTCGATCTTATGAACAGAGTGTTTCGTGGTGTATTGAATAAATTTGTACTAGTCTTCATCGATGACATTTTAATCTACTCCAAGTCGGAAGACGAACATGCAAAACATTTAGAACAAGTGTTGAAAATTCTAAGGAGAAATGTCTTGAAAGCTAAATTTTCTAAATGTGTCTTTTGGCAGGATGAAGTTAAGTTCCTTGGCCATGTTGTATCAAAAGAAGGGATTGCTGTAGATCCAAGCAAAATTAGAGCGATTCAGAACTGGAAACAGCCTACTACCCCCACAGAAGTTCGAAGTTTCCTTGGATTGGCTAGTTACTATTGGAAATTCGTTCAGGATTTTTCAAAGATATCTGGTGTATTGACAAAGCTTACAAAGAAGCATGAGAAATTCAAATGGACTCCCGAATGTGAAGAAGCTTTCCAGGAGCTGAAACTGAAGTTGACAACTGCTCCAGTTTTGACAATTATAGAAGGCAACCAAGACTTGACTGTATGGACAGACGCTTCTATTAGAGGGCTAGGCGCAGTATTAATGCAAAAAGGCCAAGTGGTCGCTTATGCCAGCCGTCAGCTGAAGCCGCATGAAAGAAACTATGCTACTCATGATCTTGAGTTATTAGCTATCGTGTTTGCTTTGAGAATCTGGAGGCATTATTTATTGGGCGAGAAGTTCGAACTATTTACCGATCATCAATCCTTGAAATATCTATTCACTCAGAAAGATCTAAACTTGAGACAACAACGTTGGTTGGAATTCCTTGCGGCATACGATTTTGAGATCCTATACACTCCGGGGAAAGCCAATGTTGTAGCAGATGCGCTCAACAGAAAGAATGAAATCATCGCCAGTTTTGTCATCACATCTTCATTAATTGACAGGATCTCGACCCTACAGAAAGACGATGAATTTATTCAAAGAATCAGTCAGAGAGTCAAGGGAGGTGAATCCACAAGTTTCCGACTCGATGACAAAGGAGTTCTTAGATTAAAGGGCAGAATTTGCATCCCAAATCTTCCAGAGCTTCGAAGAGAAATACTTGATGAGTGCCACAAGTCCAAATTAAGTATCCATCCCGGTGTGAGCAAAATGTATAATGATATCAAACGCACATTCTAGTGGAGAGCTTTGAAGAGAGATATTTCATTATATGTTAGCAGATGTCCCACTTGTCAGCTAGTTAAGAGCGATCAACAGAAATTGGCTGGACTATTACAACCATTAGAAATTCCAGGATGGAAGTGGGAGCAAATTTCGATGGACTTCATTGATGGTTTGCCTCGAACTAAGAAAGGAAATGACAGTATATGGGTAATCGTAGATCGCTTCACGAAGACTGCCCATTTCATACCTGTCCGATCCAACAGAACGGCTCAAAGTCTAGCACAGATTTACTTCAAAGAAATAGTTAAACTACATGGGGTGCCGCTCAATATAGTCAGTGATAGAGATCCCCTATTTACTAGCAAATTCTGGGAAGCATTCCAGACAGAATTGGGAACCAAATTGAATCTAAGCACCGCTTATCACCCTCAGACAGACGGCCAAACTGAGCGGGTGAATAGGATTCTAGAAGATTTACTGCGGGCTTGCGTTATCGATTTCGGAGGCTCATGGGAAGATCACTTACATTTAGCCGAATTCTCTTATAACAATAGCTATCAAGCAAGTCTGGGAATGTCTCCATTTGAAGCATTATACGGTAGACCGTGCAGATCTCACGCATGTTGGGTAGAACCTGGCAATAGACTTGTGTTAGGGCCCGATATGATTCGAGAAGCATCGAATAAGGTCGATTTCATAAGGAAGCGATTGAAAACCGCACAAAGCCAACAGAAAAGTTATGCTGATGCGAGAAGAAGAGACTTATCATTTGCCGTTGGCGATTATGTTTATTTAAGAGTTTCTCCAATGCGGGGGGTAATCAAATTTGGCAAGACTGGGAAGTTGGCACCGAGATTTATTGGTCCCTTTCCTATACTTGAACGGATTGGAACTCTTGCATATAGAGTTTCATTAACGGATTGGTTGCCTGGTGTACATGATGTGTTCCACGTGTCTCAACTCAGAAAACATGTTCATGATCCAGATCTTGTTGTGGAAGAAGCAGCGCAACAGGATATAGACATAACTCCAGAATTAGCGCTCAGAAGAGAGCCAATAAAGATAGTTGGCAAAGAAACTAGAGAGCTAAGGAACAAAAAGATTCATTTAGTCAAAGTGCAGTGGAGTAGTGATCCTAGAGACTGTACTTGGGAGACGGAGGAAAGCATTAAACAAGCCTACCCCAAATGCAGAGTAGACATCTCTGACTAACTCCGGTGCAAGGTACCTTTACAATACTTTGCATTTACATTTTGTTTCCTACTTTGCTGTTATTTCCTTTTCGAGGACGAAAAGTTTTAAGTGGGGGAGATTGTAATAACCCGGAAAATGTGAACCAATTTAAAATTTTTAAAATTGGTTATTACCAAAGAATTTGAATAATTGAAATAGCATATTTCAATAAAATAAAGAATTGGGGCTAGTATTGCAGTTTGAAATTTTGAATACAAACTTTGTCTGACTGTACCGGGTGGAAAATATAACGGATTTTAGCGAAACTAAAAATATTTAAATCTGTTTATGAGTAACTTTCTAACGAATCCGAAAAATCGAAGTTCCATAACGGGAATCAAAAGTTATGGCCAAATGAATTTTCAGAAAGGTCGCTATATAGCATATATAGCCCTTGAAAATAGATATTTTGCATACGACCTCGGAATTCGACGAAACCACTTTTGTTGGGTCCGGGATGTCAAACTATTGCTAGGTTTCAAATTTCATAATTTTTGAAGCTAGTATGTGAGCGGGGCAAAAGAAATTGTGTTTGGTCAATTTCCATTAAAATGGGTCGACCTAAAAATGGCCGTTTTTCAAACGAGCTCAGAATTCGACGAAACTGGTTTTGTTAGGACCGTATCGTCAAAACAAAGCTAGATTTATTTTTCTGGAATTTTTCGATTCAGTTTGTGGCCTTGGCAAATTGAAATGTACGTTCAAATTAAATATTGAATGTTTTATATTTTAATTTGAAAAATAAATGACTGTAACAGTCGAATTGGCCAACGAAACATATCCCATTGTGTCCGGAATGGGGGTATTTAGCTAGGGGCGACAGTCGTTGGGTTTGATTTCGAGTTCGTTTGTAAAAACACTATTTAAAATTTCCTATAAACCCTCGGCCAATAGGATTTTTCCTTTCAAAAAAAAACTACGGAGAAACCCTAGCCGCCTTTTGCTCTGGACGATTCACGTTGCTCCGTCCTTCCCATCGATTTCGCCGCCGCCACAGCCAATATCGCCGCCACCTCCAGTTGACATTTCTGATCGCCTCCCTCCCCTCTTCAAATCAGAACAAGCCTCGTCGAAGACCATTGCTTATTCGCGTCGAATTTCCAGGAGGAAGTCCGCCCCTTTGGAGCGCCGCCATGCCCTGCTGGAGCCGCCGAGTCTGCCGCCACCACCATCGATCGAGAGCTGGTTCGTAGCCCTTCAACGTCGCAGGGTCTGATCGGAGCAACGAGGTACGATTTGGTTTTAAAATCAAAACCTAGTTTTGAAGGTTTAAAAACCCTTCTGCTTCGATATTCTGAAATGAAAATAACACTTTTAAGTGTTGCAAAACTTTGAAAAATAATATCTTTTTCGTTCGTTAACGAAATTTGATGAAACAGGAGACACCGTGACCGCAAGGAGGCTCTCTACCACATAGAAGAAGCCGCAGATTTTTCTGATCTTCCTACGATTTTTAGCACTGCAAAAACCAATGTGAGGAATCTAAACTAAATTGTGTGAATGGAATCGCGTTGTATAAATTATATAAGCGAATTGTAAATTATATACGCATTGTATACCTCATGTACATGTGTTGTATAAGTTATATTAGCGATGTATAAGTTATACAAGCGTTGTATGAAACATATATGCTTTGAATTATGATGAAATGCAAGTGAATTATAGAAATAATATATATATATACTCCCCTCGTCCACAGACCATGGACGATATTTATTGCTTGTGATTGACGTGATATTATATGGTATGACGAATGGTTGAAAAATACCTTTGTGGTTGAAAAATACCTTTGTGGTTGAAAAATACCCTCCTGTGGTTGAAACAAATTAGAATAGGATTATGGAATTGAAATTAAAACATGCCGCCTGCGTGCGAACTAGATGCATGATCTCCATTGTCAAAAACCGCGAGGTTTTAAGGTAGAGCGAGGAGCCGTACTAGGGACGGTCCCGGTTTTAACTACCCTGCCGTTATGCTGCCGAAATTTTCTGAAACATACATGTGTTAGAATAATTGTCATTCGTTGAAATAAATTACATATGTTGAAACCAATATTCATGTGTTGAGTTGAAATTCATTTGTTGAGTTGAAATTCATGTGTTGAATATTATTTGAATTTAAATAAATAGCTTTAGCGATAAAAATCACATTTTTATATATACACAAACGATAACCAATATTCATGTGTTGAGTTGAAATTCATGTGTTGAAAATTATTTGAATTTAAACAAATAGCTTTAGCGATAAAAATCACATTTTTATATATACACAAACGATAACCAATATTCATGTGTTGAGTTGAAATTTATTCGTTGAGTTGAAATTCATGTGTTGAATTTTATTTGAATTTAAACAAATAGCTTTAGCAATAAAAATCACATTTTTATATATATACAAACGATAACCAATATTCATGTGTTGAGTTGAAATTCATTCGTTGAGTTGAAATTCATGTGTTGAATATTATTTGAATTTAAACAAATAGCTTTAGCGATAAAAATCACATTTTTATATATATACAAACTATAACCAATATTCATGTGTTGAATTGAAATTCGTTCGTCGAGTTGAAATTCATGTGTTGAATGTTACCGTATTTTAAAATAAAATGAACAGACAATAAAAACTACATCTTTATTGTGAATATGAAGTGTTAAAAACATTCACGTGTTGAATAAATATTTTTGATGATAAAAATATTTCTTTTATCATGTATACGCTTTGAAAAAAATACACACGTGTTGAAATAAATAATAGTTCGCTAGAAATATTATTATTGGCTTTGTTCTGCATATATATACATGTGTTGAACAGGAAAAATGGATTAGCTGTAGAGTAAAGAAATTATTTGCGTGCCCGACAAATAGGTAAGCCTTGATGAGTTGGCTACGCAATTTTATTTTTATATCAACTCCTGTGAATGCCATTGGATGCGGAGTGCTGGTTATTCTGTGTGAAATAATAAACATCGCCATAGGATAGTAACAATTAATTTTGAACTACACTACATGGCATACTTCTTGACGATAGGCATACTTCATCATATTCAACATAAGCAATTGGAGCTTGTGTGACGAGGTGGGAGATTTACCATACGAGCGAGAGGCTTGTATGGCGATGATTATATACTACAGGTTGAACTGATGACTGATATGGACTATATAAAATATAACGATAAATTGCCAGATTAATAAAAACCCCACACGGGTCTGGAGTTGACAATAATCACGTCTCTCTAGTTATTAGATACGGCACATGGACTATTTATTTCCACATGGAAACGGGGTGACGAGAATTTATTCTCTGGAGTTATTATGTATACACGCTCCCCCGTAAACACCAGAATATATCACTATAAATATGTGGATGCTTTTTAGGATTTATTGGGTACCTAACACGGCCCAATAAATTTCCAATCCCCTCCGCGTACAAAGGAGGTTATGGCGAAAATTTTCGAAATATTAAGGCGTTAGTGAAATATTTGAAGTGAAAACGAAGTTGAAATTAATGAATGAACTATATTTGAAATTATAGAATGAACTATATTTTTAAAAGGAATCGAAGCCGTGCAGTTCTTGTTTTAGAATTGTAATTTGAAACTATTAGTACGAGAAATCCGACCATCGGATTTTCCCGAAATCGCAACCGCTGGGTTCGCCTTGGAAATATCTTTCCAATGGCACCAACCTTGTAAAAAGCCAACGGTTGGATTGTCCGAAATGTTTAATTCAAATCTGAAGAAAAACAGTGCCAGAATCGTTTAGATTTATATATAAATATAACTTAATTAAATCGAATAACGACGCTGCAGTTCGAATTTTGAAACCGTAACTTCAAACGACTAGTGTGGAAGATCCGACCGTCGGATTTTCACGAAACTGGAACTGTTGGGTTCGCTTTGGGAATATCTCCCCACTGATATAGACTTTGTAGAATTCCAACGGTTAGATTTTCCGATACGTGTAAAACAAATTAGGAGAAAAACTGCGCCAGTGCCACGGCATGACCTGAAACGTCGTTTAATTAAATATGGCCATTTTTAAATAAATAAAAATGGAGAAAAATCGTTATAAATATTATAAGCAACATAGATTGGAAATAAACTAATTTGGCTTGATCTGTTTGATATTTGATGGTTGTATGTGTTTGACACGAAAATAACACTAAAGAACTGAAATATGGATGTCGAATAATATAACCATAGAAAGAATTGATTTGAATTCTAATTACGTGAATTATTTGAAAAGGCTGAGCTAACCCTCATTTCAAATAATTAATCGAGCGATTCAAATTGGGAAATGCAAAGACGATTCAAGACCGACGATCTTCGTATCGGTTGGATGGGCGCTGCTGAGGTTCCTGACCGGAGTAGCTACCTTGAAGGGACGGAAGTAGTAGCCGTCTGAACGTATGTGTTGATTGGACGGATATACGAGGAATTTGACGCCTCCGGTTTCGTTCAGACTCAGAACGGACTTGTAAATGGACTGTGTGTCTGACATTGGATTTTGTTCTATACTGATTGATCTCTGTTAAATATATATCTGTTTGGTGGCGGAGGATTTATTCTTTTGCTTAACGCCCTTCTCTGAGATATACGAGCTTAGAGGTTATATATGGATAGAAATCAATTGTATGGAGTGGATTGCCTATGTGGCATGCCAAGATGATGTGATCAAGGCTTCTGTTGCAAAGCAAAGTCTTGTGGATGATGATCAAAGCACGGTCTACTTGGCCTGGCTTTGTGTATAGCGTGGATTCGCGAGCCTCACACCTCGGTATGAGTTAAAAACGGGATACAGACTGCAGGGAGAGCACGACGTTTCTTTCTAGCTATGGTGGTGTCAGTGACTTACCAGCCCTGACATTTATATCTATTTTTTTCACCTATGTGGTTGTTGGAATGCGAGGCGCCTCGATTATAGGTCTGTAAGGACCGGGAAACGTGTGTTTAGGCATAATTAATCCTCAAACGTAAGAGAGGACCGGCCCTGAAGATCTGGGGTTACCCAGAGTGTGTAGTCCTGAGGCATTTGCTAGAATGTCTCGAAGCGGAGAGGAGCTTGCCCCTTGGCTCGACTCATGACGGAAATCCAATTTCCAATACGAGATAACGGACTCGATTGTAGAACTAGTATGGCGACATAGTAGATGGTAGCTATGCCGCCTATGATTGATATTTATGATGCTATTCGCTTTTGAAACATATATGCACTAGTAATAATATCAAATGATTTTGCTTTACACGTATTAAGCATATTTGGCCATTATAAGGTAAAACTCTATCCTCCGGCTTGCGCTGCATTGTATGATGGGACTTGAGTCTTATAATGGCTTCATTCTTTTCAAAAGCAGTGCGTTGTTTTAAAGAATTTACTTTGTTTTAAATGCACTAGCAGTCACTGGAGTAAACCCGTTCCGCGAAAGTGGCGTGGTCCTATGATTTGCTTATTACTGTTGTTTAAACTTTTAAATAGATTCCTCATACCAGTCCCCATGACTGACTCATTGTTTGTTTCACTTTGCAAATGCGGGTGCCCTTATTTCCACACGGGCAGCCTAGTTCACAGGTGACAGGTTGTTTTTGGCTCTGCACTGTTGGATAGAGTGCATTTTGGCTCATGGCGAGGCTGACTTCACAGAGATGACTTTGACATTTTCCGCCATTATTGTACTTATATTATGATTCTGCCACAGGCAATGCAGACTGCTTTACTTTCAGTATTTATTCTCGTATGTATATGTACCGCCTTCGGCGATGTAGACTGATACCCTTATTATGTCTCACTGCATGTATATATTCCGCCTCTGGCGATGATGACTGACCACTTCCCTTTTATTTACTAAGTTATATCCTACGCTATGCTATTCTGATGTTGTTACATGTTGTGATTCCGCTGTCATATCCATGTAAAAAATTTCCTATTTATTATTTTTGCTATTATCTGTATTCTGCTATGATGATTGATGTGTTATATCCCAATGATTATCCTTAATACCGCCCCTCGGATTTTGGGAACGTCACATATCCTTTTCAGAAATATTCAGATTAGTACAGATCAGATTATCAAATGATTCTTAAAAACTAAGCATGATAAAACCCCACCATATCCCACAAAACCCAGAATATATGCGTCAGCTTGGAGCAATGTGAGTCTTCAAGTATTGTCCTCCTCAAGCTCTCGTCTTGCGGTACGCAAAGCCTCTCATTTCTACATAACCAGCCTCTCACATTTATAGCATATCTAAAAGATGGTTCGATGACTCCCATCTGGCAAAACTAAAACTGGAACTGTCGTCAAAGCCCTCTTCAAATGCTCGGTTACGTTCTTAGGAATCTTCCAATCTTGGATTGCCACCACCTTCGCGGGATCCATAGCTATCCCTTCCTTAGAGACCACGTGCCCTAAGAATCTCACCTTCTTCCTCAAAAGAAATGGCATCAACGTAGGGTCCTAAACAATCCATTACTTCACATCTTTCTCGAGTCCACTCAAGTCATCTCATAACCCTATTGAGTTTATCTCGGGGCAGTCCATACCATCGAATAGTCTTACCATGTCACGGCTGCCCATCAGTCTTCGAGTAAACCAAGATATTCATGCAATGAAAAATCACCACAGCTATTTATCTCTCACACAAACCATCCTAGTAGAACTCGACATCCCCCAAGCACAAGCCCCAAAGGCCTAAACCAATATCAGACAAGCACCAAGGAATACCTCCTTCGAATTCAGACAATCTACGTGAGGTGATACTAGCAAAACAACCAAACAATTGACCACCCCATTCCGAAATGCTTATTCTTATGAACCCCTTCTCAAGCTACTATTTCACTTGCTTACTGAGTTCTCTCTTCTCTCTCGGAGCCATGTGGCGCACTGGTAAAGCAGCTGGCTTTGCATTATTCACTAGGTATATACGAAAGTCTATCTCATGCCTCGGGGGTAAACCCCGAACTTCATCAAAGACGTCACCATACTCACGGACCCCACGAATAGATTCCAAATCATCGTTAGACGCGCCAAGAGATTCTAGGTAGCTAAGCATCATTGGACCTTTAGGGTCACAAGAAATATCAAGGGTCTTTCCACTACGAGTCAACCATTTTATTACCCTTCGTTCACAATCTAGGATGACACCATATCTGGCTAGCCAATCCATCCCTAGAATCAACCATAGCCCATGAAACCAAGCACAAAAGCATTACATTCAAAACCAATGCCTAAGATAGACAATCTCAAATCCCTACAAACCATGGATAAATGAGCCGACCCACCAATAGGATTTGAGACTACAATGGGATCCATAACAAGACTAGTATTTAAGTGCAGTGTTTCAACTAATGATGTAGAGATAAACGAATGTGATGCACCAGAATTGACTAAAGTACGGATAGGATGATCAAATAGAAAAACTAAACTCTCAACGAAAATGTTTCTACCTCGTTCTTGCAGCAGTGGGACCGCGAGAGCCTGGACCTGCTCCCTTGCCTGCCCCGGTGCCATGAGAGCCTGAAGCTGCCCTCTAGAAGTACTTTGCCCTTGTCCATGTTTCCTTGGGTAGTCCTTAACTAGTTGACCTGCCTCTCCACAGTGGAAACAGCCAGTCTTCTTCTTTTTCCTACAGTCTTTACTCAGATGGCCTGGTGTCCCACAATTAAAGCACTTCTTCTTTCCTTTGCCATTATTGTTCTTCCCGGCCTTATTGTTTTGTTATTGTGGTTTCTTTTGATCTCCTTTCTTCTCAGGTGCCTTATTAGCATTGGCGCCTTTCTCCTCTTCCTGCATAAGCGCCATATCAACTAGCCTCTCAAAGGTGGCCCTCATAGGGATGTGGGTCATAGCTAACCCATGTAGTGGCTCGTTCAAACCCTTAACAAATCTCAGGGCCTTCTTTTCGGGTGTATTCACCAAGTCCAAGCCAAATCTCGCCAACTGATTGAACTTGTTGACGTATTCTTTCACTGACAGATTCCCTTGCTTTAACGCCAAAAATCTTTCTATATATAAATTCTCTTCAGCCTGTGAGAGAAACTTTGCCTCAAACCTACGCCTGAAATCCGGCCATGTATCAACTGGATGCTCTCCATTAGTGACCTCCCACCAAAACGAAGCTTCGTCCTTCATCAACCAAGCAGCCAATTGGTCTTTCTTACAATCGTCCAAATCGAAAATGCCAAACAGATCCACCACTTCTTTCAACCAATTTCTAGCTTCAATGAATGTTTCAGACCCACTAAAAGATTTTCCACCTGTCGAACGAAAGTCTTTACATATCTTGGAGAAAGTATCTCCACGCGGAGGAATGAATGGAGCTGGGGGAGGAGGAGGAGGAACGTTGGCCGGTCCCGCGGCAGCGGCCCTAGCCTCGAGATATTGACGAAACCATCCGGGTACATGAACACCCTCTGGTATCTCAGATGCTCCAGACATGCCGAAAAGAAAAAGAAAGAGTTTTAAAACAAGGGAAGATAAAGAGAGATGTATGGCTTGCGGGGATTATGCTCTTTAAAGTTAACTTTCCTTGAAAATAGCTTCTTTAAAACAAGTTTTTGAAAATACTTTCTAGGAAAATAATACTTTTGAAAACACTTTTCAAAACTTTTTATCTGTTCTTGTAACCATAGCTCTGATACCACGTGTAACACCCCCAAGTCCATTAATGTCACTCACAAAGGGAATGCATCAATGTCCATGAAGCGTTATTGTTGTATAAAATAGATAAATTACAAGAATAAATAAATAAAACAACACAACGGAAGTTAAAACTTATTTCATAGCATCATAACTCAAAACGAGTTTACATAAGTAGTCTCCAAAACCATTGCAACAGGATCAGTAGTCTTTTCCAAAAACTTCAAAGTACATAAAGAAGCAAATACTTAAATAACATAAATGCATAAATCCCCACTGAGCATAAGCAAATCCATAAAGATGATAGAGTCCCAAGCGATACATTTACTCTCTTCAAGCAACTGAAAGAAATCGGCACTAGGCTGTAGTATTCCCTCCATGCAAACCTGAGGGGGGGGGGGGAAAGGAAGAAAGAGGTGAAAAGAAAAGGGGGTCAGACATAAAGTCTGGCGAGTGCGATAACTTTAATAATATAATTATCAAAATAACTAGGATAATGCATAAACTGGAAAATAAGGAAATGACTGTGAACAATTGGGTATGGCAGAGCAAACAAGGAAATAAGATGAACAAAGATAACGTTAAAGGCGCCCCTAATCACTATAAGATAATTACTATACTGCACCACTACTAGTCACCCTAAAGGTTGATCCCGCCTATAGAACTTAATACAGCAAATGGTAGTTTCGTGTACCCCTAGTTACCTCCATAGGTGTTGTCTGCCCCTATCTCCACTAGGTGTACCCACTACCCTCATTTGATCGGCTCCCTAACTGGTAGATACCCGTGTTGGCCCGACAGTGGGGTGTATCACTCCCCACAGTGCCAACCCGATACAACCAAAAATGCATGGCTTATATCTAGACGATGTAACAACGTCTTACCTATCAGCCCGGGCCCACACACGCATATGAACCCGTTGGACTTGCGTTGCCACTGCTGACCCGTTTTGACCTCTTACAATCAAATCCAGTACGCGTGTTCCGTCATCGACTTGGGTCGAGCCCACAAAGATACTTAATGGGTTACTAGTTTGAAAAGGCCCCCCATGCATGACACAAGCTTTCCACCTATGTTTCGTCTCCTCTAAGGTTTTCCCACTTAACCCCATTCTTATTCATGTCTTCTTACATGTTTCAATCTTGGTTAAGTGCATCTAATCATATTTCAACTGCCACCCAAGGCAGCCACTAAATTCCAAATGCCACCCAAGGCACCCACTTAACCCCCTCATGTCCCACTACATGTTTATCTGGTTAAGTGTTTCTTAATTCATTAAGACCGTAACCTTGTATAGACCTCCCACATTAGACTGGCATTTGTGGCAGTTGGATTTGCCGGGCGGGTCCAGGCATTCTTACACCACAAACAAGCCTAACTTCGTGTCTTTACAACTGTTACGCAATTAATTTATGCCTAAGACCTCCCACATTAGACTGGCATTTGTGGCTGCTGGATTTGTCGGGCGGGTCCGGGCAGTCTTACATCACAAAAGAGTCAAACCTCGTGTCTTAGGCGATTAATTACATAATTAATTATCCCCAATTTGAATTAATTTCCCTATTCAAATTGTCAATCAATATAAATTTAACTATGTCTATAATTAACACCTTAATTATGTCCATCTATTTATGGTATATAAAATTATACCAATTAACATCACATTTAAGGCATTTATGCCAATTCTCAATATTAAATCTTTTAATATTATCCCATTGCCCCACGTTGTACGTTCGTTCGTTCAACATGAAATATATGTTAGACTCGGATAGTCTAACTTATGGAATAAAGAGAAAACATCACAACAAGCATAGAATAAAAAAAACTAGATCTAAACATAAGGGGTGAACTTACATGTGTGAATAAGGTTTTTCATCTAAAACTTGCATAGGCCAAAGTCACAAACTTACATTAACTATGGATGTCATAGATCTACTCATAAGGTGTAAACTTGCATAGGCAATAGTCACAAACTTACATTACATGATTCATACTACAATATATATATATATATATATATACACAATTGCATATGTGATTTATGCAACATAAACTATGGTGTAAACTTTCATCCAAACATGTAAATTAAGATCTACATGTAAACTAGCATATAGAATTTTGTATACTAGCATATAACTCACGCATGTCTTAGCCTAAACTTTAGATCCAAGCTTACACATAAAATAGATGTCATGAAACATGTAAGGTGGTATATGATTCTCATTAACTTGCATATGATTCGTATCTAAGTTAACATCTAAACTTGCATACATACATATGATTTAACATATGAATTGGTTCCACAAACATAACCAAACTAGCATATGAAGCATCATTATGAATTAATTGTACATAAGCCATAATTAACATAGATTTACAACATAGATAATAACATCACAGCTTTACAACATAGATAATAATATCATAGATTTACAACATAGATAATAACATAACGGTCAATGATTCACAACATAACCCTATAATCCAAATCATAACTCAACCTAATTAAATTACTAATTATCTTATTAAAGAAATCGAACTCACAACTCAAAGAAGGTCTTGCGTTCTGAAATCTGAGTTCTGAAATTGTTTTAGCTTTCCTTTGGAGAAGACAAATTTGTTGTTGTTTAGAATTGAGTTGATTAGCATTTCCTTCTCCTAAATGGTGGCGGCTACTCTAGATTGCAAGGTGACAACATGGCGGCCATGGTTCTAAATTTTTATTTGATTTTAGGGTTTGAGTCTACATGTGCTTATATAGAATTTAGGATTAATTTAGGCCATTGGATCTCACAGGAGCCATCACCACCGTCAAGACTAGATAGAGTTATCCTATTGACTGAGCAACAGGTCAGGGATGACTCAACAAATGTATTAATAAACTTCTATTTGTACTAAATTTTCATCTTTTACTGATTTACATATTTATGGTTTTATATGTAAATAATTCACAATAACATTAATTATGTTCCTAATTAATAGTATACCAATTATACCGTTTCATACCAATTACCCAAATTCACCCAAAACTAGTCATGTTCCTATTTCTCAAGTTATGCCCAAAACAAGATTTATATGCTAAATTTCATACTTTGTCATTCATGCCAATTACTCCAAATTATAACTTAACAATCATGCCATGATACATGTTCCCAAATTATGCCTACTTAATTTTTTTTCCTTTTAATTAATATCAATGACAAATTACCACTCATCTACAAATTAATCTATTCATGTTTACATTAACTGCCCATATATATATATATATATACATATATATATATATATACGCACCTATTTATAAATTCTAACGTTGAAAAATAATACAAATTGATTGCTTACCTAAAAAAGGAAATCGAGTATATAATTTAATTTCCCTTTTTTTTCTACTTTCCTTACAACATGCAAAATCAATGCATAATGAAGTTACCTACATACATACATATCTATTATGCATAAATCTTCCCCTCCAAATAAATTGATTGTATCTATCTTCTCAATTATATATATATATATATATATTCAATATATATATATATATATTTATTTAATTTTCTTTTTATCTATCTTCCCAATTAACCATTTTCACACTAAACCACTTTTTGAACCGCGTTCACACTAAGCCACTTTTTAGTCATTCCCCTAAAACAAAAACATGGCGTTGGCGAGGATCGAACTCTGTACCTCTTATATGCAAGTCATATGTTCTAACCAAACAAGCTACTAAGTCTTTTGCTTACAATCCTTAGAACAATGCTAAACATTATTCTTTTCTCATTCCTCTTTTTCCATGTTTTGCTGCAATATTTAATTTAAGGATATCTTTTTCATACGGAGTCCAATTTACGCAAACTCGGACTCTATCTCAAGCAGAATTCCAAGACGAACGCAATGGCACAACCCGTTTCACCTA
Source organism: Allium sativum (assembly GCA_030737875.1). Lineage (NCBI taxonomy): Eukaryota > Viridiplantae > Streptophyta > Magnoliopsida > Asparagales > Amaryllidaceae > Allium > Allium sativum. The sequence goes on along the minus strand of CM060916.1, from coordinate 91,584,614 downwards.
ATTATTTTTCTAAAAATTAATTATACCTTGATTTGTTATTTTTTATGTTCACAGAAAATATAGGGTGTTACAATCTCTATGACTATTGTGATCGATTTGGGTGCACCCTTGATTTTGGGAGTGTTTTCCGAGGTGGGCGGTAGTTGCTACTATGCGTAACCACCGGTTCGGGCATACAAATGGTAGAATCCTACCATGGGTATTCCTCGGTGCATGTCATATTTATCCTAATCGAGCGCCCTACGATTTTGATTCGACGTTCCTTATCTACCGACGTACTGGTGCTTTATATGCAATGTGTACGACAATGTCTGTAAACGACATAAGGGTAAAAATGTAATCCCACTTACGTTATTTTTAAAATGTTTACTTTACCGAATAGACATTATTGTAATAGCTTATTATATTATATATATATTAGTTTCATGGATCCTTAGAGGATGGAATCCCAGACATTCTTTAAGTTACTGATGCATTTTGTTAAACATTTCACTTGAGTTAATTCACTTATATGAGAATGTTAGTCCTGACTTGGGTATTTTGTTTGTTTTATTCCTTGCAAAATTCTCGGGTCAGACCGAGTACTTCAGCTATGGACATTCGTATATTGGAGATTGAGTATCTTCTGGAGTCTAGACATCAATCATTGTATACTTAGTCTATTCTATATACTTCCCGTATTGGTAAGCATCTGTATTTAATCTTCCGCTGTATCTATATTTATTATGTACTCTGATGTTCTGTAAATTTTAAAGATTTATATAAATATTATTTCCGCTGTGAGATATTCTGGGTTCTATGTTTGTGACTCTGCAATGATTTATATTTTAACCTCATAAGTAATAACAATCTGTCGTTTTGAATGATTCAAGTTGGTGTAGTTACCGACCTGGAGCGGTCAAATGGACAGGTCGTTACATCCGTTTTAAGTTATAAAGTCCAAAATCAGTCCTCAGTTCAACCTATAACACAGTCCTCGTCATACAAGTATCTCGCTCATATGATAATCCAAACCTCGTCATATAAGTGCCAAATGCTTACATGGAATATGATATGCTATCTTCAGTAGTATGTAATGCAGTGTAGTTCATAATTTATTTGCTAATATCCTATGACGTATGTTTTAAATTCACATAGAACAACCATCACAACACATCCAAATCACCCACATTAGTTAATAATAAATAAAATTGCGCAACCAACTCATTAAGATGCACCTGTTTGTCGGGAACGCAAATTTATTTCTCTGCTCAACTGTAAATCCGTAACCTGCTCAATATATATATATATATATGCATATATCCATGTACATAAATCCAACTCAAACTACTTTTCAATTCAGTTCAATATTAAATTCGATTTAGCTAAATTTTACCCTTTCATTTTCGCATTGGCTTTAATATTCCAATATTTTAATTAGTTAAACTAATTATCATCCATTACAACCAGCAATCAATTAGTTAATTAGCTTTTCAAACACATAACTTTAATATACTCAAAAATCACATTTTCAATGCAAAATCACAAACATTAAACACTAATTAAGTTTTGGTTCTCACATCGTCAATTAGAAATATATAGATATCCCACTTTCGAAACTCGAAAATGAATACTGATGATGAGGCCTCAATCATCAGAATCATCCCCGAGCGATGAGAGCGTGATTCTAAATCCACCCGGTATCAGACGTATATTCAAAATTTTCTTATCCTCGATAGTCCAAAAATCAATATAAAATAAAATACTCAAATACGTATAATAAGGTATAATTTTCAGACCAGATTTATTTTTAATAAATAACACTCTTCAAACTCATTCTAGGGTATTACTAACCCTATCTATAACGATTCATTCTTATAGGATGTTACTAATCCTATTTCTGATGAATTCTTTTGTTCGGTTCAAATGTGTCTTGTTCTCGAGCTTTGTGAACCAAAGTTTTGATACCACCTGTAGCGACCCGAATTACCCGGCCGGCCTAAAACGAACAAGAAAGCGGACTGCTTTGAGAACATGACTCATTAGAACATAGAGCATCTCATTGCTATTACAACAATTTACATCAGAGTGCAAGATATCAGAGTTCAAATAAATAATATACAATAGAAAATATCAGAGATTTAAATTACAAAATAGCGTAAATATATATACATGAATATACAGTGCATCAGAAAAGACAACTACCACAACCAAAAGAAATACACGGATATATAGCATTCCGAATATAGCTCTAGCCGTAATTTAGGATCCTTTGAAAAGAAATGTAATAACCCGGAAAATCTGGGCCAGTTTAAAATTTTTATTTTGGCAATTTTAGCGAATTTTGAATATTTAAAATAGATTATTTTAAATAATATCGACGAGAAAATTTATTTTGAATAGAATTAGAACGTATATATTATATACGTCGTCGTTAGAATATAAATATTTATTTTAAATTATAAATAGAATTGAAAATGGCGCGGTAGTTCGATAATTCGATTTCAAACTTCAATTGAATGTACCGGGTGCAAAACAATCCGGATTTTAGTGAAACCAAAAACATTAGGATCTAATTGATGATATCTTTCCAACGAATTCGAAAAATCAAGATTTCATAGCGGGAATCAAAAGATATGTCCAGTTGAAAATTCTGAATAGTCGCTATGGAATTCAGGCCCTTAAAAATGGGAATTTTGCTAACGACCTCGGATTTCGATGAAACCACTTTTGTTGGGTCCGCAGTGTCAAATTATTGCTAGGTTCCAAATTTCATAATTTTCTGAATCAATATGTGAGCGTGGCAAAGGAAAACGCGGTTGACCAGTTTCAGTTGATTTTAATCGACTGGAAAATGGCCATTTTTCCAACGGTCTCAGAATTCGACGAAACTAGTTTTGTCAGGACCGTATCGTCAATACGAAGCTAGAAAATATTTTTCTGGAATTTTCCTAGTTAGTATGTGACCCCGGTAAATTGAAATGCGTGTTCAAATTCAATATATAGAGTTATATGTTGATTTCAACGGAAACTGATTCAAACGATCATATCAGCTTGCGATACATATCCCATTGGGTTCGGAATAGGGGTAAAACGCTATGGACGACAGGCGGTGGGCCTCGTTTCGAGGTCGTATGTAAAAGTCAACTTTTCGAAATATAAATTAATTAAATAAATTAAAATCTTCTTTTGCATATACCCCCCCCCCCCCGTATATTCTTCAACCCGATCAGAAAAAAAAAGAAAAAAAAAGAACGCGGAGAGGAGCTGTCGCTCCTCCACCGGGGGGCCACCGCATCACGACGCCACGCCGCCGCCCCCTCTTCCTCCTCCCCTCTCTCCGATCTCGCCTAGCCTCTCTCCTCCTCTTCTCCGAACCCCTCTACCTCGCGCTCACCCTCCAGTCACGAGACCCCCACCTCTTCTCCGACCACACCTCCACCGCTCGCGCCCCCATCCACCGCGAAGCCCCCTTTCCCTCCTACTGCCGATCGACGAAGACCCCCCCCTAGTCCCGAACCCGCGACAGCAAACCCCCTCCCCCCCCTGTGTATCGAATACTGTAAGTTCTCCATTTTAATTTTGTTTTTATTTATTTACTTTATTTACTTTATTATTTATTTTTCAGATTAGGATTTTTAAAAGAAAGTATAGAAAAGTTTGATTTTTAGAGGCAAGATTTGATTTTTATTTGGTAAAAGGTATGATCTTTATATTTTTAAAGTAATAAAAATATGATTTTTATATTTTTAAAGTATTAAAAATATAATCTTTACTATATAGCGATTATAAAAATATGATTTTTATATTTTTAAAGTAGTAAAAATATAATCTTTTATATTGTAGAAAGATAAAAATATGACCTTTGCATAGTAGGAACTACAAAAATATAATCTTTATGAGATATAGATGTAAAAAAGTGAAAAGACGATATTTTTAAATGAGTAGTGAAGTAAAAATATGATTTTTACTTCGAGGAAAATATAAACTTTGTTTTGAAAAGGCGAAATCTTTATATGAAGAATAGCGTGATAAAAATATAATCTTTACTATATGAACATCGATGTGAAATTATAATTTTTATCTATATGGTAGAGGTATAAAAATTCGATTTTTATATATTGAAAATCATAATAAAAAGTCGATTTTTATATATTGAATAACATAGTAAAAATTTGATTTTTATATAAAGTACAACGAAGTAAAAATTCAATTTTTAAAAGGTATGAAGCAATTATAAAAATATGATTTTTAAATTGAAGGTGAATAAATAAAAATGTGATTTTTATTTTAAAGATATCAAAATATAAAAATGTGTGATTTTTACATATGTAGTGGCTACGGGCAACGAAGATGGCGAAGATGCGATAACGATGAAGATTTCTATCAAAGAAGAGTCAAAATGATTGGATAGCTATCTGTGAGAATTTCTCACCTTTCAATTTCTTTTTCTAGTTATATATATATATACTAGGATGCAGACGGTGCTTAGTAGCACCCGACACAATCGTCCACAGACCATGGACTTGTTTGTTTGATTGCCAAAAATTAGTTAGATTATTTGATTGAAATTGAATTGTGTGGTGAAATGAATTGATGTGATTGATGTGTGAATGGCGTGGGCCTTCACTAGACCGGGGATAAGGCTAGGCCTTGTCCCGTTTCTAGTATCGTGCCGTTATGCCGCCGAAATTTTCTAAAATATGTTAGAAAAATAAAAATATCATTTTATTTAAAGAATGAACTGAATAGATATTCATATGTTAAAATAAAATGTTTTATCGTTAAAAATATAATTTTTAACGTGAAAGTGAATAAAATAAAATATTCATTTACAGACCAGACGGTTTGTTTATGTACACCTATTTGAAGGACATTGATTGGGACGATAAATTTTACACATCGCCCAACTGCACAAATAAAATCTGTATTTGATTGTTTGAAACCCCACACGGGTGTTGGGATGAAATTTGAAGTTCACTCATCCTAATTGATTAAATATGTCGATCGATTGATTGACAGGCTGTTATAAGCGTTAGATATCTATATTTGATGCTTATACAGTGTAGTGCACTTTGGTTGATGGTTGATTATTTTTCAATGCTATTATATACTTGTGATGTGTGAAAATCCATATAATTAACTTTATATGGTAATTGATTGGGCCTCATTCTAATTTAGAAAATAAAGAATATATAAAATAAAAGTTCATGTGTTGACTGTACTCATCCGTTGAGATTAGTCATGTGTTGAACGAATATTTTAATAATAAAATTTACATCTTTATCAATATAAAATAAAGGTTCATGTGTTGACTGTACTCATCCGTTGAGATTAGTCATGTGTTGAACGAAATATTTTAACAAAAATAGTCACACATGGACGGTACTCATTCGTTGAGATTAGTCGTGTGTTGACAAAAAGAAATATTCGAAATAGAATATTTGAAAATAGAAATTTATGAAGCCGTGTTGATTAGATTGACGCCATTTTGACGTGAATCGATATTTATATCGATTTTATTCATTTTGAAATGAATTGAATATATAACGATTTCGAAATGAATTGAATATATAACGATTTCGAAATGAATTGAATATATAACGATTTCGAAATGAATTGAATATATAACGATTTCGAAATGAATTGAATATATAACGATTTCGAAATGAATTGAATATATAACGATTTCGAAATGAATTGAATATATAACGATTTCGAAATGAATTGAATATATAACGATTTCGAAATGAATTGAATATATAACGATTTCGAAATGAATTGAATATATAACGATTTCGAAATGAATTGAATATATAACGATTTCGAAATGAATTGAATATATAACGATTTCGAAATGAATTGAATATATAACGATTTCGAAATGAATTGAATATATAACGAGTTCGATTTGAATTGAATATAAAACAATTTCGAATTGAATGGAATAGAAAACCAATTTGATCTCAATTGAATATATAATGAATTTGATTCAAATAGAAAACGAAACGAATTTGATTTGAATAGAAAATGAATTTGAATCGAATATAAAACCAATTTGAATTGAATTGAAAACGAATTCAAATTGAATTGAAAGCGAATTGAAATGAATTCAAATTTAATTGGAATTTGAATTGAATAGAAATGAATTTTAAAACGAACTTATAAAGAAGAATTCAATTTTGATTTGAATTGAAATGGAAGTTGAAATTTGCTTTTGAAACGAATTTAAAACTATTTATATAATTCGTTTTAAATAGAAATCGACGAGATATATATTATATATATGATATATATAATATAATGGCCTGAATAGAACGCGCCGCGCCGCGGCAGTTCGTGAATTTCGACCATTTATTTCAAACGGACATTACGGGAGATCCGACCGTCGGATTCTCCTAAAACCGGAACCGTTGGGTTCGTATCGAAAAGAGCTTTCTAATGAATATTAGAAATTCAAAATCTAACGGTTGGATTTGGAGATACGTCCAAATCAAATTTGAAAAAGGTCGCTGTAAGTGCAGTTCGATGGCCATTGTTGGAAATCAACTGTACGGGCCTTGATAAAATTATTAAAAATAGTAATAATTTGTGTAAAATCAGAAGAAATGATTTGGGAAAATTTGGGATGAAAAACTCCATATTTGAAAAGATAAAAATAGATTTTTATCGAAATGAACTAGATTGAACTAAATTTAAAACCCGATTTGTTTTTAAATAAATGAATTAGATTTAAAAAGGGGTTTTAAATAATCGGAATTTCTAATATATTTGATTGAATTTGAAATGGGTTTGTCGTGAACTGTGTTATAAATAACACCTAGTTCTTTAACCCAGTAAAAGGAGTTCTAACGAATCTGCAATTAGATTGAAATGTGAATCTATAATCTAAATTATCAAATTTAGAAATGAGCGGGAATGGAGTATTACCAGTTTTGCTCCAAAGCGATAGTTAAATCTTTAATTATATTTGAACGTGAAATGGTAATTAATTTTACCGATAACACCACGGTGTTAGATATGGAGTATTACCAGTTTTTCTTCATGGGATGAATAGGTTGGGATTGGGAAATAGAATAAATAATTACTTCGGTGTGGTTCGCTAATCTCGACTAGTTTAGAAAAACCATAATTTGGTTTGAAACGACATCCAAATGAAGATTACAGGATAAATTTTAAAGAATTTATCTTGGATAAAATTAATGGGAACCTTTCCCTAAGAATGTGGAATTTAGAAACTAGCTGTAGGTTGGCTAAGAAGAATGGTTTCCTGGATATTGATCTGATGTTGGTTTCGGCCTTCGGGGTTAATGTTTGGGAAATTGTTCTCTTGCTAATTTGCGGTTAGTGACTAATGAATTGGAATGAGGCGTATGTCGTGTTTGTGTAACATTTGTTTTAATATACGCGGGTTGTTCGGAAAGACCGGGTTTACACCCATTCTGAATAACCGATTCGATGATACGTCGAAGATGAAGACGGTGGCTGAAGACCGGAAGTCTTCACATCGTTTGGGTAATTACTGACGATCCTGATTGGGCTGTACACCCAAGAGGATGGAAATAGTTGGTGGTCGTCCAGACGTACTTGGAGATGGATGGATATGCGAGGAAAGTGCCTCCGGTTTCGTTCAGACCTAGAACGAACTTGTAAATAGATTGTGTGTCTGACACTGGATTTTATTCTGTGTTGATTGATTTCTGTTAAATATACATCTGTTTGGCGGCGGAGAATTTATTCTTTTGCTTAACGCCCTTCTCTGAGACGTATGAGCTCAGAGGTTGTATATCGATGGACATCAGTCGCATGGCATGAATTGCCTGTGTGGCACGCTAAGATGCAATGATCAAGGCTTCTGTTGAAAAGCAAAGTCTTGTGGTTGATGATCAAGGCACGGCCCCAGTGGCGTAGCTTTGTGTATAACGTGAATTCGCGAGCCTCACACCTCGGTATGAGTTAAAAACGGGATAAGGACTGCAGGGAGAGCACGACGTTTCTTTCTAGCGTTGGTGGTGTCAGTGACTTACCAGCCCTGACATTTATATACTTTTCACCTATGTGGTTGTTGGAATGCGAGGCGCCTCGATTATAGGTCTGTAAGGACCGAAAAACGTGTGTTCAGGCATAATTAATCCTCTAACGTAAGTGAGGACCGGCCCTGAAGCATCCAGGGGTTGCCCAGAGTGCGTAACCCTGGGACATTTGCTAGAGTGTCTCGAACGCGGAGAGGAGCTTGCCCCTTGCCTCGACTCATGACGGAAATCCAATTTCCAATACGTGTATTTCGGCTTTATTTGTAGAGCCTAGTATGGCGACATAGTAGCATGGGATGTTATGCCGTCTATGATTTATATTTATGATCGAAATTGTTTTGACACTATACACTTATTATAGTATCAAATGATTTGTTTTAAACGTACCAAGCATGTTTGGCTATTATAAGGGAAAACCCTATCCTCCGGCTTGCGTTGCATTGTGTGATGGGACCTGGGTCTTATAATAGCTTCATTTTTCGAAAAAGCATTGCGTTGTTTATTCTATGCACTAGTATTCTTGGGAGGAAACCCGTTCCGTGTTATACGGCGTGGTCCCTTGAATTACTCTCTTTTAAAGTAAAGCTTTAAATAACTGTTTTAGTTCTCACACCAGTCACATGACTGACCTGGAGTTTATTGTTTTAACCTAAACTCTGGGTGCCCCTATTTTCCGCACGGGCAGCTAGTAGTTTTGGTTTTGCAGATTTATATTCACAGGATCCTGGTTTACAGCTAGAATGATATCCGGAAAGCTCTGTATCCGTATATCACCTTCAGTTGTGCTTTGTATTATTTTCCGCTGCTATGTAATTATTGTAATCTCTGATATTTATCGAATGTAATTTATTCAATTCTACTCTGTATATTCTTGTATTCTGATGGAATTGTTGTAATAACAATGAAATGTTCTTCCGTATGTGTCCTGATTTGTCCTGTTCTCAAACGTTCAGGGGTTTCGAACGGTCTAGATCGGTTTAACGACTGATTCGGATCGAGCGAAATTCTAGGCCGTCACATTTGGTATCAGAGCTTTGGTTTACAGAGCTCGAGAACAAGACACATTAGAACCATACGAAAGAATTCATCAGATATTGGATTAGCAATATCCAATTAGAATGACTCGTTAGAGATAGGATCAGTAGTATCCTAGAACGAGTGTGAAGAGTATATTTTTCAAATGAAAACAATTTTGTTTTGAAAATTTAAACCATTTTAAACGTATTTGATTATTTATTTATTTTGAATATGGACAATCCAGTATATAAAGGTTTTGCATATACGCGTCATGAACGTATATTCGAAGTTTTAATATATTGGATAGATATATAATCACGCTCTAGTCGTCCGGAGATGATTCTGATGATTGACTAGTCGTCATTAGTATTCATGTTCAAGTGACGAAGGTGTGATATCTATATATTTCCATTAGACTGGTGTGAGAACCAAAACTAATATAGATAGAACACTTTGTTGTGAATTGGCACCAAAACATGATTTTCCGTATATATATCAAAATTATGAATTTGAAACTCTAATCCACTAATTGATTGATGTTTGTGTTGTTTGTTTATTTGTTTGATAAATTTTGAACCATTATGCCTAATTTAGTCGAATATTGAATTGTATTGAAAATTGGTCGCATTTGCTTGCATATACATATACTTACATTGATCAGGTCATAGCAAGGAGGCTAGAGCCGAAGAATAAAATTTGTTTGCCCGACAAATAGGTACATGTTTACTACATAATTTACTGTTTTGTTTGGGTGATGATGATTTTATGAGCCTATTGGCTAGCCGCTTGGCTTTTTCTTTTTCTTTTTGAGATTAGAAGGACCGGGGAAGCTATTTAAAATTCCCCGATGCTCCCGGTGCAGGGGAGGTTATGGCGAAATTTTTCGAAAATTTAAGGTGTTAGCCAAATTTTTGAAAATTTGAAAATTCTCAGAAACTGAAAAGTTGGAGAATGCAAGCCAGATCGAGCGTAGAGTTGATTGACCAAACCACTTTCGGCTTTGTTCCTTTTCGGGGACGAAAAGTTTTAAGTGGGGGAGATTGTAATAACCCGGAAAATCTGGGCCAGTTTAAAATTTTTATTTTGGCAATTTTAGCGAATTTTGAATATTTAAAATAGATTATTTTAAATAATATCGACGAGAAAATTTATTTTGAATAGAATTAGAACGTATATATTATATACGTCGTCGTTAGAATATAAATATTTATTTTAAATTATAAATAGAATTGAAAATGGCGCGGTAGTTCGATAATTCGATTTCAAACTTCAATTGAATGTACCGGGTGCAAAACAATCCGGATTTTAGTGAAACCAAAAACATTAGGATCTAATTGATGATATCTTTCCAACGAATCCGAAAAATCAAGATTTCATAGCGGGAATCAAAAGATATGTCCAGTTGAAAATTCTGAATAGTCGCTATGGAATTCAGGCCCTTAAAAATGGGAATTTTGCAAACGACCTCGGATTTCGACGAAACCACTTTTGTTGGGTCCGCAGTGTCAAATTATTGCTAGGTTCCAAATTTCATAATTTTCTGAATCAATATGTGAGCGTGGCAAAGGAAAACGCGGTTGACCAGTTTCAGTTGATTTTAATCGACTGGAAAATGGCCATTTTTCCAACGGTCTCAGAATTCGACGAAACTAGTTTTGTCAGGACCGTATCGTCAATACGAAGCTAGAAAATATTTTTCTGGAATTTTCCTTGTTAGTATGTGACCCCGGTAAATTGAAATGCGTGTTCAAATTCAATATATAGAGTTATATGTTGATTTCAACGGAAACTGATTCAAACGATCATATCGGCTTGCGATACATATCCCATTGGGTTCGGAATAGGGGTAAAACGCTATGGACGACAGGCGGTGGGCCTCGTTTCGTGGTCGTATGTAAAAGTCAACTTTTCGAAATATAAATTAATTAAATAAATTAAAATCTTCTTTTGCATATACCCCCCCCCCCCGTATATTCTTCAACCCGATCAGAAAAAAAAGAAGAAAAAAAAAGAACGCGGAGAGGAGTTGTCGCTCCTCCACCGGGGGGCCACCGCACCACGACGCCACGCCGCCGCCCCCTCTTCCTCCTCCCCTCTCTCCGATCTCGCCTAGCCTCCCTCCTCCTCTTCTCCGAACCCCTCTACCTCGCGCTCACCCTCCAGTCACGAGACCCCCACCTCTTCTCCGACCATACCTCCACCGCTCGCGCCCCCATCCACCGCGAAGCCCCCTTTCCCTCCTACTGCCGATCGACGAAGACCCTCCCCCCCCCCCCCCCCCGTCCCGAACCCGCGACAGCAAACCCCCTCCCCCCCTGTGTATCGAATACTGTAAGTTCTCCATTTTAATTTTGTTTTTATTTATTTACTTTATTTACTTTATTATTTATTTTTCAGATTAGGATTTTTAAAAGAAAGTATAGAAAAGTTTGATTTTTAGAGGCAAGATTTGATTTTTATTTGGTAAAAGGTATGATCTTTATATTTTTAAAGTAATAAAAATATGATTTTTATATTTTTAAAGTATTAAAAATATAATCTTTACTATATAGCGATTATAAAAATATGATTTTTATATTTTTAAAGTAGTAAAAATATAATCTTTTATATTGTAGAAAGATAAAAATATGACCTTTGCATAGTAGGAACTATAAAAATATAATCTTTATGAGATATAGATGTAAAAAAGTGAAAAGACGATATTTTTAAATGAGTAGTGAAGTAAAAATATGATTTTTACTTCGAGGAAAATATAAACTTTGTTTTGAAAAGGCGAAATCTTTATATGAAGAATAGCGTGATAAAAATATAATCTTTACTATATGAACATCGATGTGAAATTATAATTTTTATCTATATGGTAGAGGTATAAAAGTTCGATTTTTATATATTGAAAATCATAATAAAAAGTCGATTTTTATATATTGAATAACATAGTAAAAATTTGATTTTTATATAAAGTACAACGAAGTAAAAATTCAATTTTTAAAAGGTATGAAGCAATTATAAAAATATGATTTTTAAATTGAAGGTGAATAAATAAAAATGTGATTTTTATTTTAAAGATATCAAAATATAAAAATGTGTGATTTTTACATATGTAGTGGCTACGGGCAACGAAGATGGCGAAGATGCGATAACGATGAAGATTTCTATCAAAGAAGAGTCAAAATGATTGGATAGCTATCTGTGAGAATTTCTCACCTTTCAATTTCTTTTTCTAGTTATATATATATATACTAGGATGCAGACGGTGCTTAGTAGCACCCGACACAATCGTCCATAGACCACGGACTTGTTTGTTTGATTGCCAAAAATTAGTTAGATTATTTGATTGAAATTGAATTGTGTGGTGAAATGAATTGATGTGTGAATGGCGTGGGCCTTCACTAGACCGGGGATAAGGCTAGGCCTTGTCCCGTTTCTAGTATCGTGCCGTTATGCCGTCGAAATTTTCTAAAATATGTTAGAAAAATAAAAATATCATTTTATTTAAAGAATGAACTGAATAGATATTCATATGTTAAAATAAAATGTTTTATCGTTAAAAATATAATTTTTAACGTGAAAATGAATAAAATAAAATATTCATTTACAGACCAGACGGTTTGTTTATGTACACCTATTTGAAGGACATTGATTGGGACGATAAATTTTACACATCGCCCAACTGCACAAATAAAATCTGTATTTGATTGTTTGAAACCCCACACGGGTGTTGTGATGAAATTTGAAGTTCACTCATCCTAATTGATTAAATATGTCGATCGATTGATTGACAGGCTGTTATAAGCGTTAGATATCTATATTTGATGCTTATACAGTGTAGTGCACTTTGGTTGATGGTTGATTATTTTTCAATGCTATTATATACGTGTGATGTGTGAAAATCCATATAATTAACTTTATATGGTAATTGATTGGGCCTCATTCTAATTTAGAAAATAAAGAATATATAAAATAAAAGTTCATGTGTTGACTGTACTCATCCGTTGAGATTAGTCATGTGTTGAACGAATATTTTAATAATAAAATTTACATATTTATCAATATAAAATAAAGGTTCATGTGTTGACTGTACTCATCCGTTGAGATTAGTCATGTGTTGAACGAAATATTTTAACAAAAATAGTCACACATGGACGGTACTCATTCGTTGAGATTAGTCGTGTGTTGACAAAAAGAAATATTCGAAATAGAATATTTGAAAATAGAAATTTATGAAGCCGTGTTGATTAGATTGACGCCATTTTGACGTGAATCGATATTTATATCGATTTTATTCATTTTGAAATGAATTGAATATATAACGATTTCGAAATGAATTGAATATATAACGATTTCGAAATGAATTGAATATATAACGATTTCGAAATGAATTGAATATATAACGATTTCGAAATGAATTGAATATATAACGATTTCGAAATGAATTGAATATATAACGATTTCGAAATGAATTGAATATATAACGATTTCGAAATGAATTGAATATATAACGATTTCGAAATGAATTGAATATATAACGATTTCGAAATGAATTGAATATATAACGATTTCGAAATGAATTGAATATATAACGATTTCGAAATGAATTGAATATATAACGATTTCGAAATGAATTGAATATATAACGATTTCGAAATGAATTGAATATATAACGATTTCGAAATGAATTGAATATATAACGATTTCGAAATGAATTGAATATATAACGAGTTCGATTTGAATTGAATATAAAACGATTTCGAATTGAATGGAATAGAAAACCAATTTGATCTCAATTGAATATATAATGAATTTGATTCAAATAGAAAACGAAACGAATTTGATTTGAATAGAAAATGAATTTGAATCGAATATAAAACCAATTTGAATTGAATTGAATTGAAAACGAATTCAAATTGAATTGAAAGCGAATTGAAATGAATTCAAATTTAATTGGAATTTGAATTGAATAGAAATGAATTTTAAAACGAACTTATAAAGAAGAATTCAATTTTGATTTGAATTGAAATGGAAGTTGAAATTTGCTTTTGAAACGAATTTAAAACTATTTATATAATTCGTTTTAAATAGAAATCGACGAGATATATATTATATATATTATATATATAATATAATGGCCTGAATAGAACGCGCCGTGCCGCGGCAGTTCGTGAATTTCGACCATTTATTTCAAACGGACATTACGGGAGATCCGACCGTCGGATTCTCCTAAAACCGGAACCGTTGGGTTCGTATCGAAAAGGGCTTTCTAATGAATATTAGAAATTCAAAATCTAACGGTTGGATTTGGAGATACGTCCAAATCAAATTTGAAAAAGGTCGCTGTAAGTGCAGTTCGATGGCCATTGTTGGAAATCAACTGTACGGGCCTTGATAAAATTATTAAAAATAGTAATAATTTGTGTAAAATCAGAAGAAATGATTTGGGAAAATTTGGGATGAAAAACTCCATATTTGAAAAGATAAAAATAGATTTTTATTGAAATGAACAAGATTGAACTAAATTTAAAACCCGATTTGTTTTTAAATAAATGAATTAGATTTAAAAAGGGGTTTTAAATAATCAGAATTTCTAATATATTTGATTGAATTTGAAATGGGTTTGTCGTGAACTGTGTTTTAAATAACACCTAGTTCTTTAACCCAGTAAAAGGAGTTCTAACGAATCTGCAATTAGATTGAAATGTGAATCTATAATCTAAATTATCAAATTTAGAAATGAGCGGGAATGGAGTATTACCAGTTTTGCTCCAAAGCGATAGTTAAATCTTTAATTATATTTGAACGTGAAATGGTAATTAATTTTACCGATAACACCACGGTGTTAGATATGGAGTATTACCAGTTTTGCTTCATGGGATGAATAGGTTGGGATTGGGAAATAGAATAAATAATTACTTCGGTGTGGTTCGCTAATCTCGACTAGTTTAGAAAAACCATAATTTGGTTTGAAACGACATCCAAAGGAAGATTACAGGATAAATTTTAAAGAATTTATCTTGGATAAAATTAATGGGAACCTTTCCCTAAGAATGTGGAATTTAGAAACTAGCTGTAGGTTGGCTAAGAAGAATGGTTTCCTGGATATTGATCTGATGTTGGTTTCGGCCTTCGGGGTTAATGTTTGGGAAATTGTTCTCTTGCTAATTTGCGGTTAGTGACTAATGAATTGGAATGAGGCGTATGTCGTGTTTGTGTAACATTTGTTTTAATATACGCGGGTTGTTCGGAAAGACCGGGTTTACACCCATTCTGAATAACCGATTCGACGATACGTCGAAGATGAAGACGGTGGCTGAAGACCGGAAGTCTTCACATCGTTTGGGTAATTACTGACGATCCTGATTGGGCTGTACACCCAAGAGGATGGAAATAGTTGGTGGTCGTCCAGACGTACTTGGAGATGGATGGATATGCGAGGAAAGTGCCTCCGGTTTCGTTCAGACCTAGAACGAACTTGTAAATAGATTGTGTGTCTGACACTGGATTTTATTCTGTGTTGATTGATTTCTGTTAAATATACATCTGTTTGGCGGCGGAGAATTTATTCTTTTGCTTAACGCCCTTCTCTGAGACGTATGAGCTCAGAGGTTGTATATCGATGGACATCAGTCGCATGGCATGAATTGCCTGTGTGGCACGCTAAGATGCAATGATCAAGGCTTCTGTTGAAAAGCAAAGTCTTGTGGTTGATGATCAAGGCACGGCCCCTGTGGCGTAGCTTTGTGTATAATGTGAATTCGCGAGCCTCACACCTCGGTATGAGTTAAAAACGGGATAAGGACTACAGGGAGAGCACGACGTTTCTTTCTAGCTTTGGTGGTGTCAGTGACTTACCAGCCCTGACATTTATATACTTTTCACCTATGTGGTTGTTGGAATGCGAGGCGCCTCGATTATAGGTCTGTAAGGACCGGGAAACGTGTGTTCAGGCATAATTAATCCTCTAACGTAAGTGAGGACCGGCCCTGAAGCATCCAGGGGTTGCCCAGAGTGCGTAACCCTGGGACATTTGCTAGAGTGTCTCGAATGCGGAGAGGAGCTTGCCCCTTGCCTCGACTCATGACGGAAATCCAATTTCCAATACGTGTATTTCGGCTTTATTTGTAGAGCCTAGTATGGCGACATAGTAGCATGGGATGCTATGCCGTCTATGATTTATATTTATGATTGAAATTGTTTTGACACTATACACTTATTATAGTATAAAATGATTTGTTTTAAACGTACCAAGCATGTTTGGCTATTATAAGGGAAAACCCTATCCTCCGGCTTGCGTTGCATTGTGTGATGGGACCTGGGTCTTATAATAGCTTCATTTTTCGAAAAAGCATTGCGTTGTTTATTCTATGCACTAGTATTCTTGGGAGGAAACCCGTTCCGTGTTATACGGCGTGGTCCCTTGAATTACTCTCTTTTAAAGTAAAGCTTTAAATAACTGTTTTAGTTCTCACACCAGTCACATGACTGACCTGGAGTTTATTGTTTTAACCTAAACTCTGGGTGCCCCTATTTTCCGCACGGGCAGCTAGTAGTTTTGGTTTTGCAGATTTATATTCACAGGATCCTGGTTTACAGCTGGAATGATATCCGGAAAGCTCTGTATCCGTATATCACCTTCAGTTGTGCTTTGTATTATTTTCCGCTGCTACGTAATTATTGTAATCTCTGATATTTATCGAATGTAATTTATTCAATTCTACTCTGTATATTCTTGTATTCTGGTGGAATTGTTGTAATAACAATGAAATGTTCTTCCGTATGTGTCCTGATTTGTCCTGTTCTCAAACGTTCAGGGGTTTCGAACGGTCTAGATCGGTTTAACGACTGATTCGGATCGAGCGAAATTCTAGGCCGTCACAAGAAATATATGCGAAGACCAAAAATATAAGTTGCCGTGCGGAAAATATGGGCACCCAGAGTTTAGGTGGAAATAATAAACACTAAATTAGTCATGGGACTAGTGTGAGAACTAAATAGTTATTAACTTTATTTTTATGCTGGGTAAATGAAGGGACTGCACCGTATAACACGGAACGGGTTTTCTCCCAAGAAGACCATAAAACAAACAACGCAATGCTTAAAAGAAAAAATGCAGCCATTATAAGACTCAGGTCCATTCACACAATGCAACACAAACGAGAGGATAGATTTTTACCATATAATGGCCAAATATGCTTGATATGCTAAATTTATCTTTTATTATCATTAGTGCATAGTGAAGAAATCAACTTCAAATATAATTGTATCAATCATAGGCGGCATATGTACTATTATATTATGTCGCCGTATAGGTTTACAGCTAAAACCGTAAAATTGCATTTTGGAAATTGGGTTTTCCATCTATGAACCGAGACAAGGGATCTTCCTCACCGATTTCGAGACACTCTAGCAAATGCCTCAGGATCACGCCACTGGGAAACCCTTGGATCTTCAGGGTCGGCCAGTCGTCGTTGATAAGTTACCATTAACAATACGTTAGCCGGTTCTATTGAACCTCTCACAAGGTCGGTATATCGACCAAATCAAAGGCCTTTTAGTCAGCCTAAATCAATTACAAGGTACCTCGCCTTCCATCAAATAATATCCAACATCCGCATAAGTAAAATATCTAGGCTCCATACAATGCATCACTTCTAGCTAGAAGCTAACGTATGTCCATTTCCTTACAGTCTTTATCCTGTTTTGGTTCATATCATGGGGTGAGGTTCACGAATAAACACTACACAAAGCTGCGCTACTTAAAGCTGTGCTTTGATCATTAACCACAAAGCCCTGCTTTTCAATAAAAGTCTTGATCCATGCAACTCAGCATGCCAAATTATTAATCCAAACCATACCATTAATTTCCACCAATATATAACCTCTAATCTCGTACGTCTTAGATAATGGTGTTAAGCAAGAGAATAAATTCTCCACCACCAAACAGATGTATATTTAGCAGAGTCAATGAATATAGCGTGAAGTACAATGTCATACATACATCCATTTGCAAGTCCGTTCTAGGTCTATACGAAACCGTAGGCACCTTATTCCTTTTCCCATATGTCCAATATAAGTGAGAGGCCCTCGCATATCTGGTCGATCTCCAAGTACGTCTAGACGATCACCACTTATTACCTCATCTTGAGTATATAGCCAAATCAAGACATCAGTAATCATCCATTCGATGTGAAAATCTCCGGTCTTCAACCACTATCTTCATCGTCAACTTTTAATCGGCGTATCGGTTATTCAGAATTGGTTAAACCTGGTCTTTCCGAATAACTCGCGTATCTTATAATCAAATGCTATAATAACACATCATATGCCTAATTCCAATCCAGAATATTCTTTTATTCAAATATTCATTTCATTGGGAATTAATCCCACAAACCTTATCAAAGAATTAATTCATATAAACCTCTTGTTTAAATCTACTCTTGGAAAACATTGCAAAAGATTTTGTATTATCTTTTAACAATCTTAAACCAAATTAAGGTTTATCAAATTAGTCGGGATTACCGAGCCTTACCGAAATAATCATTTATTTTATTTTTATTTTTCCAATCCCAACCTACTCATCCCATGGAGCAAAACTGATAGTACTTCATATCTAACACCCACTGTGTTATCGGTCAAATTAATTACCATTTCATGTTTCAAATCTAATTAAAGATTTAACTATTGCATGGAGTAAAACTGGTCCGTTCTCGATCATTTCTTGAACTCGGTAAATTTAAGTACCTTATTCACATACCAATCTAATTAAAGATTCATTAAAACTCCAACTTAGTTTTAATCTCAAAAACTGTAACTTAATTATTATTCAACTTTTAGGAAATGAATCTTGTCTTTAACTGGGTTAAAAACCAATGTCATTTAAAACAAAGTTCACTATAAACCCAAAATCCTCTTCCATCAAAATGAAATCTTCACAAAAATCTGATCAGTATATAATTGATATAAATTTCCGTATCTGACTAATACTATAGATAAAATAATGAAAAAGCCTTTTAAATTCCATAAATAATAATGGTCTTCCTTCATAGAAGCTTATCTCAATTATTAGTAAATCCAATTCCAATTTAACGCATTAAATTGGAAAACTTTACTTTAGAAAATTCTATTAAATCTTAATTAAAAGATTTGTAAATTCAAAATCATATCTTTATTGTTAATTAGGTTAAAGAACGAATGTTATTTAAAACATCGCTCACGATAAACCCAATATCTAATACCGTTTAATTCCAATTATATTTTTGTTAATTGGAAAACTTCACTTTAGCTAGGTTAAGAACAGTGTTATTAAAGAAACCATTCACAACAAACCCAAAATCCAATTTGATATTAAATACAAGGCTCTGAATAGAAATCATATAGGCTTATATTCAGTATCAAATTCTGAAATCAACAGATATTGTATTGAGAATAACGATATCTATATCTTCCAAATTCCTCAACGATATAGGTATAATCACAGATTCCAATATCGAAATATTTTGAAGATTATTTCCATTCAAATCCATTCCAATTCATATGTTGGAAAAATTTTGTTATATCAGATCCCTTTCAATTCCTTTCAGTTCTTTACCTAAGTTGTTAAACAAATTATTCTGATAAAAATATATTTTAGCTTTACAAACATGGATCCATCCAAATTCCTCTCAAATCATTTATTATGATTTTACACAATTTATTCATATTTTTAATCTTTTAAATAAGGCTCTTACCGTTGATTTCCAATATCAGTCACCGAACTTCATCCTTAGCGACCTTTTCCAAAACTGATGTGGACATATTTTAAAATGTAACCGTTAGATTTCAAATCTCTTAACCCGCGCCATCGTTCCTTCTTCATTCTACCAACACAGTCCATCTCTTTTCTCTATATTCTTTTTCTTCTTTCTTTTATATTCCTCAGAACCAAAACCGATCCATCATTTAAATTTAAAAAAAGGAAAATCAAATCAAATTGAAATCCGCACCGCGATTTGAAACTATGGAAAATCGGGAAGCTCGACTCGAGGATCTATGCGACAAGGAGAATCAAGATTCAAAATTTAGGTATTATTTGAAGCTTGCAAGTACTCGGGACTCTCGTGAATAAAGCAAGGAAGCGGTGTGCAACTAGAGTTGTTCGATTTTTGAGGAGGACGGGGCTGAGTTTGGGTGATTCGGTAGAAGAATGGTGTGAAGTTGACGTTGGTTTGGGGAGGCCGACGCGTATTTTGGGGGAAATTCAATTTAATGGATTGAACTGGAGTATTATTTTTCTGGTGGGATGAACTATTTGGGAAGTTTTGATTCGGTAGTGTGTGATGAGTAGTTTGAATTTTGTGTATGCGGTTGCAGGTTATTGACTGACGTGGGATGCTGGAGTTTGGTCACTGTTGTTCTTATTAGTTTGTGATGGATTGAGGTAATCTGAAGCATTACTGGAGTAGGGCGGTGGTTGTTTGGGGAGGCGTTGCTTGGTTTGTGCATAAGGTGGAAGACGATGTTGAAGGGTGCGACACTAGGTCGTGCTGTGAGTGGTACAGGTTCTTGTGTTTTTGGGTCAGTAGATGTGTGGAAGTGAATGAAGACAGTAAATGAACCCGTCCATGAAGGAGTTGGGTCGGGACAACATGGAGTTGAGAAGGTTGGCATTGCGGTATTGTTGCGGCAATGAACGAAATTGCAAAACGGTGATCCGGTGATATTATTGTTAGGAGAAGATTGCAGTGGCAATGGAGTAATAGGGAAGTTCTCGTTCGATTGCCCTGCAGCGATGGGTTGAAACAATGCAGTGGTGAGCAAGCTATCAGATTGCAGCCTAATGAAAATGGTGGGGTCTATTTGGTAGTAACAATAAGGTAGACGTTTTTACTAAATTTAAACTGCATAAAGTAGTTAATTTAAATTAATATAGTTTGATCGATAAAATAAAATTTAATAAATCATAGGTGCTAGATTAATTTATTCGGATAATTCGGGTAGATTCGAAGCTGTGAGATATGGAATTAAAGGGGGTTTTCAACAAACGAAAATCGAGGTGAGTTAAACTCACTCAGTTAAATTGTTGGGAACCATTTTTAATAGTTCAAAATTAATTATTGCTTGATGGATGATAACTTGAAAAATATAAGTGATAATAGTATATATATATATAGTATTGTAATAATATTCGTACCATTAGCGGATGCCCGCAGTACCAGTAGTGGATGATTTCCCTATGTTCCCCACAATATATATAGTGGATGACCTTCTATACCACGATATCCTGCCTCACAGCATGATGGGTATTATTATTGTTAACTAACATTTGTGGATGCATGGAAAATAGGTTGGAGGGATCCAGCTGGATTCCTCATATTTAAATTATTTGTTTTCATATATATGCTTATATATGATGTGTTATAGAACCTATACAGTTTATAATATACTTGGATGTGTTAGTGACATTGATTGTTGATTATGGATATTTTAAATATCCTAAATAATAATATTTGGACCTCAAAACTGAAATTAAAATATAAAAAGAGTTTAAAGAAAATATTTATTTTCAAATAGAAATGTTCATTTGAAATCCGAATTATAAATAGAATTCAAAAGGTAAATATTTGTTTAAACTAGATATTTTGAAAAGGCGATTTTATAAGCGATGTTGTAAGAAGTGGAATAATAATTATTATTATTTGGGAAATTAGGGAAAAATTAAATTGTGTGGATTTGAAAAGAAATAAAAGACAGAAATAAAATTGATATTTAAATAGATTGAAATTTTCCAATTACATGGAAAAATATAAAAGAGATTATATAACTCAATAATTAGGAGTTATCAATAGATCGAAACTCGAAGTTTCAAGTATAAAGTCGAATTTGACTAAATAAGTCAAGTATGAATTTGCGTTGAGAAATATTATTCACAGGTGAGGTGAATAGGTGTTAAAGCAAATGAGTTGAAACTAGAAATTTGAATTATATAAAGATATTTAATTTCAAATAGAAATGATTATTTAGAATTCAAAATAAATAGAATGTAAAAGTAAACATTTGTTTAAACAAATAACATAAGGAGGCAATTTTATAAGTGACAATTATAAGAAGCGAAAACCAATATTTTGGGAGTAGTTTAGAAAGATATAATTTGAGCATGGATTTGGAAAAGAAAGTGGAAATGTGTTTTAAACTAATATTTTAAATGAGTGGGATGTTCCAATTGTAAAGGTAATTTTATTTTCAAATGGAATATTTATCTAATAACTAAATTGTAAATAGAACTAGACGACAAAGATTTATTTTAACAAATAAGATGAGCAAATAGTTTTATAAGTATTGTTACATGAGTTGGAAAAAAAATAAATTCTTTGAATGTGAATTGTGAAGAAAGATAGAAACCGGGATTGAAAACAAAAACTTAAGTAGACTTGGATTTTCTAATTAGAAGAGGATTTTGAAATCAAGTCTAATAAGATTTGAATTGAAATTTATAATTGTGAAGAAGAGGATTTTGTAACTCTATAATTAGAAGTTATAATGGGATTGAAAACTTGAAATCTGATTTAGAAATCAAGTCTAGTAAGATTTGTATTGAAATTATTATTCACGATTAAGGTGAATAAAGAGAATAAAGTAAGTGGTGTGAAGAATAGAAATTTATAAAGGGTTTTTGAAATATTAAATTCTAACTGAATTTAGTAAGAATTAATTTGAGTAATATAGTATAGATTATATTAAAGAATTTTACATATGGTTTATAAATAGTAAATATTAATAGAATTTGCAAATGATAGGTAATACAGAAATTGTAGAATAGAAGTTATAAATAGAATGGAATAAAGTTTTAAACATATATAAATGTTTATAAAAATTATTTATGGAACAAAGACTTGAAATAGGGCTTGCTTTATGAAGATTAAAATGAAAGGGAATTGGATAATGAAAGTATATCACTATAAGAAAAATCCTGTTTCTATTTAGAAATAAATATTTAGCAAATGTTTTCCAAATCAAATCCGTAAAGAAATATTATATAAAGATTGTAGTAATGTTTTGTAAATATTATTTTTAAACTAAATATTTGAATGATCATAAATTTGAGATAAACATCTCATATAAAAATGGTAATTAATATTGGAAATTTAGAAATGAAGTTAAGGGAAATTAGGAACTGACTGTAGATTGGTGAGTTGAATGGTTTTCTGAGTGTTTATCTGATGTTGGTTTTGACCTTCGTGGTTGATACTTAGGGAATTATTCCCATACTAGTTTACGGTTAGAGACTAATGATCGAGATGAGAAATACAAGGATTTTAAATGAAAGGGGCTTTGAATATTTTTACACATAAATGTAAGAAGAGAAAATGAGAATTCAATTTATTGGAAAAAAGGTGTAAGAACCCGTTACTTCCCCGTGAAGGAAAGAGCGGATACTTTGAGAACAACACACAAAATAGAACGCAGACGGAAGAACATTTCATTGCTATTACAACAATTATATCAGATACAAGAATATACAGAGTATAATGAATAAATTACATTCGACAAATATCAGAGACTACAATAATTACATAGCAGCGGAAAATAATACAAAACACAACTGAAAGTAATGCACGGATACAGAGCTTTGTATTTCTCATGCAGATCCTGTGAATCAGGATCCTGTGAATATAAATCTGCAAAACCAAAACTACTAGCTGCCCGTGCGAAAAATAAGGGCACCCAGAGTTTAGGATAAAACAATAAACTCCAGGTCAGTCATGTGACTGGTGTGAGAACTAAAACAGTTATTTAATACTTTACTTTAAAAGAGAGTAATTCAAGGGACCACGCCGTATAACACGGAATGGGTTTCCTCCCAAGAATACCAGTGCATAGAATAAACAGCGCAATGCTTTTTCGAAAAATGAAGCTATTATAAGACCCAGGTCCCATCACACAATGCAACGCAAGCCGGAGGATAGGGTTTTCCCTTATAATAGCCAAACATGCTTGGTACGTTTAAAACAAATCATTTGATACTATTATAAGTGTATAGTGTCAAAACGATTTCTATCATAAATATCAATCCTAGGCGGCATGGGTACCATCTATCATGTCGCCATACTAGGCTCTACAAATAAAACCGAAATACACGTATTGGAAATCGGATTTCCATCATGAGTCGAGGCAAGGGACAAGCTCCTCTCCGCTTTCGAGACACTCTAGCAAATGCCTCGGGACTATACACTCTGGGTAACCCCGGATGCTTCAGGGTCGGTCCTCACTTACGTTAGAGGATTGGCAATTCCTGAACACACGTTTCCCGGTCCTTACAGACCTAAAATCGAGGCGCCTCATCCAACAACCACATAGGTGAAAAGTATATAATGTCAGGGCTGGTAAGTCACTGACACCACCATAGCTAGAAAGAAACATCGTGCTCTCCCTGCAGTCCTTATCCCGTTTTTGACTCATACCGAGGTGTGAGGCTCGCGAATTCATGTTATACACAAAGCTGCCACGTAGGCCGTGCTTTGATCATCAACCACAAGACTTTGCTTTTCAACAGAAGCCTTGATCCATGCAACTCAGCGTGCCACACAGGAAATTCATGCCATGCGATTGATATCAATCGATATATAACCTCTAAGCTCGTACGTCTCAGAGAAGGGCGTTAAGCAAGAGAATAAATTCTCCGCCGCCAAACAGATATATATTTAACAGAAATCAATCAACACAGAATAAAATCCAATGTCAGACACACAATCCATATACAAGTTCGTTCTGGGTCTGAACGAAACCGGAGGCACTTTCCTCGCATATCCATCGATCTCCAAGTACGTCTGGACGACCACCAACTATTTCGATCCTCTTGGGTGTACAGCCCAATTAGGATCGTCAGTAATTATCCAAACGATGTGAAGACTTCCGGTCTTCGACCACCGTCTTCATCTTCGACTTATCGTCGAATCAGTTATTCAGAATGGGTATGAACCCGGCCTTTCCGAACAACCCGCGTATATTAAAAACAAATGTTACATAAACACAACATACGCCTCATTCCAATTCATTAGTCACTAACCGTAAATTAGCAAGAGAACAATTCCCCAAATATTAACCCCGAAGGCCAAAACCAACATCAGATCAATAACCAGGAAACCATTCTTCTTAACTAACCTACAGTTAGTTTCTAAATTTCAATTCTTAGGGAAAGGTTCCCATTAATTTTATCCAAGATAAATTCTATAGATTTATTCTTAAATCCTCCTTTGGATGTCATTTCAAACCAAATTATGGTTTTCCAACGAGATTAGCGAACCATACCGAAGTAATTATTTATTTTATTTCCCAATCCCAACCTATTCATCCCATGAAGAAAAACTGGTAATACTCCATATCTAATACCACGGTGTTATCGGTAAAATTAATTACCATTTCACGTTCAAATCTAATTAAAGATTTAACTATCGCTTTGGAGCAAAACTGGTAATACTCCATTCTCGCTCACTTTCTAAATTTGATAATTTAGATTATCAATTCACATTTCAATCTAATTGCAGATTCATTAAAACTCCTTTTACTGGGTTAAAGAACTAGTGTCATTTAAAACACAGTTCACGATAAACCCAAATCATATTCTATTTATTATCGGGTTAAAGAGTAAGTGTTATTTAAAACACCCTTCACAATAAACCCATAAATCAATTCTATTTAAAACCCATTTCAAATCCAATTTATTTATTTAAAAATAAATAGGTTTTAACTCCAGTTCAAAACTAGTTCATTTCGATAAAAAACTATTTTTATCTTTTCAAACATGGAGTTTTTCATCCCAATTTTTCCCAAATCATTTCTTATGATTTTACACAAATTATTACTATTTTTAATAATTTTATCAAGGTCCGTACAGTCGATTTCCACCAACGGCCATCGAACTGCACTTACAGCGACCTTTTCCAAATTTGATTTGGACGTGTCTCCAAATCCAACCGTTAGATTTCAAATTTCTAATATTCGTTAGAAAGCTCTTTTCGATACGAACCCAACGGTTCTGGTTTTAGGAGAATCCGACGGTCGGATCACCCGTAATGTCCGTTTGAAATAAATGGTCGAAATTCACGAACTACCGCGGCGCGGCGCGTTCTATTCAGGCCATTATATTATATATATAATATATATAATATATATTTCGTCGATTTCTATTTAAAATGAATTTTATAAATCGATTCAAATTTGTTTCAAAAACAATTTCAACCTTTATTTCAAATTCAAATCAAAATTGAATTTTCTATTATAAATCCTTTTTACTTTCATTTCTATTTGATTTCAATTAAATCGATTTTAATTCGATTCGAATTATTTTTCTTTTCAATTCAAATCAATTCGAATTCGTTTTCTATTCAATTCGAATTCAATTCGTTATCGATTCAATTCAATTCAAATTCGTTTTCTATTCAATTCGAATTCAATTCGTTATATATTCAGTTGAAATCAAATTCGTTTTCTATTCAATTCAAATCAAATTCGTTATATATTCAATTGAAATCAAATTTGTTTTCTATTCAATTCGAATTCAATTCGTTTTCTATTCAATTCGAATTCAATTCGTTTTCTATTCAATTCAAATCAAATTCGTTATATATTCAATTGAAATCAAATTCATTTTCTATTCAATTCGAATTCAATTCGTTTTCTATTCAATTCGAATTCAAATCGTTTTCTATTCAATTCAAATCAAATTCATTATATATTCAATTGAAATCAAATTCGTTTTCTATTCAATTCGAATTCAATTCGTTATATATTCAATTGAAATCAAATTCGTTTTCTATTCAATTCGAATTCAATTCGTTTTCTATTCAATTCAAATCAAATTCGTTTTCTATTCAATTCGAATTCAATTTATAAAAACGAATATAATCGATATAAATATCGTTCGCGTCAAAATAGCGCAACTCTAATCAACACGGCTTTATATATTTCAATAATTCCGTTATTCTATTCAACAAATGAATATTTATTTTTGTCAACACACGACTAATCTCAACGAATGAGTACTGTCCATGTGTGACTATTTTTGTTATTTAATATATTTCGTTCAACACATGACTAATCTCAACGGATGAGTACAGTCAACACATGAACCTTTATTTTATAAAGATAAAGATGTAAATTTTATTGTTAAAATATTTCGTTCAACACATGACTAATCTCAACGGATGAGTACAGTCAACACATGAACCTTTATTTTTTTTAATATTCTTTATCTTCTAAATTGGAATGAGGCCCAAACAATTACCATATAAAGTTAATTATATGGATTCCATACAACACATGTATATAATAGCAACGATAAATAATCAACCATCATCCAAAGTGCACTACACTGTATAAGCATCAAATATAAATATATAATGCTTATAACAGCCTGTCAATCAATCGATCGACATACAACTAATTATTGGGATTAGTGTATGCCGTATTTTATCCCAATACCCGTGTGGGGTTTCAAACAATCGAACACGGATTTTATTTGTGTAGTTGGGCGATGTGTAAAATTTATCGTCCCAATCAATATCAATCAAATCAGTGTATATAAACAAATCGGCCGATTTGTTTATAAATATTTATTTATTCACTTTCACGTTAGAATTTATATTTTTAACGATAAAATATTTTTAACTATATAAATATTTTATTTCCTTTCAACACATGAATATATTTTATTATCTATTTCACATCAATTTCACAAACAAATTTCACCATACATCAATCAAACAAACAAGCCATCCATGGTCTGTGGATGACGGGTGTGGGGTGCTACTAAACACCGTCTGCATCCTAGTATATATATAACCAGAAAAGGAAATTTGAGTGAGAAGTTCTCACCAATAGCTATTCCAACTCCACGACACTTCATAAGCAGAAACCTTCGTCGTTCTCGTCTCTTATCACTTTCGTCGCACGTAGCCACTACATATGTAAAAATCGAATTTTTACATCGCTATTCAATATATAAAAATCGAATTTTTACTTTGTTATTCAATATATAAAAATCAAATTTTTACTTCGCTATTCAATATATAAAAATCGAATTTTTACTTCGCTATTCAATATATAAAAATCCTATTTTTATAGTTGCCTCATATGGATAAAAATTCTATTTTTATACCACTAATATATAGATAAAAATTATATTTTTATACCGCTACTGTATAGAAAAGATTATATTTTTATCGACGCTACTATATAGAAAAGGATATATTTTTATCGACGCTACTATATAGATAAAAAATCACAACCTTCATGTATGAAAAATCTCAACTTTTGTTTATTAAAATCCCAATCTTTTTCAACGTAAAATTCTATTCTTTTGTAATGTAAAAATCTACTCTTTTATAATGTAGAAATCTACTCTTTTGTAATGTAAAAATCCGATCTTTTCTATATTAAAAATACCGTCTTTTCTATGATAAAAATCCTGTCTTTTCTATTATAAAAATCCTGTCTTTTCTATTATAAAATTTGTCTTTTCTATTATAAAAATCCTGTCTTTTCTATTATAAAATTTCGACCTTTCATTCAATAAAAATCATACTTTTCAAATCAAAGAGTTCATATTTTTATTTTGCTTTTTCTATTTTTAAAACAACAATATCTATATTTTTAAAAACAATGCGACATATATTAGTTTGAAAAACAATCCATTTTTACTATAAAAACCAATTCTATATTTTCTTCTATCATGTTGAAATCAGAAGAAAAAAAAACCCAATGTTTTCAAAATATAAGAAAGAAAGAAAAGAAAAGAAAAGAAAAAAAAGAATAAATAAGAAAGGAAAGAAAAAAACGTAATGTTGAGGGGAGGAGGTTCTACGTTGGCGCAGGAGGAGGAGGGTTAGGGATGGCTGGAGGGCGAGCGTCGGTCGAAGGTTGTCTTCTTCGATTTTGGGGTGGATGCGATGGGTTTCAGGGGAGTGGTCGCGGTTTATTTTGGGGACAAGGGCGTTGGGGTTTTTCGTGGGGGGGAAGAACGAGGGCGTCGGAGGGAGGTGTGGCCATCGGCGCCGGTGGTGGCTGGGGAAGGGAGCGGCGGCTCCGCCTTTTCCTTCTTTTTTTTTTGATTTCGAAATGAATCGGGGGGGGCCTGGAGGGGTTAAAGAGAGGAAGGGGAAATTTTTATATTATAATTAATTTATTTAATTCAGAAAAGTTGACTTTTTATATACGAACTCTAAATGAGGCCCACCGCCTGTCGTCCATAGCGTGTTACCCCCATTCCGAACACAATGGGATATGTGTCGTAAGCTGATTCGATCGCTTCGATCAGGTTTCGTCAAAATCAATATAACTCTATATATTGAATTTGAACGCGTATTTCAATTTACTGGGGTCACATACTAACTCTAAAAATTCCCGAAAAATATTTTCTAGCTTTGTATTGACAATACGGTCCTAACAAAACCAGTTTCGTCGAATTCTCAGACCGTTGGAAAAATGGCCATTTTCCAGTCGATTAAAATCAACTGAAACTGGTCAAACGCGTTTTCCTTTGCCACGATCACATATTGACTCGAAAATTATGAAATTTGGAATCTAGCAATAACTTGACACCGCGGATCCAACAAAAGTGGTTTTGTCGAAATCCGAGGTCGTTTGCAAAATTCCCATTTTTAAGGGCCTGAATTCCATAGCGACTATTCAGAATTTTCAACTGGACATATCTTTTGATTCCCGCTATGAAATTTCAATTTGTCGGATTCGTTGGAAAGATATCATCAATTAGATCCTATTATTTTTGGTTTCACTAAAATCCGGATTGTTTTGCACCCGGTACATTCAATTGAAGTTTGAAATTATCGAACTACCGCGCCATTTTCAATTCCTTTTATAATTATATATAATTATTTATATTCTAACGACGACGCGTATAATATATACGTCGAACTCTATTCAAAATAAATTTCTTGTCGATATTATTTAAAATAATTCATTTTAAATGTTCAAAATTCGCTAAAATTGCCAAAACAAAAATTTTAAACTGGCTCAGAATTTCCGGGTTATTACAATCTCCCCCACTTAAAACTTTTCGTCCCCGAAAAGGAACAAAGTCGAATGTGGTTTGATTAATCAACTCTACGTTCGATCTGGCTTCCATTCTATAACTTTTCAGTTTCTGAGAATTTTCAAATTTTCAAAAATTTGGCTAACACCCTAAATTTTTGAAAAATTTCGCCATAACCTCCCCTGCACCGGGAACCACGGGAAAATCCCGAAATTGCCATATAGGCCTTATGATCTCAAAAAGAAAAAGAAAAAGCCAAGCGACTAGCCAATCGGCTCATAAAATCATCATCACCCAAACAAAACAGTAAATTATATAGTAAACATGTACCTATTTGTCGGGCAAACAAATTTTATTCTCTGCTCTAGCCTCCTTGCTATAACCTGTTCAATGTAAGTATATGTATATGCAAGCAAATGCGACCAATTTCCAATATAGTTCAATATTTGATTCTATAAGGCTAAATGGTTCAAAATTATCAAACAAATAAACAAGCAACACAAACATCAATCAATTAGTGAATTAACGTTTCAAATTCAAAATTTTTGATACATATACAGGAAATCATGTTTTTGATGCCAATTCACAACAAATGAATCTATCTATATAAGTTTTGGTTCTCACA
This sequence comes from Allium sativum, assembly GCA_030737875.1. Taxonomy (NCBI): domain Eukaryota; kingdom Viridiplantae; phylum Streptophyta; class Magnoliopsida; order Asparagales; family Amaryllidaceae; genus Allium; species Allium sativum. The sequence continues at coordinate 91,553,941 of CM060916.1, read as the reverse complement.
CCAGTCTAATGGAAATATATAGAAATCACACCTTCGTAACACGAAAATAAACCACTGATGCCGTACGTCATCAGTGGAATCATCCCCGGGCTACTAGAGTGCGATTCTATATCTATCCAGTATATTAAAACTTCGAATATACGTTCATGACGCGTATATGCAAAACCTTTATATACTAGATTGTCCAAATCAATACAAATAAAATATTCAAATACGCATAAAACGATTTAAATTTTCAAAACAAAATTGTTTTCAATTGAAAAATATACTCTTCACACTCGTTCTAGGATACTACTGATCCTATCTCTAACGAGTCATTCTAATTGGATATTACTAATCCAATATCTGATGAATTCTTTCGTATGGTTCTAATGTGTCTTGTTCTCGAGCTCTGTAAACCAAAGCTCTGATACCACTGTAAGAACCCGTTACTTCCCCGTGAAGGAAAGAGCGGATACTTTGAGAGCAACACACAAAATAGAACGCAGACGGAAGAACATTTCATTGCTATTACAACAATTCCATCAGATACAAGAATATAAAGAGTATAATGAATAAATTACATTCGACAAATATCAGAGATTACAATAAATTACATAGCAACGGAAAATAATACAAAACACAACTGAAAGTAATGCACGGATACAGAGCTTTTCGAGCATCGTTCCAGCTGTAAATCAGGATCCTGTGAATATAAGTCTGCAAAACCAAAACTACTAGCTGCCCATGCAGAAAATAAGGGCACCCAGAGTTTAGGTTAAAACAATAAACTCTAGGTCAGTCATGTGACTGGTGTGAGAACTAAAACAGTTATTTAAAACTTTACTTTAAAAGAGAGTAATTCAAGGGACCACGCCGTATAACACGGAACGGGTTTCCTGCCAAGAATACCAGTGCATAGAATAAACAGCGCAATGCTTTTTCGAAAAATGAAGCTATTATAAGACCCAGGTCCCATCACACAATGCAACGCAAGCCGGAGGATAGGGTTTTCCCTTATAATAGCTAAACATGCTTGGTACATTTAAAACAAATCATTTGATACAATTATAAGTGTATAGTGTCAAAACGATTTCTATCATAAATATCAATCCTATACGGCATGGGTACCATCTATCATGTCGCCATACTAGGCTCTACAAATAAAACTGAAATACACGTATTGGAAATCGGATTTCCGTCATGAGTCGAGGCAAGGGGCAAGCTCCTCTCCGCTTTCGAGACACTCTAGCAAATGCCTCGGGACTACACACTCTGGGTAACCCCGGATGCTTCAGGGCCGGTCCTCACTTACGTTAGAGGATTGGCAATTCCTGAACACACGTTTCCCGGTCCTTACAGACCTAAAATCGAGGCGCCTCATCCAACAACCACATAGGTGAAAAGTATATAAATGTCAGGGCTGGTAAATCACTGATACCACCATAGCTAGAAAGAAACGTCGTGCTCTCCCTACAGTCCTTATCCCATTTTTGACTCATACCGAGGTGTGAGGCTCGCGAATTCACGTTATACACAAAGCTGCCACGTAGGCCGTGCTTTGATCATCAACCACAAGACTTTGCTTTTCAACAGAAGCCTTGATCCATGCAACTCAGCGTGCCACACAGGCAATTCATGCCATGCGATTGATATCTATCGATATATAACCTCTAAGCTCGTACGTCTTAGAGAAGGGCGTTAAGCAAGAGAATAAATTCTCCGCCGCCAAACAGATATATATTTAACAGAAATCAATCAACACAGAATAAAATCAAATGTCAGACACACAATCCATTTACAAGTTCGTTCTGGGTCTGAACGAAACCGGAGGCACTTTCCTCGCATATCCATCGAAATCCAAGTACGTCTGGACGACCACCAACTATTTCCATCCTCTTGGGTGTTCAGCCCAATCAGGATCATCAGTAATTATCCAAACGATGTGAAGACTGCCGGTCTTCGACCACCGTCTTCATCTTCGACTTATCGTCGAATTGGTTATTCAGAATGGGTATAAACTCGGCCTTTCCGAACAACCCGCGTATGTTAAAAACAAATGTTACATAAACACAACATACGCCTCATTCCAATTCATTAGTCACTAACCGTAAATTAGCAAGAGAACAATTCCCCAAATATTAACCCCGAAGGCCGAAACCAACATCAGATCAATAACCAGGAAACCATTCTTCTTAACTAACCTACAGTTAGTTTCTAAATTTCAATTCTTAGGGAAAGGTTCCCATTAATTTTATCCAAGATAAATTCTTTAGATTTATTCTTAAATCTTCCTTTGGATGTCATTTCAAACCAAATTATGGTTTTCCAAACTAGTCGAGATTAGCGAACCATACCGAAGTAATTATTTATTTTTTTCCCAATCCCAACCTATTCATCCCATGAAGAAAAACTGGTAATACTCCATATCTAATACCACGGTGTTATCCGTAAAATTAATTACCATTTCACGTTCAAATCTAATTAAAGATTTAACTATCGCTTTGGAGCAAAACTGGTAATACTCCATTCTCACTCACTTTCTAAATTTGATAATTTAGATTATCAATTCACATTTCAATATAATTGTAGATTCATTAAAACACCTTTTACTGGGTTAAAGAACTAGTGTCATTTAAAACACAGTTCACGATAAACCCAAATCATATTCTATTTATTATCGGGTTAAAGAGTAAGTGTTATTTAAAACACCCTTCACGATAAACCCATAAATCAATTCTATTTAAAACCCATTTCAAATCCAATTTATTTATTAAAAAATAAATAGGTTTTAATTCCAGTTCAAAACTAGTTCATTTCGATAAAAATCTATTTTTATCGTTTCAAACATGGAGTTTTTCATCCCAATTTTTCCCAAATCATTTCTTATGATCTTACACAAATTATTACTATTTTTAACAATTTTATCAAGGTCCGTACAGTCGATTTCCACCAAAGGCCATCGAACTGCACTTACAGCGACCTTTTCCAAATTTGATTTGGACATATCTCCAAATCCAACCGTCAGATTTCAAATTTCTAATATTCGTTAGAAAGATCTTTTCGATACGAACCCAACGGTTCGGGTTTTAGGAGAATCCGACGGTCGGATCTCCCGTAATGTCCGTTTGAAATAAATGGTCGAAATTCACGAACTACCGCGGCGCGGCGCGTTCTATTCAGGCCATTATATTATATATATAATATATATTTCGTCGATTTCTATTTAAAACGAATTTTATAAATCGATTCAAATTTGTTTCAAAAACAATTTCAACCTTTATTTCAAATTCAAATCAAAATTGAATTTTCTATTATAAATCCTTTTTACTTTCATTTCTATTTGATTTCAATTCAAATCGATTTTAATTCGATTCGAATTATTTTTCTTTTCAATTCGAATTCGTTTTCTATTCAATTCGAATTCAATTCGTTATCTATTCAATTCAAATCAAATTCGTTTTCTATTCAATTCGAATTCAATTCGTTATATATTCAATTGAAATCAAATTCGTTTTCTATTCAATTCAAATCAAATTCGTTATATATTCAATTGAAATCAAATTCGTTTTCTATTCAATTCGAATTCAATTCGTTTTCTATTCAATTCGAATTCAATTCGAATTCAATTCGTTTTCTATTCAATTCAAATCAAATTCGTTATATATTCAATTGAAATCAAATTCGTTTTCTATTCACTTCGAATTCAATTCGTTTTCTATTCGATTCGAATTCAATTCGTTTTCTATTCAATTCAAATCAAATTCGTTATATATTCAATTGAAATCAAATTCGTTTTCTATTCAATTCGAATTCAATTCGTTTTCTATTCAATTCGAATTCAATTCGTTATATATTCAATTGAAATCAAATTCGTTTTCTATTCAGTTCGAATTCAATTCATTTTCTATTCAATTCAAATCAAATTCGTTTTCTATTCAATTCGAATTCAATTTATAAAAACGAATATAATCGATATAAATATCGTTCGCATCAAAATAGCGCAACTCTAATCAACACGGCTTTATATATTTCAATAATTCTGTTATTCTATTCAACAAATGAATATTTATTTTTGTCAACACACGACTAATCTCAACGAATGAGTACTGTCCACGTGTGACTATTTTTGTTATTTAATATATTTCGTTCAACACATGACTAATCTCAACGGATGAGTACAGTCAACACATGAACCTTTATTTTATAAAGATAAAGATATAAATTTTATTGTTAAAATATTTCGTTCAACACATGACTAATCTCAACGGATGAGTACAGTCAACACATGAACCTTTATTTTTTTTTAATATTCTTTATCTTCTAAATTGGAATGAGGCCCAAACAATTACCATATAAAGTTAATTATATGGATTCCATACAACACATGTATATAATAGCAACGATAAATAATCAACCATCATCCAAAGTGCACTACACTGTATAAGCATCAAATATAAATATATAATGCTTATAACAGCCTGTCAATCAATCGATCGACATACAACTAATTATTGGGATTAGTGTATGCCGTATTTTATCCCAATACCCGTGTGGGGTTTCAAACAATCAAACACGGATTTTATTTGTGCAGTTGGGCGATGTGTAAAATTTATCGTCCCAATCAATATCAGTCAAATCAGTGCATATAAACAAATCGGCCGATTTGTTTATAAATATTTATTTATTCACTTTCACGTTAGAATTTATATTTTTAACGATAAAATATTTTTAACTATATAAATATTTTATTTCCTTTCAACACATGAATATATTTTATTATCTATTTCACATCAATTTCACAAACAAATTTCACCATACATCAATCAAACAAACAAGCCATCCATGGTCTGTGGATGACGGGTGTGGGGTGCTACTAAACACCGTCTGCATCCTAGTATATATATAACCAGAAAAGGAAATTTGAGTGAGAAGTTCTCACCAATAGCTATTCCAACTCCACGACACTTCATAAGCAGAAACCTTCGTCGTTCTCGTCTCTTATCACTTTCGTCGCCCGTAGCCACTACATATGTAAAAATCGAATTTTTACTTCGCTATTCAATATATAAAAATCGAATTTTTACTTTGCTATTCAATATATAAAAATCGAATTTTTACTTCGCTATTCAATATATAAAAATCGAACTTTTACTTCGCTATTCAATATATAAAAATCCTATTTTTATAGTTGCCCCATATGGATAAAAATTCTATTTTTATACCACTAATATATAGATAAAAATTATATTTTTATACCGCTACTGTATAGAAAAGACTATATTTTATTGACGCTACTATATAGAAAAGGATATATTTTTATCGACGCTACTATATAGATAAAAAATCACAACCTTCATGTATGAAAAATCTCAACTTTTGTTTATTAAAATCCCAATCTTTTTCAACGTAAAATTCTATTCTTTTGTAATGTAAAAATCTACTCTTTTGTAATGTAAAAATCTACTCTTTTGTAATGTAAAAATCCGATCTTTTCTATTTTAAAAATACCTTTTTTTCTATGATAAAAATCATGTCTTTTCTATTATAAAAATCATGTCTTTTCTATTATAAAAATCCTGTCTTTTCTATTATAAAATTTCGACCTTTCATTCAATAAAAATCATACTTTTCAAATCAAAGAGTTCATATTTTTATTTCGCTTTTTCTATTTTTAAAACAACAATATCTATATTTTTAAAAACAATGGGACATATATTAGTTTGAAAAACAATCCCATTTTTACTATAAAAACCAATTCTATAATTTTTTTCTATCATATTGAAATCAGAAGAAAAAAAACCCAATGTTTTTAAAATATAAGAAAGAAAGAAAAGAAAAGAAAAGAAAAAAGAATAAATGAATAAATAAGAAAGGAAAGAAAGTACTGTTGAGGGGAGGAGGTTCAACGTTGGCGCAGGAGGAGGAGGGTTGGGGATGGCCGGAGGGCGAGCGTCGGTCGGAGGCTGTCTTCTTCGATTTTGGGGTGGCTGCGATGGGTTTCAGGGGAGTGGTCGCGGTTTATTTTGGGGACAAGGGCGTTGGGGTTTTTCGAGGGGGGGGGGGAAGAACGAGGGCGTCGGAGGGAGGTGTGGCCATCGGCGCCGGTGGTGGCTGGGGAAGGGAGCGGCGGCTCCGCCTTTTCCTTCTTCTTCTTTTTTTTTTTTGATTTCGAAATGAATCGGGGGGCCTGGAGGGGTTAAAGAGAGGAAGGGGAAATTTTTATATTATAATTAATTTATTTAATTCAGAAAAGTTGACTTTTTATATACGACCTCTAAACGAGGCCCACCGCCTGTCGTCCATAGCGTATTACCCCCATTCCGAACACAATGGGATATGTGTCGTAAGCTGATTCGATCGCTTCGATCAGGTTTCGTCAAAATCAACATATAACTCTATATATTGAATTTGAACGCGTATTTCAATTTACTGGGGTCACATACTAACTCTAAAAATTCCCAAAAAATATTTTCTAGCTTCGAATTGACGATACGGTCCTAACAAAATCAGTTTCGTCGAATTCTGAGACCGTTGGAAAAATGGCTATTTTCCACTCGATTAAAATCAACTGAAACTGGTCAAACGCGTTTTCCTTTGCCACGCTCACATATTGACTCAAAAAATTACGAAATTTGGAATCTAGCAATAACTTGACACTGCGGATCCAACAAAAGTGGTTTCGTCGAAATCCGAGGTCGTTTGCAAAATTCCCATTTTTAAGGGCCTGAATTCCATAGCGACTATTCAGAATTTTCAACTGGACATATCTTTTGATTCCCGCTATGAAATTTCGATTTGTCGGATTCGTTGGAAAGATATCATCAATTAGATCCTATTGTTTTTGGTTTCACTAAAATCCGGATTGTTTTGCACCCGGTACATTCAATTGAAGTTTGAAATCGAATTATCGAACTACCGCGCCATTTTCAATTCCTTTTTTAATTATATATAATTATTTATATTCTAACGACGACGCGTATAATATATACGTCGAACTCTATTCAAAATAAATTTCTCGTCGATTTTATTTAAAATAATTCATTTTAAATGTTCAAAATTCGCTAAAATTGCCAAAACAAAAATTTTAAACTGGCTCAGAATTTCCGGGTTATTACAAAAGGAGAAGTTTTGAATTAATGAATGGTTAATCGAAAAGGGGAAAAAGTGATGTAATATTAACCGGTGAATTTATTTTTCCTTTATGGATGAATGGTTGTTTTATTTGATAGTAAAATAACCGACTATCAAATCTGGCTTATATGATGGTTAGTACTGAAAGACCGGGGTCGAATTTATTCGAAAACTATTCTGAACTTACTAATACGTAAACGTAGAATATACATATTGAAGATGGAGCAGTGAAGACCGTGGATCTTCATAAGCGAAAGGGCTGCTTGTCGAATTCTCTGGAGTCACTCCCAGAGATAATTTGATGGTGATCCTATCATAGTTAAAATTGACGGATTGCAAGGACTACTCACTATAGATCCATAGGGTGATTCCTAGGATGCGGTAGGAGAGTACCTTCGGTTTGTCCAATCCCAGGACAACTTGTATGGACGAGTGTTTGGCAGAGTATTTTCAAAAGGATTGCGTACATCGATTTCTTCAAACGTACGAAGTTGGTGGCAAAGATGGGAAACTTCTTTAGCCTAACAATCTGAGTATTTTTGGGGAAATCAATTAGTGATTCCCGATCGATCTGATGATGTGACATTCAAAGTGAATGGTGGCCAGATGATTTAGAAATATAACTTTAAACCTCAAGCCTCACAACCGGAAAATGACAAAAATCGGGCAGGCAACATGGCTGTGTGGGTCGCCCCCATTAGGGTGTATTGTCACCATCTAGAGAATATTCATATTTTTTACTTCTTTTCGCTTTTGTATCTCCTCGGAACAGTTATGTTGGTACCAACCATAGGTGATAATATATTCGATACACTCAAGATAAATGAGTGGTCGATCTTGTGTAGGCTGAGTTGCAAGATGTTCTTGTTGAACTCCAGTGTATCCCCTCTAGAGTACACTGATCGGAAGGTGGTTCCATACCTTGTCATAGTCGGAAATCCATTCTCCGATAAGCACCCGTGGTTTTGATTGTATACTATATATGTTGAGCGTGAGATGCAAGCGTTCTGCTAGATTTATATTTATTTGTATTTAGACAATATATATCATAATATCAGAATAAATTATGATTTCAGAAATGGTTTGGGTTATCGTAAGGTAAAAACCATCTGTGCTTATGTGTGGGTTGGTCTTACGATTATTCTTTCCTTTCGAAATGATTTTTAACTTTAAAAATCAAGTTGGATGCGACCAAAAATTTAGTGAGTTTTTCTCACGCTGGTTCACCAGACTAACCTGTGCGTTTATAATGCCCGGGTCAGACTGAGTTGTACAGTTTTAAGATAAAATAATACGGACTTCAGGAGACAAGCTGGAGGAGTTTAGACGTATGATATATTATTTCGTTGTGTGTTGTAAATGAGGACAGATTGTTATAACTGTCCAGATATACTTTGATAATTGTAAGTACTATTTCAAGTTTTTAAATAAAGATTTATTTTGTATTATATTTTATTCCGCTGCTATGTGAGACTCTGTGTATTGTGTTTAGTTGATTCTTCTTCCTTTTTCTTCTATTCTATTTTTTATTTCTTTCTTATCTCACCCTCTAACTTCTTTCTTTAACATTCCGGATTTTCGGTACTCGAGTTTGGGCACGGGATATATTTGTGTCGAAAATTCGAGCATCGAATTTTCTGGTTCGTTACTCTAATATACACATTTATATTAAATTAAGCTTTATTTATATATTTATTTACTTAATGGGCTATACCTTTATTATTATTTTCTGGCCTAATGCCACTTCAAACCCGCGCATGTTTCTCCGTGTCACCTTGTACACCACCTCTAGTCCACGTTTCTTTTTTGCTTTACCTCTACTTCCGTAAGGCGCAGACCCACTAGCCCATATTACTTCCCCATGAACTTCTCCTTTCATACTTCGCTAAGCTTCAGTTTAACATAGCATAAGTAAAACGACAGCCGCAAAATCATCTAAAGCTCCAAATTTTGACGTGCAAGACATTCCAGCTCTTCCTTCTGAAGCAACGAACTTTCATTACCAAACAAACATATTCAACCCTCAAACATCTTTCTTCCCAACACACACACACACACACATATATATATATACATATATATATAAGAAAGCTGGGCTTTACCCTGAAACAGCCTACGCATAAAAACTTCACCGACCTGCTTGAATAAAGCAACAGCTACTTTCTTCTTCAATTTGTAATACACCGCTCCTCCCTTCATTTTCATGGCCATTTTCACGTTTCTTCCATCCTGTGTCTACTTCCATCCTTCATGAAAATGAGAACCAAGCCCACCATTGTGTCCACCATTTCGATCTCCACCCCACCTGCACCTTCCCTATTGACTCGCACAACCGCTCCTCCCTGCGGCATTCAAGGTGCATGCACGTCCTAATGCTACAGAAGTAGCGAACCCTTTTGCCATCGATAATCTCTAAAGTTTGCTGACTCGTCCCTCTCGCTACTCCGAGCACGACCGCAACACTCATCCGACTCCCGACAACCTCTATCTTGCACCATGGCCAATTCTAGTCACGTCTGTGTATTTTCCAGCATAGATCAATGACGTTGAGTTCGAAGAAAAACTCATGGAAAAGAGGCTCTCCTCCTCATGCATTCATATATATATATTTGGAGATTTTAAATGGAGGATATTATTTGATTTCGATTTTTATTTTATTTTGAAAATTTACGCTTTGAATGTTTCTCCAGTTTCATTCTGTAAATGGATGGATTGAGTATACAGTCAGGTATATATAATTAGCATTACTTCATTCTTAAGGTTTTAATAGCAGGTGCACGCGGGGAAGGCCAGATTGCGTTAACACAGATGGGGCATGTTGTGTTTGTGATGTGAGATTTCATGCTATATTTAAGTACGATGCTATATTTAGGTAATGTTGATTGAATACACCTTTTGCATCAGTATCTTAGGCATGAAGCTTTAGTAGGATTGAAGTGATTCGAAACGCTAAAAATAACAATAGAGGCATTGACAGATTTGTGCCCAGACATGGTACATAAACATGTGCTCCCCTTTTTCCTGTAGGTTTAATTCCATGGACAAAACATTTAGTTATTATATTTTCAAATTTAGCTACTGCTCAAAATATAATCAACGTGATGAACCCTACAGAAATTGGTCCCATGTGGTTTGAAAGAGAAGATGTCGAATGATCTGAAAGGAACAGGGTATGATACCTACAAAAAGTGTTAAACTTCAAAATGACGTGTGCTTATATATGCAAATACAATGGGTTTGAAGTAATTCATAGTGTACAAACAATTTTTCCCTTTGTTTATTTATTGGATTCAAATCTTCATATGTTGTCCAATTATGCGAATACCTTGAGCTTGATTTAATTGTGTAAGAATGTTGAGTCGTTGACTACATTTGTTGGTGTGTGTTAGAACCTGTTTATGTTTATATGTAGAGTTCATTTTATAGTAGCTCATGAAAACGATGAACAAAGTTCAAGTTATTCAAAGCGCTTTATTGTTATCATCTGCCTTGTGCAATCTGTTCAATTAGTTATAATAGGTTTTTGTTCTGCAAATCTATGTTATCAATTCGAAGGAGAATTATTCTAACAACCCGGAAATGCGAGCCAATTTAAAATTTTTATTTTGGCAATTTTAGCGGATTTTGATTATTTAAAATGATTTATTTTAAATAATATCGACGAGAAATTTATTTTGAGTGGAAATAGACGTATATATTTATATACGTCGTCGTTAGAATATAAATAATTATATATAGTTATAAAAGGAATTGAAAATGGCGCGGTAGTTCGATAATTCGATTTCAAACTTCAATTGAATGTACCGGGTGCAAAATAAACCGGATTTTAACGAAGCCAAAAATAATAGGATCTATTTGAGAATATCTTTCCAATGAAACTGAAAAATTGAAATTTCATAGCGGGGATCAAAAGATATGTCCAGTTGAAAATTCTGAATAGTCGCTATGGAATTCAGGCCCTTAAAAATAGCCATTTTGCAAACGACCTCGGATTTCGACGAAACCACTTTTGTTGGGTCCGTGATGTCAAGTTATTGCTAGATTCCAAATTTCATAATTCTTCGAATCAATATGTGAGCGTGGCAAAGGAAAACGCGTTTGACCAGTTTTAGTTGATTTTAATCGACTGGAAAATGGCCATTTCGCTAACGGTCTCAGAATTCGACGAAACTAGTTTTGTTAGGACCGTATCGTCAATACGAAGCTAGAAAATATTTTTCTGGGATTTATAGAGTTAATATGTGACCCCAGTAAAATGAAATGCGCGTTCAAATTCAATATATAGAGTTATATTTTGATTTTGATGGAAACCATTCGAAACAGCCGAATTGGCCTTTGTGGCATGTCCCATTGTGTTCGTAATGGGGGTAATTAGCTATGGACGACAGGCGGTGGGCCTCGTTTTGAGGTCGAAAATAAAAGTTGCTTTTTGAAATTAAATAAATAAATAAATAAATAATCCACCCTCTCTCTTCCTTTTAACTCCTTTGCCCCCCCCCCCCCCCCCCCCGTCAGTTCATTTTCGATCGAAGAAAAAAAAAGAGGACGGAGGGGCGGAGCGGCCTCCTCCATCGCCGCTGCCACCCGCCCAAGGCGGCGCCCTCCACCCCGCCTTCAATCGCCGAAGCCCCCTACCTCGAGCGCGCCACCCTCTCTCCCCCTTCTTCTTCCCTCATCCTCCTCCGTCTCCAATCGCTTCACCGCCCCCTAGGCCCACCGATGACCCACCTCCGCCTGCTGACCACCCCGACCCCTCTTCCTCCAGTCCGATGCAAGACGGCAGACGCCCCCCTCTCCACAGCAGTCCAACCCCTCCCCTGAAAAAACACAGTGAGATTTAATCGTTTTAAAATTTGTTTTTTTTATGTATAAACATTATTTAATTCAGAAGAAAGGAATAATTTTTATATGTGATTAGCGAAGAAAGAAATAATTTTTATTATATTAGAGCGTTAAAATATAATTTTTACTTAGGTAGAGTATTGAAAATATGATTTTTATTATGTTTGAAAAGGCGAAATCTTTATATTTGAAAAGGCGAAATCTTTATATTTGAAAAGGCGTAATCTTTATATTTGAAAAGGCGAAGTCTTTATATAGAGAATAGCAGGATAAAAATAGAATTTTTATCTATAGAGAATAGCGTGATAAAAATAGAATTTTTATCTATATAATAGCGATGTAAAAATAGGATTTTTATATACATAGCAACAATATAAAAATGTGATTTTTATATATGTAGTGGCTACGGGAAACGAAAGTGACAAAAGGCGAGAACAGCGATGACTTCTACATAAGAGTCGAGATGATTGGATTAGCTAGTTGGTGAGAACTTCTCACTCTAAATTTCTTTTTCTAGTTATATATATACTAGGATGCAGACAGTGCTTAGCAGCACCCGACACCCGTCATCCACAGACCATGGATGGCTTGTTTGTTTGATTGATGTGTTGTGAAAATTGTTTGTGATGTTGATGTGAAATCGATAATAATGTAGATAGTTGAAATAAATTAATTATCGTTAAAAATATAATTTTTAACGTGAAAGTGAATAAATAAATATTTATAAACAAATCGGCCGATTTGTTTATATACACTGGTTTGACTGATATTGATTGGGTCGATAAATTTTACACATCGCCCAACTGCACAAATAAAAATCTGTGTTTGTTGATTTGAAACCCCACACGGGTGTTGGGATGAAATTTGGCATACACTAATCCCAATTATTAAATTGTATATCGATCGATTGGTTGACAGGCTGTGTAAGCGTTAATTATTTATGTTTGATGCCTATGCAGTTGTGTGGTGCACTTTGGATGATGGTTGATTATTTATCGTTGCTATTTATATACATGTGTTGTATGGAATCCATATAATTAACATTATATGGTAATTGATTGGGCCTCATTCCAATCGGGAAAATAAGGAATATTATAAAAGAAAATTCATGTGTTAAATACAAAAATAGTCATGTGTTGACGATGTTCATGGGTTGAAACTATTCATGTGTTGAGTAAAATATTTTAAAAAATAAAATTTACATCTTTATCATATTTAAAATTAGAACTACTTCACGGTGGAGTCTAATTAAAAATCAAACGATAGATACCATAGTTTTATAAAATATTTTACATAACAAAAATAGTCGTGTGTTGACAGTACTCATGTGTTGAGATTAGTCAGGTGTTGGAAAAAATATATATTCATGTGTTGAATGGAATAAATATTCATTTGTTGAATAGAATAACGGATTTATTGAAATATATAAAGCCATGTTGATTAGAGTTGCGCTATTTTGACGAGAACGATATTTATATCGATTATATTCGTTTTTATAATGAATATAGAAAGAAAGTGATTTCAAAATATAATGTTTTGAAAATATTATCATTTATATAGTAATGATAGGAAATATTCAATTTTGATTTGAAATTGAATATAGAGTTGAAATGGTTTTGAAAATGAATTTAAAACGATTTATAAAATACGTTTTAAAAAGGAAATCAACGAAATATATATAATATATATATAATGGCCTGAATAGAACTCGCCGCGCCGCGGTAGTTCGTAAATTTCGACCATTGACTTCGAACTGACGTTGCGGGAGATCCGACCGTCGGATTCTCCTAAACCGGAACCGTTGGGTTCGTATCGAAAAGAGCTTTCCAATGAATATTAGAAATTTGAAATCCAACGGTTGGATTTGGAATTATGTCCAAATCAAATTTGAAAAAGGTCGCTGTAAGTGCAGTTTGATGGCTGTTGATGGAAATTGACTGTACGGGCCTTGATAAAATTATTAAAAATATTAATAATTTGTGTAAAATCATAATATGTGAATTGGAAAGAACTAGGATGAAAACTCCATATTTGAAAGGATAAAAATAGATTTTTATCGAAATGAACTGGTTTTGAACTAGAACTAAAACCAATTTATTTTTGAAATGAATAAATTGAATTTGAATCGGTTTTGAAAATAACCAGAATTTCCAATATATATAAAGTGGAAGTGGATCTGCATCGAAATTGTCTTTGGAATATTTCGATATTGAATTACGTGACTATACAGATATTGTTATGGGAATTTGAAAGATATATTTTATATCGTTATTTCCAATACGATATTTGTTGGTTTCAGAATTTGATATTGAATATAAGCCGGTATATTTTCTATTCAGAGCCTTGTATTTAATATCAAATGTGATTTGGGTTTATGGTGAATCGTGTTTTATATGACATTGGTTCTTTAACCCAGTTAAAGGCAGGATGTTGATTTTTGAGAAGATTAAAACTAAGTGGAATTTCAATGAATCTTTAATTAGATTGAAATGTGAATTGATAATTTAAATTATCAAATCTGAAAGGTGATCGAGAATGGAGTACCACCAGTTTTTCTCCAAAGCGATAGTTAAATCTTTAGTTAGATTTGAACGTGATGTTTGCGAACAAATTAAACAATTGTAAACAACTGTAAAATCCGTTCGGCTTTCCTAAACAACAAGGATTGTTGTAGAGGGTGTCGAACTCTGGGACCAAAAATTATTTTATTAACAAATCCAATCAAGTTATTTCAGGATTTTGATTGATTGAAAACACAGAAAATAACAGCAATTAAATAAAAAGAGAGATTTATATAATTAAAGAAGGCAATTAGGGGATAATACACAGATTTGATTAATACTCATCAACAGCCAGACAGAATAATATAGATCTAATTCATATTTCTGTCACAAATATGAATCAACAGTAATTAGGTTTCTAGAAATAAAAATGTGAATAACAACAAGCATAGCCTATGCAGGAGCTCAGCTCTTAAACAGCCATAGGCTATCAGGACAGATTCACTAATTTATTTCTAAAACCCTAAATATTAGATCTAAATCTGATAAAGGTTAGAACGAACTCGAATATACCCTGTGTTGGAGCACAGCTCTAAAACGACACAGGATATGAAGGTTCAGATCCAACCCTTGGTTCAGATTTAGATCTTCATACATGAAGTTCTAATCTCTTTGGCTATGTGATTCATATTGAATCATATCTGTTAGCGTCATCACCCCCTAATCAAAGGGGATTAGCTAGACATAGCTAAAGAAAAAGAGAAAAAGAAAATAACAGACATGAACATTAATAAAATAAAATAACAACTAAGAGAAAGGGAGAAGAGTTTTATTCCAAGAAGAGAATTACAAAATAAAACTAAGTGTATCTTACAATGAATGAGATAAAGTGTATTTATAGCTGATATGACAAAGGCTACTTGGCAAATTCCCCAATGTGGGACTAAAGAATTAGCCCAAATAACACATAAGCTAGTGTGAACGGGGTTGTAGAGTAAGAGGCCTTGTAAGTGAGCCAGTGTGAACGCGTGCAGTGCATGAATGAGAAGCCTTGCAAAGGAGCTAATGTGAACGCTACATGAGTGAAATGGTCTGCAATTGAGCCAATGTGAACACAATATGAGTCTTTAGTGAGCCAAATCTACCCAACTAAACTCTATTTGCAACCGTTCTTCAAGCTTTAAACTCTTCAAGCTTAAGTAATTTTAACTTCACTCTTTTTCAGCAAATTCTTCATGCTTTATTCAATCAAATGCTCTAAACCATGATTCGTGTCAACAATCTGAAAACACAGCTATAAATACACAATATCAATTATTTAAAAGATAAAATAAGATAAATATGCGGATAAAATATACACATTTACATGTATATCACGTGAAATGGTAATTAATTTTACCGATAATACTGTGGTGTTAGATATGGAGTATTACCAGTTTTGCTCCAGGGGATGAATAGGTTGGGATTGGGAAATAAAATAAATAATTACTTCGGTGTGGTTCGCTAATCCCGACTAGTTTGAAATGATATCCGAAGGAAGATTAAAGAATAAATTTAGAAGAATTTATCTTGGATAAAATTAATGGGAACCTTTCCCTAAGAATGTGATTTGGTGAATAAAAGAACATTCTGAATTGGAATGAGGCGTTTGTTGTGTTTGTGTAACATTTGTTTATTATGTACGTGGGTTATTCAGGAAGGCCGAGTTTATACCCATTCTGAATAACCGATTCGACGAGATGTCGAAGATGAAGACGGTGGTTGAAGACCGGAAGTCTTCACATCGTTTGGGTGATTGCTGATGATCTCGATTGGGTTGTACACCCAAGAGGAGAGAAACAGTTGGTGATCGTCCAGACGTACTTGGAGATCGATGGATATGCTAGGAAAGTGCCTCCGGTTTCGTTCAGACCCAGAACGAACTTGTAAATGGATTGTGTGTCTGACATTGGATTTTATTCTGTGTTGATTGATCTCTATTAAATATACATCTGTTTGGCGGCGGAGAATTTATTCTCTTGCATAACGCCCTTCTCTGAGACGTACGAGCTCAGAGGTTGTATATCGGTGGACATCAGTCGCATGTAGTGAATTGCCAGTGTGGCGCGCGTAAGTGGGAATTGATCAAGGCTTCTGTTGAAAAGCAAAGTCTTGTGGTTGATGATCAAAGCACGACCTGTGTGGCGTAACTTTGTGAATAGCGTGAATTCGCGAGCCTCACACCTCGGTATGAATCAAAAACGGGATAGTGACTGCAGGGAGAGCACGACGTTTCTTTCTAGCTAGGGTGGTGTCAGTGACCTACCAGCCCTGACATTTATATACTTTTCACCTGTGTGATTGTTGGAATGCGAGGTGCCTCGGATATAGGTCTGTAAGGACCGGGAAACGTGTGTTCAGGAATAACTAATCCTCAAAAGTAAGAGAAGGCCGGCCCTGAAGATCCAAGGATCATAGTGGGGTCCTGGGACATTTGCTAGAGTGTCTCGAATCGGAGAGGAGCTTGCCCCTTGCCTCGACTCATGACGGAAATCCAATTTCCAATACGTGATATTACGGTTTTAATTGTAGAACTAGTATGACGACATGATATATGGTACCCATGCCGTCTATGATTGATATTTATGATTGAAATTGTTTTGACACTATACACCTATAATAGTATCAAATGATTTGTTTTAAACGTACCAAGCATGTTTGGCTATTATAAGGGAAAACCCTATCCTCCGGCTTGCGTTGCATTGTGTGATGGGACCTAGGTCTTATAATAGCTTCATTTTTCCAAAAAGCATTGCGCTGTTTTGTTATATGCACTAGTATTCTTGGGAGGAAACTCGTTCCGTGTTATACGGCGTGGTCCCTTGAATTACTCTCTTCTAAAGTAAAGTTTTGAATAACTGTTTTAGTTCTCACACTAGTCCCATGACTGACCTGGAGTTTATTATTTTAACCTAAACTCTGGGTGCCCCTATTTTCCACACGGGCAGCTAGTAGTTTTGGTTTTGCAGATTTATATCCACAGGGTCCTGATTTACAGCTGGAACGATGCTCGGAAAGCTCTGGATCCGCGTATCACTTTCCGTTGTGTTTTGTATATTTTTCCGCTGCTATGTAATTTATTGTAATCTCTCATGTTTATCGAATGTATTTTATTCATTTATACTCTGTATATTCTTGTATCTGATGGAATTGTTGTAATAACAATGAAATGTTCTTTCGTCTGCGTTCTGATTTGTCTTGTCCTCAACGCCATCCGTGCTTTCCTTCACGGGGGAGTTCGGGTCGTGTCAGTTTGGTATCAGAGCTTTGGTTTACAGAGCTCGAGAACAAGACACATTAGAACCATACGAAAGAATTCATCAGTTATTGGATTAGTAATATCCAATTAGAATGACTCGTTAGAGATAGGATCAGTAGTTTCCTAGAACGAGTGTGAAAAGTATATTTTTCAAATGAAAACGAATTTTGTTTTGAAAATTTAACTCGTTTTATACGTATTTGATTATTTATTTATTTTGAATTTGGACAATCGAGTATATAAAGATTTCGCATATATGCGTCATGAACGTATATTCGAAGTTTTAATATACTGGATAGATATAGAATCACACTCTAGTCGCCCGGAGATAATTCTGGTAATGCGGCCGCGTTATCAGTATTTGTGTTCGTGTTTCGAAGGTGTGATATCTATATATTTCCAATAGACTTGTGTGAGAACCAAAACTTATATAGGATTATTTGTTGTGATGTGGCATCAAAAACATGATTTCTGTATATATAGCAAATTTATGAATTTGAAACGTTAATTCACTAATTGATTGATGGTTGTGTTGTTCGTCTATTTGTTTGAAATTTTGAACCATTACGCCTAATAGAATCAAATATTGAATTATATTGAAAATTATTTGCAAATTGAATGCATGTACATATATATGTGTGAACAGGTCATAGCAAGAAGGCTAGAGCAGAAGAATAAAATTTGTTTGCCCGACAAATAGGTACATGTTTATCATAATTTACTATTTTGTTTGGGTGATGATGATTTTATGAGCCGATTGGCTAGCCGCTTGGCTTTTTCTTTTTCTTTTGATCATAAGGCCTATATGGCAATTTCAGGATTTTCCCGGTGCCCCCGGTGTAGGGGAGGTTATGGCGAAATTTTTCGGAAATTTAGGGTGTTAGCCAAATTTTTGAAAAATTTGAAAAGTTCTTAGAAACTGAAAAGTTGAAGAACTTAAGCCGTAATGAAAATAATGGAAGTTGAGTTGAATTGTTAAACAACTTTCGGCTTTGTTCCTTTTCGGGGACGAAAAGTTTTAAGTGGGGGAGAATGTAACAACCCGGAAATGTGAGCCAATTTAAAATTTTTATTTTGGCAATTTTAGCGGATTTTGATTATTTAAAATGATTTATTTTAAATAATATCGACGAGAAATTTATTTTGAGTGGAAATAGACGTATATATTTATATACGTCGTCGTTAGAATATAAATAATTATATATAATTATAAAAGGAATTGAAAATGGCGCGGTAGTTCGATAATTCGATTTCAAACTTCAATTGAATGTACCGGGTGCAAAATAAACCGGATTTTAATGAAACAAAAAATAATAGGATCTATTTGAGAATATCTTTCCAACGAATCTGAAAAATTGAAATTTCATAGCGGGGATCAAAAGATATGTCCAGTTGAAAATTCTGAATAGTCGCTATGGAATTCAGGCCCTTAAAAATAACCATTTTACAAACGACCTCGGATTTCGACGAAACCACTTTTGTTGGGTCCGTGATGTCAAGTTATTGCTAGATTCCAAATTTCATAATTTTTCGAATCAATATGTGAGCGTGGCAAAGGAAAACGCATTTGACCAGTTTCAGTTGATTTTAATCGACTGGAAAATGGCCATTTCTCTAACGGTCTCAGAATTCGACAAAACAAGTTTTGTTAGGACCGTATCTTCAATACGAAGCTAGAAAATATTTTTCTGGGATTTATAGAGTTAATATGTGACCCCAGTAAAATGAAATGCGCGTTCAAATTCAATATATAGAGTTATATTTTGATTTTGATGGAAACCATTCGAAACAGCCGAATTGGCCTTCGTGGCATATCCCATTGTGTTCGGAATGGGGGTAATTAGCTATGGACGATAGGCGGTGGGCCTCGTTTTGAGGTCGAAAATAAAAGTTGCTTTTTTGAAATTAAATAAATAAATAAATAAATAATCCACCCTCTCTCTCTTCCTTTTAACTCCTTTGCCCCCCCCCCCCCTCCGTCAGTTCATTTTCGATCGAAGAAAAAAAAAAAGAGGACGGAGGGGCGGAGTGGCCTCCTCCGTCGCCGCTGCCACCGCCCAAGGCGGCGCCCTCCACCCCGCCTTCAATCGCCGAAGCCCCCCTACCTCGAGCGCGCCACCCTCTCTCCCCCTTCTTCTTCCCTCATCCTCCTCCATCTCCAATCGCTTCACTGCCCCCTAGGCCCACCGATGACCCACCTCTGCCTGCTGACCACCCCGACCCCTCTTCCTCCAGTCTGACGCAAGACAGCAGACGCCCCCTCTCTCCGCAGCAGTCCACCCCCCCCCCCCCGAAAGAACACAGTGAGTTTTAATCGTTTTAAAATTTGTTTTTTTTATGTATAAACATTATTTAATTCAGAAGAAAGGAATAATTTTTATATGTGATTAGCGAAGAAAGAAATAATTTTTATTATACTAGAGCGTTAAAATATAATTTTTACTTAGGTAGAGTATTGAAAATATGATTTTTATTATGTTTGAAAAGGAAAAATCTTTATATTTGAAAAGGCGAAATCTTTATATTTGAAAAGGCGAAATCTTTATATTTGAAAAGGCGAAGTCTTTATATAGAGAATAGCGGGATAAAAATAGAATTTTTTATCTATAGAGAATAGCGTGATAAAAATAGAATTTTTATCAATATAGTAGCGATGTAAAAATAGAATTTTTATCTATATAATAGCGATGTAAAAATAGAATTTTTATTATATGAACAGCGGTGTAAAAATAGAATTTTTATCTATATAGCGATGTAAAAATAGAATTTTTATCAATATAGTAGCGATGTAAAAATAGAATTTTTATCTATATAGTAGCAATATAAAAATAGGATTTTTATATACATAGCAACAATATAAAAATGTGATTTTTATATATTTAGTGGCTACGGGAAACGAAAGTGACAAAAGGCGAGAACAGTGATGACTTCTACATAAGAAGAGTCGAGATGATTGGATTAGCTAGTTGGTGAGAACTTCTCACTCTAAATTTCTTTTTCTAGTTATATTTATATACTAGGATGCAGACGGTGCTTAGCAGCACCCGACACCCGTCATCCCCAGACCATGGATGGCTTATTTGTTTGATTGATGTGTTGTGAAAATTGTTTGTGATGTTGATGTGAAATCGATAATAAAATGTAGATAGTTGAAATAAATTAATTATCGTTAAAAATATAATTTTTAACGTGAAAGTGAATAAATAAATATTTATAAACAAATCGGCAGATTTGTTTATATACACTGGTTTGACTGATATTGATTGGGTCGATAAATTTTACACATCGCCCAACTGCACAAATAAAAATATGTGTTTGTTGATTTGAAACCCCACACGGGTGTTGGAATGAAATTTGGCGTACACTAATCCCAATTATTAAATTGTATGTCGATCGATTGGTAGATAGGCTGTGTAAGCGTTAGTTATTTATGTTTGATGCCTATGCATTTGTGTAGTGCACTTTGGATGATGGTTGATTATTTATCGTTGCTATTTATATACATGTGTTGTATGGAATCCATATAATTAACATTATATGGTAATTGATTGGGCCTCATTCCAATCGGGAAAATAAGGAATATTATAAAAGAAAATTCTTGTGTTGAATACAAAAATAGTCATGTGTTGACGATGTTCATGTGTTGAAACTATTCATGTGTTGAGTAAAAAATTTTAAATAATAAAATTTACATCTTTATCATATTTAAAATTAGAACTACTTCACGGTGGAGTCTAATTAAAAATCAAACGATAGATACCATAGTTTTATAAAATATTTTACATAACAAAAATAGTCGTGTGTTGACAGTACTCATGTATTGAGATTAGTCAGGTGTTGGAAGAAATATATATTCATGTGTTGAATGGAATAAATATTCATTTGTCGAATAGAATAACGGATTTATTGAAATATATAAAGCCGTGTTGATTAGAGTTGCGCTATTTTGACGAGAACAATATTTATATCGATTATATTCGTTTTTATAATGAATATAGAAAGGAAGTGATTTCAAAATATAATGTTTTGAAAATATTATCATTTATATAGTAATGATAGGAAATATTCAATTTCGATTTGAAATTGAATATAGAGTTGAAATGGTTTTGAAAACGAATTTAAAACGATTTATAAAATACGTTTTAAAAAGGAAATCGAAGAAATATATAATATATATATATATATATATATATATATTATATATATAATGGCCTGAATAGAACGCGCCGCGCCGCGGCAGTTCCTGAATTTCGACCATTGACTTCGACCTGACGTTGCGGGAGATCCGACCGTCGGATTCTCCTAAAACCGGAACCGTTGGGTTCGTATCGAAAAGAGATTTCCAATGAATATTAGAAATTTGAAATCCAATGGTTGGATTTGGAATTATGTCCAAATAAAATTTGAAAAAGGTCGCTGTAAGTGCAGTTCGATGGACGTTGATGGAAATCGACTGTACGGGCCTTGATAAAATTATTAAAAATATTAATAATTTGTGTAAAATCATAATATGTGAATTGGAAAGAACTAGGATGAAAAACTCCATATTTGAAAGGAAAAAAATAGATTTTTATCGAAATGAACTGGTTTTGAACTAGAACTAAAACCAATTTATTTTTGAAATGAATAAATTAATTTTGAATCGGTTTTGAAAATAACAAAATTTCCAATATATATAAAGTGGAAGTGGATCTGAATCGAAATTGTCATTGGAATATTTCGATATTGGATTTCGTGACTATACAGATATTGTTATGGGAATTTGAAAGATATATTTTATATCGTTATTTCCAATACGATATTTGTTGGTTTCGGAATTTGATATTGAATATAAGCCGGTATATTTTCTATTGAGAGCCTTGTATTTAATATCAAATGTGATTTGGGTTTATCGTGAATCGTGTTTTATATGACATTGGTTCTTTAACCCAGTTAAAGGCAGGATGTTGATTTTTGAGAAGATTAAACCTAAGTGGAATTTCAATGAATCTTTAATTAGATTGAAATGTGAATTGATAATTTAAATTATCAAATCTGAAAGGTGATCGAGAATGGAGTACCACCAGTTTTGCTCCAAAGCGATAGTTAAATCTTTAATTAGATTTGAACGTGAAATGGTAATTAATTTTACCGATAATACTGTGGTGTTAGATATGGTGTATTACCAGTTTTGCTCCAGGGGATGAATAGGTTGGGATTGGGAAATAAAATAAATAATTACTTCGGTGTGGTTCGCTAATCCCGACTAGTTTGAAATGATATCCGAAGGAAGATTAAAGAATAAATTTAGAAGAATTTATCTTGGACAAAGTTAATGGGAACCTTTCCCTAAGAATGTGATTTGGTGAATAAAAGAACATTCTGAATTGGAATGAGGCGTTTGTTGTGTTTGTGTAACATTTGTTTATTATATACGTGGGTTATTCAGGAAGGCCGGGTTTATACCCATTCTGAATAACCGATTCGACGAGATGTCGAAGATGAAGACGGTGGTTGAAGACCGGAAGTCTTCACATCGTTTGGGTGATTGCTGATGATCTCGATTGGGCTGTACACCCAAGAGGAGAGAAACAGTTGGTGATCGTCCAGACATACTTGGAGATCGATGGATATGCGAGGAAAGTGCCTCCGATTTCGTTCAGACCCAGAACGAACTTGTAAATGGATTGTGTGTCTGACATTGGATTTTATTCTGTGTTGATTGATCTCTATTAAATATACATCTGTTTGGCGGCGGAGAATTTATTCTCTTGCTTAACGCCCTTCTCTGAGACGTACGAGCTCAGAGGTTGTATATCGGTGGACATCAGTCGCATGGAGTGAATTGCCAGTGTGGCGCGAGTAAGTGGCAATTGATCAAGGCTTCTGTTGAAAAGCAAAGTCTTGTGGTTGATGATCAAAGCACGGCCTGTGTGGCGTAGCTTTGTGTATAGCGTGAATTCGCGAGCCACACACCTCGGTATGAGTCAAAAACGGGATAGTGACTGCAGGGAGAGCACGACGTTTCTTTCTAGCTAGGGTGGTGTCAGTGACCTACCAGCCCTGACATTTATATACTTTTCACCTGTGTGGTTGTTGGAATGCGAGGCGCCTCGGATATAGGTCTGTAAGGACCGGGAAACGTGTGTTCAGGAATAACTAATCCTCAAAAGTAAGAGAAGACCGGCCCTGAAGATCCAAGGATCATAGTGGGGTCCTGGGACATTTGCTAGAGTGTCTCGAATCGGAGAGGAGCTTGCCCCTTGCCTCGACTCATGATGGAAATCCAATTTCCAATACGTGATATTGCGGTTTTAATTGTAGAACTAGTATGACGACATGATATATGGTACCCATGCCGTCTATGATTGATATTTATGATTGAAATTGTTTTGACACTATACACCTATAATAGTATCAAATGATTTGTTTTAAACGTACCAAGCATGTTTGGCTATTATAAGGGAAAACCCTATCCTCCGGCTTACGTTGCATTGTGTGATGGGACCTGGGTCTTATAATAGCTTCATTTTTTCAAAAAGCATTGCGCTGTTTTGTTATATGCACTAGTATTCTTGGGAGGAAACCCGTTCCGTGAAAGTAAAGTTTTGAATAACTGTTTTAGTTCACACACCAGTCCCATGACTGACCTGGAGTTTATTGTTTTAACCTAAACTCTGGGTGCCCCTATTTTCCACACGGGCAGCTAGTAGTTTTGGTTTTGCAGATTTATATCCACAGGGTCTTGATTTACAACTGGAACGATGCTCGGAAAGCTCTGTATCCGCGTATCACTTTCAGTTGTGTTTTGTATATTTTTCCGCTGCTATGTAATTTATTGTAATCTCTGATATTTATCGAGTGTATTTTATTCATTTATACTCTGTATATTCTTGTATCTGATGGAATTGTTGTAATAACAATGAAATGTTCTTCCGTCTGCGTTCTGATTTGTCTTGTCCTCAACGCCATCCGTGCTTTCCTTCACGGGGGAGTTCGGGTCGTGTCAATTATCGTTATGCTAGAAGAGTAATGGATTACAGCTCATTACCCAATGTGTTGTACACATGAACAACATTCTTTTTATTTAAGTTTTACATACCCGTTACGTAAAACTCCGTTCGTTTACGGATTGATATCAATAAAAATAAGAATACCATTGTGTTAAGCAACATACCACGATCCCAAAACTATAATGAAATAGACAAGCTAGCTTTTCTATGAAATCTCAAAAGAGCTGATTTAGGGTGCAAAATACGCTAAACAAAAAGTTGTTTATTTCATGAATCAAAAATTACAGTAAAGTTCAATAAATTAAATTAAGTATACGTCTCAAATATCTTGTCCAAATTTGAAATCAATATTTAATTATATTATATAAATCGTTATGGCTCAAAACCAATTCCATAGGGACTATTTGAAAATTTGATTTGGACATAACTTACAATCTATAAGCCAAAATCTCGATTTTTCACTTCCATTAGAAAAATATAGCTTAATAGATTCAAACGTTTCTTGTTTCATAGAAATTCAATTTATAACGAATCATATATACTCAGTTGAAGTTCAAAACGTCAAATTATGAACTACCGCGATATTACGAACTCGTTTATAATTATATTATAATTAATACGTTCAAACGTCGTTTAAAAATAAACTCGTTATTATAATTCAAATATAAAATCCAGTAAATACCTTATATTATCCAATTTACACAATATTTTCAATTCCACTATTTTCGACTATTTCGGAAATACAAATATTTGTTATCCCAGTATTTATATTAATTCAAATATTTAAAATATTTAAATTCGAACCATTTAAACAATCAAACCACTATATTAAATAATTGAATAAATTAATTATTAAATAGTGAAAAATACGGGACGTTACAGTAGATATGAGTTTCATGATGTGAGCTGTTTTGGTGAGTCTTAGAAGCTTTATTGGCACTGATGCAATGCTCTAATTCTTCATTATTTGCAAATACTCCTCCGAATCCGTCGAATATCGACTCTCCTTTCCCCAAGAATCAGAATTTGGCATTTCTGTCCAATTCAGTGGCCTAAATAGATGAGGGCAGTCAAGTAAAGTTGGACATTAGACTCTCGGGATGAATCCTTGTCTATTTCGATTGACTGAAATTTCTATTCAGTCGACTGAATGGGAATTATGTCAACTGAATAGAAGGGGTCAGTCAACTGAAATTCTGAACAAGCACTCTTTGGATTATTTGCTGCAGGTCAGTCGACTAACCCCTATGGTTCAGTCCACTGAATCCTACTGTTAACTAGTGGAGACCACGGTCAGCAGTTTAGGTCCATCCATGCTTTTTCCCAACCGAGTTTCGGTCCGTTAGTCCTTTTCCAGTGGCTCCTCAGTTTCTTTGATTCATAGGTTTCTGCAATTTGATTTTACGGAGTTTTGATTTATTCATTATGGACGAATTTTTGATTGATATTTATCAGTTTTGTTTTAAGTTATTAAAACGTAAATTTTGAGATTAAATGCTATTGCAATCGATATTTGATGAGATTTGCAACTTCAAACTATAAAGGGCTTTATATTATTAGTAGATACCAAATCCTTATTCAAATGGCTCTAGCACTATTTTTCATACAAAATCGTTTTATAAATCGTTTTCCAATCTATATATTTATATAAACCTTTTCCTTACTCATATGAGAAGTCTAATTAAACGCCTTAGTAAAAACAAGGATTGTGAACGCTTTCATTTGCTTCCACGGTTATTTCTTGGAGTTTTTCAATCAAAAACCGTGGAAATGATCGTTTTGTGATTTTGGTGGACTGTACATATTCTCCGTAAATATTCAAGTAGAGCAAGTAGTTATTGGACATGTAGCTTAACTCTTATATTTAAATAGCTTGTAGTAATTTACACAACTTTTGATTCTTTGTGATCTTTTTGAGGAACTTCAGTTCATTTTGCTTGACGATCTTTGGCTCAATATTATATGCTAGCTACCTAAAGATCGCGTCACATCAGAGTTACACGTGTTGGTGAGTCTTCGGGTTGTCAGGGAGTTTACAGGCTCCCATCTTGATTTAGGCCTCCCCCTTCTTCTAAGATTTTCTGGATTTCTATTTATTGATTTCTGGAATTTGGAGTTTTGATATGTGATATCAATTTTGAGTTATTTTTAAAACTATGTTATCAATTTATAAGTTGATCTGATAGATGATATCATTTCCTGTGAGTAACTATATAATTTTGAACAGGATACTATTTTATCGCTCTTATATATATAGATTTTGAGATATACTATAGACTATTCTAAGTCTCACCCTTGTGTGTGACACTATTATTATTGCTTATATGTCTACATTTATTTATACCTCTTGTTATACCCCAGTTTATGAAATAATTACAGCTACACCGATCCATTTATTGTTTATCTTTGCGTAGATAATAATCTAGTTAGACCGAGATATTTTAGATGATTCTTCTTGACTATAGCATGGACTATCTTCCACTTTTGGGCTAAGTATTTCAGAGTTGTAGTTTTTGGTTTATATGTATATGAGATAGAGGTTCTTTTGTATACATATTATTTTGTGTAGCTTTGTACCTATTCTTTTTGTTGTATGGTGGATCGAGTATGACCACTGTCATTGTGTACATACTTATGTGTTATATTCATATCTATTTCCGCATTCGTGATGTGAATATATGTGTCTGACTCTGATTATATTGTTATTTTATATTAATTTCGAATTATGTATAGTCATTATGTAGTTATTCTGAACTTGAATTAGATTTATCGGATTTTCCCTTGAGCTTTAAAAAGTAAGACCATATTATTCGACATGTTTAACACTTGTTCAAAGCTATTATACAAATGGTCGCTCCTCAACAACCTTATTCTTCAGATTAGTTGACAACATTACTTCGCAATGTCCTTGACTAGTGCGTGCATAGCGGTGGGGCGTTACAACTCTGAGAAGATTTTGTGCTTTCATATAATATAATCGACAGAAATCACGTGATTAAGCGATTAGTACTCCACAATTACATGATTTTATTACTTTCAATTAATTGATTACATGCTTGTTACATCACTTAGAATATCAAATAACAACTAATAAATCTTTAAACATGTTAACCGAAGTTTCAGAAACAATCACAAAACACACTATACGACAGTCCTTTGTACCGCTGTCTCGAAATCATTAAATGTATTAAAAGTAGACATTTTGCTTTTCATCGCTAAGCAAAGCAAGTAACTGGCTTGACATTAGTGCTAGTCCCCAAAGCATTAGTGCAGATAGCGGTCTGATTTGCCTTAGGATCACTACCTGAATATGAAAGTTCAATATTGCTCAACACCAACCCTTCGCAAGGATTTGAAGCACTACACACAAATTTGATGAATTCTGGGGTCGTCGACGTGCCATGTATATTTGAATACTTAACTCCTTTGATCTTGACAGAAGAAGGAGCCTACATTCATGTTAAACCAATATCAATTAGCAGGCATATCGTATCGAATAACAAATTAAAGTACTTGTGTATTTATCCAAAGATCTGATTCATTAGATCAAATGCGTGGATGCAGTATCCATGGCATAAGCCATGTAACGAAGTACAAGAGGAAAAGCTTACCGATTCAGGACATGCACTGAATGGACAATACTTCTGGTCAATAATAATGGGATTGGCGACATTAACCATAGTAATATGGTCGTAGATGAAATCAGATACAGTTATGCTAGTACCAGTAGCTGCACCTTTGCCCTGCCATGATTTGATCCGAAGACCAAACATTGTTCCAGTTAAGGTACTTTGTGTGACAGTTAGACCACTGACATCACCTTTGTCTCCCTGTTTGCCAAGGCTACCAACACTGATGCCATGGCCGGGACCACACTGAACATCTGTAATAGTTATTTTACTAACGCCAGAGCCGATGGAGATGCAATCGTCCCCAGTACCGATTTTTGTGTGTGCGATGTTGATGTTCTTTGATTGTCCGAAATGGATTCCGTCTGTGTTAGGGCTATTACCAGGTGCGGTCACAGTCAGGTGCTCAATGTCTACTGTATCACATGAAAAGAAGTCCAAATGGAAGTACTTGGCATCCAGTGATGTAAATCCGGATAGGCGCAAGTTGTTCACGAATGCGAAATTTAAACTCTGATATGTCAATAGAAAGTACAAACAATAACACTCTGATTATTGAAATGATTAATCTTCACTATTGGTCTGCCCCTAAATATCCATCCACCTCTTGAATAACGATATTTCAGAATATAACGAAATTTGAATTTTTCTCAAATGTGAAATTTAGCTAACGTTAAATCATAATTTGAAAATCGATTCATAATTAGAGTTGATTTGAAACAAAATTCAAGTTGTAAGTTATAAGTTTTCGATTACTTTTTTGGCCAGTTGGGTTCAAGTTACTTATATAATTTAATCAGTTGACAATTTTGAAATGAGGTAACAAAAAAGAATGGTAAACTTTGGAAAAAAAAAATAGATTGTGGAACATAAACTATCTTTTATCAGCATAAAAGACAAACTATTAATTAAAATTAAACTGAAGCAAAATACTAAATATAACTATCATTATATTGAGTTTTTACACTATATAAAGTTGCTAGTTAAAACTAGGATTGTATTAACTTTACACTGTGCAAAATACTAGTTATAATTACTATCGTTTTTCAGTTCAATTTTTCTTGAATTTTGTCTTTAAACTAAAAAGTAAGACTTGATGCCAATCAAACTACTTTTTTTCATGTGCTTTATTTTACTTTCCACTTTTGAAATTGTTTCAACAAACCACTTAACATGTACGACGTACCATTGGAGGTGTCTTGCAATTCCAATCCTGTTGGCAGTTACTTTTCGGCCAAGTGACGTGCCCTTGACCGTTGATTGTGCCTGCACCTTGAATGGTTAGTCCGTTTATGTATTGGAAATCGAGCCAGTTTTCTTTGTATTTGCTCAGATCGGTGTCTCCTAGTAAATTCCCATTCAATTGGATCGTAACCGGTCCGTTGCATTTTTGTCCGACAACACCATTAAACAGCACGGGTCCAACCAAAAAGTCACCAGCTGGAATCGTTATCGTCCCACCTCCGGCTGCTGTACACACCTGGGTCCATGCATCAGACAAAGCCTACAGACATACATCTTATTCATTACAATGGAACATAGTTAAAAAATTGAAAAGGAACGCAATATATTTACACATAATACAACAAACGTAATAACGTAGCATATTTGGACACAAACTTTAGTACTATCGTTTTTGCCATCTCCAGCAGCACCAAGTGTTGTTATATCCACATCAAGAGCATTGGCAACGCATGCCCAAATGAATATCAAACAAGTTACAAATAAGTAAGTTTTTGAAGCCATATTTCAGTACGTAGTTTAAGTTCGAATTTCTGTGCGCATTTGTTTTGAAATGAGCGAGCTATCTATATTGCCAAGAACATCCAAACTTAGAAAGTTTATTTTTGAACAATACCTATAATTAAACTTCATCTTTTTTTTTATCTGTGGCAGTGAGATGGTCAAGCAAAATTTTCCTCCCATGCTCTATTTTGTAGGCAAGGCAATATAAATGTTTTCATAACTTTCCCTTTAATTAAACTACGCAGTCGTCCACTAAACGTTGTGTTTCCAAATTGACAAACTTCTCTTTATTAGAAAGTCCTATGTTCTCTGCAATAATATAGTTTGTTTGCTACAAAATAATTAAAATCTCGTATATAAGATATAATTTCCTTTTTCTATTGGTAACCGATATGTTGATTTGTTGAAAATGTCTCAAATTTATATGCCAACATGTTGTTGATGTTAGGTTAATATAACACTTTTTCTTAACGGCATAATGTGTAATACGATATTTATGTTTTTAAACGGCCATGGTCATCCTATTATTAATACCTAAAATTAAACTATACAATCATCCATTAAACGTTGTGTTTCCAGATTATCAAACTTCTCTACATCAGAAAGTTCTATACTCCACAATAATATAGTTTGTTTGCTAGAAAATAATTAAAAATTTCATATATAAGATAGTATTTCCGTTTTCTTTTAGTAATTTACCAGTCGGTGCAAGTTAACCCTCTACATCCAACTGCGTGTACATGAAGCACATAAGACAAAAAATAATAAGGACAAAACCTGTTTGCAATAAACAAAAAAGAAATTGATAGTCAAAAATTTATTTAACGTTGAAACAGTTTAACAACGTATGATTAATTTGTAAGCAGATAAAGTAAACATGGTGGCAGTGACCTTCAAACTGTACGTCGTAAACAGATAGTAGTATGTTTACCGTTTTATGACCCTAATCATAGCAAAATCAGTGTTCATAATAATACATATTCGGATTGGTGCGAACTATGTCAAGTTGCATGAAATATACAGACTTTTACAAAGGAATAATACAAACTATAATAAATGAAGCATACGGCTTAAAGCAAAGCAGCAGGAAGTATGCATCATCTCCTATTATGTCATTGTGCAAAGAGCAGAGAGTAAATTATGAAGCGTGCCCCATTGTGTGTACCCATGGTCAGAAACCTGTCACAAAGGAAGTTCAAACATTTTGCAGATAAGAAATTATGGTTTTATACATATTTGCAGCACTTGAAAGTGAGAATAAAAAAGGTTTCTAAACCAACTTGGTGAAATAAGTGGATTATTTGTAGCATAATAACTGGACGATTAAAAGAAGTAAAATGCTAATAAACTGAGGATGACTTGAAAATTTCATATGTTACTATCGCATAACATGGAAAAAGGAAAGAAATGCATGCCATGATTTAATAATTATTTGCTTCAAACAACAAATTCAAAAAGGGAAGTACAAAAACAAAATGAGGAACTTCTGTATCTTTTTTAAGTAACATATATGGCAGGTCCAAGATGGCCTCTTCAAGATTGGCCCTGCTCCTATTGAACATTATATTTTACTGTTGTGAACATAAACCTGATGAGAATGCACGACATTCATTCTATGTAAACCAAATAATTGCTGAAAATAAAGAATAATTACCTAGTACATTATATTTTCATCTGGTGTGAGAATCCGCATTAGCCCTATTAATAAGGAAAAATGGTGAAAGCTTAGAAGTTGTAGCTAAAATGAAAAAATGATGGAATCAGTGTGAGCAAAAACATTGAAGTTAGTGCAAAAGTTAACTATATTTTTCTTGTGTACTTAATAAAAGTAAGGATTTACCTTTGTTAAAATTAGCAGTATCATTAAGGGGAGATCTTTTTAAGAATCATATAAAGAATCGTGAATGGTAGATGAAACTTAAAAAAACATGAGAAGAAATGGAAGATCATATTTTAAGGCACAAATACAAAATCTGGTTATGAAGTGGGACAGGCTTGCATAATTTAAACTAATTCGTTCTCATATTTATTCTTCAATGGTAATTGTATCGTTAACAATAAATTTAGTGTCATAAAAATATGTATTAATTGCTCTTTCATGATTTCACCTCAAATCAATGCAATTATTTTTGTAACTGAACAAAACTTTTTATGTTTTGGTTTTCAAAAAATTGCCCTGGTTAGCTCAACGAAGAATTCAGTAGCTAATACTGTATGAAATGTAATTATGCTCTTCACCGTATGTATCTCATATTTTTTGCCATTTATGAATATACAACCATTTATTACAATGGTCAAGTGGCAACTAAGTGCCTTGCTTTAGTGTAGTAAACTTCATAAATAATTCTCTTCTAGTTATTCCCTTTATGTTAGGACAATAAAGTTTGAAAATTCATATACCGATGAGAATAACATTAACTCTATATCCTTTTAAAACACTACAACTGTATGCATATGCTGATTTTACAAAATTTCATCTTTCTATAATATAAAATACCAAAAATAGCAAGTTATATGCAAGGAAAAGAGTTTCCGCTATTCTTTTCAGAAATCAATGCACATGTGATGACCTTGTATAGTTTTTATTCCTTAGACAGCGCTATGCCTATCCATTTTCTCATCATAAACAACAAACCGCAATGTAGGCTTTTCTTCAAAGTTATTCATTCAAATCCAAACACCATGATTCAAAACTTACAAATAAAAATGGAAAGTGACCGCTTTACATAAATTAAGCATTATTCTTTTTTACATTAGAGGAAAATCGGAGAGCTAAAATCAGATATCTATCTTCTAATCCAGAATCAGAAAGGCTGTCTTTATCTGACTTGTGATTTTTTAATACAAATGAGTAAATATTAATAAGAGTTGACTAATGTTGTAATTAGGGACCATCAGTTGCTAGGCCAAGCTCTTATATCTCTTAGCTACACGGTCAGTATTGAGCTGCCGGAGGTTGTATCAAAGGTCCTTCTTGAGCTGGGACTTCTCCCCTTCCTCGGCCTCGGCCGGCACGGCCTCCTCTAGCGGCGGCTGCTCTGGTAGCCATTTTTCAAATTCTGTATAAGCAACGAAAAAGTCAGCTAACAGAAATGATAGTCTATTGCATAGTTAAGCAGAAAATCTACGGAAAGATAACGATGGATTGATCAAATTGTTTTTGCTATTCTGCTCGGCTCATTCTAGGACTTTACTAGTCCTATCTCTAATGAGCGACTCGCCTTAGAATACTACTGATTCTATTTTGATGAAGTGTTTAATGTGTTAGACTCCAGAACTAAGGTTAACCAAAGCTCTGATACCAGTTGTGACGATCCCAAAACCCCGTACACGGTGTTAAGGATATTCATTGGAATATAACACATTAATCATCATTAGCAGATCACAGATAATAGCATAAACAGAAAATAGAATAATTTACACACATATGACAGCGGAATCATATAGATATCATCACATCAGAGAAGCACATTACAGGATACAACTTAGTGCATAATGATACATAATCAGTCACCATCGCCAGAGGCGGAATCATACATAAAGAGTACACAAAAGGAAGATCAGTCTACATCGCCAGTGGCGGAATCATAATATAGATACAATAATGGCGGAGAAAATCCAAGTCAGCACGGTGTAGTCAAGCCTCGCCATGAGCCAAAAGGTGCGTCAGAAACCTGTAACTAGGCTGCCCGTGTGAAAATGAGGGCACCCGAGTTTGCAAGGTGAAACAAACTACGAGTTAGTCATGGGACTGGTATGAGAAATCTACTCAACTTATTAACAACAATAATAAGGCAAATCAAAGGACCACGCCACTTTCGCGGAACGGGTTTACTCCAATGAGTGCTAGTGCATGAAATAAAGTAAATGATTAAATCATCGCAATGCTTTTTATAAAATGAAGCCATTATAAGACTCAGGTCCCATCACACAATGCAACGCAAGCCGGAGGATAGAGTTTTTACCTTATAATAGCCAAAGATGCTTCATACGAATAAAACAAAGGTGTTTGATATTATTACTAGTGCATATATGTTTAAAAAGCAAATTCAATCATAAATATCAATCCTAGACGGCATAGCTACCATCTACTATGTCGCCATACTAGTAATACAATCACATCCGCATATTTCGTATTGGAAATTGGATTCCTTCATGAGTCGAGGCAAGGGGCAAGCTCCTCTCCGTTCGAGACACTCTAGCAAATGCCTCGGGACCGCACACAGCAATCCCCTGGATCCTCCAAGGCCGGTCCTCTCTTACTTTTGAGGATTGGCAATTCCTGAACACACGTTTCCCGGTCCTTACAGACCTATAATCGAGGCGCCCCGTATTCCAACGACCACACAGGTGAAAAGTAGATATAAATGTCAGGGCTGGGAGGTCACTGACACCACCATAGCTAGAAAGAAACGTCATGCACTCCTTGGGTCCTTCTCCCGTTTTTGACTCATACCGGGGTGTGAGGCTCGCGAATTCACGTTATACACAAAGCTACGTCACACAGACCATGCTTTGATCATCAACCACAGGACTTTGCTTTGCAACAGAAGCCTTGATCATATGCCACTTAGGCGTGCCACACAGGCAATCCACTCCATGCGACTGATTTCTGTCAATACATAACCTCTGGGCTCGTACTTCTCAAAGAAGGGCGTTAAGCAAGAGAATAAATTCTCCGTCGCCAAACAGATATATATTTAACAGAGATCAATCAACACAGAACAAAATCCAATGTCAGACACACAGTCCATTTACAAGTCCGTTCTGGGTCTGAACGAAACCGGAGGCACCAATTCCACGCATATCCGTACAATCAACAATATGTTTGGACGGCTACTACTTCAATTCCTTCATGGTAGCTACTCCAATCACGAGCATCAGTAGCGCCCATCCATCCAATGTGGAGATCGTCGGTCTTCAGCCGTCTTCGACTCTTCGACTTCTCAACGTCGATCGATTATTCGAAATGAGATAAACTCGGCCTTTTCAAATAACCCACGTATATTTAGATTTTCAAATCAATTAAGCACATGGTTGGACCATTCAACATTCACTTTTCAGTTGTCTAGTTATAATTTTCATGTCAAATACATTCAACCATCACATATCAAGCAAACACAACAAAATTGGTTTATTTCCACTCTATATCGTCTATAGTATTTTATAACGATATATCGCCATTTTTATTTAATTTAAAAACGGCCATATATAATTAAACGACGTTTCAGGTCGTGTCGATGCACTGGCGCTGCTTTTCACTAATTTTGTTTTACACATATCTGAAAATCTAACCGTTGGATCTTCACAAATTTTACATCGTTAGGAAGGTCATTTCAAAACGAATCCAACGGTTTCAGTTTTGGGAAAATCCGACGGTCGGATCTTCCACACTAGCCATTTGAAGTTACGATTTCAATTTACGAACTGCAGCGTCGATATTCGATTTAATTTAATTATATTTATATATATAAATATAATCGATTCTGGCGCTGTTTTTCACTAATTTTGTATTAAACATTCCAGACAATCCAACCGTCGGATCTTCACAAAGTTGGTGCCGTTGGAAAGATATTTCCAAGGCGAACCCAACGGTTGCGGTTTCGGGAAAATCCAATGGTCGGATTTCCCCCACTAGTCGTTTGAAATCACGGTTTCAAAACACGAACTGCATGGCCACGTTTCGTTTTAATTCTATTTATATTTATATATTTATATAAATATAGTTCATTCAAAAATTCCTATATCGTTTCCACTTCAGTTATTTCACTAATGCCTTTAAATTTCGGAAAATTTCGCCATAACCTCCTTTGTACGGGAGGGTCTGGGAAAATTCCCAAATAGCCACACGGGCGTCTCATATCAAAAAGAAAAAGAAAAAGCCAACAGACTCATAAAATCATCACCCAAACAAAGCAGTAAATGTGTACCTATTTGTCGGGCACAAAATTTTATTTCTCTTCTCTAGCCCCTTTTCTTTAACCTGTTCAATAGATATGCATGCACATGTATACAATTTCTAACACTTATCATTTTCCATTCAATTTCGTATTTGATTTGCTTTGGTTTAAAAACACCACTCATTCTAATGTTGCATGCATAGGCTAAAATCATATCATTAGCTAATTAATGTATATTTCAACTCATGCACGTTTATTTGAACAAGTGGCTATTTTTAACACTTCACATTTCAAAGATGATAATTTTGGCGAACAAAAATATATTTCAACACATGACTATTTTATTTAGTTCCTATGCATGTTAAAAATAATATTTCTACCACAAATATTTATTTCAACGTCCGCATATCTTTAGCATATCACAAATATGATAAAAATGATATTTTTATCGTTCAAAATATTTATTCAACAAATGGATGTTTTCAACACTTCATAGTTTCAATAAAAATGTAATTTTTATTGTTCGATCTTTTTATTCAACACATGAACTTTTCCACTACACACACTTCTCACAAATGAGCATTTCCACACATGGACATTTTATTTATGTTGTTCATATTAGAAAGATGGGATTTTTGTTGTTGAAACTATTTATATAAGGTGAATATTTTTCACACTTCATATATATATATAAATGTGATTTTTATTATTTAAACACTTCGTTCATTCACAAATGAATTTAATTTTCACACAACACTTTTCAACACACAAACATTTTCCACACATGGATATAGTTTCAACCTATGGCTTTAATTTCAACGCATGAAAATAATTTCAACATGTGAAAATAATTCTAACACACAAAGATTATTCAAAATTTCGGCAGCATAACGGCAGGGTAGTTAATACCGGCACCGTCCCTAGTACGGCTCCTCGCTCTACCTTAAAACCTCGCGGTTTTTGACAATGGGGATTCATGCATCTAATTCGCACGCAGGCGGCATGTTTATTTTTATTTCCACAAATATTTCCAATTCATTTCAATCACCAATGGGTATTTTTCAACCACAACCAAACAATATCAACCACAAACAACCATTCGTATTTTTCATCCAATATTTCACATCAATTCACCACAATAAATATCGTCCATTGTTTGTGGACGAGGGGATTATATATATATATATATATATATATATATATAATTGCTATATTTCACTTGCATTTCAACACTTATATCAATTATTCTATGCATGTACAATTCATACTTCGCTTATATAGCTTACACTACGTATGTACATGTGGTATACGACACGTATGTAATTTATATTTCGCTAATATAAATTATACACGACATTTTCCATTCAATTTCACGTTAATTTAGATTTCTCACATTGGTTTTCGGAGCGCTAAAAATCGATACGATGTCAGAAAAATCCGCGACTTCTTCTATTGGGTAGAGAGCTTCCTTGCGGTCCCGATGTTTCCTGTTTCATCGAATTTCGTCAACACACCAAAAAGATATGATTTTTCAAAGTGTAAAGATCAAAGAAAAACTCACTTTCACAAAGCTTCAAAACTAAGTTTACAATTTTCGCGAAATCAGTGGCACGTGGGGACGATCGGGGGTGCTGACGTGGAAGAGGACGGCGAGGGCTTCACGGCGCTGGTGGTTTGAGGGGGTGCGGTGGCAGATCGGAGCGGCGACGGCGCTGGGAAGGTCGGGACTTCCTGGCTTCGATTCCGGCGGCATAGGCGACGAGGGTGGCGATGCTGGGGGTCGGATCTGACGAGGGGGCGGAGGCGCTTCGAATGGTGGTGGTGGCGAAGGCTGTAGGTGGCTGTAGCGGCGGCGGCGGAGGAGAGAAGGTCGGGAGCTCGGGTCGCCGTTCGATCGAGGAGGTTTTTTTTTTAATTTATGAAAGGAAAATTCTGATTGGCCGAGGACTATATTAAATTTTTAAATAGTGTTTTCTCAAACGAACTCCTTTTTTAACCCAACGACTGTCGCCCCTAGCTAAATACCCCCATTCCGGACACAATGGGATGTGTTTCGTAGGCCAATTCGACTGTTACAGTCAGTTATTTTTCAAATTAAAGTATAAAACATTTAATTTTTAACTTTGAACGCACATTTCAATTTGCCAGGGCCACAAACTGATTCGAAAAATTCCAGAAAAATAAATCTAGCTATGTTTTGACGCTACGGTCCCAACAAAACTAGTTTCGTCGAATTCTGAGGTCGTTTGAAAAATGGCCATTTTCTGGTCGATCCAATTTAACAGAAATTGACCAAACACATTTTCTTTTGCCACGCTCACATATTAGCTTCAAAAATTATGAAATTTGAAACCTAGCAATAGTTTGACATTCCGGACCCAACAAAAGTGGTTTCGTCGAATTCCGAGGTCGTATGCAAAATATCAATTTTCCAGGGCTATATATTCCATATACCGACCCTTCTGAAAATTCATTCGGCCATAACTTTTGATTCCCGTTATGAAACTTCGATTTTTCAGATTCGTTAGAAAGGTATTGACTAACAGATTTATATATTTTTGGTTTCGCTAAAATCCGTTATATTTTCCACCCTGCACAGTCAGTCAAAGTTTGAATTCAAATTTTCAAACCGACTCACTATTTCTTATTTTATTGAAATATTCTATTTCAATGGTTCAAATTCCTTTGAAATCACCATTTTAAAATTTTTAAATTGGCTCGTATTTTCCGGGTTATTACAAATGCAGTGGTTATATACAGAAAAGAAAGAAAACAAGAATGACAATATGACTTGTTTC
Organism: Allium sativum; assembly: GCA_030737875.1. Classification (NCBI taxonomy): domain Eukaryota; kingdom Viridiplantae; phylum Streptophyta; class Magnoliopsida; order Asparagales; family Amaryllidaceae; genus Allium; species Allium sativum. The sequence goes on along the minus strand of CM060916.1, from coordinate 91,515,122 downwards.
ACGAAAGTGGTACAACAAATTAAGTTAACAATTTCTAGTCAGTTGATTTTATTTTAGATACCTCAAATTGTCACAAATTTTCAATATAAATCAAGTTTTCAAATGTTAAATTCCAGTTTGGCCAGTTGGTTCGGTTGATAACATAGTGCAGCCATGAAATAGATTCTTAGTTTGCTTGGCACAGTTTGCAAAGTGGTATTATTATTTTCTCATGTATGGCTAGTCAAATCAATAAGGTCAAGAAGTGTTTGGGCATCATCGCTTATTCTTTATTCTATAAAATTTTAAAATTTATGATTAAATACATACACCTAACTTAGAAGACCAAGGTTTACCACCCATGCACTGCCTCGCGGACTAACGGAGAGTGGGTAAAGAGCTTGGCGGATTGTGCAGGCCGACTTTGACTTTGTCAACAACGTGTCGGTAATCCTTAGGTGTCCAATCTCATAAAATGAGACCAAGATATTCCAATGCTGACTTTGTCAACAACATGTCGGATAGAGCTTGGCGGGTTTGCACACCAACGCTTGATATACAAGCAATGTTGGATACCCTTGGATTATTATTATTATTATTATTGAAAATATAAGCACAAAAGAGAGTTACGCGAATTCAACTTAACACAACTTAGTTTTAAAGAATCGAAAAGCCAATATAAGTATTTTAAGTCCTCCACTTATTTAAACAAAGTCTACAATATATAATAGATTTCATGGCCATCACCTAAGAATCTCCCTATGTACCGGTTACACTATTATCTCTCAAAATTAAACTTTTCATTATATTTCTTTATTTGATCTAAGTTGAGAGAAAAAAATACTATCAACTGACTAAAAGTTGTAAACTTATCTCGTGGTATCACTCTAAAATGAGTCGTATCGGTGTGATTGTGTGTGTGTGTTTTATTTGTTTATTTATTTATTTATTTTTAAACAAAAATGGAGAAGATGTGATGCAGACTTGACTCCCCCACACTAGATTGAGACAGTGTCCCAACTGTCTAAGGTATGCAGACCAAAATGGCAGAAAAACAAAAATAATAAAAAAAAATGAAAAATAAAAATAAAAGAAAAAGAACGTGTACCACCTGATTTCACGGAGGATGATCAGGCTCATGAAGATCGATAAGGTCATCTTCGTCATATTGCTCGAATTCTAAAAATGGTTTCAGTCGTTGACCGTTTACTTTGAAGACTTTTCCATCCCTAGGATTTTCAATTTCAATTGCTCCATGAGGATATGCTGTTTTCACAACATAAGGTCCAGTCCATCGAGATCTGAGTTTTCCTGGAAACAAGTGAAGTCTAGAGTCGTATAAAAGAACTTTTTGACCTACGTTAAATTCCTTACGAAGTATGTTTTTGTCGTGTTGGGCTTTGGTTCTTTCTTTGTAGATTTTCGCATTTTCATACCCCTCATTTCTTAATTCCTCTAATTCAGAAATTTGTAACTTCCTATGTGAGCCGGCTTTCTCTAAGTCAAAATTCAAAAATTTTATGGCTCAAAGAGCACGATGCTCTAATTCAAGAGGTAAGTGACAGGCCTTTCCAAAGACTAATCGATATGGTGACATCCCTAGATTGGTTTTGTAAGCAGTGAGAAATGCCCAAAGTGCATCAATCAGTTTTACGGACCAATCTTTTCTATTGGAATTCACGGTTTTTTCAAGAATTTGTTTGATTTTTCTATTGGAAACTTCTACTTGCCCACAAGTTTGTGGATGGTAAGGGGTCGATAGCTTATGTGTGATTGAGTATTTCTTGAGCAAGGACTCAAAAGCACGATTACAAAAGTGAGTGCCATTATCGCTAATGATAGCTCGAGGTGTGCCAAAGCGCGAAAAGATGTTATCTTTGAGGAATTTGATAACAACCTTGTTGTCATTGGTTTTGGCCGGGATGGCTTCAACCCATTTTAAGACATAGTCTACCGCAAGCAAGATGTAAAGATTTCCAAATGAGTTAGGGAATGGTCCAATGAAATCGATGCCCAAAACATCGAATAACTCAATCACTAAAATGGGATTGAGAGGCATCATGTTTTGCTTAGTGATTCGACCCGTTCTTTGACATCGATCACATTTAGAGCAAAATTCGAAAGCGTCACGGAAGAGTGTGGGCCAATAAAAACCGCTTTGCAATACTTTTGCAGCAGTTTTTCTTGCTCCAAAGTGACCACCACAAGCATGGTCATGTGAGAAAGAGAGAATACTTTGGTGTTCATGATCGGGCACACACCTTCGAATGATTTGGTCGGGACAGTACTTGAAAAGATATGGGTCGTCCCAATAGAAGTTTCGAACTTTCGAGAGAAATTTTTGTTTATCTTGTTTCGACCATTCAGCGGGTGTTTGTTGTGTGACAAGATAATTCACAATGTCAGCGTACCAAGGGGTGTTAGAGATCGAAAGGATTTGTTCGTCAGGAAAATAGTCATCGATTTGGGTGTCATCAACATTTTTGTGCACAATTAGAGAGAGATGATCAGCTACAACATTCTTAGAACCCTTTTTATCTCGTATTTCTATATCGAATTCTTGAAGAAGAAGGATCCAACGAATCAAGCGGGCCTTAGCATCCTTCTTAGAAAGCAAATATCGTAGGGCAGCATGATCAGTGTAAACAATGACTTTGGATCCTATGAGATATGGTCTGAATTTCTCAAGAGCGAAGACAACTGCCAAAAATTCCTTTTCAGTAGTTGAGTAATTTAATTGGGCCTCGTTTAAGGTTTTGCTAGCATAGTAAATGACTCGAGGGAGTTTATCGATTCGCTGGCCCAAGATGGCCCCAATCGCAAAGTCAGAAGCGTCGCATATAAGTTCGAAGGGCTGAGTCCAACCAGGAGGTTGAATGATGGGAGTTGTGGTCAAGATTGACTTAAGAGTTTCAAAAGATGTTTTGCAGTCATTGGAGAATTCGAACTTAATGTCTTTAGCAAGTAAATTTGAGAGAGGCTTTGAAATTTTCGAGAAATCCTTAATGAATCTTCTATATAATCCCGCGTGGCCAAGAAATGAACGAACATCTTTAACAGACTTAGGAGGAGGCAGATTAGCAATCAAATCGATTTTAGATTTATCGGTTCCAATGCCATCTTTGGAGACGACATGACCTAGAACTATCCCCCTTTTTACCATGAAGTGACATTTTTCCCAATTAAGCACGAGTGATTTTTCCTTACAACGTTTTAGGACGAGTTCTAAATGAGTGAGGCATTGGGAAAAAGATGATCCATAGATTGAAAAATCATCCATGAATATTTCCAAGAATTCTTCCACCATATCAGAGAAAATACTCATCATACATGTAACAACCCGCAAAACCAGGACCAATTCAAAAATTTTATTTTATGAATTTTAGAGAATATAAAATAATTTATTTAAATAATTACGGTTGAAAATGTATTTTATTTGCTATTTGTTACTAAAAGAAAAAAAATGATGAAATAAATAGACTAGGTTTCATTTTGTCATTTGTTCTAAAAAAAATAAAAAATAAAAAATAAAGTAAAATATATATAACCAAATAAAGTGAAAGTGAAAAAAGGGGAAAATCCCCTCCTTCAATAAAATAAATAAAATTTGGAATCATATTCAATGGGAATTAAAAGCATGTCATTCATTGCAAGGAATAATAATGATAATAATAATGGCAAATTCTTTTTATACACCAAATATTGCTCTACGTACATCACAATCTTTTTAATAAAAATTTATTAATAAATTACCCTTCTTTTTAATTGCTTTCTCGCTTATATTTCCTATATCCATTAAACTTTAAAATTTACAAAATTTATCAAAGCGATAGGTTTTAGTGATGGAATCAATGGATTTTTTTTTCTTTCCTATTATAAAACGGAAATTGTCATCAATCAAGACAACTATCATCATTAAATGCTCTAATTTAAAGGGTACAGGGTTGTTTTTCCCTCATAAAATTAGGGTTGATTTTAATCAAAATGATAAATTATATGAGTAATAATAAAGAGTTTACAATTTTAATGTTAGAAAATAATGTCAATTATGATTATTTATTTTTAGGTCATGCTTTTATGTTTGCATATAAGTTTTATGTCAGAACAAGGAAAGAAAATGATGACGAGAACAAGGTTAATCTTGTAAAATAATAGTATGTATAAAGTAGTTTTAGGTGTATAATTTACTTATATAATGTGTGGTGTGTGCTAACTAATTAGTGGTGTACAAATAGAACCACCCAATAATAATTACAGCATGCGTTTCATTCATTTCTTTTATGATCCTCTCTCTTTCTTTCATATGAATATATGCCACACTTTATGCTTTTTAATAAATAAAAATATACAAAGAGAAAGACACATTATGGGTTTATTTGTAAAATTAGAAACTAAATATTATGTTAAATACACAAACAAAGAATTGTGCATGCATAGGAAGAAATAAAGAGAAAATTTAATATAAATATGTTTAGGTATAAATTGCAAAAGTAATGCACAAAATAAACGTGCGTCATAGATGGTATAAAACCATGCAATAAAAGAAAGTTAAAATAACTTTTAATTTTGTGCGTATATTAATAATACGCGGTTGGAACTAAAAATAAAATGCGCGTTAAAATGGTAAACGAAGAAGTTAAAAATAACCTTCACATGATTAAATAGGTAAGAATATAAAAATGAAGGAATTATTAATACGCACATCAATTTCGATTTTGAATTTTAAAATAAACATTAATTAAACCATTTACCTTATGCCCAGTCAGCTGACTAAATTACTGTGTAACATACTATATGTGGGAGACACATTAATGGTTTATTTTGCAAAATTAAAATATATATATATATATAATGTTATAACATAAAGACTATTACTAAAATTGATTAACATGGACAAGCTAGAATAAAAATCCTAGACCTCTACAAAATATCTCATACCTTCTCAATACCAAACACAAATCCTAATTTCATTGGCTGCCACCCCTTCCAAACTTCTCTCCTCCAATTCTCCCTCCTCACTTCGAGTTAGAACCCATACCATACACCGTTTTGAAGCCCCTTCCCTCCTCTTTCACCTCCGCAAAGTTCGGCCAAACATGCCGCCGCCGCACCTCCTCCTTGCAGCCGCACCTCCTCCAACTCCCGGTGAAGATAGCCCTCTCGTAGCTCTGATACCAACTGTAAAGACCCGCAAATCCCACCCTTTGAATCGACCATAAACCACACAGGTCTGACCCAAAAAGTGAAAATCTACGAATACTTTAACTTTGGGTATACAACACATTACAACAGGTAACAGAAGACTTTTATAACACTATAATAAATGTTACATCAGAGTACAGAATATACATATCAGAGTACATTGCAGTACATTACATCTTTTGTATTTATCTTCCGCTGTAATTATATTCCAATGTACTCTGATATGTATATTCTGTACTCTGATGTAACATTTATTATAGTGTTATAAAAGTCTTCTGTTACCTGTTGTAATGTGTTGTATACCCAAAGTTAAAGTATTCGTAGATTTTCACTTTTTGGGTCAGACCTATGTGGTTTATGGTCGATTCAAAGGGTGGGATTTGCGGGTCTTTACAATACACCTTTGGAAAGTCGCGGGGGCATTACAAAGACCAAAAGGCATGCGACGATAAGCAAAGGTTCCAAAGGGACAAGTAAAGGTGGTCTTATGTTGATCCTCTAAAGCAACAGGGATTTGGTTATAGCCAGAGTATCCATCGAGAAAACAATAGTACTCATGACCCGCTAAGTGTTCGAGCATTTGGTCAATAAAAGGTAAGGGAAAATGGTCTTTTCGTGTGGCTGAGTTGAGCTTTCGATAGTCGATACACACACGCCATTTTGTTTTGATTTTTGTTGGGGCGATCTCATTACTTTCATTTTTGATCACTGTGACTCCCGATTTCTTTGGTACGACTTGTACCGGGCTCACCCAGGTACTATCAGAGATGGGATAGATGATGTTATTGTCTAGACCTTTGATTATCTCCTCCTTGACCACTTCTCTCATGTTTGGGTTTAATCGCCTTTGAGCCTCACGGGTGGGTTTAGCCTCATCAACTAAATGTATGCGATGTTCCACAATTGACGGGGTAATTCCTTTTATATCGCTCAGTTCCCACCCTAAGGCGTCTTTATTTTCCCGCAAAATTTCTAAGAGTTTTTCTTCTTGGTCTTCGGTAAGATCATAAGCCAAGATTACGGGAAGAGTTTCTGAGGAGTCTAAGTATGCGTACTTAAGGTCTTGTGGCAAGGGCTTGAGATCTAACTTAGGATGTTCTTGAATGTTAACATTGGTTAACATTCCTTGGTTAGATTCAAAAGACGAAGGATTTAAGTCAAGAAATTCATTCAGTTCAGAAATGTATTCAAGTTCGTCGAAATCGGAGTCGAAATATTCCAGACACATTTTCAAGGCTTCAGAAGTGTCATTAGAGGTTTCGTCAACTATGGTTTGAATCATGTCGATTTCATTGGTAACAAAATCCCTAGGTTATTTGTTGAGATTGAATATGTTTAGCTCAATGGTTAGGTGCCCGAAGGAAAGTCGAAGTTGACCGTTCCTACAATTAATGACAGCATTTGAGGTTGCTAAGAAGGGTCGTCCTAAAATCAACGGTATTTGAACTTTGGGATTTGAGACAGGCTCTGTTTCTAAAACTATGAAATCGACAGGGAAGTAAAACTGTTCGATCTGTATCAAGACGTCTTCGATAATTCCCAATGGCTTTTTGACAAATCGATCTGCTAACTGAAGAGTGATGTTTATTGGTTTAATTTCCCCTAACCCAAGTTGACAATAAACAGTATAAGTGAAACGACCCGCAACTTCCCCGTAAAGGAAAGCGTCGGATAGTTCGAGAACAAGCCACAACAGAACTCATATAAAAGAACATTTCATTGTATATTACAACAATGCATCAGATTACAAGAATATACAGAGTAAAAATGAATATTACACAGAAATATCAGAGATTTAAATTACATTTAAATACATAGCAGCGGAAAATAATACAATACACAACTAGAAGAGATATACGGATACAAAGCTTTCCGGATATCATTCCAGCTGTAAACCAGGATCCTGTGAATATAAATCTGCAAAACCCAAAACTACTAGCTGCCCGTGTCGAAATAAGGGCACCCAGAGTTTAGGTTAAAACAATAAACTCCAGGTCAGTCATGTGACTGGTGTGAGAACTAAAACAGTTATTAATCTTTATTTTTAAAGTTAGGTAAATCAAGGGACCACGCCGTATAACACGGAACGGGTTTCCTCCCAAGAATACCAGTGCATAAAACAAACAGCGCAATGCTAAATAAAGAAAAATGAAGCTGTTATAAGACCCAGGTCCCATCACACAATGCAACGCAGCCGAGGATAGGGTTTTCCCTTATAACAGCCAAAGAATGCTTGATACGGTTAAAACAAATCGTTTGATACTATTATAAGTGCATAGTGTATAAAACAACTTCAAATCATAAGTATCAATCATAGGCGGCATGGGTACCATATATCATGTCGCCATACTAGGCTCTACAAATAAAACCGCAAATGTCACGTATTTGGAAATTGGATTTCCATCTATGAACCGAGGCAAAAGATAGTCCTCAACCGATTCGTGACTCTCTAGCCCGAGCCACAGGACCCAGACTCAGGTGGGCCCTTGGATCGTCAGGGCCGGTCCACCGATGTGGATTAAAATGCCTGAACACTACGTTTCCCCACCCTATGGGGTGTAAGTCTGGTCCGTCTGCCGACCAGAATGCATCGGCCGAAACCGATGTAACCGAGGCGCCTCGCAACAGCAACAACCACATAAGTCAAACTCGTCAGGGCGTGTAAAACCACTGACGCCACTTCTAACTAGAAAGAAACGCAAGTCCTCCCTGAGGTCCGTCTCCCGTTTTTGGTTCATACCGGGTGTGAAACTCGCGAATTCACGTTACACAAAGCTGTGCCACACAGGCTGTGCTTTGATCATCACCACAAGACTTTGCTTTTCAACAGAAGCCTCGATCAATTGCCACTTAGGCATGCCACACAGGCAATTCACTCCATGCGTTTGATATCCATCAATATATAACCCCTGAGCTCGTACGTCTCAGAGAAGGGCGTTAAGCAAGAGAATAAATTCTCCGCCGCCAAACAGATATATATTTAATAGAGATCAATCACACGGACTAAAACCCAATGTCAGACACACAGTCCATTTACAAGTCCGTTCTGGGTCTGAACGAAACCGGAGGCACCTAGTACCCCGCATATCCATCGATCTCCAAGTACGTCTGGACGATCACCAACTGTTTCCATCTTCTTGGGTGTACAGCCCAATCAAGATCATCAGTAATTACCCAAACGACGTGAAGACCTCCGGTCTTCGACCACCGTCTTCATCTTCGACACCACGTCGAATCAGTTATTCAGAATGGGTTAAACCCGGTCTTTCTGAATAACTCGCGTATATATTATAAAAGTGTTACACAAACACAACATACGCCTCATTCCAATTCAGAATATTCTTTTATTCAAATATCCCTATACTTTGGGAAAAGTTCCCATTAATTTTATCCAAGATAAATTCTTTAAATTTATTCTTTAATCTCCTTTGAATATCAATTCAAACTAGTCGGGATTAGCGAACCACACCGAAGTAATCATTTATTTTATTTCCCAATCCCAACCTATTCATCCCATGAAGTAAAACTGGTAGTACTTCATATCTAACACCACAGTGTTATCGGTAATTCAATTACCATTTCACGTTCAAATCTAATTAAAGATTTAACTATCGCCTGGAGTAAAACTGGTGATACTCCATTCTCGATCTTTTCAATCTAATTAAAGATTCATTAAAACTCCACTTAGTTTTAATCGTTATCTGGGTTAAAGAATCAGTGTCATTTAAAACACGATCCACGATAAACCCAAAATCACATTCCATTAATTATCGGGTTAAAAACAAGTGTTATTTAAAACACTGTTCACGATAAACCCAAAAATCAATACCAATTCAATTCCAATTAAATATCGTTCAATTGGTACACTTCATTAAATCTAAATAGAAAGATTTAATCATTTCTCAACTGGGTTCAAGAACAGTGTTAGTGAAGACACCATTCACGACAAACCCAAAACACATTCGATATTCAATACAAGGCTCTGAATAGAAAATATATCGGCTTATATTCAATATCAAATTCTACGACTAACAAATGTCGTATTGGAAATAACGATATAAATATATCTTTCAAATTTCCATAACAACACCTGTATAATCACGAATTCCAACATCGAAATTTTCCGAAGACAATTTCGATTCAAATCCACTCCAATGCAATCATTGGATATTCTGGTTATTTTTAAAACCATTTCAAATTCAATTTATTTATTTAAAAATAAATAGAATTATAATTCTAGTTCAAAACTAGTTCATTTCGATAAAAATCTATTTTTATCTTTTCAAATATGGAGTTTTTCATCCCAAATCTTCACAAATCATTTCTTATGATTTTACACAAATTATTACTATTTTTAATAATTTTATCAAGGCCCGTACAGTCGATTTCCATCAATGGCCATCGAACTGCACTTACAGCGACCTTTTCCAAATTTTGTTTGGACGTAACTCCAAATCCAACCGTTAGATTTTTAATTTCTAACAATCATTAGAAAGCTCTTTTCGATACGAACCCAACGGTTCCGGTTTTAGGAGAATCCGACGGTCGGATCTCCCGTAATGTCCGTTTGAAATAAATGGTCGAAATTCACGAACTACCGCGGCGCGGCGCGTTCTATTCAGGCCATTATATTATATATATAATATATATATAATATATATTTCGTCGATTTCTATTTAAAACGAATTATATAAATAGTTTTAAATTCGTTTCAAAAGCAATTTCAACTTCCGTTTCAATTCAAATCAAAATTGAATTCTTCTTTATAAATTCGTTTTAAAATTCACTTCTATTCAATTCAAATTTCAATTCAATTCGAATTCGTTTTCAATCCATTTCGAAATCGTTTTCACTTCAATTCATTTCGAAATCGTTTTCAATTCATTTCATTTCGAAATCGTTTTCAATTCAATTCATTTCGAAATCGTTTTCAATTCAATTCATTTCGAAATCGTTTTCAATTCAATTCATTTCGAAATCGTTTTCAATTCAATTCATTTCGAAATCGTTTAAAATCGATATAAATATCGTTCACGTCAAAATGGCGTCAATCTAATCATCACGGCTTCACATATTTCTATTTTCAAATATGCTATTTCAAATATTTCCTATTATCAAAATATTCTTTATTTTCACGATTGGAATGAGGCCCAATCAATTACCATATAAAGTTAATTATATGGATTTTCATACAACACATGTATATAATAGCAACGATAAATAATCAACCATCAACCAAAGTGCACTACACTGTATAAGCATCAAATATAGGTATCTAATGCTTATAACAGCCTGCCAATCAATCGATTGACATATTTAATCAATCAGGATGAGTGAACTTCAAATTTCATCCTAACACCCATGTGGGGTTTCAAACAAGCAAACACAGATTTGTATTCGTGCAGTTGGGCGATGTGTAAAATTTATCGTCCCAATCAATGTCATTCAAATAGGTGTACATAAACAAACCGTCCGGTTTATAAATGAATATTTTATTTTATTCACTTCACGTTAAAAATTATATTTTTAACGACAAAACATTTTATTTCAACATATGAATTTCTATTCAATTCATTCTTTAAATAAAATGATATTTTTATTTTTCTAACTCATTTTTTTTAGAAAATTTCGGCAGCATAACGGCACGATACTAGAAACGGGACGAGGCCTAGCCTTATCCCCGGTCTAGTGAAGGCCCACGCCATTCACACATCAATCATATCAATTTCATTCCACCAAACAATTCAAATCAACCCAAACAATCTAACTAACAACACATCCAAACAAACAAGTCCATGGTCTGTGGACGATTGTGTCGGGTGCTACTAAACACCGTCTGCATCCTAGTATATATATATATAACTAGAAAAATAAATTGAAAGGTGAGAAATTCTCACATATAGCTATCCAGGCTCCACGGCACTTCATTGATAGAAATCTTCATCGCTATCGCATCTTCGTCATCTTCGTTGCCCGTAGCCACTACATATATAAAAATCACACATTTTTATATTCTCTGATGTCTTTAAAATAAAAATTACATTTTTATTTATTCACTTTCAATTTAAAAATCATATTTTTATAATTACTTCATATATTTAAAAATCGAATTTTTACTACTATGTTATATAGATAAAAATTATATTTTTATCATGCTATTTTCCATATAAAGATTTCGCCTTTCTAAAATATAGTTTTCGCCTTTATAAAAACATAGACTTCGCCTTTTCAAATTTAAAGATTTCATCTTTATAAAAATCTCATTTTTATTTTTCTACACATATAAAGATAATATTTTTAATATTCTTATCTTGTAAAAATTATATTTTTACTTTTCTACTTAAACAAAATCATATTTTTACACCTCCTATATAGTAAAGATTATATTTTTAATATTTTAAAAGTATAAAAATCATATTTTTCCTATGCTAAAAATTATATTTTTACATGAATAAAAGTCCTATATTTCCAATTCTTAAAATCGTATATTTTATCATATAAAAATCCTACCTTTTTATTTTTAAAAATCATTGCTTTTTAATACTATAATATTTATAAAAACGGATTTTAAATTTATGCTAAAAAAATCAATTACTTTATATATAAATGAATAAAAATAAAATACCAAAAACTTACAGTTCTAGAGAGGGGGGGGGGATCGGTTTCACGGCTTCGGATGGAAGAGGAGAGCGAAGGGAGGGGGAAGGCGAGTTGGCCAGAGGAGGGGGTGCTGGGGCGTTCGACGGTGGAGGGGGTAGGCCAGAGGCGGGCTTCTCGAGCGCTGTCGCGATAAGGGCTCGATTCGGGTGGCGTCGAGATGGGGCTCCGCGATGAAGATAGGGTGGTGGCGTGCGATCGTGGGCGGCGCGATGGTCGGCTCCCCAGGAGGCGCGACGCAGCTTTTTGATTTAGGGTTTTTTTTTTCCTCTTTTGTTTCTGTTAAATGAAGTCGGGGGGCCAGGAAGATAAAGGGGAGAGGGAATTAAAAATATTTTTATTATTTAATTTCGTAAAAAGGTTGACTTTTACATACGACCTCGAAACGAGGCCCACCGCCTGTCGTCCATAGCGTTTTACCCCCATTCCGAACACAATGGGATATGTTTCGTAGGCCGATTTGATTGTTTTGATCAGTTTCCCTTGAATTTACATTTAAATCACTATATTGAATTTTAAACGTACATTTCAAATTACCGGGGTCACATACTAACTAGAAAAATTCCAGAAAAATATTTTCTAGCTTCGTATTGACGATACGGTCCTAACAAAACTAGTTTCGTCGAATTCTGAGACCGTCTGAAAAATGGCCATTTTCCAGTCGATTAAAATCAACTGAAACTGGTCAAACGCGTTTTCCTTCACCACGCTCACATATTGATTCGAAAAATCATGAAATTTGAAACCTAGCAATAACTTTACACCACGGACCCAACAAAACTGGTTTCGTCGAAATCCGAGGTCGTTTGCAAAATTGCTATTTTTAAGGGCCTTATATATATAAAAATATATATAAATTCCACAGCGACTATTTCTAATTTTAAACTGGACATATCTTATCATTTCTAAGATGAAATCTCAGTTTGTTAACTTCGTTACAAAGATATAGTTATACAGATTCAAATATTTCTTGTTTCGTTCAATTCTGACTTATATTGAATTCTGTATATTCATTTGAAATTAGAAATCGAATTTTCGAACTACCGCGCCATTTTCAATTCCTTTTATAATTATATATAATTATTATATATTCTAACGACGACGTATATAATATATACGTTCTAATTATATTCAAAATAAATTTCTCGTCGATATTATTTAAAATAATTCATTTTAAATATCCAAATTCGCTAAAATTGCCAAAATAAAAATTTCAAACTGGCTCGCATTTTACGGGTTGTTACAATCTCCCCCACTTAAAACTTTTCATCCCCGAAAAGGAACAAAGTCGAAAGTGGTTTGATTATTCAGCTCTACGATCGATCAGGCTTCCATTCTCCAACTCTTTAGTTTCTGAGAATTTTCAAAATTTCAAAAATTTGGCTAACACCCTAAATTTTCGAAAAATTTCGCCATAACGTCCCCTGCACCGGGAGCATCGGGGAATTTCAAATAGCTTCCCCGGTCCTTCAGATCTCAAAAAGAAAAAGAAAAAGCCAAGCGGCTAGCCAATAGGCTCATAAAATCATCATCACCCAAACAAAACAGGAAATTATGTAGTAAACATGTACCTATTTGTCGGGCAAACAAATTTTATTCTCTGCTCTAGCCTCCTTGCTATGACCTGTTCAATATAAGAATATGTATATGCAAGCAAATGCGACCAATTTTCAATACAGTTCAATATTTGGTTCAATTAGGCATAATGGTTCAAAATTAGCAAACAAATGAACAAACAACACAAACATCAATCAATTAGTGAATTTAACATTTCAAATTCATAATTTTGATACATATACAGAAAATCTTGTTTTTGATGCCAATTCACAACAATGTGTTCTAGCTATATAAGTTTTGGTTCTCACACCAGCCTAATGGAAATATATAGAAAATCACACCTTCGAAACACGAACATAAATACTGATGATGTCATGACAATCATCAGTACCCTCTCCGGGCGACTAGAATGTGTTTCCATATCTATCCAGTATATTAAAACTTTGAATATACGTTTGCAAGGCGTATATGCAAATTCTTTATATACTGAATTGTCCAAAATCAATATAAACAAATAATCAAATACGAATAGTTGATTTAAATTTTCAAAACAAAAATGTTTTTATTTGAAAAATATACTCTTCACACCCGTTCTAGGATACTACTGATCCTATCTCTAACGAGTCATTCTAATTGGATATTACTAATCCAATATCTGATGAATTCTTTCGTGCGGTTCTAATGTGCCTTGTTCTCTGCTTTGTAAACCAAAGCTCTGATACCACGTGAAACGACCCGCAACTTCCCCGTAAAGGAAAGCGTCGGATAGTTCGAGAACAAGCCACAAAAGAACTCATATAAAAGAACATTTCATTGTATATTACAACAATGCATCAGATTACAAGAATATACAGAGTAAAAATGAATATTACACAGAAATATCAGAGATTTAAATTACATTTAAATACATAGCAGCGGAAAATAATACAATACACAACTAGAAGAGATATACGGATACAAAGCTTTCCGGATATCATTCCAGCTGTAAACCAGGATCCTGTGAATATAAATCTGCAAAACCCAAAACTACTAGCTGCCCGTGTCAAAATAAGGGCACCCAGAGTTTAGGTTAAAACAATAAACTCCAGGTCAGTCATGTGACTGGTGTGAGAACTAAAACAGTTATTAATCTTTATTTTTAAAGTTAGGTAAATCAAGGGACCACGCCGTATAACACGGAACGGGTTTCCTCCCAAGAATACCAGTGCATAAAACAAACAGCGCAATGCTAAATAAAGAAAAATGAAGCTTTTATAAGACCCAGGTCCCATCACACAATGCAACGCAGCCGAGGATAGGGTTTTCCCTTATAACAGCCAAAGAATGCTTGATACGGTTAAAACAAATCGTTTGATACTATTATAAGTGCATAGTGTATAAAACAACTTCAAATCATAAGTATCAATCATAGGCGGCATGGGTACCATATATCATGTCGCCATACTAGGCTCTACAAATAAAACCGCAAATGTCACGTATTTGGAAATTGGATTTCCATCTATGAACCGAGGCAAAAGATAGTCCTCAACCGATTCGTGACTCTCTAGCCCGAGCCACAGGACCCAGACTCAGGTGGGCCCTTGGATCGTCAGGGTCGGTCCACCGATGTGGATTAAAATGCCTGAACACTACGTTTCCCCACCCTATGGGGTGTAAGTCTGGTCCGTCTGCCGACCAGAATGCATCGGCCGAAACCGATGTAACCGAGGCGCCTCGCAACAGCAACAACCACATAAGTCAAACTCGTCAGGGCGTGTAAAACCACTGACGCCACTTCTAACTAGAAAGAAACGCAAGTCCTCCCTGAGGTCCGTCTCCCGTTTTTGGTTCATACCGGGTGTGAAACTCGCGAATTCACGTTACACAAAGCTGTGCCACACAGGCTGTGCTTTGATCATCACCACAAGACTTTGCTTTTCAACAGAAGCCTCGATCAATTGCCACTTAGGCATGCCACACAGGCAATTCACTCCATGCGTTTGATATCCATCAATATATAACCCCTGAGCTCGTACGTCTCAGAGAAGGGCGTTAAGCAAGAGAATAATTTCTCCGCCGCCAAACAGATATATATTTAATAGAGATCAATCACACGGACTAAAATCCAATGTCAGACACACAGTCCATTTACAAGTCCGTTCTGGGTCTGAACGAAACCGGAGGCACCTAGTACCCCGCATATCCATCGATCTCCAAGTACGTCTGGACGATCACCAACTGTTTCCATCTTCTTGGGTGTACAGCCCAATCAAGATCATCAGTAATTACCCAAACGACGTGAAGACCTCCGGTCTTCGACCACCGTCTTCATCTTCGACACCACGTCGAATCAGTTATTCAGAATGGGTTAAACCCGGTCTTTCTGAATAACTCGCGTATATATTATAAAAGTGTTACATAAACACAACATACGCCTCATTCCAATTCAGAATATTCTTTTATTCAAATATTCCTATACTTTGGGAAAAGTTCCCATTAATTTTATCCAAGATAAATTCTTTAAATTTATTCTTTAATCTCCTTTGAATATCAATTCAAACTAGTCGGGATTAGCGAACCACACCGAAGTAATCATTTATTTTATTTCCCAATCCCAACCTATTCATCCCATGAAGTAAAACTGGTAGTACTTCATATCTAACACCACAGTGTTATCGGTAATTCAATTACCATTTCACGTTCAAATCTAATTAAAGATTTAACTATCGCCTGGAGTAAAACTGGTGATACTCCATTCTCGATCTTTTCAATCTAATTAAAGATTCATTAAAACTCCACTTAGTTTTAATCGTTATCTGGGTTAAAGAATCAGTGTCATTTAAAACACGATCCACGATAAACCCAAAATCACATTCCATTAATTATCGGGTTAAAGAACAAGTGTTATTTAAAACACTGTTCACGATAAACCCAAAAATCAATACCAATTCAATTCCAATTAAATATCGTTCAATTGGTACACTTCATTAAATCTAAATAGAAAGATTTAATCATTTCTCAACTGGGTTCAAGAACAGTGTTAGTGAAGACACCATTCACGACAAACCCAAAACACATTCGTTATTCAATACAAGGCTCTGAATAGAAAATATATCGGCTTATATTCAATATCAAATTCTACGACTAACAAATGTCGTATTGGAAATAACGATATAAATATATCTTTCAAATTTCCATAACAACACCTGTATAATCACGAATTCCAACATCGAAATATTCCGAAGAAAATTTCGATTCAAATCCACTCCAATGCAATCATTGGATATTCTGGTTATTTTTAAAACCATTTCAAATTCAATTTATTTATTTAAAAATAAATAGAATTATAATTCTAGTTCAAAACTAGTTCATTTCGATAAAAATCTATTTTTATCTTTTCAAATATGGAGTTTTTCATCCCAAATCTTCACAAATCATTTCTTATGATTTTACACAAATTATTACTATTTTTAATAATTTTATCAAGGCCCGTACAGTCGATTTCCATCAATGGCCATCGAACTGCACTTACAGCGACCTTTTCCAAATTTGATTTGGACGTAACTCCAAATCCAACCGTTAGATTTTTAATTTCTAACATTCATTAGAAAGCTCTTTTCGATACGAACCCAACGGTTCCGGTTTTAGGAGAATCCGACGGTCGGATCTCCCGTAATGTCCGTTTGAAATAAATGGTCGAAATTCACGAACTGCCGCGGCGCGGCGCGTTCTATTCAGGCCATTATATTATATATATATAATATATATAATATATATTTCGTCGATTTCTATTTAAAACGAATTATATAAATAGTTTTAAATTCGTTTCAAAAGCAATTTCAACTTCCGTTTCAATTCAAATCAAAATTGAATTCTTCTTTATAAATTCGTTTTAAAATTCACTTCTATTCAATTCAAATTTCAATTCAAATTTCAATTCAATTCGAATTCGTTTTCAATCCATTTCGAAATCGTTTTCACTTCAATTCATTTCGAAATCGTTTTCAATTCATTTCATTTCGAAATCGTTTTCAATTCAATTCATTTCGAAATCGTTTTCAATTCAATTCATTTCGAAATCGTTTTCAATTCAATTCATTTCGAAATCGTTTTCAATTCAATTCATTTCGAAATCGTTTAAAATCGATATAAATATCGTTCACGTCAAAATGGCGTCAATCTAATCATCACGGCTTCACATATTTCTATTTTCAAATATGCTATTTCAAATATTTCCTATTATCAAAATATTCTTTATTTTCACGATTGGAATGAGGCCCAATCAATTACCATATAAAGTTAATTATATGGATTTTCATACAACACATGTATATAATAGCAACGATAAATAATCAACCATCAACCAAAGTGCACTACACTGTATAAGCATCAAATATAGGTATCTAATGCTTATAACAGCCTGCCAATCAATCGATTGACATATTTAATCAATCAGGATGAGTGAACTTCAAATTTCATCCTAACACCCATGTGGGGTTTCAAACAAGCAAACACAGATTTGTATTCGTGCAGTTGGGCGATGTGTAAAATTTATCGTCCCAATCAATGTCATTCAAATAGGTGTACATAAACAAACCGTCCGGTTTATAAATGAATATTTTATTTTATTCACTTCACGTTAAAAATTATATTTTTAACGACAAAACATTTTATTTCAACATATGAATTTCTATTCAATTCATTCTTTAAATAAAATGATATTTTTATTTTTCTAACTCATTTTTTTTAGAAAATTTCGGCAGCATAACGGCACGATACTAGAAACGGGACGAGGCCTAGCCTTATCCCCGGTCTAGTGAAGGCCCACGCCATTCACACATCAATCATATCAATTTCATTCCACCAAACAATTCAAATCAACCCAAACAATCTAACTAACAACACATCCAAACAAACAAGTCCATGGTCTGTGGACGATTGTGTCGGGTGCTACTAAACACCGTCTGCATCCTAGTATATATATATATAACTAGAAAAATAAATTGAAAGGTGAGAAATTCTCACATATAGCTATCCAGGCTCCACGGCACTTCATTGATAGAAATCTTCATCGCTATCGCATCTTCGTCATCTTCGTTGCCCGTAGCCACTACATATATAAAAATCACACATTTTTATATTCTCTGATGTCTTTAAAATAAAAATTACATTTTTATTTATTCACTTTCAATTTAAAAATCATATTTTTATAATTACTTCATATATTTAAAAATCGAATTTTTACTACTATGTTATATAGATAAAAATTATATTTTTATCATGCTATTTTCCATATAAAGATTTCGCCTTTCTAAAATATAGTTTTCGCCTTTATAAAAACATAGACTTCGCCTTTTCAAATTTAAAGATTTCATCTTTATAAAAATCTCATTTTTATTTTTCTACACATATAAAGATAATATTTTTAATATTCTTATCTTGTAAAAATTATATTTTTACTTTTCTACTTAAACAAAATCATATTTTTACACCTCCTATATAGTAAAGATTATATTTTTAATATTTTAAAAGTATAAAAATCATATTTTTCCTATGCTAAAAATTATATTTTTACATGAATAAAAGTCCTATATTTCCAATTCTTAAAATCGTATATTTTATCATATAAAAATCCTACCTTTTTATTTTTAAAAATCATTGCTTTTTAATACTATAATATTTATAAAAACGGATTTTAAATTTATGCTAAAAAAATCAATTACTTTATATATAAATGAATAAAAATAAAATACCAAAAACTTACAGTTCTAGAGAGGGGGGGGGGATCGGTTTCACGGCTTCGGATGGAAGAGGAGAGCGAAGGGAGGGGGAAGGCGAGTTGGCCAGAGGAGGGGGTGCTGGGGCGTTCGACGGTGGAGGGGGTAGGCCAGAGGCGGGCTTCTCGAGCGCTGTCGCGATAAGGGCTCGATTCGGGTGGCGTCGAGATGGGGCTCCGCGATGAAGATAGGGTGGTGGCGTGCGATCGTGGGCGGCGCGATGGTCGGCTCCCCAGGAGGCGCGACGCAGCTTTTTGATTTAGGGTTTTTTTTTCCTCTTTTGTTTCTGTTAAATGAAGTCGGGGGGCCAGGAAGATAAAGGGGAGAGGGAATTAAAAATATTTTTATTATTTAATTTCGTAAAAAGGTTGACTTTTACATACGACCTCGAAACGAGGCCCACCGCCTGTCGTCCATAGCGTTTTACCCCCATTCCGAACACAATGGGATATGTTTCGTAGGCCGATTTGATTGTTTTGATCAGTTTCCCTTGAATTTACATTTAAATCACTATATTGAATTTTAAACGTACATTTCAAATTACCGGGGTCACATACTAACTAGAAAAATTCCAGAAAAATATTTTCTAGCTTCGTATTGACGATACGGTCCTAACAAAACTAGTTTCGTCGAATTCTGAGACCATCTGAAAAATGGCCATTTTCCAGTCGATTAAAATCAACTAAAACTGGTCAAACGCGTTTTCCTTCACCACGCTCACATATTGATTCGAAAAATCATGAAATTTGAAACCTAGCAATAACTTTACACCACGGACCCAACAAAACTGGTTTCGTCGAAATCCGAGGTCGTTTGCAAAATTGCTATTTTTAAGGGCCTTATATATATAAAAATATATATAAATTCCACAGCGACTATTTCTAATTTTAAACTGGACATATCTTATCATTTCTAAGATGAAATCTCAGTTTGTTAACTTCGTTACAAAGATATAGTTATACAGATTCAAATATTTCTTGTTTCGTTCAATTCTGACTTATATTGAATTCTGTATATTCATTTGAAATTAGAAATCGAATTTTCGAACTACCGCGCCATTTTCAATTCCTTTTATAATTATATATAATTATTATATATTCTAACGACGACGTATATAATATATACGTTCTAATTATATTCAAAATAAATTTCTCGTCGATATTATTTAAAATAATTCATTTTAAATATCCAAATTCGCTAAAATTGCCAAAATAAAAATTTCAAACTGGCTCGCATTTTACGGGTTGTTACAATAAGGAAGAAGATTGACACTGGCACCAAGGTCGAGTAGGGCACAAGAGATATGGGTGTTTCCTATTTTGCAATCAATCGTAGGGCAGCCAGGGTCTTTGTACTTGACTGGGGTAAGATTCGAAAGAACAGAGCTTGTATTCGCAGTTAGAAAGGCGGTTTTTGGGACATTAGTCGCACGTTTTTGTGTGCACAATTCCTTAAGACATTTGGCATATTGAGGAATTTGTTCAATTGTGTCTAAAAGAGGAATGTTCACATGGACTTGTTTGAAAATTTCCAAAATTTTATCGAAATTTGCCGCTTTCTTCTTATTATTGAGTCTATGTGGAAATGGAGCTATTGGTTTTTCGTCTCTGTGATGAGTTTCATTATTCGAGGAAGAAGGTTTATCCAAGGAAATAGAAGGTGGTAAGGTCGTAGAAGATGGAATGTTGGTATTGCCAACATTAATTTTCGAAGGTGGGTCGGGTTTGCCGACACTGGAAGAAGAATTGTTGGGATTGCCAACATTTAAGGAAACTTGAGCTTTAGAAGAATTGGCATTCGAATCCAATGGGTGATCATCAAGATTAGGGATTGGGGTCGAGTTAGAAGGTTCGTCAGGGTCGCCCACGTTATTATCAATCCTCTTTCCAGATCGAAGGGTTGTAATTGCGTTGACTGGATTATGGTTTTCGTCCTCACAAGAATTTACAGCACGAGAGTTATATTTTGGATTCACCTCAGGTTGACTAGGAAACTTTCCTTTCTCTTTATTTTTCATTAGTTCTTTCAGCATACTCATCATTTGGTCGAGTTTAGCGTCGTGTGAGTTCATTTTAGCTTCGTGAGAGTTCAACTGTTTTTCTAAACGCACAATTTCTTGCGACGGTTGAGAAGGTTGAGAGGATTGGTTTGATGATTGAAAGTTGGGGTGCCTATAAGGTTGTTTGGATTGAGATGTTGTTTGAGAGGTTTGAGAAATTGGAGGTGGAGCTTGATAATTTGGATTTGGAATAAAGGGTTGCACGTGAGATGGGTTAGCCGAATTATTGGGGTTTGACCAAGAAAAAATTGGGTTGTTCCTCCAACCAGGATTGTATGTGGATGAGTAAGGATTATTTTGAGCTATTGCATTAGCTTGGTCCTGAGAGTAATAGTGGGGTAGCCCTTCTCCGGCTTGAGGAGTTTGATTTTCTAAGGGAATTTGACTTAGGTCCACGACATGCACTCCTCTAGTAGAAGTACGAATGGGAACACGAATTGATTCCCATTGCATGTCCTTTTCAGAATAATCTTCTAAGAATTTCCAAGCTTCATCGGCCGTCTTAGACATAAAGTCTCCTCCACACATTGATTCTAATTGAGTTCTAGTCTGATAGTTTAGCCCTTCATATGCAATTTGACATAAGTGGTCTTTTAGAATTCCATGATGAGGACAACTATATAATAGTTGGTTGAATCTTTCAAAGTATTTTGAAAAAGTTTCCCCCTCATTTTGACAGAATTGGTTTATCTCAGTTCGAATTTTTAGAGTTTTATGGAAAGGGAAAAACTTTTCCAAGAATGCAGTGACAAATGCATCCCAACTTCTTATGGAATGTTTTGGAAGAGAATTTAGCCATCTTTTAGCGCTTTCAAGTAGTGTAAATGGAATTAGCCTCAGCTTGATCGATTCGTTAGACAATTGTTGCATTTTTGTTGTGGACGCATACAATTCAAATTCACTTAGAAATTCATAAGCATTTTCAGACCCAGTAAATTTTGGTACCCCTTGAATAAAAGAGTGTTTTAGTTCAAAATTGTTTCCTTCAGCTGGCGGGAACACGATGACAGAGGGTTGGACGGTCCTAGTTGGATAACATCGATCACGAAGAGACAAGGGTCTATCCATTTGGATATTGAGATTTTGAAAATTTTGATTTATTTGATTTTGATCCCCAAAGTTTGGAAAGTTGTGATTCACTTGATTTTGATCCAACTCGGTTGGAAAATTTTGGTTGATTCGAGAACCCCTAGGAGAATTTTGTTGGCTAACACTTTTTTCACTCATTGTTGTTAAATGCAAGCACAGAAATCTGCTACAATGAAATTTTCTGTCCTTATTGGCTCCTAACCCAAAATTATGAAGTGACGCATTTGATTACTTAGATCAAAAGATTTCTCATCCAGTTAACGGACTGGTGTTATCGGTGCACCAGGAATCACCCTAGCAATGCAGCCGAAGGTTTAAGTACCTTCAGAGTAACAACCGATATAATATTTACGAATCACCGTAATATTTATAAACGGCTATTTCTCTGCCGTAGTCTAGACACCAAGAAATAATTCATTCCAAATGAATCAACTACCACAATACAATTAAGCCCTAGATGAGCCCGTGACTCCCTTAAGTCCAACGTCTAGCCGTTATTATTAGTTAGATTCTACGATGAAATGCAATTTGTGGGCTAAGGAAAGGGTGATGAAATCCCTCACCTTATGTGAATTGGGGTATTGCCCGTAACAGAATGAATAAAAAGTGCAGAAATAACAACAATCACACAATTTAATTGCAGAAATTAAAAATTTTACATTCAAGCCGCTGCCCCTACAGAATTTTTTACAACAATTGTCTATATATTTTTTTTCTTTGCAGCAGAGCACCTGTAGAGTTAAAAGAAATTTACAGTGGGGTATGGCTGTCCGTCCAGAGAATTTGAGTAGTGTTCACGCTATTCAACTCCACTGTTTTGCTATTTGAGATTGGTTGGCCCTTGAATTTCCTGTTCGTCTGCTTGGATCTATTTTTGCTTTTCACCTTGGTCTTTGAAATTTTTTTTTGTTTTTTTTTGGTTTTATTGGATAGCAAACAAAATAGCAAAAGGGAAAAAAATACTTAAACCCAATAATAAAAAAATGAACTAAACTGAGTTCAAAAGGAGATTTAAAAAAAATAAAAATAAATAAATAACATAAAAATTGCGGCTTGAAATCAACTCAGACAAACAATTAAAATAAGCCTAGTCAAAATTTCAAATTACAGACAAGCAAACCACCAAATATAACACAAGGCAAAAGAGGCGCACTAAAGTATTAAAATCAAAACAAGGTCTCCATTCACTAAATACAGCTCACATACCAAAAACCACGCAATTAAATGACACCCCCGAAACCTTATTTTCTTTATTTGATCTATATAAGACAAGGCAACCACAAATTATCACCCAGAAAACAAAAGGAATGAAACCTAAAAACTCTCGCCGCCCCTTTTGTTTGTAAACAATCAAACCCCAAAGAAGGAAGATCAGAAACTCACGCCTTCTTGTTTCAGAAACAAAATCACGCCTTCCTTTGATTTTCAAGACCAGAAATTCGAACTCAAGGTTTTTTTTTTCTGTCTATTGTTTGAATCGGGTTTGGAATATTGGGGTAATTCAAATCAGTGTAGGGTTGATAGTCACGGGCTTTGGTGAGGTTGTTGTGGAGTCCGATTTGAATCGACTGTGAAGTAAGGGATGATGAGGGTTCGAGCGCTGATGTCTGAGTGTGATGAACGTTGAAGCAGATGGTTGAGGCAGTGCGAAGTGGTGAAGGGAAGTCTGGAATTGAGTGATGTACTAGGCAGGACAGGGTTGATTACGTTGTTAACGGTTTGGAATCGGGTGGACTGTTGCGGCTTGTTGAAGGGAGCAGTAGGAGTTGATAAAATTTTGAGGTGAATGGCGATGTGGTATGATTCGTGGTGTTGGGTATGGATTGAACGGTGATTGAAGATTGGCAGAGCGGCAGGTTGTTGTGAAGAAGGTAATGGCAAGAGTTGTTTGTGGAGTGATCTTGCTGTAGGACAAAAGGAATTGGACTTGGTGATGTTCACTGGATGTTTGTCAAGTCAGAGAAGACGCGATGAATTGGATAGGTTCTGGTGGTGGGGTCTTGACTGTATTGATTGTAGAGGATGATCTGCTACGTGAAGAGAATGATGGATGTTGTTGAAGATGAAGGATGCGTGAGGCTCTGATGTGACGTTGTGTTGGTGGGTTTGGAGACTTGTGGTGATTCTGATGAAGTTGTGAAGAAGGGGGGAGATGGTTTTTGGCTTGGAAATGGAAAAGCTTGAATTCGATGTGTGTGTGGTTGGACTAAAAGAGTGGTGATGGGGAGTTTGTTGCAGTGTTGATCGGAGAGGGGCTTTGTGGGTTTATGTGGACAGATGAGTAATTTGGCAGAGAGAGATTTTTATTTTTATTTTCTGTAGAGGGAAAGAGATTTGAGAAAGGAACAAAGAATTGTAAAAGGGGAAAAATCAGGGAAAAAAAGGAAATAGAAAATTGATTTTTTTATGGACTTGTAAATAAAAAGAAAAGCTATGTACTAAAATTAGGAAAGAAATAAACGAAATTGAAAGATTTTTTTTCTTGTTTTGGAGATTGTAATATCAATAAATGGTATCCAACGAGTTTTTATTTATTTATTTTACTAAACAAAAACAAAAACAAGAAGAAAATAAAATGAAATAAAAATAAAAATAAAAACTAACACGAATCAGAAATTAAATAAATAATGAAATTTAACTGTTACCTCCCCGGCAACGGCGCCAAAAACTTGATCGTCGCTAATCTATGAATCAGAAAAGCGCAACATTTAAATTAAATTCTGCAAGCATACAGGTGTGTAGCATACAGGTCGAACACAGGGAGGTGTAATTAAAAATTATTATTTATTTATTCTTGGGCGAGTTAGGCAGAATTTGGAGTTGTTTTTAATGTTGTTGAAATTACTCTGAATCTGAATCTAATCAGTATCAAATTCAACAATTGAAAAGAAAAGAAACAATTACTAGAAAAAAAGAAAATAACAACTAGAACAACAACAGAGAATTAAAAAGCAGAATTGCCATTGAATCTAATCGAACGGACAATAGCTAACAAGCAGTAATAAAAGACAATAACAATGTGTTCTACCAAAACTAATTGGATAGATACACAAATTGTTATGAAAGAAAAAGAAAGAAAACTAAAATGAAGAAAACCTTTTTTTTATTAATAAATGAGAATACAGAATAATGGAGATGCCCGTTACAATGGGTATACATGTGTTTATATAGGCGAACTGAAAAACACTAATCCTCTAATGGGCCATGACTCAACCTCTTGAAAATAATATATTCACAAAAAGAGATAAGATAAACTTGAAATATTCCATGCAGCTTTCCTCTTTTGATTGGTCATGTGGCAAATTGATTGGCATTTTCCAAGAGATTTGAAGTTGATTGGTAAATTGATTGACATTTTGATTGGCATCTATCTAATCAAATCTTCATCTTTATGGAGAGTAAAAATGTAAGATTCCCTTTGATTTATCTATGAAGAATACTTCCAATTCTTGAAATATTTATTAGTATATATCATATATTCATACATATGAACATATATATACACCATAAATCACTAATCCATAAATTCTTCAAAGCAAGGGAGGCAGTGTGAACGCGTTCCATTCTTCAGCAAAAAAGAGAGTTTGATGGGAATCAAACCCAGGTCTTTCTGTACAGATTTCCATGCCTTAACCAATGTGCTACGGCTTCCTTTGTGATTGAAAACTTGTTGAGATGGGAAAGTAGCTTCTTTTTCTTATCAGTGGTCTTTTATTTAATGAAGGAGACAATTAATCAATGACCTGTAAAAACACACAAAATACCCAAAGTATCATTTATTTATATACAATAAAGATAAGATATAAGCATAAAAATAAACACATTTCTGTGCTAATCACAAAACATAGCAAAAAGGTGAGTTAAAATCAAATATAGTTTAATGGCGTCCTCCTTCATTAATGACGTTTTCGACTTCGTGACGTCGACTTCTAACTTTCTCCAATCCGGTTCTTCTGATCAGCCGCCCCCACAAAATACTCACGTGCCATCTTTCAAAGAAATTTTATTAAAGAAATCAGCTCCAGTTCTCGTTTTCAAGAAAAAGAAATCATTCTTAGATCCAGCCGATTTGCATTCCTCGTTCTTGCGGAATATCAAATCAAGGAAATGGCGTTTTCGATGCGGTGATTTTGGCCATTGGATCAAAGAGTGTCGAAAAGGTATCATCTGTTTTAAATGCAAGAAAACAGGGCATAAAGGGTATCAATGCTCATTAGTGAATTCGCAAAAGAAAACTACTCAAAAGATAAAAATGATGGCTGGTAACGAAGTTCATATTTCTCAGTTTTCTGCTGATGATGATCTTGATAGGCTGAATTTTTGGGCTATTATCTCAATCGTGAAGGGCGAATACTCGATTAATCATATGGAGCAGTGTCTAAAGAAGGAAGTTGGCCATCTTCATCGATGGGTTTGGAATGTCAAGCGATTTAACAATGATTATGTGGTCAAATTCCCTAGGAACTTCTTGGATTGGGAATATTTTTTGCTTAATGAGAGAGGGTCATTATGTTTACGTCTATGGAGTTTGCGCTTCAATTCGATGGACTACAACAAAAAAGCTCTTTAACAATAGGTAAAAAGCATTGTAAAAG
This sequence comes from Allium sativum, assembly GCA_030737875.1. Taxonomy (NCBI): domain Eukaryota; kingdom Viridiplantae; phylum Streptophyta; class Magnoliopsida; order Asparagales; family Amaryllidaceae; genus Allium; species Allium sativum. The sequence goes on along the minus strand of CM060916.1, from coordinate 91,488,228 downwards.
CGTATTAACAACATTTTTCCCACCATTTTGATATCCATAGTTGCATAAAATTTGCATTTTTTACATCACTTATTAAATGTTGCATAGACCGTTGTATATGATATATTCACGACACATTTGTACTATGGCACACTTTCCATATATCAATTAGAAAACATTAAATGATTACCTTTACATGTTGTAAAATTGAATTTTTTACAATGTAGCATAAACATAAATAAATTTCTTCTATGTTGATTGTAAATGTTGTGTTTTATTCTTTCAATGTTTTATACTAGTCGTACATATAATTATATTTCTTAAATAGTAAGGAAAAAGGTATCATGTGCAACATTTTCGAAAACCCATGACTGGACCTTCTACATCATTTTATTTCTGAAATCTTAATATAATCATGGTTAACAAATGTTGTAGATATAACATTCCCAACCTTTTCAAACTGTTATTCAACGTGATATTTATAACACTGCATAAAGTAATCCATAAAATAAGAAGATACATTTTATATAACATTTCACAGCATCCATTGGATCATCTGTTGCATCCCCACCTTCCTTTATCCAAGGGTGCTTTGATATTTCAACTACAGTAAGTCGCTGTTTTGGATCTGCTTGCAGCAATTTGTTAACCAAATCTTTACCAGAGCTAGATATAGAGGGCTAAGGGTCAGATATGTGTAGTCAATATCGTCCTTTAGAATAGCCTCAAAAAACCTTGTTCATTGTCTGCTCAAAATGGAAGCACGGCTGCCAAAAGAATATAGAATGTTATCCCATCACTCCAAATATCATCCTCTGGTCCATAACATTTTCTTAATATTTTAGGTGCAACATAAAATGCACTACCCACAAGCTCTGTAAATCATCTCCAAGCTTGAAGAAAGTAGACAGCCCAAAATCAGCGATCATCAGAACAAAATCCTCTTCTGTGGTTAGAAATAAAAAATTCTCGGGCTTCAAATCCCTGTGCATAACACCCAAACCATGACATTGAAAAATCAAATGAGACATGTAATAACCCGGAAATTCTGAGCCAGTTTAAATTTTTTTTATTTTGGCAATTTTAGCGAATTTTGAATATTTAAAATGAATTATTTTAAATAATATCGATGAGAAATTTATTTTGAATATAATTCGAACGTATATATTTATACGCGTCGTTGTTAGAATATAAATATTTATATATAATTATAAATAGAATTGAAAATGGCGCGGTAGTTCGATAATTCAATTTCAAACTTCAATTGAATGTACCGGGTGCAAAACAATCCGGATTTTAGTGAAACCAAAAATAATAGGATCTATTTGATAATATCTTTCCAACGAATCCGAAAAATCGAAATTTCATAGCTGGAATCAAAAGATATGTCCAGTTGAAAATTCTGAATAGTCGCTATGGAATTCAGGCCCTTAAAAATGGGAATTTTGCAAACGTCCTCGGATTTCGACGAAACCACTTTTGTTGGATCCGCAGTGTCAGATTATTGCTAGATTCCAAATTTCATAATTTTTCGAATCAATATGTGAGCGTTGCAAAGGAAAACACGTTTGACCAGCTTCAGTTGATTTTAATCGACTGGAAAATGGCCATTTTTCGAACGGTCTCAGAATTTGACGAAACTAGTTTTGTTAGGACCGTATCGGCAATACGAAGCTAGAAAATATTTTTCTGCAATTTATAGAGTTCGTATGTGACCCCAGTAAATTGAAATGCGCGTTCAAATTCAATATATAGAGTTATATGTTGATTTCAACGGAAACTGATCGAAACGATCGAATCAGCTTGTGATACATATCCCACTGTGTTTGGAACGGGGGTAATTAGCTATGGACGATAGGCGGTGGGCCTCGTTTCGAGGTCGGAATAAAAAGTTTCTTTTTGAAATAATTAAATAAAAAAATAGAAAACCCTCACCCCTCTCTCCCTATTACCTCGTTGGCCCCCCTTTCACGTTTCAATTCAGAAATTAAAAGGAAAAAAAAAGAAAAAAAAAAGAAAATCGAAATCGCCGCCCGCACCCCCCCTCCCCGACGAGCCGCCGCGCCCCAAGGCGATCGCCGCCCGCACCTTACCCCCTCCCTCCAGTCCCGCTTCCCTCCTCCTGAGACCACGAGCCCCCCTCTCGAATCAAACCCGCGCCCAGGCTCCCCCCCTAAACCCATCCGCCCCTCCGCCGCCTGCTAGAGGGCCCACCACCTCTGACCGCCCCTCTGAACTCCCTCCCGACCACCAGCAAGGCGCAGCAGCACCCCACGCCCCTTCTCCGACTTCGGTAGTGAGTTCTTCGTTTTTTTATTTTATTTTATCTTTTTATAATATATATAATCTCTATAGAATGGTCATACAAGAAAGAAAGGATCTTTTATTGTAGAGAGTTCAAAATATAATTTTTTATGATATGTAGAAGTTAAAAATATATTTTTTATCGCATGTAAAGGTTGAAAATATAATTTTTATATTATGTAGATAATAAAAATGTGATTTTTATATTATAGAAGAAATAAAAATATAATCTTTATTGTTGAAAAGACGATATTTTTAAATATGAAAAGACGATATTTTTAAATATGAAAAGACGATATTTTTAAATATGAAAAGACGATATTTTGATATAAGTAGTGAAGTAAAAATATGATTTTTACTTCGATAAAATATAACTTTTATATTGTAGAAGGATAAAAATATGATTTTTACATGGTAGGAACTATAAAAACATAATCTGTATAAGATAGAGGATAGTAAAAATATCACCTTTATATAGGTAGTGAAATAAAAATTGAATCTTTATATGTGAAAAGGCGAAGTCTTTATATATAATAGCGAAGTAAAAATTGGATTTTTATATATAATAGCGAAGTAAAATTCGATTTTTATATATTGAATAACGAAGTAAAAATTCGATTTTTATATATTGAATAGCGAAGTAAAAATACGATTTTTATATATTGAATAGCGAAGTAAAAATTCGATTTTTATATATTGAATAGCAAAGTAAAAATTAGATTTTTATATATTGAATAACAAAGTAAAAATTCGATTTTTATATATTGAATAGCGAAGTAAAAGTTCGATTTTTACATATGTATAGAATAAGGGCAACGAAAGTGATAAAAAGGCGAGGACGATGAAGATTTCTATCAATGAAGAGACGTGGAATTGGGATAGCTATTGGTGAGAATTTCTCACTCTTCAATTTATTTTCTAGTTATATATATATACTAGGATGCAGACGGTGCTTAGTAGCACCCGACACAATCGTCCACAGACCATGGACTTATTTGTTTGGTTGTGTAGTTGGTTAGATTATTTGGTTTGAATTGAATTGTTTGGTGAAATGAATGGATTTGATTGATGTGTGAATGGCGTGGGCCTTCACTAGACCGGGGATAAGGCTAGGCCTCGTCCCGTTTCTAGTATCGTGCCGTTTTGCCGCCGAAATTTTCTAAAATAAGTTAGAAAAATAAAGAAATCATTTTATTTAATAAATGAACTAAATAGAATATTTTCATAGGTTGAATAAAATGTTTTATCGTTAAAAATAAAATTTTTAACGTGAAAGTGAATAAATAAATGTTTATGAACAAATCGGCCGATTTGTTTATATACACTGATTTGACTGATATTGATTGGGTCGATAAATTTTACACATCGCCCAACTGCACAACTAAAATCTGTGTTTGATTGTTTGAAACCCCACACGGGTGTTGGGATGAAATTTGAAGTTCACTCATCCTGATTGATTAAATATGTCGATCGATTGATTGACAGGCTGTTATAAGCGTTAGATATCTATATTTGATGCTTATACAGTGTAGTGCACTTTGGTTGATGGTTGATTATTTTTCAATGCTATTATATACGTGTGATGTATGAAAATCCATATAATTAACATTATATGGTGATTGATTGGGCCTCATTCCAATTTAGAAAATAAAGAATATTATAAAATAAAGGTTCATGTGTTGACCGTACTCATCCGTTGAGATTAGTCATGTGTTGAACGAAATATTTTAATAATAAAATTTACATCTTTATCATATATAAAATATATTAAATAACAAAAAGAGTCACACGTGGATAGTACTCATTCGTTGAGATTAGTCGTGTGTTGACAAAAATATAGATTCACGTATTGAATAGGACAAATATTCAATTATTGAATAGAATAATGGAATTATTGAAATATATAAAGCCGTGTTGATTAGAGATGCGCTATTTTGACGCGAACGATATTTATATCGATTATATTCGTTTTTATATTTGAATTGAATCGAATAGAAAACCAATTTGAATTGAATATGAAACGAATTCGAAATGAATTGAATATAAAACGAATATGAATTGAATATAAAACGAATTTGAATTGAATTGAAAACGAATTCGAATTGAATTGAAAAGAAAACGAATTCGAATCAAATTAAAATCGATTTGAATTGAAATCAAATAGAACTGAAAGTAAAAAGAATTTATAATAGAAAATTCAATTTTGATTTGAATATGAAATGGAAGTTGAAATTGTTTTTGAAACGAATTTAAAACTATTTATAAAATTCGTTTTAAATAGAAATCGACAAAATATATATTATATATATTATATATATAATATAATGGCCTAAATAGAACGCGCCGCGCTGTGGTAGTTCGTGAATTTCGACCATTTATTTCAAACGGACACTACGGGAGATTCGACCGTCGGATCCTCCTAAAACCGGAACCGTTGGGTTCGTATCGAAAAGAGCTTTCTAATGAATATTAGAAATTTAAAATCTAACGGTTGGATTTGGGGATACGTCCAAATCAAATTTGGAAAAGGTCGCTGTAAGTGCAGTTCGATAGCCGTTGTTGGAAATCGACTGTACGGGCCTTGATAAAATTATTAAAAATAGTAATGATTTGTGTAAAATCATAAGAAATGATTTGGGTAAAATTGGGATGAAAAACTCCATATTTGAAAAGATAAAAATAGTTTTTTATCGGAATGAACTAGTTTTGAACTAAAATTAAAACCCATTTATTTTTAAATAAATAAATTGGATTTGAAATGAATTGTAAATAGAATTGATGTGGGTTTATCGCGAACAGTGTTTTAAATAACACCAGTTCTTTAACCCGATAATAAATAGAATGTGATTTGGGTTTGTCGTGAACTGTATTTTAAATGAAATTAGTTCTTTAACCCAGTAAAAGGAATTTTAACGAATCTGCAATTAGATTGGTATGTGAATTTATAATCTAAATTATCAAATTTAGAAAGTGAGCGAGAATGGAGTATCACCAGTTTTTTCTCTAAAGCGATAGTTAAATCTTTAATTAGATTTGAACGTGGAATGGTAATTAATTTTACCGACAACATTGTGGTGTTAGATATGGAGTATTACCAGTTTTGCTTCATGGGATGAATAGGTTGGGATTGGGAAATAAAATAAATAATTACTTCGGTGTGGTTCGCTAATCTCGACTAGTTTGGAAAACCATAATTTGGTTTGATATGACATCCAAAGGAAGATTAAAGGATAAATTTTAAAGAATTTATCTTGGATAAAATCAATGGGAACCTTTCCCTAAGAATATGAAATTTAGAAACTAGCGGTTGGTTAGTTAAGAAGAATGGTTTCCTGGATATTGATCTGATGTTGGTTTCGGCCTTCGGGGTTAGTATTTGGGGAATTGCTCTCTTACTGATTTATGGTTAGTGACTAATGAATTGGAATGAGGCGTATGTTGTGTTTGTGTAACATTTGTTTTTAATATACGCGGGTTGTTCGGAAAGTCCGGGTTTATACCCATTCTGAATAACCGATTCGACGATATGTCGAAGATGAAGACGGTGGTTGAAGACCGGAAGTCTTCAATCGTTTGCGTGATTACTGATGATCTTGATTGGGTTGTACACCCAAGATGAGGGAATCAGTTGGTTGTCGTCCAGACGTACTTGGAGATCGATGGATATGCGAGGAAAGTGCCTCCGGTTTCGTTCAGACCCAGAACGAACTTGTAAATGGATTGTGTGTCTGACATTGGATTTTATTCTGTGTTGATTGATTTCTGTTAAATATATATCTGTTTGGCGGCGGAGAATTTATTCTTTTGCTTAATGCCCTTCTCTGAGATGTACGAGCTTAGAGGTTATATATCGATGGACATCAGACGCATGACATGAATTGCCTGTGTGGCATGCTGAGTTGCATGGATCAAGGCTTCTGTTGAAAAGCAAAGTCTTGTGGTTGATGATCAAAGCACGGCCTACGTGGCAGCTTTGTGTATAACGTGAATTCGCGAGCCTCACACCTCGGTATGAGTTAAAAACGGGATAAGGACTGCAGGGAGAGCACGACGTTTCTTTCTAGCTTTGGTGGTGTCAGTGACTTACCAGCCCTGACATTTATATACTTTTCACCTATGTGGTTGTTGGATGAGGCGCCTCGATTTTAGATCTGTAAGGACCGGGAAACGTGTGTTCAGGCATAATTAATCCTCAAACGTAAGAGAGGACCGGCCCTGAAGCATCCAGGGGTTACCCAGAGTGTGTAGTCCCGAGGCATTTGCTAGAGTGTCTCGAAGCGGAGAGGAGTTTGCCCCTTGCCTCGACTCATGACGGAAATCCAATTTCCAATACGTGTATTTCAGCTTTATTTATAGAGCCTAGTATGGCGACATAGTGGTATGGGGCACTTATGCCGTCTATGATTTATATTTATGATTGAAATTGTTTTGACACTATACACTTATTATAGTATCAAATGATTTGTTTTAAACGTAGCAAGCATGTTTGGCTATTATAAGGGAAAACCCTATCCTCCGGCTTGCGTTGCATTGTGTGATGGGACCTGGGTCTTATAATAGCTTCATTTTTCGAAAAAAGCATTGCGCTGTTTATTCTATGCACTGGTATTCTTGAGAGGAAACCCGTTTCGTGTTATACGGCGTGGTCCCTTGAATTACTCTCTTTTAAAATTGAATTAATAACTGTTTTAGTTCTCACACCAGTCACATGACTGACCTGGAGTTTATTGTTTTAACCTAAACTCTGGGTGCCCCTATTTTCCGCACGGGCAGCTAGTAGTTTTGGTTTTGTAGATTTATATTCACAGGATCCTGGTTTACAGCTGGAATGATATCCGGAAAGCTCTGTATCCGTATATCACATTCAGTTGTGTTTTATATTGTTTTTCCGCTGCTATGTAATTTATTGTAATCTCTGATATTTATCGAATGTAATTTATTCATTTATACTCTGTATATTCTTGTATCTGATGGAATTGTTGTAATAGCAATGAAATGTTCTTCCGCCTGCGTTCTTTTGTGTGTTGTTCTCAAGGTAATCCGGGCTTTCCTTCACTTGGAAGTTACGGGTCGCTACATTTGGTATCAGAGCTTTGGTTTACAAAACTCAGAGAACAAGGCACATTAGAACCATACGAAAGAATTCATCAGATATTGGATTAGTAATATCCAATTAGAATGACTCGTTAGATATAGGATCAGTGGTATCCTAGAACGAGTGTGAAGAGTATATTTGGCAAATGAAAACAATTTTGTTTTGAAAATTTAAACCATTTTATATGTATTTGAATATTTATTTATATTGAATTTGGACAATCTAGTATATAAAGGTTTTTCATATACGCATCATGAACGTATATTCGAAGTTTTAATATATTAGATAGATATAGAGTCACATTCTAGTCGCCCGGAGATGGTACTGATGATAGCACGTGCATCATCAGTATTTATGTTCGTGTTTCGAAGGTGTGATTTCTATATATTTCCATTAGACTGGTGTGAGAACCAAAACTAATATAGTTAGATTTATTGTTGTGAATTGGCATCAAAAACATGATTTTTAGTATATGTATCAAAATTATGAATTTGAAACTCTAGTTCACTAATTGATTGATGTTTGCGTTGTTTGTTTATTTGTTTGATAATTTTGAACCATTTAGCCTAATTGAATCAAATATTGAACTTTATTGAAATTGGTCACATTTGCTTGCATATACATATACTTACACTGAACAGGTCATAGCAAGGAGGCTAGAGCCGTAGAATAAAATTTGTTTGCCCGGCAAATAGGTACATGTTTACTGTAATTTACTGTTTTGTTTGGGTGCTAATGATTTTATGAGCCTATTGGCTAGCCGCTTGGCTTTTTCTTTTTCTTTTTGAGATCAGAAGGCCTATATGGCAATTTCGGGATTTTCCCGTGGCTCCCGGTGCAGGGGAGGTTATGGCGAAATTTTTCGAAAATTCCGGGTGTTAGCCAAATTTTTGAAAATTTGAAAATTCTCAGAAACTGAAAAGTTGGAGAATGGAAGCCAGATCGAACATAGAGTTAATTAATCAAACCACTTTCGACTTTGTTCCTTTTCGGGGACGAAAAGTTTTAAGTGGGGGAGATTGTAATAACCCGGAAATTCTGAGCTAGTTATTTTTTTTTATTTTGGCAATTTTAGCGAATTTTGAATATTTAAAATGAATTATTTTAAATAATATCGACGAGAAATTTATTTTGAATATAATTCGAACGTATATATTTATACGCGTCGTTGTTAGAATATAAATATTTATATATAATTATAAATAGAATTGAAAATGGCGCGGTAGTTCGATAATTCGATTTCAAACTTCAATTGAATGTACCGGGTGCAAAACAATCCGGATTTTAGTGGAACCAAAAATAATAGGATCTATTTGATAATATCTTTCCAACGAATCCGAAAAATCGAAATTTCATAGCGGGAATCAAAAGATATGTCCAGTTGAAAATTCTGAATAGTCGCTACGGAATTCAGGCCCTTAAAAATGGGAATTTACAAACGACCTCGGATTTCGACGAAACCACTTTTGTTGGATCCGCAGTGTCAGATTATTGCTAGATTCCAAATTTCATAATTTTTCGAATCAATATGTGAGCGTGGCAAAGGAAAACGCGTTTGACCAGCTTCAGTTGATTTTAATCGACTGGAAAATGGCCATTTTTCCAACGGTCTCAGAATTTGACGAAACTAGTTTTGTTAGGACCGTATCGGCAATACGAAACTAGAAAATATTTTTCTGCAATTTATAGAGTTCGTATGTGACCCCAGTAAATTGAAATGCGCGTTTAAATTAAATATATAGAGTTATATGTTGATTTCAACGGAAACTGATCGAAACGATCGAATCAACTTGCGATACATATCCCATTGTGTTCGGAATGGGGGTAATTAGCTATGGACGACAGGCGGTGGGTCTCGTTTCGAGGTCGGAATAAAAAGTTGCTTTTTGAAATAATTAAATAAATAAAATAGAAAACCCTCACCCCTCTCTCCCTATTACCTCGTTGCCCCCCCTTTCACGTTTCAATTTAGAAATTAAAAGGAAAAAAAAAAGAAAAAAAAACGAAATCGAAATCGCCTCCCGCACCCCCCCTCCCCGACGAGCCGCCGCGCCCCAAGGCGATCGCCGCCCGCACCTTCCCCCCTCCCTCCATTCCCGCTTCCCTCCTCCTGAGACCACGAGCCCCCCTCTCGAATCAAACCCGCGCCCAGGCTCCCCCCCTAAACCCATCCGCCCCTCCGCCGCCTGCTAGAGGGCCCACCACCTCTGACCGCCCCTCTGAACTCCCTCCCGACCACCAGCAAGGCGCAGCAGCACCCCACGCCCCTTCTCCGACTTCGGTAGTGAGTTCTTCGTTTTTTTATTTTATCTTTTTATAATATATATAATCTCTATAGAATGATCATACAAGAAAGAAAGGATCTTTTATTGTAGAGAGTTCAAAATATAATTTTTTATGATATGTAGAAGTTAAAAATATAATTTTTATCGCATGTAAAGGTTGAAAATATAATTTTTATATTATGTAGATAATAAAAATGTGATTTTTATATTATAGAAGAAATAAAAATATAATCTTTATTGTTGAAAAGACGATATTTTTAAATATGAAAAGACGATATTTTTAAATATGAAAAGACGATATTTTTAAATATTAAAAGACGATATTTTGATATAAGTAGTGAAGCAAAAATTTGATTTTTACTTCGATAAAAATATTACTTTTATATTGTAGAAGGATAAAAATATGATTTTTACTTGGTAGGAACTATAAAAATATAATCTGTATAAGATAGAGGATAGTAAAAATATCACCTTTATATAGGTAGTGAAACAAAAATTGAATCTTTATATGTGAAAAGGCGAAATCTTTATATATAATAGCGAAGTAAAAATTGGATTTTTATATATAATAGCGAAGTAAAAATTCGATTTTTATATATTGAATAACAAAGTAAAAATTCGATTTTTATATATTGAACGGTGAAGTAAAAATTCGATTTTTATATATTGAATAGCGAAGTAAAAATTCGATTTTCATATATTGAATAGCGAAGTAAAAATTAGATTTTTATATATTGAATAACAAAAGAAAAATTCGATTTTTATATATTGAATAGCGAAGTAAAAGTTCGATTTTTACATATGTAGAGAATACGGGCAACGAAAGTGATAAAAAGGCGAGGACGATGAAGATTTCTATCAATGAAGAGACGTGGAATTGGGATAGCTATTGGTGAGAATTTCTCACTCTTCAATTTCTTTTCTAGTTATATATATATACTAGGATGCAGACGGTGCTTAGTAGCACCCGACACAATCGTCCACAGGCCATGGACTTGTTTGTTTGGTTGTGTAGTTGGTTAGATTATTTGGTTTGAATTGAATTGTTTGGTGAAATGAATGGATTTGATTGATGTGTGAATGGCGTGGGCCTTCACTAGACCGGGGATAAGGCTAGGCCTCGTCCCGTTTCTAGTATCGTGCCGTTATGCCGCCGAAATTTTCTAAAATAAGTTAGAAATATAAAGAAATCATTTTATTTAATAAATGAACTAAATAGAATATTTTCATAGGTTGAATAAAATGTTTTATCGTTAAAAATAAAATTTTTAACGTGAAAGTGAATAAATAAATATTTATGAACAAATTAGCCAATTTGTTTATATACACTGATTTGACTGATATTGATTGGGTCGATAAATTTTACACATCGCCCAACTGCACAACTAAAATCTGTGTTTGATTGTTTGAAACCCCACACGGGTGTTGGGATGAAATTTGAAGTTCACTCATCCTGATTGATTAAATATGTCGATCGATTGATTGACAGGCTGTTATAAGCGTTAGATATCTATATTTGATGCTTATACAGTGTAGTGCACTTTGGTTGATGGTTGATTATTTTTCAATGCTATTATATACGTGTGATGTATGAAAATCCATATAATTAACATTATATGGTGATTGATTGGGCCTCATTCCAATTTAGAAAATAAAGAATATTATAAAATAAAGGTTCATGTGTTGACCGTACTCATCCGTTGAGATTAGTCATGTGTTGAACGAAATATTTTAATAATAAAATTTACATCTTTATCATATATAAAATATGTTAAATAACAAAAAGAGTCACACGTGGACAGTACTCATTCATTGAGATTAGTCGTGTGTTGACAAAAATATAGATTCACGTATTGAATAGGACAAATATTCAATTATTGAATAGAATAACGGAATTATTGAAATATATAAAGCCGTGTTGATTAGAGATGCGCTATTTTGACGCGAACGATATTTATATCGATTATATTCGTTTTTATATTTGAATTGAATCGAATAGAAAACCAATTTGAATTGAATATGAAACGAATTCGAAATGAATTGAATATAAAACGAATATGAACTGAATATAAAACGAATTTGAATTGAATTGAAAACGAATTCGAATTGAATTGAAAAGAAAATGAATTTGAATCAAATTAAAATCGATTTGAATTGAAATCAAATAGAACTGAAAGTAAAAAGAATTTATAATAGAAAATTCAATTTTGATTTGAATTTGAAATGGAAGTTGAAATTGCTTTTGAAACGAATTTAAAACTATTTATAAAATTCGTTTTAAATAGAAATCGACAAAATATATATTATATATATTATATATATAATATAATGGCCTGAATAGAACGTGCCGCGCTGCGGTAGTTCGTGAATTTCGACCATTTATTTCAAACGGACACTACGGGAGATCCGACCGTCGGATCCTCCTAAAACCGGAACCGTTGGGTTCGTATCGAAAAGAGCTTTCTAATGAATATTAGAAATTTAAAATCTAACGGTTGGATTTGGAGATACGTCCAAATCAAATTTGGAAAAGGTCGCTGTAAGTGCAGGTCGATAGCCATTGTTGGAATTCGACTGTACGGGCCTTGATAAAATTATTAAAAATAGTAATGATTTGTGTAAAATCATAAGAAATGATTTGGGGTAAATTGGGATGAAAAACTCCATATTTGAAAAGATAAAAATAGATTTTTATCGGAATGAACTAGTTTTGAACTAAAATTAAAACCCATTTATTTTTAAATAAATAAATTGGATTTGAAATGAATTGTAAATAGAATTGATGTGGGTTTATCGTGAACAGTGTTTTAAATAACACCAGTTCTTTAACCCGATAATAAATAGAATGTGATTTGGGTTTGTCGTGAACTGTGTTTTAAATGACATTAGTTCTTTAACCCAGTAAAAGGAGTTTTAACGAATCTGCAATTAGATTGATTTGTGAATTTATAATCTAAATTATCAAATTTAGAAAGTGAGTGAGAATGGAGTATCACCAGTTTTTGCTCCAAAGCGATAGTTAAATCTTTAATTAGATTTGAACGTGGAATGGTAATTAATTTTACCGACAACATTGTGGTGTTAGATATGGAGTATTACCAGTTTTGCTTCATGGGATGAATAGGTTGGGATTGGGAAATAAAATAAATAATTACTTCGGTGTGGTTCGCTAATCTCGACTAGTTTGGAAAACCATAATTTGGTTTGATATGACATCCAAAGGAAGATTAAAGGATAAATTTTAAAGAATTTATCTTGGATAAAATTAATGGGAACCTTTCCCTAAGAATATGAAATTTAGAAACTAGCGGTAGGTTAGTTAAGAAGAATGGTTTCCTGGATATTGATCTGATGTTGGTTTCGGCCTTCGGGGTTAGTATTTGGGGAATTGCTCTCTTACTGATTTACGGTTAGTGACTAATGAATTGGAATGAGGCGTATGTTGTGTTTGTGTAATATTTGTTTTTAATATACGCGGGTTGTTCGGAAAGTCCGGGTTTATACCCATTCTGAATAACCGATTCGACGATATGTCGAAGATGAAGACGGTGGTTGAAGACCGGAAGTCTTCAATCGTTTGCGTGATTACTGATGATCTTGATTGGGCTGTACACCCAAGATGAGGGAATCAGTTGGTTGTCGTCCAAACGTACCTGGAGATCGATGGATATGCGAGGAAAGTGCCTCCGGTTTCGTTCAGACCCAGAACGAACTTGTAAATGAATTGTGTGTCTGACATTGGATTTTATTCTGTGTTGATTGATTTCTGTTAAATATATATCTGTTTGGCGGCGGAGAATTTATTCTTTTGCTTAATGCCCTTCTCTGAGACGTACGAGCTTAGAGGTTATATATCGATGGACATCAGACGCATGGCATGAATTGCCTATGTGGCATGCTGAGTTGCATGGATCAAGGCTTCTGTTGAAAAGCAAAGTCTTGTGGTTGATGATCAAAGCACGGCCTACGTGGTAGCTTTGTGTATAACATGAATTCGCGAGCCTCACACCTCGGTATGAGTTAAAAACGGGATAAGGACTACAGGGAGAGCATGACGTTTCTTTCTAGCTTTGGTGGTGTCAGTGACTTACCAGCCCTGACATTTATATACTTTTCACCTATGTGGTTGTTGGATGAGGCGCCTCGATTTTAGGTCTGTAAGGACCGGGAAACATGTGTTCAGGCATAATTAATCCTCAAACGTAAGAGAGGACCGGCCCTGAAGCATCCAGGGGTTACCCAGAGTGTGTAGTCCCGAGGCATTTGCTAGAGTGTCTCGAAGCGGAGAGGAGCTTGCCCCTTGCCTCGACTCATGACGGAAATCCAATTTCCAATACGTGTATTTCGGCTTTATTTATAGAGCCTAGTATGGCGACATAGTGGTATGGGGCACTTATGCCGTCTATGATTTATATTTATGATTGAAATTGTTTTGACACTATACACTTATTATAGTATCAAATGATTTGTTTTAAACGTAGCAAGCATGTTTGGCTATTATAAGGGAAAACCCTATCCTCTGGCTTGCGTTGCATTGTGTGATGGGACCTGGGTCTTATAATAGCTTCATATTTCGAAAAAAGCATTGCGCTGTTTATTCTATGCACTGGTATTCTTGAGAGGAAACCCGTTTCGTGTTATACGGCGTGGTCCCTTGAATTACTCTCTTTTAAAATTGAATTAATAACTGTTTTAGTTCTCACACCAGTCACATGACTGACCTGGAGTTTATTGTTTTAACCTAAACTCTGGGTGCCCCTATTTTCCGCACGGGCAGCTAGTAGTTTTGGTTTTGTAGATTTATATTCACAGGATCCTGGTTTACAGCTGGAATGATATCCGGAAAGCTCTGTATCCGTATATCACATTCAGTTGTGTTTTATATTGTTTTTCCGCTGCTATGTAATTTATTGTAATCTCTGATATTTATCTAATGTAATTTATTCATTTATACTCTGTATATTCTTGTATCTGATGGAATTGTTGTAATAGCAATGAAATGTTCTTCCGCCTGCGTTCTTTTGTGTGTTGTTCTCAAGGTAATCCGGGCTTTCCTTCACGGGGAAGTTACGGGTCGCTACATTTGGTATCAGAGCTTTGGTTTACAAAGCTCAGAGAACAAGCCACATTTGAACCATACGAAAGAATTCATCAGATATTGGATTAGTAATATCCAATTAGAATGACTCGTTAGATATAGGATCAGTAGTATCCTAGAACGAGTGTGAAGAGTATATTTGGCAAATGAAAACAATTTTGTTTTGAAAATTTAAACCATTTTATATGTATTTGAATATTTATTTATATTGAATTTGGACAATCTAGTATATAAAGGTTTTGCATATACGCGTCATGAACGTATATTCGAAGTTTTAATATATTAGATAGATATAGAGTCACATTCTAGTCGCCCGGAGATGGTACTGATGATAGCACGTGCATCATCAGTATTTATGTTCGTGTTTCGAAGGTGTGATTTCTATATATTTCCATTAGACTGGTGTGAGAACCAAAACTAATATAGTTAGATTTATTGTTGTGAATTGGCATCAAAAACATGATTTTTAGTATATGTATCAAAATTATGAATTTGAAACTCTAGTTCACTAATTGATTGATGTTTGCGTTGTTTGTTTATTTGTTTGATAATTTTGAACCATTTAGCCTAATTGAATCAAATATTGAACTATATTGAAATTGGTCGCATTTGCTTGCATATACATATACTTACACAGAACAGGTCATAGCAAGGAGGCTAGAGCCGAAGAATAAAATTTGTTTGCCCGAAAAATAGGTACATGTTTACTGTAATTTACTGTTTTGTTTGGGTGATGATGATTTTATGAGCCTATTGACTAGCCGCTTGGCTTTTTCTTTTTCTTTTTGAGATCAGAAGGCCTATATGGCAATTTCGGGATTTTCCCGTGGCTCCCGGTGCAGGGGAGGTTATGGCGAAATTTTTCGAAAATTCCGGGTGTTAGCCAAATTTTTGAAAATTTGAAAATTCTCAGAAACTGAAAAGTTGGAGAATGGAAGCCAGATTGAACATAGAGTTAATTATTCAAACCACTTTTGACTTTGTTCCTTTTCGGGGACGAAAAGTTTTAAGTGGGGGAGATTGTAATAACCCGGAAATTCTGAGCTAGTTAATTTTTTTTTTTTGGCAATTTTAGCGAATTTTGAATATTTAAAATGAATTATTTTAAATAATATCGACGAGAAATTTATTTTGAATATAATTCGAACGTATATATTTATACGCGTCGTTGTTAGAATATAAATATTTATATATAATTATAAATAGAATTGAAAATGGCGCGGTAGTTCGATAATTCGATTTCAAACTTCAATTGAATGTACCGGGTGCAAAACAATCCGGATTTTAGTGGAACCAAAAATAATAGGATCAATTTGATAATATCTTTCCAACGAATCCGAAAAATCGAAATTTCATAGCGGGAATCAAAAGATATGTCCAGTTGAAAATTCTGAATAGTCGCTATGGAATTCAGGCCCTTAAAAATGGGAATTTACAAACGACCTCGAATTTCGACGAAACCACTTTTGTTGGATCCGCAGTGTCAGATTATTGCTAGATTCCAAATTTCATAATTTTTCGAATCAATATGTGAGCGTGGCAAAGGAAAACGCGTTTGACCAGCTTCAGTTGATTTTAATCGACTGGAAAATGGCCATTTTTTCAACGGTCTCAGAATTTGACGAAACTAGTTTCGTTAGGACCGTATCGGCAATACGATACTAGAAAATATTTTTCTGCAATTTATAGAGTTCGTATGTGACCCCAGTAAATTGAAATGCGCGTTCAAATTAAATATATAGAGTTATATGTTGATTTCAACGGAAACCGATCGAAACGATCGAATCAGCTTGCGATACATATCCCATTGTGTTCGGAATGGGGGTAATTAGCTATGGACGACAGGCGGTGGGTCTCGTTTCGAGGTCGGAATAAAAAGTTGCTTTTTGAATTAAATAAATAAAATAGAAAACCCTCACCCCTCTCTCCCTATTACCTCGTTGCCCCCCCTTTCACGTTTCAATTCAGAAATTAAAAGGAAAAAAAAAAGAAAAAAAAACGAAATCGAAATCGCCTCCCGCACCCCCCTCCCCGACGAGCCGCCGCGCCCCAAGGGGATCGCCGCCCGCACCTTCCCCCCTCCCTCCATTCCCGCTTCCCTCCTCCTGAGACCACGAGCCCCCCCCTCTCGAATCAAACCCGTGCCCAGGCTCCCCCCCTAAACCCATCCGCCCCTCCGCCGCCTGCTAGAGGGCCCACCACCTCTGACCGCCCCTCTGAACTCCCTCCCGACCACCAGCAAGGCGCAGCAGCACCCCACGCCCCTTCTCCGACTTCGGCAGTGAGTTCTTCGTTTTTTTATTTTATCTTTTTATAATATATATAATCTCTATAGAATGGTCATACAAGAAAGAAAGGATCTTTTATTGTAGAGAGTTCAAAATATAATTTTTTATGATATGTTGAAGTTAAAAATATAATTTTTATCGCATGTAAAGGTTGAAAATATAATTTTTATATTATGTAGATAATAAAAATGTGATTTTTATATTATAGAAGAAATAAAAATATAATCTTTATTGTTGAAAAGACGATATTTTTAAATATGAAAAGACGATATTTTTAAATATGAAAAGACGATATTTTGATATAAGTAGTGAAGTAAAAATATGATTTTTGCTTCGATAAAAATATAACTTTTATATTGTAGAAGGATAAAAATATGATTTTTACTTGGTAGGAACTATAAAAATATAATCTGTATAAGATAGAGGATAGTAAAAATATCACCTTTACATAGGTAGTGAAACAAAAATTGAATCTTTATATGTGAAAAGGCGAAGTCTTTATATATAATAGCGAAGTAAAAATTGGATTTTTATATATAATAGCGAAGTTAAAATTCGATTTTTATATATTGAATAACAAAGTAAAAATTCGATTTTTATATATTGAATAGCGAAGTAAAAATTCGATTTTTATATATTGAATAGCGAAGTAAAAATTCGATTTTTATATATTGAATAGCGAAGTAAAAATTAGATTTTTATATATTGAATAACAAAGTAAAAATTCGATTTTTATATATTGAATAGCGAAGTAAAAGTTCGATTTTTACATATGTAGAGAATACGGGCAACGAAAGTGATAAAAAGTCGAGGACGATGAAGATTTCTATCAATGAAGAGACGTGGAATTGGGATAGCTATTGGTGAGAATTTCTCACTCTTCAATTTCTTTTCTAGTTATATATATATATACTAGGATGCAGACGGTGCTTAGTAGCACCCGACACAATCGTCCACAGGCCATGGACTTGTTTGTTTGGTTGTGTAGTTGGTTAGATTATTTGGTTTGAATTGAATTGTTTGGTGAAATGAATGGATTTGATTGATGTGTGAATGGCGTGGGCCTTCACTAGACCGGGGATAAGGCTAGGCCTCGTCCCGTTTCTAGTATCGTGCCGTTATGCCACCGAAATTTTCTAAAATAAGTTAGAAAAATAAAGAAATCATTTTATTTAATAAATGAACTAAATAGAATATTTTCATAGGTTGAATAAAATGTTTTATCGTTAAAAATAAAATTTTTAACGTGAAAGTGAATAAATAAATATTTATGAACAAATTAGCCAATTTGTTTATATACACTGATTTGACTGATATTGATTGGGTCGATAAATTTTACACATCGCCCAACTGCACAACTAAAATCTGTGTTTGATTGTTTGAAACCCCAAACGGGTGTTGGGATGAAATTTGAAGTTCACTCATCCTGATTGATTAAATATGTCGATCGATTGATTGACAGGCTGTTATAAGCGTTAGATATCTATATTTGATGCTTATACAGTGTAGTGCACTTTGGTTGATGGTTGATTATTTTTCAATGCTATTATATACGTGTGATGTATGAAAATCCATATAATTAACATTATATGGTGATTGATTGGGCCTCATTCCAATTTAGAAAATAAAGAATATTATAAAATAAAGGTTCATGTGTTGACCGTACTCATCCGTTGAGATTAGTCATGTGTTGAACGAAATATTTTAATAATAAAATTTACATCTTTATCATATATAAAATATATTAAATAACAAAAAGAGTCACACGTGGACAGTACTCATTCATTGAGATTAGTCGTGTGTTGACAAAAATATAGATTCACGTATTGAATAGGACAAATATTCAATTATTGAATAGAATAACGGAATTATTGAAATATATAAAGCCGTGTTGATTAGAGATGCACTATTTTGATGCGAACGATATTTATATTGATTATATTCGTTTTTATATTTGAATTGAATCGAATAGAAAACCAATTTAAATTGAATATGAAACGAATTCGAAATGAATTGAATATGAAACGAATATGAATTGAATATAAAACGAATTTGAATTGAATTGAAAACGAATTCGAATTGAATTGAAAAGAAAATGAATTTGAATCAAATTAAAATCGATTTGAATTGAAATCAAATAGAACTGAAAGTAAAAAGAATTTATAATAGAAAATTCAATTTTGATTTGAATTTGAAATGGAAGTTGAAATTGCTTTTGAAACGAATTTAAAACTATTTATAAAATTCGTTTTAAATAGAAATCGACAAAATATATATTATATATTATATATATAATATAATGGCCTGTATAGAACGTGCCGCGCTGCGGTAGTTCGTGAATTTCGACCATTTATTTCAAACGGGCACTACGGGAGATCCGACCGTCGGATCCTCCTAAAACCGGAACCGTTTGGTTCGTATCGAAAAGAGCTTTCTAATGAATATTAGAAATTTAAAATCTAACGGTTGGATTTGGAGATACGTCCAAATCAAATTTGGAAAAGGTCGCTGTAAGTGCAGTTCGATAGCCGTTGTTGGAAATCGACTGTACGGGCCTTGATAAAATTATTAAAAATAGTAATGATTTGTGTAAAATCATAAGAAATGATTTGGGGAAAATTGGGATGAAAAACTCCATATTTGAAAAGATAAAAATAGATTTTTATCGGAATGAACTAGTTTTGAACTAAAATTAAAACCCATTTATTTTTAAATAAATAAATTGGATTTGAAATGAATTGTAAATAGAATTGATGTGGGTTTATCGTGAACAGTGTTTTAAATAACACCAGTTCTTTAACCCGATAATAAATAGAATGTGATTTGGGTTTGTCGTGAACTGTGTTTTAAATGACATTAGTTCTTTAACCCAGTAAAAGGAGTTTTAACGAATCTGCAATTAGATTAATATGTGAATTTATAATCTAAATTATCAAATTTAGAAAGTGAGCGAGAATGGAGTATCACCAGTTTTTGCTCCAAAGCGATAGATAAATCTTTAATTAGATTTGAACGTGGAATGGTAATTAATTTTACCGACAACATTGTGGTGTTAGATATGGAGTATTACTAGTTTTGCTTCATGGGATGAATAAGTTGGGATTGGGAAATAAAATAAATAATTACTTCGGTGTGGTTCGCTAATCTCGACTAGTTTGGAAAACCATAATTTGGTTTGATATGACATCCAAAGGAAGATTAAAGGATAAATTTTAAAGAATTTATCGTGGATAAAATTAATGGGAACCTTTCCCTAAGAATATGAAATTTAGAAACTAGCGGTAGGTTAGTTAAGAAGAATGGTTTCCTGGATATTGATCTGATGTTGGTTTCGGCCTTCGGGGTTAGTATTTGGGGAATTGCTCTATTACTGATTTACGGTTAGTGACTAATGAATTGGAATGAGGCGTATGTTGTGTTTGTGTAACATTTGTTTTTAATATACGCGGGTTGTTCGGAAAGTCCGGGTTTATACCCATTCTGAATAACCGATTCGACGATATGTCGAAGATGAAGACGGTGGTTGAAGACCGGAAGTCTTCAATCGTTTGCGTGATTACTGATGATCTTGATTGGGCTGTACACCCAAGATGAGGGAATCAGTTGGTTGTCGTCCAGACGTACTTGGAGATCGATGGATATGAGAGGAAAGTGCCTCCGGTTTCGTTCAGACCCAGAACGAACTTGTAAATGGATTGTGTGTCTGACATTGGATTTTATTCTGTGTTGATTGATTTCTGTTAAATATATATCTGTTTGGCAGCGGAGAATTTATTCTTTTGCTTAATGCCCTTCTCTGAGACGTACGAGCTTAGAGGTTATATATCGATGGACATCAGACTCATGGCATGAATTGCCTGTGTGGCATGCTGAGTTGCATGGATCAAGGCTTCTGTTGAAAAGCAAAGTCTTGTGGTTGATGATCAAAGCACGGCCTACGTGGCAGCTTTGTGTATAACGTGAATTCGCGAGCCTCACACCTCGGTATGAGTTAAAAACGGGATAAGGACTGCAGGGAGAGCACGACGTTTCTTTCTAGCTTTGGTGGTGTCAGTGACTTACCAGCCCTGACATTTATATACTTTTCACCTATGTGGTTGTTGGATGAGGCGCCTCGATTTTAGGTCTGTAATGACCAGGAAACGTGTGTTCAGGCATAATTAATCCTCAAACGTAAGAGAGGACCGGCCCTGAAGCATCCAGGGGTTACCCAGAGTGTGTAGTCCCGAGGCATTTGCTAGAGTGTCTCGAAGCGGAGAGGAGCTTGCCCCTTGCCTCGACTCATGACGGAAATCCAATTTCCAATACGTGTATTTCAGCTTTATTTATAGAGCCTAGTATGGCGACATAGTGGTATGGGGCACTTATGCCGTCTATGATTTATATTTATGATTGAAATTGTTTTGACACTATACACTTATTATAGTATCAAATGATTTGTTTTAAACGTAGCAAGCATGTTTGGCTATTATAATGGAAAACCCTATCCTCCGGCTTGCGTTGCATTGTGTGATGGGACCTGGGTCTTATAATAGCTTCATTTTTCGAAAAAAGCATTGCGCTGTTTATTCTATGCACTGGTATTCTTGAGAGGAAACCCGTTTCATGTTATACGGCGTGGTCCCTTGAATTACTCTCTTTTAAAATTGAATTAATAACTGTTTTAGTTCTCACACCAGTCACATGACTGACCTGGAGTTTATTGTTTTAACCTAAACTCTGGGTGCCCCTATTTTCCGCACGGGCAGCTAGTAGTTTTGGTTTTGCAGATTTATATTCACAGGATCCTGGTTTACAGCTGGAATGATATCCGGAAAGCTCTGTATCCGTATATCACATTCAGTTGTGTTTTATATTTTTTTTCCGCTGCTATGTAATTTATTGTAATCTCTGATATTTATCGAATGTAATTTATTCATTTATACTCTGTATATTCTTGTATCTGATGGAATTGTTGTAATAGCAATGAAATGTTCTTCCGCCTGCGTTCTTTTGTGTGTTGTTCTCAAGGTAATCCGGGCTTTCCTTCATGGGGAAGTTACGGGTCGCTACAAGACACCTCCCTGAAAACCTCAGCAGCGCATTTTTCAGAATAAAACCCTCATTTCAAAATCCTATCAAATAGTTTCCTCCAGCGCACAGCTCCATCACCAAATAAACGACACTCCTGTCCTCGTGCAACTCTTTCAAATCCATTATGTCACTGTTTCCTATCAAATAATGCATGGCATGTATCTCACAACGCACATACATTTATCTCTATTTAAACATTTCCATATGTACTTTCTGATAGACCTTACAACTACTATCCTTTATGTATACTCTTGTTCCAATTGCCAACCTAACCACCATTACATTAAATAGACACAGCTAATGATACATAGACAAATTGTTGAACTCAGTTTGAGGAGCCCACTTTTCCTCATAAACACATGGGTAGTACATTTGAGTAACATTTTGAAACATAGAACCATACAAACAAGTGCCAGTCATAAAGGAAAGAAACCCATTGATGTTCCAACTTCAAATTCTTTTTCCTTCCTTGATCCAAAGCGTAAGTCATCATCCTTCACAGATGATATTGGCCATATGACCAGTCTGCTCGAAAGCAGAGTACTTTTGTACCTAATATAACATAAGAAAAAGACATGGTGACTTAAATCTTAACTAGCTAGACGAAGATTTACCAAATTCTGACCTACTTGGTATTCAACACTAGTTTGTACAAATGTGGCACAAAACATTGATGAGTTAGAGAAGTTTGATAAACCTTTAATAAATGTACCCCAAATGGTTGAGGAAAACATGAATTATGAGAAGAAATAGAATACCCCCCTTTAAAGACATATTAGATGTTCATCCAGTATTAAATGAAGTTATGTGGATGGAATGTGAGGGGGTTGAATACAGATAGCAAAATGCAATTATGGTCAGCTACCTCATGTCTCATAAGCTATCTCTCATAGATTTATATGTGAGTAAACTACTCGGTAATTCTACTGCTAGGTTTATGCGAAAATTCCCATCTCGCTACCTACATTTCAATAATAATGACATAGGTTCTAAAGGAAATATAGTGATCGCGTTCTAAAGGACATATACCAATCGTCATTGATTTCATGTTTGCACTATTAACATCTCATATAAAGTAATATGCATATCACATCTACTCTTCTTAGTCAAGGGGTTTGTAGTGAGTTTTTACTTTCATCAATGGCAGTAACTCCTAATTAGAGAGGGAGTGTATATGCAACAAAATGATCCACCTCAGTTACATATTATAGGCAATAACCAAAAATACATTTAAACTTGCAAAGACCACCTCAGTTATTTTACCAGCAAAACTTTAGAGTTGGAAAATTATTCCATAACAAAATATCATCATATTATTAGGCCTTTGTACTATATTGATATGACAACAATAGCATTATACATTGCCTAAAAGGCTGGTGAAATCTAATTGTGCATTTAAGTTCATAGTTTATACCGTTACGCGCCTAATTCAACAGCCAACCACACTATATTGCAATCCAAACAATCAAACTGGTTATACAGCAACAACGGAGACATAGATGATATTAAATAAAAAAATACCCGTAAAGAAGAGAATACATGCCTTTTCGATTAAGACTACCACTGTATGATCCATTCAGGCCGCTGCCTCCTGCTTAATAGTTCAAGCACTCTTTTCATTTGCAGGGTTTCATAATAAAAGGTGGCATTGCAATAACTCTTTTTCATTGATTAAATTGCATCCATGGATAATGAGTTAATATCGACATGGGTTATAAAAATGAAAAAGGCTTGTACTATGTTTGGGAATTTCAATAATGCTTTGGATTCTAAAGATAAGAAAAAAGGAATTCTTATTTCATTTTCTTATTTTTCTGATTCTAAAAACTGTAGCTAAAAATGTAATCTTATTAACAAGAAACTACTTACAAGACAAACGATATTAATATTTTATCCATAAGGACACGCGCTTAAAATTTTATCCAAAAGGACATAACCCTAAAAATTTCCGTCTCCCCATTCTCTCTTCTCTGATTTCTTCTTCCGCTCCTTTCTCTCTTCTCAGATTTCTACTCCCACGAAATCAGCAAATCAAAATTAATGAAATCATCTCAATTGGAAATCGAATCAAATCAAATCCGCCTACTATCTTACAGTCGAACCTCAATCATAAAATTGAACAGCAAAATTTAGGGCATGAAATCGATCTCAACAATCAACCTCGACTGATTTTTTTGTTGTTACTATAATCATTATAATTTTTGTTCATTTCTGCCGATTAGTTTTTTTTATTTCGCAAGGTGATTCATGTTTTTTTCTATAATTTTAATGTTCAACTTTTCAGCAGTTGGGTATCATTTTTATATTTTTCTAGGTATCATTTTTGTTTATTTACCACTGTTTTATATTCGTTTGATGTGTTTTTAATGTTGTATTTATTTTGTAGTTGTATTGTTGCATTATCTATGTATTACAGTCGAACCTATTTCATTTTAAAAAATCAAATTGTGATGAAAACATTTTTTGCATTAATTTTTCTTTAAAACGTTGCAGCAGTTTTAATGTATCATTTATATATTTTTTAAGGTATCAGTTTTATTGTATTAATAGTGTTATGCTGCTTTGTTTATAGTTTTGGTGCTATTTTACTTTTGTTCTTGTGCTGATGCATCAGTTTTGCTACTCAAACGAATTTATTTCATTTTAAACAATCAAATTGTGATTCGTACATTTTCTGTATTACTTTTGTTGTTAAAATATTAAATCAGTTTTAAGGTATCATTTTTATTTTATTTTAAGGTATCAGTTTTATATTTTCTAGTTGAATTTACATTGTAGCAGTTTTTAGGTATCATTTTTATATTTTTTTAGTTATCAGTTTTATATTTTCTAGTTTAATTTACATTATAGCAGCTTTTAGGTAGATTTGTGTTGTTTGCTTTGGCAATTGACTTTTTTTGATACACAACATTAATTTTAACTGATAACCACTGATTAAAAAAAATAACACCCACTTACTCAATTCAAATTTCACAAAAATAATATTTGTTCGCAATAATACCTACTGATTAAAAAAATAATAGCAATCAATTCAATTCAATTGTCACAAAAATGAGATTATTCTCAGTAATACACAATAATACCCACTTGTATCATATGATACTTACAATGATACATAACTGATTTAATATGATACATTTTTTCCCTACACAATCTAAGTACATAGAACACTGCTCCCCATTCCAAGCATGCATTCACTTTTACTTGTATGCAATCCAGTCTTGAATTCAAGTAATCTCCAGCAACATGCAGTATCTGCAATTATTTCATACACAATCAAAACTTATACCAATATAATACTGGAAATTCAACTAGAAAATATAAAAATGATACCTAAAAAAATATAAAAATGATACCTAAAAACTGCTATGATGTAAATTCATGTTGAAAATATAAAACTGATACCTAAAAAAATATAAAAATGATACCTTAAAACTGCTATGATATAAATTCATGTTGAA
The DNA here is from genome assembly GCA_030737875.1 of Allium sativum. NCBI lineage: Eukaryota > Viridiplantae > Streptophyta > Magnoliopsida > Asparagales > Amaryllidaceae > Allium > Allium sativum. The sequence continues at coordinate 91,462,645 of CM060916.1, read as the reverse complement.
AATATAAAACTGATACCTAAAAAATATAAATATGATACCTTAAAACTGCTTTGATATTTTAAAGGAAAACTAATGAATAAAAATGTTTACATCCCACTTTGATTAATTAAAATGACATAATTTTGATTGAGTTGCAAAGTTAATGCAACAGTACAAGTACAAAACTAATATATCACAAAAATAAATTATAACATAAGCATAACACTGTAATAACAAGAAAAATGATACCTTAAAAAATGGGAAACTGATACGTACGAACTGCTACTAAATTCACCATCCAAAAAAGTAACTTTCGTCGTTCATCTCTGTCGTTCGTCTCTCTCGTTCGATTTTCTATGACGAATTCACAAAATCAAAATCAGGAAATTGTCTATACTGCTATCGAATCAAAATCAAAATCCGCGGCACTTTAGACAGATGTCGATATCAAGTTTGATCGACATATCAATATGCTCGAGAGTGATTTTGCAATTTGAATCAGAAGAAAAAAAGTGCTGGAGAAGAAAAAAACGCGTTGGAGAAGGGAATTAGAGATCGAGAGAAAAAAAACTGTGTTCGAGGAAAATAGAACGAGAAACTCGCGAGAAAGGAGCATCGAAGATACGTGAGGGAATTAAACTATAATTAGTGTATAGTCCTTTTGTGTAAAAATTTAGTGGGCTATCCTTATGAATAAAAAGCCCTTAATTTTTTCCTTGTCATTAATTGTCCCTCTTATTAAATGTTGTTTACACGGGTGCAAATTTACCTAGAGAAAACAAGGGATGGCTGCAATATTGATTAAATTCTTAAAAAAGGCTTTTACAACCGTTTCTAGCTTTATTTGTTATTAGCATGACAACTTCAGTAAGTGACCACACCCCTGTACTAATTACATTCAAGGAAAATACCAACCATGAAAAAATTTATCCATTTATATATGTCAAGTACTGGTGTTACGAACAAGGCTATGACTCTTGCATTACTGAAGAACTCAAAGCAACTACTTTGGGGTTACTATATATACCGATCAGTTTCTTGCCAAACTTTCATCTATAAAGACCAATATCAATAAATGGAAGATGGAATTATCGAAAGCAAATGTAGTCTGCGGACTTACAATGGAAATGTACATATTTCATCAGCTGATGCACACCCAGAAAGCTTACCATTATTTAATGATTTTCTATAGGTAAATGTTGAATTGACTATAATATCATTGAACAGAGAATTGTCTAATAATTGACTACTTTGGAACCATCTTTTTAAAAAAAAATATCAATTATGAAAATACTAATCAAGTCAATTAGAGAAATGAGGAAAAGAGGAATATAAGACTAGGAATCGTAAATAAATGACAAAAAATAGACTTGAAATCAAATAAATATTCAATTGAAGCCAACAGTTAAAATTATACATCCTTCTTCCTCCTCCTTTATCCAGACTCAGGAACGACAATGCATAGTTATATTGCCGCAGTAAATGTGGTTTACATAAGCTGCAAAATATTCAAATAAGCATCTGCATCGCTATCCACGCTTAACACGTTAATAATAACAAACTAAAATATCATATTCTAGAAATGTTCCAAATGCCAAAAGAAAATAAATTCATAACATAGATAAAAAGAACAAAATTGTTTAAGCAATCAAAAGTGCCTATTTAATTATGAAAAAATACCAAAGAAGATTTAACTACTAAAAAAGCATAGGTTTATTTAAAATAATGTTTAGTAATCTTACAAATTCATCTTTAATGTAAATTCAGTCATAGAGTTCAGTAATGTACCACTAGGAAATGTTTATAGTTAAAATGCCTATACCTTATAACATTGCTCAACGAAATATAATAGTTTTATACAATGCATGCATTTGGTTTTATGACAAACCGACACTCTACTAGATCAGCTATACTCTGCAAATAGCTACTATAAAATTAAACTCTGGTTTCATGGAAAAGGCATATTAACTTAGATGTATTTTATTTCGTAAATGCTATACATTTTCCAATGGGAAAAAAACTAAATGCATCATAAATTGGTCTAGTTTGAAATAACAATAATACTAGTTCCATGTGCATCTGCAACTGACATCATATACTTTCACAAAATTAAAGTCACCTCTAAATATGAAGCATCTCTACTAAATCTAAAGCATCTTCATATACATCATGGAATCTGAGTAAAATATTAAGAAAACGAATGTCAAAATCCAAAAATTAAAGACATATGGTAATAAATTCTCAAAAAAGCAAACTAACTCAATAGTTCGTGAATTTAAAGAACTTCATCGAGCTAGGGAAAATTATTGACAAAATAAGACGGAAATATTCAAGATGCACTACTGTAGTTGATAGCTATAGAAGCTAATGAAAATTTTCAAAATTTACAATGAAAATCATGTTTTGATTATGGAATTATTTACTTTAAAAGTAAAAGATAAAATAAAACTCGATTTTTTCCCTTACCTAACTCCTCGAACCCGAAATTGCTAATAAGATGAAGTTGTAGAGATACATAATCCTCCAATTTTGTATATTTGCTCAACTTTTTTACAAATTGTCACCGCGAATCTTGAATTAATGTAGATGGGAAGTCGTGATCGAACTTTTGTTGAAAGATTTACTCTTTGGAGTGGTGAGTTATTAACGGGAAGTGGGAAGGAAAATAGAGATGAAGGAGCTAGGGTTTTTCATCCTTGCCGCCATAAAATGAGGGGAACCCTCCGTGTTTTTGTTTATCTGAGCGAAAATGGATTTGTTTGATTCAATTATTATTCAAACCCTTCTGGATCCTTTCCTATTGCTATGTTTTCCCAAAAAAGGTTAAATTTTATAGGCTAATGTGTTGTTTATTTATTTATTATTTTATAACAATTTTTGATATTTCTAAATACTGTCTTAATTGTAAACTACTAAAAGATAATACAAGTGTTGTGATTTCTCTTTTCATACATCTTTTTAGCATAAACATTATATCGTTAAAACAATAGCTATAACGTTTTAGTAATACTATTGGATACAATAAATTTACAACTTCTGAAAAATATTAAAGAAACAAAAATTCAACAACATCACATAAATGTTTTGAAAAAATAAATACTATACAAAGCAAAAAATTCTTCATGAATTAGTTTTTAACAACTATTTGGACCAATGCCGTAGAATCCTATTTTTTACAACATTATGTGTAAAACGTTGTCAGGGAAAACATGTAACAATGTTTTTTCCAAAATAAGTTCTTAAAGCTCCGACTTTTTTACAACGCTATGCAAAACCATTGCAAATTCTTTGTTGTAGATTAGTATTTTTGTTGTAGGGTCAAACCGAGGGAGACAACGACAATCTGGATAACGCTTAAGAATCTTCCGCTTATTTTTCGTAATCGATGGATGGTTAGTTTAATCTTGATGAAGATTGCCGAGGTAAAGAAACTTTAGTATGATGTGTGGAGTGCTTTGATTTGTCATATCTCAGAGTGGAGGTAGAGGTTCCCACTTTGATCTATTTGCTGTCGCTGTTAAGGCTCTTTTCTAGAAACTCGTATCATGAAGTCGAGGTTAGCAGGTTCTTTGGGGACCCTAATGTAATGCTAGAACCTTCTGATTTCAAGAATTTAATTATAAGAAGGATTCTGATGGTGTTCTTATGTAACAACCCAAAAAATCAGAACCAATTTAAAATTTTTATTTTGGCAATTTTAATAAATTTTGAATATTTAAAATGATTTATTTTGAATAATAACGACTAGAAATTTATTTTGAGTAGAATTAAAACGTATAAATTTATTTAAATCAAAATTAGAATAAAAATATATATTTTAATTATAAAAGGAATTGGAAATGGCGCGGTAATTTGAAAATTCGATTTCAAATTTCATTTGAATGTACAGGATTCAAAATAAACCGGATTTTGGTAAAACAAGAAATATTTAAATCTGTTTGAAAATATCTTTCCAATGAATGTAAAAAATCCAGATTTCATAGCAGGAATAAAAAGTTATGTCCAGTTGAAAATTCAGAATAGTCACTATGGAATATATATATATTTTAATATATAAAAATAGCGATTTTGCAAACGACCTCCATTTTTGACGAGACCATTTTTGTCGGATCCGGAATACCAAATTATTGCTAGATTCCAATTTTTGGAATCGATATGTGAGCGTGGTGAATTTAAATGTGTTTGGTCAATTCAGTTTGAATTTAATTGATTGGAAAATGGCCTTTTTTCAAACGGTCTCCAAATTCGACGAAATTAGTTTTGTTAGGACCGTATAGTCTAAACATAGCCAGATTTATTTTTTGGGAATTTTTGGAGTCTGTATGTGGCCCCGGTAAAATAATATATGCGTTTGAATTTAAAATAAAATGATTTTGTAAGGACCCGTAACTTCCCCGGTAAGGAAAGAGCGGATGCTACGAGAACAACACAAAAAAGAATGCCGATAGAAGAATATTTCATTGTTTATTACAACAATTCCATCAGAATACAAGAATATTACAGAGCATGAATAAATATTACACATAAAATATCAGAGATTTAAATTACATTTAAATACATCGCAGCGGAAAAACAACACAAAGCACAACTGAAAGTAATACACGGATACGGAGCTTTCCGAGTATCGTTCCAGCTGTAAATCAGGATCCTGTGAATATAAATCTGCAAAACCAAAACTACTAGCTGCCCGTGCGGAAAATGAGGGCACCCAGAGCTTAGGTTAAAACAATAAACTCCAGGTCAGTCATGTGACTAGTGTGAGAACTAAAACGGTTATTAATCTTTATTTTAAAGTTAGGTAAATCAAGGGACCACGCCGTATAACATGGAACGGGTTCCCTCCCAAGAATACCAGTGCATAAAACAACAGCACAATGCTAAATAAAGAACGATGAAGTTATTATAAGACCCAGGTCCCATAACACAATGCAACACAAGCCGGAGGATAGGGTTTTACCTTATAATAGCCAAAGAATGCTTGATATGCTAAATTTCATCTTTTATTATTACTATAAGTGAAGAAATCAATTTCAATCATAAATATCAATCATAGACGACATGGGTACCATATATCATGTCGCCTACTAGGCTCTAAAATCAAAACCGCAAATGTCACGTATTGGAAGTTGGGTTTCCATATGTGAACCGAGGCAAAAGATAGTACTCTACGGATTTCGAGACTCTCTAGCCCGAGCCTCAGGACAAGTACTCAGTCAAGCCCTTGGATCGTCAGGGCCGGTCCACCGATGAGGATTAAAACGCCTGAACACTGCGATTCCCCACCCTTTGGGGCGTAAATGAGCGAAATGACTCCATCGGCTCCACACAGTCACCGATATATTCGAGGCGCCTCGCAACAGCAACCACACAGGTGAAAATAATATAAATGTCAGGGTTGGTAGGACACTGACACCACCCTAGCTAGAAGGAAACGCATGCCCTCCCTGAGATCCTCTCCCTTTTCTGGTTCACAACCGGGGTGTGAGGCTCACGAATCAACGCTACACAAAGCTATGCCACACAGGTCGTGCTTTGATCATCAACCACAAGACTCTGCTTTTCAACAAAAGCCTTGATCATTTGCCACTTAGGCATGCCACATAGGCAATTCACTCCAAGCGATTGATATCCATCAATATTTAACCCCTGGTCTCGTACGTCTGAGAGAAGGGCGTTAAGCAAGAGAATAAATTCTCCGTCGCCAAATAGATATATATGTAATAGAAATCAATCACAAAGAATAAAATCCAATGTTAGAGACACAGTCCATTTTCAAGTTCGTTCTGGGTCTGAACGAAACCGGAGGCACCTTGTACCTTGCATATCCATCGATTTCCAAGTATGTCTGGACGATCACCAAGTGATTCCTTCCTCTTGGGTGTACTGCCCAACCAAGATCATCAGTAATCACCCAAACGATGTGAAGACCTCCGGTCTTCAACCACCGTCTTCATCCTCGACACCACGTCGAATCAGTTATTCAGAATGGGATAAACCCGGTCTTTCTGAATAACTCGCGTATATAATAAACAAGTATTACACAAACACAACATACGCCTCATTCCAGTCCAGAATATTCTTTTATTCAAATATTCTTATTCCTTGGGAAATGTTCCCATTAATTTTATCAAAGATAAATTCTTTAAATTTATTCTTTAATCTTCTTTTGAATATCAATTCAAACTAGTCGGGATTAGCTAACCACACCGAAGTAATCATTTATTTTATTTCCCAATCTAACCTATTCATCCCATGAAGTAAACTGGTCATACTTCATATCTAACACCACGGTGTTATCGGTAAATTTAATTACCCTTTCATGTTCAAATCTAATTAAAGATTTAACTATCGCCTAGAGAAAAACTGGTGATACTCCATTCTCGATCATTTCAATCTATTTAAAGATTCATTAAAACTCCACTTGGTTTTAATCTTCCCAAAAATCACTATCAATGATTATTTAACTTGGGAAATCATATCCTATCTTTAAATGGGTTAAAGAACCAATGTTATTTAAAACACGGTTCACTATAAACCCAAAATCACATTCCATTCCAATTCAATTATTGAAACCTCTGGTTACTTTTAAAACCCTTTCAAATCCAATTTAAAAATAAATGGATTTTAATTCTAGTTCAAAACCAGTTCATTTCGATAAAAATCTACTTTTATCTTTTTAAATTTGGAATTTTTCATCCTAATTCTTCACAAATCATTTCTTATGATTTTACACAAATTATTGATATCTTTAATAATTTTATCAAGGCCCGTACAGTCGATTTCCATCAACGGCCATCGAACTGCACTTACAGCGACCTTTTCCAAATTTGATTTCGACATAATTCGAAATCCAACCATTAGATTTCACATCACTAACATTCGTTAGAAAGCTCTTTTCGATATGAACCCAACTGTTCCAGTTTTAGGATAATCCGACAGTCGGATCTCCCACAATGTCAATTCGAAGTCAATGGTCAAAATTCGCAAACTACCGCGGCGCGGCGCGTTCTATTCAGGCCATTTAATATATATATATATATATATTATATATTTCATCGATTTCTTTTCAAAATGTATTTTATAAATCGTTTTAAATTCGTTTTCGAAACGATTTCAACTTCATATTCAATTTCGAATCAAAATTGAATATTCCACATCATCGATATGCAAATGACAATATTTTCAAAACGTTATAATTTGAAATCACTTTCTTTTCTATATTCATTATAAAAATGAATAAAATCGATATAAATATCGTTCACGTCAAAATGGCGTCAATCTAATCAACACGACATTTATTTAACACATGAATGTTTATTCTATTCAACAGATGAATATTTATTCTATTCAACACATGAATTTATGTTATTCGACACATGAATTTTTATTCTATTCAACACATGAATTTTTATTCTATTCAACACATGAATTTATTTTCTATTCAACACATGAATTTATTTTCTGTTCAACACATGAATTTTTATTCTGTTCAGCACATGAATTTATTTTCTATTCAACACATGAATTTATTTTCTATTCAACACATGAATTTATTTTCTATTCAACACATGAATTTATTTTCTATTCAACACATGAATATTTATTCTATTCAACACATGAATATTTATTTTTATAATATTCCTTATTTTCCAAATCGGAATGAGGCCCAATCAATTACCATATAAGTTTAATTATATGGATTTTCTACAACACATGTATATAATAGCAACGATAAATCATCAACCATCATCCAGACTGCACCACACAACTACATAAGCATTAAATATAAATAATTAACGCTTACACAGTCTGTCAACCCATCGATTGACATACAACTAAACAATCGGGATTAGTGTACGTCAAATATCATCCCAATACCCGTGTGGAGTTTCACATCAACAAAAACAGAATTTTATTTGTGCAGTTGGACGATGTGTAAAATTTATCGTCCCAATCAATATCAGTCAAATCGGTGTACATAAACAAATCGTTCGATTTGTAAATGAATATTTATTTTACTTCAACACATGAATATATATTTTATTTCAAGACATGAATATATATTTTATTTCAACACATGAATATATATTTTATTTCAACCCATGAATATATGTTTTATTTCAACACATGAATATATATTTTACTTCACAACAGAAATAATCACACAAGCATACAAGTCGTCCATGGTCTTTGGACGACAGGTGCTACTAAGCACCGTCTGCATCCTAGTATATATTTCAATGAGAAATCAAAATAAAGCGAGGAGTTCTCACCGAGAAGCTAAACCAAACGCCACGACTCTTCTTATATAGAAAATCTTCGTCGTGCTCGCCTTTCGTCACTTTCGTTGTCTGTATCCACTACATATATAAAAATCACATTTTAATATTCTTTACTTCATTAATAAAAATCGAATTTTTTTATTTCTCTTCCTAGATGATAAAAATCATATTTTTACTTCGCTTTCAAGACGATAAAAATCACATTTTTACCTCATCGCTACCTATGTAATAATCGCCTCTTTTCATATTAAAAATCTAATCTTTATATAAATAAAAATCTAATCTTTCTATAGATAAAAATCTAATCTTTATATATATTAAAAAGCCGCTCTTTATGATGTTAAAAATCCGATCTTTGTGATGTTAAAAATCCGATCTTTGTTTATTCAAAAATCCCACCTTTGCTAATTAAAAATAAGAATCATATTTTTTATTCATATAAAAAATCTATTCTTTCTTATATAAGAAAAACCTAACCTTTTTGTTTTGTTTTCTAAAATCTGAAGACCTGTTTTTATAAAACTATTTGCTTAACTAACTAACAAACATAATAATAAAAAATAATAAATAAAACTTACTATTTTCTATGAAAGGGGGAGGGGGTTCACGGCTGGTCAAGGCGGCGGAGAAGGGGGGTTCGCCTGAGCAGTGGAGTTGTCGGAGGGAGCTCGAGCTCGTCTGGTGGAGGCTTGCGCTGCGGTGCAAAAGGGGGGTTTCGATTTGGGTAGGGATTGAAGCGCAGGTGGAGATGGAGAGGAGGAGACGCGGGAGGGGGGCTCGCGAGGTCAGGGCGGCGGCGAGACTCCGCTGGGGTGGCGTGGGATCGAGCAACGACAGGAGCTCTTTTTTTTTTCTGATTTGAGAATAAACGATAGGGAGGGAAGGCGTTGACTTAGAGGAGAGAGGAAGGTTTTTTTTATTATATATTTTTATTATTTAATTTCAAAAAGTACCTTTTTATTTTGAATTCGAAATCCAACCCACCGACTGCCGTCCATACTAATTACCCCCATTCGGAACACAATGGGACATGTATCGTAGGCTGATTCGACTATTTCAATCAGTTTCCATCAAAATCAAAATATAAATCTATATATTGAATTTGAACGCACATTTTAATTTACCAAGGCCACATACGGACTCTAAAAATTCCCGAAAATATTTTCTAGCTTCGTATTGACGATACGGTGCTAACAAAACTAATCTCATCAGATTCTGAGACCGTTTGAAAAATGGCCATTTTCCAGTCGATTAAAATCAACTAAAACTGGTCAAACGCGTTTTCCTTTGCCATGCTCACATATTGATTCAGAAAATTACGAATTTTGGAATCTAGCAATAACTTGACATCGCGGATCCAACAAAAGTGGTTTCGTCGAAAACAGAGGTCGTTTGCAAAATGGCTATTTTTAAGGGCCAAAATTCCATAGCGACTATTCTAAAATTTCAACTGGGCATAACTTTTGATCCCCGCTATGAAATTTCAATTTTTCGGATTCGTTGGAAAGATATTATCAAATAGATTCTAATATTTTTGGTTTCGCTAAAATCTGATTTATTTTGAATCCTGTACATTCATTTGAAATTTGAAATCGAATTTTCGAACTACCACGCCGTTTTCAATTCCTTTTATATTTTAAAATAAATATTTATATTCTAACGACGATCAATATATATATATATACGTTCTAATTCTATTCAAATAAATTTCCCGTCGTTATTATTTAAATTAATTCATTTTGAATATTCAAAATTCGTCAAAATTGCCAAAATAAAAAATTTAAATTGGCTCAGAATTTCCGGGTTATTATTATCTCCCCCGCTTAAAACTTTTCGTCCCCGAAAAGGAACATAGCCGAAAGTTGTTTAACTAGCCAACTCAACTTTCATTATTTTCTTTACGGCTTAAGTTCTTCAACTTTTCAGTTTATAAGAACTTGTCAAATTTTTCAAAAATTTGGATAACACCCTAATTTTTCGAAAAATTTCGCCATAACCTCCCCTGCACCAGGGACTTCGGGATATTTCAAATAGCCTCCCATGGCCCTCACCAATCCAAAAAGAAAAGGAAACATCTAAGCATCTAGCCAATCGGCTCATAAAATCATCAAAAACCCAAGAAATACAATAAACATGTATCTATTTGTCAGGAAAACAATTTTATTCCTCTTCTCTAGCCTCCTTGCTATGACCTGTTCAATGTAAGTACATGTATATGTATGCAAATGCGACATATTTCCAATACAATTCACTATTTGGTTCAATTTGGCTAAAGGTTCAACATTTTAATTAATCAACCAATAATCAAACAACGCAATCAGCAATCAATTAGTTGATTAACGTTTCAAATTCATAACTTTGATATATAGTCAAAAATCACATTTTTGATGCCAAGTCACAACAATATATTCTAACTATATTTTGGTTCTCACACCAGTCAATTGGAAATATATAGAAATCCCACTTTCATCACTCGAACATGAATACTGATGACGTGTGATAATCCGGAAATCCGAGCCAATTTAAAAGTTTTATTTTGGCAATTTTAGTGAATTTTGAATATTTAAAATGATTTATTTTAAATAATAACGACGAGAAATTTATTTTTAATAAAATTATAACGTATATATTTATTCGAATCGTCGTTAGAATATAAATATTTTATTTTAAATATAAAAGGAATTGAAAATGGCGCGGTAGTTTGAAAATTTGATTTCAAAGTTCAAATGAATGTATAGGATTCAAAATAAACCGGATTTTAGTGAAACCAAAAATAATTGAATCTATTTATGAATATCTTTCCAACGAATCCGAAAAATTGAAATTTCATAGCGGGAATCAAAAGTTATGCCCAGTTGAAAATTCGGAATAATCGATATGGAATTCTAACCCTTAAAAATGGGAATTTTGCAAACGACCTCGGTTTTTTACGAAACCACTTCTGTTGGATCCGTGATGTCAAGTTATCGCTAGATTCCAAAGTTCGTAATTTTTCGAATCAATATGAGAGCGTGGCAAAGGAAAACGTGTTTGACCACTTTCAATTGATTTTAATCGACTGGAAAATGGCCATTTTTCAAATGGTCTCAGAATTCGACGAAATTAGTTTTGTTAGGACCGTATCGTTAACACGAAGCTAGAAAATGTTTTTCGGGAATTTTCAGAGTCCGTGTGTGGCCCCAGTAAATTGAAATGCGCGTTCAAATTCAATATATAGAGTTATATGTTGATTTTGACGAAAACTGATCGAAACAGCCGAACTGGCTTACGATACATATCCCATTGTGTTCGGAATGGGGATAATTAGCTATGGACGACAGGCGGTGGGTTTGATTTCGAGCTCGAAATAAAAAGTTGCTTTTTGAAATTAATTAAATAAAATAATATATATTATTTTATATTCCCTTTACTCTCCTCCTCCCCCTTTTATTCTTTCAGAAAGAAAGAAAAAATGTCGATGGCCTCAACCGCATCGCCCTCCCCAGGCGAGCCGCTGCACCGCCACGCCACCCCCTCCAGATCCTCCGCCCTCCGCCTCTCCCTTCCTCCCCCTTCTCGACGGGCAAGCCCCCCCTCGAATCCCCCCAAACCGCACGCCCCCCCTTCGAATCCCCCCAAACCGCACGCCCCCTCTTCCAATCCCGCCAAACCGCATGCCCCCCCTTCAAATCCCCCAAACCGCCCACCCCCATCTCGAGAAACAACACCGCGGGCACACCCCTACCATCGTTCTTCTCCTCCTCCGTACACCCCTCTAGGCACTGTAAGTTTTCTTTTTATTTTAATTATTTTAAATATTCAGTTTAGTTTAATTTAAATAGCTTTGGTTATTTTCTGATTTTAAAAAATATAAATCGGTTTTTTTATATATAGTGGAAAGTATAAAAATATGATTTTTATTAAGTAGAAGTATTAAAAATATGATTTTTATATAATAGAGAATATAAAAATATTATCTTTATAGAAGTAGCAAGGTAAAAATATGATTTTTATATTATATAGATAATAAAAATATGATTTTTATTCATGTAGAGTTATAAAAATATGATTTTTATTCATGTAGAGTTATAAAAATAGAATTTTTATCTATATTGTAGCGATGTAAAAATAGAATTTTTATCTATATAGTAGCGATGTAAAAATAGAATTTTTATCTATATAAAAGCAGTGTAAAAGTGTGATTTTTATACATATAGCAACAATATAAAAATGCGATTTTTATATATGTAGTGGCTACGGGCAACAAAAGTGACAAAAGGCGAGAACGGCGAAGACTTTTACATATGAAGAGTTGTGGCGTTTGGTTTAGCTAGACGGTGAGAACCCCTCACTTTAATTTATTTTTCTAGTTGAAATATATACTAGGATGCAGACGGTGTTTAGTAGCACCCGACACCCGTCGTCCACAGACCATGGACGGCTTGTTTGCTTGATTGTTGTGTTGTGAAATTTCATTGTGTGATGTGAAATGAAATAAAATATTTTATAGTGGAAAATATTTTATAGTTAAAAATATAATTTTAACGTGTATATAAAATAAATATTTATAAACAAGTCGGACAATTTGTTTATATAAACTTATTTGACTGATATTGATTGGGACGATAAATTTTACACATCGCCCAACTGCACAAATAAAATATGTGTTTGTTGATTTGAAACCCCACACGGGTATTGGGATGATATTTGACGTACACTAATCCCGACTGTTTAGTTGTATGTCAATCGATGGGTTAACAGACTGTGTAAGCGTTAATTATTGATATTTAATGCTCATGTAGTTGTGTGGTGCACTCTGGATGATGATTGATGATTTATCGTTGCTGTTATATACATGTGTTGTAGGCAATCCATATAACTAACATTATATGGTAATTGATTGGGCCTCATTCCAATTTAGAAAATAAATTAATCTATTGAATTGAAAATAAATTCATGTATTGAATTGAAAATAAATTCATGTGTTAGATTGAAAATAAAATTCATGTGTTGAATTGAAAATAAAATTCATGTGTTGAATTGGAAATAAATTCATGTGTTGAATTGAAGTCGTGTTGATTAAATTGACGGCATTTTGACATGAACGATATTTATATCGATTTATTCATTTTTATAATGAATATAGAAAAGAAAGTGATCTCAAAATCTAACGTTTTGAAAATATTATCATTTGTATATTGATGATGTGGAATATTCAATTTTGATTCGAAATTGAATATGAAGTTGAAATCGTTTTGAAAACGAATTTGAAACGATTTATAAAATAGGTTTTGAAAGGAAATCGACGAAATATATATAATATATATGTTATATATATAATGGGCTGAATAGAACGCGCTACGCCGTGGCAGTTCGCGAATTTCGACCATTGACTTCGAATGGACATTGCGGGAGATCCGACCGTCGGATTCTCCTAAAACCGGAACCGTTGGGTTCATATCGAAAAGGGCTTTCTAATGAATATTAGAGATTCGAAATCTAATGGTTGGATACGGAATTATGTCCAAATCAAATTTGGAAAAGGTCGCTTTAAGTGCAGTTCGTTGGCCGTTGATAGAAATCGACTGTACGGGCCTTGATAAAATTATTAAAAATAGTAATAATTTGTGTAAAATCATAAGGAATGATTTGTGAAGAATTGGGATGAAAACTCCAAATTTGAAAAGATAAATAAATTGATTTTTATCGAAATGAACTAGTTTTGAACTAGAATTCAAATCCAATTATGTTAAATAAATAAATTGAATTTGAAATGGTTTTGAAAATAACCAGAATTTCCAATAATTGAATTGGAATGGATTTGAATCGAAATTATCTTTGGAATATTTCGATGTTGGATTTCGTGATGATATAGATATTGTTATGGAAATTTGAAAGATAAACTTATATCGTTATTTCCAATACGATATTTGTTGGTCGTAGAATTTGATATTGAATATAAGCCGATATATTTTCTATTCAGAGCCTTGTATGTAATATCAAATGTGATTTGGGTTTGTCGGGAATGGTGTCTTCATTAACACTGTTCTTAAACCCAGTTGAGAAAAAGATTAAATCTTTTATTTAGACTTAATGAAGTGTACCAATTAAAGGGTATTTAATTGGAATTGAATTTGAGTTGATTTTTGGGTTTATCGTGAACATTGTTTTAAATAACACTTGTTCTTTAACCCGATAATTAATGAATGTGATTTTGGGTTTTTCGTGGGCCATGCTTTAGATGACATTGGTTCTTCAACCCAGTTAAAGACAGGATGTGCTTTCCTAAGTTGAATAATCATTGATATTGATTTTTGGGAAGATTAAAACCAAGTGGAGTTTTAATGAATCTTTAATTAGATTGAAATGATCGAGAATGGAGTATCACCAGTTTTACTCCAGGCGATAGTTAAATCTTTAATTAGATTTGAACGTGAGATGGTAATTAAATTTACCAATAACACTGTGGTGATAGATATGAAGTATTACCAGTTTTACTTCATGGGATAAATAGGTTGGGATTGGGAAATAAAATAAATGATTAGTTCAGTGTGGTTCGCTAATCCCGACTAGTTTGAATTGATATTCAAAGGAAGATTAAAGAATAAATTTAAAGAATTTATCTTTGATAAAATTAATGGGAACCTTTCCCAAAGTAAGAATATTTGAATAAAAGAATATTCTGAGTTGGAATGAGGCGTATGTTGTGTTTGTGTAACACTTGTATATTATATACGCCAGTTATTCAGGAAGACCGGGTTTATCCCATTCTGAATAACTGATTCGACGGGGGTGTCAAAAATGAAGTCGGTGGTTGAAGACCGGAGGTCTTCACGTCGTTTGGGTGATTACTGATGATCTTGATTGGGTCGTACACCCAAGAGGAGGGAATCAGTTAGTGATCGTCCAGACGTACTTGGAGATCGATGGATATGCGAGGTACAAGGTGCCTCCGGTTTCGTTCAGACCCAGAACGGAGTTGTAGATGGACTGTGTGTCTAACATTGGATATCATTCTGTGTGATTGATGGATATCGGTTGCATGAAGTGGTCTTCCTATGTGGCATGCTAAGATGCAAATGATCAAGGCTTCAGTTGAAAAGCAGAGTCTTATGGTTGATGATCAAAGCACGGCCTGTATGGCATAGCTTTGTGTAACGTTGATTCGTGAGCCTCACACCCTGTGAACCAGAAATGGGAGAGGACATCAGGGAGGGCATGCGTTTCCTTCTAGCTAGAAGTGGCGTCAGTGGTTTTACACGCCCTGATGAGTTTGACTTATGTGGTTGTTGCTGTTGCGAGGCGCCTCGGATATATCGGTGATTGTGTGGAGCCGATGGAGTCATTTGGCTCATTTACACCCCATAGGGCGGGGAAACGTAGTGTTCAGGCATTTTAATCCACATCGGTGGACAGCCCTGACGATCCAAGGCTTGTCTGCGCGCTTGCCTGAGACATGGGATAGATCGTCTCGAATCGATTGAGGACGATCCCTGGCCTTGGTTCACAGATGGAAATCCAACTTCCAATACGTGATGTTTCGGTTTTAATTATAATCCTATATATGGCGACATTGTGGGATGGGGCGCTCATGCCGTCTATGATTGATACTTGTGATTGAAATTGTTTTGAAACTATACACTTATAGTAATAATAAAAGATGAAATTTAGCGTATTAAGCATTTTTTGGCTATTATAAGGTAGTTTGTGTTGCATTGTGTGATGGGACCTGGGTCTTATAATGGCTTCATTGTTCTTTATTTTGCATTGCGCTATTGTTTTATGCACTGATATTCTTGGGAGGAAACCCGTTCCGTGTTGGCGTGGTCCCTTGACTTACCTAACTTTAAAATAAAGATTAATAACTGTTTTAGTTCTCACACCAGTCACATGACTGACCTGGAGTTTATTGTTTTAACCTAAACTCTGGGTGCCCTTATTTTGACACGGGTAGCTAGTAGTTTTGGTTTTGCAGATTTATATTCACAGGATCCTGGTTTACAGCTGGAACGATATCCAGAAAGCTCTGTATCCGTATATCTCTTTCAGTTGTATATCGTATTATTTTTCCACTGTTATGTAATGTAATTTAAATCTCTGATATTTTCTATGTAATATTTAGTCGTACTCTGTATATTCTTGTATTCTGATGGAATTGTTGTAGTAAACAATGAAATGTTCTTCTGTTTGCGTTCGAATTTGTCGTGTTCTCAACAATCAGGGGTTTCGAACGGTCTTGGTCAGTTTAGTGACTGATTCGGATTGAGCGAAATTCCCGACGTTACATTGGGTATCAGAGCTTTGGTTTACAGAGCTCGGAGAACAAGACACATTAGAACCAAGCGAAAGAATTAATCAGAGATTGGATTAGTAATATCCAATGGGAATGAATCGTTAGTGATGGGATCAGTACTATCCTAGAACGAGTGTGAAGAGTATAAATAAAAGTGATAACAATTTTGTTTTGAAAATTTAAATCAATTATTCGTATTTGATTATTTATTGTATATTGAATTTGGATAATCCAGTATATATAGATTTTGCGTATACGTCTGATCCGCGTGTATTTGGAGTTTTAATATATTGGATAGATATAGAATCACGCTCTAGTCGCCCGGAGATGATTCTGATGATTGACTAGTCGTCATCAGTATTCATGTTCGAGTGACGAAAGTGGGATTTCTATATATTTCCAATTGACTGGTGTGAGAACCAAAATTAGATAGGGCTTATTGTTGTGATTTGGCATCAAAAATCTGTTTTTTAGGCTATATATCAAAGTTATGTGATTGAAATGATAATCAACTAATTGATTGCTGGTTGTGTTGTTTGACTATTGCTCGATTAATTAAAATGTTGAACCTTTAGCCAAATTGAACCAAATAGTGGATTGTATTGAAAATTAATCACATTTGCATGCATATACATGTACTTACATTGAACATGTCATAGCAAGGAGGCTAGAGCAGAAGAATAAAATTGTTTGTCCGACAAATAGGTACATGTTTACAAATTTATTGGATTTGAATGATTTTATGAGCCGATTGGTTAGCCGCTTGGCTGTTTCTTTT
The DNA here is from genome assembly GCA_030737875.1 of Allium sativum. NCBI lineage: Eukaryota > Viridiplantae > Streptophyta > Magnoliopsida > Asparagales > Amaryllidaceae > Allium > Allium sativum. The sequence continues at coordinate 91,445,334 of CM060916.1, read as the reverse complement.
TCTTTTTGGATTGGTAAGGGCCATGGGAGGCTATTTGAAATATCCCGAAGTCCCCGGTGCAGGGGATGTTATGGCGAAATTTTTCGAAAATTTACGGTGTTAGCCAAGTTTTTGAAAAATTTGAAAAGTTCTTAGAAACTGAAAATTTGAAGGACTTAAGCCATAAAGAAAATAAGGGAAGTTGAGTTGATTAGTAAAACAACTTTCGGCTTCGTTCCTTTTCGGGGACGAAAAGTTTAAGTGGGGGAGATTGTAATAACCCGGAAATCCGAGCCAATTTAAAATTTTTATTTTGGCAATTTTAGTGAATTTTGAATATTTAAAATGATTTATTTTAAATAATAATGACAAGAAATTTATTACTAATAAAATTAGAACATATATATTTATTCGAATCGTCGTTAGAATATAAATATTTTATTTTAAATATAAAAGGAATTGAAAATGGCGCGGTAGTTTGAAAATTCGATTTCAAAGTTCAAATGAATGTAAAGGATTCAAAATAAACCGGATTTTAGTGAAACCAAAAGTAATTGAATCTATTTATGAATATCTTTCCAACGAATCCGAAAAATTGAAATTTCATAGCGGGAATCAAAAGTTATGCCCAGTTGAAAATTCAGAATAGTCGCTATGGAATTCTGGCGCTTAAAAATGGGAATTTTGCAAACAACCTCGGTTTTCGACGAAACCACATCTGTTGGATCCGCGATGTTAAGTTATCGCTAGATTCCAAAATTCGTAATTTTTCGAATCAATATGAAAGCGTGGCAAAGGAAAACGCGTTTGACCACTTTTAGTTGATTTTAATCGACTGGAAAATGTCCATTTTTCAAATGGTCTCAGAATTCGACGAAATTAGTTTTGTTAGGACCATATCGTCAATACGAAGCTAGAAAATGTTTTTCGGGAATTTTTAGAGTCCGTGTGGCCCCAGTAAATTGAAATGCGCGTTCAAATTCAATATATAGAGTTATACGTTGATATTGACGAAAACCGATCGAAACGGCCGAACTGGCTTACGATACATATCCCATTGTGTTTGGAATGGTGGTAACTAGCTATGGATGACAGGCGGTGGGTTCGATTTCGAGCTCGAAATAAAAAGTTGCTTTTTGAAATTAAATAAATAAAATAATATATATTATTTTATATTCCCTTTACTCTCCTCCTCCCCATTTTATTGTTTGAGAAAGAAAAAAAATGTCGATGGCCTCAACCGCGTCGCCCTCCCCAAACAAGCCGCCGCACCGGCACGCCCATGCCACCCCCCTCCAGATCCGACGCCCTCCGGCTCTCCCTTCCTCCCCCTCCTCCTTCTCGACCGGCGAACCCCCCTCGAATCCCCCCAAACCACACGCCCCCCTTCAAATCCCCCCAAACTGCACGCCCCCCTTCGAATCCCCCAAACTGCACACCCCCCATCTCGAGACACAGCACCGCGGGCACCCCCCGGCCACCGTTCTTCTCCTCCTTCGTACACCCCTCTAGGCACTGTAGGTTTTCCTTTTATTTTAATTATTTTAAATATTCAGTTTAGTTTAATTAAAACAGCTTTGGTTATTTTCTGATTTTCAAAAATATAAATCAGTTTTTTTATATAGTGGAAAGTATAAAAATATGATTTTTATAAAGTAGAAGTATTAAAAATATGATTTTTATATAATAGAGAATATAAAAATATTGTCTTTTTAGAAGTAGCAACGTAAAAATATGATTTTTATATTATATAGATAATAAAAATATGATTTTTATTCATGTAGAGTTATAAAAATATGATTTTTATTCATGTAGAGTTATAAAAATATGATTTTTATTCATGTAGAGTTATAAAAATAGAATTTTTATCTATATAGTAGCGATGTAAAAATAGAATTTTTATCCATATAGTAGTGATGTAAAAATAGAATTTTTATCTATGAAGTAGCGATGTAAAAATAGAATTTTTATCTATATAATAGTAGTATAAAAATGTGATTTTTATATACATAGCAACAATATAAAAATGCGATTTTTATATATGTAGTGGCTACGGGGAACGAAAGTGACAAAAGGCGAGAACGGCGAATACTTCTACATATGAAGAGTCATGGCATTTGGTTTAGCTAGTCGGTGAGAACTCCTCACTTTAATTTATTTTTCTAGTTGAAATATATACTAGGATGCAAACGGTGTTTAGTAGCACCCGACACCCGTCGTCCACAGACCATGGACGGCTTGTTTGCTTGATTGCTGTGTTGTGAAATTTCATTGTGTGATGTGAAATGAAATGAAATATTTTGTAGTGGAAAATATTTTATAGTTAAAAATATAATTTTTAACGTGTATATAAAATAAATATTTATAAACAAATCGGACGATTTGTTTATATACGCTGATTTGAATGATATTGATTGGGACGATAAATTTTACACATCGCCCAACTGCACAAATAAAATATGTGTTTGTTCATTTGAAACCCCACACGGTTATTGGGATGATATTTGACGTACACTAATCCCGATTGTTTAGTTGTATGTCAATCGATGGGTTGATAGACTATGAAAGCGTTAATTATTGATATTTAATGCTCATGCAGTTGTGTGGTGCACTCTGGATGATGATTGATGATTTATCGTTGCTGTTATATACATGTGTTATAGGGAATCCATATAATTAACATTATATGGTAATTGATAGGGCCTCATTCCAATGTAGAAAATAAATTCATGTGTTGAATTGAAAATAAATTCATGTGTTGGATTGAAAATAAATTTTGGATTTGGAATTATGTCCAAATCAAATTTGGAAAAGGTCGTTGTAAGTGCAGTTCGATGGCCGTTAATGGAAATCGACTGTACGGGCTTTGATAAAATTATTAAAAATAGTAATAATTTGTGTAAAATCATAAGGAATGATTTGTGAAGAATTGGGATGAAAACTCCAAATTTGAAAAGATAAAAAAGTTGATTTTTATCGAAATGAACTAGTTTTGAACTAGAATTCAAATCCATTTATTTTTAAAAAATAATAGAATTTGAAACGGTTTTGAAAATAACCAGAATTTCCAATAATTGAATTGAAATGGATTTGAATCGAAATTGTCGTTGGAATATTTCGATGTTGGATTTCGTGATGATACAGATATTGTTATGGAAATTTGAAAGATATATTTATATCGTTATTTCTAATACGATATTTGTTGGTCGTAAATTTGATATTGAATATAAGCCAGATATTTTCTATTCAGAGCCTTGTGTGTAATATCAAATGTGATTTGGGTTTGTCATGAATGGTGTCTTCATTAGCACTGTTCTTAAACCCAGTGGAGGAAAAGATTAAATCTTTTATTTAGACTTAATGAAGTGTACCAATTAAAGGGTATTTAATTGGAATTGATTTGAGTTGATTTTTGGGTTTATCGTGAACATTGTTTTAAATAACACTTGTTCTTTGACCCGATAATTAATGAATGTGATCTTGGGTTTTTCGTGGGCCGTGTTTTAGATGACATTGGTTCTTTAACCCAGTTAAAGGCAGGATGTGATTTCCCAAGTTGAATAATCATTGATATTGATTTTTGGGAAGATTAAAACCAAGTGGAGTTTTAATGAATCTTTAATTAGATTGAAATGATCGAGAATGGAGTATCACCAGTTTTACTCCAGGCGATAGTTAAATCTTTAATTAGATTTGAACGTGAGATGGTAATTAAATTTACCAATAACCCCGTGGTGTTAGATATGAAGTATTACCAGTTTTACTTCATGGGATAAATAGGTTGGGATTGGGAAATAAAATAAATGATTACTTTGGTGTGGTTCGCTAATCCCGACTAGTTTGAATTGATATTCAAAGGAAGATTAAAGAATAAATTTAAAGAAATTATCTTTGATAAAATTAATGGGAACCTTTCCCAAAGTAAGAATATTTGAATAAAAGAATATTCTGAGTTGGAATGAGGCATATGTTGTGTTTGTGTAACACTTGTTTATTATATACGCGACTTATTCAGGAAGAACGGGTTTATCCCATTCTGAATAACTGATTCGACGAGGTGTCGAAGATGAAGACGGTGGTTGAAGACCGGAGGTCTTCACGTCGTTTGGGTGATTACTGATGATCTTGATTGGGCCGTACACCCAAGAGGAGGGAATCGGTTAATGATCGTCCAGACGTACTTGGAGATCGATGGATATGCGAGGTACAAGGTGCCTTCGGTTTCGTTCAGACCCAGAACGGACTTGTAGATGGACTGTGTGTCTGACATTGGATATCATTCTGCGTGATTGATGGATATCGGTTGCATGGAGTGGTCTGCCTATGTGGCATGCTAAGACGCAAATGTTCAAGGCTTCTGTTGAAAAGCAAATTCTTGTGGTTGATGATCAAAGCACGGCCTGTGTGGCATAGCTTTGTGTAACGTTGATTCGTGAGCCTCACACCCCGGTTGTGAACCAAAAACGGGAGAGGACATCAGGGAGGGCATGCGTTTCCTTCTAGCTAGAAGTGGCGTCAGTGGTTTTACACGCCCTAACGAGTTTGACTTATGTGGTTGTTGCTGTTGCGAGGCGCCTCAGATATATCGGTGACTGTGTGGAGCCGATGGAGTCATTTGGCTCATTTACGCCCCATAGGGCGGGGAAACGTAGTGCTCAGGCATTTTAATCGACATCGGTGGATAGCCCTGACGATCCAAGGCTTGTCTGCGCGCTTGCCTGAGACATGGGCTAGATTGTCTCGAATCGGTAGAGGACGATCCATGGCCTTGGTTCACAGATGGAAATCCAACTTCCAATACGTGACGTTTCGGTTTTAATTGTAATCCTATATATGGCGACATATTGGGATGGGGCGTTCATGCCGTCTATGATTGATACTTATGATTGAAATTGTTTTGACACTATACACTTATAGTAATAATAAAAGATGAAATTTAGCGTATCAAGCATTCTTTGGCTATTATAAGGTAAAACCCTATTCTCCGGTTTGTGTTGCATTGTGTGATGGGACCTGGGTCTTATAATAGCTTCATTGTTCTTTATTTAGCATTGCGTTGTTGTTTTATGCACTGGTATTCTTGGGAGGAAACAAGCTCCGTGTTATACGGCGTGGTCCCTTGACTTACCTAACTTTAAAATAAAGATTAATAACTGTTTTAGTTCTCACACCAGTCACATGACTGACCTGGAGTTTATTGTTTTAACCTAAACTCTAGGTGCCCTTATTTTGACACGGGCAGCTAGTAGTTTTGGTTTTGCATATTTATATTCACAGGATCCTGGTTTACAGCTGGAACGATATCCGGAAAGCTCTGTATCTGCTTATCTCTTTCAGTTGTGTATTGTATTATTTTTCTGCTGTTATGTAATGTAATTTAAATCTCTGATATTTTCTGTGTAATATTTATTCGTACTCTGTATATTCTTGTATTCTTATGGAATTGTTGTAATAAACAATGAAATGTTCTTCTGTTTGCGTTCGAATTTGTCGTGTTCTCAAAACAATCAGGGGTTTTGAACGGTCTTGGTCGGTATAGCGACTGATTCGGATCGAGCGAAATTCCCGATCGTTACATGACGACTAGTCAATCATCAGAATCATCTCCGGGCGACTAGAGCATGATTCTATATCTACTGAGTATATTAAAACTTCAAATACACACGGATCAGACGTATACACAAAATCTTTATATACTGGACTGTCCAAATCAATACAAATAAATAATCAAATACGAATAATTGATTTAAATTTTTAAAAACAATTTTTTTTTTCACTTTTACTTTTGAAAACAACACTCTTTACACTCGTTCTAGGATATTACTGATCCTATCTCTAACGAGTCATTCCCATTGGATATTACTAATCTAATTTCTGATGAATTCTTTCATATGGTTCTAATGTGTCTTGTTCTCCGTGCTCTGTAAACCAAAGCTCTGATACCACTGTAAGGACCCGTAACTTCCCCGGTAAGGAAAGAGCGGATGCTACGAGAACAACACACAAAAGAACGCCGACAGAAGAACATTTCATTGTTTATAACAACAATTCCATCAAAATACAAGAATATTACAGAGCATGAATAAATATTACACAAAAAATATCAGAGATTTAAATTACATTTAAATACATCGCAGCGGAAGAACAATACAAAGCACAACTGAAAGTAATACACGGATACAAATAAGACGACCAGAACTTCCCCGTGAAGGAAAGCACGGATTGCGTTGAGGACAAGACAAAATAGAACGCAAACGGAAGAACATTTCATTGTTATTACAACAATTCCATCAGAATACAAGAATATACAGAGTATAAATGAATAAATTACATTCAACAAATATCAGAGATTTAAATTAAATTTAAATACATCGCAGCGGAAAATAATACAAAAGCACAACTAGAAGTAATGCACGGATACAGAGCTTTCCGAGCATCGTTCCAGCTGTAAATCAAGATCCTGCGAATATAAATCTACAAAACCAAAACTACTAGCTGCCCGTGTCGAAAATAAGGGCACCCAGAGTTTAGGTTAAAAAAATAAACTCTAGGTCAGTCATGTGACTGGTGTGAGAACTAAAACAGTTAGTAATCTTTATTTTTAAAGTTAGGTAAATCAAGGGACCATGCCGTATAACACGGAACGGGTTTCCTCCCAAGAATACCAGTGCATAAAACAAACAGCACAATGCTAAATAAAGAAAAATGAAGCTGTTATAAGACCCAGGTCCCATCACACAATGCAACGCAAGCCGGAGGATAGGGTTTTTACCTTATAACAGCCAAAGCATGCTTGATACGTTAAGAACACGTTATTTGATATTATTATAGGTGTATAGTGCCAAAACAATTTCAATCATAAATATCAATCATAGGCGGCATGAATGACCCATACCACTATGTCGCCATACTAGGTTCTACAAATAAAACCGAAACACACGTATTGGAAATTGGATTCCATCATGAGTCGAGGCAAGGGGCAAGCTCCTCTCCGCGTTCGAGACACTCTAGCAAATGTCCCAGGACCCCACTTTGATCCTTGGAATCGGCTGGGCCGGTCCTCTCTTACTTTTGAGGATTGGTAATTCCTGAACACACGTTTCCCGGTCCTTACAGACCTATATCCGAGGCGCCTCGCATTCCAACAACCACACAGGTGAAAAGTATATAAATGTCAGGGCTGGTAGGTCACTGACACCACCCTAGCTAGAAAGAAACGTCGTGCTCTCCCAGCGGTCCGTCTCCCGTTTTTGACTCATACCGAGGTGTGAGGCTCGCGAATTCACGTTATACACAAAGCTACGCCACACAGGCCATGCTTTGATCATCAACCACAAGACTCTGCTTTTCAACAGAAGCCTTGATCAATTGCCACTTACGTGTGCCACACTGGAAATTCACTCCATGCGACTGATGTCCATCGATATACAACCTCTGAGCTCGTACGTCTCAGAGAAGGGCGTTAAGCAAGAGAATAAATTCTCCGTCGCCAAACAGATGTATATTTAATAGAGATCAATCAACACAAAATAAAATCCAATGTCAGACACACAATCCATTTACAAGTTCGTTCTGGGTCTGAACGAAACCGGAGGCACTTTCCTCGCATATCCATCCATCTCCAGGTACGTCTGGACGATCACCAACTGTTTCCCTCATCTTGGGTGTACATCCCAATCGAGATCATCAGTAATCACCCAAAACGATGTGAAGACTTCCGGTCTTCAACCACCGTCTTCATCTTCGACATCTCGTCGAATCGGTTATTCAGAATGGGTATAAACCCAACCTTTCTGAATAACCCACGTATATAATAAACGAATGTTACACAAACACAACAAACGCCTCATTCCAATTCAGAATATTCTTTTATTCACAAAATCACATTCTTAGGGAAAGGTTCCCATTAATTTTATCCAAGATAAATTCTTCTAAATTTCTTTTTTAATCTTCCTTTGGATATCATTTCAAACTAGTCGGGATTAGAGAACCACACCGAAGTAATTATTTATTTTATTTCCCAATCCCAACCTATATATCCCATGGAGAAAAACTGGTAATACTCCATTCCTAACACCACGGTGTTATCGGTAAAATTAATTACCATTTCACGTTCAAATCTAATTAAAGATTTAACTATCGCTTTGGAGCAAAACTGGTGATACTCCACTCTCGATCCCTTTTCAGATTTGATAATTTAAATTATCAATTCACTTTTCAATAAAATTAAAGATTCATTAAAATTCCACTTAGTTCTAATCTTCTCAAAAATCAATATTCTGTCTTTAACTGGGTTAAAGAACCAATGTCATCTAAAACATGATTCACGATAAACTCAAAATCACACTCTATTGTTAATCGGGTTAAAGAACAGGTGTTGTTCAAAACACCGCTCACGATAAACCCAAAAACCAATTCAAATTCAATTCCAATTAAATATTATTTAATTGATACACTTCATTAAATCTAAATAGAAAGATTTAATCTTTTTCTCTATTGGGCTTAAGAACAGTGTTAATGAAGACACCATTCACGACAAACCCAAATCACATTTGATATTAAATACAAGGCTCTGAATAGAAAATATACCGGCTTTTATTCAATATCAAATCCTGAAACCAACAAATATCGTATTGGAAATAACAATATAAAATATATCTTTCAAATTCCCATAACAATATCTGCATAGTCACGAAATCCAACATCGAAATATTCCGAAGATAATTTCGATTCAACTCCAGTCCAATACACGTATTGGGAATATTGATTTTTTTTAAATCACTTTCAAATTCAATTTATTTATTTCAAAAATAAATTGATTTTAATTCTAGTTCAAAACTAGTTCATTTCGATAAAAATCTATTTTTATCTTTTCAAATATGGAGTTTTTCATCCTAGTTCTTTCCAATTTATATATTATGATTTTACACAAATTATTGATATTTTTAATAATTTTATCAAGGCCCGTACAGTCGATTTCCATCAATGGCCATCGAACTGCAATTACGACGACCTTTTCTGAAATTGATTTGGACATAATTCAATATCCAACCGTTAGATTTCAAATTTCTAATATTCATTGGAAAGCTCTTTTCGATACGAACCCAATGGTTCCGGTTTTAGGAGAATCCGACGGTCGGATCTTCCGCAACGTCAATTCGAAGTTAATGGTCGAAATTCACTGCCGCGGCGCGGCGCGTTCTATTCAGGCCATTATATATAATATATATATATATATATATATATATTATATTTCGTCGATTTCCTTTTAAAACGTATTATATAAATTGTTTTAAATTCGTTTTCAAAACCATTTCAACTCTATATTCAATTTCAAATCAAAATTGAATATTTCTTATCATTACTATATAAATGATAATATTTTCAAAACGTTATATTTTGAAATCACTTCTTTTCTATATTTATTATAAAAACGAATATAATCGATATAAATATCGTTCACGTCAAAATAGCGCAACTCTAATCAACACGGCTTTATATATTTCAATAAATTCGTTATTCCATTCAACAAATGAATATTTATTCTATTCAACACATGAATTTATATTTCTTTCAACACACGACTATTTTTGTTTGTGCAGTTGGGTGATGTGTAAAATTTATCGTCCCAATCAATATCAGTCAAATCAGTGTATATAAACAAATCGGCCGATTTTTTTTATAAATATTCATTTATTCATATTCACGTTAAAAGTTATATTTTTAACGATAATTAATTTATTTCAACACATGAATATATTTCATTATCTATTTCACATCAACTTCACAAACAAATTTCACAACACATCAATTAAACAAACAAGCCGTCCATGGTCTGTGGATGACGGGTGTCGGGTGCTGCTAGGCACCGTCTGCATCCTAGCATATATATATATATATATATATATATATATATATATATATATATATATAACTAGAAAGAGAAATTTTAGAGTGAGAAGTTCTCACCAATAGCTAAACCAAACGTCACGACTCTTCATTTGTGGAAAATCTTCGCCGCTCGCCTTTTGTCACTTTCGTTGTCCGTAGCCACTACATATATAAAAATCATATTTTTATGTTGTTGCTATGTATATAAAAATCATATTTTTATAATCACTCCATATGGATAAAAATTCAATTTTTACACCCCTACTATATAGATAAAAATTCTATTTTTACATTCCTACTATATAGATAAAAATTATATTTTTACATCGCTACTATATAGATAAAAATTCTATTTTTACATCGCTACTATATAGATAAAAATTCTATTTTTACATCGCTACTATATAGATAAAAATTCTATTTTTACATCGCTACTATATAGATAAAAATTCTATTTTTACATTGATGTTCATAGAATAAAGATTATATTTTTATCACACTATTCTCTATAAAAAGATTTCGCCCTTTTATTTATAAAGATTTCGCCTTTTTATTTATAAAGATTTCGCCTTTTCCTACTTTAAAAATGTCGTCTTTCACTACATAAAAATATCGTCTTTTTATATCCTACCATATAAAGATCACATTTTTATTATCTATATAATTTGAAAATTATATTTTCAACCTTTACATGCGATAAAAATTATATTTTTAACTTCTCTATATTATAAAAATTATATTTTTATACCTCCTACTTAATAAAGATCGAATTTTTATTCTTTCTAAAATATAAAAATCATATTTTTAATATTTCTACTTTATAAAAGATTATATTTTTATACTTCTACAATATAATAAAAACTATATTTTTACTTCGCTAAGTAAATAAAAATCATATTTTTCTAGCCAACGAATTCATACCATTCTAACAGAGAAATCACATTCATATAAATAGGAGTAAATAAAATAAATAAAATTTTAAAACTTACAGAAGGGGGAAAAGTTCGACGAACTGAGAGAGAGGGGGAGGGAAGAAATCGCGGCTCCCGAAGGCGAGGTGGGTGGAGGATCGGCGTCGGGTTTTGGTTGCAGAAGAGGGAGAGGGGGCGGATGAGGGTTTAGGCAGGGGCGCCAGGTGCTGATGAGGCTAGAGGAGGTCAGAGGGGGTCGGGGTTGCCCTGGGCGGCGCGCGGCGGTTTCTGGGCTAGGTCAGAGGAGGAGGGCGAGCAGAAGGGAGCGGGGTTGAGGGGGTTCGAGCGCAGGTAGGGGGGAAGGAGAAGGAGAGGGGGCGACGTCGTGGAGGAGGTGGTGGCGAAGGCGGCGGGTCGGTGAGGCGGAGCGGCTGCGATCGATTTTTTATTTATTTCTGAAATGAATTGAATCAGAAAGGGGGGGTGTAGAGGGATTTAAGGTGGAGGAGAGAGGGTTTTATTTTTTTATTTAATTATTCAATTTACAAAAAGTTGACTTTTTCATACGACCTCTAAACGAGGCCCACCGCCTGTCGTCCATAGCTAATTACCCCCATTCCGAACACAATGGGATATGTATCGTGGGCTGATTCGATCGTTTCGATCAGTTTTCGTCAAAATCAACATATAACTCTATATATTGAATTTGAATGCGCATTTCAATTTACCGGGGTCACATACTAACTCTAAAAATCCCCGAAAAATATTTTCTAGCTTCGTATTGATGATACGGCCCTAACAAAACTAATTTCGTCGAATTCTGAGACAGTTGGAAAAATGGCCATTTTCCAGTCGATTAAAATCAACTGAAATTGGTCAAACACGTTTTCCTTTACCACGCTCACATATTGATTCGAAAAATTATGAAATTTGAAACCTAGCAATAATTTGACATCACGGACCCAACAAAAGCGGTTTCGGCGAAATCCGAGGTCGTTTGCAAAATTTCCATTTTTAAGGGCCTGAATTCCATAGCGACTATTCAGAATTTTCATTTGGACATATCTTTTGATCCCCGCTATGAAATTTCAATTTTTTGGATTCGTTGGATAGATATTCTCAAATAGGTTCCATTATTTTTGGTTTCACTAAAATCCGGTTTGTTTTGCACCCGGTACATTCAATTGAAGTTTGAAATCGAATTATCGAACTACCACGCCATTTTCAATTCCTTTTATAATTATATATAATTATTTATATTCTAACGACGACTTATATAATATATACGTCGAATTCTATTCAAAATAAATTTCTCATCGATGTTATTTAAAATAATCTATTTTAAATGTTCAAAATTCGCTAAAATTACCAAAATAAAAATTTTAAATTGGCCCACATTTTCCGGGTTGTTACAACAGAGCTTTCCGAGTATCGTTCCAGCTGTAAATCAGGATCCTGTGAATATAAATCTGCAAAACCAAAACTACTAGCTGCCCATACGGAAAATGAGGGCACCCAGAGTTTAGGTTAAAACAATAAACTCCAGGTCAGTCATGTGACTAGTGTGAGAACTAAAACAGTTATTAATCTTTATTTTAAAGTTAGGTAAATCAAGGGACCATGCCGTATAACATGGAACGGGTTTCCTCCCAAGAATACCAGTGCATAAAACAATAGCGCAATGCTAAATAAAGAACGATGAAGCTATTATAAGACCCAGGTCCCATCACACAATGCAACACAAGCCGGAGGATAGGGTTTTACCTTATATAGCCAAAGAATGCTTGATACGCTAAATTTCATCTTTTATTATTACTATAAGTGAGGAAATCAATTTCAATCATAAATATCAATCATAGACGGCATGGGTACCATATATCATGTCGCCATACTAGGCTCTACAATCAAAACCGCAAATGTCACGTATTGGAAGCTGGGTTTCCATCTGTGAACCAAGGAAAAAGATAGTCCTCTACCGATTTCGAGACTCTCTAGCCTAAGACTTAGGACAAGTACTCAGTCAAGCCCTTGGATCGTCAGGGCCGGTCCACTGATGTGGATTAAAATGCCTGAACACTGAGTTTCCCCACCCTTTGGGGCGTAAATGAGCCAAATGACTCCATCGGCTCCACACAGTCACCGATATATCCGAGGCGCTTCGCAACAGTAACAACAACAAAGATGAAAATAATATAAATGTCAGGGATGGTAGGTCACTGACACCACCCTAGCTAGAAGGAAACGCATGGCCTCCCTGAGGTCCTATCCCGTTTCTAGTTCACAACCGGGGTGTGAGGCTCGCGAATCAACGCTACACAAAGCTATGCCACACAGGCTGTAATAACCCGGAAATTCTGAGCCAGTTTAAAATTTTTATTTTGGCAATTTTAGCGAATTTTGATTATTTAAAATGAATTATTTTAAATAATATCGTCGTGAAATTTATTTTGAATATATTTAGAACGTATATATTTATATACGCCGTCGTTAGAATATAAATATTTATATATAATTATAAATAGAATTGAAAATGGCGCGGTAGTTCGATAATTCGATTTCAAACTTCAAGTGAATGTACCGAGTGCAAAACAATCCGGATTTTAGTGAAACCAAATTCATTAGGATCTAATTGATAATACCTTTCCAACGAATCCGAAAAATCGAAATTTCATAGCGGGGGTCAAAAGATATGTCCAGTTGAAAATTCTGAATAGTCGCTATGGAATTCAGGCCCTTAAAAATGGGAATTTTGCAGACGACCTCGGATTTCGACGAAACCAGTTTCGTTGGGTCCGTGATGTCAAGTTATTGCTAGATTCCTAATTTCATAATTTTTCGAATTAATTGTGAGCGTGGCAAAGGAAAACGCATTTGACCAGTTTCAGTTGATTTTAATCGACTGGAAAATGGCCATTTTTCCAACGGTCTCAGAATTCGACGAAACTAGTTTTGTTAGGACCGTATCGTCAATACGAAGCTAGAAAATATTTTTTGAGAATTTTTAAAGTTCGTATGTGACCCCGGTAATTTGAAATGTACGTTTAAAATTCAATATAGTGATTTAAATGTAAATTTAACGGAAACTGATTCAAACGATCGAATCAACCTACGATACATATCCCATTGTGTTCGAAATGGGGGTAATACGCTATGGACGACAGGCGGTGGGCCTCGTTCCGAGGTCGTATGTAAAAGTCAACTTTTTGCAAATTAAATAATTTAATAAATTAAAATTCTTTCTCTCCCCCTTTAACCCGCTCTGGCCCCCCCTCTCTCATTTCCTAATCGATATCAGAAAGGCAAAAAAAAAAGGAAAATCCGTCGAGGACGGAGACCGACCGCCCACCGTCGCGCCGGAGCGCGTTCCCCACATCGACGCTACGCCCTGCTCTTCCCCTCCCCGCTGCCCTTCGCTCATCGACGCAGCCTCCACATCGAGATGGACCACAAACCCTAGCGCCGCCTTCCCCCAAATCCAGACCACCACAACCGTCGACGTGTCCCCTCCGCCTGCTCCTCCTCCTACCACCGAGCCTGGCCATCACCCCCTCCTTCTTCGCAGATTACAGTAAGTTGTTTTTATTTTATTTTATTTTTATTTTAATTCTGAAAATTTTGATTTTTATGTATTGAAAAGACTGAATTTTTATAGTGATAAAAACTGAATTTTTAAATGGTTAAAACATGATTTTGTTTATAAAAGATTTGATTTTTATATCTTTATATTGGAAAAGATTAGATTTTTTAAATGTATGAAGCGATTATAAAAATATGATTTTTATATTTTTAAAGTATTAAAAATATAATCTTTACTATATAGAAGTGGTAGAAATATGATTTTTATATTTTTAAAGTATTAAAAATATAATTTTTACATGATAGGAATATTAAAAATAGCATCTTTATATGTGTAGAAAAATAAAAATGTGATTTTTATAATGATATATTGGAAAAGGCGAAATCTTTCTATTTGAAAAGGTGAGATTTTTAACATTAGAGAGAAGTGATTTTCTACATGTTTAAAGACGAGATTTTTATCTGGTTAAAGGCAAGATTTGATTTTGATTTGTTATTAAGATGTTTTTAAAATAAAAATATAATTTTTATACTAGTGGTACATTAAAAATATAATCTTTATTTTTATAAAGGCGAAATCTATATTTTTGAAAATATAATTTTTATCTATATAACATCGTAGTAAAAATTCGATTTTTATATATTGAATAGCGAAGTAAAAATTCGATTTTTACATATGTAGTGGCTACAGCAACGAAGATGATAAAAATGCGATAACGATGAAGATTTCTGTCAAAGAAGAGTCAAGATGATTGGATAGCTATTTGTGAGAATTTCTCACTCTTCAATTTCTTTTCTAGTTATATATATATACTAGGATGCAGACGGTGTTTAGTAGCACCCGACACAATCGTCCACAGACCATGGACTTGTTTGTTTGATTGCAAAAATTAGTTAGATTATTTGATTGAAATTGAATTATTTGGTGAAATGAATGGATTTGATTGATGTGTGAATGGCGTGGGCCTTCACTAGACCGGGGATAAGGCTAGGCCTCGTCCCGTTTCTAGTATCGTGCCGTTATGCCGCCGAAATTTTCTAAAATAAGTTAGAAAAATAAAAATATCATTTTATTTAAAGAATGAACTGAATAGAAATTCATATGTTAAAATAAAATGTTTTATCGTTAAAAATATAATTTTTAACGTGAATATGAATATACGTGAATGTGAATAAATAAATATCCATTTACAAACCGGACGGTTTGTTTATGTACACCTATTTGAATGACATTGATTGGGACGATAAATTTTACACATCGCCTAACTGCACAAATAAAATCTGTGTTTGATTGTTTGAAACCCCACACGGGTGTTGGGATGAAATTTGAAGTTCACTCATCCTGATTGATTAAATATGTCGATCGATTGATTGACAGGCTGTTATAAGCGTTAGATATCTATATTTGATGCTTATACAGTGTAGTGCACTTTGGTTGATGGTTGATTATTTTTCAATGCTATTATATACGTGTGATGTATGAAAATCCGTATAATTAACATTATATGGTGATTGATTGGGCCTCATTCCAATTTAGAAAATAAAGAATTATAAAATATAAATGTTCATGTGTTGACTGTACTCATCCGTTGAGATTAGTCATGTGTTGAACGAAATATTTTAATAATAAAATTTATATCTTTATCAATATAGAATAAAGGTTCATGTGTTGACTGTACTCATCCGTTGAGATTAGTCATGTGTTGAACGAAGTATTTTGATAATAAGAAATCTTTGAAATAGAATATTTGAAAATAGAAATATATGAAGCCGTGTTGATTAGATTGACGCCATTTTGACGTGAACGATATTTATATCGATTTTATTCATTTGAAAATGAATTGATTATAAAACGATTTCGAAATGAATTGAATATAAAACGATTTTGAAATGAATCGAATAGAAAACGACTTTGAAAACCAATTTGAATTGAATCGAATAGAAAACCAATTTGAATTGAATCGAATAGAAAACGACTTTGAAATTGAATTGAATTGAAAACGAATTCAAATTGAATTGAAAGCGAATTGAAATGAATTCAATTTGAATTGAAATTTGAATTGAATAGAAATGAATTTTAAAACGAATTTATAAGGAAGAATTCAATTTTGATTTGAATTGAAATGGAAGTCGAAATTGTTTTTGAAACGAATTTAAAACTATTTATATAATTCGTTTTAAATAGTAATCGACGAAATATATATTATATATATTTTATATATAATATAATGGCCTGAATAGAACGCGCCGCGCCGCGGCAGTTCGTGAATTTCGACCATTTATTTCAAACGAACATTACGGGAGATCCGACCGTCGGATTCTCCTGAAACCGGAACCGTTGGGTTCGTATCGGAAAAAAAAGCTTTCTAACAAATATTAGAAATTTGAAATCTAACGGTTGGATTTGGAATTATGTCCAAATCAAATTTGAAAAAGGTCGATGTAAGTGCAGTTCGATGACCGTTGATGGAAATCGACTGTACGGGCCTTGATAAAATTATTAAAAATAGTAATAATTTGTGTAAAATCATAAGAAATGATTTAGAAAGAATCGGGGTGAAAAACTCCATATCTGATAAGATAAAAATAGATTTTTATTGAAATGAACTAGTTTTGAACTAGAATTATAATTCTATTTATTTTTAAATAAGTAAATTGAATTCGAAATGTTTTTGAAAATAACCAGAATTTCCAATGATTGCATTGGAATGGATTTGAATCGAAATTGTCTTTGGAATATTTCGATGTTGGATTTCGTGATTATACAGATGTTGTTATGGAAATTTGAAAGATATATATTTATATCGTTATTTCCAATACGACATTTGTTAATCGTAGGATTTGATATTGAATATAAGCCGATATATTTTCTATTCAGAGCCTTGTATTGAATATCAAATGTGATTTGGGTTTGTCGTGAATGGTGTCTTGACTAACACTGTTCTTGAACCCAGTTGAGAAAAGATTAAATCTTTTTATTTAGATTTAATGAAGTGTACCAATTAAATAATATTTAATTGGAATTGAATTGATATTGATTTTCGGGTTTATCGTGGACAATGTTTTAAATAACACCCGTTCTTTAACCCGATAATTAATGAAATGTGATTTGGGTTTATCGTGAACTGTGTTTTAAATGACACTGATTCTTTAACCCAGTTAAAGATTAAAACTAAGTGGAGTTTTAATGAATCTTTAATTAGATTGAAATGATCGAGAATGGAGTATCACCAGTTTTGCTCCAGGCGATAGTTAAATCTTTAATTAGATTTGAACGTGAAATGGTAATTGAATTTACCGATAACACCGTGGTGTTAGATATGAAGTATAACCAGTTTTACTTCATGGGATGAATAGGTTGGGATTGGGAAATTAAAACAAATGATTACTTCGGTAAGGTTCGCTAATCCCGACTAGTTTTGAATTGATATTCAAAAATAGATTAAAGAATAAATTCAAGAAATTTATCTTGGATAAAATTAATGCGAACCTTTCCCTATGAATGTGAAATTTAGAAACTAACTGTCGGTTAGCCAAGTAGAATGGTTTTCTGAATATTGATCTGATGTTGGTTTCGGCCTTCGGGGTTAATATTTGGGGAATTATTCTCTTGATTAATTTACGGTTAGTGACTGATGAATTGGAATGAGGCGTATGTTGTGTTTGTGTAACACTTATTTAAAAATATACGCGAGTTATTCGGAAAGACCGGGTTTATCCCATTCTGAATAACTGATACGACGATAAGTCGAAGATGAAGATGGTGGTCGAAGACCGGAAGTCTTCACGTCGTTTGGGTGATTACTGATGATCTTGATTGGGCTGTACACCCAAGAAGATGGAAACAGTTGGTGATCGTCCAGACGTACTTGGAGATCGATGGATATGCGGGGTACTAGGTGCCTCCGGTTTTGTTCAGACCCAGAACGGACTTGTAAATGGACAGTGTGTCTGACATTGGATTTTAGTCCGTGTGATTCATCTCTATTAAATATATATCTGTTTGGCGGCGGAGAATTTATTCTCTTGCTTAAGGCCCTTCTCTGAGACGTACGAGCTCAGGGGTTATATATTGATGGATATCAAACGCATGGAGTGAATTGCCTGTGTGGCATGCCTAAGTGGCAATTGATCGAGGCTTCTGTTGAAAAGCAAAGTCTTGTGGTGATGATCAAAGCACGGACTTTGTGGCGTAGCTTTGTGTAACGTTTACTTCGCGAGTTTCGCACCCCGGTTATGAACCAAAAACGGGAGACGGAACTCAGGGAGGGCATGCGTTTCTTTCTAGTTAGAAGTGGCGTCAGTGGTTTTACACGCCCTGACGAGTTTGACTTATGTGGTTGTTGCTGTTGCGAGGCGCCTCGGTTTGATCGGACGATCCGGGTCCGATGGAGTCATTCGTTGGCTCATTTACGCCCCAAAGGGCGGAGAGACGTATTGTTCAGGCATAATAATCCACATCGGTGGACCGGCCCTGACGATCCAAGGCTTGCCTGCGCGCTTGCCTGAGACATGGGCTAGATTGTCTCAAATCGGTTGAGGACTATCTTTTGCCTCGGTTCATAGATGGAAATCCAATTTCCAAATACGTGACCTTGCGATTTTGATTGTATAACCTATATATGGCGACATAGTGGTATGGGGCATTCATGTCGCCTATGATTGATACTTATGATTTGAAGATTGGCTTATACACTATGCACTTATTATAGTACTATCAAAATGATTTGTTTCAAACGTATCAAGCATTCTTGGCTATTATTAGGTAAAAACCCTATCCTCCGGCTTGCGTTGCATTGTGTGATGGGAACTGGGTCTTATAATAGCTTCATTTTTCTTTATTTAGCATTGCGCTGTTTGTTTTATGCACTGGTATTCTTGGGAGGAAACCCGTTCCGTGTTATACGGCGTGGTCCCTTGATTTACCTAACTTTAAAAATAAAGATTAATAACTGTTTTTAGTTCTCACACCAGTCCCATGACTGACCTGGAGTTTATTGTTTTAACCTAAACTCTGGGTGCCCCTAATTTGACACGGGCAGCTAGTAGTTTTGGTTTTGCAGATTTATATTCGCAGGATCCTGGTTTACAGCTAGAACGATATCCGGAAAGCTTTGTATCCGTATATCTCCTCTAGTTGTGTATTGTATTATTTTCCGCTGCTATGTATTTAAATGTAATTTAAATCTCTGATATTTCTGTGTAATATTCATTTATACTCTGTATATTCTTGTAACCTGATGCATTGTTGTAAATATACAATGAAATGTCCTTACGCCTGCGTTCTATTTTGTCGTGTTCTCAAAACAATTCGTTCTTTCTCTTCTCTTCGGAGACCGGGGAAGTTCAGGTCGTTTCATCGTGGTATCAGAGCTTTGGTTTACAGAGCTCGAGAACAAGACACATTAGAACCATATGAAAGAATTCATCAGATATTGGAGTAGTAATATCCAATTAGAATGACTCGTTAGAGATAGGATCAGTAGTATCCTAGAACGAGTGAGAAGAGTATATTTTTCAAATGGAAAACAATTTTGTTTTGAAATTCAAATCGCTTTATACGTATTTGATTATTTATTTATTTTGAATTGGGCAATCCAGTATATAAAGGTTTTGCATATACGCGTCATGAACGTATATTCGAAGTTTTAATATATTGGATAGATATAGAATCACACTCTAGTCGCCCGGAGATGGTACTGATGATAGCACGTGCATCATCAGTATTTATGTTCGTGTTTCGAAGGTGTGTTTTCTATATATTTCCATTAGACTGGTGTGAGAACCAAAACTAATATAGCTAGAACACATTGTTGTGAATTGACATCAAAAACATGATTTTTTGTATATATATCAAAATTATGAATTTGAAACTTTAATTCACTAATTGATTGATGATTGTGTTGTTTGTTCATTTGTTTGATAAATTTGGAACCATTATGCCTAATTGAACCAAACATTGAATTATATTGAAAATTGGTCGCATTTGCTTGCATTACATATACTTACTTTGAACAGGTCATAGCAAGGTGTGACGGCAAGGAATTTCGCTCGGTCCGAACCAGTCGCTAAACCGATCCAGGCCGTTCGAAACGCCCTATCGTTTGAGAACACGACAAATCAGAACGCATACAGAAGAACATTTCACTGTATATTACAACAATGCATCAGATTACAAGAATATACAGAGTAACAATGAATATTACACAGAATTATCAGAGATTTAAATTACATTTAAATACATAGCAGCGGAAAATAATACAATACACAACTAGAAGAAGATATACGGATACAAAGCTTTCCGGATATCGTTCCAGCTGTAAACCAGGATCCTGTGAATATAAATCTGCAAAAACCAAAACTACTAGCTGCCCGTGTCAAAATAGGGGCACCCAGAGTTTAGGTTAAAACAATAAACTCCAGGTCAGTCATGTGACTGGTGTGAGAACTAAAACAGTTAATCTTTATTTTCAAAGTTAGGTAAATCAAGGGACCACGCCGTATAACACGGAACGGGTTTCCTCCCAAGAATACCAGTGCTTAAAACAAACAGCGCAATGCTAAATAAAGAAGGATGAAGCTGTTATAAGACCCAGGTCCTATCACACAATGCAACGCAAGCCGGGGGATAGGGTTTTCCCTTATAACAGCTAAAGAATGCTTGATACGTTTAAAACAAATCATTTGATACTATTATAAGTGCATAGTGTATAAAACAACTTCAAATCATAAGTATCAATCATAGGCGGCATAAGCGCCCCATCCCACTATGTCGCCATATATAGGATTACAATTAAAACCGCAAATGTCACGTATTTGGAAATTGGATTTCCATCTATGAACCGAGGCTAGGGGCAAGATCCTCAACCGATTCGAGACGCTCTAGCCCGTGTCTCAGGATCAGAGCTCGAGTGACCCTTGGAGCGACAGGGCCGGTCCACCGATGTGGATTAAAATGCCTGAACACTGCGTTTCCCCACCCTTTGGGGTGTCAATGAGCCAACGAATGACTCCATCGGTTCGAGAACGACCGATCAATCCGAGGCGCCTCGCAACAGCAACAACCACATAAGTCAATCTCGTCAGGGCGTGTAAAACCACTGACGCCACTTCTAACTAGAAAGAAACGCATGCCCTCCCTGAGGTCCGTCTCCCGTTTTTGATTCATACCGGGTGTGAAACTCGCGAATCAAACGTTACACAAAGCTACGCCACAAAGGCCGTGCTTTGATCATCAACCACAAGACTTTGCTTTTCAACAGAAGCCTTGATCATTTGCATCTTAGCATGCCACACAGGCAAGCCATCCTATGCAACCGATATCAGTCACACAGAATGAAATCCGATGTCAGACACACAGTCCATTTACAAGTCCGTTCTGGGTCTGAACGAAACCGGAGGCACCTAGTACCCCGCATATCCATCGATCTCCAAGTACGTCTGGACGATCACTAACTGTTTCCATCTTCTTGGGTGTACAGCCCAATCAAGATCATCAGTTATCACCCAAACGACGTGAAGACTTCCGGTCTTCGACCATCGTCTTCATCTTCGACTTATCGTCGTATCAGTTATTCAGAATGGGATAAACCCGGTCTTTCCGAATAACTCGCGTATATATTATAAAAGTGTTACACAAACACAACATACGCCTCATTCCAACTCATTAGTCATTAACCGTAAATTAATCAAGAGAATAATTCCCCAAATATTAACCCCGAAGGCCGAAACCAACATCAGATCAATATCCAGAAAACCATTCTACTTAGCTAACCGACAGTTAATTTCTAAATTTCACGTTCAAATCTAATTAAAGATTTAACTATCGCCTGGAGCAAAACTGGTGATACTCCATTCTCGATCTTTTCAATCTAATTAAAGATTCATTAAAACTCCACTTAGTTTTAATCTGTGACTGGGTTAAAGAATCAGTGTCATTTAAAACACGGTTCACGATAAACCCAAAGTCACATCCCATTAATTATCGGGTTAAAGAACAAGTGTTATTTAAAACACTGTTCACGATAAACCCAAAAATCAATATCAATTCAATTCCAATTAAATATTATTTAATTGGTACACTTCATTAAATCTAAATCAAAAGATTTAATCTTTTCTCAACTGGGTTCAAGAACAGTGTTAGTGAAGACACCATTCACGACAAACCCAAATCACATTCATTAATTATCGGGTTAAAGAACAAGTGTTATTTAAAACACTGTTCACGATAAACCCAAAAATCAATATCAATTCAATTCCAATTAAATATTTATTTAATTGGTACACTTCATTAAATCTAAATAAAAAGATTTAATCTTTTCTCAACTGGGTTCAAGAACAGTGTTAGTGAAGACACCATTCACGACAAACCCAAATCACATTCATTAATTATCGGGTTAAAGAACAAGTGTTATTTAAAACACTGTTCACGATAAACCCAAAAATCAATATCAATTCAATTCCAATTAAATATTTATTTAATTGGTACACTTCATTAAATCTAAATAAAAAGATTTAATCTTTTCTCAACTGGGTTCAAGAACAGTGTTAGTGAAGACACCATTCACGACAAACCCAAATCACATTTGATATTCAATATAAGGCTCTGAATAGAAAATATATCGGCTTATATTCAATATCAAATTCTACGATTAACAAATGTCGTATTGGAAATAACGATACAAATATATCTTTCAAATTTCCATAACAACACCTGTATAATCACGAATTCCAACATCGAAATATTCCGAAGACAATTTCGATTCAAATCCACTCCAATGCAATCATTGGATATTCTGGTTATTTTTAAAACCCTTTTCTAATTCAATTTATTTATTTAGAAATAAATAGAATTTTAATTCTAGTTCAAAACTAGTTCATTTCGATAAAAATCTATTTTTATCTTTTCAAATAGGGAGTTTTTCATCCCAATTCTTCCTAAATCATTTCTTATGATTTTACACAAATTATTACTATTTTTAATAATTTTATCAAGGCCCGTACAGTCGATTTCCAACAATGGCCATCGAACTGCACTTACAGCGACCTTTTTCGAATTTGATTTGGACGTATCTCCAAATCCAACCGTTAGATTTCAAATTTCTAACATTCATTAGAAAGCTCTTTTCGATACGAACCCAACGGTTCCGGTTTTAGGAGAATCCGACGGTCGGATCTCCCGCAATGTCTGTTTGAAATAAATGGTCGAAATTCACGAACTGCCGCGGCGCGGCGCGTTCTATTCAGGCCATTATATTATATATATAATATATATAATATATATTTCATCGATTTCTATTTAAAACGAATTATATAAATAGTTTTAAAATCGTTTCAAAAGCTATTTCAACTTTCTTTTCAATTCAAATCAAAATTGAATTCTTCTTTATAAATTCGTTTTAAAATTCATTTCTATTCAATTCGAATTTCAATTCAATTTGAATTCATTTCAATTCCATTCATTTCGAATCATTTTCAATTCAATTCATTTCGAAATCGTTTTCAATTCAATTCATTTCGAAATCGTTTTCAATTCAATTCATTTCGAAATCGTTATAAATTCAATTCATTTCAAAATCGTTTTCAATTCAATTCATTTCGAAATCGTTTTCAATTCAATTCATTTCGAAATCGTTTTCAATTCAATTCATTTCGAAATCGTTTTCAATTCAATTCATTTCGAAATCGTTTTCAATTCAATTCATTTCGAAATCGTTTTCAATTCAATTCATTTCGAAATCGTTTTCAATTCAATTCATTTCGAAATCGTTTTCTAAAATCGATATAAATATCGTTCACGTCAAAATGGCGTCAATCTAATCAACACGGCTTCATATATTCCTTTATTTTCAAATATTCTATTTCGAATATTTCTTTTTCAAATATTTCTTTTTCAAAACTGGAATGAGGCCCAATCAATTACCATATAAAATTAATTATATGGATTTTCATACAACACATGTATATAATAGCATTGAAAATAATCAACCATCAACCAAAGTGCACTACACTGTATAAGCATCAAATATAGATATTCAACGCTTATAACAGCCTGTCAATCAATCGATCGACATATTTAATCAATCAGGATGAGTGAACTTCAAATTTCATCCTAACACCCGTGTGGGGTTTCAAACAATCAAACACATATTTTATTTGTGCAGTTAGGCGATGTGTAAAATTTATCGACCCAATCAACGTCATTCAAATAGGTGTACATAAACAAACCGTCTGGTTTGTAAATGAATATTTATTTATTCACATTCACGTTAAAAATTATATTTTTAACGATAACACATTTTATTTTAACATATGAATTTCTATTCAGTTCATCATTTTTTTTTAATAAAATGCTATTTTTATTTTTCTAACTTATTTTAGAAAATTTCGGCGGCATAACGGCACGATACTAGAAACGGGACAAGGCCTAGCCTTATCCCCGGTCTAGTGAAGGCCCACGCCATTCACTCATCAATCAAATCAATTTCATTTTGCAAACCACAAAATTTGGAGTAAGGGTCTAACCTAGCCTTACTCCTACGCCTTATAACGGCGCACGTCTAATCCTAACCAATTTATCGATTCGATTTTTCACATCACAAACCACATTCAAACCAATATCGCAATCAATCACCAAACAATCAAACAAACAAGTCCATGGTCTGTGGACGGGTGTCGGGTGCTACTAAGCACCGTCTGCATCCTAGTATATATATATATATATATAACTAGAAAAATAAATTGAAAGGTGAGAAATTCTCACTTATAGCTATCCTAGCTCCACGGCTCTCCATTTGCAGAAGTCTTCGTCGTTTCGTCTTTTTGTCACCTTCGTTGTTGCTTTCACTACATATGTAAAAATCGAATTTTTTACATCGCTATTCAATATATAAAAATCGAATTTTTAGTTCGCTATTCAATATATAAAAATCGAATTTTTATTTCACTATTCAATATATAAAAATCGAATTTTTAGTTCGCTATTCAATATATAAAAATCGAATTTTTAGTTCGCTATTCAATATATAAAAATCGAATTTTTAGTTCGCTATTCAATATATAAAAATCGAATTTTTAGTTCGCTATTCAATATATAAAAATCGAATTTTTATTTCACTATTCAATATATAAAAATCCTATTTTTCTATCGAAGTTCAATATATAAAAATTCTATTTTTACTAACACGCTCTATATAGATAAAGATTATATTTTTATCACCTTATTCTTCATATAAAGATTTCGCCCTTTCAAAAATAAAGGTTTCACCTTTATAAAAACAAAGTTTTCGCCTTTCTAAAACAAAGTTTTCGCCTTTCTAAAAACAAAGTTTTCGCCTTTCTAAAACAAAGTTTTCAACTTTTCAATTTAAAGTTTAAATCGTTTTCTATTTTAAAGTTCGAATCTTTTTCCTATTTTAAACATTTCAAAATAAAAATCAGTTTTTAAATCTCTTTTAAAAATCAGTTTTTACATCTCTTTTAAAAATCAGTTTTTTTTTTTACATTTCTTTTTTTAAAAAATCAGTTTCTAAATCCTATAAAAAAAAAAAAAACAGTTTTCTAATCTTATAAAAGAATCAGTTTCTAATCTGCAAGTATATAACAAAAATAAAATATTAATAATAATAAAAAAAAACAAATACTTACAGCCGAGGGGGGGGTGGGTTCTGGCCTCTGGCGGCGGTGGAAGAGGGTACGAACGGAGGGGGGGGGGCCGACGGTCAGCACGGTGGTCAACACAAAAGGGGGCGACGCGGGTTTTGAGGCACTGTCGATTTGGGCGTAGAGGGGGGGGTGGTTCTGCGATGCGAGAGGAAGGAGGAGAAGAAGAAGGGGGCGCGCCTTGGACGCTGGCGGCGGTGGTTGAGGTCGCGCCTCCTTCATCGCTCAATTTTTTTTTTTTTTTTTTTTTTTATAAATCGGTAAAATGAATTCGAACGGGGGGGGGGCCTGGGTAATAGGGAAGAGAGGGGTTTCTTTTTTTTTTATTATTATTTAATTATTTAATTTTGCCCAAGGGTTGACTTTTACATACGACCTCGAAACGAGGTCCACCGCCTGTCGTCCATAGCGTTTAACCCCCATTCCGAACACAATGTGATATGTATCGCTGGCTGATTCGATCGTTTGAATCAGTTTCCGTTGAATTTATAATTTAAATCCTTATATTGAATTTTAAACGTACATTTCAAATTACCGGGGTCACATACTAACTAGAAAAATTCCAGAAAAATATTTTCTAGCTTCGTATTGACGATACGGTCCTAACAAAACTAATCTCGTCGAATTCTGAGACCGTTTGAAAAATGGTCAATTTCCAGTCGATTAAAATCAACTGAAATCGGTCAAACGCGTTTTCCTTTGCCACGCTCACATATTGATTCGAAAATTTATGAAATTTGAAACCTAGCAATAATTTGACACTGCGGACCCAACAAAACTGGTTTCGTCGAAATCCGAGGTCATTTGCAAAATGTCCATTTTTAAGGGCCTGAATTCCATAGCGACTATTTCTAATTTTAAACTGGACATATCTTATCATTTCTAAGATGAAATCTCAGTTTGTTAACTTCGTTACAAAGATATAGTTATACAGATTCAAATATTTCTTGTTTCGTTCAATTCTGACTTATATTGAATTCTGTATATTCCTTTGAAATTAGAAATCGAATTTTCGAACTACCGCGCCATTTTCTATTCTATTTATAATTATATATAAATATCTATATTCTAACGACGACGTATATAATATATACGTCGAATTCTATATTGAAAATAAATTTCGCGTCGATATTATTTAAAATAATCTATTTTAAATATCAAAATTCGCTAAAATTGCCAAAATAAAAATTTTCAAACTGGCTCGCATTTTACGGGTTGTTACAATCTCCCCCACTTAAAACTTTTCGTCCCCGAAAAGGAACAAAGTCGAAAGTGGTTTGATTATTCAGCTCCACGATCGATCAGGCTTCCATTCCCCAACTCTTTAGTTTCTGAGAATTTTCAAAACTTCAAAAATTTGGCTAACACCCTAAATTTTCGAAAAATTTCGCCATAACCTCCCCTGCAATGGGAGCATCGGGGAATTTCAAATAGCTTCCCCGGTCCTTCAGATCTCAAAAAGAAAAAGAAAAAGCCAAGCGGCTAGCCAATAGGCTCACAAAATCATCATCACCCAAACAAAACAGGAAATTATGTAGTAAACATGTACCTATTTGTCGGGCAAACAAATTTTATTCTCTGCTCTAGCCTCCTTGCTATGACCTGTTCAATGATATACATGTATATGCAAGCAGATGCGACCAATTTTCAATATAACTCAATATTTGATGCTATTAGGCATAATGGTTCAAAATTAGCAAACAAATAAACAAACAACACAAACATCAATCAATTAGTGAATTAGAGTTTCAAATTCATAATTTTGATACATATACTAAAATCGTGTTTTTGATGCCAATTCACAACAATGTGTTCTAACTATATAAATTTTGGTTCTCACACCAGTCTAATGGAAATATATAGATATCACACCTTCGAAACACGAATATAAATATTGATAATGCGGCCGCATTACCAAAATTATCTCCGGGCGACTAGAGTGTGATTCCATATCTATCCAGTATATTAAAATTTCAAATACACGCGGATCAGACGTATACGCAAAATCTATATATACTGGATTGTCCACATTCAATATAAATAATCAAATACGAATAATTGATTTAAATTTTCAAAACAAAAATTGTTTTCATTTGAAAAATATACTCTTCACACTCGTTCTAGGATACCACTGATCCCATCTCTAACGAGTCATTCTCATTGGATATTACTAATCCAATATCTGATGAATTCTTTCGTATGGTTCTAATGTGTCTTGTTCTCTGCTTTGTAAACCAAAGCTCTGATACCAAATGTGACGGCAAGGAATTTCGCTCGGTCCGAACCAGTCGCTAAACCGATCCAGGCCGTTCGAAACGCCCTATCGTTTGAGAACACGACAAATCAGAACGCATACAGAAGAACATTTCACTGTATATTACAACAATGCATCAGATAACAAGAATATACAGAGTAACAATGAATATTACACAGAATTATCAGAGATTTAAATTACATTTAAATACATAGCAGCGGAAAATAATACAATACACAACTAGAAGAAGATATACGGATACAAAGCTTTCCGGATATCGTTCCAGCTGTAAACCAGGATCCTGTGAATATAAATCTGCAAAAACCAAAACTACTAGCTGCCCGTGTCAAAATAGGGGCACCCAGAGTTTAGGTTAAAACAATAAACTCCAGGTCAGTCATGTGACTGGTGTGAGAACTAAAACAGTTAATCTTTATTTTCAAAGTTAGGTAAATCAAGGGACCACGCCGTATAACACGGAACGGGTTTCCTCCCAAGAATACCAGTGCTTAAAACAAACAGCGCAATGCTAAATAAAGAAGGATGAAGCTGTTATAAGACCCAGGTCCTATCACACAATGCAACGCAAGCCGGGGGATAGGGTTTTCCCTTATAACAGCTAAAGAATGCTTGATACGTTTAAAACAAATCATTTGATACTATTATAAGTGCATAGTGTATAAAACAACTTCAAATCATAAGTATCAATCATAGGCGGCATAAGCGCCCCATCCCACTATGTCGCCATATATAGGATTACAATTAAAACCGCAAATGTCACGTATTTGGAAATTGGATTTCCATCTATGAACCGAGGCTAGGGGCAAGATCCTCAACCGATTCGAGACGCTCTAGCCCGTGTCTCAGGATCAGAGCTCGAGTGACCCTTGGAGCGACAGGGCCGGTCCACCGATGTGGATTAAAATGCCTGAACACTGCGTTTCCCCACCCTTTGGGGTGTCAATGAGCCAACGAATGACTCCATCGGTTCGAGAACGACCGATCAATCCGAGGCGCCTCGCAACAGCAACAACCACATAAGTCAATCTCGTCAGGGCGTGTAAAACCACTGACGCCACTTCTAACTAGAAAGAAACGCATGCCCTCCCTGAGGTCCGTCTCCCGTTTTTGATTCATACCGGGTGTGAAACTCGCGAATCAAACGTTACACAAAGCTACGCCACAAAGGCCGTGCTTTGATCATCAACCACAAGACTTTGCTTTTCAACAGAAGCCTTGATCATTTGCATCTTAGCATGCCACACAGGCAAGCCATCCTATGCAACCGATATCAGTCACACAGAATGAAATCCGATGTCAGACACACAGTCCATTTACAAGTCCGTTCTGGGTCTGAACGAAACCGGAGGCACCTAGTACCCCGCATATCCATCGATCTCCAAGTACGTCTGGACGATCACTAACTGTTTCCATCTTCTTGGGTGTACAGCCCAATCAAGATCATCAGTTATCACCCAAACGACGTGAAGACTTCCGGTCTTCGACCATCGTCTTCATCTTCGACTTATCGTCGTATCAGTTATTCAGAATGGGATAAACCCGGTCTTTCCGAATAACTCGCGTATATATTATAAAAGTGTTACACAAACACAACATACGCCTCATTCCAACTCATTAGTCATTAACCGTAAATTAATCAAGAGAATAATTCCCCAAATATTAACCCCGAAGGCCGAAACCAACATCAGATCAATATCCAGAAAACCATTCTACTTAGCTAACCGACAGTTAATTTCTAAATTTCACGTTCAAATCTAATTAAAGATTTAACTATCGCCTGGAGCAAAACTGGTGATACTCCATTCTCGATCTTTTCAATCTAATTAAAGATTCATTAAAACTCCACTTAGTTTTAATCTGTGACTGGGTTAAAGAATCAGTGTCATTTAAAACACGGTTCACGATAAACCCAAAGTCACATCCCATTAATTATCGGGTTAAAGAACAAGTGTTATTTAAAACACTGTTCACGATAAACCCAAAAATCAATATCAATTCAATTCCAATTAAATATTATTTAATTGGTACACTTCATTAAATCTAAATCAAAAGATTTAATCTTTTCTCAACTGGGTTCAAGAACAGTGTTAGTGAAGACACCATTCACGACAAACCCAAATCACATTCATTAATTATCGGGTTAAAGAACAAGTGTTATTTAAAACACTGTTCACGATAAACCCAAAAATCAATATCAATTCAATTCCAATTAAATATTTATTTAATTGGTACACTTCATTAAATCTAAATAAAAAGATTTAATCTTTTCTCAACTGGGTTCAAGAACAGTGTTAGTGAAGACACCATTCACGACAAACCCAAATCACATTCATTAATTATCGGGTTAAAGAACAAGTGTTATTTAAAACACTGTTCACGATAAACCCAAAAATCAATATCAATTCAATTCCAATTAAATATTTATTTAATTGGTACACTTCATTAAATCTAAATAAAAAGATTTAATCTTTTCTCAACTGGGTTCAAGAACAGTGTTAGTGAAGACACCATTCACGACAAACCCAAATCACATTTGATATTCAATATAAGGCTCTGAATAGAAAATATATCGGCTTATATTCAATATCAAATTCTACGATTAACAAATGTCGTATTGGAAATAACGATACAAATATATCTTTCAAATTTCCATAACAACACCTGTATAATCACGAATTCCAACATCGAAATATTCCGAAGACAATTTCGATTCAAATCCACTCCAATGCAATCATTGGATATTCTGGTTATTTTTAAAACCCTTTTCTAATTCAATTTATTTATTTAGAAATAAATAGAATTTTAATTCTAGTTCAAAACTAGTTCATTTCGATAAAAATCTATTTTTATCTTTTCAAATAGGGAGTTTTTCATCCCAATTCTTCCTAAATCATTTCTTATGATTTTACACAAATTATTACTATTTTTAATAATTTTATCAAGGCCCGTACAGTCGATTTCCAACAATGGCCATCGAACTGCACTTACAGCGACCTTTTTCGAATTTGATTTGGACGTATCTCCAAATCCAACCGTTAGATTTCAAATTTCTAACATTCATTAGAAAGCTCTTTTCGATACGAACCCAACGGTTCCGGTTTTAGGAGAATCCGACGGTCGGATCTCCCGCAATGTCTGTTTGAAATAAATGGTCGAAATTCACGAACTGCCGCGGCGCGGCGCGTTCTATTCAGGCCATTATATTATATATATAATATATATAATATATATTTCGTCGATTTCTATTTAAAACGAATTATATAAATAGTTTTAAAATCGTTTCAAAAGCTATTTCAACTTTCTTTTCAATTCAAATCAAAATTGAATTCTTCTTTATAAATTCGTTTTAAAATTCATTTCTATTCAATTCGAATTTCAATTCAATTTGAATTCATTTCAATTCCATTCATTTCGAATCATTTTCAATTCAATTCATTTCGAAATCGTTTTCAATTCAATTCATTTCGAAATCGTTTTCAATTCAATTCATTTCGAAATCGTTATAAATTCAATTCATTTCAAAATCGTTTTCAATTCAATTCATTTCGAAATCGTTTTCAATTCAATTCATTTCGAAATCGTTTTCAATTCAATTCATTTCGAAATCGTTTTCAATTCAATTCATTTCGAAATCGTTTTCAATTCAATTCATTTCGAAATCGTTTTCAATTCAATTCATTTCGAAATCGTTTTCAATTCAATTCATTTCGAAATCGTTTTCTAAAATCGATATAAATATCGTTCACGTCAAAATGGCGTCAATCTAATCAACACGGCTTCATATATTCCTTTATTTTCAAATATTCTATTTCGAATATTTCTTTTTCAAATATTTCTTTTTCAAAACTGGAATGAGGCCCAATCAATTACCATATAAAATTAATTATATGGATTTTCATACAACACATGTATATAATAGCATTGAAAATAATCAACCATCAACCAAAGTGCACTACACTGTATAAGCATCAAATATAGATATTCAACGCTTATAACAGCCTGTCAATCAATCGATCGACATATTTAATCAATCAGGATGAGTGAACTTCAAATTTCATCCTAACACCCGTGTGGGGTTTCAAACAATCAAACACATATTTTATTTGTGCAGTTAGGCGATGTGTAAAATTTATCGACCCAATCAACGTCATTCAAATAGGTGTACATAAACAAACCGTCTGGTTTGTAAATGAATATTTATTTATTCACATTCACGTTAAAAATTATATTTTTAACGATAACACATTTTATTTTAACATATGAATTTCTATTCAGTTCATCATTTTTTTTTTAATAAAATGCTATTTTTATTTTTCTAACTTATTTTAGAAAATTTCGGCGGCATAACGGCACGATACTAGAAACGGGACAAGGCCTAGCCTTATCCCCGGTCTAGTGAAGGCCCACGCCATTCACTCATCAATCAAATCAATTTCATTTTGCAAACCACAAAATTTGGAGTAAGGGTCTAACCTAGCCTTACTCCTACGCCTTATAACGGCGCACGTCTAATCCTAACCAATTTATCGATTCGATTTTTCACATCACAAACCACATTCAAACCAATATCGCAATCAATCACCAAACAATCAAACAAACAAGTCCATGGTCTGTGGACGGGTGTCGGGTGCTACTAAGCACCGTCTGCATCCTAGTATATATATATATATATAACTAGAAAAATAAATTGAAAGGTGAGAAATTCTCACTTATAGCTATCCTAGCTCCACGGCTCTCCATTTGCAGAAGTCTTCGTCGTTTCGTCTTTTTGTCACCTTCGTTGTTGCTTTCACTACATATGTAAAAATCGAATTTTTTACATCGCTATTCAATATATAAAAATCGAATTTTTAGTTCGCTATTCAATATATAAAAATCGAATTTTTATTTCACTATTCAATATATAAAAATCGAATTTTTAGTTCGCTATTCAATATATAAAAATCGAATTTTTAGTTCGCTATTCAATATATAAAAATCGAATTTTTAGTTCGCTATTCAATATATAAAAATCGAATTTTTAGTTCGCTATTCAATATATAAAAATCGAATTTTTATTTCACTATTCAATATATAAAAATCCTATTTTTCTATCGAAGTTCAATATATAAAAATTCTATTTTTACTAACACGCTCTATATAGATAAAGATTATATTTTTATCACCTTATTCTTCATATAAAGATTTCGCCCTTTCAAAAATAAAGGTTTCACCTTTATAAAAACAAAGTTTTCGCCTTTCTAAAACAAAGTTTTCGCCTTTCTAAAAACAAAGTTTTCGCCTTTCTAAAACAAAGTTTTCAACTTTTCAATTTAAAGTTTAAATCGTTTTCTATTTTAAAGTTCGAATCTTTTTCCTATTTTAAACATTTCAAAATAAAAATCAGTTTTTAAATCTCTTTTAAAAATCAGTTTTTACATCTCTTTTAAAAATCAGTTTTTTTTTTACATTTCTTTTTTTAAAAAATCAGTTTCTAAATCCTATAAAAAAAAAAAAACAGTTTTCTAATCTTATAAAAGAATCAGTTTCTAATCTGCAAGTATATAACAAAAATAAAATATTAATAATAATAAAAAAAAACAAATACTTACAGCCGAGGGGGGGGGGGGTGGGTTCTGGCCTCTGGCGGCGGTGGAAGAGGGTACGAACGGAGGGGGGGGGGCCGACGGTCAGCACGGTGGTCAACACAAAAGGGGGCGACGCGGGTTTTGAGGCACTGTCGATTTGGGCGTAGAGGGGGGGGTGGTTCTGCGATGCGAGAGGAAGGAGGAGAAGAAGAAGGGGGCGCGCCTTGGACGCTGGCGGCGGTGGTTGAGGTCGCGCCTCCTTCATCGCTCAATTTCTTTTTTTTTTTTTTTTTTTATAAATCGGTAAAATGAATTCGAACGGGGGGGGGGGGGGGCCTGGGTAATAGGGAAGAGAGGGGTTTCTTTCTTTTTTATTTTTATTATTTAATTATTTAATTTTGCCCAAGGGTTGACTTTTACATACGACCTCGAAACGAGGTCCACCGCCTGTCGTCCATAGCGTTTAACCCCCATTCCGAACACAATGTGATATGTATCGCTGGCTGATTCGATCGTTTGAATCAGTTTCCGTTGAATTTATAATTTAAATCCTTATATTGAATTTTAAACGTACATTTCAAATTACCGGGGTCACATACTAACTAGAAAAATTCCAGAAAAATATTTTCTAGCTTCGTATTGACGATACGGTCCTACCAAAACTAATTTCGTCGAATTCTGAGACCGTTTGAAAAATGGTCAATTTCCAGTCGATTAAAATCAACTGAAATCGGTCAAACGCGTTTTCCTTTGCCACGCTCACATATTGATTCGAAAATTTATGAAATTTGAAACCTAGCAATAATTTGACACTGCGGACCCAACAAAACTGGTTTCGTCGAAATCCGAGGTCATTTGCAAAATGTCCATTTTTAAGGGCCTGAATTCCATAGCGACTATTTCTAATTTTAAACTGGACATATCTTATCATTTCTAAGATGAAATCTCAGTTTGTTAACTTCGTTACAAAGATATAGTTATACAGATTCAAATATTTCTTGTTTCGTTCAATTCAGACTTATATTGAATTCTGTATATTCCTTTGAAATTAGAAATCGAATTTTCGAACTACCGCGCCATTTTCTATTCTATTTATAATTATATATAAATATCTATATTCTAACGACGACGTATATAATATATACGTCGAATTCTATATTGAAAATAAATTTCGCGTCGATATTATTTAAAATAATCTATTTTAAATATCAAAATTCGCTAAAATTGCCAAAATAAAAATTTTCAAACTGGCTCGCATTTTACGGGTTGTTACACAAGGAGGCTAGAGCAGAGAATAATATTTGTTTGCCCGACAAATAGGTACATGTTTACTACATAATTTACTGCGTTGTTTGGGTGATGATGATTTTATGAGCCTATTGGCTTTTTCTTTTTGAGATCAGAAGGCCTATATGGAAATTTCGGGATTTTCCCGTGGCTCCCGGTGCAGGGGAGGTTATGGCGAAATTTTTCGAAAATTTAGTGTGTTAGCCAAATTTTTGAAAATTTGGAAATTCTCAGAAACTGAAAAGTTGGAGAATGGAAGCCAGATCGAACGTGGAGTTGATTAATCAAACCACTTTCGACTTTGTTCCTTTTCGGGGACGAAAAGTTTTAAGTGGGGGAGATTGTAATAACCCGGAAATTCTGAGCCAGTTTAAAATTTTTATTTTGTCAATTTTAGCGAATTTTGGTTATTTAAAATGAATTATTTTAAATAATATCGTCGTGAAATTTATTTTGAATATATTTAGAACGTATATATTTATATACGCCGTCGTTAGAATATAAATATTTATATATAATTATAAATAGAATTGAAAATGGCGCGGTAGTTCGATAATACGATTTCAAACTTCAAGTGAATGTACTGGGTGCAAAACAATCCGGATTTTAGTGAAACCAAAAACATTAGGATCTAATTGATAATACCTTTCCAACGAATCCGAAAAATCGAAATTTCATAGCGGGGGTCAAAAGATATGTCCAGTTGAAAATTCTGAATAGTCGCTATGGAATTCAGGCCCTCAAAAATGGGAATTTTGCAAACGACCTCGGATTTCGACGAAACCAGTTTCGTTGGGTCCGTGATGTCAAGTTATTGCTAGATTCCAAATTTCATAATTTTTCGAATCAATTGTGAGCATGGCAAAGGAAAACGCATTTGACCAGTTTCAGTTGATTTTAATCGATTGGAAAATGGCCATTTTTTCAACGGTCTCAGAATTCGACGAAACTAGTTTTGTTAGGACCGTATCGTCCATACGAAGCTAGAAAATATTTTTCGAGAATTTTTAAAGTTCGTATGTGACCCCGGTAATTTGAAATGTACGTTTAAAATTCAATATAGTGA
This sequence comes from Allium sativum, assembly GCA_030737875.1. Taxonomy (NCBI): domain Eukaryota; kingdom Viridiplantae; phylum Streptophyta; class Magnoliopsida; order Asparagales; family Amaryllidaceae; genus Allium; species Allium sativum. The sequence goes on along the minus strand of CM060916.1, from coordinate 91,409,121 downwards.
TTTAAATGTAAATTTAACGGAAACTGATTCAAACGATCGAATCAACCTACGATACATATCCCATTGTGTTCGAAATGGGGGTAATACGCTATGGACGACAGGCGGTGGGCCTCGTTCCGAGGTCGTATGTAAAAGTCAACTTTTTGCAAATTAAATAATTTAATAAATTAAAATTCTTTCTCTCCCCCTTTAACCCGCTCTGGCCCCCCCTCTCTCATTTCCTAATCGATATCAGAAAGGCAAAAAAAAAAAGGAAAATCCGTCGAGGACGGAGACCGACCGCCCACCGCCGCGCCGGAGCGCGTTCCCCACATCGACGCTACGCCCTGCTCTTCCCCTCCCCTCTCGCGCCTGCATCCTCCGCCCGCTGCCCTTCGCTCATCGACGCAACCTCCACATCGAGATGGACCACAAACCCTAGCGCCGCCTTCCCCCGAATCCAGACCACCACAACCGCCGACGTGTCCCCTCCGCCTGCTCCTCCTCCTACCACCGAGCCTGGCCATCACCCCCTCCTTCTTCGCAGATTACAGTAAGTTGTTTTTATTTTATTTTATTTTTATTTTAATTCTGAAAATTTCGATTTTTATGTATTGAAAAGACTGAATTTTTATAGTGATAAAAACTGAATTTTTAAATGGTTAAAACATGATTTTGTTTATAAAAGATTTGATTTTTATATCTTTATATTGGAAAAGATTAGATTTTTAAATGTATGAAGCGATTATAAAAATATGATTTTTATATTTTTAAAGTATTAAAAATATAATCTTTACTATATAGAAGTGGTAGAAATATGATTTTTATATTTTTAAAGTATTAAAAATATAATTTTTACATGATAGGAATATTAAAAATAGCATCTTTATATGTGTAGAAAAATAAAAATGTGATTTTTATAATGATATATTGGAAAAGGCGAAATCTTTCTATTTGAAAACGTGAGATTTTTAACATTAGAGAGAAGTGATTTTCTACATGTTTAAAGACGAGATTTTTATCTGGTTAAAGGCAAGATTTGATTTTGATTTGTTATTAAGATGTTTTTAAAATAAAAATATATTTTTTATACTAGTGGTACATTAAAAATATAATCTTTATTTTTATAAAGGCGAAATCTATATTTTTGAAAATATAATTTTTATCTATATAACATCGTAGTAAAAATTCGATTTTTATATATTGAATAGCGAAGTAAAAATTCGATTTTTACATATGTAGTGGCTACAGCAACGAAGATGATAAAAATGCGATAACGATGAAGATTTCTGTCAATGAAGAGTCAAGATGATTGGATAGCTATTTGTGAGAATTTCTCACTCTTCAATTTCTTTTCTAGTTATATATATATACTAGGATGCAGACGGTGTTTAGTAGCACCCGACACAATCGTCCACAGACCATGGACTTGTTTGTTTGATTGCAAAAATTAGTTAGATTATTTGATTGAAATTGAATTGTTTGGTGAAATGAATGGATTTGATTGATGTGTGAATGGCGTGGGCCTTCACTAGACCGGGGATAAGGCTAGGCCTCGTCCCGTTTCTAGTATCGTGCCGTTATGCCGCCGAAATTTTCTAAAATAAGTTAGAAAAATAAAAATATCATTTTATTTAAAGAATGAACTGAATAGAAATTCATATGTTAAAATAAAATGTTTTATCGTTAAAAATATAATTTTTAACGTGAATATGAATATACGTGAATGTGAATAAATAAATATCCATTTACAAACCGGACGGTTTGTTTATGTACACCTATTTGAATGACATCGATTGAGACGATAAATTTTACACATCGCCTAACTGCAAAAATAAAATCTGTGTTTGATTGTTTGAAACCCCACACGGGTGTTGGGATGAAATTTGAAGTTCAATCATCCTGACTGATTAAATATGTCGATCGATTGATTGACAGGCTGTTATAAGCGTTAGATATCTATATTTGATGCTTATACAGTGTAGTGCACTTTGGTTGATGGTTGATTATTTTTCAATGCTATTATATACGTGTGATGTATGAAAATCCGTATAATTAACATTATATGGTGATTGATTGGGCCTCATTCCAATTTAGAAAATAAAGAATTATAAAATATAAATGTTCATGTGTTGACTGTACTCATCCGTTGAGATTAGTCATGTGTTGAACGAAATATTTTAATAATAAAATTTATATCTTTATCAATATAGAATAAAGGTTCATGTGTTGACTGTACTCATCCGTTGAGATTAGTCATGTGTTGAACGAAGTATTTTGATAATAAGAAATCTTTGAAATAGAATATTTGAAAATAGAAATATATGAAGCCGTGTTGATTAGATTGACGCCATTTTGACGTGAACGATATTTATATCGATTTTATTCATTTGAAAATGAATTGATTATAAAACGATTTCGAAATGAATTGAATATAAAACGATTTGGAAATGAATCGAATAGAAAACGACTTTGAAAACCAATTTGAATTGAATCGAATAGAAAACCAATTTGAATTGAATCGAATAGAAAACGACTTTGAAATTGAATTGAATTGAAAACGAATTCAAATTGAATTGAAAGCGAATTGAAATGAATTCAATTTGAATTGAAATTTGAATTGAATAGAAATGAATTTTAAAACGAATTTATAAGGAAGAATTCAATTTTGATTTGAATTGAAATGGAAGTCGAAATTGTTTTTGAAACGAATTTAAAACTATTTATATAATTCGTTTTAAATAGTAATCGATGAAATATATATTATATATATTTTATATATAATATAATGGCCTGAATAGAACGCGCCGCGCCGCGGCAGTTCGTGAATTTCGACCATTTATTTCAAACGAACATTACGGGAGATCCGACCGTCGGATTCTCCTGAAACCGGAACCGTTGGGTTCGTATCGGAAAAAAAAGCTTTCTAACAAATATTAGAAATTTGAAATCTAACGGTTGGATTTGGAATTATGTCCAAATCAAATTTGAAAAAGGTCGATGTAAGTGCAGTTCGATGACCGTTGATGGAAATCGACTGTACGGGCCTTGATAAAATTATTAAAAATAGTAATAATTTGTGTAAAATCATAAGAAATGATTTAGAAAGAATCGGGGTGAAAAACTCCATATCTGATAAGATAAAAATAGATTTTTATTGAAATGAACTAGTTTTGAACTAGAATTATAATTCTATTTATTTTTAAATAAGTAAATTGAATTCGAAATGTTTTTGAAAATAACCAGAATTTCCAATGATTGCATTGGAATGGATTTGAATCGAAATTGTCTTTGGAATATTTCGATGTTGGATTTCGTGATTATACAGATGTTGTTATGGAAATTTGAAAGATATATATTTATATCGTTATTTCCAATACGACATTTGTTAATCGTAGGATTTGATATTGAATATAAGCCGATATATTTTCTATTCAGAGCCTTGTATTGAATATCAAATGTGATTTGGGTTTGTCGTGAATGGTGTCTTGACTAACACTGTTCTTGAACCCAGTTGAGAAAAGATTAAATCTTTTTATTTAGATTTAATGAAGTGTACCAATTAAATAATATTTAATTGGAATTGAATTGATATTGATTTTCGGGTTTATCGTGGACAATGTTTTAAATAACACCCGTTCTTTAACCCGATAATTAATGAAATGTGATTTGGGTTTATCGTGAACTGTGTTTTAAATGACACTGATTCTTTAACCCAGTTAAAGATTAAAACTAAGTGGAGTTTTAATGAATCTTTAATTAGATTGAAATGATCGAGAATGGAGTATCACCAGTTTTGCTCCAGGCGATAGTTAAATCTTTAATTAGATTTGAACGTGAAATGGTAATTGAATTTACCGATAACACCGTGGTGTTAGATATGAAGTATAACCAGTTTTACTTCATGGGATGAATAGGTTGGGATTGGGAAATTAAAACAAATGATTACTTCGGTAAGGTTCGCTAATCCCGACTAGTTTTGAATTGATATTCAAAAATAGATTAAAGAATAAATTCAAGAAATTTATCTTGGATAAAATTAATGCGAACCTTTCCCTATGAATGTGAAATTTAGAAACTAACTGTCGGTTAGCCAAGTAGAATGGTTTTCTGAATATTGATCTGATGTTGGTTTCGGCCTTCGGGGTTAATATTTGGGGAATTATTCTCTTGATTAATTTACGGTTAGTGACTGATGAATTGGAATGAGGCGTATGTTGTGTTTGTGTAACACTTATTTAAAAATATACGCGAGTTATTCGGAAAGACCGGGTTTATCCCATTCTGAATAACTGATACGACGATAAGTCGAAGATGAAGACGGTGGTCGAAGACCGGAAGTCTTCACGTCGTTTGGGTGATTACTGATGATCTTGATTGGGCTGTACACCCAAGAAGATGGAAACAGTTGGTGATCGTCCAGACGTACTTGGAGATCGATGGATATGCGGGGTACTAGGTGCCTCCGGTTTCGTTCAGACCCAGAACGGACTTGTAAATGGACAGTGTGTCTGACATTGGATTTTAGTCCGTGTGATTGATCTCTATTAAATATATATCTGTTTGGCGGCGGAGAATTTATTCTCTTGCTTAACGCCCTTCTCTGAGACGTACGAGCTCAGGGGTTATATATTGATGGATATCAAACGCATGGAGTGAATTGCCTGTGTGGCATGCCTAAGTGGCAATTGATCGAGGCTTCTGTTGAAAAGCAAAGTCTTGTGGTGATGATCAAAGCACGGACTTTGTGGCGTAGCTTTGTGTAACGTTTATTTCGTGAGTTTCGCACCCCGGTTATGAACCAAAACGGGAGACGGACCTCAGGGAGGGCATGCGTTTCTTTCTAGTTAGAAGTGGCGTCAGTGGTTTTACACGCCCTGACGAGCTTGACTTATGTGGTTGTTGCTATTGTGAGGCGCCTCGGTTTGATCGGACGATCCGGGTCCGATGGAGTCATTCGTTGGCTCATTTACGCCCCAAAGGGCGGAGAGACGTATTGTTCAGGCATAATAATCCACATCGGTGGACTAGCCCTGACGATCCAAGGCTTGCCTGCGCGCTTGCCTGAGACATGGGCTAGATTGTCTCAAATCGGTTGAGGACTATCTTTTGCCTCGGTTCATAGATGGAAATCCAATTTCCAAATACGTGACCTTGCGATTTTGATTGTATAACCTATATATGGCGACATAGTGGTATGGGGCATTCATGCCGCCTATGATTGATACTTATGATTTGAAGATTGTTTTATACACTATGCACTTATTATAGTACTATCAAAATGATTTGTTTCAAACGTATCAAGCATTCTTGGCTATTATAAGGTAAAAACCCTATCCTCCGGCTTGTGTTGCATTGTGTGATAGGAACTAGGTCTTATAATAGCTTCATTTTTCTTTATTTAGCATTGCGCTATTTGTTTTATGCACTGGTATTCTTGGGAGGAAACCCGTTCCGTGTTATACGGCGTGGTCCCTTGATTTACCTAACTTTAAAAATAAAGATTAATAACTGTTTTTAGTTCTCACACCAGTCCCATGACTAACCTGGAGTTTATTGTTTTAACCTAAACTCTGGGTGCCCCTAATTTGACACGGGCAGCTAGTAGTTTTGGTTTTGCAGATTTATATTCGCAGGATCCTGGTTTACAGCTGGAACGATATCCGGAAAGCTTTGTATCCGTATATCTCCTCTAGTTGTGTATTGTATTATTTTCCGCTGCTATGTATTTAAATGTAATTTAAATCTATGATATTTCTGTGTAATATTCATTTATACTCTGTATATTCTTGTAACCTGATGCATTGTTGTAAATATACAATGAAATGTCCTTCCGTCTGCGTTCTATTTTGTCGTGTTCTCAAAACAATTCGTTCTTTCTCTTTTCTTCGGAGACCGGGGAAGTTCAGGTCGTTTCACAGGCCGTGCTTTGATCATCAACCATAAGAATTTGCTTTTCAACAAAAGCCTTGATCATTTTCCACTTAGGCATGCCACACTGGCAATTCACTCCAGGCGATTGATATCCATCAATATATAACCCCTGAGCTTGTACGACTCAGAGAAGGGCGTTAAGCAAGAGAATGAATTCTCTGCCGCCAAACAGATATATATTTAATAGAAATCAATCATACAGAATAAAATCCAATGTCAGACACACAGTCCATTTACAAGTTCGTTCTGGGTTTGAACGAAATCGGAGGCACCTTGTACCTCGCATATCCATCGATCTCCAAGTACATCTGGACGATCACCAACTGATTCCCTCCTCTTGGGTGTACAGCCCAGTCAAGATCATCAGTAATCACCCAAACGATGTGAAGACCTCCGGTCTTCAACCACTTCCTTCATCCTAGACACCACGTCGAATCAGTTATTCAGAATGGGATAAACTCGGTCTTTCTGAATAACTCGCGTATATAATAAACAAGTGTTACACAAACACAACATACGCCTCATTCCAATCCAGAATATTCTTTTATTCAAATATTTTTATTCCTTGGGAAAGGTTCCGATTAATTTTATCAAAGATGAATTCTTTAATTTTATTCTTTAATCTTCTTTTGAATATCAATTCAAACTAGTCGGGATTAGCGAACCACACCGAAGTAATCATTTATTTTATTTCCCAATCCCAACCTATTCATCCCATGAAGTAAAACTGGTAATACTTCATATGTAGCACCATGGTGTTTTTGGTAAATTCAATTACCATTTCACGTTCAAATCTAATTAAAGATTTCACTATCGCCTGGAGCAAAACTGGTGATACTCCATTCTCGATCATTTCAATCTAATTAAAGATTCATTAAAACTCCACTTGGTTTTAATCTTCCCAAAAATCACTATCAATGATTATTTAACTTGGGAAATCATATCCTGTCTTTGACTGGGTTAAAGAACCAATGTTATTTAAAACACGGTTCACTATAAACCCAAAATCACATTCCATTCCAATTCAATTATTGAAACTTTTGGTTACTTTTAAAACCCTTTCAAATCCAATTTCAAAATAAATGGATTTTAATTCTAGTTCGAAACCAGTTCATTTCGATAAAAATCTACTTTTATCTTTTCAAATTTGGAATTCTTCATCCCAATTCTTCAAAAATCATTTCTTATGATTTTACACAAATTATTGATATTTTTAATAATTTTATCAAGGCCCGTACAGTCGATTTCCATCAATGGCCATCGAACTGCACTTACAACGACCTTTTCCAAATTTGATTTGGACATAATTCCAAATCCAACCGTTAGATTTCACATAGCTAACATTCATTAGAAAGCTCTTTTCGATATGAACCCAGTGGTTCCGGTTTTAGGAGAATCCGACGGCCGGATCTCCCGCAACGTCAATTCGAAGTCAATGGTCGAAATTCGCGAACTGCCGCGGCACGACGCATTCTATTCAGGCCATTTAATATATATAATATATATATTACATATATTTCGTCGATTTCCTTTCAAAACGTATTTTATAAATCGTTTTAAATTCATTTTCGAAACGATTTCAACTTCATATTCAATTTCGAATCAAAATTGAATATTCCACATCATCGATATGCAAATGATAATATTTTCAAAACGTTATAATTTGAAATCACTTTCTTTTCTATATTCATTATAAAAATGAGTAAAATCGATAAAAATATCGTTCACGTCAAAATGGCGTCAATCTAATCAACACGGCTTTTATTCAACACATGAATGTTTATTCTATTCAACACATGAATATTTATTCTATTCGGCACATGAATATTTATTCTATCCAACACATGAATTTATGTTATTCGACACATAAATTTTTATTCTATTCAACACATGAATTTTTATTCTATTCAACACATGAATTTATTTTCTGTTCAACACATGAATTTTTATTCTATTCAACACATGAATTTTTATTCTATTCAACACATGAATTTTTTTTCTATTCAACACATGAATTTATTTTCTATTCAACTCATGAATATTTATTCTACTCAACACATGAATATTTATTTTCATAATATTCCTTATTTTCCAAATCGGAATGAGGCCCAATCAATTACTATATAAGGTTAATTATATGGATTTTCCACAACACATGTATATAATAGCAACGATAAATCATCAACCATCATCAAGAGTGCACCACACAACTGCATAAGCATTAAATATAAATAATTAACGCTTACACAGTCTGTCAACCCATCGATTGACATACAACCAAACAATCAGGATTAGTGTACGTCAAATATCATCCCAATACCCGTGTGGGGTTTCACATCAACAAACACAGATTTTTATTTGTGCAGTTGGGCAATGTGTAAAATTTATTGTCCCAATCAATATCAGTCAAATCGGTGTACATAAACAAATCGTTCGATTTGTAAATGAATATTTATTTTACTTCAACACATGAATATATATTTTATTTCAACACATGAATATATATTTTATTTCAAAACATGAATATATATTTTATTTCAACCCATGAATATTTATTTTATTTCAACACATGAATATATATTTTACTTCACAACACAAATAATCACACAAGCATACAAGTCGTCCATGGTTTGTGGACGACGGTTGTCGGGTGCTACTAAGCACATCTGCATCCTAGTACATATTTCAACTAGAAATTAAAATAAAAGTGAGGAGTTCTCACTGAGAAGATAAACCAAACGCCGCGACTCTTCTTATGTAGAAAATCTTCGTCGTGCTCGCCTTTCGTCACTTTCGTTGTCTGTATCCACTACATATATAAAATTCCCATTTTTATTCTTTACTTCATTAATAAAAATCGAAATTTTTTATTTCTCTTCCTAGATGATAAAAATCGTATTTTTACTTCGCTTTCAAGACGATAAAAATCACATTTTTACCTCATCGCTACCTATATAAAAATCGCCTCTTTTCATATTAAAAATCTTATCTTTATATAAATAAAAATCTAATCTTTCTATAGATAAAAATCTAATCTTTATATATATTAAAAAGCCGCTCTTTATGATGTTAAAAATCCGATCTTTGTGATGTTAAAAATCCGATCTTTGCTAGTTAAAAATAAGAACCGTATTTTTTATTCACATAAAAAATCTTTTCTTTCTTATATAAAAAACCTAACCTTTTTGTTTTGTTTTATAAAAACAGAAGACCCTATTTTTATAAAACTAATTGCTTAACTAACTAACAAACATAATAATAACAAATAATAAATAAAACTTACTGTTTTCTATGAAACGGGGGGGGGGGGGGGTTCACGGTTGGTCAAGGCGGCGGAGAAGGGGGTTCGCCTGAGCAGTGGAGTGTTCAGAGGGAGCTCGAGCTCCTCTGGTGGAGGCTTGCGCTGCGGTGCAAAAGGGGGGCGTTTCGATAAGATTTTATTATTTGATGCGTATTTAACGGGTATATGAATAAACATAAAGGCTTGCGCTGCACTGCGGTATAGTTATTCAGAAAGACCGGGTTTAACCCATTATGAATAATCATCACGACGATCAAGAGTCGAAGATGAAGATGGTGATTGAAGACCGAAGGTTTTCACATCGTTAGGATGATGATGACTGGTATCTTGAATTGGGATTGGCCTTCCAAGGCAAGGTATTTGGTAATGATCGTCCAAACGCATTTGGAGATCGACGGACCCGTTGTTTCGCTCAGACCCAGAGCGGACTTGTAAATGGATTGCGTATTTGACATTGTATTCCTTCCTGCTGTATTTGTTGAACGCTACTGATTATATATTTCTGTTTGGTGGTGAAGAATTTATTCTTTACTTATCACCCTTCTCCAAGACGTATGAGCTTAGAGGTTATATATGTATTGGTAGATCATCAATGATATGGTAGGGTATGACAATGTGACATGCTAAGATGCAAATGATCAAGGCTTTGTTGAAAAGCAGGCCATGTGGTGGATGATCAAAGCACAGTCTATTTAGGCATAGCTTTGTGTATATCGTAACTTCGCGAGCCTCACACACCGGTTGAGTCTAAAACGGGAGAAGGGAAAGCAGGGAGTGCACACGTTTCTTTCTAGCTAGAAGTGGTGTTGGGCTTTAACATGGCCCGACATTTGCTTATGTGGTTGATGGAATTTTTGCGAGGCCTCGGTTTATTCTTATCGGTCGCCCTCGGCTGATTTGTAGATCCAATAGGATCGGGGAGCGTGTGTTCAGGCGTAAATAATCCACTAAAGTATTTGTGGACCGGCCCTGCTGTATCCAAGGGATCGCTAGCATCCGAATCCTGAGGCATTGCTAGAGTGTCTCGAATCGGTCAGGAGCTCCTCCCTAGCCTTGACTCATGATGGAAACCCAATTTCCAATATGCCCTTGCGGTTTTGATTGTATAACTAGTATTGCGACATAGTAGATGGTATCTATGCCGTCTAGGATTGATATTATATTTGAAATGTTTTAAATATATATATATATACACACACTAATAATAATAATATCATTTTTACGTATCAAGCATCTTTGACCATTATAAGGTAAAACCCTATCCTCTGGTGTGCGTTGCATTATGTGATGGGACCTGGGTCTTATAATGATTTCATTTTTCTAAAAAGCATCACGTTATTTGACGATTTACTTTATTTAATGCACTGGCAATCCAATGGAGTAAACCTATTCCGCGTTAGCGGCGTGGTCCTGTGATTAGCCTACTTATTAGATAAGTTAAGTATAGAATTCTCACACCAGTCCCACGACTGACCTGTAGTTTGTTTCACTTTGCAAACTCGGGTGCCCTCTTTCCACACGGGTAGTCGAGTAGCTTTTTGCAGATATAGTTAAGCAGGATCCTGGATTGAAGCCTGAAGCTGGGTCCAGAATATTGGTAGCCTTCCGCTGAGATTAGTTCCGCTGCAATGTATTTAATTTATTGTAATGTATCTTCCGCTGTATTATTTATCGATGTACTCTGATATTCTGTACTCTGATGTAACATTTATTATTGATGTTATAAAAGTCTGTGTTGTTGTTCTGATGTTGTTGTATGCCCAAAGTTAACGTACGTGGAATTTGAACGGTCTTAACCGATCTTGCGATCGATTGGGGTCGGGCAAAATCCGGGTCGTTACAATAATCAAAGCACGGCTTTAATATAGTGTAGCTATGTGTAGTGTTAATTCGCGAGCCTCACACACTGGTGTGAACCAGAAACGGGAGAGGATCTCAGGGAGGGCATGTGTTTCCTTCTAGCTAGGAGTGGTGTCATCGTTTTGCACGCCCTGGCATTTTACTTATGTGGATGATGGATAGTGAGGCGCCTCCGTTATATCGGTCGATCTAGGACCGATGGAGTCATTTGGCTCATTGCCGCCCCATAGGGCAGGAAAAAGCAGTGTTCAAGCATTTTAATCCACATTGAGTGGACTGGCCCTAACGATCCAAGGGCCCACCTGAGTCTGGGTCCTGAGACACGAGCTAGAGCGTCTCGAAGCGGTAACGACGATCCCTTGCCTTAGTTCACAGATGGAAATGCAACTTCTGATACGTGACTTTGCGGTTTTGATTGTTGAGCCTAGTATGGCGACATAGTGGTATGGGGCACTTATGCCATCTATGATTGATACTTATGATTGAAATAGTTTTGACACTATACACTTATAGTAATAATAAAAGAGGAAATTGTACGTACCAAGCATATTTGGCTATTATAAGGTAAAACTCTATCCTCCGGCCTGCGTTGCATTGTGTGATGGGACCCGAGTCTTATAATAGCTTCATTGTTCTTTATTTAGCATTGCATTGTTGTTATTACGCACTGGTATTCTTGGGAGGAAACCCATTCCATGTTATACGGCGTGGTCCCTGGATTTACCTAACTTTAAAATAAAGATTAATAACTGTTTTAGTTCTCACACCAGTCACATGACTGATCTAGAGTTTATTGTTTTAACCTAAACTCTAGGTGCCCTATTTCCACACGGGCAGCTTGTAATTTTGGGTTTTGCAGATTTATATTCACAGGATCCTGGTTCACAGCTGGAACGATATTCGGAAAGCTCTGTATCCATATATCTCCTTCAGTTGTGTTTTGTATTATTTTTCCGCTGCAGTAATGTATTTAAAAATATGATATTTTCAAATGTGTAATATTTATTCATACTTGGTATATTCTTGTATTCTAATGGAATTGTTGTAATAAGCAATGAAATGTTCTTCTGTTCTTGTTCTGATTCGTCTTGTCCTCAAAGTAATCCGGGCTTTCCTTCATGGCGAAGTTCGGGTCGTCTCAGTTTGGTATCAGAGCTCTGGTTTACAGAGCTCGAGAACAAGGCGCATTAGATCCATACGAAAGAATTCATCAGAGCTTGGATTAGCAATATCCAATGAGAATGACTCATTAGAGATAGGATCAGTAGTATCCTAGAACGAGTGTGAAAAGTATATTTTTGATAAAAATGAAAACAAATATTGTTTTGAAAATTTAAACCTTATATGTATTTGAATATTTATTTGTATTGAATTTGGACAATCCAATATATAAAGATTTTGCATATACGCCTTGCAAACGTATATTCAAAGTTTTAATATACTGGATAGATATAGAATCACACTCTAGTCGCCTAGAGATGGTTCTGATGATCGCTATAGTACGTACATCATCAGAATTTATATTCGAGTTTCGAAAGTGGGATATTTATATGATTCCAATTGACTGGTGTGAGAACCAAAACTAGATAGGGTTTATTGTTGTGAATTGGCATCAAAAACATGATTTTCTGTATATGTATCGAAATTATGAATTTGAAACGTTAATTCACTAATTGATTGATGGTTGTGTTGTATGATTATTCCTTTAAACCATTATGTGAAAGAAAGGTAAATTTAGGCCAAATTGAACAAAATATTGAACTGTATTGAAAATGTTTGGAAATGCATGCATGTACATATATATGTGTGAACAGGCCATTGCAAGTAGGCTAGAGAAGAGGAATAAAATTGTTTGCCCGACAAATAGGTACATGTTTATTGTATTTCTTGGGGTTTTTGATGATTTTATGAGCCGACTGGCTAGCCGCTTGGTTGTTTCCTTTTCGTTTTGGATTATAGAGGCCTGTATGGCAATTTCAGGATTTTCCCAGTGCTCCCGTACAGGGGAGGTTATGGCGAAATTTTTCAAAAATTTAGGGTGTTAGTCAAATTTTTGAAAATTTGAAAATTTGAAAAGTTCTTAGAAACTGAAAAGTTGAAGAACATAAGCCATAATGGAAATAATGAAAATTGAGTTGGTTTGTAAAACAACTTTCAGCTCTGTTCCTTTTCGAGGACGAAAAGATTTTAAGTGGGGGAGATTGTAACAACCCGAAAAATCCAAGGCAATTTAAAATTTTTATTTTGACAATTTTAAGGAATTTTGAATATTTAAAATGATTTATTTTAAATAATAACGACGAGAAATTTATTTTGAATAGAATTAGAACATATATATTTATTTGAATTGAAGTTAGAACATAAATATTTATTTTAATTATAAAAGGAATTGGAAATGACGCGGTAGTTTGAAAATTCGATTTCAAATTTCAAATGAATGTACAGGATTCAAAATAAACCGGATTTTAGCAAAACCTAAAACATTAGAATCTATTTGAGAATATCTTTCCAATGAATTCTAAAAATTGAAATTTCATAGAGGGAATAAAAAGTTATGTCCAGTCGAAATTTCAGAATAGTCGCTATGGAAAACATAGCCCTTAAAAATGGAAATTTTGCAAACGACCTCCATTTTCGACGAAACAACTTTTGTTGGATCCGAGATGTCAAGTTATTGCAAGATTCCAAAATTCGTAATTTTTGGAATTAATATGTGAGCGTGGCGAAGTAAAACGTGTTTTGACAGTTTCAATCAATTTGGATCGACCAGAAAATAGCCATTTTTCAAACAGCCTCCAAATTTGACGAAATTAGTTTTGTCGGGACCGTATCGTCAAAACATACCCAAATTTATTTTTCTCGAATTTTTGGAGTCCGTATGTGGCCCTAGTAAATTGAAATGTACGTTTAAATTGAATATATATAGATTTATATTTTAATTTATATATTTTAATTTAAATGTAAACTGATCGTAACGATCGAATTAGCATACGATACATATCCTATTGTGTTTGGAATGAGAGTAATTAGCTAGGGGTGACCGTCAGTGGGTTTGATTTCGAGTTCAAAATAAAAAGGTACTTTTTGGAATTAAAAATAATAAATATATATATATATAATTATATAACCTTTCCCTCTTCTCTCTCTTCTTTTCAGATCGATCATTTAAAATAAAAAAAGGGAAGGAGAGTGCGGCAGAGGAGGGAGCCGCCGCCGCCGCTCCTAGCGCGGCGCCGCTTGAGGCGGGCGATCGCACCACCCCGTCCCTCTCCATCTCCCCCTCCTCCGATCTGCCCGCCTCCCCGTCCATCGTGAAACCCCCAAACCCTAGCTCCACAAAGAACCGCCCACCGCCGCCTCTATGGCCCGCCTCCGTCCCATCACCTCCTGTCGCGGCCTCCACCCACCTTCCCCAACCTTAGACGCCATAGGTGGACCCCCTCTTCCTCTATGGACGAAATAGAAATCGAAATAAGGTGAGTTTCTATTTGTTTACATTTACATTTATTTTCTTTACAGTTTTTAGAGGTAAAAATCTTTGGAAAATATATGCGATCTATATGTATAAAGAGGTGAATTTATTCTCAGTTTAAAGTTATAAAAATATGATTTTTATATTGTAGAAGTAATAAAAATATGATTTTTATATTATATAGATAATAAAAATATGATTTTTATATAGTAGAGATTATAAAAATATGATTTTTACAAGATATAGAATATAAAAATACGATTTTTATGCATGTTGTAGCGAAATAAAAATTCAATTTTTATATGTAATACATTGAAATAAAGGAGTGATTTATATATATATGAATGAAGTATAAAAAAATTCGATTTTTATAAATATGATAGTAAGATAAAAATTTGATTTTTATATATACAATAGCGATGTAAAGGTATGATTTTTATTTATGCAATAGCATAATAAAAATACGATTTTTATTATGTAAAGAGAGTTATAAAAATATAAATTTTATACATGAAGTGATATTATAAAGATTTGATTTTTATAATTTGAACGTCGCTATAAAGATAAGATCGAAATCAAAATATGATTTTTATATAAAAAGGAGCAGATTCAAAACATGATTTCTATATATATAGTAGCGTTGTAAAAAGAACGATTTTTAATAAGAATCATGTGAAACAGATTACGTTGGAGTCGAAGCAGCGAATCTGAGCGACGGTAAAGAATGACGGAGTGGAAACTCAAGGTGAGAACTTCTCACTTTTATTTTATTTTCTAGTTAAAATATATACTAGGATGCAGACGGTGCTTAGCAGCACCCGACACCCGTCATCCACATACCATGGACGACTTGTTTGTTTGATTGATTATGTTGTGAAAATTGATTGTGTGCTGTGGAATGGAATAAACATTTTATAGTTAAAAATATAATTTTTAATGGGTATATGAACTAAATGAATATTTATAAACAAGTCGGATGATTTGTTTATGTATACACATTTGACTAATATTGATTGGGATGATAAATTTTACACATCGCCCAACTGCACAAATAAAACCTATGTCTGATTGTTTGAAACCCCACGCGGGTATTGGGATGATATATGACATACACTAGTCCTAATAATTAGCTGTATGTCAATCGATTGGTTGACAGACTGTTATAAGCGTTGAGTATTTATATTTAATGCTTATGCAGTGTAGAATGCACTTTGGATGATTGTTTACTGTTTTTGATTGTTGTTGTGTACATGTGTGTATGAAATCCATATAAATCAAATTATATGGTAATTGACTGTGTCTGATTCCAGTTCAGAAAGAATGAATATTTTAAAAATAACAAATATTTGAAAATAATGAATATTTTAAAATAATATTCAGAAAAGAATCAAAATTTGATTTTGATGTCCGATTTAGAATGGACACGAATATATTTAAATGTATAAAGCCGTGTTAATTTGATTAAAGCCATTTTGACGTGAACGATATTTATATTGATTTTATAATGAATATGAAAATGAAGTGATTTCAAAATCGAATATTTTGAAAATATTATCATTTATATCTATATATCGATGATATGGAATATTCAATTTTGATTTGAAATTGAATATGAAGTTGGAATCGTTTGGAAAACAAATTAAAAACGATTTATAAAATATGTTTTAAATGGAAATCGATGAAATATATATATATATATATATTACATACATACACATATATATATATATATATGATGGTCTGAATAGAACGCGCCGCGGTGCGGTAGTTCGCGAGTTTCGACCATTGACTTCGAATGGACATTGCGTGAGATCCGACCGTCGGATTCTCCTAAAATCGGAACCTTAGGTTCGTATCGAAAAGATCTTTCTAATGAATATTAGAGATTTGAAATCTAACGGTTTGATTTGGAATTATGTCCAAATCAAATTTGGAAAAGGTCACTATAAGTGTAGTTCGATGACCGTTTATGGAAATCGATTGTACGGGCCTTGATAAATATTTTGAAAGTATCAATAATTTGTGTAAAATCATAAGAAATGATTTGGAAAGAATTGGGATGAAGTATTCCATATTTAAAAGGATAAAAATGGATTTTTATCGAAGTGAACTAATTTTGAACTAGAATTATAATCAAATTATTTTGTTAAAATAACTAAATTGAAGTTAAAATGGTTTTGAAAATAACCAAGAAATATACAAATTGGAATGGATTTGAATCAAAATTATTTTCAGAATATTTCGATGTTGGATTTCGGGATTATACAGATATTGTTATGGAAATTTGAAAGATATATTTTTATCGTTATTTCCAATACAATATTTGTTGGTGGTGGTATTTGATATTGAATATAAGCCGATATATTTTCTATTCAGAGCCTTGTATTTAATATCAAATGGGATTTGTGGTTTGTCGTGAATGGTGTCTTCATTAACAATTTTCTTGAACCTAGTTGAGAAAAGATTAAATCTTTTTATTTAGATTTAATGAAGTATACCAATTAATTAATATTTAATTGGACTTGAATTGAAATTGATCTTTGGGTTTATCGTGAACGGTGTTTTAAATAACACTTGTACTTTAACCCGATTAACAATGGAATAAGATTTTGGGTTGTCGTGAATGGTATCTTTAATAAAACCGTTCTTAGACCCAATGGAGTTAAGAAAATCAGAAACTAACTGGAGATTAGTTAAGTTGAATGGCTTCCTAGGTATCGATCTGATGTTGGTTTCGGCCTACGGGGTTAATGCTTAGAGAGTAGTTCATTTGCTAATTTACGGTTAAATGCTGATGGAATAGAATGTGATTTTGGGTTTATCGTGAACCATGTTTTAAAGGACATTGGTTCTTTAACCCAGTTAAAGATATAAATAAGATTTTGGGTTGTCGTGAATGGTATCTTTAATAATACTGTTCTTAGATCCAATGGAGTTAAGAAAATCAAAAACTAACTGGAGATTAGTTAAGTTGACTGGTTTCATGAGTATTGATCTGGTGTTGGTTTCGGGCTTCAGGGTTAATACTTGGGGAATTTGTTCACTTGCTAATTTACGGTTAAAGGCTGATGGAATGGAATGTGATTTTGGGTTTATCGTGAACCGTGTTTTAAATGACATTGGTTCTTTAACCCAGTTAAAGACAGGATATGATTTCCCAAGTTAAAAAATCGTTAATATTGATTTTTTGGAAGATTAAAACCAAGTGGAGTTTTAATGCATCTTTAATTAGATTGAAATGATATCCAAAGGAAGATTAAAGAATAAATTTAAAGAATTATCTTTGATAAAATTAGTGGGAACCTTTCCCAAAGTATATGAATATTGAATAAAGGAATATTATGGGTTGGAATGAGGCGTATGTTGTGTTTTTATAGCACTTGTTTATTATATACGCGAGTTATTCAGAAAGACCGGGTTTGTCCCATTATGAATAACTGATTCGACTATATGTCTAGGATAAAGACGGTGGTCGAAGACCGGAGGTCTTCACATCATTTGGATGATTACTGATGTCTTGATTGGGCTGCACACCCAAGGCAGGGTAATAAGTGGTGATCGTCCAGACGTACTTGGAGATCGACGGATATGCAAGGACCTCTCCCCTGTATTGGACATATGGGGGAGGAATAAGGTGCCTCTGGTTTCGTTCGGACCCAGAACGAACTTGTAAATGGATGTGTGTCTGACATTGGATTTCATTCTGTGTGATTGGTATACATCGGTTGCATAGCGTGAATTGCCGGTGTTGCATGTTGAGATACAAATGATCAAGGCTTCTGTTGAAAAGCAGAGTCTTGTGTTTGATGATCATAGCACGGCTTTAATATAGCGTAGCTTTGTGTAGCGTTAATTCGCGAGCCTCACACACCAGTGTGAACCAAAAAAGGGAGAGGACCTCAGGGAGGGCATGCGTTTCCTTCTAGCTAGGAGTGGTGTCAACGTTTTGCACACCCTGTCATTTTACTTATGTGGATGATGGATAGCGAGGCACCTCCGTTATATCGATCGATCCGGGACTGATGGAGTCATTTTCCTCATTGACGCCCCATAGGGCGGGGAAACGCAATGTTTAGGCATTTTAATCCACATCAAGTGGACCGGCCCTGACGATCCAAGGGCCCACCTGAGTCTGGGTCCTGAGACACGGGCTAGAGCGTCCCGAAGCAGTAAGGATGATCCTTTACCTTGGTTCACAGACGGAAATCCAACTTCTGATACGTGACTTTGCGGTTTTGATTGTAGAGCCTAATATGGCAACATAGTGGTATGGGGCACTTATGCCGTCTATGTTTGATACTTATGATTGAAATTGTTTTGACACTATACACATACAGTGAGACGACCCAAACTTCTCCGTGAAGGAAAGCCCGGATTGCTTCGAGAACACGACAAATCAGAACACAAATAGAAGAACATTTCATTGCTTATTACAACAATTCCATCAGAGTACAAGAATATACAGAGCATGAATAAATATTACACAGAAAATATCAGAGATTTAAATTACATTTAAATACATCGCAGCGGAAATAATACAAAACACATCTAGAAGAGATATACGGATACAGAGCTTTCTGGATATCGTTCCAGCTATAAATCAAGATCCTGTGAATATAAATCTGCAAAACCAAAACTACTAGCTGCCCGTGCGGAAAATAGGGGCACCTAGAGTTTAGGTTAAAACAATAAACCCCAGGTCAGTCATGTGACTGGTGTGAGAACTAAAACAGTTATTAATCTTTGTTTTTAAAGTTAGGTAAATCAAGAGACCACGCCGTATAACACGGAATGGGTTTCCTTCCAAGAATACCAGTGCATAAAACAAACAACGCAATGCTAAATAAAGAACAATGAAGCTATTATAAGACCCAGGTCCCATCACACAATGCAACGCAAGCCGGAGGATAGGGTTTTCCCTTATAATAGCCAAATATGCTTGATACGTGAAATTTCATCTTATATTATTACTATAAGTGAAGAAAACAACTTCAAATATAAATGTATCAATCATAGAAGGCATGGGTACCATATATCATGTTGCCAATACTAGGCCCTACAATCAAAACCGCAAAATGTCGTATTTGGAAATTGGATTTCCATCATGGTGGCTCCTGATTCTAAAGATCGATCGCGTAGTGCCATCCACAACGGCTTACGTCTCAGCGAGAGAAAACACCATAATGCACATCCGCACATTTGGGAAATCGAGTATCACTGCGGCTTACGTCTCGACGAGAGAAAACACCGCTTACCCTATCCCTCTGAGCACTAAGCTCAATCTCGGTCGACCGAATCCACGACACCACTAAGGTGCCCATCCACTAAAAAGCATACTGATCAAACCATCAGTTTACCACCATACCGAGGTGTGAGGGTCGCGAATCAACGCTATACACAAAGCGGCGCTATATTAAAGTTGTGCTTTGATCATCAACCACAAGACTTTGCTTTTCAACAGAAGCCTTGATCATTTGCCACTTAGGCATGCCACACAGGCAATTCATGCCATGCGATTGATATCCATTAATATATAACCTCTGAGCTCGTACGTCTCAGAGACGGGCGTTAACCAAGAGAATAAATTCTCCGCAGCCAAACAGATATATATTTAATGGAAATCAATCACACAGAATAAATTCCAATGTCAGAGACACAGTCCATTTACAAGTTCGTTCTGGGTCTGAACGAAACCGGAGGCACTTTCCTCGCATATCCGTCGACCTCCAAGTACGTCCGGACGGCTACCACTTTAGCCACCTTCAAGGTAGCTACTCCCATCGTGAGCATCAGTAGCACCCATCCATTCGATGTGAATATCGTCGGTCTTGCACCATCTTCAATCTCTTTGACTCGTCGTCGAATCAGTTATTCAGAATGGGTTATACCCGGACTTTCTGAATAACTCGCGTATCTTAATCAACAAGTGCTATAAAACACAATATAAGCCTCATTCCAATTCAGAATATTCTTTTATTCAGATATTCACACTCCTAGGGAAAGGTTCCCATTAATTTTATCAAAGGCAAATTCTTTTAAATTTATTCTTTAATCTTCCTTTGGATATCATTTCAAACCATATTATGGTTTTCCAAACTAGTCGGGATTAGCGAACCACACCGAAGTAATTATTTATTTTATTTCCCAATCCCAACCTATTCATCCCACGGACCAAAACTGTTATTACCCCATAACTAACACCACGGTGTTATCGGTAAATTTAATTACCATTTCACGTTCAAATCTAATTAAAGATTTAACTATCGCTAGGAGTAAAACTGGTGATACTCCCCTTTCGATCATTTCCAAATTTTGATAATTTAAATTATCAATTCACATTTCAATCTAATTACCGATTCATTAAAACTCCTTTTACTGGGTTAAAGAACTAATGTCATTTGAAACACAATCCACGATAAACCCAAATCACATTCTATTTATTATCGGGTTAAAGAACAAGTGTTATTTAAAATACCGTTCATGATGAACCCACAAATCAATTCTAATTCAATTCCAATTAGATATATTAGAAATTCTGGTTATTTAAAACTCATTTCAAATTCAATTTATTTGTTTCAAAAATAAATTGATTTTAATTCTAGTTCAAAACTAGTTCATTTCGATAAAATCTATTTTTATCTTTTCAAATATGGAGTTTTTCGTCCCAGTTTTTCCCAAATCATTTCTTATGATTTTACACAAATTATAGATATTTTTAATAATTTTATCAAGGCCCGTACAGTCGGTTTTCAATAACTGCCACCGAACTGCACTTACAACGACCTTTTCCAAATTTGATTTGGACATAATTCCAAATCCAATCGTTAGATTTCAAATTTCTAATATTCATTGGAAAGATCTTTTCGATATGAACCCAACGGTTTCAGTTTCAGGAGAATCCGACGGTCGGATCTCCCGCAATATCCATTTGAAGTCAATGGTCGAAATTTACGAACTCCCACGGTGCGGCGCGTTCTATTCCGGCCATTATATATAATATGTATATACATATTATATATATTTCATCGATTTCCTTTTAAAACGAATTTTATAAATCGTTTTAAATTCGTTTCAAAAACAATTTCAACTTCCATTTCAATTTCAAATCAAAATTGAATCTTTCCTTGTAAATTCGTTTTAAATTCATTTCAAATTGATTTCAATTCAAATTGATTTTTAATTCAATTTCACTTCATTTTCAATTCAATTTGAATTTCAAATTTATTCAATTTCAATTCGATTACCATTCGATTTGAATTCAATTCAATTCGAATTCATTTTATATTCGATTCAATTCGAATTCATTTTATATTCGATTCAATTCGAATTAATTTTGTATTCGATTCAATTCGAATTCATTTTCTATTCAATTCAATTCGAATTCGTTTCTATTTAATTTCAATTCGAATTCATTTTTATTTAATTTTAATTCGAATTTATTTTTATTCAATTCAACTCGAATTCATTTCTACTCAATTTCAATTAGATTTTATTTCTGTTAAATTTCAATTCGATTTTATTTCTATTAAATTTCAATTCGATTTTTAAAATCTCTTTCCAATGTTCATTATAAAAACGAATATAATCGATATAAATTTCGTTTGCGTCAAAATAGCGCATCTCTAATCAACATGGCTTTATATTTTTCAAAAACTTCGTTATTCTATTCAACAAATGAATATTTATTCTATTCAAAACATGAATCTATATTTCTTTCACCACATGACTAATCTCAACAAATGAGTACTGTCAACACATGACTATTTTTATTATTTCATAATATTCTTTATTTTCCCAATTGGAATGAGGCCCAATCAATTGCCATAAAATGTTAATTATATGGATTCCATACAACACATGTATATAATAGCAACGATAAATAATCAACCATCATCCAAAGTGCACCACACAATTGCATAAGCATTAAATATAAATAATTAACGCTTACATAGTCTGTCGACCAATCGATCGACATACAATAAAATAATTGGGATTAGTGTACGCCAAATATCATCCCAACACCCGTGTGGGGTTTCAAACAATCAAACACAGATTTTATTTGTGCAGTTGGGCGATGTGTAAAATTTATCTTCCCAATCAATATCCTTCAAATAGGTGTACATAAACAAACTGTCCGGTTTGTAAATGAATATTTATTTATTCACATTCACGTTGACAATTATATTTTTAACGATATACAATATTTTTTAACTATATAGATATTTTATTTCATTCCACAACACAACCAATTCAATCAATTTTATCAACCAAACAAATAAATCAATCACCAAATAGTTTGCTAAACAAACAAGCTGTCCATGGTCTGTGGACGACGGGTGTCGGGTGCTGCTAAGCACCGTCTGCATCCTAGTATATATATTAACTAGAAATTTAAAATAAAAGTGAGGAGTTCTCACCGAGGGTTCCACTCCGCCGTGCTTTGCTTTATGAACTGCTGAACCGGCTGGATTGGTTTGAAATTCTAATGCAGTTATTTTCACGCTGTTCACAATAAAAATTATATTTTTATTACTTCATTTCAATAAATAAAAATCTTATTTTTATTTCTACTTCATGTATATTTTTTCGACGCTTCATTCTATATAAAAATTATATTTTTATTCTCGTTGTTGTATATATATATACAGTCTCTTCTTTATATGTTATTCATATATAAATAAAATCACGTTTTTATGTTTCTAAAAATATTTTCATACCATTCATATGAAAAATCAAATTTTGACATGCTAATTATATAAACCAAAATCTCTTCTTTTACATCGTAAAAATATAATCTTTTACTCTATAAGAAAAATATAAACTTTACACAATTAAAAATATAATCTTTACTAATTAAAAATTAAATATTTTATACTCTACACACATGTATATATATATATTGAAAATCATAACTTCATATTCAATAAAAATTACATCTTTCAACTCTATAAAAATCATGTTTTCAGTTTTTTTAAAAAAAAACAATACTCAATGCAAAAGAAAAATACTGAAATGAAATAATCAAAATACAGAAACTTACTTTTGTTTTTTTATTCTTCCTTCCTTCTTGTTCGCAGAGGGGGGGGGGGTTGGTTTCTTGACGTTGACGGAAGTGGAGGGGGTTTTGGCCGGGGGTGGTGCAGCACGAGGTAGATGGCTGAGGAGGCGTTGGGATTGAACGGGGGGGGGGGGGGGGCTAGCTGGTTCGATAGGGGAGCGGTTTTCAAATTGATTAAGGGAGGGTTCGAGCTCAACGTAGGGGAGGAGGAAGGAGGAGAGAGGGAGATCGGAGGGGGGCGTGTGCGGTGGCGCGGTGAACGGTGGCTGGCTATTTAGGGCTCCGCCTTTTTTATCTTGATTGACTTTTCAGGGAGAGTAAAGGGGCCAAGGGCCTTTATATAAAAATATACTTATTTAATTATTTAATTCCATAAAGTAACTTTTAATTTCGACCTCGAAACGAGACCCACCGCCTTTCGTCCCTAGCTAATTACCCCCATTCCGAACACAATGGGATATGTATCGTAAACTGATTCGGTTGTTTCGATCAGTTTTCGTCAAAATCAACATATAACTCTATATATTGAATTTGAACGCGCATTTCAATTTACCGGGGCTACACACTAACTTGAAAAATTCATAAAAAATATTTTCTAGCTTCGTATTGACGATACGGTCCTAACAAAACTAGTTCGTCGATTTCTGAGGCCGTTTGAAAAATGGTCATTTTCCAGTCGATTAAAATCAACTGAAACTGGTCAAACGCGTTTTCCTTCGCCACGCTCACATATTGATTCAGAAAATTACGAAATTTGAAACCTAGCAATAATTTGACAATGCGGATCCAACAAAAGTGGTTTCATCGAAAACCGAGGTCGTTTGCAAAATTTCCATTTTAAGGGCCAGAATTCCGTAGCGAGTATTCTGAGTTTCAACTGGATGTAACTTTTGATTCCCGCTATGAAATTTTGATTTCTCGGATTCGTTGGAAAGATATTCTCAATTAGATTCAAATATTTTTGGTTTCGCCAAAATCCGGTTTATTTTGCACCCTGTACATTCATTTGAAATTTGAAATCGAATTATCGAACTACCATGCCATTTTCAATTCCTTTTATAATTTAAAATAAATATTTATATTCCAATGATGATCTATATAAATATATACGCTCGAATCCTATTCAAAATAATTTTTTCGTCGTTATTATTTAAAATAATTCATTTTAAATATTCAAAATTCATTAAATTCACCAAAATAAAATTTTTAAATTGGCTCGGATTTCCGGGTTGTTACAATGTCCCCCACTTAAAACTTTTCGTCCCCAAAAAGGAACGAAGATGAAAATTGTTTAACCAATCAACTCAACTTTCATTATTTTCTTTACGGCTTAAGTTCTTTAACTTTTCAGTTTCTAAGAACTTTTCAAATTTTTCAAAAATTTGGCTAACACCCTAAATTTTCAAAAAATTTCGCCATAACCTCCCCTGCACCGGGGACTTCGGGATATTTCATATAGCCTTTCATGTCCTTCTTCAATCCAAAAGAAAAAGAAAAAGCCAAGCGGCTAGCCAATCGGCTCATAAAATCATCATCACCCAAACAAAACAGTAAATTATGGTAAACATGTACCTATTTGTTGGGCAAACAATTTTATTCTTCTGCTCTAGCCTTCTTGCTATGACCTATTCAATGTAAGTACATGTATATGCAAGCAAATGCGATAAATTTTCAATACAGTTCGATGTTTGGTGCTAAAATCAACTTGGTTCAACATTTTTCTTACCTTAGTTATATTATACAATGCCAATCCATTTTTATAACAAAAAGCATAATTACGTTCATACAAGCATCATACATATACATACATATATCCAAAACGCTAGTTCATTACATTAAAACCCAACTTTCTAGGAAGTCGTGCCTTCTTCTTGCATAATTTCCAAAGTTAATAGCTCCTTTCCCTTGGATTTCTTATCACCCTTCTTTAACGGGCAATCTCGGGCTAGATGCCCTACTTCTTTGCATCGAAAGCACTTCTTTTCCTTTCCTAGATTTGTGGGTTTCTTCTTTACCTTCGGACACTTATGTACGAAATGCCCCGTCTCTTTGCATTTGAAACAAACTATATCCATTCTCATCATTTTCTCCCTGCTTTTCTTTCTCTCAGGGCACCGAACGACATAATGTCCTTCTTTTCTGCATATACGACAATAAATACCCATATACGTTCCTAAGTTCAACTCACGTTCTTTTTCTGCTTTATGGTGAGCTCTCCTCGCTTGTTTCGGGGTCGTCCAGAATTCAGTATGAGATAAGCCATAGTCGTCCATATCCTATATAATATTTTAGGATCTTAGTCAAGAGAGTTTGCATTATTTTTCACTTAACAATCATCTTGATTATACTTTATTTATCATTCCAGTATTTTTTTAGTTGAATCAATAATCAAACATCACAGCCATCAATCAGTTTGTTGATTAGATTTTCAAATATATATGATTTTTATATACTCAAAAATCATATTTCAGTGTCAAGTCACAAACAGTAAATTTTAGTTAGTTTTTGTTCTCACACCAGTCGATTGGAAATATATAGAAATCTCACTTTCGAAACTCGAAAATAAATATTGGCGACGGGGTCCCATCACCAGAATTATCCCCGGGCAACTAGAGTATGATTTTATAACTATCCAGTATATTAAAACCTCGAATACACGCTTGCAAGCCGTATATGCAAAATCTTTTTATATTGGATTGTCCAAATCAATTTAAAATAAATAGTCAAATACGTATGATACGATTTAAATTTCAAAACAAAATTGGTTTTCATTTTAAAAATATACTCTTCACACTCGTTCTAGGATACTGCTAATCCAATCTCCAACGAGTCATTCTCACTAGTCATGACTAATCCAATTTCTGATGAATTCTTTCGTTTGGTTCTAATGTGTCATGTTCTCGAGCTCTGTAAACCAGAGCTCTGATACCAAAATGAGACGACCCAAAATTCCCCATGAAGGAAAGCCCGAATTGCTTCGAGAACACGACAAATCAGAACACAAACAGAAGAACATTTCATTGCTTATTACAACAATTCCATCAGAATACAAGAATATACATAGCATGAATAAATATTACACAGAAAATATCAGAGATTTAAATTACATTTAAGTACATCGCAGCGGAAATAATACAAAACACAACTAGAAGAGATATACGGATACAAAGCTTTCCGGATATCGTTCCAGCTGTAAATCAGGATCCTGTGAATATAAATCTGCAAAACCAAAACTACTAGCTGCCCGTGCGGAAAATAGGGGCACCCAGAGTTTAGGTTAAAACAATAAACCCCAGGTCAGTCATGTGACTGGTGTGAGAACTAAAATAGTTATTAATCTTTGTTTTTAAAGTTAGGTAAATCAAGGGACCACGCCGTATAACACGGAACGGGTTTCCTCCCAAGAATACCAGTGCATAAAACAAACAGCGCAATGCTAAATAAAGAACAATGAAGCTATTATAAGACCCAGGTCCCATCACACAATGCAACGCAAGCCGGAGGATAGGGTTTTCCCTTATAATAGCCAAATATGCTTGATACATGAAATTTCATCTTATATTATTACTATAAGTGAAGAAAACAACTTCAAATATAAATGTATCAATCGTAGACGGCATGGGTACCATATATCATGTCGCCAATACTAGGTCCTATAATCAAAACCGCAAAATGTCGTATTTGGAAATTGGATTTCCATCATGGTGGCTCCTGATTCGAAAGATCGATCGCGTAGTGCCATCCACAACGGCTTACGTCTCAGTGAGAGAAAACACCGTAATGTACATCCGCACTTTTGGGAAATCGAGTATCACTGCGGCTTACGTCTCGGTGAGAGAAAACACCACTTATCCTATCCCTCTGAGCACTAAGCTCAATCTCGGTCGATCGAATCCACGACACCACAAAGGTGCCCATCCACTAAAAAGCAGACTAATCAAACCATCAGTTTACCACCATACCGGGGTGTGAGGGTCGCGAATCAATGCTATTCACAAAGCGGCGCTATATTAAAGTTGTGCTTTGATCATCAACCACAAGACTTTGCTTTTCAACAGAAGCCTTGATCATTTGCCACTTAGGCATGCCACACAGGCAATTCATGCCATGCGATTGATATCCATCAATATATAACCTCTGAGCTCGTACGTCTCAGAGAAGGGCATTAAGCAAGAGAATAAATTCTCTGCCGCCAAACAGATATATATTTAATAGAAATCAATCACACAGAATAAATTCCAATGTCAGACACACAATCCATTTACAAGTTCGTTCTGGGTCTGAACGAAACCGGAGGCACTTTCCTCGCATATCCGTCGACCTCCAAGTACGTCCGGACGGCTACCACTTTAGCCCCCTTCAACTCCCATCGTGAGCATCATTAGCACCCATTCTTCGATGTGAAGATCGTCGGTCTTGCACCGTCTTCAGTCTCTTCGACTCGTCATCGAATTAGTTATTCAGAATGAGTTATACCTGGACTTTCTGAATAACTCGCGTATCTTAATCAACAAGTGCTCTAAAACACAATATACGCCTTATTCCAATTCAGAAAATTCTTTTATTCAGATATTCACACTCCTAGGGAAAGGTTCCCATTAATTTTATCAAAGATAAATTCTTTTAAATTTATTCTTTAATCTTCCTTTGGATATCATTTCAAACCATATTATGGTTTTCCAAACTAGTCAGGATTAGCGAACCACACCGAAGTAATTATTTATTTTATTTCCCAATCCTAACCTATTCATCCTATGGAGCAAAACTGTTATTACCCCATAACTAACACCACAGTGTCATCAGTAAATTTAATTACCATTTCATGTTCAAATCTAATTAAAGATTTAACAATCGCTAGGAGTAAAACTGGTGATACTCCCCTTTCGATCATTTCCAAATTTTGATAATTTAAATTATCAATTCACATTTCAATCTAATTACTGATTCATTAAAACTCCTTTTACTGGGTTAAAGAACTAATGTCATTTGAAACACAATCCACGATAAACCCAAATCACATTCTATTTATTATCGGGTTAAAGAACAAGTGTTATTTAAAATACCGTTCACGATGAACCCACAAATCAATTTTAATTCAATTCCAATTAGATATATTAGAAATTCTGGTTATTTAAAACTCATTTCAAATTCAATTTATTTATTTCAAAAATAAATTGATTTTAATTCTAGTTCAAAACTAGTTCATTTCGATAAAATCTATTTTTATCTTTTCAAATATGGAGTTTTTCAACCCAGTTTTTCCCAAATCATTTCTTATAATTTTACACAAATTATAGATATTTTTAATAATTTTATAAAGGCCCGTACAGTCAGTTTTCAATAACTGCCACCGAACTGCACTTACAACGACCTTTTCCAAATTTGATTTGGACATAATTCCAAATCCAACCGTTAGATTTCAAATTTCTAATATTAATTGGAAAGCTCTTTTCGATACGAACCCAACGGTTCCGTTTTCAGGAGAATCCGACGGTCGGATCACCCGCAATATCCATTCGAAGTCAATGGTCGAAATTCACGAACTGCTGCGACGCGGCGCGTTCTATTCCGGCCATTATATATATAATATATATTTATATATATTTCTTCGATTTCCTTTTAAAACGAATTTTATAAATCGTTTTAAATTCGTTTCAAAAACAATTTCAATTTCCATTTCAATTTCAAATCAAAATTGAATCTTTCCTTATAAATTCGTTTTAAATTCATTTCAAATTGATTTCAATTCAAATTGATTTTTAATTCAATTTCAGTTCGTATTCAATTCAATTTGAATTTCAAATTTCTTCAATTTCAATTCGATTACCATTCGATTTGAATTCAATTCAATTCGAATTCATTTTATATTCGATTCAATTCGAATTCATTTTATATTCGATTCAATTCGAATTCATTTTATATTCAATTCGAATTCATTTCTATTCAATTTCAATTCGAATTCATTTTTATTCAATTTCAATTCGAATTCATTTTTATTCAATTCAATTCGAATTCATTTCTATTCAATTTCAATTAGATTTTATTTCTTTTAAATTTCAATTCGATTTTATTACTATTAAATTTCAATTCGATTTTTAAAATCTCTTTCCAATGTTCATTATAAAAACGAATATAATCAATATAAATATCGTTCGCGTCAAAATAGCGCTTCTCTAATCAACACGGCTTAATATTTTTCAATAACTTCATTATTCTATTCAACAAATGAATATTTATTCTATTCAACACATGAATCTATATTTCTTTCACCACATGACTAATCTCAACAAATGAGTACTGTCAACACGTGACTATTTTTATTATTTCATAATATTCTTTATTTTCCCAATTGGAATGAGGCCCAATCAATTACCATAAAATGTTAATTATATGGATTCCATACAACACATGTATATAATAGCAATGATAAATAATCAACCATCATCCAAAGTGCACCACACAACTGCATAAGCATTAAATATAAATAATTAACGCTTACATAGTCTGTCGACCAATCGATCGACATACAATAAAATTATTGGGATTAGTGTACGCCAAATATCATCCCAACACCCGTGTGGGGTTAATCAAACACAGATTTCATTTGTGCAGCTGGGCGATGTGTAAAATTTATCGTCCCAATCAATATCCTTCAAATAGGTGTACATAAACAAACCATCCGGTTTGTATATGAATATTTATTTATTCACATTCACGTTGAAAATTATATTTTTAACGATATACAATATTTTTAACTATATAGATATTTTATTTCATTCCACAACACAATCAATTCAATCAAATTTATTAACCAAATAAATAAATCAATCACCAAACAATTAGCTAAACAAACAAGCCGTCCATGGTCTGTGGATGGCGGGTGTCGGGTGCTGCTAAGCACCGTCTGCATCTTAGTATATATATTAACTAGAAATTTAAAATAAAAGTGAGGAGTTCTCACCGAGGGTTCCACTCCGCCGTGCTTTGCTTTTTGAACTTCTGAACCGTCCGGATCGGTTTGAAATTCTAATGCAGTTCTTTTCACGATGTTCACAATAAAAATTATATTTTTATTACTTCATTTCAATAAATAAAAAATCATATTTTTATTTCTATTTCATGTATATTTTTTCGACGCTTCATTCTATATAAAAATTATATTTTTATTCTCGTTGTTATATATATATATATATACAGTCTCTTCTTTATATGTTATTCATATATAAATAAAATCACGTTTTTATGTTTCTAAACATATTTTCATACCATTCATATGAAAAATAAAATTTTTACATGCTAATTATATAAAGCAAAATCTCCTCTTTTACATCGTAATAATATAATCTTTTAATCTATAAAAAAATATAAACTTTACACAATTAAAAATATAATCTTTACTAATTAAAAATTAAATCTTTTATACTCTACACACATGTATATATATATTGAAAATCATAACTTCATATTCAATAAAAATTATAGCTTTCAACTCTATAAAAATCATGTTTTCAGTTTAAAAAAAAAACAATACTCAATGCAAAAGAAAAATACTGAAATGAAATAATCAAAATACATAAACTTACTTTTGTTTTTTTATTCTTCCTTCTTCTTGTTCGCGGGGGGGGGGGGGGGGGGGGGGGTTTCTGGATGTTAACGGAAGTGGAGGGGGTTTTGGCCGGAGGTGGTGCGGCACGAGGTGGATGGCTGAGGAGGCGCTGGGATTGAACACGGGGGAGGGGGGCTAGCGGGTTCGATAGGGGTGCGGTTTTCAAATCAATTGAGGGAGGTTTCGAGCTCGACGTGGGGGAGAAGGAAGGAGGAGAGAGGGAGATCGGAGGGGGGCGTGTGCGACGGCGCGGTGAACGGTGGATGGCGATTTAGGGCTCCGCCCTTTTTTATCTCGATTGACTTTTCAGAGAGAGTAAAAGGGCAAAGGGCCATTATATAAAAATATATTTATTTAATTATTTAATTCCATAAAGATACTTTTAATTTCGACCTCGAAACGAGACCCACCGCCTATCGTCCCTAGCTAATTACCCCATTCCGAACACAATGGTATATGTATCGTAAGCTGATTCGGTCGTTTCGATCAGTTTTCGCCAAAATCAACATATAACTCTATATATTGAATTTGAACGCGCATTTCAATTTATCGGGGCTACATACTAACTAGAAAAATTCCTAAAAAATATTTTCTAGCTTCGTATTGATGATGCGGTCCTAACAAAACTAGTTCGTTGAATTCTGAGGCCGTTTGAAAAATGGCCATTTTCCAGTCGATTAAAATCAACTAAAACTGGTCAATGCTCACATATTGATTCAGAAAATTACGAAATTTGAAATCTAGCAATAATTTGACACTGCGGATCCAACAAAAGTGGTTTCGTCGAAAACCGAGGTCGTTTGCAAAATTTCCATTTTTAAGGGCCAGAATTCCATAGCGACTATTCTGAATTTCAACTGGGCGTAACTTTTGATTCCCGCTATGAAATTTTGATTTCCCGGATTCATCGGAAAGATATTCTCAATTAGATTCAAATATTTTTGGTTTCGCCAAAATCCGGTTTATTTTGCACCTGGTACAATCATTTGAAATTTGAAATCGAATTATCGAACTACTGCGCCATTTTCAATTCCGTTTATAATTTAAAATAAATATTTATATTCTAACGACGATCTATATAAATATATACGTTCGAATTCTATGCAAAATAAATTTTTCGTCGTTATTATTTAAAATAATTCATTTTAAATATTTAAAATTCATTAAATTCGCCAAAATAAAAATTTTAAATTGGCTCGGATTTCCGGGATGTTACATACAGTAATAATAAAAGAGGAAATTCTACGTACCTAGCATATTTGGCTATTATAAGTTAAAACTCTATCGTCCGGTTTGCATTGCATTGTGTGATGGGACCCGAGTCTTATAATAGCTTCATTGTTCTTTATTTAGCATTGCACTATTGTTTTTATGCACTGGTATTCTTGGGAGGAAACCCGTTCTGTGTTATACGGCTTGGTCCCTGGATTTACCTAACTTTAAAATAAAGATTAATAACTGTTTATTTTCTCACACCAGTCACATGACTGACCTGGAGTTTATTGTTTTAACCTAAACTTTGGGTGCCCCTATTTCCGCATGGGCAGCTTGTAGTATTTGGTTTTGCAGATTTATATTCACAGGATCCTGGTTCACAGCTGGAACGATATTCAGAAAGCTCTGTATCCGTATATCTCCTTGTGTTTTGTTTTGTATTATTTTTCCGCTGCAGTAACGAATTTAAAACTCTGATATTTTTCAAATGTGTAATATTTATTCATACTCGGTATATTCTTGTATTCTGATGGAACTGTTGTAATAAGCAATGAAATGTTCTTCTGTTTGTGTTCTGATTTGTCTTGTCCTCAAAGCAATCCGGGCTTTCCTTCGACGGAAAGTTCAGATCGTCTCAGATTTGGAGTTTGTATAGATTAACGGGCTTTTACTTTGAATTTAATAATTAAATAATATAAAAAAATATGGCATAAATACAGTACAATACGTAAACCCTAACCCGTATATACCAGCCGCCACTAATAGAAAACAATGGTCGGAGTTGTCCCAATTTAAAATGTAACGACCAGGAATTTCGCTCGATCCGAATCAGTCGCAACGCCGATCAAGACCGTTCGAAACCCCTGATTGTTTTGAGAACACGACAAATTGGAACGTAGACAGAAGAACATTTCATTTTTAATTACAACAATTCCATCAGAATACAAGAATATACAGAGAATAAATCAATATTACACATTTACCAAATATCAGAGATTATAATAAATTTCATAGCAGCGGAAAATAATACAATACACAACTGAAGGAGATATACGGATACAAAACTTTCCGGATATCATTCCAGCTGTAAACCAGGATCTTGTGAATATAAATCTGCAAAACCAAAACTACTAGCTGCCCGTGTCAAAATAAGGGAACCCAGAGTTTAGGTTAAAACAATAAACTCCAGGTCAGCCATGTGACTGGTGTTAGAGCTAAAACAGTTATTAATCTTTATTTTAAAGTTAGGTAAATCAAGGGACCACGCCGTATAACACGGAACG
Source organism: Allium sativum (assembly GCA_030737875.1). NCBI lineage: Eukaryota > Viridiplantae > Streptophyta > Magnoliopsida > Asparagales > Amaryllidaceae > Allium > Allium sativum. Next base: position 91,375,413 of record CM060916.1, on the reverse strand, counting down.
GGTTTCCTCCCAAGAATACCAGTGCATAAAACAACAGAGCAATGCTAAATAAAGAACAATGAAGCTATTATAAGACCCAGGTCCCATCACACAATGCAACGCAAGCCGGAGGATAGGGTTTTTACCTTATAATAGCCAAGAATGCTTGATACGTTTAAAACAAATCATTTGATACTATTATAGGTGCATAGTGTATAAAACAACTTCAAATCATAAGTATCAATCATAGACGGCATAAGCGTCCCATGCCACTATGTCGCCATATATAGGTTTACAATCAAAACCGCAAAGTCACGTATCTGGAAATTGGATTTCCATCTGTGAACCGAGGCAAAAGATAGTCCTCTACCGATTCGAGACTGTCTAGCCCGAGCCTCAGGACCCAGACACAGATGATCCCTTGGATCGTCAGGGCCGGTCCACCGATGTGGATTAAAATGCCTGAACACTGCATTTCCCCACCCTTGGGGGCGTAAATGAGCCAACGAATGACTCCATCGGTCCCGGATCGACCGATATAACCGAGGCGCCTCGCATTCCAACAACCACATAAGTCAAAATCGTTAGGGCGTGTAAAACCACTGACGTCACTTCTAGCTAGAAGGAAATGGATGCCCTCCCTGATGTCCTCTGCCGTTTCTGGTTCACAACCGGGGTCTGAGGCTCGCGAATCAACGTTACACAAAGCTATGCCACAAAGGCCGTGCTTTGATCATCATCCACAAGACTTTGCTTTTCAATAGAAGCCTTGATCATTGCCACTTAGGCATGCCACACAGGTAATTCACTCCATGTGTTTGATATCCATCAATATATAACCCCTGAGCTCGTACGTCTCAGAGAAGGGCGTTAAGAAAGAGAATAAATACTCCGCCGCCAAACAGATATATATTTAATAGAAATCAATCACTCAGAATAAAATCCAATGTCAGACACACAATCCATTTACAAGTTCGTTCTGGGTCTGAACGAAACCGGAGGCACCTAGTACCCCGCATATCCATCGATCTCCAAGTACGTCTGGACGACCACAAACTGATTCCCTCCTCTTGGGTGTACGACCCAATCAAGATCATCAGTAATCACCCAAACGACGTGAAGGCCTCTGGTCTTCGACCACCGTCTTCATCCTCGATGCAACGTCGAATCAGTTATTCAGAATGGGATAAACCTGGTCTTACTGAATAACAAGCGTATATAATAAATAGGTGTTACACAAACATAACATACACCTCATTCCAATTCAGAATATTCTTTTATTCAAATATTCCTAAACTTTGGGAAAGGTTCCCATTAATTTTATCAAAGATAAATTCTTTTAAATTTATTCTTTAATCTTCCTTTGAATATCACTTCAAACTAGTCGGAATTAGCGAACCACACCGAAGTAATCATTTATTTTATTTCCCAATCCCAACCTATTCATCCCATGAAGTAAAACTGGTCATACTTCATATCTAACACCACGGTGTTATCGGTAAATTCAATTACCATTTCACGTTCAAATCTAATTAAAGATTTGACTATCGCCTGGTGCAAAACTGGTGATACCCTACTCTCGACCATTTCAAGCAATTAAAGATTCATTAAAACCCCACTTAGTTTTATTCTTCATAGAAATCAATATCCTGTCTTTAGCAGGGTTAAAGAAGCAATGTCATTTAAAACCAGGGTTCACTATAAACCCAAAATCACATTCCATTAATTATCAGGTTAAATAACAAGTGTTATTTAAAACACCGTTCACGATAAACCCAAAAATCAATTTCAATTCAATTCCAATTAAATATCATTTAATTGGTACACTTCATTAAATCTAAATAAAAAGATTTAATCTTTTACTCAACTGGGTTTAAGAACAGTGTTAATGAAGACACCATTCACGACAAACCCAAATCACATTTGATATTAAATACAAGGCTCTGAATAGAAAATATATCGGCTTATATTCAATATCAAATTCTACGACCAATAAATATCGTATTGGAAATAACGATATAAATATACCTTTCAAATTTCCATAACAATATCTGTATAATCACGAAATCCAACATCGAAATATTCCAAAGACAATTTCAATTCAAATCCCTTCCAATTCAATTATTGGAAATTCTGGTTTTTTTCAAAACCCTTTTTCAAATTCAATTTATTTATTTCAAAAATAAACTGATTTTAATTCTAGTTCATTTCGATAAAAATCTATTTTTATCTTTTCAAATATGGAGTTTTTCATCCCAATTCTTCCCAAATCATTTCTTATGATTTTACATAAATTATTACTATTTTTAATAATTTTATCAAGGCCCATACAGTCGATTTCCATCAACGGCCATCGAACTGCACTTACAGCGACCTTTTCCAAATTTGATTTGGACATAATTCCAAATCTAACCATTAGCTTTCTAATTTCTAATATTCGTTAGAAAGATCTTTTCGAAACAAACCCAACGGTTCTGGTTCTAGGAGAATCCGACGGTCGGATCTCCCGTAATGTCCACTCGAAGTCAATGGTCGAAATTCATGAACTGCCGCGGCGCGACGCGTTCTATTTAGGGCATTATATATATATATATATATATAATATATATATTATATATATTTCGTCGATTTCCTTTTTAAAACATATTTTATAAATCGTTTCAAATTCGTTTTCAAAACGATTTCAACTTCTTGTTCGATTTCAAATCAAAATTGAATTTTCCTTTATAAATTCCTTTTTACATTCATTTTTATTTGATTTCAATTCAATTTCAATTCAATTTAATTCAATTTCAATTCGATTTGAATTCTATTCAATTCAATTTCAAATCGATTTGAATTCCTATTCAATTCAATTTCAATTCAATTTGAATTCGGTTTGAATTCGTTTTCTATTCAATTTAATTCGAATTTATTTTCTATTCAATTCAATTCGAATTTATTTTCTAAAATATTCGATTATTGAAATCACTTTTCAATATTCATTAAAAACAGATAAAATCGATATAAATATCGTTCACTTAAAATGGCGTCAATCTAATCAACACGACTTTTATTCAACACATGAATATTTTCAATTCAACACATGAATTTATTTTATTTCAACACATGAAATTATTTTCTAAATCGGAACGAGGCCCAATCAAATACCATATAATGTTAATTATATGGATTTTCTACAACACACGTATATAACAACAACGATAAATCATCAACCATCATCCAAAGTGCGTTCTACACTGTATAAGCATCAAATATAAATATTCAACGCTTATATCAGTCTGTCAATCAATTGATCGACATACAACTAGTTATTGTGATTAGTGTATGTCATATATCATCCCAATACCCGTGTGGGGTTTCAAACAATCAAACAAAGATTTTATTTGTGCAGTTGGGCGATGTGTAAAATTTATCGTCCTACTTAATATCAGTCAAATGTGTGTATATAAACAAATCGTCCGATTTGTTTATATTTATTTCATTTTAGATACACGTTAAAAATTCTATTTTCAACTATAAAATATTTTTAACTATATAAATATTTTATTTCATTTCACATCACATCACACAATCAACTACACATCAAAATCAAATAAACAAGCATACAAGCCGTCCATGGTCTGTGGACGATGGGTGTCCGGTGCTACTAAACACCGTCTGCATCCTAGTATATATTTCAACTAGAAAAATAAATAAAAGGTGAGGAGTTCTCACCGATTAGCTAAACCAAATGCCACGACTCTTCATATGTAGGAAACCATCGCCATTCTCGCCCTTTGTCACTTTCGTTGACCGCGTTCGCTACATATGTTAAAATCACATTTTTATATTTTCTAGTATATAAAATCCTATTTTTAATTCGCTATATATATAAAAATCACATTTTTATATTTTCTAGTATATAAAAATCATATTTTTAATATGCCAACAGTATAAAAATTATATTTTTAACTTTTCTATAATATAAAAATTATATTTTTAACCTTCCTATAATACAAAAATTATATTTTTAACCTTCCTATAATATAAAAATTATATTTTTGTAATCATAAAAATCACGCCTTTCCTTATAAAAATATCGTCTTTCTATGATTAAAAATCTTATTTTTATATGCTACCTTCATATTTAAAGAAAATTCGACCTATCACACATTAAAAATCTCAACTTTCATCGCATACAAAAAATCAGATTTTTATTTATTTAAAAACTGAAAAGAAAACTCAAAATAAAATTAAAAAGGATAAAACTCACTTTAAAAAGGAGGGTGGAGCAGCAAAAGAGGGCTTCAGGTCGCCAAGGGTTCGACGCTACGCGCCACTGGTCGGAGTCGGGGTCGGGAGGGCCTGAGGTGATGGCGGCTTGGGCTTGGGAGGTCGAATGGGGCTGCGTCGGATTCCATGGGGGTGCGGTCGCGGATCCGTGGGGTGGTGGGGCTGCACGCCTCCTGAGGCGGCGGAGGAAAGTAGGGGGAGAAGTTTTGGTTTTGGGGGAGGGTTTAGAGGAGAACAGGCGAGAGGGAAGGGGGGGTTGGGCGCTGCGTCGCCGGAGGTTGGACGCGGTGGCGGTGCCGCCATTGCTGGAGGGGCGATTGATCGCCAGTGGAAGAGGGGGGCGCCTGCTCCTCCGATCTTTTCTTTCTCTTTTTTTTATTATAATCTGAAATCGGGGAAGAGAAAGAAGGAGAGGGGGGTATTGTAAATGTTTATATTATTTTTATTTTATTTTATTTATAACATAAAGAAACTTTTTATTTCGAACTCAAAATCGAACCCACCGACTGTCGTCCCTAATGTATTACCCCCATTCCGAACACAATGGGATATGTATCGTAAGCCAATTCGACCGTTTCGGTCAGTTTTCATCAAAATCAACATATAACTTTATATATTGAATTTAAACACACCTTTCAATTTACCAGGGCCACATACTAACTCGAAAAATCCTTGAAAAATATTTTTTAGCTTTGTATTGACGATACGGTCCTAACAAAACTAATTTCGTCAAATTCTGAGACCGTTTGAAAAATGGCCATTTTCCAGTCGATTAAAATCAACTGAAACTGGTCAAACGTGTTTTCCTTTGCTACGCTCACATATCGAATCGAAAAATTACGAATTTTGAAATCTAGCAATAATTTGAGATCACGGATCCAACAAAAGTGGTTTTGTCGAAAACCTAGGTCGTTTGCATAATATCCATTTTTAAGGGCCAGAATTAGCAACTATTCTGAATTTTCAACTGGACGTAACTTTTTATCCCCGTTATGAAATTTCAATTTTTCTGATTCGTTGGAAAGATATTCACAAATAGATTCAAATATTTTTGGTTTTGCTAAAATCCAGTTTATTTTGCACCCGGTACATTCATTTGAACTTTGAAATCGAATTATCGAACTACCGCGCCATTTTCAATTCCTTTTATAATTATAAATAATTATTTGTATTCTAACGACGATTCAAATAAATATGTACGTTCTAATTCCATTCAAAATAAATTTCTCGTAGATATCATTTAAAATAAATCATTTTAAATAATCAAAATTCATTAAAATCTTTAAAATAAAATTTTTAAATTGGCCCAGATTTCCGGGTTATTACAATCTCTCCAACTTAAAACCTTTCATCCCCGAAAAGGAACAAAGCCGAAAGTTGTTTTACAAATCAACTCAACTTTCGTTCTTTTATTTACGGCTTAAGTTCTTCAACTTTTCAGCTTCTAAGAACTTTTCAAAATTTTAAAAAATTTGGCTAACACCCTAAATTTTCGAAAAATTTCGCCATAACCTCCCCTGCACCGGGGACTTCGGGATATTTCATGTAGCATCCCATGGCCTTCTTCAATCCAAAAGAAAAAGAAAAAGCCAAGCGGCTAGCCAATTGGCTCATAAAATCATCATCACCCAAACAAAACAGTAAATTATGGTAAACATGTACCTATTTGTTGGGCAAATTATTTATTCTTCTGCTCTAGCCTCCTCGCTATGACCTGTTCAATATAAGTACATGTATATGCATGCAATTGTGACTAATTTTCAATACAATTCACTATTTGGTTCAATTTGGCTAAATGGTTCAAATTTTAATTAATCAACCAATAATCAAACAACACAATCAGCAATCAATTAGTTGATTAACGTTTCAAGTTCATAACTTTGATATATAGTCAAAAATCACATTTGTTGTGCCAAATCACAACAATAAGCCCTATCTAGTTTTGGTTCTCACACCAGTCAATAGGAAATATATAAATATCACACCTTTGAAACTCGAATACCAATTCTGATAATGTTCGAACTATCATCAGAATCTTCTCCGGACGCCTAGAGTGTGACTCTATATCTATCCAGTATATTAAAATTCGAATACACGTGGATCAGACGTATATGCAAAATCTATATATACTGAATTGCCCAAATTCAATACAAATAAATATTTAAATACGTTGAATAATTGAATTAAATTTTCAAACAAAAATTGTTTTCATTTTAAAAATATACTCTTCACACTCATTCTAGTATACTACTAATCCCATCTCTAACGAGTCATTCTTATTGGACATTACTAATCCAATCTCTTATGATTTCTTTTGTATGGTTCTAATGTGTCTTGTTCTCTGAGCTTTGTAAACCAAAGCTCTAATACCAACTGTGAAAGTCTGTAACTTCCCCGGTAAGGAAAGAGCGGATACTCTGGGAACAACACACAGAAGAACGCAGACAGAAGAACATTTCATTGTTAATTACAACAATTCCATCAGAATACAAGAATATACAGAGTATAAATCAATATTACACATTTACTAAATATCAGAGATTACAATAAATTTCATAGCAGCGGAAAATAATACAATACACAACTGAAGGAGATATACGGATACAAAGCTTTACGGATATCATTCCAGCTGTAAACCAGGATCGTGTGAATATAAATCTGCAAAACCAAAACTACTAGCTGCCCATGTCAAAATAAGGGCACCCAAAGTTTAGGTTAAAACAATAAACTCCAGGTCAGCCATATGACTGGTGTGAGAACTAAAACAGTTATTAATCTTTATTTTAAAGTTAGGTAAATCAAGGGACCACGCCATATAACACGGAACGGGTTTCCTCCCAAGAATACCAGTGCATAAAACAATAGCGCAATGATAAATAAAGAACAATAAAGCTATTATAAGACCCAGGTCCCATCACACAATGCAACGCAAGACGGAGGATAGGGTTTTTACCTTATAATAGCCAAGAATGCTTGATACATTTAAAACAAATCATTTGATACTATTATATGTGCATAGTGTATAAAACAACTTCAAATCATAAGTATCAATCATAGACGGCATAAGCATCCCATGCCATTATGTCGCCATATATAGGTTTACAATCAAAACCGCAAAGTCACGTATCTGGAAATTGGATTTCCATCTGTGAACCGAGGAAAAAGATAGTCCTCTACCGATTCGAGAATGTCTAGCTCGAGGCTCAGGACCCAGACACAGGGTGAGCCCTTGGATCGTCAGGGCTGGTCCATCGATGTGGATTAAAATGTCTAAACACTGCGTTTCCCCACCCTTTGGTGCGTAATGAGTCAACGAATGACTCCATCGGTCCCGGATCAACTGATATAACCGAGGCGCCTCGCATTCCAATAACCACATAAATCAAACTCGTCAGGGCGTGTAAAACCACTGACGCCACTTCTACCTAGAAGGAAACGCATGCCCTCCCCGATGTCCTCTCACGTTTCTGGTTAACAACAGGGGTGTGAGGCTCGCGAATCAACGTTACACAAATTTATGCCACACAGGCCGTGCTTTGATCATCACCCACAAGACTTTGCTTTTCAATAGAAGCCTTGATCATTTGCCACTTAGGCTTGCCACACACGCAATTCACTCCATGCGTTTGATATCCATCAATATATAATCCCTGAGCTCGTACGTCCCAGAGAAGGGCGTTAAGAAAGAGAATAAATTCTCCCCAGCCAAACAGATATATATTTAATATAAATCAATCACTCAGAATAAAATCCAATGTCATACACATAGTCCATTTACAAGTTCGTTCTAGGTCTGAACAAAACCGGAGGCACCTAGTACCCCACATATCCATCGATCTCCAAGTACGTCTGGACGACCACTAACTGGTTCCCTCCTCTTGTGTGTACGGCCCAATCAAGATCATTAGTAATCACCAAAACGACGTGAAGACCTCCGGTCTTCGACCACCGTCTTCATCCTCGACACCACGTCGAATCAGTTATTCAGAATGGGATAAACCCGATCTTTCTGAATAACTCGCGTATATAATAAATAGGTGTTACACAAACACAACATACGCCTCATTCCAATTCAGAATATTCTTTTATTCAAATATTCCTACACTTTGGGAAAGGTTCCCATTAATTTTATCAAAGATAAATTCTTTTAAATTTATTCTTTAATCTTCCTTTGAATATCACTTCAAACTAGTCGGGATTAGCGAACCACACCGAAGTAATCATTTAGTTTATTTCCCAATCCCAACCTATTCATCCCATGAAGTAAAACTGGTCATACTTCATATCTAACACCATGGTGTTATCGGTAAATTCAATTACCATTTCACGTTCAAATCTAATTAAAGATTTAACTATCGCCTGGAGCAAAACTGGTGATACCCCACTCTCGACCATTTCAATATAATTAAAGATTCATTAAAACCCCACTTAGTTTTAATCTTCACAGAAATCAATATGCTGTCTTTAACAGGATTAAAGAAGCAATGTCATTTAAAACCACGGTTCACTATAAACCCAAAATCACATTCCATTAATTATCGGGTTAAAGAACAAGTGTTATTTAAAACACCGTTCACGATAAACCCAAAAATCAATTTCAATTCAATTCCAATTAAATATCATTTAATTGGTACACTTCATTAAATCTAAATAAAAAGATTTAATCTTTTACTCAACTGGGTTTAAGAACAGTGTTAATGAACACACCATTCACGGCAAACCCAAATCACATTTGATATTAAATACAAGGCTCTGAATAGAAAATATATCGGCTTATATTCAATATCAAATTCTACGACCAACAAATATCGTATTGGAAATAACGATATAAATATATCTTTCAAATTTCCATAATAATATCTGTATAATCACGAAATCCAACATCGAAATGTTCCAAAGACAATATCAATTCAAATCCCTTCCAATTCAATTATTGGAAATTCTGGTTATTTTCAAAACCCTTTTTCAAATTCAATTTATTTATTTCAAAAATAAACTGATTTTAATTCTAGTTCATTTCGATAAAAATCTATTTTTATCTTTTCAAATATGGATTTTTTCATCCCAATTCTTACCAAATCATTTCTTATGATTTTACATAAATTATTACTATTTTTAATAATTTTATCAAGGCCCATACCACCGATTTCCATCAACGGCCATCGAACTGCACTTACAGCGACCTTTTCCAAATTTTATTTGGACATAATTTCAAATCTAATCGTTAGAAAAACTAATTTCTAATATTCGTTAGAAATCTCATTTCGATATGAACCATATGGTTCCGGTTTTAGGAGAATCCGACGGTCGGATCTCCCGTAATGTCCACTCGAAGTCAATGGTCGAAATTCATGAACTGCCGCGGCGCGGCGCGTTCTATTCAGGCCATTATATATAATGTATATATTATATATATTTCGTCAATTTCCTTTTTAAAACATATTTTATAAATCGTTTCAAATTGGTTTTCAAAACGATTTCAACTTCTTGTTCGATTTCAAATCAAAATTGAATTTTCCTTTATAAATTCCTTTTTACATTCATTTCTATTTGATTTTAATTCGATTTCAATTCGATTTCAAATCGATTTGAATTCTATTCAATTCAATTTCAAATCGATTTGAATTCCTATTCAATTCAATTTGAATTCGATTTGAATTCGTTTTCTATTCAATTTAATTCGAATTTATTTTCTATTCAATTCGAATTTATTTTCTATTCAATTCAATTCGAATTTATTTTCTAAAATATTCGATTATTGAAATCACTTTTCAAAATTCATTAAAAACAGATAAAATCGATATAAATATCGTTTACGTCAAAATGGCGTCAATCTAATCAACACGGCTTTTATTCAACACATGAATATTTTCAATTCAACACATGAATTTATTTTATTTCAACACATGAAGTTATTTTCTAAATTGGAACGAGGCCCAATCAATTACCATATATTGTTAATTATATGGATTTTCTACAACACACATATATAACAGCAATGATAAATCATCAACCATCATCCAAAGTGTGTTCTGCACTGTATAAGCATCAAATATAAATATTCAACGCTTATAACAGTCTGTCAATCAATCGATCGACATACAACTAATTATTGGATTAGTGTATGTCATATATCACCCCAATACTCGTGTGGGGTTTCAAACAATCAAACAAAGATTTTATTTGTGCAGTTGGGCGATGTGTAAAATTTATCGTCCCACTCAATATCAGTCAAATGTGTGTATATAAACAAATCGTCCGATTTGTTTATATTTATTTCATTTTAGATACACGTTAAAAATTCTATTTTCAACTATAAAATATTTTTAACTATATAAATATTTTATTTCATTTCACATCACATAACACAATCAACTACACATCGAAATCAAACAAACAAGCATACAAGCCGTCCATGGACTGTGGACGACGGGTGTCGGGTGCTACTAAACACTGTCTGCATCCTAGTATATATTTCAACTAGAAAAATAAATAAAAGGTGAGGAGTTCTCACCGATTAGCTAAACCAAACGCCACGACTCTTCATATGTAGGAAACCTTCGCCATTCTCGCCCTTTGTCACTTTCGTTGACCGCGTTCGCTACATATATAAAAATCACATTTTTATATTTTCAAGTACATAAAAATCCTATTTTTAATTCGCTATATATATAAAAATCACATTTTTATATTTTCTAATATATAAAAATCATATTTTTAATATGCCACCAGTATAAAAATTATATTTTTAACTTTTCTGTAATATAAAAATTATATTTTTAACCTTCCTATAATATAAAAATTATATTTTTCACCTTCCTATAATATAAAAATTATATTTTAATAATCATAAAAATCATGCTTTTCCTTATAAAAATATCGTCTTTCTATGATTAAAAACCTTATTTTATATGCTACCTTCATATTTTAAAAAAATTCGACCTATCACACATTAAAAATCTCAACTTTCATCGCATACAAAAAATCAGATTTTTATTTATGTAAAAACAGAAAAGAAAACTAAAAATAAAATTAAAAAGGATAAAACTCACTTTAAAAATGAGGGTGGAGCAGCAAAAGAGGGCTTCAGGTCGCCAAGGGTTCGACGCTACGCGCAAATGGTCGGAGTCGGGGTCGGGGTCGAGAGGGCCTGAGGTGATGACGGCTTGGGCTTGGGAGGTCGAATGGGGCTGCGTCGGGTTTCATGGGGGGTGCGGTCGTGGATCCATGGCGTGGTGGGGTTGCGTGCCTCCTAAGGCGGCGGAGGAAAGTAGGGGGGCGGTTTCGGTTTTGGGGGAGGGTTTAGAGGAGAACAGGCGAGAGGGAAGGGGGGGTTGGGCGCTGCGTCGCTGGAGGTTGGACGCGGTGGCGGCGCCGCCACTACTGGAGGGGCGATCGATCGCCAGTGGAAGAGGGGGGCGCCTGCTCCTCCGATCTTTTCTTTCTCTTTTTTTATTATAATCTGAAATCGGGGAAGAGAAAGAAGGAGAGGGGGGTATTGTAAATGTTTATATTATTTTATTTATACCATAAAGAAACGTTTTATTTCGAACTCAAAATCGAACCCATCGACTATCGTCCCTAACGTATTACCCCTATTTCGAACACAATAGGATATGTATCGTAAGCCATTTCGACCGTTTCAATCAGTTTTCATCAAAATCAACATATAACTCTATATATTGAATTTAAACGCGCCTTTCAATTTACTGGTGCCACATACTAACTCGAAAAATCCTCAAAAAATATTTTTTAGCTTCGTATTGACGATATGGTCCTAATAAAACTAATTTCGTCAAATTCTGAGACTATTTGAAAAATGGCCATTTTCCAGTCGATTAAAATCAACTAAAACTGGTAAAACGCGTTTTCCTTTGCCACGCTCACATATTGAAACGAAAAATTAAGAATTTTGAAACCTAGCAATAATTTGACATCACGGATCCAACGGAAGTGGTATCGTCGAAAACCGAGGTCGTTTGCAAAATTTCCATTTTTAAGGGCCAGAATTCCATAGCGACTATTCTGAAGTTTCAACTGGACGTAACTTTTTATCCCCGCTATGAAATTTCAATTTTTCTGATTCGTTGGAAATATATTCACAAATAGATTCAAATATTTTTGGTTTTGCTAAAATCCGGTTTATTTTGCACCCGGTACATTCATTTGAACTTTGAAATCGAATTATCGAACTACCACGCCATTTTCAATTCCTTTTATAATTATAAATAATTATTTATATTCTAACGATGATTCAAATAAATATATACGTTCTAATTCCATTCGAAATAAATTTCTCGTAGATATCATTTAAAATAAATCATTTTAAATAATCAAAATTCATTAAAATCGCCAAAATAAAAAATTTAAATTGGCCCAGATTTCCGGGTTATTACATAAAACCTTAATCTCTTCCAAATCATCGCGAATTAGAGTATGGCTTTTATACGGAAATGGAAGCACTCCTCGAGCTTTTTGATTTGGTATGGTGATGATGGGTTTCTATTGCATGAATTTCGAGATTCCAAGGCTCAAAGGCCTGCTGTTCGCACACACTTTCAGAAGGGTAGGGCCCGTCGAGTTCACCAGGAAGGCCGGCTAAGGTGGGGCAGCTCAAGGACTTCCGGGTGACGACATTGGATCGGGTGATGATGGCTCCAAGAGGTGACGAGCTGAAGCCCTAGCGATTGATGTTGGGTTCGACGGCTATCTGTAGTGGAAGAAGATTAGTGTGAGGGTAATGTTTTAAGCATTGTAAAAAGTTGATTTAATTAATTAATTAATAATCAATTAAAATGTTAAATGTTTAGTCAGCATGTCTTCTTCAAACGGAAATGAAATCGCGCAAACTCAGTTGCGTTGAGATCGTGTCGAGGAGATCTACACCGTGGAACAGACCAGATCTGGAACAGAGCACGTTGGAAATTCAGACTAAAACCAAATGTGAGATTTCTCGTTTTAAATTTAAAATTATATATATATTTATATTGATTGTGATTGTAATATTAAATATATGCGCTGTGTAAAAATTTAGACTGGTTGATTGACTGTGTTGATGATGATTTGTCGAATTATATTTTTTTTATGTAAACAAAAATAACATTTTTAGTTAGAATATTTTTGTGAAAACAAAAATAACATTTTTTTTGAAAATTTTACAATAGAATGGAAATTAACATTTTTTATAAAATGTGTCATTAGATTAAAATAGTATTTTTGTTGAGAAGGATTAAAATAACATTTTTGTTAAGAAAAGTTACATTAGATTTAAAATAACATTTTTGTTTAGAAATGTTTATTTAGATTAAAAACATCACTTTGTTTAGGAATGTTTACTTAGATTAAAAATATCACTTTGCTATAAATGTCACGTTAGAGTAAAAATGTCAATTTTGCTAGAAATATTACATTAGAATGAACATGTCATTTTAGTTAAAAATGTTTATTTAGATTAAAACATGTCATTTTCATTAGAAATGTTTATTTAGATTAAACATGCCATCTGCATTAAAAATGTTTATTTAGATTTATAATGTCATTTTCATTAAAAATGTTTATTTAGATTTAAAATGTCATTTTCATTAGAAATGTTTATCTAAATTAGAAATGTCATTACATTAAAAATGTGATATTAGATAAGAAATAACATTTTGTATAAAATGTTATATTAGAATAGAAATAACATTTCTTGTTATAAAAGGTTACATTAGAAAGAAATAACATTTTTTGTCAAAAAAGGTTACATTAGGATAGAAATAACATTTTGTATAAAATGTTATATTAGAATAGAAATAACATTTCTTGTTATAAAAGGTTACATTAGAAAGAAATAACATTTTTTGTTATAAAAGGTTACATTAGGATAGAAATAACATTTTGTATAAAATGTCATATTAGAATAGAAATAACATTTCTCATTATAAAAGGTTACATTAGAAAGAAATAACATTTTTTGTTATAAAATGTTACCTTGGGATAGAAATAACACTCCCTGTTATAAAATGTTACATTAGAAAAGAAATAACATTTTTAGTATAAAATGTTGCGTTATAAAAGAAATAACATTTTTAGTATAAAATGTTGCATTAAAAAAGAAATAACATTTTTGTAATAAAATGTTGTATGAGAATAAAAATAACATTTTTGTTATAAAAATGTTGCATCAAAATAAAAATATCATCTTTGTCATAGAATGTCATGTTAGATAAAATAATCATCTTTATTAGAAATGATTATTTGGAATAAAAGGATCATCTTTATTAGAAATTTGTATTTAGAATAAAAAGGTCAATTGGTTAGAAATGTCATACTAGAAATAATAATGTCATTGTTGATAGAAATTTCATTTTTGTATAAAATGTTAGATCAGAATATAAATGTCATTTTATTTATAAATGTCATGTTAGAATATTAATGTCATTTTATTTAGAAGTGCATGTAGAAATGATCAAAATGATCATTAGATAGAAATATAAAAACATGTTAAAGATAAATGTCATTTTGTTAGAATATTGTCATGTTAAATAATTTATCATTTATTTAGATCATATCCATGTTAAATGAATATGTCATTTGTTTAGGATAATATCATCATGTTAGACAAGGACAAAAATAATTGCTTGTCAAAATATATGGTAGTGGAAATTAAATTATAAATGGTCATTTATAATTTTAAATAGTGAAAATTGATTAAAGTGAAAATAATTCAAACTGAATTATAATTAGTTAAATTTATTAACCAATGATTTATTTATATAAACTGTTGTTATTTGAAAACCCCACACGTGTATTGGGATGATATTTGACATACACTAGTCTCAATATTTAGCTGTATGTCAATCGATGGATTGACAGTCTATGATGAGTATTAATTGATTATTAATTTTAATGCTCACACAATTATAAATTTCACTCTGAATGTGAATGATTGTTTAATGAATATTTATCATTATTGTTATATACATGCGATGTATGAAATCCATATAATTGAAATTATATGATAATTGATTGAGTCGCGTTCTGATTCAGAATATCTTCATATAAAGAATATTCAAAAATAAAGAATCTTTCAAAATAAAGAATATTTTAAAATAATAAATGTTTTAAATAATATTCAGTGACGAAGAAAAATATGAAGCCGAATTAAGTAGCAAACGCCATTTTTAACCCGAACGGGTTTATCGATCGATTTTATTCATGTTATAATGAATATAGAAAAGAAGTGATTTAAAATCTAATATTTTGAAAATATTAATATTTTAATATGATAAAGATATAGAATATTCAATTTTTATTTAAAATTTAAAATGAAGTTAAAATGTTTTTAAACAGATTTATAAATATTTAAAATACGATTTGAATAGAAGTCGACGATATATATATTATATATATTTATTTAATGGCCTGAATAGAACGCGCCGCGCAGCGACCGTTCGCGAATTTCGACCATTAACTTCAAATTGATATGACGGGAGATCCGACCATCAAATTGTCCTAAAACTGGAACCTTGGGTTCGTATCGAAAAGAGATTTCCAATGAATATAAGAGTTTTGAAATCTAATGGTTGGGTTTGGAATTATGTCCAAGTCAATTTTAGAAAAGGTCGCTGTAAGTGCAGTTTGATGACCGTTTATGGAAATCGACTGTAAAGGCCTTAATAAAATTATTAAAAATATGGAAAAGTTATGTAAAATCATAATAAATGAATTAAAAATAATTTAGATGAAAAGTTCCAATTTTGTAAAGATAAAAATATATTTTTATCGATATGAACTAGATAATAACTAGAATAAATCTTTAAACTAAGATTTGATGAAGTTTCCATTTAACTCATATTTTGTTGGAATTAAATAAAATAAATTGGATTTTGGTTTGTCATGAATGGTGTCTTAGATAACACTGTTTTTGAACCCCGTATTAAAAGAATAAAATGTTTTAATTAAGATTTTAGAGTTTTCAATTATATTTAGTAATTGAAATATAATGAAATGTAAATTGGGTTTATTGTAAACTGTGTTTTTAAACGACATTCGTTCTTTAACCCAATTAACAGTGAAGTTATGATTTGGAATGTATAAATCTTTTATTAAAATTTAATTGGAAATTCTCCAAAGTAAAGTTTTCCAATTTAATATATTAAATTAGATTTGAATGGAGTTCGATTTAATAATAATCGAGATGAGCTTCTATAAAAGAAGACCGTTACTATATATTGAATTTAAAAGGCTTTGTCGTTATTCCATTTATATTAGTTGCCTGATATAGGAATTTATATCGATTAAATATTGATTTGATTTCTGTGAAAATTCCATATTTAATAGAAGATGATTTTGGGATTTATCATGAATAATATTTTTAAATGACATTTGTTCTTTAACCCAGTTAAAGATAAGATTTATTTCTTAAATTTGAATAATTATAAAGTAATGATTTTGGATATTAAAACCCAAATTAGTGTTTTAATGAATCTTTAAAAAGAAAATCAAAGAATAAACTTAAAAGAATTTATCTTTGATAAAATTAATGGGAACCTTTCCCTAATAATGTGAATATTTTATTTAAAAGAATATTCTGAATTGGAATGAGGCACTTGATGTGTTTTTATAGCACTTTATTATTGATTATAAAATACGCGAGTTATTCAGAAAGACCGGGTTTAACCCATTCTGAATAATTACTACGATGATTAAAAGTCAAAGATGAAGGCGGTGGTTGAAGACCGGAGGTCTTCACATCGTTTGGATGATTACTGATGTCTTGATTGGGAGGCATCCCAAGACAAGGTAATAAGTGGTGATCGTCCAGACGTACTTGGAGATCGATGGATATGCGAGAACCTCTCTCCTGTATTGGACATACGGGATGAGAAATAAGATGTCGCCGATTTCGTTTAGACCCAGAACAAACTTGTAAATGGATGGTATGTCTGACATTGTATTCCTTTATGCTGTATTCGTTGATCTTTGCTAAATATATATCTGTTGGTGGCGGAGAATTTATTCTCTTGCATAACACCCTTCTGTGAGACGTATGAGCTTAAAGGTTATATATTGGCAGAAATCAATGGTATAGTATGGATTGACAATGTAGCATGCTAAGAAGAAAACGATCAAGGCTTATTGTTGAAAAGAAGAGCCTTGTGGTTGATGATCAAAGCACAGCCCATTTTAGTCATAGCTTTGTATAGCGTTACTTCGCGAGCCTCACACCCTGGCATGAACCAGAAACGGGAGTAAGGACTGCAGGGAGGACATACGTTTCTTTCTAGCTAGAAGTGGTGTCTGTGTTTAACAAGGCCAGACATTTTTACTTATGTGGATGATGGAATGTGGCGCCTCGGAATTTTGAGTCCCTAGTGGCTCTATTTACACCCCATAGGGCGGGGAAACGTATTGTTCAGGCATTACCAATCCACTAACATATTTGTGGACTGGCCCTGAAGATGCAAGGTGCAGTTGTGGCTGATCCTAAGGCATGGGCTAGCGTGTCTCGTATTCGGTAAGGACTATCTTTTGTCTTGTTTATGATGGAAATCCAACTTCCAATACGACACCATACGGTTTTGATTGTATAACTAGTAGGGCGACATAGTATATGGTAGTTATTCCGTCTATGATTGATACGTTATGATTGAAATGTTTTTGAAACATATATACACTAATAATAATATCAAATCTGTTTTATCATATCAAGCATTTTTGACCATTACAAGGTAAAGCTCTATCCTCCGGTTTGTGTTGCATTGTGTGATGGGACTTGAGTCTTATAATGATTTCATTTTTCTAAAAAGCATTGCGTTTTTTAACGATTTACTTTATCTTGCACTGGCAATCCAATGGAGTAAACCCGTTCTGCGTTAGCAGCATGGTCCTATGATTAGCCTTAATATTAGATAAGCTAAGTGAGATTTCTCATACTAGTCCCATGACTGACTTGTAGTTTGTTCCACTTTGCAAACTCGGGTGCCCTCTTTTCCACAGAGGCAACCGAGTAGCTTATTTTGCAGATATACTGAGCAAGATTCTTGATCGAAGCTTAAAGCTGTGTCCAGAGCATTGATAGTCTTCCGCTGTACTAGTTTATTCATTTCCGCTGCACAGTATTAAATTAGTGTAATTTAATCTTCGGTTGTAATATAATTCGATGTACTCTGATATATTCTGTATCTGATGTAACATTATTGTAATGTTTATAAAAGTCTTCTGTTGTTCGTTCTAATGTGTTGTATTCCCAAAGTTAGCGTATTCGGATTTTGAACGGTCTTGATCGATTCAGCGATTGATTAGGTCCGGGCGAAATCCGAATTGTTACACAGAATCAATTTAAATTTTTTATTTTGGTAATTTTAATGAATTTTGAATATTTAAAATGATTTATTTTAAATAATAACGACTAGAAATTTATTTTGAATAGAATTAGAACGTATAAATTTATTTAAATCGAAGTTAGAATATAAATATATTTTGATTATAAAAGAAATTGGAAATGGCACGGTAGTTTGAAAATTCGATTTCAAATTTCATTTGAATGTACAGGATTCAAAATAAACCGGATTTTGGTGAAACAAGAAATATTTGAATACGTTTCAAAATATCTTTCCAACGAATGTGAAATATCAAGATTTCATAGCAGGAATAAAAAGTTTTCTCCAGTTGAAAATTCATAATAGTCGCTATGGAATTTATATATTTTTTAATATATAAAAATAGCGATTTTGCAAACGACCTTCGTTTTCCGTAGACCACTTTTGTTGGATCTGGAATGTCAAATTATTGCGAGATTCCAATTTTCATAATTTTTGGAATCGATATATGAGCGTGGTGGATTTAAACGTGTTTGGTCAATTCAGTTTGAATTTAATCGACTGGAAAAGGACCGTTTTTCAAACGGTTTCCAATTTCGACGAAATTAGTTTTGTTAGGACCATATCTTCTAAACATAACCAGATTTATTTTTCTGGAATTTTTGGAGTCCATATGTGGCCCCCGTAAAATAAAATGTGCGTTAGAATTTAAAATATAATGATTTATATTTTAAATTTAGCAGAAACTAATTGAAACAATAGAATTGGCTTTCGAAACATATCCCATTGCATTCGAAATGGGGGTATTTAGCTAAACGCAACAGTCGCTGGGTATGATTTAGAGTGCGGATCGATAAACAAAAAATTTCGAAATTAAAATAATAAAATATTATTATATGTAGGCTAAAATAAAACCCTAATCCGTTCCTTCATCTCGTGAACCGCCTTCTATTCGTATCGACGGCTGGGAAACACGAATTTTCAAATGGAAAAAAGTCCAAATCCACTCCGAATTAATTCAAGAAATCAAAACAAAAATCGATCTACTTCCTCTGATCTTCAAATCAGGGCCGGAATGATCGAAACAGGGTTAGTGGGTTTCACGAATTTTGGGTTTAAACCTGCAGCGGTAGGGAGCGTATTCCGAGGGCTGGAGACCGCCGGAGAGGGCTAGACTCACGAAAAAGGGTGGCTGCGCGTAGGTGCACGGCGTGGGTGGTCCTGATGGAACTCCGATGGTCGGAGTTGACGAGCAAAGGTGAGGGTTTAGTTTGAGCTACAGTCGGACACGGCCTGGAATGAAACGAGGAAGGTAATGAATTTTTAACGTGATTTTATATATGAATAGCAATGATTTTTGAACCGGATTTTTTTATATAAATACACATTGTTTTCAAAATTTAAATAACTTTTTAAAGTAAATAAATAAAATATACATAACTTTTTTTATATAAATAACTTTTTTAAAATATGTATATACAGAGTGTTTTTAAAATAAAATATACATTGTTTTCAAAATTTATATAGAGTTGATAAAAATATAAAATAGGATTGTTTTGAAAAATAAAATATAGATTGTTTTTAAAGTAAAATTAGCATTGTTTTAGAAATAAAAATAGAAATAGCTTTGAAAATAAATTAGGAATTTTCACATATATAGCGTATATAAAAAATATTATTTTTTATTATAAATAACATAAATAAAAATGTGATTTTTATATATAAAATAGTTAAGCTATGAAAATATTTTTTAGAAAGATAAAAATGTGATTTTTAGCCTATGTATGCTATATATAAAATAGTCAAGCTATGAAATAATTATTCGATAGTTAAAAAAAATCATTTAAATGTATGCATGTTATTTATAAAATAGACATGTTGAATTACTGGAAATTTTTAAGATTGACAATCAAAGCACGATGGAGTGGAAACCAAAGGTGAGAACTTCTCACTATAATCTTGTTTTCTAGTTAAATATATAATAGGTTGCAGATGGGGCTTAGTAGCTCATGACACCGTCGTCCACAGACCATGGACGACTTATTTGATTGTATTGTATGGTGGAAATTGATTGTGATTGTATTGTGAAATGGGAAACAAAATATTCATATGATGAATAAAATATTTAAATAAAAAATATCGTTTTTATTGTATAGATAAACTGTATAAAATATTCGTATGTTGAAATAAATATTTTATCGTTAAAAATACAATTTTTAGCGAATATATGGATGAAAATAAATATTCATTTACAAATCGGACAATTTATTTATGTAAACCCATTTAACTGACATCGATTGGACGATGATATTTTACACATCGCCCAACTGCACAAACAATAATCAGTGTCTATTTTTTGAAAACCCCACACGGGTATTGGGATGATATTGGACATACACTAATCCCAATGTTTGGTTATATGTCAATCGATTGGTCGACAAACTGTTGTAAGCATTGATTATTTATATTTAACGCTTATGTAGTTGTGTAATGCACTCTGGATGATGGTTGACTGTGTTTGATTATTGTTGTGTAAATGTGTGTATGAAATCCATATAAATAAAATTATATGATAATTGACTGTATCTGATTCCAATTCAGAAAGAACGAATATTTTAAATTAAAGAATATTTTAAAACAACGAGTAATAAATATTTTAAAATAACTAATATTTTAAAATATTATTCAGTAATGGATCAAAATATGATTTTGATGTCCGATTTAGGATGGACACGAAAATATTTAAATATATAAAGCCGTGTTGATTAAATTAACGCCATTTTGACATGAATGATATTTATATCGATTTTATTCATTTTTATAATGAATATTGAAAAGGAAGCGATTTCATGATGTTTTGAAAATATTATCATTTATATATTAATGATATGGAATATTCAATTTTGATTTGAAATTGAATATGAAGTTGAAATCGTTTGAAAACGAATTTAAAACGATTTATAAAATACATTTCAAATGGAAATCGATGAAATAATATAT
This sequence comes from Allium sativum, assembly GCA_030737875.1. Classification (NCBI taxonomy): domain Eukaryota; kingdom Viridiplantae; phylum Streptophyta; class Magnoliopsida; order Asparagales; family Amaryllidaceae; genus Allium; species Allium sativum. Next base: position 91,353,856 of record CM060916.1, on the reverse strand, counting down.
ATATATATATATTATATATATTTAGTGGCCTGAATAGAACGCGCCGCACCGCGGCAGTTTCCGAATTTCGACCATTGACTTCGAGTTGACATTATGGGAGCTCTGACCGTCGAATTCTCCTAAAACTAGAACCATTGGGTTCATATCGAAAAGAGCTTTCCAATGAGTATAAGTAATTTGAAATCTAACAGTTGGATTTGGAATTATGTCCAAATCAAATTTGGAAAAGGTCGTTGTAAGTGTAGTTCGTTGGCCGTTATTGGAAAACGACTGTACGGGCCTTGATAAAATTATTAGAAATATTAATAATTTGTGTAAAATCATAATAAATGATTTGGAAAGAATTAGAATGAAAAATTCCATATTTGAAAAGATAAAAATATACTTTTATCGAAATGAACTAGTTATGAACTAGAAATATAATTCAATATTTTTAAATAAATAAACTGGATTTGAAATGGTTTATATTATAACGAGAATTTCAAATATATGAATTGCAATGGATTTGAGTGGAAATAATCCTTGGAATATTTCGATATTGGATTCCGTGATTATACGGATTGTAGAGGAATTTGGAAGATATATATATATATTGTTATTCCCAATATGATATTTGTTGATTTCAGAATTTGATATTGAATATAAGCCGGTATAATTTCTATTCAGAGCATTGTGTTTAATATTGAATCGGATTTTGGGTTGTCGTAAACGGTGTCTTCAGTAACACTGTTCTTAAACCCCGTGTGAAAATAATGAATCTTTTAATTTAGATTACTAGAGTTCCAATTATATTTGATAACTGGAATGAAATGGAAAGTGAATTGGGTTTACTGAGAACTATGTTTTAGCGACATTCGTTCTTTAACCCGATTTACAATGAAATATGATTTGGAATTTCTTAATCATTTAATTAAGATTTACTAGAATTTTTCAAAGTAAAGTTTTCCAACTTAACAAAACAAATTGGAATGGAATGGAATTCGATTTGGTAATAATCGAAGTGAATTTATGTTGAGGAAGACTGCTAATATATATGGAATTCAAAAAGGCTTTTGCCATTATTCCATTTATATTATTACTCAGATATGGAAGTTTATATCAATTATATATATTGATCTATTTTCTGTGAAGATTCCATAATTAATGGAATGTGATTTCAGGTTTATCATGAGTTGTGTTTTAAATGACATTAGTTCTTTAACCCAGTTAAAAACAGGATTTATTTCCTGAATTTGAATAATCATTAAGTAATGATTTTTTTGAGATTAAAACTAAATGGAATTTTAATGAATCTTTAATTAGATTGAAAGGTGAATTTGATAACTAAAATTATCAAATTCGAGAAATGATCAAGAATGGAGTATCACCAGTTTTGCTTCAAGCGATAGTTAAATCTTTAATTAGATTTGAACGTGAAATGGTAATAAATTTTACAGATAACGCCGTAGTGTTAGATATGAAGTATTACCTGTTTTACTTCATGGGATGAAAAAGTTGGTATTGGGAAATAACATAAATGAAGGATCGGTCACTAATCTCGGCTAGATTAGATAAACCTTAATTTGGTTTGAACTGATATCCAATGGAAGATTAAAGAATAAATTTAAAGAATTTATATTTGATAAAATTAATGGGAACCTTTCCCAATGGATATGAATATTTAAATAGAAGAATATTCAGAATTCGAATGAGGCGTATGTTGTGTTTTATAGCACTTTTTTATAATATACGCGAGTTATTCAGAAAGACCGGGTTTATCACATTCTGAATAACTGAATCGACGATGAAGGCGGTGGTTGAAGATCGGAGGTCTTCACATCGTTTGGATGATTACTGATGTATTGATTGGGCTGTACACCCAAGACGAGGTAATAAGTGGTGATCGTCCATACGTACTTGGAGATCGACCGGATATGCGAGGACCTCTCTCCTGTATTAGACATATGGGACGAGGAATATGGTGCCTCTGGTTTCGTTCAGACCCAAAATGTAATAACCCGGAAATCCGAGCCAATTAAAATTTTTTATTTTGGCAATTTTAGCGAATTTTGAATATTTAAAATGAATTATTTTAAATAATATCGACGAGAATTTTGAAAACGAATTTAAAACGATTTATAAAATACGTTTTAAAAGGAAATCGACGAAGTATATATTATATATATTATATATATAATATAATGGTGAATAGAACGCGCCGCGCTGCGGTAGTTCGTGAATTTCGACCATTGACTTCGAATGGATATTGCGGGAGATCCGACCGTCGGATTCTCCTATAACCGGAACCGTTGGGTTTGTATCGAAAAGAGATTTCTAACGAATATTAGAAATTATAAATCTAACGATTGGATTTGGAATTATGTCCAAATCAAATTCGGAAAAGGTCGCTGTAAGTGCAGTTCGATGTCCGTTGTTGGAAATCGACTGTACGGGCCTTGATAAAATTATTAAAAATAGTAATAATTTGTGTAAAATCATAAGAAATGATTTGGGAAGAATTGGGATGAAAAAATCCATATTTGAAAAGATAAAAATAGTTTTTTATCGAAATTAACTAATTTTGAACTCGAATTATAATTCTATTTATTTTTGAATAAATAAATTGAATTTGAAAAGGGTTTTAAAAGAAACCAGAATTTCCAATAATGGAATTGGAATGGATTTGAATCGAAATTGTCTTTGGATTATTTCGATGTTGGATTTCGTGATGATACAGATATTGTTATGGGAATTTGAAAGATATATTTATATCGTTATTTCCAATACGATATTTGTTAGTCGTAGAGTTTGATATTGAATATAAGCCGATATAATTTCTATTCAGAGCCTTGTATTTAATATCAAATGTGATTTGGGTTTGTCGTGAATGGTGTCTTCATTAACACTGTTCTTAAGCCCAGTTGAGAAAAAGATTAAATCTTTTTATTTAGATTTAATGAAATGTACCAATTATATAATATTTAATTGGAATTGAATTGGAATTGATTTTTGGGTTTATCGTGAACAGTGTTTTAAATAACACTTGTTCTTTAACCCGATAATTAATGGAATTTGATTTTGGGTTGTCGTGAACGGTATCTTCAATAGTACTGTTCTTAGACCCAAAGGAGTTAAGTAAATCAGAAACTAATTTGATATTAGTTAAGTTGAATGGTTTCTTGGGTATTGATCTGATGTTGGTTTCGGCCTTCGGGGTTAATACTTATGGAATTGCTCAGTTGCTAATTTACGGTTAGGGACTGATTGAAATGTGATGTGATTTTGGGGTTTATCGTGAACAGTGTTTTAAATGACACTGATTCTTTAACCCAGCAAAAGATTAAAATCAAGTGGAGTTTTAATGAATCTTTAATTAGATTGAAAAGATCGAGAACGGAGTATCACCAGTTTTACTCCAGACGGTAGTTAAATCTTTAATTAGATTTGAACGTGAAATAGTAATTGAATTTACCAATAACACTGTGGTGTTAGATATGAAGAATGACCAGTTTTACTTCATGGGATAAATAGGTTGGGATTAGGAAATAAAATAAATAATTATTCGGTGTGGTTCGTTAATCCCGACTAGTTTGAAGTGATATTCAAAGGGAAGATTAAAGAATAAATTTAAAAGAATTTATCTCTGATAAAATTAATGGGAACCTTTCCATAAGAATGTGAAATTTAGAAACAAACTATAGGTTGGCTAAGCAGAGTGATTTCCTGGGTGTTGATCTGATGTTGGTTTCGGCCTTCGGGGTTAATATTTGGGGAATTATTCTCTTGATTAATTTACGGTTAGTGACTGATGAATTGGAATGAGGCGTATGTTGTGTTTGTGTAACACTTATTTAAAATATACGCGAGTTATTCGGAAAGACCGGGTTTATCCCATTCTGAATAACTGATTCGACGATTAGTTGAAGATGAAGACGATGGTTGAAGAGCGGAGGTCTTCACGTCGTTTGGGTGATTACTGATGATCTTGATTGGGCTGTACACCCAAGAAGATGGAAACAGTTGGTGATCGTCCAGACGTACTTGGAGATCGATGGATATGCGGGGTACTAGGTGCCTACGGTTTCGTTCAGGCCCAGAACGAACTTGTAAATGGACTGTGTGTCTGACATCAGATTTCATTCTGTGTGATTGACATCGATTACATAGCGTGAATTGCCTGTGTGGCATGCTAAGATGCAAATGATCAAGGCTTCTGTTGAAAAGCAGAGTCTTGTGGTTGATGATCAAAGCATGGCCTGTGTGGCGTAGCTTTGTGTAACGTGAATTCGCGAGCCTCACACCCCGGTTGTGAACCAGAAACGGGAGAGGACATCAGGGAGGGCATGCGTTTCCTTCTAGTTAGAAGTGGCGTCAATGGTTTTACACGCCCTGACGAGTTTGACTTATGTGGTTGTTGCTGTTGCGAGGCGCCTCGGTTATATCGGTTTCGGCCGATGCATTCTGGTCGGCAGACGGACCAGACTTACGCCCCAAAGGGCGGGGAAGCGCAGTGTTCAGGAATTTTAATCCACATCGGTGGACCGGCCCAGACGATCCAAGGGTCACTCGAGCTCTGATCCTGAGACATGGGCTAGATTGTCTCGAACCGGTAGAGGACTATCTTTTGCCTCGGTTCGCAGATGGAAATCCAACTTCCAATACGTGACTTTGCGGTTTTAGTTGTAATCCTATATATGGCGACATAGTGGGATGTGGCGCTTATGCCGTCTATGATTGATACTTATGATTTGAAGTTGTTTTATACACTATGCACTTATAATCGTATCAAATGATTTGTTTTAAACGTATCAAGCATTCTTGGCTATTATAAGGTAAAAACCCTATCCTCCGGCTTGCGTTGCATTGTGTGATGGGAACAGGGTCTTATAATAGCTTCATTTTTCTTTATTTAGCATTGCGTTGTTGTTTTATGCACTGGTATTCTTGGGAGGAAACCCGTTCCGTGTTATACGACATGGTCCCTTTATTTACCGAACTTTAAAATAAAGATTAATAACTGTTTTAGTTCTCACACCAGTCACATGACTGACCTGGAGTTTATTTTTTTAACCTAAACTCTGGGTGCCCTTATTTTGACTCGGGCAGCTAGTAGTTTTGGTTTTGCAGATTTATATTCACAGGATCCTGATTTACAGCTGGAACGATATTCGGAAAGCTTTGTATCCGCGTATTACTTCTAGTTGTGTATTGTATTATTTCCGCTGCAATGTATTTAAATGTAATTTAAATCTCGGATATTTATGTGTAATATTGATTCATTTATACTCTGAATATTCTTGTAATCTGATGAATTGTTGTAATTAACAATGAAATGTTCTTCCGTCTGCGTTCTGATTTGTCTTGTCCTCAAAGTAATTCGTTCTTTCTCTTCTCTTCGGAGACCGGGAAAGTTCGGGTTGCTTCATTTTGGAATTCGAATTGAAATTGAATTAAAATCGATTTGAATTGAAATCAATTTGAAATGAATTTAAAACGAATTTATAAGGAAAAATTCAGTTTTGATTTGAATTTGAAATGAAGTTGAAATCGTTTTGAAAACGAATTTAAAACGATTTATAAAATTCGTTTCGAAAGGAAATCGACGAAGTATATATTATATGTATTATATATATAATATAATGGCCTGAATAGAACACGCCGCGCCGCGGCAGTTCTCGAATTTCGACCATTGACTTCGAATGGATATTGCGGGAGATCCGACCGTCGGATTCTCTTGAAACCGGAACCGTTGGGTTTGTATCGAAAAGAGATTTCTAATGAATATTAGAAATTTGAAATTGGATTTGAAAATATGTCCAAATCAAATTTGGAAAAGGTCGCTGTAAGTGCAGTTCGATGGCCGTTGATGGAAATTGACTGTACGGGCCTTGATAAAATTATTAAAAATAGTAATAATTTGTGTAAAATCATAAGAAATGATTTGGGAAGAATTGGGATGAAAAACTCCATATTTGAAAAGATAATAATAGATTTTTATCGAAATGAACTAGTTTTGAATTAGAATAATAATTTATTTATTTTTAAAATAAATAAATTGGATTTGAAATGGTTTTGAAAATAACCAGGATTTCCAATAACTGAATTGGAATGGATTTGAATCGAAATTGTCTTTGGAATATTTCGATGTTGAATTTCGTGATTATACAGGTATTGTTATGGAAATTTGAAAGATATATTTATATCGTTATTTCCAATACGATATTTGTTGGTTGTAGAATTTGATATTGAATATAAGCTGATATATTTTCTATTCAGAGCCTTGTATTTAATATCAAATGAGATTTGGGTTTGTCGTGAACAGTGTCTTCATTAACACTGTTCTTAAGCCCAGTTGAGGAAAAGATTAAGTCTTTTTATTTAGATTTAAGGAAGTGTACCAATTAAATAATATTAATTGGAATTAAATTGGTATTGAATTTTGGATTTATCGTAAACAGTGTTTTAAATAACACTTGTTCTTTAACCCGATAATTAATGGAATGTGATTTTGGGTTGTTGTGAACGGTACCTTCAATAATACTATTCTTAGACCCAACGAAGTTAAGAAAATCAGAAACTAACTGGAGATTAGTTAAGTTGAATGGTTCCTAGGGTATTGATCTGATGTTGGTTTCGGCCTTCGGGGTTAATACTTAGGGAATTACTCACTTGCTAATTTACGGTTAGGGACTGATTGAAATGTGTTGTGATTTTGGGGTTTATCGTGAACCGTGTTTTAAATGACACTGATTCTTTAACCCAATTGAAGATTAAAACTAAGTGGAGTTTTAATGAATCTTTAATTAGATTGAAGAGATCGAGAATGGAGTATCACCAGTTTTGCTCCAGGCGATAGTTAAATCTTCAATTAGATTTGAACGTGAAATGGTAATTGAATTTACCAATAACACCGTGGTGTTAGATATGAAGTATTACCAGTTTTACATTATGGGATAAATAGGTGGGGATTGGGAAATAAAAACCCATGATTACTTCGGTAAGGTTCGTTAATCCCGACTAGTTTGAATTGATATTCGAAAGAAGATTAAAGAATAAATTTAAAGGATTTATCTTTGATAAAATTAATGGGAACCTTTCCCTAAGAATTTGAAATTTAGAAACTAACTGTCGGTTAGCTAAGCAGAATAGTTTTCTGGATATTGATCTGATGTTGGTTTCGGCCTTCGGGGTTAATATTTGGGGAATTATTCTCTTGCTAATTTACGGTTGACTGATGAATTGGAATGAGGCGTATGTTGTGTTTGTGTAACACATGTTTATTATATACGCGAGTTATTCAGAAAGACCGGCTTTATCCCATTCTGAATAACTGATTCGACGATTAGTCGAAGATGAAGACGATGGTTGAAGACCGGAGGTCTTCACGTCGTTAGGATAATTACTGATGATCTTGATTGGGCCGTACACCCAAGAGGAGAGAATCAGTTGGTGATCGTCCAGACGTACTTGGAGATCGATGGATATGTGGGGTACTAGGTGCCTCCGGTTTCGTTCAGACCCAGAACGGACTTGTAAATGGACTGTGTGTCTGACATCGCATTTCATTCTGTGTGACTGATATCGGTTACATAGAGTGGTTTGCCTGTATGGCATGGTAAGATGCAAATGATCAAAGCTTTTGTTGAAAAGCAAAGTCTTGTGGTGATGATCAAAGTACTGCCTGTCTGGCATAGCTTTGTGTAACGTTGATTCGTGAGCCTCACACCCCGGTAGTGGACTAGAAACGGGAGAGGACCTCGGGGAGGGCATGCGTTTCCTTCTAGTTAGAAGTGGCGTCAGTGGTTTTACATGCCCTGACGAGTTTGACTTATGTGGTTGTTGCTGTTGCGAGGCGCCTCAGTTATATCGGTTTCGGCCGATGCATTCTGGTCGGCAGACGGACCAGACTTACGTCCCAAAAGGCGGGGAAACGCAGTGTTCAGGATTTCGTCTAATCCACATCGGTGGACCGGCCCTGTCGCTCCAAGGTCACTCGAGCTTTGACCTGAGACTCGGACTAGACAGTCTCGAATCGGTAAGGACTATCTTTTGCCTTGGTTCACAGATGGAAATCCAACTTCCAATACGTAACTTTGCGGTTTTATTTGTAGAGTCTAGTATGGCGACATAGTGGGATGGGGCGCTTATGCCGTCTATGATTGATACTTATGATTTGAAGTTGTTTTATACACTATGCACTTATAATAGTATCAAATGATTTGTTTTATACGTATCAAGCATTCTTGGCTATTATAAGGTAAAAACCCTATCCTCCGGCTTGCGTTGCATTGTGTGATGGGACCTGGGTCTTATAATAGCTTCATTGTTCTTTATTTAGCATTGCACTGTTGTTTTATGCACCGGTGTTCTTGGGAGGAAACCCGTTCCGTGTTATACGGGGTGGTCCATTGATTTACCGAACTTTAAAAATAAAGATTAATAACTGTTTTAGTTCTCACACCAGTCACATGACTGACCTGGAGTTTATTTTTTTACCTAAACTCTGGGTGCCCTTATTTTGACACGGGCAGCTAGTAGTTTTGGTTTTGCAGATTTATATTCACAGGATCCTGGTTTACAGCTGGAACTATATCCGGAAAGCTTTGTATCCGTGTATCTTCTTCAGTTGTATTTTGTATTATTTTCCGCTGTTATGTAATTTATTGTAATCTCTGATATTTTTCTATTGTGTCATATTTATTTATACTCTGTATATTCTTGTAATCTGATGAATTGTTGTAATATACAATGAAATGTTCTTCCATCTGCGTTCTTTTGTGTGTTGTTCTCGAACTATCCGCGCTTTCCTCACCGGGGAAGTTACAGGTTTTTACAGCAATCTATATAAATATATACGTTCTAATTCTATTCAAAATAAATTTCTCGTCGATATTATTTAAAGTAATTCATTTTAAATATTCAAAATTCACTAAAATTGCCAAAATAAAATTTTTAAATTGGCTTGGATTTCCTGGTTATTACACAGAACGAACCTGTAAATGGATGTGTGTCTGACATTGGATTTTGTTCTGCGTTGATTGATCTTTATTTAATATATATCTGTTTAGCGGTGGAGAATTCATTCTCTTGCTTAACGCCCTTCTCTTAGACATATGAGCTCAGAGGGTATATATCGATAGACATCAGTCGCATGGCGTGAATTGCTTGTGTGGCATGCTGAGATGCAATGATCAAGGCTTCTGTTGTAAAGCAGAGTCTTATGGTTGATGATCAAAGCACGACTTTAATATATCATGGCGTGAATTGCTTGGGAAGGACCTCAGGGAAGACATGCGTTTCTTTTTAGCTAGGAGTGGTGTCGGGGTTTTGCAAGCCCAGACGTTTTACTTATGTGGATGATGGATAGCGAGGCGCCTCGGTTATACCGGTCACTACGGGGCCGATGGATGTTTTGGTCGACATACTGACCAGATTTACGCCCTATAGGGCGGGGATACGCATGTTCAGGGATTTTTAATCCACTAAAAATGTGGACCGATCCTATCACTCTGGGTGTAGTTGCGGCTAAGACCTGAGACATGGTAGGCTAGATTGTCTCAAATTGGCACAGGATTTTCCCTTTGCCTTGGTTCACAGATGGAAATCCAACTTCCAATACGTGACATTTCGGTTTTGATTGTAGAGCCTAGTATCGGCGACATGATATATGGTATCCATGTTGTCTAGGATTGGTACATTTATATTTGAAGTTGTTTTATACACTATGCACTTATAATAATATCAAATGATTTGTTTTAAACGTACCAAGAATGTTTGGCTATTATAAGGGAAAACTTTCTCCTCCGGCTTGCATTGCATTGTGTAATGGGACATGTGTCTTATAATAGCTTCATTTTTCCAAAAAGCATTGCGCTGTTTGTTTTATGCACTGGTATTCTTGGGTGGAAACCCGTTCCGTGTTATATGGCATGTTCCCTTGATTTACTTTATTTTAAAGTAAAGATTTAATAACTGTTTTAGTTCTCACACCTGTCATATGACTGACCTGGAGATTATTGTTTTGACCTAAACTCTGGGTGCCCCTATTTTCCACACGGGCAGCTAGTAATTTCGGTTTTGTAGATATTATATTCACATGATCCTGGTTTACAGCTGGAATGATATTCATAAAGCTCTGTATCCGTTTATCTCTTTCAGTTGTGTTATGTATTATTTTCTGCTGTTATGTAATGTAATTTAAATCTCTGATTTTTTTCTGATGTATATTATTTGTTCATACTCTCTATATTCTTGTACTCTAATGTAAATTGTTGTAATAAGCAATGAAATGTTCTTCTGGTTGTGTTCTGATTTGTCGTGTTCTCAAACAATCCATTCTTTCTCTTCTCTTCGAGGACCAGGGAAGTTCGGGTCGTCCCATCTTAAGATATGGAAGGTCAAGAAGGATAAACATGGTTAGGAAGTTCGAGTTCAGCTAGAAAAGGGAGGGACGTCAACATCAGTTGTGAATGATTCGGGATATGCTTCTGTGGGTGACATGCATGTTGAGGAGGTGCATTTGCAAATGCATGCAACCGATGTAGCAAGGGCTGATGCTGTTTTCGGTGACATGCCACTGAATGTTACTGAAGATGGTAGTGAGGGAGTGTGCGAGGAGCATGTTAAAGAATTTTTTGGTTCAGTGGATAGCACCCATCATGCTTTAAGGAAAGGCAAAGAAGTTGTTGGTACATCTAGAGTTACGTTGCTTAGGAGAAGTGCAAGGAAAAGCTAGATTTCGGAGCATCCTTTAGAAGGTTGTGTTTTCATTCCTTCTTTTTCAAACAACTTATCAAATGATCAATTATATACATTAGCTGTTAAAACTAGTTTTTCCTTTAGCAAATATTATGCAAACATTGCTGATTTCAAAAAGAAAGAATTAGAGAGAGTTGACTTGATTAAATGATTATTGTCTCATGGAATGTTCATGGTTTAGGCAAACCCAAAAAATGCCCTAGTGTTAAGAATTTTTTGTTTTCTATGAACCCTAATATTGTTTTTATATAAGAATCTAAGATAGCATGTGCTGATAATTTCTATTTCTCATTTTTGGGAGGATCGATTTTGGATGGTTGGAGTTTTCTGAATGCAAATGGCAGTTCAAGAGGATTAATAATTGGTTGGAACAGCTGTAAATGGGAGTTGAAGCAAGAAGTCAAAGCTGTTAACTGTTTGCATGTTTCTTTGGGTCTTAAGAGCTCTAGTGTAGTATACTTCTTCACCACTGTGTATGGACCTGAGACGAGAGAGGAAAGAAGATTGTTGTCGACTGAATGCTTGTCTTTTAATAATTCTATTCAAGGTCCCTGACTCATTGGCGGGGATTTTAATCTCACGGGATTTCATTATGAAAGAAACAGAAGAATGGAGAATTATGGAGAGGATATGGATGAATTTGGTGATTTTTTTCAAAGTTGCAATATGATTGATCTTTCCTTGTGCAATGGAAAGTTCACATGGAGCAATGGCAGAGAAGGCCCGACTTTGGTGAAGCTTGATAGATTTCTTTTTAATTCGGAGTTTGAAGATTTGCATCCCTTGTCTTCTCAAAAGGGACTTGCATCAATAATATCTGACCATTGTTGAAACAACCCAAAATCCCCCTTATGGGAAAGCCCGGATTGCTTTGAGAACACGATGCATCAATACACAAACACTCGAACGTTTCATTTCTATTATAACAATTTACATCAGAGTACAAGATATCAGAGTATGAATAAATATTACACAGCAGAAATAAAATAATATCAGAGATTAAAACACAAAGCAGCGGAAATTTAAATGTATAAATACAATTTATAGCGGAAAATACATCAACAACACAACTGAAAGAAATACACGAGTACAAAGCTTTCCGAATATAATTCCTATTGTAATCCAGGATCTGGGAAAAGAAATATCTGCGAAAACAAAAACTGCTAGCCACCAATGTGGAAAATATGGGCACTAGAGTTTAGGTTAAAACAATAAACTCCGACTCAGTCACGGGACTGGTGTGAGAACTGAAACAGGTATTAAATCTTTACTTTAAAAGTTGGGAAATCATGGGACCACGTCGTATAACGCAGAACGGGTTTACTCTACATGAATCTTAGTTTAAAATAAAACGACGCAATGATTTTTGGAAAGTGAACCTATTATAAGACTTAGGTCTCATCATACGATGCAATGCAAGCCGGAGGATAGATTTTTCCCTTGTAATGGCCAAACATGCTTCGTACGTTTAAAGAAATCATTTTGATATTACTATAAGTGCATAGTGTCAAAATCAACTTCGAATATAAATGTATCAATCATAGATAGGCATAGGTACCATATATTATGTCGCTATACTAGTTTTACAAGTAAAATCGAAAAATGCCGTATTGGAAATTGAATTTCCATCATGAACCAAGGCAAGGGATCTCTCCTTCCGATTTAAGACACTCTAGCCCGTGCCTTAGGATTCAGCCGCAACTGCACGTGGAATCTGACATGGCCGGTCCACACTTACTTTAGTGGATTGGCAATTCCTAAACAATATGTTTTCCTGCCCTATGGGGCATAAAATCTGGTCAGTACGTCGACCATGTCAAGAGCCACTAGGGACTCAAATCCGAGGTACCTCGCTTTCCAACATCCACATAAGTAATTTTCCTGGGCTCCATACGATGACATCACTCCTAGCTAGAAAAAAACGCATGCACTCCCTACGGTACCTCATCCCATTTCTGGTTCATACCGGGGTGTGAAGCTCACAAATTAACGCTGCACAAAGCTATGCTAATTAATGCTGTGCTTTGATCATCAACCACAAGACTCTGCTTTCCAACAAAATCCTTGATCATTTGCATCTCGGCATGCCACACTTTCAATCCATATCGTACCACTAATTTCCACCAATATATAACCTCTAAGCTCGTACGTCTCAGAGAAGGGTGTTAAGCAAGAGAATAAATTCTCCGCTACCAAATAGATATATATTTAGCAGAGATCAACGAATACATTATAGAGGAATACAATGTCATACGTACCATCCATTTGCAAGTCCGTTCTGGGCCTGAACAAAACCGGAGGCATCTTATTCCTCATCCCATATGTCCAATACAGGAGAGAGGTCCTAGCTTATCTGGTCGATCTCCAAGTATGTCTGGACGATCTCCACTAATTACCTTGTCTTGGGTGTACAGCTCAATCAAGACATCAGTAATCATCCAAACGATGTGAAGGTCTCTGGTCTTCAACCACCATCTTCATCGTCGACTTTTAATCGTCATATTAATTATTCAGAATAGGTTACTTGGTCTTTCCGAATAATTCGTGTATTTCATAATCAGGCGCTATAAAAACACATCATACGCCTCATTCCAATCCAGAATATTCTTTTATTCAAATATTCACATGTTTAGGGAAAGGTTCCCATCAATTTTATCAAAGACAAATTCTTTTAAATTTATTCTTTAATCTTTCTTTGGATATCAATTTCAAAAGAGTTTATTTTACTTTCCACAATTCTAAACCAAATTATTATTAAACTAGTCGGGATTATCGAGCCATGCCAAAGTAATCATTTGTTTTATTTTCCCAATCCTAACTTACTCATCCCATGGAGCAAAACTGGTTGTACGCCATATCTAACCCCCACGGTGTTATCGGTAAATTTAATTACCATTTCACATTCAAATCTAATTAAAGATTTAACTATCGCCTGGAGTAAATCTGGTGGTACTCCATTTTCGATCATTTCTCAATTTGGCAAGTTTAATTACCACATTAAATTTTCAATCTAATTAAACATTCATTAAAATTTCGCTTAGTTTTAATTTTCAAAAAACATTATTTAATGATTATTCTAATTTAGGAAATAAATCCCATCTTTAGCAGGGTTAAAGAACGAATGTCCTTTAAAACATCGTTCATGATAAACCCAAAATCATCTTCCATCAAAATGGAATCTACATGAAAATCATAACAGTGTATAATCGACATAAATTCCTGTATCCGACTAATAATATAAATGGAATAGCGGCAAAGCCTTTTAAATTCCATATATAGTAACGATCTTCATTCGCAAAAGCTCATTTCGATTACTAACAAATCGAATTCCATTCAATTCCAATTTAATAAATCAAATTGGAAAACTTTACTTTGGAAAATTTCCATTAAATCCTAATAAAAAGATTTATAAATTTCAAATCATATCTTCACTGTTAATTGGGTTAAAGAACAAAATGTTATTAAAAACACAGTTCACGATAAACCTAAAATCCAATTTCCATTCAATTCCAATTAAATTAATTAATTTGTAACACTTCGTTAATCTTAATTAAAAGATTTGTTCTTTTCTCAACTGGGTTTAAGAACAGTGTTATTAAAGACACCATTCACAACAAACCCAAAATCCAATTTGATATTAAATACAAGGCTCTAAACAGAAATTATATCGGCTTATATTCAGTATCAAATTCTGAAACTAACAGATATCATATTGGGAATAACGATATCTGTATCTTCCAAATTCCTTAACAATATCCATTTAATCACGGAATCCGATAACGAAATATTCTAAAGATTATTTCCACCCAAAACCATTCCAATTCATTTATTGGAAAATTCTGGTAATATCCAAACCCATTTACAGATCCAATTTATTTATTTAAAAATCATTTGGGTAATTATTCTAGTGTAATAACCCGAAAATCCGAGCCAAATTTTTTTTTTTGGCAATTTTAGCGAATTTTGAAGATTTAAAATGGATTGTTTTAAATAAAAACGACGAGAAATTTAATTTGAATAGAATTCGAACTATGTATTTATTTGGATCGTCGTTAGATTATTCATATAAATAATTATTTATAATTATAAAAGGAATTGAAAATGGCGCGGTAGTTCGATAATTCGATTTCAAATTTCAATTGAACATACCGGGTGCAAAGTAAATCGGATTTTAGCGAAACCAAAAATATTAGAATCTATTTGAGAATATCTTTCCAATGAAGTCGAGAAATCGAAATTTCATAGCGGGAATCAAAAGATGTCCAGTTGAACAGAATAGTCGCTATGGAATTTCTGGCCCTTAAAAATGGAAATTTTGCAAACGACCTCGGTTTTCGACGAAACCACTTTTGTTGGATCCGTAATGTCAAGTTATTGCTAGATTCCAAATTTCGTAATTTTTCGAATCAATATTTGAGCGTGGCAAAGGAAAACGTGTTTGACCAGTTTAAGTTGATTTTAATATTGGAAAATGGCCATTATTCATGCTGTATCATAATTGGACGAAATTAGTTTTGCTAGGACCGTATCGTCAATACGAAGCTAGAAAATATTTTTCGGGAATTTTTAGAGTTAATGTGTGGCCCCGGTAAATTGAAATGTGCATTCAAATTCAATATATAGAGTTATATTTTGATTTTGACGAAAACTGATCGAAACGATCGAATCAGCTATATCCCATTGTGTTCGGAATGGGGGTAATTAGCTGGGGACGACAGTCGATGGGTTCGATTTCGAGTTCGGATTTTAAAGTTATCTTTTTTGAATATTAAATTATAAAATTTAATTCAATAAAAAGGGGCTAACCCCTTTTCCTCTTCTCTCTCTTCCATCAGACAAAATCGAGCACAGAAATAAAAAAAACCCGCTGCCTTTCCCGCTCGCCGCCCTCCACCTACGTTCGCCGCCGCCCTCCTCTGGTGCGCCGCCACCGCCGGCGCTAGGCGCCCCCGTCCACTCTCCTCTCGCCTCCGGCTCCCTCTCCTCCTCTATTCTTCCTCCTCGCTCCACCCTCCTCTAATCCGACCTGACGCTCTCGTCCATGCTCCGCCGCGCCACCAACCGGATCCGCCACCTCTCTGTTCAACTCCGCCCTCCCCTCCGAGCGACGACGGCTCCAAACCGAAGCGCAACCCCCATTCTCTCCCTCCTCTTAGTTGAAGCTCGAAATCGCGAGACCTACCTCCCCAAATCATTTGAAATCAGCGCCGAAGGCCAGTGCACCACCGCAGCACGGATAGTGGACCCCCTTTTCCCTCAAAGACTCGATTTTTACCCGGAAACGATGTGAGTTTTTATTTAGTT
Organism: Allium sativum; assembly: GCA_030737875.1. Classification (NCBI taxonomy): domain Eukaryota; kingdom Viridiplantae; phylum Streptophyta; class Magnoliopsida; order Asparagales; family Amaryllidaceae; genus Allium; species Allium sativum. Next base: position 91,337,815 of record CM060916.1, on the reverse strand, counting down.
ATCTTCGTTTAAATGAAATTAGCATATAAATCAATTCTTTTATATGTATAGAATGGTTTTAGGAAGAAAAAGTTTAATTTTTATATAGAGAAAAGGTTCGATCTTTAATTTCATGAAAGGGGGGAATTTTAAAAACGAGAAGGATTTGATTTTCAAATGGAAGAAAGGTTTAATCTTTATATAGCGTTCGTATGGAAAATATAAAAATATAGATTTTTATACAGGTTACAAGGTGATAAAAATATGGTTTTATTTCATATATTAAAAGTAAAAAGATTCGTTTTTTTAACATTGAAAAGAAATGATTTTTATATACTAGAGATTATAAAAATATCATTTTTATATACTAGAGATTATAAAAATATGATTTTTATATAGTAGAGATTATAAAAATATGATTTTTTATAAGGTAGAGAATATAAAAATACGATTTATATATATAACAAAATAAAAATCTGATTTTTATTATACATATAGTGATATAAAAATGTGATTTTTATCCATATAGCGTTGGAATAAGAATGTGATTTTTAAATGTGAACAGTGTGACAAAGACTATGTTGGAAGCACGGCTGAATCCAGATGTTCAGAAATTCAGAAATAAAACTGGAGGAGTGGATCCCTCGGTGAGAACTTCTCACTTTAAATTTCCTTTTCTAGTAAAAAAATATATACTAGGATGCAGACGGTGTTTAGTAGCACCCGACACCCGTCGTCCACAGACCATGGATGACTTGTATGTTTGATTGTTTGTTGTGATGAAAATTGATTGTGTGATGTGAAATAAAATAAAATATTTATATAGTTAACAATATTTTATCGTTAAAAGTATAATTTTTAACATGAATGTGAATAAATAAATATTCATTTACAAACCGGACGGTTTGTTTATGTACACCTATTTGAAGGACATTGATTGGGACGATAAATTTTACACGTCGCCCAACTGCACAAATAATATTCAGTGTTTGTGGATTGAAACCCCACACGGGTGTTGGGATGATATTTTCCGTACACTAATCCCAATTATTTAATTGTATGTCGATCGATTGGTCGACAGACTGTGTAAGCGTTAATTATTTATATTTAATGCTTACGCAGTTGTGTGGTGCACTCTGGATGATGGTTGATTATTGATCGTTGCTATTATATACATGTGTTGTATGGAATCCATATAACTAACGTTATATGGTAATTGATTGGGCCTCATTCCAATTTGGAAAATAAAGAATGTTATAAAATATAGATTCATGTGTTGACAGTACTCATTTGTTGAGATTAGTCATGTGTTGAAAGAAATATAGATTCATGTGTTGAACGAAATATTTTAACAATAAAATCTACATCTTTATCATATATAAAATTAGAAACTAACTGGAAAATAGATAAGATGAGTGGTCTCCTGGATATTGATCTGATGTTGGTTTCGGCCTTCGGGGTTAATATTTAGGGAATTGCTCTCTTGCTAATTTACGGTTGGAGTCTGATTAAAAATTAAACGTTAGAAATCATAATTTTATAAAATATATTAAATAACGAAAATAGTCACGTGTTGACAGTACTCATTTGTTGAGATTAGTCACGTGTTGAAAGAAATATAGATTCATGCGTTGAATAGAATAAATATTCGTTTGTTGAATAGGATAACGAAGTTATTGAAAAATATAAAGCCGTGTTGATTAGAGATGCGCTATTTTGACGCGAACGATATTTATATCGATTATATTCATTTTTATAATGAATATTGAAAAGGGATTTAAAAATCGAATATTTATAAAATGAATTCGAATTGAATAGAATATAAAATGAATTTGAGTTGAATAGAATATAAAATGAATTCGAATTGAATAGAATATAAAATGAATTCGAATTGAATAGAATATAAAATGAATTCGAATTGAATTGAATATGAAATAAATATAAATTGGAATGAATTCAAATCGAATTGTAATCGAATTGAAATTAAATTAAATAGAAATGCAATTGGAAATCGAAATGAATTCGAATTGAAATGAATTCAAATCGAATTGAAATCGAACTGAAATTGAATTGAAATCGATTTGAATTGAAATCAAATAGAAATGAATGTAAAAAGAATTTATAATGGAAAATTCAATTTTGATTTGAATTTGAAATGAAGGTTGAAATTGTTTTTGAAACAAATTTGAAATGATTTATAAAATTCGTTTTAAAAGGAAATCGACGAAATATATATAATATATATCTATATATAGTATATATATAATGGCCTGAATAGAACGCGCCGCGCCGCGGTAGTTCGTGAATTTCGACCATTGACTTCGAACGGACATTACGGGAGACCCGGCCGTCGGATTCTCCTAAAACTGGAACCGGTCTGGTTCGTATCGAAAAGAGCTTTCTAACGAATACAAGAGATTTGAAATCTGACGGTTGGATTTGGAGATATGTCCAAATCAATTTCAGAAAAGGTCGCTGTAAGTGCAGTTCGATGGCCGTTATTGGAAATCGACTGTACGGGCCTTGATAAAATTATTAAAATTATTAATAATTAGTGTAAAATCGTAAGAAATGATTTGGAAAGAATTGGGCTGAAAAATCCCATATTTGAAAAGATAAAAATAGATTTTTATCGAAATGAACTAGTTTTGAACTAGAATTAAAATCCAATTATTTTTAAATAAATAAATTGGATTTGAAATGGGTTTTAAATAACCAAAATTTCCAATATATAAATTGGAATGGATTTGAATCGAAATTTTGACATCCCGGACCCAACAAAAGTGGTTTCGTCGAATTCCGAGGTCGTATGCAAAATATCAATTTTCCAGGGCTATATATTCTATATACCGACTCTTCTGAAAATTCATTCGGCCATAACTTTTGATTCCCGTTATGAAACTTCGATTTTTCAGATTCGTTAGAAAGGTATTGACTAACAGATTTAAATATTTTTGGTTTCGCTAAAATCCGTTATATTTTCCACCCTGCACAGTTAGTCAAAGTTTGAATTCAAATTTTCAAACTGACTCACTATTTCTAATTCACTATTTTATTGAAATATTCTATTTCAATTGTTCAAATTCCTTTGAAATAACCAATTTAAAAATTTTAAATTGGCTCGTATTTTCCGGGTTATTATAATCTCCCCTACTTAAAACTTTTCGTCCTCGAAAAGGAAACAACAGTAAAGTAGGAAATAAAATGTAAATGCAAAGTATGGTAAAGGTACCTTGCACCGGAGTTAGTCAGAGATATCCACTCTGCATTTGGGGTAAGCTTGCTTAATGCTTTCCTCAGTCTCCCAAGTACAGTCTCTAGGATCACTGCTCCACTGCACTTTAACTAAATGAACCTTTTTTCTTCTGAGTTCTCTAGTTTCTTTGCCAACAATTTTTAATGGCTCTCTTCTGAGTGCTAATTCTGGAGTTATCTCCACATCCCGTTGCGTTGCTTCTTCTACAACAAGATCCGGATCATGCACATGTCTCCTAAGTTGAGATACGTGAAACACATCGTGCACTCCAGGCAACCAATCTGGTAATTGAACCCTATAAGCAAGAGTTCCAATTCGCTCAAGTATAGGAAAGGGACCAATAAATCTCGGTGCCAGCTTCCCAGTTTTTCCAAATCTGATTACTCCTCTCATCGGAGAAACCTTTAAATAAACATGATCACCAACAGTAAATGTCAAATCTCTCCTTCTAGAGTCTGCATAACTTTTCTGTCGGCTTTGGGCGGTTTTCAATCGCTTCTTGATGAAGTCCACTTTATCAGATGCTTCCCTAATCATATCGGGTCCTAGTACAAGTCTGTTCCAGGTTCTACCCAACATGCTGGAGATCTGCAGGGTCTGCCATATAATGCTTCAAATGGTGACATTCTCAAACTTGCTTGATAGCTATTATTATATGAGAATTCTGCCAAATGCAAATGATCTTCCCATGACCCACCAAAATCGATTATACAAGCCCGCAATAAATCTTCCAGAATTCTATTCACCCGCTCTGTTTGGCCATCTGTTTGGGGGTGATATGCGGTGCTCATATTCAGTTTTGTTCCCAATTCTGTCTGGAAAGCCTCCCAGAACTTGCTAGTAAATAGGGGATCTCTATCACTGACTATGCTGATGGGAATTCCATGCAGCTTAACAATTTCTTTGAAATATATCTGTGCTAGACTTTGGGCAGTTCTATTGGACCTGACAGGTATAAAATGGGCAGTCTTCGTGAAGCGATCTACGATTACCCAAATGCTGTCATTACCTTTCTTGGTTCGTGGCAAACCATCTATGAAATCCATGGAAATCTGTTCCCATTTCCAGCCTGGGACTTCCAACGGTTGTAACAGTCCAGCTAGCTTCTGTTGGTCACTCTTGACCAATTGACAAGTAGAGCATCTGCTAACATACAAAGAGATATCCCTTTTCATTGCCTTCCACCAGAAAGTGCGTTTGATATCGTTGTACATTTTACTCACCCCAGGATGGATGCAAAATTTGGATTTATGGCATTAATCTAGCACTTCTCTTCGAAGGCCTGGAATATTTGGGATGCAAATCCTATTATTTAACCTGAGAACCCCTCTATTGTCAATACGGAAACTCGTGGTTTCACCTTCCTTGACTCTCTTACTGATTCTCTGAATGAATTCATCGTCTTTCTAAAGGGCTGAAATCCTATGAATCAATCCAGGTGTAATTATAAGATGGGCAACGATTGCGGTCTTTCTACTAAGTGCATCCGCTACTACGTCAGCTTTCCCCGGCGTATACAGGATATCAAGATCATACGCTGCAAGAAATTCTAGCCAACGCTGCTGTCTCAGATTCAGATCTTTTTGGGTATATAAATACTTCAACGATTGATGATCTGTGTACAGTATAAATTTCTCGCCCAACAAGTAATGCCTCCAGATTTTCAAGGCAAAAACGATGGCTAGCAACTCAAGATCACGAGTCACATAATTCTTCTCATGCGGTTTCAATTGGCGGCTTGCATAAGCGACTACTTGGCCTCTCTGCATTAATACTGCGCCAAGACCTCTAATAGAAGCATCTGTCCAAACCGTTAAATCCTGATTGCCATCAATAATAGTTAACACTGGAGCGGTGGTCAGCTTCGATTTCAATTCCTGGAAAGCTTCTTCACAGTCGGAAGTCCACTTAAACTTCTCATGTTTCTTTGTGAGCTTCGTTAACGGACCGGATATCTTCGAAAAATCCTTAATGAACTTTCGATAATAACTAGCCAACCCTATAAAACTTCTAACTTCTGTGGGAGTAGTGGGTTGTTTCCAGTCTTGAATCGCTATTATTTTTCTTGGGTCAACAGAAATTCCTTTCTCTGACAAGACATGGCCAAGAAATTTGACTTCTTCTTGCCAGAAGACACATTTAGAGAATTTGGCTTTGAAGACGTTCTTCCTTAGAATCTCCAATACTTGTTCTAAGTGTTTTTCATGCTCGGGTTTTGATTTGGAGTAGATTAAAATATCATCGATGAAGACGAGGACAAATTTATTCAGAACTCCCCTGAACACTCTATTCATTAGATCGACAAAGTATGCTGGAGCGTTGCATAGGCCAAACGGCATTACTAACCATTCATAAAATATGTCTGGACCTCTGAAAGCGGTCAAAGGAACACACTCTTCTGCTATTCTCAATTGATGAAAACCTGTAGCTAGGTCCATTCGGGAAAATACTTTCGCCCCATTCAATTGGTCTAGCAAATCATCAATGCGGGGTAATGGATATTTATTTTTAAGCGTCTGTTTGTTGAGGTCTCGGTAATCAACACATAACCTAAGAGTACCGTCTGACTTCGGGACAAACACAACAACTGCACCCCAATTGGAAAAACTCGGTCTGATTAGACCTTTCCACAACAGTTGACGAGTTTGATCGCCTAATTCTTCTTTTTCTTTCGGAGTCATTCTACGAATTGGATGCACCACTGGTCTGGCATTGGGAATTAGATCGATTCAAAATTCTATTTCTCTTTGCGGAGGTAAGTTTTCAACTTCTTCAAACACATCCGCAAAGTTTCTAACAATCGGAATCTTTTCTATGGAAGTGGGGATAAATTCTAATGCTGACCAAAATTCTTCTCTATTCGGATTCGAACCATGACAGGGTATATATATATGTCCAAGCTCCGTTCGGATTTTAACGATTCTTTCCGCACAATTCACTTCGGCTTCATATTTCGTTAACCAATCCAGCCCGAGAATAATATCGAATTCGGGAAAATCCATAACGACTAGATTGAAAGGAAACTTGTAGAAAGAATAAGAGATTGGCACTTTACAACAGGAATTGAGAGTAATAGGACCCCCTATCGGGTTATGAACTTCAACCGATTCTTTAAGCTTTCGCTGTTTTAACTTTAGTTTGTGCACTGTGTTTCTAGCAATAAAACTACGCGATGCACCTGTGTCAAATAATACAGAAACAGGAATATTTTTGATTGTAAGGGTACCTCCCAAAACATCGGGTTTACCTACTCCATCGGAAGCAGCTGGCGGGCTAGACCCGTCATAGACATGAGCTACAGTAGCTTTCTTCAGCAAAGGACAGTCTTTGACTAAATGATCGGTCTTGCGACAGTTGAAGCACGAGCGAGGGTTCTGAGAGCCTTGGCTCGAGCCTTGAGAATTTGTCTTCTGTCTCTTCGGAGCTGTGCAGACGTTTGAGTAGTGCCCCGGCTTACCACAGTTAAAGCAATTTCCTCTTGGCGGCTTGCCAGTCTGAGGTTTTGAAGATGCTGCTTGGCTTGACTCGCCTTGATTTACAGTAGGCTTGCGCTTGTTTCCGGCTTGGCTTCTAGCGCGATCCTGATCCAGATGCCTTTGATCAAGGTCTTCATAGTTGCATGTCATTTCCACCAGTTCGTTGAAATCCAGCTTGACATGGGCCATGGCTCTATCATGATATTGTCGTCTTAGCCCAAGGATAAACCTCTTATTTTTGGATTTCACAGTGGCGACGAGCTCTGGAGCATAGGGCGACAACATTGTAAATTTGTTCAGATAATCTTGCACGGAAAGATCCCCTTGCTGGAGATTGGCGAAGTCATCGTGCATTCTTTCTAGAGCTTGTTCTGGGACATATTTCTCCTTGAAGAGTTCTTTAAATCCATCCCATGTTCTCCCAGCTTCTCTATTCCCGGCTGTAAGAGATTCCCACCATAATTCAGCTTGTTCCTGCATAAGCCAGGCGCCCATAATAGCTTTGTCTTCGTCTCCAAGCCTTAGGCCTTCAAGAATTTTCTCGCATGTTTTGAGCCATGCAAGGGCCTCTATTACGGTGCCAGTTCCCGAGAAGGTCTTGCCTCCTAAGTTCTTATATCTCTTAGCTACACGGTCAAGCTCGAAGTATTGAGCTGCCGGAGGTTGTATCAAAGGTCCTTCTTGAGCTGGGATTTCTCCCCTTCCTCGGCCTCGGCCGGCACGGCCTCCTCTAGCGGCGGCTGCTCTGGTAGCCATTTGTCAAATTCTGTATAAGCAACGAAAAAAAATCAGCTAACAGAAATGATAGTCTATTGCATAGTTAAGTAGAAATTTCTACGGAAAGATAACGATGGACTGATCAATTGTTTTTGCTATTCTGCTCAGCTCATTCTAGGAATTTACTAGTCCTATCTCTAATGAGCGACTCGCCTTAGAATACTACTGATTCTATTTTGACGAAGTGTTTAATGTGTTAGACTCCAGAACTAAGGTTAACCAAAGCTCTGATACCAGCTGTGACGATCCCAAAACCCCGTGACACGGTGTTAAGGATAATCATTGGAATATAACACATTAATCATCATTAGCAGATCACAGATAATAGCATAAACAGAAAATATAATAATTTACACACATACGACAGCGGAATCATATAGATATCATCACATCAGAGAAGCACAGTACAGGATACAACTTAGTGCATAATGATACATAATCAGTCACCATCGCCTGAGGCGGAATCATACATAAAGAGTACACAAAAGGAATATCAGTCTACATCGCCAGTGGCGGAATCATAATATAGATACAATAATGGCGGAGAAAATCCAAGTCAGCACAGTGTAGTCAAGCCTCGCCATGAGCCAAAAGGTGCGTCAGAAACCTGTAACTAGGCTGCCCGTGTGAAAATGAGGGCACCCGAGTTTGCAAGGTGAAACAAACTACGAGTCAGTCATGGGACTGGTATGAGAAATCTATTCAACTTATTAACAACAATAATAAGGCAAATCAAAGGACCACGCCACTTTCGCGGAACGGGTTTACTCCAATGAGTGCTAGTGCATGAAATAAAGTAAATGATTAAATCAACGCAATGCTTTTTATAAAATGAAGCCATTATAAGACTCAGGTCCCATCACACAATGCAACGCAAGCCGGAGGATAGAGTTTTCCCTTATAATGGCCAAAGATGCTTCATACGAATAAAACAAAAGTGTTTGATATTATTACTAGTACATATATGTTTCAAAAGCAATTCAATCATAAATATCAATCCTAGGCGGCATAGCTACCATCTACTATGTCGCCATACTAGTAATACAATCACGTCCGCATATTTCGTATTGGAAATTGGATTCCTTAATGAGTCGAGGCAAGGGGCAAGCTCCTCTCCGTTCGAGACACTCTAGCAAATGCCTCGGGACCGCACACAGCAATCCCCTGGATCCTCCAAGGCCGGTCCTCTCTTACTTTTGAGGATTAGTTATTCCTGAACATACGTTTCCCGGTCCTTACAGACCTATAATCGAGGCGCCTCGTATTCCAACAACCACACAGGTGAAAAGTAGATATAAATGTCAGGGCTGGGAGGTCACTGACACCACCATAGCTAGAAAGAAACGTCATGCGCTCCTTGGGTCCTTCTCCCGTTTTTGACTCATACCGGGGTGTGAGGCTCGCGAATTCACGTTATACACAAAGCTACGTCACACAGACCATGCTTTGATCATCAACCACAAGACTTTGCTTTGCAACAGAAGCCTTGATCATATGCCACTTAGGCGTGCCACATAGGCAATCTACTCCATGTGACTGATTTCTGTCAATACATAACCTCTGAGCTCGTACGTCTCAGAGAAGGGCGTTAAGCAAGAGAATAAATTCTCCGCCGCCAAACAGATATATATATTTAACAGAGATCAATCAACACAGAACAAAAATCCAATGTCAGACACACAGTCCATTTACAAGTCCGTTCTGGGTCTGAACGAAACCGGAGGCACCAATTCCTCGCATAACCGTACAATCAACAGTATGTTTAGACGGCTACTACTTCAATTCCTTCATGGTAGCTACTCCAGTCACGAGTATCAGTAGCGCCCATCCATCCAATGTGGAGATCGTCGGTCTTCAACCGTCTTCGACTCTTCGACTTCTCAACGTCGATCGATTATTTGAAATGAGATAAACTCGGCCTTTTCAAATAACCCACGTATATTTAGATTTTCAAATCAATCAATCACATGGTTGGACTATTCAACTATCACATTTCAGTTATTTAGTTATAATTTTCATGTCAAATACATTCAACCATCACATATCAAGCAAACACAACAAAATTGGTTTATTTCTACTCTATATCGTCAATAGTATTTTATAACGATATATCGCCATTTTTATTTAATTAAAAACGGCCATATTTAATTAAACGACGTTTCAGGTCGTGTCGATGCACTGGCGCTGCTTTCCACTAATTTTGTTTTACACATATATGAAAATCTAACCGTTGGATCTTCACAAATTTTACATCATTAGGAAGGTCATTTCAAAACGAATCCAACGGTTTCAGTTTTGGGAAAATCCGACGGTCGGATTTTCCACACCAACCATTTGAAGTTACGATTTCAATTTACGAACTGCAGCGTCGTTATTCGATTTAATTTAATTATATTTATATATATATATATAAATATAATCGTTTCTGGCGCTGTTTTTCTTCAGTTTTGAATTAAACATTCCAGACAATCCAACCGTCGGATCTTCACAAAGTTGGTGCCGTTGGAAAGATATTTCCAAGGCGAACCCAACGGTTGAGGTTTCAGGAAAATCCAATGGTCGGATCTTCCGCAATAGTTGTTTGAAATCACGGTTTCAAAATATGAACTGCACGGCCACGTTTCGTTTTAATTCTATTTATATTTATATATTTATATAAATATAGTTCATTCAAAAATTCCTATATCGTTTCCACTTCAATTATTTCACTAACACCTTTAATTTTTGGAAAATTTCGCCATAACCTCCTTTGTACGGGAGGGTCTGGGAAAATTCCCAAATAGCCACACGGGCGTCTCATATCAAAAAGAAAAAGAAAAAGCCAAGCGGCTAGCCAACAGGCTCATAAAATCATTACCCAAACAAAGCGGTAAATGTGTACCTATTTGTCGGGCACAAAATTCTATTTCTCTTCTCTAGCCCCTTTTGCTTTAACCTGTTCAATAGATATGCATGTACATATATACAATTTCTAACATTTATCATTTTCCATTCAATTTCATATTTGATTTGCTTTGGTTTAAAAACACCATTCATTCTAATGTTGCATGCATAGGCTAAAATCATATCATTAGCTAGTTAATGTATATTTCAACTCATGCACGTTTATTTGAACAAGTGGCTATTTTTAACACTTCACATTTCAAAGATGATGATTTTGGCGAACTAAAATAGATTTCAACACATGACTATTTTATTTAGTTCCTATGCATGTTAAAAACAATATTTCTATCACAAATATTTATTTCAACGTCCGCATATCTTTAGCATATCACACATATGATAAAAATGGTATTTTTATCATTTAAAATATTTATTCAACCAATGGATGGTTTCAACACTTCATAGTTTCAATAAAAATGTAATTTTTATTGTTCGATTTTTTTATTCAACACATGAACTTTTCCACTACACACACTTCTCAACAAATGAGTATTTCCACACATGGACATTTTATTTATGTTGTTCATATTAGAAAGATGAAATTTTTATTGTTGAAACTAGTTATATAAGGCGAATATTTTTGATACTTCATATATATATAAAAATGTGATTTTTATTGTTTAAACACTCCATTCATTCACAAATGAATTTAATTTTCATACAACACTTTTCAACACATGAATGTTTCCACACATGGACATAGTTTCAATATATGGCTTTAATTTCAATGCATGTAAAATAATTTCAACATATGAAAATAATTCTAACACACAAAGATTATTCAAAATTTCGGCAGCATAACGGCAGGGTAGTTAAAACCGGCACCGTCCCTAGTACGGCTCCTCGCTCTACCTTAAAACCTCGCGGTTTTTGACAATGGGGATTCATGCATCTAATTCGCACGCAGGCGGCATGTTTATTTTTATTTCCACAAATATTTTCAATTCATTTCAATCACCAATGGGTATTTTTCAACCACAACCAAACAATATCAACCACAAACAATTATTCAACCATTCGTATTTTTCATCCAATATTTCACACCAATTCACCACAATAAATATCGTCCATGGTTTGTGGACGAGGGGAGTATATATATATAATATAATATATATTTTCTATATTTCACTAACATTTCAACACATATATCAATTATTCTATGTATGTAAAAATTCATACTTCGCTCATATAGCTTACACTACGCATGTACATGAGGTATACAACACGTATGTAATTTATATTTCGCTTATATAAATTATACACGACATTTTCCATTCAATTTCACGTTAATTTAGATTTCTCACCTTGGTTTTCTGAGTGCTATAAATCGATACGATGTCAGAAAAATCCGCAGCTTCTTCTATTGGGTAGAGAGCTTCCTTGCGGTCTCGATGTTTCCTGTTTCATCGAATTTCGTCAACACACCAAAAAGATATGATTTTTCAAAGTGTAAAGATCAAAGAAAAACTCACTTTCAAAAAGCTTCAAAACTAGGTTTACAGTTTTCGCGAGAACCGGGACACGAGGGGACAATCAGGAAGTTGGAGGTGGAAGAGCTTCGAGAGGGCTACAGGCGCGCGGCGGTTTGGTGGGGCTCGGTTGCGCAGATCGGCGGCGGCGGCGGTTTGAAGGTCGGAAGTTTGGAAGGGGATATCTCGACTTAGAGGCGACGATAGGGGGAGCTCCTTATATGGATTTGAAGAGGGGAGGGAGAACTACAAAAAGTTGAACTGGGGGAGGAGCTAATTCGAGCTGTGGCGATCAGAAATCGCCAGGGAAGGGGAAAAAGGGTTTCCGCCGTCGAAGTCGGGGTCGGGGGGGGGGGGGGGTTTCTGATATTTTTTTTATTTATGAATGGAGAAATATGATTGGTCGAGGATTATATTTAATTTTTAAATAGTGTTTTCTCAAACGAACTCCTTTTTAAACCCAACGACTGTCGCCCCTAGCTAAATACCCCCATTCCGGACACAATGGGATATGTTTCGTAGGCCAATTCGACTGTTACAGTCAGTTATTTTTCAAATTAAAGTATAAAACATTTAATTTTTAACTCTGAACGCACATTTCAATTTGCCAGGGCCACAAACTAATTCGAAAAATTCCAGAAAAATAAATCTAGCTATGTTTTGACGCTACGGTCCCAACAAAACTAGTTTCGTCGAATTCTGAGGTCGTTTGAAAAATGGCCATTTTCTGGTCGATCCAGTTTAACAGAAATCGACCAAACACATTTTCTTTTGCCACGCTCACATACTAGCTTCAAAAATTATGAAATTTGAAACCTAGAAATAGTTTGACATCCCGGACCCAACAAAAGTGGTTTCGTCGAATTCCGAGGTCGTATGCAAAATATCAATTTTCCCGGGCTATATATTCTATATACCGACTCTTCTGAAAATTCATTCGGCCATAACTTTTGATTCCCGTTATGAAACTTCGATTTTTCAGATTCGTTAGAAAGGTATTGACTAACAGATTTAAATATTTTTGGTTTTGCTAAAATCCGTTATATTTTCCACCCTGCACAGTCAGTCAAAGTTTGAATTCAAATTTTCAAACTGACTCACTATTTCTAATTCACTATTTTATTGAAATATTCTATTTCAATTGTTCAAATTCCTTTGAAATAACCAATTTAAAAATTTTAAATTGGCTCGTATTTTCCGGGTTATTACAGAAATTGTCTTTGGAATATTCCGATATTAGATTCCGCGATTATACAGATATTTTGGAGGAAATTTGGAAGATATATTTTATATTGTTATTTCCAAAAGCGATATTTGTGGATTTCAGAATTTGATATTGAATATAAGCCGATATATTTTCTATTCAGAGCCTTGTATTTAATATCAAATGGGATTTGGGTTTGTCGTGAATGGTGTCTTCATCAACACTATTCTTAAACCCCGTTGAGAAAAGATTAAATCTTTTTATTTAGATTTAATGAACTATACCAATTAATTAATATATTTAATTGGAATTGAATTAGAATTGATTTGTGGGTTTATCGTGAACGATGTTTTAAATAACACTTGTCCTTTAACCCGATAATAAATAGAATGTGATTTGGGTTTATCGTGAACTGTGTTTTAAATGACATTAGTTCTTTAACCCAGTAAAAGGAGTTTTAATGAATCAGTAATTAGATTGAAATGGTAATTGATAATTTAAATTATCAAATTTGGAAAGTGAGCGAATAACACCGTGGTGTTAGATATGGAATATTACCAGTTTTGCTTCATGGGATGAATAGGTTGGGATTGGGAAATAAAATAAATAATTACTTCGGTGTGGTTCGCTAACCCCGACTAGTTTGAAAAAACCATAATTTGGTTTGAAATGACATCCAAAGGAAGATTAAAGAGTAAATTTAAAAGAATTTATCTTTGATAAAATTAATGGGAACCTTTCCCTAAGAATGTGAAATTTAGAAACTCACTGTAGGTTAGCTAAGACGAATGGTTTCCTGCGTCTTGATCTGATGTTGGTTTCGGCCTTCAGGGTTAATATTTAGGGGATTATTCTCTTGCTAATTTATGGTTAGTGACTGCTGAATTGGAATGAGGCATATGTTGTGTTTGCGTAACATTTGTTTATTATATACGCGGGTCATTCAGAAAGGTCGGGTTTATACCCATTCTGAATAACCGATTCGACGATAAGTCGAAGATGAAGACGGTGGTTTAAGACTGGAAGTCTTCACATCGTTTGGGTGATTACTGATGATCTTGACTGGGCTGTACACCCAAGAGGAGGGAATCAGTTGGTGATCGTCCAGACGTACTTGGAGATCGATGATTATGCGAGGAAAGTGCCTCCGGTTTCGTTCAGACCCAGAACGAACTTGTAAATGGACTGTGTGTCAGACATTGGATTTTATTCTGTGCTGATTGATCTCTTTAAATATACATCTGTTTGGCGGCGGAGAATTTATTTTCTTGCTTAACGCCCTTCTCTGAGACGTATGAGCTCACAGGTTGTATATCGATGGACATCAATCGCATGGAGTGAATTGCCTATGTGGCATGCCTAAGTGGCACAACTTTGTGTATAGCATGGATTCGCGAGCCTCACACCTCGGTATGAGTCAAAAACGGGATAAGGACTGTAAGGAGAGCACGACGTTTCTTTCTAGCTATGGGTGGTGTCAGTTCTTAAACTGGCTGACATTTATAATTTTTTTTACCTATGTGGTTGTTGGAATGAGGCGCCTCGATTTTAGGTCTGTTAGGACCGGGAAATGTGTGTTCAGGAATATTAATCCACTAACGTAAGTGTGGACCGGCCTTGAAGATCCAGGGGTTACCCAGAGTGTGTAGTCCCGAGGCATTTGCTGGAGTGTCTCGAAGCGGAGAGAAGCTTGCCCCTGGCCTCGACTCATAACGGAAATCCAATTTCCAATACGAGATATTTCGGTTTTATCTGTAGAGCCTAGTATGGCGACATAGTAGCATGGGATACTATGTCGTCTATGATTGATACATTTATATTTGAAGTTGTTTTCATACACTTTATACTATAATAGCATCAAAAGATTTGTTTTAAACGTACCAAGCATGTTTGGTTGTTATAAGGTAAAAGCCCTATCCTCCGTCTTGCGTTGCATTGTGTGATGGGACCTGGGTCTTATAATAGCTTCATTTTTCGAAAAAGCATTGTGTTGTTTATTATATGCACTGGTGTTCTTGGGAGGAAACCCGTTCCTTGTCATACGGTGTGGTCCCTTGAATTACTCTCTTTTAAAGTAAAGTTTAAATAACTGTTATAGTTCTCACACCAGTCACACGACTGACCTGGAGTTTATTGTTTTAACCTAAACTTTGTCTGTCCTTATTTTCGACACGGGCAGCTAGTAGTTTTGATTTTGCAGATTTATATTCACAGGATCCTGATTTACAGCTGGAACAATGCTCGAAAAGCTCTGTATCCATGTATTACTTCTAGTTGTGTTTTGTATCATTTTCCGCTACGATATATGTAAATTTATTGTAATCTCTGATATCTGTCAATTGTGTAATATTTATTTATACTTTGTACATTCTTGTATTCTAATGGAATTGTTGTAATAAACAATGAAATGTTCTTCTGTTTGCATTCTGATTCGTCTTGTCCTCAACGCCATCCGTGCTTTCCTTCACGGGGAAATTCGGGACGTGTCAGTTTGGTATCAGAGCTCTGGTTTACAGAGCTCGAGAACAAGACACATTAGAACTGAACGAAAGAATTCATCAGATATTGGATTAATAATATCCAATTAGAATGACTCGTTAGAGATAGGATCAGTAGTATCCTAGAACGAGTGTGAAGAGTATATTTTTAAAATAAAAAATGAATTTTGTTTTGAAAATTATATTCAAGTACACGTATTTGAATATTTTATTTATATTGATTTTGGACAATCGAGTATATATAGATTTCGCGTATACGCATCATGAACGTATATTCGTGGTTTTAATATACTGGATAGATATAGGATCACACTCTAGTCGCTCGGAGATGTTTTCGATGATGGAGCTCCATCACTAGTATTTATGTTCGTGTTTCGAAGGTGTGATATCTATATATTTTCGTTAGACTGGTGTGAGAACCAAAACTATATAGATTCATTGTTGTGATTTGGCATCAAAAACATGATTTTCTGTATATATATCAAAGTTATGAATTTGAAATGATTCTCAACTAATTGATTGTTGATTGTGTTGTTTGATTATTGATTTGAAATTTTGAAACATTATCCCAAATCGAACCAAATATTGAACTGTTCTGGAAAATTGTTTGAAAATGCATGCATATACATGTACTTACATTGAACAGGTCATAGCAAGGAGGCTAGAGCAAAAGAATAAAATTGTTTGCCCGACAAATAGGTACATGTTTACCATAATTTACTGTTTAGTTTGGGTGATGATGAATTTATGAGCCGATTGGCTAGCCGCTTGGCTTTTTCTTTTTCTTTTGGATTGAAGAAGGCCATGGGAGGCTATATGAAATATCCCGAAGTCCCCGGTTGAAACGACCCAAGCTTCCCAGTAAACGAAAGGCTGGATTGCATTGAGAACAACACACATCAGAACACAAACTGGAGAACATTTTATTGCTGATTCCAACAATTACATCAGAGTACAAGAAAACCACAGAGTATGAATATATATTACACAATAGGAATACAATAATATCAGAGACTTAAATTATATTTAAATAGCAGCGGAAAAATATTACAAATATACAACTGAAAGGAATACACGGATACAAAGCTTTCTGAATATCGCTTCAGTTGTAAACCAGGATCCTGTAAATATATCTGCAAAAAGCTACTCGACTGCCCGTGTGGAAAATAAGGGCACCCGAGTTTGACAGTGAAACAAACTACAGGTCAGTCATGGGACTGGTATGAGAAATCTTAACTTAAATATCTAATAATAAGGCTAATCACAGGACCACGCCGCTAACGCAGAGCGGGTTTACCCCATTGGATTGCCAGTGCATAAAATAAAGTAAAACATTAAACAATGCAATGCTTTATAGAAAAATGAAACCATTATAAGACCCAAGTCCCATCACACAATGCAACGCAAACCGGAGGATAAGGTTTTACCTTATAATGGTAAAGAGATGCTTGATACGATAAAACGGATTTAGTATTACTGTGTATATCTATGGGTATATATATATGTATTTCAGAAACAATTTCAATCACAATGTATTAATCATAGACGGCATAGTACCCCATCCTACTATGTCGCCATACTAGTTCTACAATCAAAACCGCAAGGTCGTATTGGAAATTGGATTTCCATCATGAGTCAAGGCTAGAGGCAAGCTCCTCTCCGATTCGAGACACTTTAGCAAATGCCTTAGGATCACACCTATGGGCAACCCTTGGAGCGGTAGGGCCGGTCCACACCTAACGGTAGTGGATTGGCAATTCCTGAACACACACTTCCCGTCCCTTTGAACCTATAGTATGACCACTAACAGCCTATAAAAATCCGAGGCGCCTCAAAATCCACCATCCACATAAGTAAAATGCCAGCCAGTTTAAGCACTGACACTACCACTAGCTAGAAAGAAACGTGTGCACTCCCTACGGTCCATATCCCATTTTTGAGCCATACCGGGGTGTGAGGCTCGCGAAGTCACGATATACACAAAGATATGCCGTAATAGGCTATACTTTGATTATCCCACAAGGCCCTGCTTTTCAACAAAAGCCTTGATCATTTGCATCTTGGCATGCCACATTGACAATTCACGCCATGCGATCAATCACTATTAATATATACCAGGGTGTTAAGCAGAGAATAAATTCTCCACCACCAATCAGCTATAAATTAATAAAAATCAATTTAATTCACACGGAACGAAATCCAATGTCAGACACGCATCCATTTACAAGTCCATTCTGGGTCTGAACGAAACCGGAGACACCTGAGAGGTCCTCGCATATCCGAGACAATCAACAATAGTCCGGACGGCTACCACTGAAGCCCCTTCAAGGTAGCTACTCCCATCATGGGTCTCAGTAGCAACACATCCATTCGATGTGAAGATCGTCGGTCTTCAACCACCGTCTTCATCTTCGACTCTTCATCATCGTAGTAATTATTCATAATGGGTTAAACCTGGTCTTTCCGAACAATTCGCATATTTTTATAATTAAAAATCAAGTACCATAAAAGCACATCCAACATCTCGTTCCAATTCAGAATATTCTTCTAATAAGATATTCGCGTTATTATATCAAAGATAGATTCTTTAAATTATCCTTAAATCTTTTCTTTAAAGATTTATCAAAACTTCGATTGGGTTTTAAATACCAAAAATCATTATTCAATGATTATTTAAATTTAAGAAATTAATCTTATCTTTAACTGGGCTAAAGAACTAATGTCATTTAAAGCATAGTTCACGGTAAACCCATAATCATCTTCCATAAAATATGGAATCCTCAAAGAAATCATATCAATATATAATCGTTATAAATTTCTGTATCCAACCCATAATATAAATGGAATAACGGAAAAGCCTATTAAATTCCATATGTATTATCGGTCTTCTTTTACAGAAGCTTATATTGGTTATAATTAATTCGAATTCTCTTCAATTCCAATCTAATATATTAAATTGGAAAACTTGGCTTTTGGAAAATTTCCATTTAAATCTTAATAAAAAATTTATAAATTCCAAATCATATTTTCACATTTAGTTGGGTTAAAGAACAAATGTCGCTTAAAAATACAGTTCACAATAAACCCAACTCACATTTTATTTCATTCCAATTACTAAATATAAATTGAAAACTTTTAATAATCTTAATTAAAAGATTTATTCATTTCTCAGCTGGGTTTAAGAAAGGTGTTATTGAAGACACCATTCACGACAAACCCAAAATCCAATTTATTTAATTTAATTTAATTTCAATTAAATATTCACTAATTGTAAAATTTCATTAAATCTTAATTTAATGATTTATTCTATTTAATAACTAGTTCATTTCAATAAAGATACATTTTTCTAAAATATATTCTTTTTCTAAAATATTCTTTTTCTAAGATATTTTCTAAAATATTTTTTTTTAGAATATTCTTTATTGGAATGTGACTCAATCAACAACCATATATTGTATGTAATCAACAATCATGATAAATAATTATTAAACATCCAATGATGACCAGAGTGGAATTTACAACTGTGTGAGCATTAAAGTAAATAAATAACGCTCATCACAGACTGTCAATCCATCGATTGACAGAAAACTAAATATTGGGATTAGTGTGTGTGTCCAATATCATCCCAATACCCGTGTGGGGTTTCATCCATCAACCAAATAATAAATTATTTGTGCACTTGGGCGATGTGTGAAAATTATCGTCCCAATCACATAAACAAGTCGGGTAACTTGTAAATGGGAGTGTAATATTCAAACTTGAGTATACTTAACATTATATTTAACACATCACACATTTCAACATTCATACATACATTTCAATACTTTTTATTGTGAACAAATGGTAATAAAATCTAATCTTTTAATTCAATTCTTTTTATTGTTAACAAATGACAATAAAAATCTTAACTTTTATTTCAATCCTTTTTATTATTAACGAAAGACAATAAAATATTAACTCTCATTTATTGACCAAAAGTATATTTTTGGTCTCATTCATTTTAAAGGACAAAATGAATATGTTTAATGAAATCTTTTAATCCTACTCTTTATAATGACGATAATATTTCATAAAAATGTATGTTCTTAATTCACTCTTTTTAAATGACCAAAGATGCCTATTTTTAATTCATTCTTTTTAAATGACAAGAATGTTCTTTTTATTTTAAATTTACATTCTCTAGCAAAAATGTACTTTTTATTTTCATGTTTTTATTTACATCTAAAATGTAAATCTAAGGTGTCACTTTTATTTCTATGTTTTATTTATATTTTATCATGTAAATAAAAATGCACTTCTAAAATTCATGTTTTTAATCTATCCTTTTATTTACATCTAAAATGTGAATAAAGATGTATCTTCAAATTTATGCTTTTTATCTACATCTAAAATGTAAATAAAGATGTCACTTTAAATCTATTCTTTTTATTGTCTGTATTTGACAATAAAAATATAACATCAAATTCTATCTTTGGGATTACAACAAAAATGTAAATTAAAATTGTACTTTTTATTCTAATGTAACATTTTCCTAACAAAATGTTCCTTTCAATCTAATTTACATTCTTTAACAAAAAATGCCATTTCTAATAAAAATGGTGTTTTTAATCCTAAGAACCTTTCCAAATAAAAATGTTCTTTTTTATCATATTTGAGACGCCCCCGCACCCCGCACTGATGATGGCAAGGGTAATCTTTGGAATATAACACATAAACAGATAATAGCAGGACAGAATTAAATAAATACACCAGATAATGAATAAATAATACACTGGATAAACGAAATCATCAGAGTTACACAACATACAGGATCATACTTAGTACAAATACAGTTCAGCTATACATAAATGTCTACAGCGGAAACAAACATAATATGTACAACAGGAGCTGAACAGCATAAAAAGAGATAAATAATAGAATCCATCTTCAGCTCCAGCTATCCAGAAAGAGCCAGCTAAAACCTGAATACAAGGCTGCCCGTGCAGAAAAAGGGGCACCCGAGTTTGAAAGTGAAACAAACTACGAGTCAGTCATGGGACTGGTATGAGAAATCAACTCAACACATTATACGATTTGCTAATCACAGGACCACGCCACTTTCGTGGAACGAGTTTACTCCATCGGATCGCCAATGCTTTAAAATAAATAATTCTTTTAACCATCGCAATGCTTTTTATAAAAATGAAGCCATTATAAGACTCAGTTCCCATCACACAATGCAACGCAAACCGGAGGATAGAGTTTTACCTTATAATGGCCAAAATATGCTTGTTACGAATAAAACAAAAGCATTTGATATTATTACTAGTGTTTATATGTTTCAAAAACAATTTCGAATCATAACTATCAATCGTACACGGCATGGGTACCATATATCATGTCGCTATATATATATATACACACACACACACACACACACAATCAAAACCGCACAGTCACGTATTTGGAAATTGGATTTCCATCATGAACCAAGGCAAAAGATTGTCCTTACCGAATTCGAGACTGTCTAGCCCGAGTCTCAGGCAAGCGCGCAGGCAAGCCTTGGATCGTCAGGGCAGGTCCACCGATGTGGATTATTATGCCTGAACACTACGTTTCCCCGCCCTATGGGGGCATAAATGAGCCAACGAATGACTCCATCGGTCCCGGATCGACCGATAAAACCAAGGCGCCTCACTATCCATCATCCACATAAGTAAAATGTCAGGCCGTGTAAAAACACTGACACAACTCCTAGCTAGAAAGAAACGCAGGCCCTCCCTGATGTTCTCTGCCATTTCTGGTTCATACCGGGGTGTGAGGCTCGCGAATTCACGTTATACACAAAGCTACGCCACACAGGCGGTGCATTGATCATCAATCACAAGACTTTGCTTTTCAACAGAAGCCCTGATCACTGCATCTTAGCATGTCACACAGGCAATTCACGCCATGCAACTGATGGCTATCAATCACACAAAATAAATTCCAATGTCAGACACACAATCCATTTACAAGTCCGTTCTGGGTCGGAACGAAACCGGAGGCACAATATACCTCGCAAACCTATCGATCTCCACGCACGTCTGGACGATCACCACTCGTTATCCATATTTCGGGATGCCTCCCAATATGGACATCAGTTACCATCCAAACGAGGTGAAGATTTTCGGTCTTCAACCACTGTCTTCATCTTCGATTTCTTATCGTCGATTCAGTTATTCAGAATGGGATAAACCCGGTCTTTCTGAGCAACTCGCGTATATAATAAACAAGTGCTACACAAACACACATACGCATCATTTCAATTCATTAGTCGCTAACCCTAAATCAGTAAGAGAACGATTTTCCAAATATTAATCCTGAAGGCCGAAACAAACATCAGATCAACACCCAGGAAACCATTCGACTTAACCAACCTTCAGTTAGTTTCTAAATTTCACATCCATATCATTTATAATATTTTATAACGATTTATCGCTATTTTTATTTATTTTTAAAATAGCCAATTTATTCAAAACGACGCTTCGGGCCATAACGCGGCCGTAACGCTGTTTTTCTTCAGATTTGATTTACACATATCTGAAAATCTAACTGTTGGATCTTCTCAAAATTTACATCATTAGAAACATCTTTTCAAAACGAATCCAACGGTTTCAGTTTCGGGAAAATCCGACGGTCGGATCTCCCGGTACAATCATTTGAAGTTTCGATTTCAAAATACGAACTGCAGCGTCGTTATTCGATTTAATATAATTATATTTATATATATATATATATAATCGATTCTGGCGCTGTTTTTCTTCATATTTGAATTAAACATTCCAGACAATCCAACCGTTGGATTTTTACAAAGTTGGTGCCGTTGGAAAGATATTTCCAAAGCGAACCCAACGGTTGCGGTTTCGGGAAAATCCGATGGTCGGATCTCCCGCACTAGTCGTTTGAAATCACGGTTTCAAAATACGAACTACAGCTTCGTTATTCGATATATTTCAATTCTATATATATATATATATATATCGATTCTTCGATTTCAAAGCTATAATCTTTTCATACATTTGATAAAATGATTATTTTTATCCAACAAACATTCACTTCGACACTCCACTATTTTTAACAACTCATGTGTACAGTAAAAATGTGATTTTTATTGTAAAACAATTCATTTCAAAACGAGATTATTTTATATAGTTCATATAGGTAATAAAAATATGATTTTTATTATAAAACAATTTATTTCAAAACGAGATTATTTTATATAGTTCATATAGGTAATAAAAATATGATTTTTATTATAAAACAATTTATTTCAAAACGAGATTATTTCATATAGTTCATATAGGTAATAAAAATATGATTTTTATTATAAAACAATTTCTTTAAAATATGAATACCATTCAACACATGAATTTCAATTCAACGAATGAATTTCGATTCAACAAATGAAGGTTTTCTATAGTTTATATATATAGGTAAAAATGTGATTTTTATTGTTAATACAATTTATTCAAAACACGAATACCATTCAACACATGAATTTCAATTCAATGAATGAATTTCTATTCAACACATGAAGCTTTTCTATTCAACAGATGAATATAATTTCAACATAGGAAAATAATTCTAACACATGAATATTATTCAAAATTTCGGCAGCATAACGGCAGGGTAGTTAATACCGGGACCGTCCCTCGTATGGCTCCTCGATCTACCTTAAAGCCTTGCAGCTTTTGACAATGGGGAATCATGCATCTAGTTCACACGCAGGCGGCATGTATATTTTTTCATTTCCACAAACTAATCCTATGTGGTTTCAACCAAATATTTCTTAACCACAAACGAGTATTTTTCAACCACAATCACCCAATTTCAACCACAAACAATTTCAATCAACCATTCACTATCAATCAATTTTCACACCAATCACAACCTATAAATATCGTCCATGGTTTGTGGACGAGGGGCGTATATATATATATATATATATATATATATATATATATAGCATTTCACTTCTATTTCAACACATATATAATTTTTACAACGCATATATAACTTATACATCGAACGTACAACTTATACAACGCTTATACAAGAGGTGTACAACGCTTATATAACTCATACATCGACTATATAATTTATACATCGTCGTTTTCCATATCGTTTATAATTTCGAAATCTCACATTGGGTTCCACTCCACCAAAAATAGCAGAAGGCTCAGAAAAATATGCGGTCTCTTCTAGAATGTAGAAGACGTCCACACGAGACCACTATCTCTTGTTTCACTGAATTTCATCAAGAAACGAAAAAGATATGATTTTTAGAAGTTCGCTACGCTTTTAAATGTTAAAATCAGTTTAAAATTATCATAGCCGTACCTTCACAGTTTGGTTCGAAACTAGGTTTTCGATTTTCGCGAAATCCGTGTAGGTATATGACGATCGGCCTTCGCAGCGTCGAAGGGCTCGGAGAGGCGTTTCCGCGCAGGGGGGTATGGACCAGCTCGGTGGTCAGGGGAGCTCGCGGCGGCGGTTTGAAACGATGAACTTTGGGGCGTTGATTCACGAGGAGGGCGAAGCGATAGGGGACGAGGTCAGGTCGGATTTGAAGAGGAAGGATAGTTGGACAAAAATCCTAACTAACGGAGGGGCTGAAAGTGGAGGTCGGAATCGGAGCTGGAAGCTTTGAAGGGCTTTCCGCCTTCTATCGCGACTGTCGGGGAGAGAGAAATGGATTTCCCCTTTCTTTTTTATTATTTTATAAAAAATCTGATTGGCCGGGAGGTTTTAAAAGGGGTTTTCTGACACGACCTCCAATCCAAACCCAACGACTGTCGTCCCTAGTGTTTTACCCCCATTCCGAACATAATGGGATATGTTTCGTAGGCCCATTCGACTATTTCAGTCAGTTTTCCTTCAATTTAAAATATATAACATTCAATATTCAATTTGAACGTATATTTCAATTTGCCAGGGCTACATACTGATTTGAAAAATTCCAAAAAAATAAATCCAGCTATGCTTTGACGATACGGTCCCAACAAAACTAGTTTCGTCGAATTCTGAGACAGTTTGAAAAATGGCCCATTTCTGGTCGATCCAATTTAACTATATTTGACCAAAACACATTTTCCTTTGCCACGCTCACATATTAACTTCAATAATTATGAAATTTGAAACCTAGCAATAACTTCACATCCCGGATCCAGCAAAAGTGGTTTCGTCGAATTCCGAGGTCGTTTGCAAAATGGCCATTTTCACGGGCTATATAATTTCTATAGCGACCTTTATGAAAATTCATTTGGCCATAACTTTTGCTTTCCACTATGAAACTTTGATTTTTCAGATTCGTTAGAAAGGTATTCACTAACAGATTTAAATATTTTTGGTTTCACTCAAATCCGTTTTGTTTTGCACCCGGTACAGTCCGTCGAAGTTTGAATTCAAATTTTGAAACTACCGCGCCATTTCAGGCCTTGTTTATAATTATAATTAATTATATTTCTTTTCAATTGTCGATTCAAACTCAGTTTTCATCTTTATTATTTAAAATATTTATTTTAAATATTTAAAATCCACTATTTTAGCTAATTAAAACTGTACTTTTTATTCTAATGTAACATTTTCCTAACAAAATGTTCCTTTCAATCTAATTTACATTCTTTAACAAAAAATGTCATTTCTAATAAAAATGGTGTTTTTAATCCTAAGAACCTTTCCAAATAAAATGTTCTTTTTTATCATATTAAACACTTCTTAACAAAATGTTCCTTTAATCATATTAAGTGTTTCATTAAAAATGTATATTTTCGTGAATTCATGTTGGGTTAAAAACATGGACACTTTCTTTATTTATATACTAATTCAACAGGATGATAGAAATTGATATTTCATTTTGTTGAAAATTCTAGTCTAACAAAAGGACTAAAAAGTGATTATTCAGTTTTGTTGAAAATTCTATTCCCACAAAATGATTAAAAATGATAATTCTTTGTTGTTAACAATTCTCATTTAACCAATATAAATAGAAGTGATAATTCATATTATTAACAATTCAATTTTAAGGAAATGAATACAAATGATTCATTCATTTTTGTTGACAAATCTATTTCAACAAAAATGACAATTTCTCTTTTGACAATTCTAATTCAATAAAATGACACATTTATTCCAATAACAAATAAAGGAATGATTTATTTGTTTACCAATTTCTATTTTAACTTAACAAATAAAAATGCTAATTTTATTTGTTAACAAACTCTATTTAACAAAAAATGGTATTTTTGTTAAATCTATTTTATTGTCTAATCCTTTTAAATAAAAAATGTAAATTTTTGTCTAATAAACAAAAATGTATATTTTTAACTCATTCTATTTCATTTGCAAAATGAACATTTCCAATTCATTCTTTTAAAATGACCACAATTAATAAATTTGTCTAATCCTTTTAATGTAAACAAAATGTGAATTTTTTTGTTTGATCTTTTTAAATAAACAAAAATGTGATCTTTTGACAAATCTTTTTAACAAATAAAAATGTTAATTTTTGTCTACTCTTTTTAATAAACAAAAATGTGATATTTTAATCTACTCTTTTTAATAAACAAAAATGAGATATTTTTGGTGTAATCCTTTTTAATAACCTAAAATGTGAATTTTGGTTGATCTAATTTTCTGACTAACATCAATGTTAATTTCAAAAATTTTAATAAACAGAATGATACTTTTTGTTTAATTCTATTCTAATTAACAGGAATGTCAATTTTTAATAATTTAATGGACAAAATGATAATTTGGTTTACCCTAACTCTAATTAACAGAGATGTTAATTTCAAAAGTACAATAAACAAAATAATAATTTTGTTTAATCTAAATTTTAATCCACAGAATGTTAATTTTAATAATTAACCAAGCACACCCATCATAAATCATTACATCTCATCACCAAACAAACAGATCTATATTTACATTCAGCATAGAGCAAATCATGAATAATAACAGACGAGAATTAACTGTAAATACATGATGATAAAATCAGGATTATTTTCTAATTACTTAAAAAAAATGTCACTAATGATTTTATTCAGATTCGGAATTTGGTCAAAATTGGATATACTTAGAATCAGTCCTAGTCAATTCCATATTGTAGAATTCTTCATTACGATCGCAATGCATTTCGTTTCGTTGATTTTCGATTCTGTATGAACAACTTATGGTAGTTTGAACATTGAATAGTATTTAAATTTAAATTTAAATAATTAGTTTTTAATTATCCCACCACATCACTAACAGGCCGTTCCCCTTCCCTCCTCTTCTTCAATCTTCTTTCTGAACGTAAACGAACCCATGCTCGCCTTTTAGGTCTGGATTTCGCCGCTGCGATGAAGCACTGTTTCCCGATC
The DNA here is from genome assembly GCA_030737875.1 of Allium sativum. Lineage (NCBI taxonomy): Eukaryota > Viridiplantae > Streptophyta > Magnoliopsida > Asparagales > Amaryllidaceae > Allium > Allium sativum. Next base: position 91,310,829 of record CM060916.1, on the reverse strand, counting down.
AGATGCCGCCATCTCGTCGGCGCTTCCTCCCTCCATGGCGCCAGGTGGGGCGTTGACTTCGGTGGCCGTACGTGGCCTGGAAACCACCACGACCTGATCGGCTTTGAGCCGAGTTTCCACCCAAATTGCTTCATGATTTTTGATCTCGACCGTATGAAATTAAACCCCATGAATATCTCTTTAATTTCCAGTTTGATTTCTTAATTTAATTCGCCTTATTTGTGAGAGATTGAGGAATCAAAATAGGATGATATCGGCCATTGACAACGAACAAAGTGGCGGCCTGTACAATTTCTGCGTTAGGGTTATGTATTAGAGTATTTATATACGTATTTACAGAGTATTTTAATTTTATTTATTTATTTAATTCCATTTAAATTCAATATAACTCATATATCAACCTGGACTCCAAATTAAACCCAACAAGTGTCGCCCCTAGCTAATGACCTCCGTCCGGGACACAATGGAACATGTTTCGTAACCAACCTCGGCTGTTACGATATGTTTTTCTTTAAATTTAATTATAAATCATTTAATTATTTAATCTCAACGTACATTTTAATTTATCGAGGCCACATACTAATTCTAAAAATTAAAGAAAAATTATTTTCGGCTTTGTTTTGACGATACGGTTCTAACAAAACTAATTTCGTCGAATTCCAGGACCGTTTGAAAAATGTCCATTTTCAAGTCGATTAAATTTAACTGAAACTGACAAAACACGTTTTCCTCTACCATGCTCACGTATTAATTCGAAAAATTCTAGAAAATTAAATCTAGCAATAATTTGACATTCCGGTTCCAACAAAAGTGGTTTCGTCGAAAACCGAGGTCGTTTGCAAAATGACTATTTTTAAGGCCAATATATTATATTAAAATATATATAAACTCTACAGCGACTTTTCTAGATTTTAAACTAGACATAACTTATAATTTTTAAAACGAAATTTCAATTTTTCAGATTCGTTAGAAAGATATAATCAGACAGATTCAAATATTTCTTGTTTCGCTTAATTCTAATTTAAAATGAATCCTGTACATTCAGTCAAAGTTTGAAATCGAATTTTCGAACTGCAGCGCTGTTTTAAACTCCTTTTATAGTTAAATTAAATTTATTCGTTTTAAAATAATTTTTTAGTTGTTATTATTTAAAATAAATTATTTTAAATCTTAAAAATCCATTAAAATTTCTGAAATAAAAATTTTAAATTGGCCCCAAAATTCCTGGTTGTTACAATCGCCCCCACTTAAAATCTTTTCGTCCTCGAAAAGGAACGAAGCTATAGTTGTCCAATTAACTAACTTAACTAATTTTTTTTATTGTTTCAATAATTTTGTAAGTTAAATTAATTATCATTCTAATATTTTAATTAGTGAAACTAATTATCAAACATCACAACCATCAATCAATTAGGTAATTAACTTTTCAAATATATATAACTTTTATATATAGCCAAAAATCATATTTTTAGTGCAAATCACAGCAGTGTGTATGTACTAACTAAGTTTTGGTTCTCATACCAGTCAATGGAAACATATAGAAATCCCACTTTTGAGACTCGAACATAAACTCTGACGACGCTAGCAATCATCAGAATAATCTCCGGGCAACTAGAGTGTGATTCTATATCTATCCAGTATATTAAAACTTCAAATATCCGTTAATTACTCGTATATTCAAAATCTTTATATACTCGATTGTCCACATTAAAATATAATATACTCAAATACATATATTTAGATAAAATTTTCAAAACTAAATTTGTTTTTATATTTTAAAGAAAATAATCCTCTTTACACTCGTTCTAGGATACTACTGATCCTATCTCTAACGAGTTATTTTTATTGGATATTACTAATCCAGTCTCTGATGAATTCTTTCGTTCGGTTCCAATGTGTCTTGTTCTCGAGCTCTGTAAACCAAAGCTCTGGTACCAAATGAAACGACCCAAGCTTCCCAGTAAAGGAAAGGTTGGTTGCTTTGAGAACAACACACATCAGAACACAAATTAGAGAACATTTTGTTGTTGATTCCAACAATTACATCAGAGTACAAGAAAATCACAGAGTATGAATATATATTACACAATAGGAATACAATAATATCAGAGACTTAAATTACATTTAATAGCAGCGGAAAAATACTACAAATATACAACTGAAAGGAATACACGGATACAGAGCTTTCCGAATACCGCTTCAGCTGTAAACCAGGATCCTGTAAATATATCTGCAAAAAGCTACTCGACTGCCCGTATGGAAAATAAGGGCACCCGAGTTTGACAGTGAAACAAACTACAGGTCAGTCATGGGACTGGTATGAGAAATCTTAACTTAACTATCTAATCATAAGGCTAATCACAGGACCACGCCGGTAACGCGGAACGGGTTTACTCCATTGGATTGCTAGTGCATAAAATAAATTAAAACGTTAAACAACGCAATGCTTTTTAGAAAAATGAAACCATTATAAGACCCAAATCCCATCACACAATGCAACGCAAACTGGAGATAGGGTTTTACCTTATAATGGTCAAGAGATGCCTGATACGACAAAACGGATTTAGTATTAGTGTGTATATCTATGGGTATATATATTTCAAAAACAATTTCAATCATAATGTATTAATCATAGACGACATAGTACAACATTCTACTATGTCGCCATACTAATTCTACAATCAAAACCGCAAGGTCGTATTGGAAATTGGATTTCCATCAAGAGTCGAGGCTAGGGGCAAACTCCTCTCCGATTTGAGACACTCTAGCAAATGCCTCAGGATCACACCTATGGGCAACCCTTGGAGCGGTAGGGCCGGTCCCCACCTAACGGTAGTGGATTGGCAATTCCTGAACACACGCTTCCTGGTCCCTTTGAACCTATAGTATGACCACTAACGGCCTATAAAAATCCGAGGCACCTCAAAATCCATCATCCACATAAGTAAAATGCCAGCCAGTTTAAGCACTGACACTACCACTAGCTAGAAAGAAACGTTTGCACTCCCCTACAGTCCATATCCCGTTTTTGACTCATACCGGGGTGTGAGGCTCGCGAAGTCACGATATACACAAAGCTATGTCATAATAGGCTATACTTTGATCATCCCACAAGGCCCTGCTTTTCAACAAAAGCCTTGATCATTTGCATCTTGGCGTGCTACATTGACAGTTCACGCCATGCGATCAATCACTACTAATATATACCAGGGTGTTAAGCAGAGAATAAATTCTCCACCATAATCAGCTATACATTAATAAAAATCAATTTAATTCACATGGAACGAAATCCAATGTCAGACACGCAACCATATACAAGTCCGTTCTGGGTCTGAACGAAACCGGAGACACCTGAGAGGTCCTCGCATATCCGAGACAATCAACAATAGTCCGGACGGCTATCACTGAAGCCCCTTCAAGGTAGCTACACCCATCATGGGTCTCAGTAGCAACACATCCATTCGATGTGAAGATCGTCGGTCTTCAACCACCATCTTCATCTTCGACTCTTCATCGTCATAGTAATTATTCGGAATGGGTTAAACCCGGTCTTTTCGAACAATTCACGTATTTTTATAATTAAAAATCAAGTACTATAAAAGCACATCCAACGTCTCATTCCAATTCAGAATATTCTTCTAATAAGATATTCGCATTATTATATCAAAGATAAATTCTTTAAATTATCTGTAACAACCCGAAAATCTGGGCCAGTTTAAATTTTTTATTTTAGCAATCTTAGCTAATCTTGATTATTTAAAATGAATTATTTTAAATAATATCGACGAGAAATTTATTTTGAATATAATTCGAACGTATATATTTATACGCGTCGTCGTTAGAATATAAATAATTATATATAATTATAAAAGGAATTGAAAATGGCGCGGTAGTTTGATAATTTGATTTCAAACTTCAATTGAATGTACCGGGTGCAAAACAATCCGGATTTTAGTGAAACCAAAAATAATGGGATCTAATTGATAATATCTTTCCAACGAATCTGAATAATCAAATTTTCATAGCGGGAATCAAAAGATATGTCCAGTTGAAAATTCTGAATAGTCGCTATGGAATTCAGGCCCTTAAAAATGGACATTTTGCAAACGACCTCGGATTTCGACGAAACCTGTTTTGTTTGGTCCGGGATGTGAAGTTATTGCTAGGTTTCAAATTTCATAATTTTTCGAATCAATATGTGAGCGTGGCAAAGGAAAACGCGTTTGACCAGTTTCAGTTGATTTTAATCGACTGGAAAATGGCCATTTTTCCAACGGCCTCAGAATTCGACGAAACTAGTTTTGTTAGGACCGTATCGTCAATACGAAGTTAGAAAATATTTTTCGAGAATTTTTTTGAGTTAGTATGTGACCCCGGTAATTTGAAATGTACGTTTAAAATTCAATATAGTGATTTAAGTGTAAATTCAACGGAAACTGTTCGAAACGATCGAATCAGCTTGTGATACATATCCCATTGTGTTCGGAATGGGGGTAAAACGCTATGGACGACAGGCGGTGGGCCTCGTTTCGAGGTCGTATGTAAAAGTCAACTTTTTGCAATTAAAATAAATAAAAAAAATAATAATTATCTCTCCCCTCCCCCTTATTTCATTTTGGCCCTCCCTCTCTCCTTTAATCGATACAGAAAAAAAAAAAAAAAACAAATAAATGGTGGCCATCGAATCCGCTCCTCCCATCGTCGGTCAACACCCTCCGTCGTGACCTCACCGCTCCGCCTCCTCCTCCATCAACGTCACCAGCCGTTCAACCTTCCTCGAGCTACCGCGAGCTCCTCCACCTTTCAGCATCGCGCATCACTTCATCATCGCCTCGTCACCCTCCATCGTCGCTCCACCGTCGGCCTCGCGCCAAGCCAGCACCGCCATCCGCCAGCTATCCTCAACTCCAAAGCTCCACCTGAAACCCTTCCATCGCAGTCCCTCCGCAATCCCCAAGGACTTCACCGCTCCCACCCCCTCTACTAAATCTGACACCCCGCCGACCACCTGACCTGCCTTCACCCCTCTGAAATTGAAAGAAGTAAGCATTTTTATTTTAATTCCTTTTCAGTTTTAATGCGAATTAAAAATGAATTTATTTATAGGTTTTAATAAAAATAGATATTGATTTACTCTCAGATTTTTATATTGATTACATGTTGATAAAAATCTGATTTTTATTTATATAAGGTTAGGATATTTATTTATGTAAAGTTATAAAATTTAATCACATAAAGTTACAATTTTTAGACATGTAAAAATATAAATTTTTAGCGAATAAAAATATGATTTTTATGTGGGCTATAAGAAAAAAATATGATGTTATACATATATAGCTGGAATTTTTTTTTTAATATAATGGTTTATTATAAAAATGTAATTTTTATAATAGAAAAGGCGGGATTTTTATAGTAGGAAAAGATTAGATTTTTTTTTTGAATCAAGAAAGATTTGATTTTTTTTCAATATAGGAAAGACGAAATTTTTATCGGTAGAAAGGCGGGATCTTTATCTAATCAAGTTAGAATTTTTACATTAGAAAAGATGGAATTTTTACTTCGAATTAAAAATGTGATTTTTATATAGTTGAACTTCGAAATATGATTTTTTATATATTGAATAGCGAAGTAAAAATTCGATTTTTACATAGGTAGTGAAAGCGGGCGACGAAGGTAACAAAAAGGCGAGAACGAAGAAGATCTATATCAAAGTAGAGTCAAGATGTTTGGATAGCTATCGGTGAGAACTTCTCACCTTTCCATTTCTTCTCTAGTTATATATATATATACTAGGATGCAGACGGTGCTTAGTAGCACCCGACACAATCGTCCACAGACCATGGACTTGTTTGTTTGGCTGTGTTGTTAGTTAGATTGTTTGGGTTGATTTGAATTGTTTGGTGGAATAAAATTGATATGATTGATGTGTGAATGGCGTGGGCCTTCACTAGACCGGGGATAAGGCTAGGCCTCGTCCCGTTTCTAGTATCGTGCCGTTATGCCGCCGAAATTTTCTAAAATGTGTTAGAAAAATAAAAATATCATTTTATAGAATAAATGAATTGAATAGAAATTCATATGTTGAAATAAAAATGTTTTACCGTTAAAAATACAATTTTTAACGTGAATAAATAAATATTCATTTACAAACCAGACGGTTTGTTTATGTACACCTATTTGAAGGACATTGATTGGGACGATAAATTTTACACATCGCCCAACTGCACAACTAAATCTGTGTTTGATTGTTTGAAACCCCACACGGGTGTTAGGATGAAATTTGAAGTTCACTCATCCTGATTGATTAAATATGTCGATCGATCGATTGACAGGATGTTATAAGCGTTAGATATCTATATTTGATGCTTATACAGTGTAGTGCACTTTGGTTGATGGCTGATTATTTTTCAATGCTATTATATACATGTGTTGTATGAAAATCCATATAATTAATTTTATATGGTAATTGATTGGGCCTCATTCCAATTTGAAAAATAAAGAATATTATAAAATAAAAGTTCATGTGTTGACAGTACTCACCCATTGAGATTGGTCATGTGTTGAACGAAATATTTTGATAATAACAACTATTTTGAAGAAATGAAATATTTGAAATAGAATATTTGAAAATAGAAATTTATGAAGCCGTGTTGATTAGATTGACGCCATTTTGACGTGAACGATATTTATATCCATTTTAACGATTTCGAAATGAAATGAATTGAAAACGATTTCGAAATGAAATGAATTGAAAACGATTTCGAAATGAAATGAATTGAAAACGATTTCGAAATGAAATGAATTGAAAACGATTTCGAAATGAAATGAATTGAAAACGATTTCGAAAGGAATTGAATTGAAAACGATTTCGAAAGGAATTGAATTGAAAACGATTTCGAAATGAATTGAATTGAAAACGAATTCAAATTGAATTGAAAGCGAATTGAAATGAATTCAAATTGAATTGAAATTTGAATTGAATAGGAATGAATTTTAAACCGAATTTATAAAGAAGAATTCAATTTTGATTTGAATTGAAAAGAAAGTTGAAATTGCTTTTGAAACGATTTCAAAACTAATTATATAATTCGTTTTAAATAGAAATCGACGAAATATATATTATATATATTATATATATAATATAATGGCCTGAATAGAACGTGCCGCACCGCGGTAGTTCGTGAATTTCGACCATTTATTTCAAACGGATATTACGGGAGATCCGACCGTCGGATTCTCCTAAAACCGGAACCGTTGGGTTCGTATCGAAAAGAGCTTTCTAACGAATATTAGAAATTTGAAATCTAACGGTTGGATTTGGAATTATGTCCAAATCAAATTTGAAAAAGGTCGCTGTAAGTGCAGTTCGATGACCGTTGGTGGAAATCGACTGTACAGGCCTCGATAAAATTATTAAAAATAGTAATAATTTGTGTAAAATCATAAGAAATGATTTGGGAAAAATTGGGATGAAAAACTCCATATTTGAAAAGATAAAAATAGATTTTTATCGAAATGAACTAGTTTTGAACTAGAATTATAATTCTATTTATTTTTAAATAAATAAATTGAATTTAAAAAGGGTTTTAAAAATAACCAGAATATCCAATGATTGCATTGGAGTGGATTTGAATCGAAATTGTCTTCGGAATATTTCGATGTTGGAATTCGTGATTATACAGGGGTTGTTATGGAAATTTGAAAGATATATATTTATATCGTTATTTCCAATACGACATTTGTTAGTCGTAGAATTCGATATTGAATATAAGCTGATATATTTTCTATTCAGAGCCTTGTATTGAATATCGAATGTGATTTGGGTTTGTCGTGAGTGGTGTCTTCACTAACACTGTTCTTGAACCCAGTTGAGAAAAGATTAAATCTTTTTATTTAGATTTAATGAAGTGTACCAATTAAATAATATTTAATTGGAATTGAATTGATATTGATTTTTGGGTTTATCGTGAACAGTGTTTTAAACAACACTCGTTCTTTAACCCGATAATTAATGAATGTGGTTTTGGGTTTATCGTGAACTGTGTTTTTAAATGACACTGATTCTTTAACCCAGTTAAAGATTAAAACTAAGTGGAGTTTTAATGAATCTTTAATTAGATTGAAAAGATCGAAAATGGAGTACCACCAGTTTTGCTCCAGGCGATAGTTAAATCTTTAATTAGATTTGAACGTGAAATGGTAATTGAATTTACCGATAACACTGTGGTGTTAGATATGAAGTATTACCAGTTTTACTTCATGGGATAAATAGGTTGGGATTGGGAAATTAAAACAAATGATTACTTCGGTAAGTTTCGTTAATCCCGGCTAGTTGGATCGAAATTCAAAAGAATAGAATAAAGAATAAATTCAAGGAATTTATCTTAGATAAAATTAATGGGAACCTTTCCCTATGAACGTGAAATTTAGAAACTAACTGTCGGTTAGCCAAGCAGAAGGGTTTTCTGGATATTGATCTGATGTTGGTTTCGGCCTTCGGGGTTAATATTTGGGAAATTATTCTCTTGATTAATCTATGGTTAGTGACTGATGAATTGGAATGAGGCGTATGTTGTGTTTGTGTAACACTTTTATAATATATACGTGAGTTGTTCAGAAAGACCGGGTTTATCCCATTCTGAATAACTGATTCGACGTGGTGTCGAAGATGAAGACGGTGGTCGAAGACCAGAAGTCTTCACGTCGTTTGGGTAATTACTGATGATCTTGATTGGGCTGTACACCCAAAAAGATGGAAACAGCTAGTGATCGTCCAGATGTACTTGGAGATCGATGGATATGCGGGGTACTAGGTGCCTCCGGTTTCGTTCAGACCCAGAACGGACTTGTAAATAGACTGTGTGTCTGACATTGGATTTTAGTCCGTGTGATTGATCTCTATTAAATATATATATCTGTTTGGCGGCGGAGAATTTATTCTCTTGCTTAACGCCCTTCTCTGAGACGTACGAGCTCAGGGGTTATATATTGATGGATATCAAACGCATGGAGTGAATTGCCTGTGTGGCATGCCTAAGTGGCAATTGATCGAGGCTTATGTTGAAAAGCAAAGTCTCGTTGTGATGATCAAAGCCAGGCCTTTGTGGCGTAGCTTTGTGTAACGTTTGCTTCGCGAGTTTCACACCCGGTATGAACCAAAAACGGGAGAGGACGTCAGGGAGGGCATGCGTTTCTTTCTAGCTAGAAGTGGCGTCAGTGGTTTTACATGCCCTGACGAGTTTGACTTATGTGGTTGTTGCTGTTGCGAGGCGCCTCGGTTATATCGGTTTCGGCCGATGCATTCTGGTCGGCTGACGGACCAGACTTACACCCCATAGGGTGGGGGAGACGTAGTGTTCAGGCATAATAATCCACATCGGTGGACCGGCCCTGAGGATCTAAAGGCTTACCTGCGCGCTTGCCTGTGGCTCGGGCTAGAGAGTCACGAATTCGGTGAGGACGATCCCTAGCCTCGGTTCATAGAAGGAAATCCAATTTCCAAATACGTGACATTTGCGGTTTTATTTGTAGAGCCTAGTATGGCGACATGATATATGGTACCCATGCCGCCTATGATTGATACTTATGATTTGAAGTTGTTTTATACACTATGCACTTATAATAGTATCCAATGATTTGTTTTAAACGTATCAAGCATTCTTTGGCTGTTATAAGGGAAAACCCTATCCCCCGGCTTGCGTTGCATTGTGTGATAGGACCTGGGTCTTATAACAACTTCATTTTTCTTTATTTAGCATTGCGCTGTTTGTTTTATGCACTGGTATTCTTGGGAGGAAACCCGTTCCGTGTTATACGGCGTGGTCCCTTGATTTACCTAACTTTAAAATAAAGATTAACTGTTTTAGTTCTCACACCAGTCACATGACTGACCTGGAGTTTATTATTTTAACCTAAACTCTGGGTGCCCCTATTTTGACACGGGCAGCTAGTAGTTTTGGTTTTGCAGATTTATATTCACAGGATCCTGGTTTACAGCTGGAACGATATCCGGAAAGCTTTGTATCCGTATATCTACTTCTAGTTGTGTATTGTATTATTTTCCGCTGCGATGTATTTAAATGTAATCTCTGATATTTCTGTGTAATATTCATTTTTACTCTGTATATTCTTGTAATTTGATGCATTGTTGTAATATACATTGAAATGTTCTTTTGTATGCGTTCTGTTGTGGTTTGTTCTCGAACTATCCGACGCTTTCCTTTACGGGGAAGTTACGGGTTTTTCCAGTTGGTATCAGAGCTTTGGTTTACAAAGCAGAGAACAAGGCACATTAGAACCCTACGAAAGAATTCATCAGATATTGGATTAGTAATATCCAATTAGAATGACTTGTTAGAGATAGGATCAGTAGTATCCTAGAACGAGTGTGAAGAGTATATTTTTGAAAATGAAAACAAATTTTGTTTTGAAAATCTAAATCGTTTTAAACGTATTTGGTTATTTACTTAAATTGATGTGGACAATCCAGTATATATAGATTTTGCGTATACGTCTGATCCACGTGTATTCAAAGTTTTAATATATTGAATAGATACAGAATTACACTCTAGTCGCCCGGAGATGATGTTGATAATGACCATGGCATCATCAATAATTATGTTCGTGTTTCGAAGGTGTGATTTCTATATACTTCCTATTGACTGGTGTGAGAACCAAAACTATATAGGATCTATTGTTGTGATTTGGCACCAAAAATCTGATTTTTGTATATGTATCAAAATTATGAATTTGAAACTCTAATTCACTAATTGATTGATGTTTGTGTTGTTTGTTCATTTGTTTGCTAATTTTGAACCATTATGCCTTATTTGATCGAATAATGAATTGTATTGAAATTTGGTCGCATTTGCTTGCATATACATGTACTTTCATTGAACAGGTCATAGCAAGGAGGCTAGAGCCAGAGAATAAAATTTGTTTGCCCGACAAATAGGTACATGTTTACTACATAATTTACTGTTTTGTTTGGGTGATGATGATTTTATGAGCCTATTGGCTAGCCGCTTGGCTTTTTCCTTTTCTTTTTGAGATCTGAAGGACCGGGGAAGCTATTTGAAATTCCCCGATGCTCCCGGTGCAGGGGAGGTTATAGCGAAATTTTTCGAAAATTTAGGGTGTTAGCCAAATTTTTGAAATTTAGAAAATTCTCAGAAACTGAAAGGTTGGAGAATGGAAGCCAGATCGAACGTAGAGTTGAATGATCAAACCACTTTCGACTTTGTTCCTTTTCGGGGACGAAAAGTTTTAAGTGGGGGAGATTGTAACAACCCGAAAATCTGGGCCAGTTTAAAATTTTTATTTTAGCAATCTTAGCTAATCTTGATTATTTAAAATGAATTATTTTAAATAATATCGACGAGAAATTTATTTTGAATATAATTCGAACGTATATATTTATACGCGTCGTCGTTAGAATATAAATAATTATATATAATTATAAAAGGAATTGAAAATGGCGCGGTAGTTCGATAATTTGATTTCAAAATTCAATTGAATGTACCGGGTGCAAAACAATCCGGATTTTAGTGAAACCAAAAATAATGGGATCTAATTGATAATATCTTTCCAACGAATCCGAATAATCAAATTTTCATAGCGGGAATCAAAAGATATGTCCAGTTGAAAATTCTGAATAGTCGCTATGGAATTCAGGCCCTTAAAAATGGACATTTTTAAAACGACCTCGGATTTCGACGAAACCAGTTTTGTTGGGTCCGGGATGTGAAGTTATTGCTAGGTTTCAAATTTCATAATTTTTCGAATCAATATGTGAGCGTGGCAAAGGAAAACGCGTTTGACCAGTTTCAGTTGATTTTAATCGACTGGAAAATGGCCATTTTTCCAACGGCCTCAGAATTCGACGAAACTAGTTTTGTTAGGACCGTATCGTCAATACGAAGTTAGAAAATATTTTTCGAGAATTTTTTTGAGTTAGTATGTGACCCCGGTAATTTGAAATGTACGTTTAAAATTCAATATAGTGATTTAAGTGTAAATTCAACGGAAACTGTTCGAAACGATCGAATCAGCTTGTGATACATATCCCATTGTGTTCGGAATGGGGGTAAAACGCTATGGACGACAGGCGGTGGGCCTCGTTTCGAGGTCGTATGTAAAAGTCAACTTTTTGCAATTAAAATAAATAAAAAATAATAATAATTATCTCTCCCCTCCCCCTTATTTCATTTTGGCCCTCCCTCTCTCCTTTTAATCGATACAGAAAAAAAAAACAAAAACAAATAAATGGTGGCCATCGAATCCGCTCCTCCCATCGTCGGTCAACGCCCTCCGTCGTGACCTCACCGCTCCGCCTCCTCCTCCATCAACGTCACCAGCCGTTCAACCTTCCTCGAGCTACCGCGAGCTCCTCCACCTTTCAGCATCGCGCATCACTTCATCATCGCCTCGTCAACCTCCATCGTCGGCCTCGCGCCAAGCCAGCACCGCCATCCGCCTGCTATCCTCAACTCCAAAGCTCCACCTGAAACCCTTCCATCGCAGTCCCTCCGCAATCCCCAAGGACTTCACTGCTCCCACCCCCTCTACTAAATCTGACACCCCGCCGACCACCTGACCTGCCTTCACCCCTCTGAAATTGAAAGAAGTAAGCATTTTTATTTTAATTCCTTTTCAGTTTTAATGCGAATTAAAAATGAATTTATTTATAGGTTTTAATAAAAATAGATATTGATTTACTCTCAGATTTTTATATTGATTACATGTTGATAAAAATCTGATTTTTATTTATATAAGGTTAGGATATTTATTTATGTAAAGTTATAAAATTTAATCACATAAAGTTACAATTTTTAGACATGTAAAAATATAAATTTTTAGCGAATAAAAATATGATATTTATGTGGGCTATAAGAAAAAAATATGATGTTATACATATATAGCTGGATTTTTTTTTAATATAATGGTTTATTATAAAAATGTAATTTTTATAATAGAAAAGGCGGGATTTTTATAGTAGGAAAAGATTAGATTTTTTTTGAATCAAGAAAGATTTGATTTTTTTTCAATATAGGAAAGACGAAATTTTTATCGGTAGAAAGGCGGGATCTTTATCTAATCAAGTTAGAATTTTTACATTAGAAAAGATGGAATTTTTACTTCGAATTAAAAATGTGATTTTTATATAGTTGAACTTCGAAATATGATTTTTATATATTGAATAGCGAAGTAAAAATTCGATTTTTACATAGGTAGTGAAAGCGGGCGACGAAGGTAACAAAAAGGCGAGAACGAAGAAGATCTATATCAAAGTAGAGTCAAGATGTTTGGATAGCTATCGGTGAGAACTTCTCACCTTTCCATTTCTTCTCTAGTTATATATATATATACTAGGATGCAGACGGTGCTTAGTAGCACCCGACACAATCGTCCACAGACCATGGACTTGTTTGTTTGGCTGTGTTGTTAGTTAGATTGTTTTGGTTGATTTGAATTGTTTGGTGGAATAAAATTGATATGATTGATGTGTGAATGGCGTGGGCCTTCACTAGACCGGGGATAAGGCTAGGCCTCGTCCCGTTTCTAGTATCGTGCCGTTATGCCGCCGAAATTTTCTAAAATGTGTTAGAAAAATAAAAATATCATTTTATAGAATAAATGAATTGAATAGAAATTCATATGTTGAAATAAAAATGTTTTACCGTTAAAAATATAATTTTTAACGTGAATAAATAGATATTCATTTACAAACCAGACGGTTTGTTTATGTACACCTATTTGAAGGACATTGATTGGGACGATAAATTTTACACATCGCCCAACTGCACAACTAAATCTGTGTTTGATTGTTTGAAACCCCACACGGGTGTTAGGATGAAATTTGAAGTTCACTCATCCTGATTGATTAAATATGTCGATCGATCGATTGACAGGCTGTTATAAGCGTTAGATATCTATATTTGATGCTTATACAGTGTAGTGCACTTTGGTTGATGGCTGATTATTTTTCAATGCTATTATATACATGTGTTGTATGAAAATCCATATAATTAATTTTATATGGTAATTGATTGGGCCTCATTCCAATTTGAAAAATAAAGAATATTATAAAATAAAAGTTCATGTGTTGACAGTACTCACCCATTGAGATTGGTCATGTGTTGAACGAAATATTTTGATAATAACAACTATTTTGAAGAAAAGAAATATTTGAAATAGAATATTTGAAAATAGAAATTTATGAAGCCGTGTTGATTAGATTGACGCCATTTTGACGTGAACGATATTTATATCCATTTTAACGATTTCGAAATGAAATGAATTGAAAACGATTTCGAAATGAAATGAATTGAAAACGATTTCGAAATGAAATGAATTGAAAACGATTTCGAAATGAAATGAATTGAAAACGATTTCGAAATGAAATGAATTGAAAACGATTTCGAAAGGAATTGAATTGAAAACGATTTCGAAAGGAATTAAATTGAAAACGATTTCGAAATGAATTGAATTGAAAACGAATTCAAATTGAATTGAAAGCGAATTGAAATGAATTCAAATTGAATTGAAATTTGAATTGAATAGGAATGAATTTTAAACTGAATTTATAAAGAAGAATTCAATTTTGATTTGAATTGAAAAGAAAGTTGAAATTGCTTTTGAAACGATTTCAAAACTAATTATATAATTCGTTTTAAATAGAAATCGACGAAATATATATTATATATATTATATATATAATATAATGGCCTGAATAGAACGTGCCGCGCCGCGGTAGTTCGTGAATTTCGACCATTTATTTCAAACGGACATTACGGGAGATCCAACCGTCGGATTCTCCTAAAACCGGAACCGTTGGGTTCGTATCGAAAAGAGCTTTCTAACGAATATTAGAAATTTGAAATCTAACGGTTGGATTTGGAATTATGTCCAAATCAAATTTGAAAAAGGTCGCTGTAAGTGCAGTTCGATGACCGTTGGTGGAAATCGACTGTACAGGCCTCGATAAAATTATTAAAAATAGTAATAATTTGTGTAAAATCATAAGAAATGATTTGGGAAAAATTGGGATGAAAAACTCCATATTTGAAAAGATAAAAATAGATTTTTATCGAAATGAACTAGTTTTGAACTAGAATTATAATTCTATTTATTTTTAAATAAATAAATTGAATTTAAAAAGGGTTTTAAAAATAACCAGAATATCCAATGATTGCATTGGAGTGGATTTGAATCGAAATTGTCTTCGGAATATTTCGATGTTGGAATTCGTGATTATACAGGGGTTGTTATGGAAATTTGAAAGATATATATTTATATCGTTATTTCCAATACGACATTTGTTAGTCGTAGAATTCGATATTGAATATAAGCCGATATATTTTCTATTCAGAGCCTTGTATTGAATATCGAATGTGATTTGGGTTTGTCGTGAGTGGTGTCTTCACTAACACTGTTCTTGAACCCAGTTGAGAAAAGATTAAATCTTTTTATTTAGATTTAATGAAGTGTACCAATTAAATAATATTTAATTGGAATTGAATTGATATTGATTTTTGGGTTTATCGTGAACAGTGTTTTAAACAACACTCGTTCTTTAACCCGATAATTAATGAATGTGGTTTTGGGTTTATCGTGAACTGTGTTTTTAAATGACACTGATTCTTTAACCCAGTTAAAGATTAAAACTAAGTGGAGTTTTAATGAATCTTTAATTAGATTGAAAAGATCGAAAATGGAGTACCACCAGTTTTGCTCCAGGCGATAGTTAAATCTTTAATTAGATTTGAACGTGAAATGGTAATTGAATTTACCGATAACACTGTGGTGTTAGATATGAAGTATTACCAGTTTTACTTCATGGGATAAATAGGTTGGGATTGGGAAATTAAAACAAATGATTACTTCGGTAAGTTTCGTTAATCACGGCTAGTTGGATCGAAATTCAAAAGAATAGAATAAAGAATAAATTCAAGGAATTTATCTTGGATAAAATTAATGGGAACCTTTCCTTATGAACGTGAAATTTAGAAACTAACTGTCGGTTAGCCAAGCAGAAGGGTTTTCTGGATATTGATCTGATGTTGGTTTCGGCCTTCGAGGTTAATATTTGGGAAATTATTCTCTTGATTAATCTACGGTTAGTGACTGATGAATTGGAATGAGGCGTATGTTGTGTTTGTGTAACACTTTTATAATATATACGCGAGTTATTCAGAAAGACCGGGTTTATCCCATTCTGAATAACTGATTCGACGTGGTGTCGAAGATGAAGACGGTGGTCGAAGACCAGAAGTCTTCACGTCGTTTGGGTAATTACTGATGATCTTGATTGGGCTGTACACCCAAAAAGATGGAAACAGCTAGTGATCGTCCAGACGTACTTGGAGATCGATGGATATGCGGGGTACTAGGTGCCTCCGGTTTCGTTCAGACCCAGAACGGACTTGTAAATGGACTGTGTGTCTGACATTGGATTTTAGTCCGTGTGATTGATCTCTATTAAATATATATCTGTTTGGCGGCGGAGAATTTATTCTCTTGCTTAACGCCCTTCTCTGAGACGTACGAGCTCAGGGGTTATATATTGATGGATATCAAACGCATGGAGTGAATTGCCTGTGTGGCATGCCTAAGTGGCAATTGATCGAGGCTTCTGTTGAAAAGCAAAGTCTCGTGGTGATGATCAAAGCCAGGCCTTTGTGGCGTAGCTTTGTGTAACGTTTGCTTCGCGAGTTTCACACCCGGTATGAACCAAAAACGGGAGAGGACGTCAGGGAGGGCATGCGTTTCTTTCTAGCTAGAAGTGGCGTCAGTGGTTTTACACGCCCTGACGAGTTTGACTTATGTGGTTGTTGCTGTTGCGAGGCGCCTCGGTTATATCGGTTTCGGCCGATGCATTCTGGTCGGCTGACGGACCAGACTTACACCCCATAGGGTGGGGAGACGTAGTGTTCAGGCATAATAATCCACATCGGTGGACCAGCCCTGAGGATCTAAAGGCTTGCCTGCGCGCTTGCCTGTGGCTCGGGCTAGAGAGTCACGAATTCGGTGAGGACGATCCCTAGCCTCGGTTCATAGAAGGAAATCCAATTTCCAAATACGTGACATTTGCGGTTTTATTTGTAGAGCCTAGTATGGCGACATGATATATGGTACCCATGCCGCCTATGATTGATACTTATGATTTGAAGTTGTTTTATACACTATGCACTTATAATAGTATCCAATGATTTGTTTTAAACGTATCAAGCATTCTTTGGCTGTTATAAGGGAAAACCCTATCCCCCGGCTTGCGTTGCATTGTGTGATAGGACCTGGGTCTTATAACAGCTTCATTTTTCTTTATTTAGCATTGCGCTGTTTGTTTTATGCACTGGTATTCTTGGGAGGAAACCCGTTCCGTGTTATACGGCGTGGTCCCTTGATTTACCTAACTTTAAAATAAAGATTAACTGTTTTAGTTCTCACACCAGTCACATGACTGACCTGGAGTTTATTGTTTTAACCTAAACTCTGGGTGCCCCTATTTTGACACGGGCAGCTAGTAGTTTTGGTTTTGCAGATTTATATTCACAGGATCCTGGTTTACAGCTGGAACGATATCCGGAAAGCTTTGTATCCGTATATCTACTTCTAGTTGTGTATTGTATTATTTTCCGCTGCGATGTATTTAAATGTAATCTCTGATATTTCTGTGTAATATTCATTTTTACTCTGTATATTCTTGTAATCTGATGCATTGTTGTAATATACATTGAAATGTTCTTTTGTATGCGTTCTGTTGTGGTTTGTTCTCGAACTATCCGACGCTTTCCTTTACGGGGAAGTTACGGGTTTTTACATTATCCTTAAATCTTTTCTTTAAAGATTTATCAAAACTTCGATTGGGTTTTAAATACCAAAAATCATTATTCAATGATTATTTAAATTTAAGAAATTAATCTTATCTTTAACTGGGCTAAAGAACTAATGTCATTTAAAACATAGTTCACGGTAAACCCATAATCATCTTCCATAAAATATGGAATCCTCACAGAAATTATATCAACATATAATCGTTATAAATTTCTGTATCCGACCCATAATATAAATGGAATAACGGAAAAGCCTTTTAAATTCCATATGTGGTATCGGTCTTCTATTACAGAAGCTTATATCGGTTATAATTAATTCGAATTCTCTTCAATTCCAATCTAATATATTAAATTGGAAAACTTGGCTTTTGGAAAATTTCCATTTAAATCTTAATAAAAGATTTATAAATTCCAAATCATATTTTCACTGTTAGTTGGTTTAAAGAACAAATGCGCTTAAAAAACACAGTTCACAATAAACCCAACTCACATTTTATTTTATTCCAATTACTAAATATAAATTGAAAACTTTTAATAATCTTAATTAAAAGATTTATTCATTTCTCAGCTGGGTTTAAGAAATGTGTTATTGAAGACACCATTCACGACAAACCCAAAATCCAATTTATTTAATTTAATTTCAATTAAATATTCACTAATTGGAAAACTTCATTAAATCTTAATTTTATGATTTATTCTATTTAATAACTAGTTCATTTCAATAAAGATATATTTTTCTAACATATATTCTTTATCTAAAATATTCTTTTTCTAAGATATTTTCTAAAATATTATTTTTCTAGAATATTCTTTATTGGAATGTGACTCAATCAGCAACCATATATTGTTATTAATCAACAATCATGATAAATAATTATTAAATATCCAATGATGACCAGAGTGGAATTTACAACTGTGTGAGCATTAAAGTAAATAAATAACGCTCATCACAGAATGTCAATCCATCGATTGATAGAAAACTAAATATTGTGATTAGTGTGTGTGTCCAATATCATCCCAATACCCGTATGGGGTTTCATCCATCAACCAAATAATAAATTATTTGTGCACTTGGGCGTTGTGTGAAAATTATCGTCCCAATCACATAAACAAGTCGGGTAACTTGTAAATGGGAGTGTAATATTCAAACTTGAGTATACTAAACATTATATTTAACACATCACACATTTCAACATTCATACATACATTTCAATACTTTTTATTGTGAACACATGGCAATAAAATCTAATCTTTTAATTCAATTCTTTTTATTGCTGACAAATGACAATAAAAATCTTAACTTTTATTTCAATCCTTTTTATTATGAATGAATGACAATAAAATCTTAACTCTCATTTATTGACCAAAAGTATATTTTTGGTCTCATTCATTTTAAATGACAAAATGAATATGTTTAATGAAATCTTTTAATCCTATTCTTTATAATGAGGATAATATTTCATAAAAATGTATGTTCTTAATTCACTCTTTTTAAATGACCAAAGATGCCTATTTTTAATTCATTCTTTTTAAATGACAAGAATGTCCTTTTTATTTTAAATTTACATTCTCTAGCAAAAATGTACTTTTTATTTTCATGTTTTTATTTACATCTAAAATGTAAATCTAAGGTGTCACTTTTATTTCTATGTTTTTATTTACATTTTATCATGTAAATAAAAATGCACTTTTAAAATTCATGTTTTTAATCTATCCATTTATTTACATCTAAAATGTGAATAAAGATGTATCTTCAAACTTATGCTTTTTATCTACATCTAAAATGTAAATAAAGATGTCACTTTAAATCTATTCTTTTTATTGTCTGTATTTGACAATAAAAATATAACATCAAATTCTATCTTTTGGGTTACAACAAAAATGTAAATTAAAACTGTACTTTTTATTCTAATGTAACATTTTCCTAACAAAATGTTCCTTTCAATCTAATTTACATTCTTTAACAAAAAATGTCATTTCTAATAAAAATGGTGTTTTTAATCCTAAGAACCTTTCCAAATAAAATGTTCTTTTTTATCATATTAAACACTTCTTAACAAAATGTTCCTTTAATCATATTAAGTGTTTTATTAAAAATGTATATTTTGGTGAATTCATGTTGGGTTAAAAACATGGACACTTTCTTTATTTATATACTAATTCAACAGGATGATAGAAATTGATATTTCATTTTGTTGAAAATTCTAGTCTAACAAAAGGACTAAAAAGTGATTATTCATTTTTGTTGAAAATTCTATTCCCACAAAATGATTAAAAATGATAATTCTTTATTTTTAACAATTCTCATTTAACCAATATAAATAGAAGTGATAATTCATATTATTAACAATTCAATTTTAAGGAAATGAATACAAATGATTCATTCATTTTTTTGACAAATTTATTTCAACAAAAATGACAATTTCTCTTTTGACAATTCTAATTCAATAAAATGACACATTTATTCCAATAACAAATAAAGGAATGATTTATTTGTTTACCAATTTCTATTTTAACTTAACAAATAAAAATGCTAATTTTATTTGTTAACAAACTCTATTTAACAAAAAATGGTATTTTTGTTAAATCTATTTTATTGTCTTATCCTTTTAAATAAAAAATGTAAATTTTTGTCTAATAAACAAAAATGTATATTTTTAACTCATTCTATTTCATTTGCAAAATGAACATTTCCAATTCATTCTTTTAAAATGACCACAATTGATAAATTTGTCTAATCCTTTTAATGTAAACAAAATGTGACAAATTTGTCTAATTCTTTTAATGTAAACAAAATGTGAATTTTTTTTGTTTCATCTTTTTAAATAAACAAAAATGTGAGCTTTTGACAAATCTTTTTAACAAACAAAAATGTTAATTTTTATCTACTCTTTTTAATAAACAAAAATGTGATATTTTTATCTACTCTTTTTAATAAACAAAAATGTGATATTTTTGGTGTAATCCTTTTTAATAACCTAAAATGTGAATTTTGGTTGATCTAATTTTCTGACTAACATCAATGTTAATTTCAAAATTTTTAATAAACAGAATGATACTTTTTGTTTAATTCTATTCTAATTAACAGGAATGTCAATTTTTAACAATCTAATGGACAAAATGATAATTTTGTTTACCCTAACTCTAATTAACAGAGATGTTAATTTCAATAGTACAATAAACAAAATAATAATTCTGTTTAGTCTAAATTTGAATCCACAGAAATGTTAATTTTAATAATTAACCAAGCACACCCATCATAAATCATTACATCTCATCACCAAACAAACAGATCTATGTTTACATTCAGCATAGAGCAAATCATGAATAATAACAGATGAGAATTAACTATAAATAGATGATAATAAAATCAGGATTATTTTCTAATTACTTAAAAAATAAATAAATAGATTTCTCACCGATGATTTTATTCAGATTCGGAATTTGGTCAAAATTGGATATGCTCAAAATCAGTCCTAGTCAGTTCCATATTGTAGAATTCGTCATTACGATCGCAATGCATTTCGTTTCGTTGATTTTCGATTCTGTGTGAACGACTTATGGTAGTTTGAACATTGAATAGTATTTAAATTAAAATTAAAATAATTAGTTTTTAATTATCCCACCACATCACTAACAGGCCGTTCCCCTTTCTTCCTCTTCTTCAATCTTCTTTCTGAACGTAAACGTACCCATGCTCGCCTTCTAGGTCTGGATTTCGCCGCTGCGATGAAGCACCGTTTCCCGATCAGATGACGCCATCTCGTCGGCGGTTCCTCCCTCCACCGGCGCCAGGTGGGGCATTGACTTCAGTGGCTGTACGTGGCCTGGAAACCACCATGACCTGATTGGCTTTGAGCCGAGTTTCCACCCAAATTGCTTCAAGATTTTTGATCTCGGCCGTATGAAATTAAACCCATGAAAATCTCTTTAATTTCCAGTTTGATTTCTTAATTTAATTCGCCTTATTTGTGAGAGATTGAGGAATCAAAATAGGATGATTTCGGCCATTGACAATGAACAAAGTGGCGGCCTGTACAATTTCTGCATTAGGGTTACGTATTAGAGTATTTATATACGTATTTACAGAGTATTTTAATTTTATTTATTTATTTAATTCCATTTAAATTCAATATAATTCATATATCGATCTGGACTCCAAATTAAACCCAACAAGTGTCACTTCTAGCTAATAACCCCCGTCTCGGACACAACGGATCATGTTTCGTAACCCAATTCGGCTGTTACGATATGTTTTTCTTTACATTTAATTATAAATCATTTAATTATTTAATCTCAACGTACATTTTAATTTACCAAGGCCACATACTAACTCTAAAAATTACATAAAAATTATTTTTGGCTTTGTTTTGTGTAACAATCCGAAAATCTGGGGCAGTTTAAAAATTTTATTTTGGCAATTTTAGCGAATTTTGAATATTTAAAATAGATTATTTTAAATAATATTGGCGAGAAATTTGTTTTGAATATAATTCGAACGTATATATTATACGCGTCGTCGTTAGAATATAAATATTTATATATAATTATAAATAGAATTGAAAATGGCGCGGTAGTTCGATAATTCGATTTCAAACTTCAATTGAATGTACCGGGTGCAAAACAATCCAGATTTTAGTGAAACCAAAAACATTATGATCTGATTGATGATATCTTTCCAACGAATCCGAATAATCGAAGTTTCATAGCGGGAATCAAAAGATATGTCCAGTTGAAAATTCTGAATAGTCGCTATAGAATTCAGGCCCTTAAAAATGGAAATTTTGCAAACGACCTCGGATTTCGACGAAACCACTTTTGTTGGGTCCATGATGTCAAATTATTGCTAGATTCCAATTTTCATAATTTTCTGAATCAATATGTGAGCGTGGCAAAGGAAAACGCGTTTGACCAGTTTTAGTTGATTTTAATCGACTGGAAATTGGCCATTTTTCTAACGGTCTCAGAATTTGACGAAATTAGTTTTGTTAGGACCGTATCGTCAATACGAAGCTAGAAAATATTTTTTCTGGAATTTTTAGAGTCTGTATGTGTCCCCGGTAAATTGAAATGTGCGTTTAAATTGAATATATAAAGATTTATATTTTAAATCCAGTGGAAACTGATCGAAACAACCAAACTAGCTTACGAAACATATCCCATTGCGTTTGGAATGGGGGTAATTAGCTAGGGACGACAGTCGTTGGGTTGGATTTGGGGTTCGAATGCAAAATATGTATTTTTGAAATTTAAAAATATTAAATTATTTTCTATAAAGGGCCAAAACAGTCAAACCCTAATTACTTTTCAAGCCGCGGTCAAACCCGCGCCTCCTCTTCTGAAATCGACGATAGCCACTTCCTCTCCTTCCCTCTCATTTTCCGTCCAACCTGTTCATCAATAATCAAGCCGCCAAAAGCAAAGCTCAAGAGCACTAAGAGATCTTCACGAAGACCCATCGAGATGGATTTTTGCTCCCCCTACTGGCCAAAATCGTAACCGATAACCGCCGGCGTCGAGGCTATTTTTGGGGCTGCAGGTGGGTTCGAATTTCGAGCCACTTATGGCACGGGGAGAACACGCGAAGGCCATCAACGTTGAACTCCCTGATCGGGTTCTAGAGGTGCAGCGATGACACAATGAGGAAAGAGAATCAGTGAGCAATGTGTTCGAATAAAACCCGATGTCTGAAGGAAAGAGGAGAACTACAGGGTATTATTTTAAACATGTTAAGTTTTAATTAATTATCTTTTTAATTATATTAAATATGCGATTAGAATATATAATCGAATTGTTTTATTTTCAGCATTGTTTTTAAAATAAAATTCACATTGTCTTTGAAATAGAAAATTTGCACTGTTTTAAAAATATAAATATCACTGTTTTAAAAATATAAATATCACTGTTTTAAAAATATAAAAATAGAAATAGCAATGAAAATATATGACTTTGACGACGATAAAAATATGATTTTTGCTATACAAAAGCTATGATTTTTACAATAAAAAGGTATGATATTTGAAAGGATAAAAAGGAAGTTGATTTATAAAGATATGGAAAACTGAATTATAAAAATATAATTTTTATAATATAAACATCAACATAAAAATATGTTTTTTATGTATGAAGTAACAGTATAAAAATGTGATTTTTAATAATCAACTGCGTGAAACAGATGGCGATGGATCAGACTGAAATCAAAACAAAATCCGAACCGTTCAGAAGTAAAGAATGGAGGAGCGGATTCTAAAGGTGAGAACTTCTCACTCAAAATTTCTTTTTCTAGATATATATGTATACTAGGATGCAGACGGTGTTTAGTAGCACCCGACACCCGTCATCCACAGACCATGGAAGGCTTGCTTGTTAAATTGTTTGGTTGTGTAGTTAGTTAGAACATTTGGGTTGAATTGAATTGTTTGGTGAAATGAAACTGATTTGATTGATGTGTGAATGGCGTGGGCCTTCACTAGACCGGGGATAAGGCTAGGCCTCGTCCCGTTTCTAGTATCGTGCCGTTATGCCGCCGAAATTTTCTAAAATGTTAGAAAAATAAAAATATCATTTTATTGAATAAATGAACCGAATAGAATATTCATAGGTTGAATAAAATGTTTTATCGTTAAAAATATAATTTTTAACGTGAATGTAAATAAATAAATATTCATTTACAAACCGGACGGTTTGTTTATGTACACCTATTTGAAAGACATTGATTGGGACGATAAATTTTACACATCGCCCAACTACACAAATAAAATATGTGTTTGATTGTTTGAAACCCCACACGGGTGTTAGGATGAAATTTGAAGTTCACTCATCCTAAATGATTAAATATGTCGATCGATCGATTGACAGGCTGTTATAAGCGTTAGATATCTATATTTGATGCTTATACAATGTAGTGCACTTTGGTTGATGGTTGATTATTTTTCAATGCTATTATATACATGTGTTGTATGGAATCCATATAATTAACTTTATATGGTAATTGATTGGGCCTCATTCCAATTTGAAAAATAAAGAATAATATAAAATAAAGGTTCATGTGTTGACAGTACTCATCCATTGTGATTGGTCATGTGTTGAACAAAATATTTTAGTAATAAAATTTACATCTTTATCAATATAAAATAAAGGTTCATGTGTTGACAGTACTCATCCATTGAGATTGGTCATGTGTTGAACAAAATATTTCAGTAATAAAATTTACATCTTTATCAATATAAAATAAAGGTTCATGTGTTGACAGTACTCATCCATTGAGATTGGTCATGTGTTGAACGAAATATTTTGATAATAACAACTATTTTGAAAAAGAAATATTTGAAATAGAATATTTGAAAATGGAAATTTATGAAGCCGTGTTGATTAGATTGACGCCATTTTGACGTGAACGATATTTATACCGATTTTATTCATTTTGAAATGAATTGTATTGAAAACGATTTTGAAATGAATTGAATTGAAAACGATTTTGAAATGAATTGAATTGAAAACGATTTTGAAATGAATTGAATTGAAAACGATTTTGAAATGAATTGAATTGAAAATGATTTCGAAATGAATTGAATTGAAAACGATTTCGAAATGAATTGAATTGAAAACGATTTCGAAATGAATTGAATTGAAAACGATTTCGAAATGAATTGAATTGAAAACGATTTCGAAATGAATTGAAAACGAATTCAAATTGAATTGAAAGCGAATTGAAATGAATTCAAATTGAATTGAAATTTGAATTGAATAGAAATGAAATTTAAAACGAATTTATAAAGAAGAATTCAATTTTGATTTAAATTGAAAAGGAAGTTGAAATTGCTTTTGAAACGAATTTAAAACTATTTATATAATTCATTTTAAATAGAAATCGACGAAATATATATTATATATATTATATATATATAATATAATGGCCTGAATAGAAAACGCCGCGCCGCGGCAGTTCGCGAATTTCGACCATTTATTTCAAACGGACATTACGGGAGATCCGACCGTCCGATTTTCCTAAAACCGGAACCGTTGGGTTCGTATCGAAAAGAGCTTTCTAACGATTATTGGAAATTAGAAATCTAACGGTTGGATTTGGAATTATGTCCAAATCAAATTTGAAAAAGGTCGCTGTAAGTGCAGTTCGATGACCGTTGATGGAAATCGACTGTACGGGCCTTGATAAAATTATTAATAATAGTAATAATTTGTGTAAAATCATAAGAAATGATTTGGGAAAAATTGGGATGAGAAACTCTATATTTGAAAAGATAAAAATAGATTTTTATCGAAATGAACTAGTTTTGAACTAGAACTATAATTCTATTTATTTTTAAATAAATAAATTGAATTTGAAAAGGGTTTTAAAAATAACCAGAATTTCCAATAATTATATTGGAATGGACTTGAATCGAAATTGTCTTCGGAATATTTCGAGATTGGATTTCGTGATGATACAGATATTGTTATGGGAATTTGAAAGATATATATATATATATCGTTATTTCCAATGCGATATTTGTTAGTCGTAGAATTTGATATTGAATATAAGCCGGTATATTTTCTATTCAGAGCCTTGTATTGAATATCAAATGTGATTTGGGTTTGTCGTGAATGGTGTCTTCACTAACACTGTTCTTGAACCCAGTTGAGAAAAGATTAAATCTTTTTATTTAGATTTAATGAAGTGTACCAATTCAATAATATTTAATTGGAATTGAATTGATATTGATATTGGGTTTATCGTGAACAGTGTTTTAAATAACACTTGTTCTTTAACCCGATAATTAATGGAATGATTCTTGGGTTTATCGTGAACAGTGTTTTAAATAACACTCGTTCTTTGACCCGATAATTAATGAATGTGATTTTGGGTTTATCCTGAACCGTGTTTTAAATGACACCGATTCTTTAACCCAGTCGAAGATTAAAACTAAGTGGAGTTTTAATGAATCTTTAATTAGATTGAAATGATCGAAAATGGAGTATCACCAGTTTTGCTCCAGGCGATAGTTAAATCTTTAATTAGATTTGAACGTGAAATGGTAATTGAATTTACTGATAACATTGTGGTGTTAGATATGAAGTATTACCAGTTTTACTTCATGGGATGAATAGGTTGGGATGGGGAAATTAAAATAAATAATTACTTCGGTAAGGTTCGCTAATCCCGACTAGTTTGAATTGAGATTCAAAAATAGAATAAAGAATAAATTCAAGGAATTTATCTTGGATAAAATTAATGGGAACCTTTCCCTATGAATGTGAAATTTAGAAACTAACTGTCGGTTAGCCAAGCAGAATGGTTTTCTGAATATTGATCTGATGTTGGTTTCGGCCTCCGGGGTTAATATTTGGGGAATTATTCTCTTGATTAATTTACGGTTAGTGACTAATGAATTGGAATGAGGCGTATGTTGTGTTTGTGTAACAATTATTTAAAATATACGCGAGTTATTCGGAAAGACCGGGTCTATCCCATTCTGAATAACTGATACGACGATAAGTCGAAGATGAAGACGGTGGTCGAAGACCAGAAGTCTTCACGTCGTTTGGGTAATTACTGATGATCTTGATTGGGCTGTACACCCAAGAAGATGGAAACAGTTGGTGATCGTCCAGACGTACTTGGAGATCGATGGATATGCGGGGTACTAGGTGCCTCCGGTTTCGTTCAGGCCCAGAACGGACTTGTAAATGGACTGTGTGTCTGACATTGGATTTTAGTCCGTGTGATCGATCTCTATTAAATATATATCTGTTTGGCGGCGGAGAATTTATTCTCTTGCTTAACGCCCTTCTCTGAGACATACGAGCTCAGGGGTTATATATTGATGGATATCAAACGCATGGAGTGAATTGCCTGTGTGGCATGCCTAAGTGGCAATTGATCAAGGCTTCTGTTGAAAAGCAAAGTCTTGTGGTGATGATCAAAGCATGGCCTTTGTGGCGTAGCTTTGTGTAACGTTTACTTCGCGAGTTTCACCCCCGGTATGAACCAAAAACGGGAGACGGACCTCAGGGAGGGCATGCGTTTCCTTCTAGCTAAAAAGTGGCGTCAGTGTTTTACACGCCCTGACGAGTTTGACTTATGTGGTTGTTGCTGTTGCGAGGCGCCTCGGTTTGATCGGACGATCCGGGTCCGATGGAGTCATTTAGTTGGCTCACTTACGCCCCAAAGGGCGGGGAAACGCAGTGTTCAGGATTTCGTCTAATCCACGTCGGTGGACCGGCCCTGTCGCTCCAAGGGACGATGCGTTCTGTTCCTGAGACACGGGCTAGAGCGTCTCGAATCGGTTGAGGGCTATCTTTTGCCTCGGTTCATAGATGGAAATCCAATTTCCAAATACGTGACATTTGCGGTTTTATTTGTAGAGCCTAGTATGGCGACATAGTGGGATGGGGCGCTTATGCCGCCTATGATTGATACTTATGATTTGAAGTTGTTTTATACACTATACACTTATAATAGTATCAGATGATTTGTTTTAAACGTATCAAGCATTCTTGGCTATTATAAGGAAAAACCCTATCCTCCGGCTTGCGTTGCATTGTGTGATGGGACCTGGGTCTTATAATAGCTTCATTTTCTTTATTTAGCATTGCGCTGTTGTTTTATGCACTGGTATTCTTGGGAGGAAACCCGTTCCGTGTTATACGGCGTGGTCCCTTGATTTACCTAACTTTAAAAAAATAAAGATTAATAACTGTTTTAGTTCTCGCACCAGTCCCATGACTGACCTGGAGTTTATTGTTTTAACCTAAACTCTGGGTGCCCTTATTTTGGCACGGGCAGCTAGTAGTTTTGGTTTTGCGGATTTATATTCACAGGATCCTGGTTTACAGCTGGAACGGTATCCGGAAAGCTTTGTATCCGTATATCTCCTTCAGTTGTGTATCGTATTATTTTCCGCTGCTATGTATTTAAATGTAATTTAAATCTCTGATATTTCTGTGTCGGATAGTTCGAGAACAAGCCACAACAGAACGCAGACAGAAGAACATTTCATTGTATATTACAACAATGCACCAGAATACAAGAATATACAGAGTATAAATGAATAAATATTACACAGAAATATCAGAGATTTAAATTACACTTTAAATACATCGCAGCGGAAAATAATACAATACACAACTAGAAGAGATATACGGATACAAAGCTTTCCGGATATCATTCCAGCTGTAAACCAGGATCCTGTGAATATAAATCTGCAAAACCAAAACTACTAGCTGCCCGTGTCAAAATAAGGGCACCCATAGTTTAGGTTAAAACAATAAACTCCAGGTCAGTCATGGGACTGGTGTGAGAACTAAAACAGTTATTAATCTTTATTTTTAAAGTTAGGTAAATCAAGGGACCACGCCGTATAACACGGAACGGGTTTTCTCCCAAGAACACCAGTGCTTAAAACAACAGCGCAATGCTAATTAAAGAAAAATGAAGCTATTATAAGACCCATGTCCCATCACACAATGCAACGCAAGCCGGAGGATAGGGTTTTTACCTTATAATAGCCAAGAATGCTTGATACGTTTAAAACAAATCATTTGATACTTTTATAAGTGCATATTGTATAAAATATCTTCAAATCATAAGTATCAATCATAGACGGCATAAGTGCCCCATCCCACTATGTCGCCATACTAGGCTCTACAAATAAAGCCAGAATACACGTATTGGAAATTGGATTTCCATCATGGTGGCTCCTGATTCGAAAGATCGATCGCGTAATGCAATTCACCACGGCTTACGTCCCAACAAGAGAACACCGTCTGCATCCGGACATTTGGGACCAGAGTACCACCGCGGCTTACGTCCCAGCGAGAGAAAACACCGCTTACTCTATATAT
The DNA here is from genome assembly GCA_030737875.1 of Allium sativum. Taxonomy (NCBI): domain Eukaryota; kingdom Viridiplantae; phylum Streptophyta; class Magnoliopsida; order Asparagales; family Amaryllidaceae; genus Allium; species Allium sativum. The sequence goes on along the minus strand of CM060916.1, from coordinate 91,281,151 downwards.
CCCTGAGCACTAGGCTCATCTCGGTCGACCGAATCCACGACACCACTAAGGTGCCCATCCACGAAAAAAGCATACTGATTAAACCATCAGTTTACCACCATACCGGGGTGTGAGGCTCGCGGATCAACGCTATACACAAAGCCATGCTATATCAGCTGCGCTTTGATCATCAACCATCAAACTTTGCTTTTCAACAAAAGTCTGGATCACTGCATCTCAGCATGCCACACTATCAATCCATATCGTACCACTGATTTCTGCCAATATATAACCTCTGAGCTCATATGTCTCAGAGAAGGGCGTTAAGCAAGAGAATAAATTCTCCGCCGCCAAACAGATATATATTTAGCAGAGATCAACAAATACAATATAAAGGAATACAATGTCAGACACACCATCCATTTACAAGTCCGTTCTGGGTCTAAACGAAACCGGAGGCACTTTCCTCGCATATCCATCCATCTCCAAGTACGTCTGGACGACCACCAACTATTTCCATCCTCTTGGGTGTACAGCCCAATAAGGATCGTCAGTAATTATCCGAACGATGTGAAGACTTCCGGTCTTTAACCACCGTCTTCATCTTCGACATATCGTCGAATCGGTTATTCAGAATGGGTATAAACCCGGCCTTCCCGAACAACCCGCGTATATTAAAACGAATGTTACACAAACACAGCATACGCCTCATTCCAATTCAGTAGCTACTAACCGTAAATCAACAAGAGAACAATTTCCCAAATATTAACCCCGAAGGCCGAAACCAACATCAGATCAATACCCAGGAAACCATTCTTCTTAGCTAACCTACAGCTAGTTTCTAAATTTCAATTCTTAGGGAAAGGTTCCCATTAATTTTATCCAAGATAAATTCTTTAAAATTTATCCTTTGATCTTCCTTTGGATGTCATTTCAAACCAAATTATGGTTTTCCAAACTAGTCGAGATTAGCGAACCACACCGAAGTAATTATTTATTTTATTTCCCAATCCCAACCTATTCATCCCACGAAGCAAAACTGGTAATACTCCATATCTAACACCACGGTGTTATCGGTAAAATTAATTACCATTTCACGTTCAAATCTAATTAAATATTTAACTATCGCTTTGGAGCAAAACTGGTGATACTCCATTCTCGCTCATTTTCTAAAGTTGATAATTTAAATTATCAATTCCCCATTTCAATCTAATTGCAGATTCATAAAAACTCCTTTTACTGGGTTAAAGAACTAGGTGTTATTTAAAACACAGTTCACGACAAACCCAAATCACATTCTATTTATTATCGGGTTAAAGAACTAGTGTTATTTAAAACACAGTTCACGATAAACCCATGAATCAATTCTGATTTAATTTAATTCAAATATATTAGGAATTCTGATTATTTAAAACCCCTTTTTAAATCTAATTTATTTATTTAAAAATAAATCGGGTTTTAAATTTAGTTCAAACTAGTTCATTTCGATAAAAATCTATTTTTATCTTTTCAAATATGGAGTTTTTCATCCCAAATTTTCCCAAATCATTTCTAATGATTTTACACAAATTATTGATATTTTTAATAATTTTATCAAGGCCCGTACAGTCGATTTCCATCAACGGCCATCGAACTGCACTTACAGCGACCTTTTTCGAATTTGATTTGGATGTATCTCCAAATCCAACCGTTAGATTTCAAATTTCTAACATTCGTTAGAAAGCTCTTTTCGATACGAACCCAACGGTTCCGGTTTTAGGAGAATCCGACGGTCGGATCTCCCGTAATGTACGTTTGAAATATATGGTCGAAATTCACGAACTGCCGCGGCGCGGCGCGTTCTATTCAGGCCATTATATTACATATATAATATATATTTCATCGATTTCTATTTAAAACGAATTATATAAATAGTTTTAAAATTCGTTTCAAAAGCAATTTCAACTTCCATTTCAATTCAAATCAAAATTGAATTCTTCTTTATAAATTCGTTTTAAAATTCATTTCTATTCAATTCAAATTTCAATTCAATTTGAATTCATTTCAATTCGCTTTCAATTCAATTTGAATTCGTTTTCAATTCAATTCATTTCGAAATCGTTTTCAATTCAATTCATTTCGAAATCGTTTTCAATTCAATTCATTTCGAAATCGTTTTCAATTCAATTCATTTCGAAATCATTTTCAATTCAATTCATTTCGAAATCGTTTTCGATTCAATTCATTTCGAAAACGTTTTCAATTCAATTCATTTCGAAATCGTTTTCAATTCAATTCATTCCGAAATCGTTTTCAATTCAATTCATTTCGAAATCGTTTTCAATTCAATTCATTTCGAAATCGTTTTCAATTCAATTCATTTCGAAATCGTTTTCAATTCAATTCATTTCGAAATCGTTTTCAATTCAATTCATTTCAAAATCGTTTTGAATTCAATTCATTTCGAAATCGTTTTGAATCGATATCAATATAGTTCACGTCAAAATGGCGTCAATCTAATCAACACGGCTTCATATATTCCTTTATTTTATTCAACAAATGAATATTTATTTTTGTCAACACACGACTAATCTCAACGAATGAGTACTGTCCACGTGTGACTATTTTTGTTAAATTATTTCGTTCAACACATGACTAATCTCAACGGATGAGTACAGTCAACACATGAACCTTTATTTTATAATATTCTTTATTTTCTAAATTGGAATGAGGCCCAATCAATTACCATATAAAGTTAATTATATGGATTTCATACAACAAATGTATATAATAGCAACGATAGATAATCAACCATCAACCAAAGTGCACTACACTGTATAAGCATCAAATATAGATATCTAACGCTTATAACAGCTTGTCAATCAATCGATCGACATATTTAATCAATCAGGATGAGTGAATTTCATATTTCATCCCAACACCCGTGTGGGGTTTCAAACAATCAAACAAATATTTTATTTGTGCAGTTGGGCGATGTGTAAAATTTATCGACCCAATCAATGTCCTTCAAATAGGTGTACATAAACAAACCGTCGGGTTTGTAAATGAATATTTTATTTTATTCACTTCACGTTAAAAGTTATATTTTTAACGACAAAACATTTTATTTTAACTTATGAATTTCTATTCAGTTCATTCTTTAAAAAAAATGATATTTTCTATTTTTCTAACTTATTTTAGAAAATTTCGGCGGCATAACGGCACGATACTAGAAACGGGACGAGGCCTAGCCTTATCCCCGGTCTAGTGAAGGCCCACACCATTCACACATCAATCAAATCAATTTCATTTCACCAAACAATTCAATCCAATCAATTAATCTAACTAATTTTTGCAATCAAACAAACAAGTCCATGGTCTGTGGACGATTGTGTCGGGTGCTACTAAGCACCGTCTGCATCCTAGTATATATATATAACTAGAAAATGAAATTGAAAGGTGAGAAATTCTCACAGATAGCTATCCAATCATTTTGACTCTTCTTTGATAGAAATCTTCATCGTTATCGCATCTTCGCCATCTTCGTTGCCCGTTATATTCCTAACTTTTCTATAACTTAAAAATCAGGCCTCTCTTTATATAAAAATCAAATTTTTATTCTATATACACATTAAAAATCAAATTTTTATTGCATTAAATTCCTAACTTTATAAATAAAAAAAAATCTTATCTTTCTGGTTTAAAAAAAAAACACTTCTTTATTGGTAAAAATCATAGCTTTTCTAATTAAAAGGTCCAAACTTTTCATCGAAGTAAATAAAGTATTGAAAGTAAAAGCTCACATTTTTAATCGAAGGAGGGGGTTCGCTGGCCCTATCTCGGATGAGGGGTGCTCGCTGAGGTGGCGCCGGAGTCGAGGGTGGTCGGGTGGTGTTGCATTGGCCGGTGGAGCAAGGTTTGGGGCTGTTTCTCCTTGGGATATCGGTTTCAGGAAGGGGAAAGGCGGATTCGCTGTTGCCGTTGACTAGAAGAGGAGGGGGACTCGTCTGACAGGCGGCGGCGGCGAAGTGGGCTCCCCATTGGCTGGCGACGGGCTTCCAGAAGGTTGGGGGTTCGTGATGTCTCGAATAGAAAAGGGGAGAGGGCGGAGAAGCGGGGAGCGGTCGGAGGTGAAAGGGAGGGGCTGGCGAGGGTAGCCGCAGGCGGCGACGGGCGCTGGATGGCCAGCGATGGCGGCTAGGGTTGAGGGTATCGTAATTTTGCTGAGTGACTTCGGGTATTGGGTTTGGAAGAAAGCAAGAGAAGGGGCTATATAAATTATTATATTTTATTAATTAATTGATCCCTTAAAGCAACCTTTGTTTTCGAACTCAAAATCGAACCCACCGACTGTCGTCCCTAGCTAATTACCCACATCCCGAACACAATGGTATATGCTGCGTAAGCCAATTCGATCGTTATGACCAGTTTCCGTTGAATTTAAAATATAAATCATTATATTCAATTTTAAATGTACATTTTAAATTACCAAGGCCACATACTGATTCAGAAAATTCCAGAAAAAAATATTTCTAGCTTCGTATTTACGATACGGTCCTATCGAAACTAATTTCGTCGAATTCTGATACCGTTAGAAAAATGGTGTGACGACCCGCAACCTCCCCGTAAAGGAAAGCGTCGGATAGTTCGAGAACAAACCACAGCAGAACGCATACAGAAGAACATTTCATTGTATATAACAACAATGCATCAGATTACAAGAATATACAGAGTATAAATGAATATTACACAGAAATATCAGAGATTTAAATTACATTTAAATACATAGCAGCGGAAAATAATACAATACACAACTAGAAGAGATATACGGATACAAAGCTTTCCGGATATCGTTCCAGCTGTAAACCAGGATCCTGTGAATATAAATCTGCAAAACCAAAACTACTAGCTGCCCGTGTCAAAAATAGGGGCACCCAGAGTTTAGGTTAAAACAATAAACTCCAGGTCAGTCATGTGACTGGTGTGAGAACTAAAACAGTTATTAATCTTTATTTCAAATCATTAGGTAAATCAAGGGACCACGCCGTATAACACGGAACGGGTTTCCTCCCAAGAATACCAGTGCATAAAACCAACAGCGCAATGCTAAATAAAGAAAAATGAAGCTGTTATAAGACCCAGGTCCCATCACACAATGCAACGCAGTCGAGGATAGGGTTTTCCCTTATAACAGCCAAAGAATGCTTGATACGTTTAAAACAAATCATTTGATACTATTATAAGTGCATAGTATATAAAACACTTCAAATCATAAGTATCAATCATAGGCGGCATGAGCGCCCCATCCCACTATGTCGCCATATATAGGATATACAATCAAAACCGCAAAGTCTCGTATTTGGAAATTGGGTTTCCATCTATGAACCGAGGCAAAAGATAGTCCTCAACCGATTCGAGACAATCTAGCCCATGTCTCAGGCAAGCGCGCAGGCAAGCCTTGGATCGTCAGGGCCGGTCCACACGGAGTGGATTATTATGCCTGAACAATACGTCTCCCCACCCTATGGGGTGTAAGTCTGGTCCGTCAGCCGACCAGAATGCATTCGGCCGAAACCGATATAACCGAGGCGCCTCGCAACAGCAACAACCACATAAGTCAAACTCGTCAGGGCGTGTAAAACCACTGACGCCACTTCTAGCTAGAAAGAAACGCATGCCCTCCCTGAGGTCCGTCTCCCGTTTTTGGTTCATACCGGGTGTGAAACACGCGAGGTAAACGTTACACAAAGCTACGCCACAAAGGCCGTGCTTTGATCATCACCACAAGACTTTGCTTTTCAACAGAAGCCTCGATCATTTGCATCTTAGCATGCCACACAGGCAAGCCATCCTATGCAACCGATATCAGTCACACAGAATGAAATCCGATGTCAGACACACAGTCCATTTACAAGTCCGTTCTGGGTCTGAACGAAACCGGAGGCACCTAGTACCCCGCATATCCATCGATCTCCAAGTACGTCTGGACGATCACTAACTGTTTCCATCTTCTTGGGTGTACAGCCCAATCAAGATCATCAGTTATCACCCAAACGACGTGAAGACTTCCGGTCTTCGACCATCGTCTTCATCTTCGACTTATCGTCGTATCAGTTATTCAGAATGGGATAAACCCGGTCTTTCCGAATAACTCGCGTATATATTATAAAAGTGTTACACAAACACAACATACGCCTCATTCCAATTCATTAGTCACTAACCGTAAATTAATCAAGAGAATAATTCCCCAAATATTAACCCCGAAGGCCGAAACCAACATCAGATCAATATCCAGAAAACCATTCTGCTTGGCTAACCGCCAGTTAGTTTCTAAATTTCACATTCAAATCTAATTAAAGATTTAACTATCGCCTGGAGCAAAACTGGTGATACTCCATTCTCGATCTTTTCAATCTAATTAAAGATTCATTAAAACTCCACTTAGTTTTAATCTGTGACTGGGTTAAAGAATCAGTGTCATTTAAAACACGGTTCACGATAAACCCAAAGTCACATCCCATTAATTATCGGGTTAAAGAACAAGTGTTATTTAAAACACTGTTCACGATAAACCCAAAAATCAATATCAATTCAATTCCAATTAAATATCATTTAATTGGTACACTTCATTAAATCTAAATAAAAAGATTTAATCTTTTCTCAACTGGGTTCAAGAACAGTGTTAGTGAAGACACCATTCACGACAAACCCAAATCACATTCGATATTCAATACAAGGCTCTGAATAGAAACTATATCGGCCTATATTCAATATCAAATTCTACGATTAACAAATGTCGTATTGGAAATAACGATATACATATATATCTTTCAAATTTCCATAACAACACCTGTAATATCACGAATTCCAACATCGAAATATTCCGAAGACAATTTCGATTCAAATCCACTCCAATGCAATCATTGGAAATTTTGGTTATTTTCAAAACCATTTCAAATTCAATTTATTTATTTAAAAATAAATAGAATTATAATTCTAGTTCAAAACTAGTTCATTTCGATAAAAATCTATTTTTATCTTTTCAAATATGGAGTTTTTCATCCCAAACTTTCACAAATCATTTCTTATGATTTTACACAAATTATTACTATTTTTAATAATTTTATCAAGGCCCGTACGGTCGATTTCCATTAACGGCCATCGAACTGCACTTACAGCGACCTTTTTCGAATTTGATTTGGACGTATCTCCAAATCCAACCGTTAGATTTCAAATTTCTAACATTCATTAGAAAGCTCTTTTCGATACGAACCCAACGGTTCCGGTTTTAGGAGAATCCGACGGTCGGATCTCCCGTAATGTCCGTTTGAAACAAATGATCGAAATTCGCGAACTGCCGCAGCGCGGCGCGTTCTATTCAGGCCATTATATTATATATATAATATATATAATATATATTTCGTCGATTACTATTTAAAACGAATTATATAAATGGTTTTAAATTCGTTTCAAAAGCAATTTCAACTTCCTTTTCAATTCAAATCAAAATTGAATTCTTCTTTATAAATTCGTTTCAAAATTCATTTCTATTCAATTCAAATTTCAATTCAATTTGAATTCATTTCAATTCGCTTTCAATTCCATTTGAATTCGTTTTCAATTCAATTCATTTCGAAATCGTTTTAAAATTCAATTCATTTCGAAATCGTTTTCAATTCAATTCATTTCGAAATCGTTTTCAATTCAATTCATTTCGAAATCGTTTTCAATTCAATTCATTTCGAAATCGTTTTCAATTCAATTTATTTCGAAATCGCTTTCAATTCAATTTGAATTCGTTTTCAATTCATTTCGAAATCGTTTTCAATTCAATTTATTTCGAAATCGTTTTCAATTCAATTCATTTCGAAATCGTTTTCAATTCAATTCATTTCGAAATCGTTTTCAATTCAATTCATTTCGAAATCGTTTTCAATTCAATTCATTTCAAAATATTCGATTTCGAAATCACGTTTCAATATTCATTTTAAAATGAATAAAATCGATATAAATATCGTTCACGTCAAAATGGCGTCAATCTAATCCTCACGGCTTCACATATTTCTATTTTCAAATATTCTATTTCAAATATTTCTATTTCAAATATTTCTATTTCAAATATTTCTATTTCAAATATTTCTATTTCAAATATTTCTATTTCAAATATTTCTATTTCAAATATTTCTATTTTTCTCGAAACTGGAATGAGGCCCAATCAATTACCATATAATGTTAATTATATGGATTTTCTACAACACATGTATATATCAACAACGATGAATAATCAACCATCAACCAAAGTGCACTACACTGTATAAGCATCAAATATAGACATTTAACGCTTATAGCAGCTTGTCAATCAATCGATCGACATATTTAATAAATCAGGATGAGTGAACTTCAAATTTCATCCTAACACCCGTGTGGGGTTTCAAACAATCAAACACATATTTTATTTGTGCAGTTAGGCGATGTGTAAAATTTATCGACCCAATCAACGTCATTCAAATAGGTGTACATAAACAAACCGTCTGGTTTGTAAATGAATATTTATTTATTCACATTCACGTTAAAAATTATATTTTTAACGATAACACATTTTATTTTAACATATGAATTTATATTCAGTTCATTCGTTAAATAAAATGCTAATTTTATTTTTCTAACTTATTTTAGAAAATTTCGGCGGCATAACGGCACGATACTAGAAACGGGACAAGGCCTAGCCTTATCCCCGGTCTAGTGAAGGCCCACGCCATTCACTCATCAATCAAATCAATTTCATTTTGCAAACCACAAAATTTGGAGTAAGGGTCTAACCTAGCCTTACTCCTTCGCCTTATAACGGCGCACGTCTACTCCTAACCAATTTATCGATTCGATTTTCCACACCACAAACCACATTCAAACCAATATCACAATCAATAACCAAACAGCCAAACAAACAAGTCCATGGTCTGTGGACGGGTGTCGGGTGCTACTAAGCACCGTCTGCATCCTAGTATATATATATAACTAGAAAATAAATTGAAAGGTGAGAAATTCTCACATATAGCTATCCTAGCTCCACGGCTCTTCATTTGCAGAAGTCTTCGTCGTTTCGCCTCTTTGTCACCTTCGTTGCTGCTTTCACTACATACGTAAAAATCGAATTTTTACTATGTTATTCAATATATAAAAATCGAATTTTTATTTCGATGTTCAATATATAAAAATCGAATTTTTATTTCAAAGTTCAATATATAAAAATCGAATTTTTATTTCAAAGTTCAATATATAAAAATCGAATTTTTATTTCAAAGTTCAATATATAAAAATCGAATTTTTATTTCAAAGTTCAATATATAAAAATCGAATTTTTATTTCAAAGTTCAATATATAAAAATCGAATTTTTATTTCAAAGTTCAATATATAAAAATCGAATTTTTATTTCAAAGTTCAATATATAAAAATCGAATTTTTATTTCAAAGTTCAATATATAAAAATCGAATTTTTATTTCAAAGTTCAATATATAAAAATCGAATTTTTAGTTCGAAGTTCAATATATAAAAATCGAATTTTTAGTTCGAAGTTCTATATATAAAAATCGAATTTTTACTTCAAAGTTCAGTATATAAAAATCATATTCTTATTTCGAAGTTCAATAGATAAAAATTCTATTTTTCTATCGATGTTCAACATATAAGAATTCTATTTTTCTATCGATGTTCAACATATAAGAATTCTATTTTTCTATCGAAGTTCGACATATGAAAATTCTATTTTTCTTCCTTGAAAAATCCTATCATCTCGTTTATAAAAATCAAAGCTTTTTTTTTTTTTTTTTTTTTTTTTTTAATCAATTCAGTTTTAATCTTTTAAAAATCAGTTTTTAAATTATGTTAAAAATCAGTTTTTAATACTCTTTAAAATTTACAGTTTTAAACTTTTTAAAATTTACAGTTTTAAACTAAAATCAATTTTCAGTTTTAACCTAAAACCAATTTTCAGTTTTTATCTAAAATCAGTTTTCAGTTTTTTTTTGTTTTTTAAAAAATCCTATTTAATTTTAAACTCTAAAATAAAAATAAAATAAAAGTAAAAATAGGAATGCTTACCGTATGCGAAGAGGGGGAGGCCATCGGCTTCGTCGAGGGGGGGGGGGCATCGGCTTCGTCGAGGGGGGGGCCATCGGCTTCGTCGAGGGGGGGGCTTGGATTCGCGACTGGGGTCTCGCGATTGGAGATGGGGGGTTTCGGGACTGGAGGGAGAAGGCGGAGAGAGGAGGAGAGAAGCGGCGGTGGAAGAGGAAGCTGAGGAGGGAGTTGCGGCGAGCAGCGGTGGTGGTGGAAGGCTGGAGGAGGAGCGCGATTTTCTTCATCTTTTTTTTTTTTTTTTTATTTTGTTTTAGATCTGAACGGATTTCTAACGGGGGGGGGGGGGGGGCCTGGAGTATAAAGGGGAGAAGATAATAATATTTTTTTTTTATTATTATTTAATTATTAAAAAGTTGACTTTTACATATGACCTCGAAACGAGGCCCACCGCCTGCCGTCCATAGCGTATTACCCCCATTCCGAACACAATGGGATATGTATCACAAGCTGATTCTATCGTTGCAATCAGTTTCCATTGAATTTACATTTAAATCTTTATATTGAATTTTAAACGCACATTTCAAATTACCGGGGTCACATACTAACTAGAAAAATTCCAGAAAAATATTTTCTAGCTTCGTATTGACGATACGGTCCTAACAAAACTAATTTCGTCGAATTCTGAGACCGTCTGAAAAATGGCCATTTTCCAGTCGATTAAAATCAACTGAAACTGGTCAAACGCGTTTTCCTTTGCCACGCTCACATATTGATTCGAAAAATTATGAAATTTGAAACCTAGCAATAACTTAACACCACGGACCCAACAAAACTGGTTTCGTCGAAATCCGAGGTCATTTGCAAAATTGCTATTTTTAAGGGCCTTATATATATATAAATTCCACAGCGACTATTTCTAATTTTAAACTGGACATATCTTATCATTTCTAAGATGAAATCTCAGTTTGTTAACTTCGTTACAAAGATATAGTTATACAGATTCAAATATTTCTTGTTTCGTTCAATTCTGACTTATATTGAATTCTGTATATTCATTTGAAATTAGAAATCGAATTTTCGAACTACCGCGCCATTTTCAATTCCATTTATAATTATATATAATTATATATATTCTAACGACGACGCGTATAAATATATACGTCGAATTATATTCAAAATAAATTTTCGTCGATATTATTTAAAATAATTCATTTTAAATAATCAAAATTCGCTAAAATGGCCAAAATAAAAATTTTAAACTGGCCCAGATTTTCCGGGTTGTTACAATCTCCCCCACTTAAAACTTTTCGTCCCCGAAAAGGAACAAAGTCGAAAGTGGTTTGATTAATTAACTCTACGTTCGATCTGGCTTCCATTCTCCAACTTTTCAGTTTCTGAGAATTTTCAAAATTTCAAAAATTTGGCTAACACCCTAAATTTTTGAAAAATTTCGCCATAACCTCCCCTGCAATGGGAGCATCGGGGAATTTCAAATAGCTTCCCCGGTCCTTCAGATCTCAAAAAGAAAAAGAAAAAGCCAAGCGGCTAGCCAATAGGCTCACAAAATCATCATCACCCAAACAAAACAGGAAATTATGTAGTAAACATGTACCTATTTGTCGGGCAAACAAATTTTATTCTCTGCTCTAGCCTCCTTGCTATGACCTGTTCAATGATATACATGTATATGCAAGCAAATGCGACCAATTTTCAATATAATCCAATATTTGATGCTATTAGGCAAAATGGTTCAAAATTAGCAAACAAATAGGCAAACAACACAAACATCAATCAATTAGTGAATTAGAGTTTCAAATTCATAATTTTAATACATATACAAAAATCATGTTCTTGATGCCAATTCACAACAATAAGCCCTATCTAATTTTGGTTCTCACACCAGTCTAATGGAAATATATAGATATCACACCTTCGTCACACGAATATAAATTCTGACGATGAGTACTCAACCATCAGAATCATCTTCGGGCCACTAGAGTATGATTCTATATCTATCCAATATATTAAAACTTCGAATACACGCGGATCAGACGTATACGCAAAATCTTTATATACTGGACTGTCCAACTCAATATAAATAGGTAATCAGATACGAATAATTGATTTTAAATTTTCAAAACAAAGAATGTTTTCATTTGAAAAATATACTCTTCACACTCGTTCTAGGATACTACTGATCCCATCTCTAACGAGTCATTCCCATTGGATTTTACTAACCCAATATCTGATGAATTCTTTCGTATGGTTCTAATGTGCCTTGTTCTCTGCTTTGTAAACCAAAGCTCTGATACCAAATGTGACGACCCGCAACCTCCCCGTAAAGGAAAGCGTCGGATAGTTCGAGAACAAACCACAGCAGAACGCATACAGAAGAACATTTCATTGTATATAACAACAATGCATCAGATTACAAGAATATACAGAGTATAAATGAATATTACACAGAAATATCAGAGATTTAAATTACATTTAAATACATAGCAGCGGAAAATAATACAATACACAACTAGAAGAGATATACGGATACAAAGCTTTCCGGATATCGTTCCAGCTGTAAACCAGGATCCTGTGAATATAAATCTGCAAAACCAAAACTACTAGCTGCCCGTGTCAAAAATAGGGGCACCCAGAGTTTAGGTTAAAACAATAAACTCCAGGTCAGTCATGTGACTGGTGTGAGAACTAAAACAGTTATTAATCTTTATTTCAAATCATTAGGTAAATCAAGGGACCACGCCGTATAACACGGAACGGGTTTCCTCCCAAGAATACCAGTGCATAAAACCAACAGCGCAATGCTAAATAAAGAAAAATGAAGCTGTTATAAGACCCAGGTCCCATCACACAATGCAACGCAGTCGAGGATAGGGTTTTCCCTTATAACAGCCAAAGAATGCTTGATACGTTTAAAACAAATCATTTGATACTATTATAAGTGCATAGTATATAAAACACTTCAAATCATAAGTATCAATCATAGGCGGCATGAGCGCCCCATCCCACTATGTCGCCATATATAGGATATACAATCAAAACCGCAAAGTCTCGTATTTGGAAATTGGGTTTCCATCTATGAACCGAGGCAAAAGATAGTCCTCAACCGATTCGAGACAATCTAGCCCATGTCTCAGGCAAGCGCGCAGGCAAGCCTTGGATCGTCAGGGCCGGTCCACACGGAGTGGATTATTATGCCTGAACAATACGTCTCCCCACCCTATGGGGTGTAAGTCTGGTCCGTCAGCCGACCAGAATGCATTCGGCCGAAACCGATATAACCGAGGCGCCTCGCAACAGCAACAACCACATAAGTCAAACTCGTCAGGGCGTGTAAAACCACTGACGCCACTTCTAGCTAGAAAGAAACGCATGCCCTCCCTGAGGTCCGTCTCCCGTTTTTGGTTCATACCGGGTGTGAAACACGCGAGGTAAACGTTACACAAAGCTACGCCACAAAGGCCGTGCTTTGATCATCACCACAAGACTTTGCTTTTCAACAGAAGCCTCGATCATTTGCATCTTAGCATGCCACACAGGCAAGCCATCCTATGCAACCGATATCAGTCACACAGAATGAAATCCGATGTCAGACACACAGTCCATTTACAAGTCCGTTCTGGGTCTGAACGAAACCGGAGGCACCTAGTACCCCGCATATCCATCGATCTCCAAGTACGTCTGGACGATCACTAACTGTTTCCATCTTCTTGGGTGTACAGCCCAATCAAGATCATCAGTTATCACCCAAACGACGTGAAGACTTCCGGTCTTCGACCATCGTCTTCATCTTCGACTTATCGTCGTATCAGTTATTCAGAATGGGATAAACCCGGTCTTTCCGAATAACTCGCGTATATATTATAAAAGTGTTACACAAACACAACATACGCCTCATTCCAATTCATTAGTCACTAACCGTAAATTAATCAAGAGAATAATTCCCCAAATATTAACCCCGAAGGCCGAAACCAACATCAGATCAATATCCAGAAAACCATTCTGCTTGGCTAACCGCCAGTTAGTTTCTAAATTTCACATTCAAATCTAATTAAAGATTTAACTATCGCCTGGAGCAAAACTGGTGATACTCCATTCTCGATCTTTTCAATCTAATTAAAGATTCATTAAAACTCCACTTAGTTTTAATCTGTGACTGGGTTAAAGAATCAGTGTCATTTAAAACACGGTTCACGATAAACCCAAAGTCACATCCCATTAATTATCGGGTTAAAGAACAAGTGTTATTTAAAACACTGTTCACGATAAACCCAAAAATCAATATCAATTCAATTCCAATTAAATATCATTTAATTGGTACACTTCATTAAATCTAAATAAAAAGATTTAATCTTTTCTCAACTGGGTTCAAGAACAGTGTTAGTGAAGACACCATTCACGACAAACCCAAATCACATTCGATATTCAATACAAGGCTCTGAATAGAAACTATATCGGCCTATATTCAATATCAAATTCTACGATTAACAAATGTCGTATTGGAAATAACGATATACATATATATCTTTCAAATTTCCATAACAACACCTGTAATATCACGAATTCCAACATCGAAATATTCCGAAGACAATTTCGATTCAAATCCACTCCAATGCAATCATTGGAAATTTTGGTTATTTTCAAAACCATTTCAAATTCAATTTATTTATTTAAAAATAAATAGAATTATAATTCTAGTTCAAAACTAGTTCATTTCGATAAAAATCTATTTTTATCTTTTCAAATATGGAGTTTTTCATCCCAAACTTTCACAAATCATTTCTTATGATTTTACACAAATTATTACTATTTTTAATAATTTTATCAAGGCCCGTACGGTCGATTTCCATTAACGGCCATCGAACTGCACTTACAGCGACCTTTTTCGAATTTGATTTGGACGTATCTCCAAATCCAACCGTTAGATTTCAAATTTCTAACATTCATTAGAAAGCTCTTTTCGATACGAACCCAACGGTTCCGGTTTTAGGAGAATCCGACGGTCGGATCTCCCGTAATGTCCGTTTGAAACAAATGATCGAAATTCGCGAACTGCCGCAGCGCGGCGCGTTCTATTCAGGCCATTATATTATATATATAATATATATAATATATATTTCGTCGATTACTATTTAAAACGAATTATATAAATGGTTTTAAATTCGTTTCAAAAGCAATTTCAACTTCCTTTTCAATTCAAATCAAAATTGAATTCTTCTTTATAAATTCGTTTCAAAATTCATTTCTATTCAATTCAAATTTCAATTCAATTTGAATTCATTTCAATTCGCTTTCAATTCCATTTGAATTCGTTTTCAATTCAATTCATTTCGAAATCGTTTTAAAATTCAATTCATTTCGAAATCGTTTTCAATTCAATTCATTTCGAAATCGTTTTCAATTCAATTCATTTCGAAATCGTTTTCAATTCAATTCATTTCGAAATCGTTTTCAATTCAATTTATTTCGAAATCGCTTTCAATTCAATTTGAATTCGTTTTCAATTCATTTCGAAATCGTTTTCAATTCAATTTATTTCGAAATCGTTTTCAATTCAATTCATTTCGAAATCGTTTTCAATTCAATTCATTTCGAAATCGTTTTCAATTCAATTCATTTCGAAATCGTTTTCAATTCAATTCATTTCAAAATATTCGATTTCGAAATCACGTTTCAATATTCATTTTAAAATGAATAAAATCGATATAAATATCGTTCACGTCAAAATGGCGTCAATCTAATCCTCACGGCTTCACATATTTCTATTTTCAAATATTCTATTTCAAATATTTCTATTTCAAATATTTCTATTTCAAATATTTCTATTTCAAATATTTCTATTTCAAATATTTCTATTTCAAATATTTCTATTTCAAATATTTCTATTTTTCTCGAAACTGGAATGAGGCCCAATCAATTACCATATAATGTTAATTATATGGATTTTCTACAACACATGTATATATCAACAACGATGAATAATCAACCATCAACCAAAGTGCACTACACTGTATAAGCATCAAATATAGACATTTAACGCTTATAGCAGCTTGTCAATCAATCGATCGACATATTTAATAAATCAGGATGAGTGAACTTCAAATTTCATCCTAACACCCGTGTGGGGTTTCAAACAATCAAACACATATTTTATTTGTGCAGTTAGGCGATGTGTAAAATTTATCGACCCAATCAACGTCATTCAAATAGGTGTACATAAACAAACCGTCTGGTTTGTAAATGAATATTTATTTATTCACATTCACGTTAAAAATTATATTTTTAACGATAACACATTTTATTTTAACATATGAATTTATATTCAGTTCATTCGTTAAATAAAATGCTAATTTTATTTTTCTAACTTATTTTAGAAAATTTCGGCGGCATAACGGCACGATACTAGAAACGGGACAAGGCCTAGCCTTATCCCCGGTCTAGTGAAGGCCCACGCCATTCACTCATCAATCAAATCAATTTCATTTTGCAAACCACAAAATTTGGAGTAAGGGTCTAACCTAGCCTTACTCCTTCGCCTTATAACGGCGCACGTCTACTCCTAACCAATTTATCGATTCGATTTTCCACACCACAAACCACATTCAAACCAATATCACAATCAATAACCAAACAGCCAAACAAACAAGTCCATGGTCTGTGGACGGGTGTCGGGTGCTACTAAGCACCGTCTGCATCCTAGTATATATATATAACTAGAAAATAAATTGAAAGGTGAGAAATTCTCACATATAGCTATCCTAGCTCCACGGCTCTTCATTTGCAGAAGTCTTCGTCGTTTCGCCTCTTTGTCACCTTCGTTGCTGCTTTCACTACATACGTAAAAATCGAATTTTTACTATGTTATTCAATATATAAAAATCGAATTTTTATTTCGATGTTCAATATATAAAAATCGAATTTTTATTTCAAAGTTCAATATATAAAAATCGAATTTTTATTTCAAAGTTCAATATATAAAAATCGAATTTTTATTTCAAAGTTCAATATATAAAAATCGAATTTTTATTTCAAAGTTCAATATATAAAAATCGAATTTTTATTTCAAAGTTCAATATATAAAAATCGAATTTTTATTTCAAAGTTCAATATATAAAAATCGAATTTTTATTTCAAAGTTCAATATATAAAAATCGAATTTTTATTTCAAAGTTCAATATATAAAAATCGAATTTTTATTTCAAAGTTCAATATATAAAAATCGAATTTTTAGTTCGAAGTTCAATATATAAAAATCGAATTTTTAGTTCGAAGTTCTATATATAAAAATCGAATTTTTACTTCAAAGTTCAGTATATAAAAATCATATTCTTATTTCGAAGTTCAATAGATAAAAATTCTATTTTTCTATCGATGTTCAACATATAAGAATTCTATTTTTCTATCGATGTTCAACATATAAGAATTCTATTTTTCTATCGAAGTTCGACATATGAAAATTCTATTTTTCTTCCTTGAAAAATCCTATCATCTCGTTTATAAAAATCAAAGCTTTTTTTTTTTTTTTTTTTTTTTTTTTAATCAATTCAGTTTTAATCTTTTAAAAATCAGTTTTTAAATTATGTTAAAAATCAGTTTTTAATACTCTTTAAAATTTACAGTTTTAAACTTTTTAAAATTTACAGTTTTAAACTAAAATCAATTTTCAGTTTTAACCTAAAACCAATTTTCAGTTTTTATCTAAAATCAGTTTTCAGTTTTTTTTTGTTTTTTAAAAAATCCTATTTAATTTTAAACTCTAAAATAAAAATAAAATAAAAGTAAAAATAGGAATGCTTACCGTATGCGAAGAGGGGGAGGCCATCGGCTTCGTCGAGGGGGGGGGGGCATCGGCTTCGTCGAGGGGGGGGCCATCGGCTTCGTCGAGGGGGGGGGCTTGGATTCGCGACTGGGGTCTCGCGATTGGAGATGGGGGGTTTCGGGACTGGAGGGAGAAGGCGGAGAGAGGAGGAGAGAAGCGGCGGTGGAAGAGGAAGCTGAGGAGGGAGTTGCGGCGAGCAGCGGTGGTGGTGGAAGGCTGGAGGAGGAGCGCGATTTTCTTCATCTTTTTTTTTTTTTTTTTATTTTGTTTTAGATCTGAACGGATTTCTAACGGGGGGGGGGGGCCTGGAGTATAAAGGGGAGAAGATAATAATATTTTTTTTTTATTATTATTTAATTATTAAAAAGTTGACTTTTACATATGACCTCGAAACGAGGCCCACCGCCTGCCGTCCATAGCGTATTACCCCCATTCCGAACACAATGGGATATGTATCACAAGCTGATTCTATCGTTGCAATCAGTTTCCATTGAATTTACATTTAAATCTTTATATTGAATTTTAAACGCACATTTCAAATTACCGGGGTCACATACTAACTAGAAAAATTCCAGAAAAATATTTTCTAGCTTCGTATTGACGATACGGTCCTAACAAAACTAATTTCGTCGAATTCTGAGACCGTCTGAAAAATGGCCATTTTCCAGTCGATTAAAATCAACTGAAACTGGTCAAACGCGTTTTCCTTTGCCACGCTCACATATTGATTCGAAAAATTATGAAATTTGAAACCTAGCAATAACTTAACACCACGGACCCAACAAAACTGGTTTCGTCGAAATCCGAGGTCATTTGCAAAATTGCTATTTTTAAGGGCCTTATATATATATAAATTCCACAGCGACTATTTCTAATTTTAAACTGGACATATCTTATCATTTCTAAGATGAAATCTCAGTTTGTTAACTTCGTTACAAAGATATAGTTATACAGATTCAAATATTTCTTGTTTCGTTCAATTCTGACTTATATTGAATTCTGTATATTCATTTGAAATTAGAAATCGAATTTTCGAACTACCGCGCCATTTTCAATTCCATTTATAATTATATATAATTATATATATTCTAACGACGACGCGTATAAATATATACGTCGAATTATATTCAAAATAAATTTTCGTCGATATTATTTAAAATAATTCATTTTAAATAATCAAAATTCGCTAAAATGGCCAAAATAAAAATTTTAAACTGGCCCAGATTTTCCGGGTTGTTACAAATGGCCATTTTCCAGTCGATTAAAATCAACTGAAACTGGTCAAACGCGTTTTCTTTTGCCACGCTCACATATTGAATCGAAAAATTATGAAATTTGGAATCTAGCAATAATTTGACATCACGGACCCAACAAAAGTGGTTTCGTTGAAATCCGAGGTCATTTGCAAAATTTCCTTTTTCAAGGGCCTGAATTCCATAGCGACTATTCAGAATTTTCAGCTGGACATATCTTTTGATTCCCGCTATGAAATTCCAATTTTTCGGATTCGTTGGAAAGATAGTCACCATTAGATCCCATTATTTTTGGTTTCACTAAAATCTGGATTGTGTTGCACCCGGTACATTCAATTGAAGTTTGAAATCGAATTATCGAACTACCGCGCCATTTTCAATTCCTTTTATAATTATTTATAATTATTTATATTCTAACGACGACGTATATAATATATACGTTCGAATTCCATTCCAAACATTTTTCTCGTCGATATTATTTAAAATAATCTATTTTAAATAATCAAAATTCGCTAAAATCGCCAAAATAAAAATTTTAAACTGGCCCAGATTTTCCGGGTTGTTACAATCTCCCCCACTTAAAACTTTTCGTCCCCGAAAAGGAACAAAGTCGAAAGTGGTTTGATTAATCAACTCTACGTTCGATCTGGCTTCCATTCTCCAACTTTTCAGTTTCTGAGAATTTTCAAATTTTCAAAAATTTGGCTAACACCCTAAATTTTCGAAAAATTTCGCCATAACCTCCCCTACACCGGGAGCATCGGGGAATTTCAAATAGCTTCCCCGGTCCTTCAGATCTCAAAAAGAAAAAGAAAAAGCCAAGCGGCTAGCCAATAGGCTCATAAAATCATCATCACCCAAACAAAACAGTAAATTATGTAGTAAACATGTACCTATTTGTCGGGCAAACAAATTTTATTCTCTGCTCTAGCCTCCTTGCTATGACCTGTTCAATGTAAGTACATGTATATGCAAGAAAATGCGACCAATTTCCAATACAATTCAATATTTGATCAAATTGGCTATATAATACAAATTTTAATAATTCAACCAATAATCAACAACACAACCATCAATCAATTAGTTGATTAGATTTTGAAATTCATAACTTTGATACATAGTCAAAAATCAGATTTTTGAGGCCAAATCACAACAGTAAATCCTATACAGCTTTGGTTCTCACACCTGTCAATAGGAAATATATAGAAATCTCCCTTTCGTCACTCGAACATAAGTTCTGATGATGATGCATCAATCATCAGAGTTCTCTCCGGGCGACTTAGAAGGTGATTCTATATCTACCCAGTATATCAAAACTTCGAATACACGCGGATCAGACGTATACGCAAAATCTATATATACTGGATTGTCCAAATTCATTAAAATAAATAATCAAATACGAATAGTTGATTTAAATTTTCAATTTTTTTTTTCATTTTTAAAAATATACTCTTCACACTCGTTTAGGATACTACTGATCCCATCTCTAACGAGTCATTCCATTGGATATTGCTAATCCAATATCTGATGAATTCTTTCGTATGGTTCTAACGTGTCTTGTTCTCTGAGCTTTGTAAACCAAAGCTCTGATACCAACTGTGAAGACCCGTAACTTCCCCATAAAAGAAAGTGTCGGATAGTTCGAGAACAAGCCACAACAGAACGCAGACAGAAGAACATTTCATTGTATATTACAACAATGCACCAGAATACAAGAATATACAGAGTATAAATGAATAAATATTACACAGAAATATCAGAGATTTAAATTACACTTTAAATACATCGCAGCGGAAAATAATACAATACACAACTAGAAGAGATATACGGATACAAAGCTTTCCGGATATCATTCCAGCTGTAAACCAGGATCCTGTGAATATAAATCTGCAAAACCAAAACTACTAGCTGCCCGTGTCAAAATAAGGGCACCCATAGTTTAGGTTAAAACAATAAACTCCAGGTCAGTCATGGGACTGGTGTGAGAACTAAAACAGTTATTAATCTTTATTTTTAAAGTTAGGTAAATCAAGGGACCATGCCGTATAACACGGAACGGGTTTTCTCCCAAGAACACCAGTGCTTAAAACAACAACGCAATGCTAATTAAAGAAAAATGAAGCTATTATAAGACCCAGGTCCCATCACACAATGCAACGCAAGCCGGAGGATAGGGTTTTTACCTTATAATAGCCAAGAATGCTTGATACGTTTAAAACAAATCATTTGATACTTTTATAAGTGCATATTGTATAAAATATCTTCAAATCATAAGTATCAATCATAGACGGCATAAGTGCCCCATCCCACTATGTCGCCATACTAGGCTCTACAAATAAATCCTGAATACACGTATTGGAAATTGGATTTCCATCATGGTGGCTCCTGATTCGAAAGATCGATCGCGTAATGCAATTCACCACGGCTTACGTCCCAACAAGAGAACACCGTCTGCATCCGCACATTTGGGACCAGAGTACCACCGCGGCTTACGTCCCAGCGAGAGAAAACACTGCTTACTCTATATATCCCTGAGCACTAGGCTCATCTCGGTCGACCGAATCCACGACACCACTAAGGTGCCCATCCACGAAAAAAGCATACTGATCAAACCATCAGTTTACCACCATACCGGGGTGTGAGGCTCGCGGATCAACGCTATACACAAAGCCATGCTATATCAGCTGCGCTTTGATCATCAACCACCAAACTTTGCTTTTCAACAAAAGTCTGGATCACTGCATCTCAGCATGCCACACTATCAATCCATATCGTACCACTGATTTCTGCCAATATATAACCTCTGAGCTCATATGTCTCAGAGAAGGGCATTTAGCAAGAGAATAAATTCTCCGCCGCCAAACAGATATATATTTAGCAGAGATCAACAAATACAATATAAAGGAATACAATGTCAGACACACCATCCATTTACAAGTCCATTCTGGGTCTGAACGAAACCAGAGGCACTTTCCTCGCATATCCATCCATCTCCAAGTACGTCTGGACGACCACCAACTATTTCCATCCTCTTGGGTGTACAGCCCAATCAGGATCGTCAGTAATTATCCGAACGATGTGAAGACTTCCGGTCTTTAACCACCGTCTTCATCTTCGACATATCGTCGAATCGGTTATTCAGAATGGGTATAAACCCGGCCTTCCCGAACAACCCGCGTATATTAAAACGAATGTTACACAAACACAGCATACGCCTCATTCCAATTCAGTAGCTACTAACCGTAAATCAACAAGAGAACAATTTCCCAAATATTAACCCCGAAGGCCGAAACCAACATCAGATCAATACCCAGGAAACCATTCTTCTTAGCTAACCTACAGCTAGTTTCTAAATTTCAATTGTAACACCCCGTAATTCTGCGACATTAAGATTCTCAAATTAAAGTATAATTAATTTTTAAAAGAAAAATTAAAAGAAAAAGATCCATGCAGTTGTTTAATTTAAGTATTGTAACTAACATGAAAAAGAGAAGTAAGGAGAGAACAATAATTATTATTGTTCTAAGACTTATTAACAAAAGCCTCTGTAGCTCAGTTGGTTAAGGCATTGGATTTGTAGCATGGAGGTCGGGGGTTCGAACCCCGGCGGCGGCATAATTTTTTATCTTTGTTTTAGAGAGGGCCAACTGAACATGCAAATATATGTACGTATACAAATTCAAAATTTGAAAGGATAAGAACGTACATATAAGGAAATAAAGAAAATATATATATATACATATGAGAAATATAAATATATATATATATACAAAAATATATGTATACGAAAGATAAAATTCAAGATAAGGCTACAGCCAATGAAATATGGCAACATCATTTGAATTTTGAAAATAAAATGAAAGTTGTGCGTATATATATACGCGTAAAATGGTCGTTAGAGGAATTGTATACATATAAGAATATTTCATGTGAATAAAACAGTTAAATAAATTCCAGAAATTCAAAAGTTTGAAAATCAAACTTTTACGCCAAAATAGCTTGTGGGACCCAATGCTGACTCACCACTGCGTGTATGATAAGGTTTGGCTAGATTCATCTACGTACCTGGACTATTTTCTTAACTAGGTTCAATGCTGACTCAGCGCTGCGTGTACGATAAGGTCTTGAGCAGCTATATAAACAGCCCTAGTCTTCATTCTCTTTGCACCAATTCTCTTCTATCCTTATGCTGCTAAGATTCATGGCTTCTTCCCCTCCTCTAAATTTTCTTAAATAAATAAAATAAAATATGATTCAAGACGAGGAGATGCTGCTAAAAGACTTTTAAGGAGGGATTCAAATCAAAGTTTCAAGTGAAGAATTCAAAGGCTAGCTCAAACAAGTTTCAAGCAACGACGCACGAATCATAGCCACGCTTTCCTTCTTTTCTAGATCTATTTTCTGTAAGTTGGTTATTTCTAGATCTGAATATTTTGTTTTATTTGTGACATGAAATTAAAGGAATAAAGGAATATGCCAAATCTCTCTCTCTCTCTCTCTTCGAATCTATGTTTATACTCTTGGGCTGAATTAAGAACTGTTATGATTCGAGGATAAATAAGACTGTAACCGTGACTATGACTATAGAACTGTGGCCTTTGAAAGCATATGCCTTTGGACTATGACATAAGCCTTTGATTTTGGGACATATAAACATTGCCTATGACAATGACTTAGGACTATGGGAATTATTTTCCCTTTTGGACTATGAACATCGCCTATATTGCCTATGACCATGGACATTACTTATGACTAAGAACATAAGCCTTTGAATTGGACATAAACTATTGCTTATGACATAATGAGGACAATTGTGATTTTGACACCCATGATTCATGATTAGGAAAATATTGCTTTAGTTTGGTGATTGTGAAATTGGGTCTAAACCCAATTATTTATTCTACTTGTTCCTTGGTTTTTTCTTTGGTTTTAAGACAGTGGGAATTTACCTATTAAGTTAGGTCTACCCACGTTCTTGAACCTATTTTGCCCATTCTTTGGTTTTAAGACAGTGGGAATTTACCTATTTAGTTAGGTCTACCCATATTCTTGAACCTACATTGTTATCCAAACATTTTTATGCCAATTATTCCTTCTTGTCATTTTGATTCATTCCCTTTTTATCTACGAATCTAGATTTATTTATAATCTAGGTTGAATCACGATTATTCGAACGGTGGGAATGCGATTTGGGGAAAAACATGGAAATGAATATGAACGTAATTGTAAACTGGGAAATTGGCATAATTTGGAATATGTATTATGACATGCATATTAAAATGAAAACGGGGAAATTTGACATGGATTAGGGAATATGTGATTTTGACATATTAAATTTAGCGTTAGTAAGTATGCTAAATTTTAGGCATAAAATGTAAACTAGAAAAATAATTCTAGTTTTGCCATAAATTGTGAATTAGGATGTTAAACCAAGATTGGGTTAATTAAGGTTGATTTGGAATAAGTATATTAGCACAATTTTGAATTTATTCATAATTGTGAGCAATTGTCATGTTTAGAATAAATTATGGTTAGCGACACTAAACTTGGTATAATTTACATACCAAAAAGTATAAATATGATAAATAAGAGAGAATGGGCCATAATAATAAATGTGACAATGTACATTAAAAGAGTAGTAATGAAATCAGTAAATTAGGAGTAATTTACTTATAGAATTCGTCATAAATGTTAAATTGTTCATTTACCACAAAATATGTAACTTGGTTAAATTTTGGCCATAAATTATAAACTAGGATATTTAATCTAGTTTCGGCAATGAAATAGGAAATGGCCTAAACTGCATGTTGGGTTAGGACTTGGGCCTAGAATATAAGTATACTAGTAGGCTTGACAAATAAATATAGGCCAAATTTGTCTAAAAAGGGGAAATGGGCTTTTGAAATAAATTGTTAACAATTTATAAACAAAAGAAAAGTATTTTGATAACACCCCTTTTTATAACACATAGACCAGAAGGTTCTAGGGTGACAGAGAGGATAGTGTCTAGGCTTGGGTTTGGAAAATACAAGTTTCCTGCCCTCCCTGGCTATCCCTAACTGATCCGAAGGACAGGATGGTTGTTTTCAAAACAAGATTTGGAAATTAATCAAAAACCCTTTGAACTTAGAAAACATGAATATGCCTAACCCGAGGTTAGACCGAGTTGCGGTGTAAACCTGCCCGGAACCGACCGGCACATCCAGTAACCGCAACAATATCTGTCTAATGTGAGAGGTTGCGGCTTTAATTTATTAATTAAAGCTAAAATGGGAAGGTTAAGGAACACTTAACCAACTTAGCACAGTTAAAGCTAGAATGGGAGGGTTAAGTCCATGGGAATACTTAGCCAAATTAACATGTTGACTAGACTAGAAGGTGGGGTTAAGTAAAGTTAATACACTTAGCCAATTTAACATGTTAATTAGACTAGAGGTTGGGGTTAAGTAATACACTTAGCCAAATTAATATGTTAGCTGGACTAGACCATAGGGTTAAGTAAACTTGAATGCTTAACCATCAGAATATGATAAATGAATAGGGTTAAGTAAAAAGCATAAAGGGATAACACTTAACCAGTGTAATAGGATAAGGGAAGAGGGTTAAGATAGCTTCAATCGACTAAAGACACTTAACCAACCCAACCTGGCGAGAAAGAAAACTAAATAGTAAACCTCAGTTGAAAAAGGGACTAAGTAGTAAAACTTAGTTAAGAAAACAAGGAATTTGGAAACTAAGTGGTAAACCTTAGTTAGTAGAACTAAGTAGTAATTCTTAGTATAACACGAAGGAGCGGACATCCATCTGGTTTTAAGAAGGCTCCAACGAATTGGGTTACGAAGCCCGAGGCTTCGAGGGGACGTGAGGGTACCCTTGGTATCCCTCTGTGAGGCTGCAGATGATCATCCTGGGCTCACAGAGGTTAAGGTCTGCGTTAGAAGAACCGAGGGTATGCCTTGGTTGCAATATATATATGTGGCAACCTAAAGACTAGGATGGACCAGCGTGATTCGGCGAGAAGACGGTAGCCCTGTGATAGCAACTCGTCGTCTACCATCCATCTTGAGTCAATCGAGATACGTGAAGCGGAAAGGCGGAGAACTCCAAAAGACCATATACTTGCTATCTAGTTATGGTTGCGGATGGCCATAGGATAGTGGGGCACCGGGGGCCGGCGTATAGTTCTCATTTTACAAGGTGTGCCTTTCATTAGTTGAGGGAGGGGTCAAGTGGGACCATAGCCACTGGAATAAAAACAGACCTTAGCATCTGCATCGGCAGATATCCGAAAGCTCCCGACCGAGTTCTGTATTCCTTGATTTGCCCTGTCACAGGACTCGGATCGCACATTACAGGACATGTGCATCTAGACAAGCGATAACGATTCGCGATACATGCGTGGGGAAGCCTAGGAGCATATACCACTCTAGGTAGTGTGTCCTAGACTTGGGGGCATTGTTCGACAGGTAGCGTAATCCCTAGTTGGACTAGGTAGCATAAACCCTGAACTCGAAAAGCGTTCAGCAGATAGCGTAAAACTATAGTTAAATCTAAGAAGCACTTGATAGAAAACCCTAGACTAGATCTAGGTAATAAATAATAAATGTATGCCTGAAGACAATGGAAACTACAGGGGTTGGGATCACGTTATCGTTACTAGTTGAACACTAGTTAGGTGGTGCAGAGATATAGAAACTAGTATAACAAGGAAATAGCGAAGCTGCGAAAGTATTAGAGCGTATCCAGTCATCTTAGCATATCTTGTGACTACCTTGTCTAATCTTGTTGACCTTATCGTCATGGTGTAATCTTGTATTCAGTTAATTCATGTCGTTTTGTTTTTCCATATTCACATGCTAGAAGTTACTGAACTTACTCAGGCTTTATGTCTGACTCTGTTTTTCTTTCGTCTTCTTTTCTTCCGTTTCCCCCCCCCAGGTAGTTGAGGAGGGAATAGTATAACTCAGGATTAGACTGGACCGTTGCTCTTTCCCAGCTTGAAGATTTGACGAAGTTGTCTTTGGATTCTCTTCCAGATGCTATGGCTGGCTCTTGCTACATTGGGGAATATATAAATGTATTTTCATGCTTCTTTATTTTATAAAGACAGATGATACTCTGATATTGTAAAAGAATCTTGTATAGACTAAATTATCAATAAAGCAAAGTTCTATTTTCCACTGTTTAATAATTTGTCTGTCTTGTAATTTATCTGCATCTTTTACCCAAAATGCTCCACAGAACTTAGTGCATTCCCTTTGTGAGTGACACTAACGGACGTGGGGTGTTACATCAATTCTTAGGGAAAGGTTCCCATTAATTTTATCCAAGATAAATTCTTTAAAATTTATCCTTTGATCTTCCTTTGGATGTCATTTCAAACCAAATTATGGTTTTCCAAACTAGTCGAGATTAGCGAACCACACCGAAGTAATTATTTATTTTATTTCCCAATCCCAACCTATTCATCCCATGAAGCAAAACTGGTAATACTCCATATCTAACACCACGGTGTTATCGGTAAAATTAATTACCATTTCACGTTCAAATCTAATTAAAGATTTAACTATCGCTTTGGAGCAAAACTGGTGATACTCCATTCTCGCTCATTTTCTAAAGTTGATAATTTAAATTATCAATTCCCCATTTCAATCTAATTGCAGATTCATAAAAACTCCTTTTACTGGGTTAAAGAACTAGGTGTTATTTAAAACACAGTTCACGACAAACCCAAATCACATTCTATTTATTATCGGGTTAAAGAACTAGTGTTATTTAAAACACAGTTCACGATAAACCCATGAATCAATTCTGATTTAATTTAATTCAAATATATTAGGAATTCCGATTATTTAAAACCCCTTTTTAAATCTAATTTATTTATTTAAAAACAAATCGGGTTTTAAATTTAGTTCAAACTAGTTCATTTCGATAAAAATCTATTTTTATCTTTTCAAATATGGAGTTTTTCATCCCAAATTTTCCCAAATCATTTCTAATGATTTTACACAAATTATTGATATTTTTAATAATTTTATCAAGGCCCGTACAGTCGATTTCCATCAACGGCCATCGAACTGCACTTACAACGACCTTTTTCGAATTTGATTTGGACGTATCTCCAAATCCAACCGTTAGATTTCAAATTTCTAACATTCGTTAGAAAGCTCTTTTCGATACGAACCCAACGGTTCCGGTTTTAGGAGAATCCGACGGTCGGATCTACAGTAATGTCCGTTTGAAATAAATGGTCGAAATTCACGAACTGCCGCGGCGCGGCGCGTTCTATTCAGGCCATTATATTATATATATAATATATATAATATATATTTCGTCGATTTCTATTTAAAACGAATTATATAAATAGTTTTAAAATTCGTTTCAAAAGCAATTTCAACTTCCATTTCAATTCAAATCAAAATTGAATTCTTCTTTATAAATTCGTTTTAAAATTCATTTCTATTCAATTCAAATTTCAATTCAATTTGAATTCATTTCAATTCGCTTTCAATTCAATTTGAATTCGTTTTCAATTCAATTCATTTCGAAATCGTTTTCAATTCAATTCATTTCGAAATCGTTTTCAATTCAATTCATTTCGAAATCGTTTTCAATTCAATTCATTTCGAAATTGTTTTCAATTCAATTCATTTCGAAATCGTTTTCAATTCAATTCATTTCGAAATCGTTTTCAATTCAATTCATTTCGAAATCGTTTTGAATCGATATCAATATCGTTCACGTCAAAATGGCGTCAATCTAATCAACACGGCTTCATATATTCCTTTATTTTATTCAACAAATGAATATTTATTTTTGTCAACACACGACTAATCTCAACGAATGAGTACTGTCCACGTGTGACTATTTTTGTTAAATTATTTCGTTCAACACATGACTAATCTCAACGGATGAGTACAGTCAACACATGAACCTTTATTTTATAATATTCTTTATTTTCTAAATTGGAATGAGGCCCAATCAATTACCATATAAAGTTAATTATATGGATTTCATACAACAAATGTATATAATAGCAACGATAGATAATCAACCATCAACCAAAGTGCACTACACTGTATAAGCATCAAATATAGATATCTAACGCTTATAACAGCTTGTCAATCAATCGATCGACATATTTAATCAATCAGGATGAGTGAACTTCATATTTCATCCCAACACCCGTGTGGGGTTTCAAACAATCAAACAAATATTTTATTTGTGTAGTTGGGCGATGTGTAAAATTTATCGACCCAATCAATGTCCTTCAAATAGGTGTACATAAACAAACCGTCGGGTTTGTAAATGAATATTTTATTTTATTCACTTCACGTTAAAAGTTATATTTTTAACGACAAAACATTTTATTTTAACTTATGAATTTCTATTCAGTTCATTCTTTAAAAAAATGATATTTTCTATTTTTCTAACTTATTTTAGAAAATTTCGGCGGCATAACGGCACGATACTAGAAACGGGACGAGGCCTAGCCTTATCCCCGGTCTAGTGAAGGCCCACGTCATTCACACATCAATCAAATCAATTTCATTTCACCAAACAATTCAATCCAATCAATTAATCTAACTAATTTTTGCAATCAAACAAACAAGTCCATGGTCTGTGGACGATTGTGTCGGGTGCTACTAAGCACCGTCTGCATCCTAGTATATATATATATATAACTAGAAAATGAAATTGAAAGGTCAGAAATTCTCACAGATAGCTATCCAATCATTTTGACTCTTCTTTGATAGAAATCTTCATCGTTATCGCATCTTCGCCATCTTCGTTGCCCGTAGCCACTACATATGTAAAAATCGAATTTTTTACTTCGTTATTCAATATATAAAAATCGAATTTTTACTTCGATGTTCAATATATAAAAATCACATTTTTATTTCGAAGTTCAATATATAAAAATCATATTTTTATTTCGAAGTTCAATATATAAAAATCATATTTTTATTTCGAAGTTCAATATATAAAGATCACAACTTTTCTATAACTTAAAAATCGGGCCTCTCTTTATATAAAAATCAAATTTTTATTCTATATACACATTAAAAATCAAATTTTTATTGCATTAAATTCCTAACTTTATATATATAAAAAAAATCTTATCTTTCTGGTTTCAAAAAAAAAAAACACTTCTTTATTGGTAAAAATCATAGCTTTTCTAATTAAAAGGTCCAAACTTTTCATCGAAGTAAATAAATAAAGAAGTGAAAGTAAAAGCTCACATTTTTAATCGAAGGAGGGGGTTCGCTGGCCCTATCTCGGATGAGTGGTGCTCGCTGAGGTGGTGCCGGAGTCGAGGGTGGTCGGGTGGTGTTGCATTGGCCGGTGGAGCAAGGTTTGGGGCTGTTTCTCCTTGGGATATTGGTTTCAGGAAGGGGAAAGGCGGATTCGCTGTTGCCGTTGACTAGAAGAGGAGGGGGACTCGTCTGACAGGCGGCGGCGGCGAAGTGGGCTCCCCATTGGCTGGCGACGGGCTTCCAGAAGGTTGGGGGTTCGTGATGTCTCGAATTGAAAAGGGGAGAGGGCGGAGAAGCGGGGAGCGGTCGGAGGTGAAAGGGAGGGGCTGGCGAGGGTAGCCGCAGGCGGCGACGGGCGCTGGATGGCCAGCGTTGGCGGCTAGGGTTGAGGGTATCGTAATTTTGCTGAGTGACTTCGGGTATTGGGTTTGGGAGAAAGCAAGAGAAGGGGCTATATAAATTATTATATTTTATTAATTAATTGATCCCTTAAAGCAACCTTTGTTTTCGAACTCAAAATCGAACCCACCGACTGTCGTCCCTAACTAATTACCCCCATCCCGAACACAGTGGTATATGCTGCGTAAGCCAATTCGATCGTTACGACCAGTTTCCATTGAATTTAAAATATAAATCATTATATTCAATTTTAAATGTACATTTTAAATTACCAAGGCCACATACTGATTCAGAAAATTCCAGAAAAAAATATTTCTAGCTTCGTATTTACGATACGGTCCTATCGAAACTAATTTCGTCGAATTCTGATACCGTTAGAAAAATGGCCATTTTCCAGTCGATTAAAATCAACTGAAACTGGTCAACGCGTTTTCTTTTGCCACGCTCACATATTGAATCGAAAAATTATGAAATTTGGAATCTAGCAATAATTTGACATCACGGACCCAACAAAAGTGGTTTCGTTGAAATCCGAGGTCATTTGCAAAATTTCCTTTTTTAAGGGCCTGAATTCCATAGCGACTATTCAGAATTTTCAGCTGGACATATCTTTTGATTCCCGCTATGAAATTCCAATTTTTCGGATTCGTTGGAAAGATAGTCACCATTAGATCCCATTATTTTTGGTTTCACTAAAATCTGGATTGTTTTGCACCCGGTACATTCAATTGAAGTTTGAAATCGAATTATCGAACTACCGCGCCATTTTCAATTCCTTTTATAATTATTTATAATTATTTATATTCTAACGACGACGTATATAATATATACGTTCGAATTCCATTCCAAACATTTTTCTCGTCGATATTATTTAAAATAATCTATTTTAAATAATCAAAATTCGCTAAAATCGCCAAAATAAAAATTTCAAACTGGCCCAGATTTTCCGGGTTGTTACACATTTTTGTTCGCCAATTCTAATGCGACAAAAATGATGGCAAAATGTACTCTTTTTAACTATGATGACATAGCAATAAAGATGTATTCTTTTTCTATGTCATATTCTTATTTACTCTAACTGACTTCTTTTCCTTTTTATTATTTATTTACGCTAAATGTAAATAAAGTTTCATTGTTAAATTTGTCTCTTTTATTTACATACAAAATGTGAATAACGGTGTTCACAAATTTTGTACTTTTTATTTACACTAAAAATAGTGTAAATGACGGTGTTCACAAATTGTACATTTTATTATGATCAAACTTTGTTCCCTTTTTCTAAATGTTCAATTCACATATAAGTGTAAATGAGGTTTCCCTTTTTCCTATATGTTCAATTCACATATCACAACATATGAAAATGTGTCTCTTGAAATCTATATTTTTCATTTATTTTTATCTTATAAATAAAACCATGACTCTTTATTCTATGTTTTCATTTATGTCAAAATTACAAATGAAAGTGTACTCTTTTCTACGATGTTTATTAGCATCTAAAATATGCAAACGAAAGTGTAATTCTCATTCTAATGTTTTGTTTGCATTTATGGATGCAAATAAAAAGAACAATTTTCAAAATTAATGTTTATTTGCATTTGTGGATGCAAACAAAAGAACAATTTTCATTTCGATGTTTTACTTGCATTTAAGAACAAGTGTTTATTCCCAATGTATAATTTGCATTTATGGATGCAAATAAAAACACAAGTTCTAACCTCAACATATGTTTACATTAGTGAATGTAAATAAAATAGCAATGTTTCATTTCATGTTCTATTTGCTTTGAGAAATGTAAATAAATGAGCGAACTTCTTCTTCTAAGTTTTATTTGCTTTGAATGAACACAAATAAAAATATAAATCTCATCTCTCATGGTTTATTTGCATTGTGGAACACAAATAAAAATGTAAATCTTTTATTCCAAATGATTACGTTTGCCTTATTGACACAAAATAAAAAGTTAATCTTTTTATTTAAAGATACATTTATGTAGTTGACACAAATAAAAAGTAAATCTTCATTTAAAGATACATTTGCGTGGTTAACACAAATAAAAAGTTCATTTATATTTCTTTGTTGAATTGATATCCTAGACCAACATAATAAAAAGACATATTTTACTTTTTTCACCGTTGAATTGACAAAACTAAATCAATTCAATATAAAAAGAAATTTTTATTTTTCCATTGTTGAATTGACAAAACTAATATCAATTCAATATAAAAAAACATTTTTATTTTTCCATTGTTGAATTGACAAAACTAATATCAATTCAATAAAAAAAAGACATTTTTATTTTTCCATTGTTGAATTGACAAAACTAATATCAATTCAATATAAAAAAACATTTTAATTTAATATTTTTTCCATTGTTGAATTGACAAAACTAATATCAATTCAATAAAAAGGATTTATCTTTGAATTGATGAAATAAATCAATTCAATATAACAAAAGTGATACAGAAAGGACTAGTACACATGGATTTACAACTATCCATCGCAAGCACAGAACAACCATCATCACAACCATCAAAACAAAATAGATCTGAAGCTTAACTTATGTTTATTACATCGCAAAACAATTAAATTAAATTAATGAATTAATTTAAAGCAAAGAAATCTCACCGTCGTTGTAGATTTTGGCCAAAATTCAAACTGTTTAGAATCAGCTCCAGTCGGTTTAGACGCGTAGATCTCAGTCACACGACCACACAGCTTCTGAAATCATTAAATTTCGTGTTCGTTTGGATTAGTTATGGTTTGATTTGAAATGTAAACAATTTAAATAAAATAAATGGTTTAATTAATTAATAAACAACCTTTCTTCCTCTTTGAATTTTTAAGGCCGACGTTTTCACAGTTCTGGTTCGATCTTAGGGCTCCGGTTTCCGATCACCACAGGGTACGAGGCGTCGATCCGCTGGCACCACGATCTTTGGATTCGAGAGGCGCACCAACGCCCTGAGTTCGGTAGAGCTCGGTGGTGGCTTCTGGCTGTGGTTCGGCTGCCAACGTCGACGGTTCGTTGGTGTTTCCCGAGCAAAATACTGGCCTATACGGGATCCAACCGTACGGATTTGAAGAGTAAGAAGGGTACTTCGATTTGTCTTTGGGTTGGAGTTTTAATTTTCAGAGAATCGAGAGAGATTAGGGGATTAAAATGAGATCATTGTGGCCATGGAATTCGTATACAGGCGGCTTCTACGAAGAAGATGGATTAGGGCTTGTACGGCGTATTCGTATTTATAAGCGTATTTTATTTATATTTTATTTGTTCAATTCAATCAATTCCATTTAGTCCATACGAACTCCGATTAAAACCTAACGAGTGTCGCCCCTAGCCAAATACCCCCATCCCGGGCACAATGGGATATGACCCGTCAGCCAAATCAACTGTTTCGATAGGTTTTTCTTTAAATTAAATATATATATATCAATATATTTTAATTTAAACGGACATTTTAATTTACCAGGACCACATACTGATTCTAAAAATTATAGAAAAAATATTTTTGTCTTTGTTATGACGATACGGTCCCAACAAAACTAATTTCGTCAAATTCTGAGGCCGTTTGAAAAATGGCTATTTTTCAGTCGATTAATTTTGACTGTAATCGACCAAACACATTTTCCTTCGTCACGCTGACATATTAAATCGAAAATTTCTAAAAAGTGAAACCTAGCAATAATATGACATTCTGGTTCCGATGAAAGTGGTTTCGTCGAAAACAGAGATCGTTTGAAAATTGACTATTTTCACTGGCTTTAATATTATTTAAAAATGGAATTTTGAGTTTCTGCCACATTTTTCCCCCAAATAATTTATAATAAAATTTTTAAATTGGTTCGGATTTTCCGGGTCGTTACAATCTCCCCCACTTAAGAATTTTCGTCCTCGAAAAAGAAACAAAGTAAAGTAGGAACCAAGATGGAAAATGTAAATTGAGGAAAATGTACCTTAACACAAGAGTTATTCGGAGATATCCACTCTGCACTTGGGGTAAGCCTTTTTGATGTTGTCCTCTGTCTCCCAAGTACAGTCTCTAGGATCCCCACTCCACTGAACCTTGACTAGGTTGATCTTCTTGTTCCTCAAGATTTTGGTTTCTTAGCCAATGATCTTAATCGGGTCCTTTCTCACCGTCAGATTTGGAGCAATATCTAGGACCTGTTGGTTTAGTTCATCCTCGATCAGATCTGGATCGTGCACATGCTTGCGGAGTTGAGACACATGAAATACATCATGCACCCCTGGCAACCAGTCGGGCAGCTGCACTCTATAAGCGAGAGTACCAATCCTTTCGAGAATAGGGAATGGACCAATGAATCTTGGTGCCAACTTTCCCGTCTTCCCAAAATGAATCTCGCCTCTCAAAGGAGAAACCTTCAAGTATACTCGATCACCCATAGAGAATTCAAGATTCCTTCTTCTCTGGTCTACATAGCTCTTTTGTCGGCTCTGGGCAGTCAACAAGCACTTCTTAATCAAGTCAACCTTATCTGATGCTTCACGAACCATGTCGGGGCCCAAGAATAGTCGATTGCCTGACTCCACCCAACATTTCGGAGATCTGCATGGCCTGCCATAAAGTAATTCAAATGGTGACATCCCTAAGCTTGCTTGGTAGCTATTATTATAGGAGAATTCCACCAAGTGCAAGTGGTCCTCCCATGAACCTCCATAGTCGAGAATGCAAGCACGTAGTAAGTCTTCTAAAACACGATTCACCCTCTCAGTCTGGCCATCTGTCTGAGGGTGATAGGCAGAGCTCAGATTCAACTTGGTCCCAAGCTCTTCTTGAAAAGCTTCCCAGAATTTACTGGTTAACAATGGATCCCGATCACTGATAATGCTTTTGGGAACCCCATGCAGTCTGACTATCTCTTTAAAATAGAGCTGTGCTAAACTTCGAGCTGTTCTATTGGACCGAACAGGGATGAAATGGGCAGATTTTGTTAAGCGGTCGACAATCACCCAAATGCTATCGTTGCCCTTTCGGCCTCGAGGCAAGCCATCTATAAAGTCCATAGAAATTTCCTCCCACTTCCAACCAGGAACTCCTAGCGGTTGCAACAAACCTGCCAGTTTCTGCTGATCACTTTTGACTTGTTGACAAGTGGGACATCTAGCAACATAAATAGAAATATCTCTCTTCATTGATTTCCACCAAAAGGTGCGCTTGAGATCATGGTACATTTTGTTTACACCTGGATGGACGCTGATTTTAGATTTTTTGCACTCATCCATCACTTCTCTTTTTAGCTCAGCAATGTCTGGCACACAAATTCTCCCTTGTAATCTAAGGGTCCCATTATCATCAATCTGGAAACTTGAGGCTTCGCCTTTTCGGACTCGCTCGCAAAGCTTCTAAATAAACTCATCATTCTTCTTAAGAGCAAAGACTTTATCAATCAAAGAAGGAGTGATAATGAGATTGGCGATAATGAGATTGTTGCATTCTGCATTCTTCCTACTGAGTGCATCGGCTACAACGTTTGCTTTTCCCGGAGTATATAGGATATCCAGGTCATATGATGCAAGAAATTCGACCCAGCGTTGCTACCTCATATTCAAATCTTTTTGGGTAAAAAGGTGCTTCAAGGATTTGTGATCCGTATAAATTTCAAACTTTTCACCCAAAAGATAATGCCTCCATATTTTAAGAGCAAACACAATGGCCATTAGTTCAAGGTCATGCGTGACATAATTCTTCTCATGCAGTTTCAGTTAGCGGCTAGCATATGTGACTACCCTGCCTCTTTGCATCAGCACCGCACCAATACCTTAAATAAATAAGGGATAACATGTTAAAATGAGATTTGTCATTAAAGGAAAAATGTTATCTCAGACATGTAAATTTATAAAGAGACAACCTTGCTTAGAGGCATCGTTCCAGACCTTCAAATCCTGATTGCCATCTATGATGGTCAACACAGGAGCATTGGTCAACCTCTTCTTTAGCTCTTGGAAAGCTACCTCGCATTCGGGTGTCAACTTGAATTTCGTATGCTTCTTGGTCAGGTTAGTCAATGGACATGCTAATTTCAAAAAATCTTTAACAAATTTCCGATAATAGTCGGCCAGTCCCAAGAAACTTCTGACCTCCGTGGGAGTTCTAGGCTGCTTCCATTCTTGGATGGCTGAGATCTTTCCTGGATCTACTGAGATGCCCTCCTTTGATACAACATGGCCGGGGAATTTCACCTCCTTTTGCCAGAATATGCATTTAGAAAATTTTGCTTTCAGCACATTTCTTCGCAAAATCCCTAAGACTTCTCTCAGATGTTGTTCGTGCTCAGCAGCGGATTTACAAAAGATGAGGATGTCATCGATGAACACGAGCACAAATTTGTTTAAAACATCTCTGAATACTCTATTCATCAAGTCAACGAAATATGATGGAGCATTACATAAACCGAAAGGCATTACTAGCCATTCATAAAAGATGTCAGGGACTCTGAAAGCAGTTAAAGGCACACACTCCTCTGCAATGCGAAGTTGATGGAAGCCTGTAGCTAGGTCCATCCTAGAAAATACTCGTGCCCCATGCAGTCGGTCAAGCAAGCCATCAATACGAGGCAGTGGATATTTGTTCTTAAGAGTTTGCTTATTGAGATCACGGTAGTCTACACATAGCCTGAGAGTATCGTCTGATTTTGGGACGAACACCACGGCTGCTGCCCATTCTGAGAAGCTGGGCCTGATCAGACCCTTCCACAAAAGCTGCTTGGTTTGATTTTTCAGCTCCTCTCTTTCTTTTGGCGACATTCTCCGAATGGGATGTACAACAGGCCTTGCATTCAGAGCTAAATCAATTCGGAAGCTGATTTCTCTATGTAGAGGTAGGCCCTCAACTTCTTTGAAAACATCAGCGTAATCTTTGACGACAGGGTTATCCTCAATAGAAGTAGGGGTAACTTCTAGAGAAGACCAGAAGGTTTTCCTGTCAGTGGCTGTGCCATGGCAGGGGATACATACATTTCCGAGATTAGTTTTAACTTTGACAATTCTTTCGGCACATTTGACTTCAGCCCCATGCCTCGATAACCAATCAATACCAAGGATTACATCATACCCAGAGAAATTCATAACTATTAGATTTATAGGGAATTTGTAGCAAGAATAGGAGATTGGCACTCTACAGTATTTATCGAGTATAAGAGAACCCCCTATCGGACTATTTGCTCTAATCAACTCTTTAAGTTTTCTTGGTTTCAGTTTCAACTTTTGAATGGCATCATTAGAAATAAAGCTTCGTGTAGCACCAGTAACAAATAAGACAGTAATAGGGATATTCTTAATATTAAGCGTACCTCCTAAGACATCGGGTTTATTAGGCCCCTCAGTCGAAGCTGGTGTATTTGCTCCCTCATAAACATGTGCCACCTGAGCATTCCTTAGCAGTGGACAATGCGCCTTGATGTGCCCTTTTTGATGGCAATTGTAGCATTCCCTTTTGTCCTGCGAACTCTGGCCACGATTCTGAGGATTTTGACCACGGTTTTGGGAGCTCTGACCACGGTTCTGACTAGGGCTTGAATCATCTCTCTTGACCCTTTTTGGTGCTCTACACTCGAAATCAAAATGCCCAATCTTGCCGCAGTTATAGCAGGTCACCTTGCTCCTATCCCTCTTCTTCCCTTGTGGCTTAGCTGCAGAAGAATTGCTCGCCTCCTGTTTCTTGTTAACATGTTCCTTCTGGTTGTTGCTTTGACCTTTCCCTCTATCCTGCGGTCCAGACTCATCATTCTCCTCATAGCGGCACGCCATCTCCACTACTTCATTGAAAGGAAGCTTAATATAGGCAGTGACTCGATTCGAATATTTCTTGGACAACCCCTTGATAAATATCTTATTCTTCTCCACTGGATCTTGAATCAAACTAGGGGCATATCGTGAAAGCTCATCAAACTTCCTCACATACTCAGAAACGGTCATACTGCCTTGCTGCAGGTTAACGAACTGCTCGCGCAGACGCTCTATAGCTTGTGGGGGTATATACTTCTCATTGAAATGCTCCTTGAATCTGGCCCAAGACATATTGGCCACGTCATAGCAGATTTTAATTGTATCCCACCAATGCCCTGCTTCCTCCTTTAGTTGCCAAACTGCCAGGTAACGCTTTCGCTGATCTTCCAGTTCCAAGCCTTCTAGAATCTTTTCGCAATCTTTAAGCCATGCCTCTGCTTGAATCGCAGACTCCTGCCCTGTAAAAGGTACACCTCCAAGGTTCTTGAATTTCTTTGACATTCTCTCCAAATCAAAAGGCTGCGGAGGTGGAGGTGGTTCAACTACGACCTCTGAATTATGTTGGTCTTGAGTGATGGGTGTCTCGTCTCTAGGTTGCCCTCCAGCTCCTACTCGGGCTCCTCCTCTAGCCCCGCCTCGAGCTCCACCACGGGCTCCACCTCGGGATGTTCTTGATCTAGTATCGATTTAAATCAGTCTGTACCATCAAGGAAAGAGTCAGACCAACAAAAATGAGAGTTTTGAAGAAAAGATAAGATAAGGACGAGATGAAAAGATGATGATGTAATGACTGGTAAATATGTGCTATTCTGCTGTGCTCACTCTAGGACATTACTAGTCCTATCTCTAATGAGCTACTCGTCTTAGAATAATGTGGATTCTATCTAGACGAATTGTTCTAAATATGTTATATTCCGTAGCTAAGGTAAACCTGGCTCTGATACCAACTGTGATGACCCCAAACTTCCGTAGACCGAAAGTAAGGATGATCATTTTGGAATACAACATATTTACAACAAAACAGATCTCAGATAATTATCATAACACATAAACATTTGCAGCGGACATAAACGTCATCAGCATCACAGCAAAACATCAGAGTATGCAGTTTTACAGGATCCACATAGCATAATAGAAGTCTTTACAAAAGAGAAACAAGTCTCAAAAGAAAGGAAATAAGTTTCAAATCCCATTACATACATCAAAAGCAAAAGATAGAAAAATGTCTCAAAAGCAGAATAAAAGATGGAGAAAAGGTCTTCTTCTTCTTCCTCCCAAAGCTAGCTCCCACCAAAAAGTATCACCTAGAAAACCTGTCAATTGGCTGCCCGTATGGAAAGAGGGCACCCGAGTTTGCAAAAGTGAAACAAACTATGAGTCAGTCATGGGACTGGTGTGAGAATTCTTAACTAAATAAACTATCAAGAAGGCGAATCTCAGGACCACGCCGCGAACGCGGAACGGGTTTACTCCATAGGATTTGCCAGTGCAATAATTTATAAAGTTTATATAAAACAGCGAAATGACTTTTGAAAAATGAAACCATCATAAGACTCAAGTCCTATCACACAATGCAACGCACACATGAGGATAGAGTTTTCCCTTATGATGATCAAACATGCTTAATACGTAAAAAGTAACAATTTAATATTATCATTAGTGTCTAGGCAGTATTAAAATACTTTAATATAAATATATCAATCCTAGACGGCATAGTACCCCATCCTACTATGTCGACGTATATAAGTTTTAATCAAAACCAAAATGTCGTCGTATTGGGAATTGGTTTTCTGTCATGAAATCGAGCCTAGGGATCGTCCTCTTCCGATTTCGAGACACTCTAGCAGATGCCTCAGGATCCCCCGTAGTGAACCCTTGGATCTTCAGGGCCGGTCCCCACCTAACGGTAGTGGATTAATTATGCCTAAACATACGTTTCCCGGTTCCTATGAACCTATAGTATGACCACTTCCAGCCTATAAAAATCCGAGGTACCTCAATCCAAAATCCACATATGTAAAATGTCGGGCCGTGTTAAAACCCAAACACCACTAGCTAGAAAGAAACGTGTGCACTCCATGCAGTCCTAATCCCGTTTTTGACTCATACCGGGGTGTGAGGCTCGCGAAGTTACGTTATACACAAAGCTATGCCCAACCAGGCTATGCTTTGATCATCAGCCACAAGGCCTGCTTTTCAACAAAGCCTTGATCATTGCATCTTGGCGTGCCACGTTGACAATTCAACACCATGCTATCGATAACTACTACTACGTATCCAGGTGTTAAGTAGAGAATGAATTCTCCACCACCAAACAGACATATATTAATAGAAATCGATTTAATTACATGTAGCGAATTCCAACGTCAGACACGCATCCATTTACAAGTCCATTCTGGGTCTGAACGAAACCGGAGACACCAAAAAGGTGCTCGCTAATCCGCATGATCAACACACACGTCCATACAATTACTGCTTCAACCTAGTCCTAGGAGCAAGTCAGTCCAAGGTATCAGAAGTCATCGCCCATTCGATGTGAAGATCGCCGGTCTTCTACACCGTCTTGTTACATCTTTGATTTAATCGTCGTTCAATTATTTGAAATGAGTTAAACTCGGCCTTTTCAAATAATTGTCGCATAATTATAATTTAAAACATTTCATATATATTTATAACTATTTATCGCTATTTTTGTTTATAAAAAAATAGCTCGAAATATATAAATGACGTTTCGGGTCAATAGGCGGAGCTGGCGCTGTTTTTACCAAAATTTGATTTACACATATCTTAAAATCTAACCGTTGGATTTTGATGAAATTTATATCATTGGAAAGCTCTTCCTGAAGTGGTCCTAACAGTTCCAGTTTTGGGAAAATCCAACGGTCGGATCTTTCTATATATTCGTTTGAAGTTACGATTGTCGATACGCGAAATGCAACGTTCGTTTCGTTTAATTTTATATATTTATATTTATATATAATATATAAACCATTTGGGCGATTTCCTTTATTAAAAATGAGGATTTCAACAATGTATCATTTTAAATCAAATAAAAATGACATTTTTGTTCGCAAATTCTAATGCGACCAAAAATGATATTTTTAAATGTATAATTTCAATGTTCAACAAAATGACATTTTTGTTCGCCAATTCTAATGCGACCAAAAATGATATTTTATTATGTATAATTTCAATGTTCAACAAAATGACATTTTTGTTCGCCAATTCTAATGCGACCAAAAATGATATTTTATTATGTATAATTTCAATGTTCAACAAAATGACATTTTTGTTCGCCAATTCTAATGCGACAAAAATGATGGCAAAATGTACTCTTTTTAACTATGATGACATAGCAATAAAGATGTATTCTTTTTCTATGTCATATTCTTATTTACTCTAACTGACTTCTTTTCCTTTTTATTATTTATTTACGCTAAATGTAAATAAAGTTTCATTGTTAAATTTGTCTCTTTTATTTACATACAAAATGTGAATAACGGTGTTCACAAATTTTGTACTTTTTATTTACACTAAAAATAGTGTAAATGACGGTGTTCACAAATTGTACATTTTATTATGATCAGACTTTGTTCCCTTTTTCTAAATGTTCAATTCACATATAAGTGTAAATGAGGTTTCCCTTTTTCCTACATGTTCAATTCACGTATCACAACATATGAAAATGTGTCTCTTGAAATCTATCTTTTTCATTTATTTTTATCTTATAAATAAAACCATGACTCTTTATTCTATGTTTTCATTTTTGTCAAAATTACAAATGAAAGTGTACTCTTTTCTACGATGTTTATTAGCATCTAAAATATGCAAATGAAAGTGTAATTCTCATTCTAATGTTTTGTTTGCATTTATGGATGCAAATAAAAAGAACAATTTTCAACATGAATGTTTATTTGCATTTGTGGATGCAAATAAAAGAACAATTTTCATTTCGATGTTTTACTTGCATTTAAGAACAAGTGTTTATTCCCAATGTATAATTTGCATTTATGGATGCAAATAAAAACACAAGTTCTAACCTCAACATATGTTTGCATTAGTGAATGTAAATAAAATAGCAATGTTTCATTTCATGTTCTGTTTGCTTTGAGAAATGTAAATAAATGAGCAAACTTCTTCTTCTAAGTTTTATTTGCTTTGAATGAACACAAATAAAAATATAAATCTCATCTCTCATGGTTTATTTGTATTGTGGAACACAAATAAAAATGTAAATCTTTTATTCCAAATGATTACGTTTGCCTTATTGACACAAAATAAAAAGTTAATCTTTTTATTTAAAGATACATTTATGTAGTTGACACAAATAAAAAGTAAATCTTTTCATTTAAAGATACATTTGCGTGGTTAACACAAATAAAAAGTCCATTTATATTTCTTTGTTGAATTGATATCCTAGACCAATATAA
This sequence comes from Allium sativum, assembly GCA_030737875.1. Lineage (NCBI taxonomy): Eukaryota > Viridiplantae > Streptophyta > Magnoliopsida > Asparagales > Amaryllidaceae > Allium > Allium sativum. The sequence goes on along the minus strand of CM060916.1, from coordinate 91,238,190 downwards.
TAAAAAGACATATTTTACTTTTTTCACCGTTGAATTGAAAAACTAAATCAATTCAATATAAAAAGACATTTTTATTTTTCCATTGTTGAATTGACAAAACTAATATCAATTCAATATAGAAAAACATTTTTATTTTTCCATTGTTGAATTGAAAAAACTAATATCAATTCAATAAAAAAAAGACATTTTTATTTTTCCATTGTTGAATTGACAAAACTAATATCAATTCAATATAAAAAAACATTTTTTTTTATTTTTTTTCCATTGTTGAATTGACAAAACTAATATCAATTCAATAAAAAGGATTTATCTTTGAATTGATGAAATAAATCAATTCAATATAACAAAAGTGATACAGAAAGGACTAGTACACATGGATTTATAACTATCCATCGCAAGCACAGAACAACCATCATCAAAACAAAATAGATCTGAAGCTTAACATATGTTTATTACATCGCAAAACAAATAAATTAAATTAATTAGTTAATTAATTTAAAGCAAAGAAATCTCACCGTCATTGCTGATTTTGGCCAAAATTCAAACTGTTCAGAATCAGCTCCAATCAGTTTAGACGCGTAGATCTCAGTCACACGATCACACGGCTTCTGAAATCATTAAATTTCGTGTTCATTTTGATTAGTTATGGTTCGATTTGTAATGTAAACAATTTAAATAAAATAAATGGTTTAATTAATTAATAAACAACCTTTCTTCCTCTTTGAATTTTTAAGGCCGACGTTTTCACAGTTCTGGTTCGATCTTAGGGCTCCGGTTTCCGATCACCACAGGGTACTAGGCGTCGATCCGCCGTCACCACGATCTTCGGCTTCGAGAGGCGCACCAACGCCCTGAGTTCGGCGGAGCTCGGCGGTGGCTTCTGGCCGTGGTTCGGCTGCCAACGGCGACGGTTCGTGGGTGTTTCCCTAGCAAAATACTGGCCTATACGGGATCCAACCGTACGGATTTGAAGAGTAAGAAGGGTACTTCGATTTGTCTTTGGGTTGGAGTTTTAATTTTCCGAGAATCGAGAGAGATTAGGGGATTAAAATGAGATCATTGTGGCCATGGAATTCGTATATAGGCAGCGGCTACGAAGAAGATGGATTAGGGCTTGTACGGCGTATTCGTATTCATAAGCGTATTTTATTTTTATTTTATTTATTTAATTCAATAAATTCCATTTAGTCCATACGAACTCCGATTAAAACCCAACGAGTGTCGCCCCTAGCCAAATACCCCCATCCCGGGCACAATGGGATATGTCCCGTCAGCCAAATCAACTGTTTCGATAGGTTTTTCTTTAAATTAAATATATATATCAATATATTTTAATTTAAACGGACATTTTAATTTACCGGGACCACATACTGATTCTAAAAATTACAGAAAAAATATTTTTGTCTTTGTTATGACGATATGGTCTCAACAAAACTAATTTCATCAAATTCGGAGACCGTTTGAAAAATGGCTATTTTTCAGTCGATTAAATTTGACTGTAATCGACCAAACACATTTTCCTTCGCCACGCTCACATATTAAATCGAAAAATTCTAAAAATTGAAACCTAGCAATAATATGACATTCCGGTTCCGATGAAAGTGGTTTCGTCGAAAACAGAAATCGTTTGAAAATTGACTATTTTCACTGGCTTTAATATTATTTTAAAATGGAATTTTGAGTTTCTGCCACATTTTTCGACCAAATAATTTAAAATAAAAATTTTTAATTGGTTCGGATTTTCCGGGTCGTTACACGCTATTTTGACGCGAACGATATTTATATCGATTATATTCATTTTTATAATGAATATTGAAAAGGGATTTAAAAATCGAATATTCATAAAATGAATTCAAATTGAATAGAATATAAAATGAATTCGAATTGAATAGAATATAAAATGAATTCGAATTGGATAGAATATAAAATGAATTCGAATTGAATTGAATATGAAATAAATATAAATTGGAATGAATTCAAATCGAATTGTAATCGAATTGAAATTGAATTAAATATAAATGCAATTGGAAATCGAAATGAATTCGAATTGAAATGAATTCAAATCAAATTGAAAACGAACTGAAATTGAACTGAAATCGATTTGAATCGAAATCAAATAGAAATGAATGTAAAAAGGATTTATAATGGAAAATTCAATTTTGATTTGAATTTGAAATGAAGATTGAAATTGTTTTTGAAACAAATTTGAAACGATTTATAAAATTCGTTTTAAAAGGAAATCGACGAAATATATATAATATATATAATATATATATTATATATAATGGTCTGAATAGAACGCGCCGCGTCGTGGTAGTTCGTGAATTTTGACCATTGACTTCGAACGGATTTTACGGGAGATCCGACCGTCGGATTCTCCTAAAACTGGAACCTTTGGGTTCGTATCGAAAAGAGCTTTCTAACGAATACAAGAGATTTGAAATCTGACGGTTGGATTTGGAGATATGTCCAAAGCAATTTCAGAAAAGGTCTCTGTAAGTGCAGTTCGATGGCCGTTATTGGAAATCGACTGTACGTGCCTTGATAAAATTATTAAAAATATTAATAATTAGTGTAAAATCATAAGAAATGATTTGGAAAGAATTGGGCTGAAAAATCCCATATTTGAAAAGATAAAAATAGATTTTTATCGAAATGAACTAGTTTTAAACTAGAATTAAAATCCAATTATTTTTTAATAAATAAATTGGATTTGAAATGGGTTTTAAATAACCAAAAATCCAATATATGAATTGGAATGGATTTGAATCGAAATTGTCTTTTGAATATTTCGATATTAGATTCTGCGATTATATAGATATTTTGGAGGAAATTTGGAAGATATATTTTATATTGTTATTTCCAAAAGCGATATTTGTGGATTTCAGAATTTGATATTGAATATAAGCCGATATATTTTCTATTCAAAGCCTTGTATTTAATATCAAATGGGATTTGGGTTTGTCGTGAATGGTGTCTTCATCAACACTATTCTTAAACCCCGTTGAGAAAAGATTAAATATTTTTATTTAGATTTAATGAAGTATACCAATTAATTAATATATAATTGGAATTGAATTAGAATTGATTTGTGAGTTTATCGTGAACGGTGTTTTAAACAACACTTGTCCTTTAACCCGATAATAAATAGAATGTGATTTGGGTTTATCGTCAACTGTGTTTTAAATGACATTAGTTCTTTAACCCAGTAAAAGGAGTTTTAATGAATCTATAATTAGATTGAAATGGGAATTGATAATTTAAATTATCAAATTTGGAAAGTGAGCGAGAATGGAGTATCACCAGTTTTGCTCCAAAGCGATAGTTAAATCTTTAATTAGATTTGAACGTGAAATGGTAATTAATTTTACCGATAACACTGTCGTGTTAGATATGGAGTATTACCAATTTTGCTTCATGGGATAAATAGGTTGGGATTGGGAAATAAAATAAATAATTACTTCGGTGTGGTTCGCTAATCCAGACTAGTTTGAAAAACCATAATTTGGTTTGAAATGACATCCAAAGGAAGTTTAAAGAGTAAATTTAAAAGAATTTATCTTTGATATAATTAATGGGAACCTTTCCCTAAGAATGTGAAATTTAGAAACTCGCTGTAGGTTAGCTAAGACGAATGGTTTCCTAGGTATCGATCTGATGTTGGTTTCGGCCTTTGGGGTTAATATTTGGGGGATTATTCTCTTGCTAATTTATGGTTAGTGACTGCTGAATTGGAATGAGGCGTATGTTTTGTTTGCGTAACATTTGTTTATTATATACGCGGGTCATTCAGAAAGGCCGGGTTTATACCCATTCTGAATAACCGATTCGACGATAAGTCGAAGATGATGACGGTGGTTTAAGACCGGAAGTCTTCACACCGTTTGGGTGATTACTGATGATCTTGATTGGGTTGTACACCCAAGAGGAGGGAATCAGTTGCTGATCGTCCAGACGTACTTGGAGATCGATGGATATGCGAGGAAAGTGCCTCCAGTTTCGTTCAGACCCAGAACGAACTTGTAAATGGACTGTGTGTCTGACATTGGATTTTATTCTGCGCTGATTGATCTCTATTAAATATACATCTGTTTGGCGGCGGAGAATTTATTCTCTTGCTTAACGCCCTTATCTGAGACGTATGAGCTCAGAGGTTGTATATTGATGGACATCAATCGCATGGAGTGAATTGTCTGTGTGGCATGCCTAAGTGGCACAGCTTTGTGTAGAGCGTGGATTCGCGAGCCTCACACCTCGGTATGAGTCAAAAACGGGATAAGGACTATAGGGAGAGCACGACGTTTCTTTCTAGCTATGGGTGGTGTCAGTGCTTAAACTGGCTGACATTTATATATATTTTTACCTATGTGGTTGTTGGAATGAGGCTCCTCGATTTTAGGTCTGTTAGAACCGGGAAACGTGTGTTCAGGAATACTAATCCGCTAACGTAAGTGTGGACTGGCCCTGAAGATCCAGGGGTTACCCAGAGTGTGTAGTCCCGAGGCATTTGCTAGAGTGTCTCGAAGCAGAGAGGAGCTTGCCCCTGGCCTCGACTCATGACGGAAATCCAATTTCCAATACGAGATATTTCGGTTTTATTTGTAGAGCCTAATATGGTGACATAGTAGCATGGGATACTATGTCGTCTATGATTGATACATTTACATTTGAAGTTGTTTTCATACACTTTATACTATAATAGTATCAAAAGATATGTTTTAAACGTACCATGCATGTTTGGCTATTATAAGGTAAAACCCCTATCCTCCGGCTTGCGTTGCATTGTGTGATGGGACCTGGGTCTTATAATAGCTTCATTTTTCGAAAAAGCATTGCGTTGTTTATTATATAAACTGGTGTTCTTGGGAGGAAACCCGTTCCGTGTTATACGGCGTGGTCCCTTGAATTACTCTCTTTTAAAGTAAAGTTTAAATAACTGTTTTAGTTCTCACACCAGTCACATGACTGACCTGGAGTTTATTGTTTTAACCTAAACTCTGGGTGCCCTTATTTTCAACACGGGCAGCTAGTAGTTTTGGTTTTGCAGATTTATATTCACAGGATCCTGATTTACAGCAGGAACAATGCTCGGAAAGCTCTGTATCCGTGTATTACTTCTAGTTGTGTTTTGTATTATTTTCCGCTGCGATATATGTAAATTTATTGTAATATCTGATATCTGTCAATTGTGTAATATTTATTTATACTCTGTACATTCTTGTATTCTGATGGAACTGTTGTAATAAACAATGAAATGTTCTTCTGTTTGCGTTCTGATTCGTCTTGTCCTCAACGCCATCCGTGCTTTTCTTCACGGGGAAGTTCGGGTCGTGTCATCTAGTTAACAACTAGTTTTAGATGAAAATATCTTTTATCTTTTATCTTTTCAAAACTTGGAATTTTTCATTCAAAATCTTTCCAAATTATTTATTATGATTTTACAAAAATTTCCGTATTTTTAATAAATTTTTTAAGGCCCTTACATTCGGTTTCCAATAACGACCACCGAACTGCATCCATAGCGACCTTTTCTGAATCTGATTTAGACATATCTTAAAATCTAATCATTGGATTTCAAATCGTTTATATTCATTGGAAAGCACTTTTCGATACGAACCCAACGGTTCTGGTTTTTGGAGAATCCGACAGTCGGATCTCCCGTTACATCAATTTGAAGTTGAAATTCACGAACGGTTGCTACGCAGTGCGTTGTATTCAGGCCATTAAATATATATATATATATCATCAATTTCCATTTAAAACGCAATTTATAAATCGTTTATAAATTCGTTTTAAAATGGTTTCAAATTCATTTTCAATTTAAATCAAAATTGAATATTCCATATCAATATAATATTAAAATGATAATATTTTCAAAATATCTAATTTTGAAATCCATTTCCCTTTCGTATGCTTTATAAAATGAATAAAATCGATCGATAAACCCATTCGGGTAAAAATGGCGTTTAACTACTTAACCAAGCTTCACATTTCAATATTTTTGTGTCCATCCAAAATCGGACATCAAAATCGTAATTTTATTCTTTACTGAATATTATTTTAAAATATTCATTATTTTTGAATCGGAATGCGACTCAATCAATTACCATATAATTTCAATTATATGGATTTCATACATCGTAGGTATTCAACAATAATGATAAATAAAATAATCATTAACCATTCAAACATCATCCAGAGTGCAATTTACAACGGTTTATGCATTAAAATTAATATATAATGCTCATCATGGCCTGTTAACCCATCGATTGACATATAGCTAAATGCAAGAGAGATGTGAATAAATTATCATCCCCAGACCCGTGTGGGGTTTCAACCATCACCAATATTATTTGGCGATGTGTAAAATTATTGTTCCAATACCCGTGTAGGGTTTACATCACAGTCCATGTGAATTTATTTATTATTTTCGCTGTCCAAATTATAAATGGAGATTTATAATTTAAACTAGCACAATAATATAAACATTATTTGTATATGTTAATCATCACAATACACAATACACAAATCACCAAATCATCCAAATAAATAGATACTAAACAACCCAATGCCATTTACGGCACCACAAGTGGCCATTCGCGGAGTATGAAATGCGAGTGTCGCTAATATCCATACATCGCTTCCAGTTTTTGTGATTTATGCGAATTCGTGTGTTGAACTCCTTACAACAGATAAAAATCAATACTGGCAATTTCCATACATTTACAGTTATAAAACAAATTAAACAACTATAGAAATTTTAGTGAGAGAATTCACACCTTGATCAGTTCAAAATTGTTAATTAACGATTACTCTTAATAAAATTAAACAGCCATTTAATTTTATCTGAATTTCCAGTAGCCTCGGTTTCAGTTTTGGTTTGTTCTATCGTGTATTGCTCGACAAGAGGAATCCAACACATTAGAATTTGTCCATTTCTGATTTCGTATGGCAAAGTTATGGCTAATCAAACATTTCATTATATAATTAATTAATTAACTAATTCACTAATCCCTCATTAACCTTTAATAACGTTTAATAAAAACATTGCCGCTCCTTCATCTTCTTCATATCTGCTTCAGGACTGAAATCAACTCATCACGTCACTGCTAGAGTTTAAAATAGCCGCCGCCACGCTTGATTGGAACCAGATCGGAGCACATCACGTTGAAGCGCTGAGCTTCCTCCTCCACCGCCGCCCCACTATGCTGAAATCGGTGGTCCCCAGCTTGTCAAAATCTCATGCGAACGACAGTTCTTTGCTGGGGAAAATCGAACCATCTACGAACTTAAAACCGATCATTCCCGTTGAATATTTAGATCTCAACATGCTCTTCATTTTTCGTTTTTTAAGTTTCATGAATTGTTGGTTGGATTTGGGAAAAAAGGGCACGAAATCCGGAGCAATTCGGCCGTTGATTTTATTAGGGCCGGCGGTAGAGAGAATGAACGATGGTTTCAATTTTTAAATATATAGATGTATATTTAATAATATTAAATTCCAAAAAGTGAGATTTTGCATACGAACTCCAAATCAAACCCGATGACTATCGCCTCCAGCTAAATACCCCCATTCCGAACACAATGGGATATGTTTCGTAAGCCAATTTGATTTTTTCGATTGATTTTCATCAAAATTAAAATATAAATTAATATAATGGTCGATATTGAATCCTAACGTACATTTAAATTTATCGGGGCCACATACTAACTCCAAAAATTACGGAGAAATAAATATAGCTATGTTTTGATGATACGGTCCTAACAAAACTAATTTCGTCGAAGTTGGAGACCGTTTGAAAACGGTCTTTTCAACTGGCCAATTAAATTTAAACTGAAATTCAAAACAATTTAAATTTACTGTGCTTACATCTTAATTCCAAAAAATTTGAAATTTGAAACCTAACAATAATTTGACATTCCAGATCCAATAAAAGGGTTTCGTCGAAAACGGAGGTTGTTTGCAAAATGGCTATTTTTAAGGGGCTATTATATTATTAAAAATATATAGAAATTCCATAGCGACTATTTTGAATTTTAAACTGGCCATAACTTATAATTTATAAAGTGAAATCTGAAATTTTCACATTTATTAGAAAGATATACTTGAACAGATTCAAATGTTTCTGGTTTTACTGAAATCCGATTTATTTTGAATTATGTACATTCAATTAAAATTAGAAATCGAATTTTCAAACTACCGCGCCATTTCAAACTCTATTTATAATTAAAATAAATTTATACTTTCTAACTTCGATTTAAATAAATTTTAAATCGTTATTATTTAAAATAAATCATTTTAAATATTCAAAACCCATTAAAATAGCTAAAATAAAAATTTTAAATTGGTTCAGAAATTCCTGGTTGTTAAAATCTCCCGTACTTAAAATCTTTTCGTCCTCGAAAAGGAACGAAGCTGAAAGTTGTTTTTCAAACCAACTCAACTTTCATTCTGGCTTTCATTCTTCAACTTTTCAATTTCTATGAATTTTCTAATTTCTCAAAAATTTGGTTGACACCCTAAATTTTCGAAATTTTCGCTATAACCTCCTTTGTATGGGTTAACTTTTAAAAATTTATTGGGTCGTATTAGGCACCCAATAAATCAAGAAAAAGTATACCCAATTTTTAGCAACCTATCTATGCCTAATGGAGACGTGTAAAAATCATAATCTCACCACCTTGCCCCAGTGTTGGAAAAATAAATAATCCACGTGCCTTAATTAACAACAAGAGAGACATGAATTTTTGTCATCTTCAGACCTGTATAGGGTTTTTATCAAATCTTGCCCTGGGCACCATTACATGTATTCCTTAATTATGCCCATAACCAGTCTTTTGTTCAATCTGTAATATAGTCATCGCCATACAAGCATCTCGCCCATATGGTAGGTCAAACCTCGTCATATAAGCGCCAAATGCTTATATGGAATATGATATGATATGTTGTCTTCATGTACTATACCTAGTTCATAATTTATTTGTTTCTATCCTATGGCGATGTTTATATTCTCACATAGAACAACCATCACAGTGCATCCAAATTCATTTACAGGAGTTGATATAATATACCAAAATTCCTAACCAACTCATTAAGGTGCACCTGTTTGTCGGGCACGCAATATATTTCTCAACTCAATAGTAAATCCATAACCTGCTTAAAACACACACACACACACACACACACACACACACACATATATATATATATATATATATATGGATATTTATCTATTTATAATTCCAATTCGAACTAAAATTTCAGTTTAATTCAATATTAATTCGATTTGGCTATATTTATCATTCATTCTCATATTGGTTAAATTAATTGCCATTCCAATATTTTTATTAGTTAAACTAATAATCACACAACACAACCAGCAATCAATTTGTTGACTAGCTTTTCAAATTTAATACTTTTATATATATATTTAAAAACCATATTTCAATGCCAAATTACAAACAATGAGTTCTAACTAAGTTTTGGTTCTCACCCCAGTCAATTGGAAATATATAGACATCCCACTTTCGAAACTCGAATATAAATTCTGAGGATACTCGTTTAATCACCAGAATCATCTTCGGGCGACTAGAGTGTGATTCTATATCTATCCAGTATATTTGAGACTTCATATACACGTGGATCAGACGTATATTAAAAATATCCTTATACCCAATAGTCCAAAATCAATTTAAAATAAAATAATCAAATAAGTATAATAAGATTTAATTTTCAAAACTAAATTTGTTTTTAGTAAATAACACTCTTCAAACTTATTTTAGGATACTACTGATCTTATCTCAAATGAGTTATTCTCATAGGATGTTACTAATCCTATCTCTGATGAATTATTTCGTTCGGTTCTAATGTGTCATGTTCTCGAGCTTTGTAAACCAAAGCTCTTATACCAAACGACTCGAAATCCCCCATATAGGAAAGCCTGGTGCTTTGAGAACACGACGCATTAGAACACGAACACTAGAATATTTCATTGCTATTACAACAATTTACATCAGAGTACAAGATATCAGAGTATGAATAAATATTACACAGCATAAATAAAATAATATCAGAGATTAAAATACAAAGCAGCGAAAATTTAAATGTATAAATACAATATATAGTGGAAAATACATCAACAACACAACTGAAAGAAATATACGGATACAAAACTTTCCGAATGTATCTCTAATTGTAATCTAGGGTCCTAGGAACAGAAATATCTGTGAAAACCAAAACTACTAGCTACCCGCGTGGAAAATATAGGCACCCGGAGATTAGGTTAAAACAATAAACTCTGAGTCAGTCATGGGACTGGTGTGTGAACTAAAAAAGTTATTAAATCTTTACTTTAAAAGGTGGGAAATCATGGGATCACGCCGTATAACACGGAACGGGTTTACTCTACATGAATCTTAGTTTAAAATAAAACAACACAATGCTTTTCGGAAACTGAAGCTATTATAAGACTCAGGTCCTATCACACAATGCAACGCAAGCTGGAGGATAGAGTTTTCCGTTATTATAGCCAAACATGCTTGGTACGTTTAAAGAAATCATTTTGATATTACTATAAGTGCATAATATCAAAATAAACTTCAAATATAAATGTATCAACCATAGACGGCATAGGTACCATATATTATGTCGCCATACTAGTTTTACAACTAAAATCGAAAAATGTCGTATTAGAAATTGGATTTCCATCATTAAAAAGGGAATGGGATCTCTCCTTCCGATTCGAGACACTCTAGCCCGTGCCTCAGGATTCACCCGCAACTGCACTTGAAATCTGGCAGGGCCGGCCCACACTTACTTTAGTGGATTGGCAATTCCTGAACAATATGTTTTCCTGCACTATGGGGCATAAAATTAGGTCAGTACATCGAACATGTCAAGAGCCACTAGGGACTCAAATCTGAGGTACCTCGCTTTCCAACATCCATATAAGTAAATTTCCTGGGCTCCATACCATGACATCACTCCAAGCTAGAAAGAAACACATGCACTCCCTGCGGTTCCTTATCACGTTTCTAGTTCATACCGAGGTGTGAAGCTCGCGAATTAACGCTACACAAAGCTATGCTAATTAAAGCTGTGCTTTGATCATCAACCACAAGACTCTGCTTGCCAACAAAAGCCTTGATCATTTGCATCTCCGCATGCCATACTGTCAATCCATACCGTACCATTTATTTCCACCAGTATATAACCTCTAAGCTCGTACGTCTCATAGAAGGATATTAAACAAGAGAATAAATTCTCCGTCACCATACATACATATATATATATATATATATTTAGTAGAGATTAACGAATATAGTATAAAGAAATACAATGTTAGACAAACCATCCATTTACTAGTCCGTTCTAGGTCTGAACGAAACTAGAGGCAACTTATTCCTCATCCCATATGTCCAACACAGGAGAGAGGCCCTCGCTTATCCGGTTGATCTCTAAGTATGTCTGGACGATCACCACTTATTACCTTGTCTTGGGTGTACAACCCAATCAAGACATCAGCAATCATCCAAACGATGTAAAGATCTCCGGTCTTCAACCACCGCCTTCATCGTCGACTTTTAACCATCGTATTAATTATTCAGAATGGGTTAAACCCAATCTTTCTGAATAATTCACGTATTTTATAATCAATTTCTATAAAAACACATCATACGCCACATTCCAATCCAGAATATTCTTTTATTCAAATATTTACATCTTTAGGTAAAGGTTCCCATTAATTTTATCGAAGTTAAATTCTTTTAAATTTATTCTTTAATCTTCTTTTGGATATCAAATTCAAAAGAGTTTATTTTATCTTTCCACAATTCTAAACCAAATTAAGGTTTATTAAACTAATCGAGATGTAACGGTGCGCAAATCCGTACTATCTGAGTTGACTTAATAGCACCACACGTTCAAACCAAATTGCACAGAAATACGAATCGTTATTAGAAAGAAGTTAGAGGATGAGAAATAAAAAGAAAGAAAAGTTAGAATAGAAGAAAACAAAGAAGACAAATCTCACAGTGGAACGAATAAAATATATAAAATAACATAAACTTTGAAATACAATTCGGTAACTTTATATACATACCATCATTAGAGCACAACAACTATTTCTGGAATAGTTAAAATCACCTGTTTCCAGATAAAAACATGGTACACAGCGGAATATATGATAGTTTATAGCTAAATAATGAAGCCTCCTGCTTCCAGCTCTTCCAAATGAATCTGAAAAATCCCGACTACTTGACTGCATGTACAAATTTGGGCACCCAAGAGTTTAGGGAAAACAAACAAAATAAACTCTGGGTAAGTCATGGGACTGGTGTGAGTAAACTCCAAGCATTTGTTTAACTTTCAAAATCCTTTCGAAAGAGGATAATAGTAAGACCAGCCCACACATAAACATGGATGGTTTTTACCTTACTATAACCCAAAACACTTTGATACGAAAATCCAGTGATATTATAATAGTGTCTAAATCAAATAAATAACAATCTAGCAGAACGCTTTCATCTCACGCTCCATATATAATATAAAATCAAAAAAACCACAGAGCGCTTATTGGAGATCAGATTCCGACTATGACAAAGTATGGAACCACCTTCCGATAGTGTATCTCAAGAGAGGAATACATTGGGTTCAACAAGAACGTCTTGCAACCCGGCCCACACATAACCGACCACTCATTTCACTTGAGTGTATCGAATGTATATCACCAACAGTTGGGATCAACAACCATTTCCCGAAAAGGGACATCATCGATAGATTTAATAAGCAATTGGAATTTCTCTTGATTGATGATTATACACCTTAATAGGAGCGACCCACATAGCCATGCTGCCTGCCCGGTTTTTTTTCATTTCCCGGTTGTTGAGGCCTGAGGCTACGATTACTTATCATTCATTGATAACACAATCACTTTGAACGCCACATCGTCAGATCCGTTAATCACTAATTGATTCGCAAAAATACATTCTGGATATTATGCTAAGAGAATAAATTATCCGCCACCGTATATATATTTGTACAGAACAATCATTTACGATCATTGGAAAAACTCTGTCAGACATTCGTCCATTTATGTTCGTTTTGGGATTGAACGAAACTGAAGGCACCATTTCTGTAATGACCTTCATTTTTAGCTGTCGAATAATTAATTAATTTAATTATTTAAATAAGGATTTAGAGATTTATATAGTGGTTTAATTAAATTATAGTGGTTATTTAATTAATATAATAATTAAGTAATATATTTAATTCAGTAACAATCAAAAATAGTGAAATTCACAGTATAGTGTAAATTGGGTTATTTAAAATATATATTTCAGTTTAGAGTTGAATTATATTAGCGAATATATTTAAACGACGACAGTTTGAACGTGGAATTATAATATAATTAAAATCGAGCTCGAAATGGCACTACAGTTCGTAAATTGGTGATTCTAACTTCAACAGAATGTACAGGGTTCATTTTTAATCGGATTTATGTGAAACAAGAAACGTGTGGAGCTGGTGGAGTATATTTTTCTAGTGGAAGAGAAAAATTGGGATTTCGTCGAGTAGATTTTGATTTACATCCAAATCAAATTTCAGAAAAGTCGCTGCGGAATTCCTTTATAATTTGCAACGCTTTATTTACGTTATAAATAGATTTTTAATATAAATATGAATATCGAGATAATCTGGGTTCTGGGATATCAAGTAAAAACTCTGATATGATTATTCTGGAGCTGAATGATATCGTATACGAATATATACGATAATATTAATTTATTTATATTTAATTTAATTATATTTATATATTTAAATGGGTCACTCAGAGCTTTAAAAATAACCAGTTCTGCAAACGACCTCGGTTTTCAACGAAACTAATTTTGTTAGATTCGCAATATTAAATTATTATTAGATTCCAAGTTCATTGATTTTTAGAGTCACTGTGTGGCCGTACGGATTTTTAAAGTGAAAAAACAGTCGATATTCTAACAGTTAAAAATACGCTGTGTGAGCATACGAAGTCGGAATTCGACGAAACCAGTTTCGTTGGGACCGTAATGTCAAACTCTAGCTGCATGTCCAGTCTCGTGATTTTTGGGTATCGTGTGTGATCACACGAATTTTTAAAAGACAATAATGAATATAAAATGAAAAAAATAAACTAAAATATCTAAAATCTAATCCCCTATAAATATACCACTACCAATCCCTTAAACCTAATTTCTTCATCCCTTAGTCAATACAATTTTCCGCCGTTGTTGCTTTTCTTACAGCAAATGAAATGGGCAATTTAAAAATCAAAACAAAGTGTATAAAATCCCTAAAATCATTTTATAAATATCTTTGAATTCCTCTTTGGTTTCTATACAACCTCATATCGGTTTCAAGGGGCGCGATTGAGTTTTTGTTCACGCTAATTTTTCCAGTGTGGTGCAGTGGATTCTAGGGTTCAGTGTTTTGAGGATTTAAGGGGTTTATACTTGAATTTGAAATCGTTTTGGAGGTCGACAGATCGAATGGGTTCTGTACGATGAATTTTGGGGTATTTTAGAGATCAAAAGCATTGCACCTTTTTTGGTGCAGCGAGTTCAGACCTGAGAACCGCGACGGAGATGGGAATCTCGAGTTGATCGTGTTGGATGTGAGAAGGAGGAGATTTCGAAGGTGAAGGGAACGGTGAAGGTCTGATGGTTTATCGTGAAGAGGAGCAAGTGCAGTAGAAGGAAGAAGAATCAGAAATGGCCAGTGGTATTTCCTGTAATTCGCGATTTGTGTTTGGGGGAAGGAAAGCTAACGGAGCGGGTGGGTTTTTGATGATGGGCCGGAAGGGATTTAAAAGGGTTAAAGCCCAATGTAAAATGAAAGGGTTTAAGTAAATGTTAGTTTGATGATGAAATGTGACGAAAAGGAATTTCGCTCGATCCGAATCAGTCGCTAAACCGATCTAGACCGTTCGAAATGCCTGATTGTTTCGAGAACACGACAAAATAGAACGCGGACAGAAGAACATTTCATTGTATATTACAACAATCCATCAGAATACAAGAATATACAGAGTATGAATAAATATTAAACAGAAATATCAGAGATTTAAATTACATTTAAATACATCGCAGCGGAAAATAATACAATACACAACTAGAAGAAGATATACGGATACAAAGCTTTCCGGATATCATTCCAGCTGTAAACCAGGATCCTGTGAATATAAATCTGCAAAACCAAAACTACTAGCTGCCCGTGTCAAAATAAGGGCACCCAGAGTTTAGGTTAAAACAATAAACTCCAGGTCAGTCATAGGACTGGTGTGAGAACTAAAACAGTTATTAATCTTTATTTTTAAAGTAGGTAAATCAAGGGACCACGCCGTATAACACGGAACAGGTTTCCTGCCAAGAATACCAGTGCATAAAACAACAACGCAATGCTAAATAAAGAAAAATGAAGCTATTATAAGACCCAGGTCCCATCACACAATGCAACGCAAGCCAGAGGATAGGGTTTTTACCTTATAATAGCCAAGAATGCTTGATACGTTTAAAACAAATCATTTGATACTATTATAAGTGCATAGTGTATAAATCAACTTCAAATCATAAGTATCAATCATAGACGGCATAAGTGCCCCATCCCATTATGTCGCCATACTAGGCTCTACAATTAAAATCGCAAAGTCACGTATTTGGAAATTGGATTTCCATCTATGAACCGAGGCCAGGGATCATCCTCTACCGATTCGAGACAATCTAGCCCATGTCTCAGGACCAAGACTCAGGTGGGCCCTTGGATCGTTAGGGTCGGTCCACCGATGTGGATTAAAATGCCTGAACACTGCGTTTCCCCGCCCTTTGGGGCGTAAATAAGCCAACGAATGGCTCCATTGGACCCGGATCGTCCGATCTAACCGAGGCGCCTTGCAACAGCAACAACCACACAGGTGAAAAGTATATAAATATCAGGGCTGGTAGGTCACTGACACCACCCTAGCTAGAAGGAAACGCATGCCCTCCCTGAGGTCCTCTCCCGTTTCTGGTTCACAACCGGGGTGTGAGGCTCGCGAATTCACGTTACACAAAGCTATGCCACACAGGCGGTGCTTTGATCATCAACCACAAGACTTTGCTTTTCAACAGAAGCCTCGATCAATTGCCACTTAGGCATGCCACACAGGAAATTCATTCCATGCAATGGATATCCATCAATATATAACCCCTGAGCTCGTACGTCTCAGAGAAGGGCGTTAAGCAAGAGAATAAATTCTCCGCCGCCAAACAGATATATATTTAATAGAAATCAATCATACAGACTGAAATCCAATGTCAGACACACATTCCATTTACAAGTTCGTTCTGGGTCTGAACGAAACCGAAGGCACCTAGTACCCCGCATATCCATCGATCTCCAAGTACGTCTGGACGATCACCAACTGTTTCCATCTTCTTGGGTGTACAGCCCAATCAAGATCATCAGTAATCACCCAAACGACGTGAAGCCCTCCGGTCTTCAACCACCGTCTTCATCTTCGACACCACGTCGAATCAGTTATTCAGAATGGGATAAACCCGGTCTTTCTGAATAACTCGCGTATATAATAAATAAGTGTTACACAAACACAACATACGCCTCATTCCAATTCAGAATATTCTTTTATTCAAATATTCCTATTCTTTGGGAAAAGTTCCCATTAATTTTATCAAAGATAAATTCTTTAAATTTATTCTTTAATCTCCTTTGAATATCAATTCAAACTAGTCGGGATTAGCGAACCACACCGAAGTAATCATTTATTTTATTTCCCAATCCCAACCTATTCATCCCATGAAGTAAAACTGGTAATACTTCATATCTAACACCACAGTATTATCGGTAAATTCAATTACCATTTCACGTTCAAATCTAATTAAAGATTTAACTATCGCCTGGAGCAAAACTGGTGATACTCCATTCTCGATCTTTTCAATCTAATTAAAGATTCATTAAAACTCCACTTAGTTTTAATCTTTAACTGGGTTAAAGAATCAGTGTCATTTTAAAACACGGTTCACGATAAACCCAAAATCACATTCATTAATTATCGGGTTAAAGAACAAGTGTTATTTAAAACACTGTATAACAACATCTGTATAATCACGAAATCCAACATCGAAATATTCCGTAGACAATTTCGATTCAAATCCACTCCAATCCAATCATTGGAAATTCTGGTTATTTTTAAATCCCTTTTCAAATTCAATTTATTTATTTAAAAACAAATTAAATTTTAATTCTAGTTCAAAACTAGTTCATTTTGATAAAAATCTATTTTTATCTTTTCAAATATGGAGTTTTTCATCCCAATTTTTCCCAAATCATTTCTTATGATTTTACACAAATTATTGATATTTTTAATGATTTTATCAAGGCCCGTACAGTCGATTTCCATCAACGGCCATCGAACTGCACTTATAGCGACCTTTTCCAAATTTGATTTGGATATAATTCCAAATCCAACCGTTAGATTTCAAATTTCTAATATTCGTTAGAAAGCTCTTTTCGATACTAACCCAACGGTTCCGATTTTAGGAGAATCCGACGGTCGGATCTCCCGAAATATCCGTTCGAAGTCAATGGTCGAAATTCGCGAACTACCGCGGCGCGGCGCGTTCTATTCAGGCCATTATATTATATATATAATATATACTTCGTCGATTTCCTTTTAAAACATATTTTATAAATCGTTTTAAATTCGTTTTCAAACAATTTCAACTGCCTTTTCGAATTCAAATCAAAATTGAATTTTCCCTTTCAAATTCGTTTTACATTCGTTTTCAAATTGATTCCAATTCAAATCGATTTTTAATTCAATTTCAATTCGTTTTCAATTCAATTTCGATTCGTATTCAATTTCATTCAATTCTATTCAATTCAGTTCGAATTCATTTCTATTCAATTTCAATTCAAATTCATTGCTATTCAATTTCAATTCTATTTCAATTTAATTCAAATTTCAATTCTATTCGAAATTCAAATCATTTCCGTTTATTTCGAATTTCTAATCAATTCAATTTAATTCGAAATTCAATTCTTTTCAAAATATCAGATTTTGAATTCACTTTCGATATTCATTATAAAATGAATAAAATTGATATAAGTATCGTTCACGTCAAAATGGCGTCAATCTAATCAACACGGCTTCATATATTTCTATTTTCAAATATTTCTATTTCAAATATTACCTTTTCAAATATTTCTATTTCAAATATGGAATGAGGCCCAATCAATTACCATATAATGTTAATTGTATGGATTTTCTACAACACATGTATACAATAACAACGATGAATAATCAACCATCATCCAAAGTGCATTCTACACTGTATAAGCATCAAATATAAATATTCAACGCTTATAACAGTCTGTCAATCAATCGATCGACATACAACTAACTATTGGGATTAGTGTATGTCATATACCATCCCAATACCCGTGTGGGGTTTCAAACAATCAAAGACATACTTTATTTGTGTAGTTGGGCGATGTGTAAAATTTATCGTCCCAATCAATATCAGTCAAATGTGTGTATATAAACAAATCATCCGATTTGTTTATTTTTATTTCATTTCATATACACATTAAAAATTCTATTTTTAACTATAAATTTTTTTTAACCATATAAATATTTTATTTCATTTCATATCACATCACACAATCAACTACACATCAAAATCAAACAAACAAGCATACAAGCCGTCCATGGTCTGTGGCCGACGGGTGTCGGGTGCTACTAAACACCGTCTGCATCCTAGTATATATTTTTTAACTAGAATAAATTTAAATAAAGGTGAGGAGTTCTCACCAAAGCTATCCCAACTCCACGACACTTCAAATGTAGGAAATCTTCACCTTTTCTCCTTTTGTCACTTTCGTTGTCCGCTTTCACTACATATATAAAAATCACATTTTTATACCGCTATTCAATATATAAAAATCGAATTTTTACTTCGCTATTCAATATATAAAAATTGAATTTTTACTTCGCTATTCAATGTATAAAAATCGATTTTTTACTTTGCTATTCAATATATAAAAATCGAATTTTTACTTTGCTATTCAATATATAAAAATCCTACCTTTATCCGGTTAAAGATCCAAACTTTATAAACTATAAAGATCTAATTTTTATAAATAAAAAGCTCACATCGATTTGTTAAGGAGGAGGGGTGCTGAAGATCGTCGGCGGGCAGCGGGAGATGGCGGCAGCGATTTCTGAGCAGTTTTAAAAGCTTGGACTTCGGATTGGAGAGGGAGGAAGATTTCCTGTCGAAGAAGAAGAGGAGTGGGCGGAGAAAACCACCGGAGCGGCGGCCGTTCGTTGGGGGGGGGGGGTCGCGTCTGAATCGCGACGAGGGTAGAGGGGGGTTCTTCCGGCGGTCGATGCGATATGGGGGGAGCGGCGTGCGGAGTGGGCGGCGTGCGGAGGGGGCGGCGCCTCCCTGGGGCTGAGCGACGCGATTTGGTATTTTTTTTCTTTTTCTTCCGTTTGATTGAAAGGTTACGGGGGGGTCTGATAGTATAGATAGAGGGGAGAAGAGAGTGAGAGTTTTATTTTTTTATATTATTTTATTTCAAAAAAAAGTTGACTTTTCATTCCGACCTCGAAATGAGGCCCAGCGCCTATCGTCCATAGCTAATTACCCCTATTCCGAACACAATGGGATATGTATCGTAAGATGATTCAACTGTTTCGATTAGTTTCCATCAAAATCAACATATAACTCTATATATTGAATTTGAACGCGCATTTCAATTTACTAGGGCCACATACTAACTCGAAAAATTCCAGAAAAATATTTTCTAGCTTCGTATTGACGATACGGTCCTAACAAAACCAATTTCGTCGAATTCTGAGACCATTAGAGAAATGGCCATTTTCCAGTCGATTATAATCAACTAAAACTGGCCAAACACGTTTTCCTTTGCCACGCTCACATATTGATTCGAAAAATTATGAAATTTGAAACCTAGCAGTAACTTTACATCACGGATCCACCAAAATTGGTTTCGTCGAAATCCGAGGTCGTTTGCAAAATGGCTATTTTTAAGGGCCTGAATTCCATAGCGACTATTCAGAATTTTCAACTGGACCTATCTTTTGATTCCCGCTATGAAATTTTGATTTTTCAGATTCGTTGGAAAGATATTCTCAATTAGATTCCATTATTTTTGATTTCACTAAAATCCGGTTTATTCTGCACCCGGTACATTCATTTGAATTTTGAAATCGAGTTATCGAACTACCGCGCCATTTTCAATTCCGTTTATAAATATAAATAAATATTTATATTCTATCGTCGGTTCAAATGAATATATACATTCGAATTATATTCAAAATAAATTCCTTGTCGATATTATTTAAAATAATTATTTTTAAATAATCAAAATTCGCTAAAATTGCCAAAATAAAAATTTTAAATTAGCCCAGATTTCCGGGTTATTACATGAAACAAGGAAGAAAGGAGCATAGCAGTCAATGTGATTAAAGAATGGAAGAACGGGGGTGAGTTTGGGTGAAGGAACTGAGTGCATTGGTGTTGGGCTGACCCCTTTAAGCCTAGAGAAGGAGATGACCTTAAAATATTTCCTACGTTTGAAAAAGGAGGAGGGTGCAAGTGTTTGTCGTGGTGAAAAGGAGTATAAGCCGTGGAATCAAAATACAGGAGGAGCTCTAGCGGGACTTATTTGAGGAGAAAGGTAGCGCACTGTTCATCTGGATTTGGTTGAGATATGTTGGGTCGGCTTTGTTTTAAGCTGAAGCCCATTCATTTAAAATTTAATAGAAATTGTTTTAAATTCAACTACTGTATGTTAACTTGTAAATATCGTAACCTTGTCATACGAGAACGAAATCCAACGAAACTAGATCCGATAGTATCATATGAACAAGGACAACATTCTGGAAATGATCTGCAGTGAATTGGAATTGGGTACAATTTATGGCGAAATAAATTGTTTGATCAGAATCAACTAACGCAAATCGATATATAACGGTTAACATGTAATGTGAGTAAAACTCACCAACTCCGAACAGTTATATTTTTATAACGTATTTTTAGAATTGTTATTCATCTTTTGATTGCTGTGTGTTGACTGTTTGATTGAACTACTAGTCAGTTAGTTGAATTTCTATATTGATTCTGTTTATCAGAATATATCATATGGAATTAAAAGTGATGTTGATTTTATTGTGTAACATCTGTGGATGCAGCGAAACAGATTAGAGGAATCCGACTGGATTCCTCAACAGCTATTTTATTATTTTCATACATTGTGATATATGACGTGGTATATAATCTGTTGTTGATTATATGTGTATGGATGATATTTGACATCATGACTTGATATGTTAAACAACATAACATACCGAAATGTGAAAAAGGGGAATTATCGAATGGTATTTGAAAATAAAATATTTATAAAATCAAAAGTGTTTTATAAATGAAATGTTTATAAATGAAATATTTATAAATGAAATGTTCATAAATGAAATATTTATAAATGAAATATTTATAAATAGAAATCTTTATAGGTGAAATTATATAGAAAGGGAAATACTTATAAATGAAATATTTATAAAGAAAAGGGAATATTTATAAAATCATAAGATTTTATAAATGAGATATTTATTGGTTAAATAAATAGGAGAAGTTAAACGAGATACTTATTTGTTAAGTAAATAAGTTATAAAAGAGATATTAACTTAGGAAACAAAATAAGTTATTAAAAGGGTTATTTATTTGTTAAATAAATAGAATAAGAAAAGGAGAAATTTATTTGTTAAAGATATTAATAAAGGGAATACTTAGGATAAACAAATAAGGTTAATAAAGGGAATATTTGCAAATAGAATTTGAAAAGGAAATATTTGTAAGCCATTTACAAATAGGATTAAAAAGGAAATATTGGTAAAGGCATTTAGAAATAAATAGATTATAAAGGAAATATTTATCTTGGATATATATATATATATATATAAGTCAGGACTTATATATGGAGAAAACAGATAAAAGGAGCAGATTGATTTACAAATGATATTTATAAATTAAGTTAAATATTTACCATTTGGATAAATAGAATATATAAGTCAGGACTTATATAAAGAAGTAAAAATCGATTTCAACATCGATGTTTGAAACTGAATAAGGACAAAGAGTAAATCAGATAGGATTATCCAGTTAGAGTAAAACCATTAGGGTTAATCAGTTAGAGTTAATCGATAGAGTTAAATCGAACTAGAGTTACTGAATAGAGTTAAATCGAACTAGAGTTATTCTAATGGAGTTAATCGAAATTAGTTTATTCGAATAGAGTTGAAGAGAGATAATCGAATCAGAAATATTCGAAGTGAGATAATTGAATAGTAGATATTTGAAGTTAGATAATTGAATATTAGATATTCGAAGTGAGATAATCGAATAGTAAGTATTCGAAAGTAAGAAAATCGAATATAAGTTATTAGAATAAGTTATTCGAATAAGAGTTAATCCAGTAAGAGTTATTAATTTGGAGTAATTCAAATAAGAGTTAGAGAATAGAGTTAATCGAATAGGAGTAAATAAATTAGTTGTTGTTATATTATTCGAGTTAGGTAATAAAAGTCATATTAAAGATAATATATTTCGAATGCAGGAGATTATAACACCATTGTTATAATCACGTAAACTTGTAAAAGAAGGGGGTTCGTAAATAGAATCTGAGGCTTCGTAAGGAAGTGTTAAAGGGTTAAAAGATGAACTTACCCTATTTTGAGATTTGAAATGTTTTCAGTTAAGGTCTGAGAGGTAGTTATACCCCAACTTGATTGACTTCGTTTTAAATTTAGAAATGGTTAAGGTTCGAGAGTGAAAGTGGTTAAGTGACTTTAGTAAATAAGTATAGTGGTTTGAGTTGTCGTCGCGATGTTGATTTAAACATTTGTTTAAATCCAAGTAAAGAAGATTTGGAAATGTTTTCCAAATAGAATCAGAAACGTAATCAAATATTGAAATTTGAAACATGAATTAGAAAAGGAAGTGTTCATGTTTAAGGAGTTAAGAAATGGAGTTAAGCTAAGTCAGCATTTGACTGGAGATGTGACGACCCAAATTTCCCAGTAAAGGAAAGGCTGGATTGCTTTGAGAACAACACACATCAGAACACAAACTGAAGAACATTTTATTGCTGATTACAACAATTACATCAGAGTACAAGAATGTAACATAGTATGAATACTTATTCCATAATAGAAATTCAATAATATCAGAGTTTCAAATTACATTTAAATAGAAGTGGAAAAATATTACAAATATACAACTGAAAGGAATACACGGATACAGAGCTTTCCGAATACCGCTTCAGCTGTAGGCCAAGATCCTATAAAAATCTGCAAAAAGCTACTCGACTGCCCATGTGGAAAATATGGGCACCCGAGTTTGCCAGTGAAACAAACAACAAGTCAGTCATGGGACTGGTATGAGAAATCTTAACATAACTATCTAATAATAAGGCTAATCACAGGACCACGTCGCTAACGCGCAACGGGTTTACTCCATTGGATTGCCAGTGCATAAAATAACGTAAATCGTTAAACAACGCAATGCTTTTTAGAAAAAATGAAACCATTATAAGACCCAAGTGTCATCACACAATGCAACGCAAACCGGAGGATAGGGTTTTACCTTATAATGGCCAAAAGATGCTTGATACGATAAAACGAATTTAATATTTGTGTGTATATGTTTAATAAAAACATTTCAATCATAATGTATCAATCCTAGACGGCATGGGTACCATACATCATGTCGCCATACTAGTTCTACAATCAAAACCGCAAGGTCATATTGGAAGTTGGTTTTCCATCATGAATCGAGGCTAGGGGCAAGCTCCTCTCCAATTCGAGACACTCTAGCAAATGCCTCAGGATCCCCCGCAGTGAACCCTTAGAGCGGCAGGGCCGGTCCCCGCCTATCGGCAGTGGATTGGTTATGCCTGAACACACGTTTCCCGGTTCCTTTGAACCTATAATATGACCACTATCGGCCTATAAAAATCCGAGGCGCCTCAAAATCCATCATCCACATAAGTTAAATGCCATCCAGTTTAAGCACTGACACTACCACTAGCTAGAAAGAAACTTGTGCACTCCCTACGGTCCATATCCTGTTTTTGACTCATACCGGGTGTGAGGCTCGTGAAGTCACGCTATACACAAAGCTATGCCGTAATAGGATATGCTTTGATCATCCCACAAGGCCCTGCTTTTCAACAAATGCCTTGATCATTTGCATCTTGGCGTGCCACATTGACAATTCACGCCATGCGATCAATCACAATTAATATATACCAGGGTGTTAAGTAGAGAATAAATTCTCCACCACCAATCAGACATACATTAATAAAAATCAATTTAATTCACAAGGAACGAAATCCAATGTCAGACACACATCCATTTACAAGCTTATGCTCCGGGTCTGAGCGAAAACCAAATCTGAACAATCAACAATAGTCCGGATGGTAACTACTGTAGCCCCTTCAAGGTAGCTACTCCAATCGTGGGCATCAGTAGCAACACATCCATTCGATGTGAAGATCGTCGGTCTTCAATCACCGTCTTCAACTTCGACTCTTCATCGTCGTAGTGATTATTCGGAATGGGTTAAACCTGGTCTTTCCGAATAACTCGCGTATTTTTATAATTAAAAATCAAGTACTATAAAAGCACATCCAACATCTCATCCCAATTCAGAATATCCTTCTAATAAAATATTCGCATTATTTTATCAAAAATAAATTCTTTAAATTATCCTTAAATCTTTCTTTTAAAGATTTATTAAGAACCCAATTCGGTTTTAAATATCAAAAATCATTATTCAATGATTATTTAAATTTAAGAAATAAATCTTATCTTTAACTGGGTTAAAGAACCAGTGTCATTTTAAAACACCGTTCACGATAAACCCAAAATCGACTTCCATTAAATATGGAATCTTCACAAAAGTTAAATGAAAATATAATCGTTATAAATTTCTGTATCCGACCAATAATATAAATGGAATAACGGCAAACCTCTTAAATTCCATACGTAGTATCGATCCTCTTTTACAGAAGCTTATCTCGGTTATTATTAATTCGAATTCCACTAAATTCCAATTTAATATGTTAAATTGGAAAACTTGGCTTTTGGAAAATTCCCATTTAAATCTTAATAAAAGATTTATATATTCCAAATCATATTTTCACTGTCAGTTGGGTTAAAGAACACATGTCACTTAAAAACACGGTTCACAATAAACCCAACTCACATTTCATCTTATTTCAATTACTGAATATACTAGAAAGCTTTAATAATCTGAATTAAAAGATTATTCTTTTCATACGGGGTTTACGTAATAACCCGGAAATGCAAGCTAGTTTAAAATTTTTATTTTGGCAATTTTAGCGAATTTTGAACATTTAAAATGAATTATTTTAAATAAAAACGACGAGAAATTTATTTTGAATAGGATTCGAACGTATATTATATACGTTGTCGTTAGAATATAAATAATTATATATAATTATAAATAGAATTGAAAATGGCGCAGTAGTTCGATAATTCGATTTCAAACTTCAATTGAATGTACCGAGTGCAAAACAATCCGGATTTTAGCGAAACCAAAAACATTAGGATCTAATTGACAATATCTATGCAACGAATCCGAAAAATTGAAATTTCATAGCGGGAATCAAAAGATATGTCCAGTTGAAAATTCTGAATAGTCGCTATGGAATTCAGGCCCTTAAAATGGGAATTTTGCAAACGACTTTGGATTTCGACGAAACCACTTTTGTTGGATCCGTGGTGTCAAATTATTGCTAGATTCCAAATTTCATAATTTTTTGAATCCGTATGTGAGCGTGGCAAAGGAAAATGTGTTTGACCAGTTTTAGTTGATTTTAATCGACTGGAAAATGGCCATTTTCCCAACGGTCTCAGAATTCGATGAAACTAGTTTTGTTAGGACCGTTCGTCAATACGAAGCTAGAAAATATTTTTCTGGGATTTATAGAGTTCGTATGTGACCCCGGTAAAATGAAATGCGCGTTCAAATTCAATATATAGAGTTATATGTTGATTTTGACGAAAACTGATTGTAACGATCGAATCAACTTATGATACATATCCCATTATGTTCGGAATGGGGGTAATTAGCTATGGACGACAGGCGGTGGGCCTCGTTTAGAGGTCGTATGAAAAAGTCAACTTTTTGTAAATTAAATAATTAAATAAATTAAAAACCCTCTCTCCTCCCCTTCAAAACCGCTGCCCCCCGAATTAAATCAGAATTCAAATCAGAGAAAGAGAAAGAAAAAAAATAAGGGAGGGAGCGACGATCGTCGCCCCCCACGATGGGCCACCGCCCCCACCGCGCTCGCGCCTGCCACCTCGCCCCTCCTTCCTCCTCCTCCGTTCTCCTCTTCCACCTCGAGGAAACCCCCGAACCCGCATCCAACGGCCTCCGCTACCCCCAAACCTGCATCCAACCACCTCCGCCCCCTTTACTTCACCTGCGCCGACCCCTCCGCCTTCCCCCAACCCAGACCACCTCGAGCGAGATCCCCCCCCCCTTTTGCGACGCCAAGAACCCCCCTCCTCGTTGAGAAAAAAATACAGTAAGTCCTATTTACTCAATTTTATTATTTATTTTCTATAGATCCGATTTTATTTTAAACCATTGAAAATAATATATGATCATTAAAACTGAAATTATGATAAGTTATAAAAAAATATAACGTTGTGGGAAAATTATGATTTTTCATTGACATAGAATATGATTCTTGGCATGGAAGAGATACGATTTTTAAAAATAAAAAGATAGGATTTTTAGCGCTATAAAAATGTGATTTTTATATTATAGGAATTATAAAGATATAATTTTTATATAGTAGAAAGGCTAAAGATTTAATTTTTATATAGCAGAAAGGCTAAAGATATAATTTTTATATAGTAGAAAGGCTAAAGATAGAATTTTTATATATATAGTAGCGATGTAAAAATAGAATTTTTATCTATATAGTAGCGATGTAAAAATAGAATTTTTATCTATATAGTAGCGTTGTAAAAATAGAATTTTAATCTATATAGTAGCGATGTAAAAATAGAATTTTTATCTATATAGTAGCGATGTAAAAATAGAATTTTTATTTATATAGTAGCGATGTAAAAATAGAATTTTTATCTATATGGTAGCGGTGTAAAAATGGGATTTTTATATATTGAATAGCGAAGTAAAAATTCGATTTTTATATATTGCATAGCAACAATATAAAAATATGATTTTTATATATGTAGTGACTACGGGCGACGAAAGTGACAAAATGCGAGAACAGTGGAGATTTCCTACATTAGAAGTGTCGTGGAGTTGGGTTAGCTATTGGTGAGAACTTCTCACTTTAATTTCTTTTTCTAGTTATATATATACTAGGATGCAGACGGTGTTTAGTAGCATCCTACACCATCGTCCACGGACCATGGACTTGTTTGTTTGGTTGTGTAGTTGGTTAGATTGTTTGATTTGAATTTGATTGTTTGGTGAAATGGAATGGATTTGATTGATATGTGTATGGCGTGGGCCATCACTAGACCGGGGATAAGGCTAGGCCTTGTCCCGTTTCTAATATCGTGCCGTTATGCCGCCGAAATTTTCTAAAATAAATTAGAAAAGTAAAGATATCATTTTATTTAATAAATGAACCGAATAGAATATTCATAGGTTGAATAAAATAATTTGGTCGTTAAAAATATAATTTTTAACGTGAATGTGAATAAATAAATATTCATTTACAAACCGGACGGTTTGTTTATGTACACCTATTTGAAGGACATTGATTGGGACGATAAATTTTACACATCGCCCAACTGCACAAATGAAAATCTATGTTTGTTGATTTGAAACCCCACACGGGTATTGGGATAAAATACGGCATACACTAATCCCAATAATTAGTTGTATGTCGATCGATGGATCGACAGGCTGTTATAAGCATTAGATATCTATATTTGATGCTTATACAGTGTGGTGCACTTTGGATGATGGTTGATTATTTATCGTTGCTATTATATACGTGTGTTGTATGGAATCCATATAATTAACTTTATATGGTGATTGATTGGGCCTCATTCCAATTTAGAAAATAATGTATATTATAAAATAAATGTTCATGTGTTGACCGTACTCATCCGTTGAGATTAGTCATGTGTTGAACGAAATATTTTAACAATAAAATTTACATCTTTATCATATATAAAATTAGAAATTAACTGGAAAATAGATGAGATTAGTGGTTTCCTGGATATTGATCTGCTGTTGGTTTCGGCCTTCGGGGTTAATATTTAGGGAATCGTTCTCTTACTAGTTTACGGTTGGAGTCTGATTTGAAATCAAACGATAGATACCATAATTTTTATAAGATATATTAAATAACAAAAAGAGTCACACGTGGATAGTACTCATTCGTTGAGATTAGTCGTGTGTTGACAAAAATATAGAGTCATGTATTGAAAGAATAAATATTCATTTGTTGAATAGAATAACAGAACTTTTGAAATATATAAAGCCGTGTTGATTAGAGATGCGCTATTTTGACGCGAACGATATTTATATCGATATATTCGTTTTTATAATTTGAATTGAATAGAAAACGAATTGAATTTGATTTGAATAGAAAACGAATTGAATTTGATTTGAATAGAAAACGAATTGAATTTGATTTGAATAGAAAACGAATTGAATTTGATTTGAATAGAAAATGAATTTGAATTTGATTTGAATAGAAAACGAATTGAATTTGATTTGAATAGAAAACGAATTGAATTTGATTTGTATAGAAAACGAATTGAATTTGATTTGAATAGAAAACGAATTGAATTTGATTTGAATAGAAAACGAATTGAATATTATTTGAATAGAAAACGAATTGAATTTGATTTGAATAGAAAACGAATTGAATTTGATTTGAATAGAAAAAGAATTGAATTTGATTTGAATAGAAAACGAGTTGAACTTGATTTGAATAGAAAACGAATTGAATTTGATTTGAATAGAAAACGAATTGAATTTGATTTGAATAGAAAACGAATTGAATTTGATTTGAATAGAAAACGAATTGAATTTGATTTGAATAGAAAACGAATTTGAATTGAATTGAATAGAAAACGAATTGAATTTGATTTGAATAGAAAACGAATTTGAATTGAATTGAATAGAAAACGAATTGAATAGAAAATGAATTCAAATTGAATTGAAATTTGAATTGAATTTAAATGAATTTTAAAACGAATCTATAAGGAAAAATTCAATTTTGATCTGAATTGGAAATAGAAGTTGAAATATTTTTGAAATGAATTCAAAACTATTTATAAAATTCGTTTTAAATAGTAATCGACGAAATATATATTATATATATAATATAATGGCCTGAATAGAACGCGCCGCGCCGCGGCAGTTCGTAAATTTCGACCATTAACTTCGAATGGACATTACGGGAGATCCGACCGTCGGATTCTCCTAAAACCAGAACCTTTGGGTTCGTATCGAAAAGAGCTTTCTAACGAATATTAGAAATTCGAAATCTAACGGTTGGATTTGGAGATACGTCCAAATCAAATTTGGAAAAGGTCGTTGTAATTGCAGATCGATGGCCGTTGATGGAAATCGACTGTACGGGCCTTGATAAAATTATTAAAAATAGTAATAATTTGTGTAAAATCATAAGAAATGATTTGGAAAATATTGGGAGGTAAAACTCCATATTTGAAAATATAAAAATAGATTTTTATCGAAATAAACTAGTTTTGAACTAAAATTAAAACCTATTTATTTTTAAATAAATAAATTGGATTTGAAATGGGTTGTAAATAGAATTGATTTGTGGGTTTATCGTGAAGGGTGTTTTAAATGACACTTGTTCTTTAACCCGATAATAAATAGAATGTGATTTGAGTTTGTCATGAATTGTGTTTTAAATGACATTAGTTCTTTAACCCAGTAAAAGGAGTTTTAACGAATCTGTAATTAGATTGAAATGTGAATTGATAATTTAAATTATCAAATTTGGCAAATGAGCGAGAATGGAGTATTACCAATTTTGCTCCAAAGCGATAGTTAAATCTTTAATTAGATTTGAACGTGGAATGGTAATTAATTTTACCGATAACACCGTGGTGTTAGATATGGAGTATTACCAGTTTTTCTTCATGGGATGAATAGGTTGGGATTGGGAAATAAAATAAATAATTACTTCGGAGTGGTTCTCTAATCTCGACTAGTTTGGAAAACCATAATCTGGTTTGAAATGATATCAAAAGGAAGATTAAAGGATAATTTTTAAAGAATTTATCTTGGATAAAATTAATGGGAACCTTCCCTAAGAATTGAAATTTAGAAACTAGCTGTAGGTTAGTTAAGAAGAATGGTTTCCTGGGTATTGATCTGATGTTGGTTTCGGCCTTCGGGGTTAATATTTGGGAAATTGTTCTCTTGTTGATTTACGGTTAGTGACTAATGAATTGGAATGAGGCGTATGTTGTGTTTGTGTAACATTTGTTTATAATATACGCGGGTTGTTCGGAAAGGCCGGGTTTATACCCATTCTGAATAACCGATTCGACGATAAGTCGAAGATGAAGACGGTGGTTGAAGACCGGAAGTCTTCACATCGTTTGGGTGATTACTGATGATCATGATTGGGCTGTACACCCAAGATGAGGGAAATAGTTGGTGGTCGTCCAGACGTACTTGGAGATCGATGGATATGCGAGGAAAGCGCCTCTGGTTTCGTTCGGACCCTGAACGAACTTGTAAATGGATTGTGTGTCTGACATTGGATTTTATTCTATGTTGATTGATTTCTGTTAAATATATATCTGTTTGGCGGTGGAGAATTTATTCTCTTTCTTAACGCCCTTCTCTGAGACGTACGAGCTTAGAGGTTATATATCGATAGATATCAATCGCATGGCATGAATTGCCTGTGTGGCACGCTGAGTTGCAAGGATCAAGGCTTCCGTTGAAAAGCAAAGTCTTGTGGTTGATGATCAAAGCACGGCCTACGTGGCAGCTTTGTGTATAGCGTGGATTCGCGAGCCTCACACCTCGGTATGAGTCAAAAACGAGATGAGGACCCAAGGAGTGCACGACGTTTCTTTCTAGCTATAGGTGGTGTCAGTGACCTACCAGCCCTGACATTTATATACTTTTCACCTTTGTGGTTTGGATGCGAGGCGCCTCGATTATAGGTCCTATAGGGCCGGGAAACGTGTGTTCAGGAATAATTAATCCTCAAACGTAAGAGAGGACCGGTCTTAGAGGATCCCAGGGGTTACCCAGAGTGTGTAGTCCTGAGGCATTTGCTAGAGTGTCTCGAAGCGGAGAGGAGCTTGCCCTGTAACAACCCGCAAATTCTGAACCAATTTAAAATTTTTATTTTAGAAAATTTTAACGAATTTTGAAAATATAAAGTGATTTATTTTAAATAATAATGGCTAGAATTTATTTTACTCGAAGTTAAAACGAATAAATTTAATTTAAATATAAAAGTAATTAGAAATAACGCGGTAGTTTGAAAAGTCAAACTAGAACTTTGACTGACCGTACAGGATGCAAAATTTAACGGATTTTAGTAAAACCAAAAATATTAGTATCTATTTTCAAATATCTTTCTAACGAATCTGAAAAATTGAAATTTCATTGCGGAAATCAAAAGTTATGGCCAATTCAATTTTTAGAAAGGTCGTTGTAGAATATATATATATATTATATATATGGCCCGAAAGGTTACTTTTCACATATGAAGGAATTTCGACTCGAAACCACTTCCATTGAGTTCGGAAAGATGTTTCTGCATTGAAAAACAGTAAACACTTATATATTTCGAGTTTCAGAAATTATTTGTTTAAAAATGTATTTTTAATATTAAATATATAGGCCTTGAAAATAGTCAATTTTCAAACGACCTCCGTTTTAGACGAAACCACTTTTGTTGGATCCGGAATGTCAAAATATTATTAAGTTTAATTTTTCATAATTTTTGGAATTAATTTGTGGTCGTGGCAAAAATATTTCTGTTTTGTCAATTTGTAGTTAAATTTAAACGACTTGGAAATAGGCATTTTTCAAACAGTCTCGGAATTTGACGAAATTGGTCTCGTTAGAACCGTATCGTCATAAGAAAGCTAAAAAAAAAAATTTGAAATTTTCGGAGTCCGTATGTGGCCCCGGCATATTTAAATGTACGGTAGAAATTAAATTATTTATTTAATATTGTATTTTTAAATTAAAAACCGAAAAAAATGATATAGACATCAGAATTGGAGCTCGAGACATAGCCCATCGCGTTCAGAAGGCCTCAAAACCTTAAGAACGACAGTAAGCAGGCCCAAATCAGAGAAAGTCCGAAAATCCACCTTTTTAGCACAAATTTCGAAATTAAATATTAAAATAATATTAAAAAAATCGGCTGAAACCCTAATTCTCAATGGCAGCCGCCGTTTCAGATGTAGGGCTGAAATCATCTGATTTTCAAATGCTTAGATCTCTCAATCCGTTCAACGAAAATCGACGTATGATATACCAAATCGAAGAGAATTCAGAGAGCTACAAATCCATACGGTCAAGATCGGGTTTTGATTCACGGATTTTGCGAATTCTGGCCGAGAAGGGGCTGCGGCTTTTAGTGATTTGCGGGTCCTAGGGGAGGCCGAGTTCGACATGGTTGGAGGTGTAGGCGGCTCTTGGCATGGCGGTTCATATGGCGGTGTCTGATCGGCGAACGGGGCGCCGTGGGGAGGTGCGATCGGAAGAGGGAGGGAGCGAAGATGGGTTCGGCGCGTTCCTGAGTAACGCGATGAGGGGGAAAGGTTTTCATTATATTAATATTATTTTATTAATTAAATATTTAATTTATCCAATCTTTAAAAATCGATATGTCTTTCATACGAGGTCCGATTGACGAACCGTCAGTTGCGTTGAACTCGTCTTTCCGAGATCTTCGCGATGGCGCAGACTAGGGCTAATTCCGAGACAGTCAAATTTTCAGCAAAAATCAATGTGAGATTCTTTTTTTATATATACAATTAATTTAATATAATTATATTATCATTATATAAAATGAATGTTGTATGGATTGAATTGTTGTATGGTGGAAATTGATGATTGTGGCCTGTATCGTTATTGACGTGTTGTATGATTGGTGTTGGAATTGATTATGGGAATTGTTATTCGATGTCAAGTAGAAAGATTATAATAAAAAGTTTAATCTTTTGTTTGATTTATAATTAAAGTTTAATCTTTTATCGTGATTTACAAATCAAAGTTTTGATTTTTATTTTGAAATGAATAACATTAATAAAGATTCGATCTTTATTTTTGATTTATTAAAATGAATCTTTGTTTTTGTTTGTATAAAATGAATCTTTGTTTTATTTATAAAACATGAAATCTTTTTGTTTATTTATAAAGATGAAACTTTTTTTTTGTTTATTCATAAAGACCAATTCTTTGTTTTTAATTATAAAGGATGAAATTTTGTTTTGGTTACAAAAGAACAAATCTTTGATTTTATTTATAAAGAACCAATCTTTGTTTTTGTTTATAAAAGATTAAATCTTAGTTTTTGTTTATAAAGCTTGAAACTTTATTTTTTTTATTTATAAAGATTAAAACTTTATTTTTATTTATAAAAATTGAACCTTTGGTTTTGTTAACAAAGATTACACCTTTGGTTTTGTTAACAAAGATTACAACTTTGATTTTGTTTGCAAAGATTACAACTTTGATTTCAGTTACAACTGGTATCAGAGCCAGGTTAGCTCAAATCTTTGGGGTCGGGCGAAATTTGGGTCGTTACATTGCCCCTTGCCTCGACTCATGATGGATATCCAATTTCCAATACGAGATATTTCGATTTTATTTGTATAGCCTAGTATGGCGACATGATAGATGGTACCCATGCCACCTAGGATTGATATTTATGATTGAAATTGTAACACCCCGTATATTTAATAACAGTGAGATTCACAAATTGAAGTATAACTAATTTCAAATCAAAGGATTAAGGGAAACAGGATACGCCATTGCGTTCGTCTCGGAATTCTGCTAGAGATAGAGTCCGAGTTTGCGTAAACCGGATATCGTATGAAGAAGATATGAACGGACGAAATTGGGCGAAAAACCAGAAAACGGGACAGAATGCACTGGCGCACTTGTGAAGTGCGCCAGAACAAAAATGAACTGGCGCACTTGGGAAGTGCGCCAGTACATTTTTAGCCTGGCGCACCTGCCAAGTGCGCCCAGGTCAGAATGACCTGCTGGTCAGGTCTTGGCTGGCCAGGTCTGTGTTTGGTCGATTTTCTGAGCCTTGCCTTGTCACTAGGGCTAGGTGTCAGCTCCTGGTTGGTCTCCCCTTCAAACGAACGGCTATTATTGAACCAAGCTCCATCGACGGTCTAAATCAACTCACAAACTCTATAAAAAGGACCTAAGACTAACCCTAATTCACACAAACTAAAATGGAGATGAGACCGTCATGCTGCTGTGGAGAGACTAAGATAGCTGTCAGAAATAGAGAGACAATTAGGAGATAAATCAAAAGCTTAAGGCAATGTTAATCAAATCAAAGCAACGCCTACAACAAAGGATAGCATCTCCAAATCCAGAATTCAGATTCCTGAATTGAAGATTCATCATACGTTGTAAGTAGAGTGCTATTCCGATGTGAATAATTAATTGCGTTTGATTTGTGTGAGATGCGAAATGGAATTGTGGCGATAATAATATATATTTGTATGTTATTTTGATTCTAAACGATTTGGGAATATTATGGTATACGATTGGATATTTGCAAGTACGTGATTTGCGTTGGAAGTTAACAACGAAATGGAATTGTGGCGATAATAATCTATATTTTTATGTTATTTTGATTCTAAACGATTTGGCAATACTATGGTGTACGATTGGATTCATACAAGTATATGATTTATGTTGACAACCACATGTTGTGGAATTTTAATTGGGATTCATGCAAGTATATGATTCATTATTATGCTAATATGATGTACATACTTTTGTGATAACTTTTAGTGTGTAATTGAATCGACTAAGTACTATGATTTATATGAATCTATGATTGAAATTGGCAAATCATACTTTTGTGTTAGAAACAAAAGTAAGCACCTTTATGAACATGACCAAACTATGTTTGGTGTTATGCCTAGTTGAATTATGTTTTAGGCCTAAGTTGTTATCAAAACCATATGGTGATATATGTGACACAATTAAGTTAGATTTACATCCCAATTGCAAGTTTACAATGATTCATGTATTATTTATGCCATGATTATATGAATAGATCGATTCATGTTTAAGTATTGTTTATGCCATAATCATATGAATATAATGATTCATGTTTAAGTATTGTTTATGCCATAATCATATGAATAGAATGATTCATGTTTAAGTATTGTTTATGCCATAATCATATGAATAGAATGATTCATGTTTAAGTATTGTTTATGCCATAATCATATGAATAGAATGATTCATGTTTAAGTATTGTTTATGCCATAATCATATGAATAAATGATTCATGTTTAAGTATTGTTTATGCCATAATCATATGAATAGAATGATTCATGTTTAAGTATTGTCTATGCATTAACCATATGAATAGAATGATTCATGTTTAAGTATTGTTTATGCCATAATCATATGAATAGAATGATTCATGTTTAAGTATTTTCTATGCCATAATTAGATGAATAGAATGATTTATGTTTAAGTATTGTTTATGCTATGATTATATGGATAAAATGATTCATGTTATGCCATGATTATATGATGTTACAATTGCAAGTTCACATGTGCCTACTTTATGTTAATTGAATCGTTCGTTGCAAGTTCATGCGTTCACCCTCCCCTCTTTCATGTTACCTTATAAACACCATGTTATAAGCCTCCCCTTTTCATTTGGCTAAATTGGGTTTAAGTATTAAACCCAACACACCTTATATTGTTGCGAACGTGTAAAACGGGGGTAATGACGATGGGTTTGAAATATAGAACATATGTGTTGGCATGTTTGACGCATGCCAACAACCTTGAAAAACAATCAAGTGGCATAAATAAATTTTAACCAATAAAGATAAATTTGAATAATGGGCTGCAAATGTTTACATATAAAAAGAAAAGAGACAAAATATGTAAATGTAGAAAATACGATGTGTTTAACCCGAGGTTGGATTGAGTTGTGATGTAAACCTGCCCGGAACCGGCCGGCTGTCCAGTAGTCACAACAATACCTATCCAATGTGGGTGGTTAAACACGGAGCCCAATAAGGACCCGAGATTAGACTGAGTTGTGGCGTAAGACTGCCCGGACCCAACCGGCAACAGGCAGCCACAACAATACCTGTCTAATGTGAGAGGTCAAGGCTTTAATAAGACAATTAAGGCTGAGTCTAGATTGATAGGATTAAGTAAATTAAATTAATACTTAATCAAAATGGAACATGCTACACTAAACAGACTGATTTGGGGGTTAGGTTTATAAAACACTTAACCAACTTAGCATGTTGGCTAGAAATAGAAAACCAAGTAGCGAGGGACCCTTTTCAGCAGTAACCCTACAAGGCGTATCATGATACCCTGAAACTAGGCAGGGTGGGGCACGATTACTGGGCTGATTGTAAGCGGTCAAATCGACGGCGGTGGTGCAGCAATGTAGGTTCTAACGGGGTGCGGGCGTGCACACATTCCGGCGTAGAAAAATAAGGCACTGGGCACCAGTAGCATACCTGTGCATTCTAGAATTGTGTCGGGCCGCCACCATGGGACTTGATACACCCCATGGTGGGACCAGCATAGGTAACTACAACATCGGGGGCCGTAAGACACATGTAACTATGCGAGTAGGAGCCGATCATCATAAAATGGATCACTTCACCCTGATTATGGGGTGCCTGTTGGGAACTAGTTTATATGGGTACAGAGATTAATATGGGGTACGATAGTATATTCGACCCTAGACAACTTAACTAAGTTTATGGTGCTTTCCCATTTCTAGTTTATACTTATCATACCCAGTTCTTTATTCATAGACTGAATAGTCCTAGACTTACTCAGGCTTTATGTCTGACTCTACTTTTCTTTCGTCTTCTTTTCTTCCGTCCCCCCCCAGGTCCACAGGGAGGGAATACCGCAGCTTGACTAGCTTTCACATCCAGCTTGAAGAGAAAGAATGTATTGCTTGGATCTTTTCCGTTTTGGACTATGGCTTTGGACAGCAATTATGGGACTTATGCAGTTTATTCATGTTTTCTTTATGCTTCTTTAAATAATGTAATCAAGACATTTATGAAGATGTTATGTTTTTGGAAGTATTGTAAAACAAATTATGGCATGGTTTGTGTAACACGTATTTTAATGAAATAAAAGTTGTTGTTTTCCGCTGTTCAAAAATATGTGTTCTTATATCTGTCTTTTATATCTGTGACTTATACTTATAAACCTCCACCAAAATTTGGGCATTCCCTTTAAGAGTGACCCTAACGGAGGTGGGGTGTTTCACTTGGTATCAAAGCACAGGTTTACCAGAAAAGATAAAAAGTTTTGAAAATTTATTTTCAAAAAGGAAATTTAAATAAGCATTTTTAAGACAAAATATTATTTTATTTTAAAAGGCAAAGTCCCCCCAAAGCCATAGGAACTATCTCTTATACTTCGTTTTGAATCTATCCTTTTTGTTTCACCATGTCCGAAGAACTTAACTTGCCAGAGGGCGTACCAATACCTGGTTGGTTTAGACGGTTCTTAGAAGCAAGGGCCACTCAGCCATGCCCTACCATTCCTCCTCCCCCAGCTGCAGGAAATCATCCAGCCGCAGCAGCACCTCTTCCTCCACCTCCTCCGCGGGGAAACACTTTTGCTAAGATATGTAAAGATTTTAAAGCTATGGGAGGAAAGGATTTTCATGGAACTGAGTCCTTCGTGGCAGCTAGAAATTGGCTGAAAGAAACCGAGGACTTATTCGTCATCTTTGAGGTGGAAGATAGGAAGAAAGTACAATTGGCAGTGTGGCTACTAAAGGGCGAGGCTTCCTACTGGTGGGAAGTCACTAATGCAGAAAGACCAGTAGAAACGTGGGAGGACTTTAGGGCAAGGTTTGAGGCTAAATTTCTCTCAGACGCAGAAAGGAGTTTGCAGTTGGAAAATTTCTTATTTCTTAAGCAAGGGAACAAGACAGTCAAAGAGTATGTTAATCAGTTCGATGAGCTGGCTAGGTTCGGACTGGACCTAGTCAACACCCCGCACAAGAAGGCTCTCCGTTTTGTCAAAGGGTTGAATGAGCCATTACACAGTTTGGCCATGACCCATATACCCATGGGAGCTACATATGAAAGATTGGTACAGATGGCATTGCTAAACGAAGAGGATAAGGGCAAGAAGGAGACAAAGGCAGAAAGCTCTCAAGGGAAGAAAGAGGGTTTACAGCCTAAGAAGACAGACTTTAAGAAGGGCGGGAAAGACAACAAGTCCCAAGAGAAGAGGAAGTGTAAATTCTGTGGCAAAGTGGGGCACTTAGTGAAGGATTGCGGAAAAAGGAAGGCCAAGGTGAATGGTGGGTGCTTTTCTTGCAGTGAAACAGGCCATATGGCTAAGGACTGCCCAAAGAAACGAGGACAGGGGCAGAGGGCTGGATCCACCTCAGGGGCGCAGGTTCATGTGCTAGAGGCGCCACCTCTGCAACAGCGAGGTATAAATACTTCTGTAGAAAGTGTAGTTTATCTTTATGATCACCCCGTTCGCACTTTATTTGATTCTGGCGCATCACACTCCTTTATCTCGTCTGCTTTAGTAGAATCTCTGCACCTAAAAACTAGTATGGTAGAGGACCCCTTAATTGTTTCAAACCCAATTGGGGGCCCGGCTCATTTGTCTATGATCTGTGTGGGATTGAAAATTTCTATTCTAAGCGTAGAGTTTAAATGTAGTGCCTTTGTTTTGGGCCATTGGTTGATTCTAGCGATGGAGTGGTTATCCAGTAAGGGTGACCATCTCGGTTTCGAAAAGAGGGTAGTTAGACTCTTGCCTTGCCTCGGTAATACCCTCGAAGTCGCAGGTAACCTTTAGGGTTCTATCATGATTTGTTTCCTAGAATCTCTTGACACATTTATTGGTAATTTGTAATCCGATCGAGTAGTGTGTAACGACCCAGAAAATCTGAACCAATTTAAAAATTTTAAATTGGTTCAGATTTTCTGGGTCGTTACAATCTCCCCCACTTATAACTTTTCGTCCCCGAAAAGGAACAAAGTCGAAAGTGGTTTGATAAATCAACAATCCCACAATACAACAACTAATTCAATTGTTTTTAACCTTCAAAAATATACTAATCAAATCCTATACCCTTTAAAAATCATTCAGACTATATAATTAAAAGTGCACATTTATGAAAAGAAGATAACAATAGAGTAGAGAATTGAATGGTAGTGCAAAGTAGGGTAAATGTACCTTGCACCGGAGTCAATCAGAGATATCTACTCGGCATATGGGATAAGCTTTCTGAATGCTCTCCTCCGTTTCCCAAGTACAATCTCGCGGATCTCCACTCCATTGCACTTTGACTAAGTGAACCTTCTTGTTCCTCAGCTCTTTGGTTTCTTTGCCGATAATCTTTAGCGGCTCTCGCCTCACAGCTAATTCTGGAGTAATTTCAATATCCTGCTGAGCTGCTTCTTCCACGATTAAGTCTGGATCATGAACGTGTTTTCGAAGTTGAGATATATGAAATACATCATGCACTCCAGGCAACCAGTCAGGCAGTTTGACCCTATAAGCGAGAGTTCCAATCCGTTCCAGAATAGGAAACGGACCTATGAATTTGGGCGCTAACTTTCCAGTTTTACCAAACCGGATAACTCCTCTCATCGGTGATACTTTCAAATATACATAGTCGCCAACTTCAAAGGATATATCTCTTCTTCTTTTATCGGCATAGCTCTTTTGTCGGCTTTGAGCGGCGAGTAATCGCTTCTTAATAAAATCGACTTTGTCGGCAGCTTCTCGAATCATATCGGGACCCAACACAAGTCTATTTCCTGGTTCGACCCAACAAGCAGGGGATTGGCACGGTCGACCATATAATGCTTCGAATGGCGACATTGTCAGACTCGCCTGGTAGCTGTTGTTATAAGAGAATAACGACCCAGAAAATCTGAACCAATTTAAAATTTTTAAATTGGCTAAAATAATGGATTTTAAATATTTAAAATAAATATTTTAAATAATGGCGATGAAAACTGAGTTTGAATCGACAATTGAAAACGAATATAATTAATTATAATTATAAACAAGGCCTGAAATGGCGTGGCAGTTTCAAAAATTGAATTCAAACTTTGTCGGACTGTACCGGGTGCAAAACAATCCGGATTTTAGTGAAACCAAAAATATTTAAATCTGTTAGTGAATACCTTTCTAACGGATCTGACAAATCGAAATTTGATAGCGGGAATCAAAAGATATGTCCAGTTGAAAATTCTGAATAGTCGCTATGGAATTCAGGCCCTTAAAAATGGACATTTTGCAAACGACCTCGGATTTCGACGAAACCACTTTTGTTGGATCCGCAGTGTCAAGTTATTGTTAGGTTTCAAATTTCATAATTTTTCGAATCAATATGTGAGCGTGGCAAAGGAAAACGCGTTTGACCGGTTTCAGTTGATTTTAATCGACTGGAAATTGGCCATTTTTCAAACGGTCTCAGAATTCGACGAAACTAGTTTTGTTAGGACCGTATCGTCAATACGAAGCTAGAAAATATTTTTCTGGAATTTTTAGTGTTAGTATGTGACCCCGGTAATTTGAAATGTAAGTTTAAAATTCAATATAGTGATTTAAATGAAAATTCAACGGAAACTGATTGTTACGATCAAATCAGCTTGCGATGCATATCCCATTGTGTTCGGAATGGGGGTTAAACGCTATGGACGGCAGGCGGTGGGCCTCGTTTAGAGGTCGTATGTAAAAGTCAACTTTTTGCAAAATTAAATAATTAAATAAAAAAAAAATTCCCTCCCTTATCTTTCGTTCTGGCCCCCCCTTTTTATCTTTTCTTCCTTCAGGCAAATCAAAAAAAAAAAAAAAGAGAAAAAAACCCCGTCGAAGACGGAAACCGACCGCCATCGCCTCGTCGAAGAGACCCCCGCCTCCGCCTGTCCCTCCTCCATAGATCTAAGTCCCGAGCCGAACCCACCCACGCCCTAACCTAGAACCTCCGACGCCCTAACCTAGAACCTTCGACGTCGAGC
Source organism: Allium sativum (assembly GCA_030737875.1). Taxonomy (NCBI): domain Eukaryota; kingdom Viridiplantae; phylum Streptophyta; class Magnoliopsida; order Asparagales; family Amaryllidaceae; genus Allium; species Allium sativum. The sequence goes on along the minus strand of CM060916.1, from coordinate 91,196,827 downwards.
CACCCCTCCTCCGCCTGTCCCTCCTCCAACCGCGACCTCCCCGACGCCGCCAAGAGCAGCAGCAGCCCCCCTTCTTCGCAGGAATGTAAGTTGTTTTTATTTTATTTTATTTTTATTTTTAATTCTGAAAAATACTGATTTTATTTTCTTAAAAAAGAATACTGTTTTTTTTAGGGTTTAAATACTGTTTTTTTAAAGAATTTAAATACTGATTTTAAAAGATTATAAAACTGATTTTTTTGAAGTTTTAAAACTGATTTTTAAAAGGGTTTAAAAACTGATTTTATTTTGGAGATTTAAAAAGAAAAAGATTTGAGATTTAAAAAGAAAAAGATTTGAAATTTAAAAAGGAAAAGATTTGAAATTTAAAAAGGAAAAGATTTGAACATCGAAGCATAATAAAAATTCGATTTTTATATATGGAATAACGAAGTAAAAATTCGATTTTTATATATTGAATAACATAGTAAAAATTCGATATTTACATATGTAGAGAATACGGGCAACGAAAGCGACGAAGGCAAGATTGGCGAAGATTTCTATAAAGGAAGAGTCGTAGTATTGGATAGCTATTGGTGAGAATTTCTCACTCTTCAATTTCTTTTTCTATATATATATGTGTTGAAATAAAAGTGAATTGCTATATATAATATATATATATATATTTACGCCCCTCGTCCACAAACCATGGACGATATTTATTGGTTGAAATTGTTGTGAAAATTGATTGATAGCGAATGATTGTTTGGGATTGTTTGTGGTTGATATTGGTTGATTGTGGTTGAAAAATACCCGTTTGTGGTTGAAAAATATTTGGTTGAAACCACATAGGATTAGTTTGTGGAAATGAAATAAATATATACATGCCGCCTGCGTGCGAACTAGATGCATGATCCCCATTGTCAAAAACCGCGAGGTTTTAAGGTAGAGCGAGGAGCCGTACTAGGGACGGTCCCGGTTTTAACTACCCTGCCGTTATGCTGCCGAAATTTTGAATAATATTCGTGTGTTTGAATTATTTTCATTTGCTTAAACTATATTTATTCATTGAATAGAAAACCTTCATGTGTTGAATTGATATTCATTCGTTGATTAGAAATTCATGTGTTGAATGGTATTCGCGTTTTAAATATAAAAATCACATTTTTATCTATACATAGAAACTATAGAAAACCTTCATGTGTTGAATTGATACTCATTCGTTGATTAGAAATTCATGTGTTGAATGGTATTCGCGTTTTAAATATAAAAATCACATTTTTATCTGTACATAGAAGCTATAGAAAACCTTCATGTGTTGAATTGATATTCATTCGTTGATTAGAAATTCATGTGTTGAATGGTATTCGCGTTTTAAATATAAAAATCACATTTTTATCTATATATAGAAACTATAGAAAACCTTCATGTGTTGAATCGATATTCATTCGTTGATTTGAGATTCATGTGTTGAATGGTATTCATATTTTGAAATAAATTGTTTGATAATAAAAATCACCTTTTATCGACTATATGAACTGTGTAAAATAATCTCGTTTTAAAAGAAATTGTTTTATGATAAAAATCCTATTTTGTCACCTATATGAACTATATAGAAAAATAGTGTTTTGAAATGAATTGTTTTACAATAAAAATCACATTTTTATTGTATGCATAAATCGTTGAAATGTGAAGTGTTAAAAATAGCCACTTGTTCAAAATAAACATATATGAGTTGAAATATTCATTAATTAGCTAATGAAATGATTTGCACCTATGTATGTAACATTAGGATAAATGGTGTTTTTAAACCAAATGGAAATCAAATATGAAGTTGAATAGAAAATGATAAATGATAGGAATTGTATATATATGTACATGCATATTCATTGAACAGGTTATAGCAAAGGGGCTAGAGAAGAGGAATAAAATTTTGTGCCCGACAAATAGGTACACATTTACTGTTTTGTTTGGGTGATGATTTTATGAGCCTGTTGGCTAGCCGCTTGGCTTTTTCTTTTTCTTTTTGAGATTAGAAGGACCGGGAAAGCTATTTGCGATTTCCCGATGCTCCCGGTGCAGGGGAGGTTATGGCGAAATTTTCCAAAATTTTAAGGCGTTAGTGAAATATTTGAAGTGAAAACGATATTGAAATCAGTGAATGAACTATATTTATATAAATATATAAATATAAATAAAATTAAAACGAAACGAGGCCGTGTAATTCGTATTTTGAAACCGTGATTTCAAACAACTAATGCGGGGAATCCGACCATTGGATTTTCCCGAAATCTCAACCGTCGGGTTCGCCTTGGAAATATCTTCCCAACGGCACCAACCTTGTAAAAATCCAACGGTTGGATTGTATGGAATGTTTAATTCAAATCTGAAGAAAAACAGCGCCAGAAACGATTATATTTATTTATATATATAAATATAATTATATTTAATCGAATAACGACGCTGCAGTTCGTATTTTGAAATCGAAACTTCAAACGATTGTACTGGGAGATCCGACCGTCGGATTTTCCCGAAACTGGAACCGTTGGATTCGTTTTGAAAAGACCTTTCTAATGATGTAAATTTTGCGAAGATCCAACGGTTAGATTTTCAGATATGTGTAAATCAAATCTGAAGAAAAACAGCGCCACGGCCGCTTTATGGCCCGAAGCGTCGTTTTGAATAAATTAGCTATTTTAAAATAAATAAAAATAGCGATAAATAGTTATAAAATATCATAAGCGATATGGAATGGAAATAAACTGAATTTGCTCGATTTATGTGGCTTTTGATGGTTGAATGTGTTTGGTGTGAAAATTACATTAAAGAACAAAATTGATGTTGTCGAATAATTTAACCATTGAAATAAATTGATTTGAAATTCTAAATATACGTGAATTATTTGAAAAGGCCGAGTTAATTCTCATTTCAAATAATCGACCGACGATTGAAAGTCGAAGATGAAGACGGTGGTCGAAGACCGGAGATCTTCACCTCGTTTGGATGGTAACCGAGGTCCTGATTGGGAGGCATCCCGAAATATGGATAATGAGTGGTAATCGTTCAGACGTGAGTGGTGATCGAAGGGTTTGCGAGGTATTTAGTGCCTCCGGTTTCGTTCAGACCCAGAACGGACTTGTAAATGGACTGTGTGTCCGACATTGGAATTTGTTCGGTGTGATTGATGGCCATCAGTTGCACGGTGTGAATTGCCTGTGTGGCATGCTAAGATGCAGTGATCAGGGCTTCTGTTGAAAAGCAAAGTCTTGTGGTGATGATCAAAGCACCGCCTGTGTGGCGTAGCTTTGTGTATAACGTGAATTCGCGAGCCTCACACCCCGGTATGAACCAGAAACGGGAGGAAGGACCTCAGGGAGGACATGCGTTTCTTCCTAGCTAGGGTGGTGTCAGTGACCTACCAGCCCTGACATTTATATACTTTTCACCTATGTGGTTGTTGCTGTTGCGAGGCGCCTCGGTTTGATCGGACGATCCGGGTCCGATGGAGTCATTCGTTGGCTCGTTTACGCCCCAAAGGGCGGTGAAACGCATTGTTCAGGAATTTTAATCCACATCGGTGGACCGGCCCTGTCGCTCCTAGGGTCACTCGAGCTCTGATCCTGAGACTCGGGCTAGGCAGTCTCGAATTCGATAAGGACTATCTTTTGCCTTGGTTCATGACGGAAATCCAATTTCCAAATACGTGATCGTGCGGTTTCGATTGTATAGATATTTGGCGACATAGTGGCATGGGACGCTCATGTCGTCTATGATTGATAGTTATGATTCGAAATTGTTTTAAAAACATATAAACACTAGCAATAATATCAAATGCCTTTGTTTTTATTCGTATCAAGCATATTTTGGCCGTTATAAGGTAAAACTCTATCCTCCGGTTTGCGTTGCATTGTGTGATGGGAACTGAGTCTTATAACGGCTTCATTTTTATAAAAAGCATAGCGATGTTTGAAAGAAAGATTTGTTTTAAAGCACTGGCAATCCAATGGAGTAAACCCGTCCCACGAAAGTGGCGTGGTCCTGAGATTATCCAATTATATATGTGTTGAGTGGATTTCTCATACCAGTCCCATGACTGACTCGTAGTTTGTTTCACTTTCAAACTCGGGTGCCCCTTTTTCTACACGGGCAACCTTGTATTCAGGTTTAGCTGGTTCTTTCTGGATAGCTGGAGCTAAAGATGGATTCTATCATTTATTTCTTTTTATGCTGTTCAGCTCCTATTGTACATATTTTGTTTATTTCCGCTGTAGAAATTTATGTATAGCTGAACTGTATTTGTATTAAGTAAGATCCTGTATACTGTGTAACTCTGATGATTACTTTTATCCAGTATATTTTGTTGTTCATTATTTGGTGTATTTAATTCTGTTCTGCTATTATCTGTTTCTGTGTTATATTCCAAAGATAACCCTTGTTTCCGTCTGAACGGGATTTCGGGTCGTCTCATAGTGTTCGCCACTAAGGCAGAAGGTTCATTTCTCTTATGCATGAGTTGTGGAGAATCACCTTAGTAAGTACATTTGGCAACATGGTTGGCATTTATTTCCAAGAGATAGTTCTTCTATGTGGAATACCTGATAGTAAGTGGACGAGATCTAAGATTCACTAGTGAATTTTGGAGAGCTTGCATGAAACCATGAGTACGCTGTTATGTTTGAGCCGAGTATACTAGAAGTAGAGTAAGTGAAAGAGGAACGAGAGGCAACAGTGAAATAGGTTCCAACTCATATTTTGGAAACAAGAATTAAGAAGCTACGAAATTGTGAAGTTAAAGACGGACAAAGCATAATGGAGTTAAGCTCAAGGAAATGCGACGTAGAAGATTGAAGACTAGATTCGTGCATCATATCTCTTCTTAAGAGTATATCCTTGATCCCTCTCTTCCTGTAGAGCTTACTTGCATGCTATCTTTTGTGTATATCCTCTCGGTCCCATTCTCAATCCAATTTCTTTTGCAAACCCCATAGGGAGTATGACTCATCTGTTAGTAACACATGATGGGGCTTGAGGGTGTTCGGTGGTTTGACTAAACTTTTTTTTGGGTTTTATAGGATACGGGTTGGTCATAGGAAGGGACTCCCTTGTGACCTAAAAGGAGTCCATCATGCTTAGTTTCTTAGAATCATATATAGTGGTTGGGTTGAGTAATTCTTTGGGTGTCAGTCTGATGTTGATTTCGGTCTTCGGGGCTGATGCTTAGAGAGTTCTTCTCCTAATCAATATATATGTGGCATAGATTTCCAGTTTTGACATTGCCTAATGGGAACAAAGTTTTTAATTGCTTCTATCATTCGACTATACCTTTAGATAGGAACAATTGGGTGTAAACATGTGTTTGAGACATGTTATGATTGATGGTTGCAAGTGGTTGCAAGTGATTGCTAGTGGTTGCTCGTGGTTGCATATACACACACAATCTAGGTTTTAGATCGGCTCAGTCACTTCATACTGCATATGCATATATGTATTTATATTCATATATGGTTGAAGTTTAATGTGTTTTCGTATGGATGTCACATTTATCTGAAGGATTGTGCACTCATGTAGAATCATGAATAGGAGAATTTGCATACATAATGGATTCATGGCACTTACATAATTTGCATTAAGGAGGTCAACTGAATCAGTAGACCACCTAATTTTGCAATAGATAAGTACATGTACACAAACACTTCGCATATGATCATGAAGCATTAGAAGTCATTTAAGGACAATGGATGCTCGTGTTTGATGGATGAGTAGATGGATGTTTGGATGTTAGGATGTACATTCTTCCTGAACTTGAAGATTTCGGGGACGAAATCCTTTTAAGTGGGGGAGAATGTAACACCCCGTATATTTAATACCAGTGAGATTCACAAATTAAAGTATAACTAATTTCAAATCAAAGGATTAAGGGAAACGGGATACGCCATTGCGTTCGTCTCGGAATTCTGCTAGAGATAGAGTCCGAGTTTGCGTAAAACGGATATCGTATGAAGAATATATGGACGAACGAAATTGGGCGAAAAACCAGAAAACGGGTCAGAATGCACTGGCGCACTTGTGAAGTGCGCCAGAACAAAAATGAACTGGCGCACTTGGGAAGTGCGCCAGTACATTTTTAGCCTGGCGCACCTGCCAAGTGCGCCCAGGTCAGAATGACCTGCTGGTCAGGTCTTGGCTGGCCAGGTCTGTGTTTGGTCGATTTTCTGAGCCTTGCCTTGTCACTAGGGCTAGGTGTCAGCTCCTGGTTGGTCACCCCTTCAAACGAACGGCTATTATTGAACCAAGCTCCATCGACGGTCTAAATCAACTCACAAACTCTATAAAAAGGACCTAAGACTAACCCTAATTCACACAAACTAAAATGGAGATGAGACCGTCATGCCGTTGAGGAGAGACTAAGGATAGCCGTCAGAAATAGAGAGACAATTAGGAGATAAATCAAAAGCTTAAGGCAACGTTAATCAAATCAAAGCAACGCCTACAACAAAGGATAGCATCTCCAAATTCAGAATTCAGATTCCTGAATTGAAGATTCATCATACGTTGTAAGTAGAGTGCTATTTCGATGTGAATAATTAATTGCGTTTGATTTGTGTAAGATGCGAAATGGAATTGTGGCGATAATAATATATATTTGTATGTTATTTTGATTCTAAACGATTTGGGAATATTATAGTATACGATTGGATATTTGCAAGTACGTGATTTGCGTTGGAAGTTAACAACGAAATGGAATTGTGGCGATAATAATCTATATTTGTATGTTATTTTGATTCTAAACGATTTGGCAATACTATGGTGTACGATTGGATTCATACAAGTATATGATTTATGTTGACAACCACATGTTGTGGAATTTTAATTGGGATTCATGCAAGTATATGATTCATTATTATGCTAATATGATGTACATACTTTTATGATAACTTTTAGTGTGTAATTGAATCGACTAAGTACTATGATTTATATGAATCTATGATTGAAATTGGCAAATCATACTTTTGTGTTAGAAACAAAAGTAAGCACCTTTATGAACATGACCAAACTATGTTTGGTGTTATGCCTAGTTGAATTATGTTTTAGGCCTAAGTTGTTATCAAAACAATATAGTGATATATGTGACACAATTAAGTTAGATTTACATCCCAATTACAAGTTTACAATGATTCATGTATTATTTATGCCATGATTATATGAATAGATCGATTCATGTTTAAGTATTGTTTATGCCATAATCATATGAATAGAATGATTCATGTTTAAGTATTGTTTATGCCATAATCATATGAATAGAATGATTCATGTTTAAGTATTGTTTATGCCATAATCATATGAATAGAATGATTCATGTTTAAGTATTGTTTACGCCATAATCATATGAATAGAATGATTCATGTTTAAGTATTATTTATGCCATAATCATATGAATAAATGATTCATGTTTAAGTATTGTTTATGCCATAATCATATGAATAGAATGATTCATGTTTAAGTATTGTCTATGCATTAACCATATGAATAGAATGATTCATGTTTAAGTATTGTTTATGCATAATCATATGAATAGAATGATTCATGTTTAAGTATTTTCTATGCCATAATTAGATGAATAGAATGATTTATGTTTAAGTATTGTTTATGCAATGATTATATGGATAAAATGATTCATGTTATGCCATGATTATATGATGTTACAATTGCAAGTTCACATGTGCCTACTTTATGTTAATTGAATCGTTCGTTGCAAGTTCATGCGTTCACACTCCCCTCTTTCATGTTACCTTATAAACACCATGTTATAAGCCTCCCCTTTTCATTTGGCTAAATTGGGTTTAAGTATTAAACCCAACACACCTTATATTGTAGCGAACGTGTAAAACGGGGGTAATGACGATGGGTTTGAAATATAGAACATATATGTTGGCATGTTTGACGCATGCCAACAACCTTGAAAAACAATCAAGTGGCATAAATAAATTTTAACCAATAAAGATAAATTTGAATAATGGGCCGCAAATGTTTACATATAAAAAGAAAAGAGACAAAATATGTAAATGTAGAAAATACGATGTGTTTAACCCGAGGTTGGATTGAGTTGTGATGTAAACCTGCCCGGAACCGCCCGGCTGTCCAGTAGTCACAACAATACCTATCCAATGTGGGTGGTTAAACACGGAGCCCAATAAGGACCCGAGGTTAGACTGAGTTGTGGCGTAAGACTGCCCGTACCCAACCGGCAACAGGCAGCCACAACAATACCTGTCTAATGTGAGAGGTCAAGGCTTTAATAAGACAATCAAGGCTGAGTCTGGATTGATAGGATTAAGTAAATTAAATTAATACATAATCAAAATGGAACATGCTAAACTAAACAGACTGATTTGGGGGTTAGGTTTATAAAACACTTAACCAACTTAGCATGTTGGCTAGAAATAGAAAACCAAGTAGCGGGGGAACCTTTTCAGCAGTAACCCTACAAGGCATATCATGATACCTTGAAACTAGGCAGGGTAGGGCACGATTACTGGGCTGATTGTAAGCGGTCAAATCGACGGCGGTGGTGCAACAGTGTAGGTTCTAACGGGGTGCGGGCGTGCACACACTCCGGCGCAGAAAAATAAGGCACTGGGCACCAGTAGCATACCTATGCATTCTAGAACTGTGTCGGGCCGCCACCATGGGACTTGATACACCCCATGGTGGGACCAGCATAGGTAACTACAACATCGGGGGCCGTAAGACACATTTAACTATGCGAGTAGGAGCCGATCATCATAAAATGGATCACTTCACCCTGATTATGGGGTGCCTGTTGGGAACTAGTTTATATGGGTACAGAGATTAATATGGGGTACGATAGTATATTCGACCCTAGACAACTTAACTAAGTTTATGGTGCTTTCCCATTTTTAGTTTATACTTATCATACCCAGTTCTTTATTCATAGACTGAATAGTCCTAGACTTACTCAGGCTTTATGTCTGACTCTACTTTTCTTTCGTCTTCTTTTCTTTCGTTCCCCCCAGGTCCACAGGGAGGGAATACCGCAGCTTGACCAGCTTTCACATCCAGCTTGAAGAGAAAGAATGTATTGCTTGGATCTTTTCTGTTTTGGACTATGGCTTTGGAAAGCAATTATGGGACTTATGCAGTTTATTCATGTTTTCTTTATGCTTCTTTAAATAATGTAATCAAGACAGTTATTAAGATGTTATGTTTTTGGAAGTATTGTAAAACAAATTATGGCATGGTTTGTGTAACACGTATTTTAATGAAATAAAAGTTGTTGTTTTCCGCTGTTCAAAAATATGTGTTCTTATATCTGTCTTGTATATCTGTGACTTATACTTATAAACCTCCACCAAAATTAGGGCATTTCCTTTGAGAGTGACCCTAACGGAGGTGGGGTGTTTCAGAAATTGTTTTGACACTATACACTTATTATAGTATCAAATGATTTGTTTTAAACGTACCAAGCATGTTTGGCTGTTATAAGGTAAAACCCTATCCTCCGGCTTGCGTTGCGTTGTGTGATGGGACCTGGGTCTTATAATAGCTTCATTTTTCAAAAAAGCATTGCGTTGTTTATTGATATGCACTGGTATTCTTGGGAGGAAACCCGTTCCGTGTTATACGGCGTGGTCCCTTGAATTACTCTCTTTTAAAGTAGTTTTAAATAACTGTTTTAGTTCTCACACCAGTCACATGACTGACCTGGAGTTTATTGCTTTAACCTAAACTCTGGGTTTCCTTATTTTCGACACGGGCAGCTAGTAGTTTTTGTTTTGCAGATTTATATTCACAGGATCCTAATTTACAGCTGGGACGATGCTCGGAAAGCTCTGTATCCGTGTATTACTTTCAGTTGTGTTTTATATTGTTTTTCCGCTGCTATGTAATTTATTGTAATCTCTGATATTTATCGAATGTAATTTATTCAATTATACTCTGTATATTTTTGTATCTGATGGAATTGTTGTAATAACAATGAAATGTTCTTCCGTCTGCGTTCAAGTTTGTCCTGTTCTCAAAACGATCAGGGGTTTCGAACGGTCTAGATCGGTTTAACGACTGATTCAGATCGAGCGAAATTCCTTGCCGTTATATTTGGTATCAGAGCTTTGGTTTACAGAGCTCGAGAATAAGACACATTAGAACTTTATGAAAGAATTCATCAGATATTGAATTAGTAATATCCAATTTGAATGACTCGTTTGAGATAGGATCAGTAGTATCCTAGAACGAGTGTGAAGAGTATATTTTTCAAATGAAAAAAAAATTGTTTTGAAATTTAAACCATTTTATACGTATTTGAATATTTATTTATATTGAATTTGGGCAATCGAGTATATAAAGATTTTGCATATACGCGTCATGAACGTATATTCGAAGTTTTAATATACTGGATAGATATAGAATCATACTCTAGTGGCCCGAAGATGATTCTGGTGGTTGAGTACTCGTCGACAGAATTTATATTCGAGTGACGAAGGTAAGATATCTATATATTTCCATTAGACTGGTGTGAGAACCAAAACTTATATAGATAGATTTATTTGTTGTGATTTGGCATCAAAAACATGATTTTCTGTATATATATCAAAATTATGAAGTTGAAACTCTAATTCACTAATTGATTGATGTTTGTGTGGTTTGTTTATTTAGCCTAATTGAATCAAATATTGAATTGTATTGGAAATAGTTTGGAAATGCATGCATATACATGTACTTACATTGAACAGGTCATTGCAAGGAGGCTAGAGCAGAGAATAAAATTTGTTTGCCCGACAAATAGTACATGTTTACTATATAATTTACTGTTTTGTTTGGGTGATGATGATTTTATGAGCCTATTGGCTAGACGCTAGGCTTTTTCTTTTTCTTTTTGAGATTAGAAGGCCTGTATGGCAATTTCGGGATTTTCCCGTGGCTCCCGGTGCAGGGGAGGTCATGGCGAAATTTTAGGGTGTTAGCCAAATTTTTGAAGAATTTGAAAAGTTCTTAGAAACTGAAAAGTTGAAGAACTTAAGCCGTAATCAAAATACTGGAAGTTGTGTTGGATTAGTAAACAACTTTCGACTTCGTTCCTTTTCGGGGATGAAAAGTTTTAAGTGGGGGAGATTGTAATAACCCGGAAATGCGAGCCAGTTTAAAAATTTTATTTTGGCAATTTTAGCGGATTTTGAACATTTAAAATGAATTATTTTACGACGAGAAATTTATTTTGAATAGGATTCGAACGTATATATTATATACATCGTCGTTAGAATATAAATAATTATATATAATTATAAATAGAATTGAAAATGGCACGGTAGTTCGATAATTCGATTTCAAACTTCAATTGAATGTACCGGGTGCAAAACAATCCGGATTTTAGCAAAACCAAAAACATTAGGATCTAATTGACAATATCTTTCCATCGAATCCGAAAAATTGAAATTTCATAGCAGGAATCAAAAGATATGTCCAGTTGAAAATTCTGAATAGTCGCTATGGAATTCAGGCCCTTAAAAATGGGAATTTTGCAAACGACCTTGGATTTCGACGAAACCACTTTTGTTGGATCCGTGGTGTCAAATTATTTCTAGATTCCAAATTTCATAATTTTTCGAATCAATATGTGAGCGTGGCAAAGGAAAACGTGTTTGACCAGTTTCAGTTGATTTTAATCGACTGGAAAATGGCCATTTTTCCAACGGTCTCAGAATTCGACGAAACTAGTTTTTTTAGGACCGTATCGTAAATACGAAGCTAGAAAATATTTTTCTGGGATTTATAGAGTTCGTATGTGACCCCGGTAAAATGAAATGCGCGTTCAAATTCAATATATAGAGTTATATGTTGATTTTGACGAAAACTGATTGTAATGATCGAATCAGCTTATGATACATATCCCATTATGTTCGAAATGGGGGTAATTAGCTATGGACGACAGGCGGTGGGCCTCGTTTAGAGGTCGTATGAAAAAGTCAACTTTTTGTAAATTAAATAATTAAATAAATTAAAAACCGTCTCTCCTCCCCTTCAAAACCGCTGCCCCCCCCCCGAATTAAATCAGAATTCGAATCAAAGAAAGAGAAAAAAGATGAAAAAAAAAGAAGGGAGGGAGCGACGATCACGATGGGCCACCGCCCCCATCGCGCTCGCGCCTGCCACCTCGCCCCTCCTTCCTCCTCCTCCGTTCTCCTCTTCCACCTCGAGGAAACCCCCGAACCCGCATCCAACGGCCTCCGCTACCCCCAAACCCGCATCCAACGGCCTCCGCCCCCTTTACTCTACCTGCGCCGACCCCTCCGCCTTCCCCCAACCCAGACCACCTCGAGCGAGATTACCCCCCCTTTTGCGATGCCAAGAACCCCCCTCCTCGCTGAGAAAAAAATACAGTAAGTCCTATTTACTCATTTTTATTATTTATTTTCTATAGATCCGATTTTATTTTAAACCATTGAAAATAATATATGATCATTAAAACTGAAATAATGATAAGTTATAAAAAAAATAAAACATTGTGGGAAAATTATGATTTTTCATTGATAGAGAATATGATTCTTGGCATGGAAGAGATACGATTTTAAAAAATAAAAAGATAGGATTTTTAGCGCTATAAAAATGTGATTTTTATATTATAGGAATTATAAAGATATAATTTTTATATAGTAGAAAGGCTAAAGATATAAATTTTATATAGTAGAAAGGTTAAAGATAGAATTTTTATCTATATAGTTGCGATGTAAAAATAGAATTTTTATCTATATAGTAGCGATGTAAAAATAGAATTTTTATCTATATAGTAGCGTTGTAAAAATAGAATTTTTATCTATATAGTAGCGATGTAGAAATAGAATTTTTATCTATATAGTAGCGATGTAAAAATAGATTTTTTTTCTATATAGTAGCGATGTAAAAATAGAATTTTTATCTATATGGTAGCGGTGTAAAAATGGGATTTTTATATATTGAATAGCGAAGTAAAAATTCGATTTTTATATATTGCATAGCAACAATATAAAAATATGATTTTTATATATGTAGTGACTACGGGCGACGAAAGTGACAAAAGGCGAGAACAGTGAAGATTTCCTACATTAGAAGTGTCGTGGAGTTGGGTTAGCTATTGGGGAGAACTTCTCACTTTAATTTCTTTTTCTAGTTATATATATACTAGGATGCAGACGGTGTTTAGTAGCATCCTACACCATCGTCCACGGACCATGGACTTGTTTGTTTGGTTGTGTAGTTGGTTAGATTATTTGATTTGAATTTGATTGTTTGGTGAAATGGAATGGATTTGATTGATATGTGTATGGAGTGGGCCATCACTAGACCGGGGATAAGGCTAGGCCTTGTCCCGTTTCTAGTATCGTGCCGTTATGCCGCCGAAATTTTCTAAAATAAATTAGAAAAGTAAAGATATCATTTTATTTAATAAATGAACCGAATAGAATATTCATAGGTTGAATAAAATAATTTGGTCGTTAAAAATATAATTTTTAGCGTGAATTTGAATAAATAAATATTCATTTACAAACCGGACGGTTTGTTTATGTACACCTATTTGAAGGACATTGATTGGGACGATAAATTTTACACATCGCCCAACTGCACAAATGAAAATATGTGTTTGTTGATTTGAAACCCCACACGGGTATTGGGATAAAATACGGCATACACTAATCCCAATAATTAGTTGTATGTCGATCGATGGATCGACAGGCTGTTATAAGCGTTAGATATCTATATTTGATGCTTATACAGTGTAGTGCACTTTGGATGATGGTTGATTATTTATCGTTGCTATTATATACGTGTGTTGTATGGAATCCATATAATTAACTTTATATGGTGATTGATTGGGCCTCATTCCAATTTAGAAAATAAAGTATATTATAAAATAAAGGTTCATGTGTTGACCGTACTCATCCGTTGAGATTAGTCATGTGTTGAACGAAATATTTTAACAATAAAATTTACATCTTTATCATATATAAAGTTAGAAATTAACTGGAAAATAGATGAGATGAGTGGTTTCCTGGATATTGATCTGATGTTGGTTTCGGCCTTCGGGGTTAATATTTAGGGAATCGTTCTCTTACTAGTTTACGGTTGGAGTCTGATTTGAAATCAAACGATATATACCATAATTTTTATAAGATATATTAAATAACAAAAAGAGTCACACGTGGACAGTACTCATTCGTTGAGATTAGCCGTGTGTTGACAAAAATATAGAGTCATGTATTGAAAGAATAAATATTCATTTGTTGAATAGAATAACGGAATTTTTGAAATATATAAAGCCGTATTGATTAGTGTGCGCTATTCTGACGCGAACGATATTTATATCGATTATATTCGTTTTTATAATTTGAATTGAATAGAAAACGAATTGAATTTGATTTGAATAGAAAACGAAATGAATTTGATTTGAATAGAAAACGAATTGAATTTGATTTGAATAGAAAACGAATTTGAATTGATTTGAATAGAAAACGAATTGAATTTGATTTGAATAGAAAACGAATTGAATTTGATTTGAATAGAAAACGAATTGAATTTGATTTGAATAGAAAACGAATTGAATTTGATTTGAATAGAAAACGAATTGAATTTGATTTGAATAGAAAAGGAACTGAATTTGATTTGAATAGAAAACGAATTGAATTTGATTTGAATAGAAAACGAATTGAATTTGATTTGAATAGAAAACGAATTGAATTTGATTTGTATAGAAAACGAATTTGAATTGAATTGAATAGAAAACGAATTGAATTTGATTTGAATAGAAAACGAATTTGAATTGAATTGAATAGAAAACGAATTGAATTGAATTGAATATAAAATGAATTCAAATTGAATTGAAATTTAAATTGAATTTAAATGAATTTTAAAACGAATCTATAAGGAAAAATTCAATTTTGATTTGAATTGGAAATAGAAGTTGAAATGTTTTTGAAACGAATTTAAAACTATTTATAAAATTTGTTTTAAATAGTAATCGACGAAATATATATTATATACATATTATATATAATATAATGGCCTGAATAGAACGCGCCTCGCCGCGGCAGTTCGTAAATTTCGACCATTAACTTCGAATGGACATTACGGGAGATCTGACCGTTGGATTCTCCTAAAACTAGAACCGTTGGGTTCGTATCGAAAAGAGATTTCTAACGAATACTAGAAATTTGAAATCTAACGGTTGGATTTGGAGATACGTCCAAATCAAATTTGGAAAAGGTCGTTGTAAGTGCAGTTCGATGGCCGTTGATGGAAATCGACTGTACGGGCCTTGATAAAATTATTAAAAATAGTAATAATTTGTGTAAAATCATAAGAAATGATTTGGGAAAAATTGGGATGAAAAACTCCATATTTGAAAAGATAAAAATAGATTTTTATCGAAATGAACTAGTTTTGAACTAAAATTAAAACACATTTATTTTTAAATAAATAAATTGGATTTGAAATGGGTTGTAAATAGAATTGATTTGTGGGTTTATCGTGAAGGGTGTTTTAAATGACACTTGTTCTTTAACCCGATAATAAATAGAATGTGATTTGAGTTTGTCGTGAATTGTGTTTTAAATGACATTAGTTCTTTAACCCAGTAAAAGGAGTTTTAATGAATCTATAATTAGATTGAAATGTGAATTGATAATTTAAATTATCAAATTTGGCAAATGAGCGAGAATGGGGTATTACCAGTTTTGCTCCAAAGCGATAGTTAAATCTTTAATTAGATTTGAACGTGAAATGGTAATTAATTTTACCGATAACACCGTGGTGTTAGATATGGAGTATTACCAGTTTTTCTTCATGGGATGAATAGGTTGGGATTGGGAAATAAAATAAATAATTACTTCGGAGTGGTTCTCTAATCTCGACTAGTTTGGAAAACCATAATCTGGTTTGAAATGATATCAAATGGAAGATTAAAGGATAAATTTTAAAGAATTTATCTTGGATAAAATTAATGGGAACCTTTCCCTAAGAATTGAAATTTAGAAACTAACTGTAGGTTAGTTAAGAAGAATGGTTTCCTGGGTATTGATCTGATGTTGGTTTCGGCCTTCATGGTTAATATTTGGGAAATTGTTCTCTTGTTGATTTACGGTTAGTGACTAATGAATTGGAATGAGGCGTATGTTGTGTTTGTGTATCATTTTTTTATAATATATGCGGTTTGTTCGGAAAGGCCGGGTTTATACCCATTCTGAATAACCGATTCGATGATAAGTCGAAGATGAAGATGGTGGTTGAAGACCGGAAGTCTTCACATCGTTTGGGTGATTACTGATGATCTTGATTGGGCTGTACACCCAAGATGAGGGAAATAGTTGGTAGTCGTCCAGACGTGCTTGGAGATCGATGGATATGCGAGGAAAGCGCCTCCGGTTTCGTTCAGACCCAGAACGAACTTGTAAATGGATTGTGTGTCTGACATTGGATTTTATTCTGTGTTGATTTATTTCTGTTAAATATATATCTGTTTGGCGGCAGAGAATTTATTCTCTTGCTTAACGCCCTTCTCTGAGACGTACGAGTTTAGAGGTTATATATCGATAGATATCAGTTGCAAGGATCAAGGCTTCTATTGAAAAGCAAAGTCTTGTGGTTAATGATCAAAGCACGGCCTACGTGGCAGCTTTGTGTATAGCGTGGATTCGCGAGCCTCACACCTCGGTATGAGTCAAAAACGGGATGAGGACCCAAGGAGTGCACGACGTTTCATTCTAGCTATGTGTGGTGTCAGTGACCTACCAGCCCTGACATTTATATACTTTTCACCTTTGTGGTTTGGATGCGAGGCGCCTCGATTATAGGTCCTATAGGGCCGGGAAACGTGTGTTCAGGAATAATTAATCCTCAAACGTAATAGAGGACCGGTCTTGGAGGATCCCAGGGGTTACCCAGAGTGTGTAGTCCTGAGGCATTTGCTAGAGTGTCTCGAAGCGGAGAGAAGCTTGCCCCTTGCCTCGACTCATGACGGAAATCCAATTTCCAATACGAGAAATTTGCCTCGACTCATGACGGAAATCCAATTTCCAATACGAGAAATTTGCCTCGACTCATGACGGAAATCCAATTTCCAATACGAGAAATTTCAGTTTTATTTGTAGAGCCTAGTATGGCGACATGATAGATGGTACCCATGCCGCCTAGGATTGATATTTATGATTGAAATTGTTTTGACACTATACACTTATTATAGTATCAAATGATTTGTTTTAAACGTACCAAGCATGTTTGGCTGTTATAAGGTAAAACCCTATCCTCCGGCTTGCGTTGCATTGTGTGATGGGACCTAGGTCTTATAATAGCTTCATTTTTCGAAAAAGCATTGCGTTGTTTATTGGTATGCACTGGTATTCTTGGGAGGAAACTCGTTCCGTGTTATACGACGTGGTCCCTTGAATTAGTCTCTTTTAAAGTAGTTTTAAATAACTGTTTTAGTTCTCACACAAGTCACATGACTGACCTGGAGTTTATTGTTTTAACCTAAACTCTGGGTGCCCTTATTTTCGACACGGGCAGCTAGTAGTTTTGGTTTTGCAGATTTATATTCATAGGATCCTGATTTACAGCTGGGACGATGCTCGGAAAGCTCTATATCTGTGTATTACTTTCAGTTGTGTTTTATATTGTTTTTCCGCAGTTATGTAATTTATTGTAATCTCTGATATTTATCGAATGTAATTTATTCAATTATACTCTGTATATTTTTGTATCTGATGGAATTGTTGTAATAACAATGAAATGTTCTTCCTTCTGCGTTCAAGTTTGTCCTGTTCTCAAAACGATCAGGGGTTTCGAACGGTCTAGATCGGTTTAACGACTGATTCAGATCGAGCGAAATTCCTTGCCGTTACAGTTTAAGAACAGCGTTATTTAAGATATTATTCACAACAAACCCAAAATGCAATTTATTTAATTTATTTTCAATTAAATATTAACCAATTGGAAAACTTCATCAAGTCTAAATTTAATGATTTATTCTAGTTAATAACTAGCTCATCTCAATAAATAAATATATTTTTCTAAAATATATTCCTTTTTCTAAATATTCTTTTTCTAAGATGTTTTCAAAAATATTCTTTTCCTAGAATATTCTTTATTGGAATGTGACTCAATCAACAACCATATATTGCATGTAATCAACAATCATGATAAATAATTATCAAGCATCCAATAACACCCAAAGTGGATTCTACACTAAATGTTGGGACTAGTGTAGATCAAATATCATCCCAACACCCATGTGGGGTTTCATCCAACAATCAAATAATAAATTATTTGTGCACTTGGGCGATGTGTAAAAATTATCGTCCCAATCACATAAACAAGTCGGATGACTTGTAAATGGAAGTGTAATATTCAGTTTGAAAATACTAACATTATATTTAACACATCAAACATTTCAACATCACAGACATATATTTCAATTTTTTTTATTGTTGGCAAATAACAATAAAAGTCTAGTCTTTTAATTCCATTCATTTTATTGTTGATAAATGACAATATAAGTCTAATCTCTTATTTAAATTCTTTTTATTGTAAATAACTGACAGTAAAAATCTTAACTTTCATATCTTTTGTGTAATCCTTTCCAATGACCAAAATGTATATTTTGGTGAAATCTTTTTAAGTGACCAAAATGTCTCTTCTTTTCTAATTCTTTTAAAGTGACAAAAATATTGTACTTTTGTCTAATTCCTTTCAATGTACAAAATACGATAATTTTCTCAAATTCATTTCAATGGACAAAATATGCATTTCTAGTTCATTCTTTTTAATGTACAAAAATATTCATTTTTGTATAATTCCTTTTTAATATACAAAATATTCAATTTTTTATAATTCCTTTTTAATGTACAAAATATTCAATTTTGTATAATTCCTTTTTAATGTACAAAATATTCAATTTTGTATAATTCCTTATCAATGACAAAATTGTATTTTTTACTTCACTCTTTTTAATGTGACAAAAAGGTCCCTTTTTAATTCATTCTTTTCAAAGTGTCTAATTGAATGTTTTTAATTCATTTCTTCTAAAGTGACAAAATGAATGAATTTACTTCATTCTTTTTCAAAGTGACAAAATGAATGTTTTCTAATTCATTTCTCTAAATTGACAAATTTATTTTATAAATTTCAATGCGATCAAATGAATAATTTCGTTAACAACTTTCAATACAACAAAATGATAAATTGGTTTGTTAACTTTTGATGCAAACAAAAATGATGAATTTGTTTGTTAACTTTTAATGCAAACAAAAATGACGATTTTGTTTATTAACTTTTAATACAAACAAAAAACGAGAATTTTGTTTGTAACCTTTTAATGCAAACAAAACGAGAATTTTGTTTGTAAGCTTTTAATGCAAACAAAAAGGTGAATTTTGTTTATAAACTTTTAATGCAAACAAAAAGGTGAATTTTGTTTGTAAACTTTTAATGCAAACAAAAAGGTGAATTTTGTTTGTAAACTTTTAATGCAAACAAAACGAGAATTTTGTTTGTAAACTTTTAATGCAAACAAAAAAGTGCATTTTATTTGTAAACTTTTAATGCAAACAAAAAGGTGAATTTTGTTTGTAAACTTTTAATGCAAACAAAAAGGTGGATTTTATTTGTAAAATTTTAATGCAAACAAAAAGTTGAATTTTTGTTTGTAAACTTTTAATGCAAACAAAAAAGTGAATTTTATTTGTAAACTTTTAATGCAAACAAAAAGGTGAATTTTGTTTGTAAACTTTTAATGCAAACAAAAAGGTGAATTTTGTTTGTAAACTTTTAATGCAAACAAAAAGTTGAATTTTGTTTGTAAATTTTTAATGCAAACAAAAAGGTAAATTTTGCTTCATTCTTTTAAATTTGACAAACATGAATGTTTTCTAATTCAATTCTTGAAATTGACAAAAATGACTGTTTCTAAATCATTTCTTTAAATTGACAAAAATGAATATTTCTAATTCATTTCTCTAAAGTGACAAAAATGGATTTTTATTTCTATAATCATGTTTTGACAAAAATGTTATTTTTATTTGCAAAACATATTTCTAATAAAAAGGTAGTTTTTACTCACATAACAAATTTCTATTTAAAAATGTTATTTTTATTTTCAATAATCATGTTTTCACAAAAATGTGATTTTTATTTCTAAGATCATCCTTTCACAAAAATACTATTTTAATTCACTAATCATTCTTTTGACAAAAATGTGATTTTATTTCACTAATCATTCCTTTGAAGTGACAAAAAGGTCCATTTTAAATTCATTCTTTTTAATGAATGAAAATTTATATCTTTAACTAATTCTTTTCAATGTATAAAAATGTTTATTTTATATGCATAATATATTTTCAAATAAAATGTTAATCTTACTATAATGTCACATTTTACAATGAAAATGTTAATCTTTCTTTAATGTCACATTTTACAATGAAAATGTTAATCTTTCTTTAATGTCACATTTTACAATAAAAATGTTAATCTTTCTTTAATGTCACATTTTACAATGAAAATGTTAATCTTTCTTTAATGTCACATTTTACAATGAAAATGTTAATCTTTCTTTAATGTCACATTTTACAATAAATTTTTTAATCTTTCTTTAATGTCACATTTTACAATGAAAATGTTAATCTTTCTTTAATGTCACATTTTACAATGAAAATGCTAATCTTTCTTTAATGTCATATTTTACAATAAAAATGTTAATCTTTCTTTAATGTCACATTTTACAATAAAAATGTTAATTTCTAATTTTAATATCACCTTTTACATAAGAATGTACGTTCTAATCAAAACATTAAAATTGACTTTTTATTAAAATCATGTTTTAGAACTAAAACATGAACCTCTTTTTTTTTTCTATTCTTAACCCAACAAAATGTATAAAAGTTGGTACCTCATTTTAGTGACGATTCTAATCTAGCAAGAATGGTTTTAAAGTGACATTTCATTTTTGTTGAAATATACTAGTTCAACAACTTAACACAGTTTGGTGTTTCATATGTTTGTTGAAGTTTCTAATTCAACAAATTAACGAAATTTGGTGTTTCATACTTTTGATCATTTTATCTAACCAAAAATTATATATTTTAGTTTTACTTCCTTTATCAGTACAAATTGATCTAAATGTTTCTACTAAATTATCTCACGACAGATAATTATGTTTAACCATTTATCACCAAATGACATTACCAAACAAACAGATCCATACATTACATTCAACACAGAACAAGCATGAATAATAGCAAGCAGGAAATAACTGTAGACTTGTGATAACCAATTTCATAATTATTAATTTTTTTAAAAAAAAAATAGATTTCTCACCATGGTTTTAATTCTGCAAAATTGTAGATCGCTCTGTTTTCAAATCTGATCAGCGTCATGGCGTAGATCTTTACTTCACAATTTCAACGCTTCGAAAATCATCTGATTCTGTTTTACTTTGAATGAGATACACCAATTTAAACTTTGAATACAAAAATTATATAATTAATTATTTATTTGTACTCTAATTATCTCTTAAATCACGTTTACACTAAACATTGTTGGTCCCTCTTCATCGTTAATTTCAGGAACCCAGAACCCCAAGCCGTTAACTTTGAATCCTTCCATCCGCTCTTTTCTAAGTTTAGAAATTGCACGCCCTACGAGATGACAGCTGACCATCGAGCACCGCCACGAGCAAGAGGGGAAAGGAGAAATAAGGAGATGGAAATTTGAGAAATGAAAATATGTGAATGAAATAGGATGCGTGAAAATAGAACAAGGGAGAACAAAGGGAAAGGCATGAAAATAGAACAAAGTGAATACAATTAATAGAATGGAGAAAAAGAAATGAATGATTAATGCATGTGCCGTTATTCAAAACATTTATTTTTAGTTTTATTGAGAAAAATAATTCCATTCTTAACTCACATTAAATTTCAATATCAAATGCGATTATTTCTGGAATTAACACGCGTGCACATACACTTGAAATAAATATGTCCACACATATTTACAAGTATTTGTTTCAATTGATTTGAATTAGAACGTTACTTGACTAACATAATTAAACCCCCTTTTACTGCGTGATTTAATTCCATATACGATGCGCATTTATTTTCAAATTCAAACATTACTTCTAAAAATTAAGTTCTATATATTTATATGAAGTAAATATATACATGTATATTAGCATGCATGTACCCTTCTAGATTTAATTGTCCGCTTTCAAGTTTCAACGTTATTTTTGTCTTAATCGAAGTGGACTTTTGTGTTATTGCCAATTTGCAATTCATGTTTGAATCATTACTCCACAAACATTTGTTATTAAATACTACAGTAATCATTCAGCCTTCGACTATCGGAGCAATGTGAAATCAAATATTTTATACTAGAATAGTGTTTTTGTTCCATACTTGATATTAGTATATATAATAGATGGACCGCCGTTTTTGCAAATGCTATAAAAGATAGCCTTAAACAATTTCCTGTTTTATTTTTCTTAAAATACATTGTTGCCTGGGTTGCTTTTTCTTCATTGACTTATTATATTTAGAGAAACATTTTAATATGCATATATGTAAAAATTTACAATTACAATTAAATATTTATTTAGAAAAAAGAAAGTTAGACAATAAATGTATGTGTCAGTTAAGTTGTAAATGTCATTTAATATGACACTTAATCTAATTAAAGAGAAAGAGACGATGGTTTCTGTCTCTATATGAATTATCTTCTTCCTCTATTTATTACATACTCTAATAGGAAAAAATTTGAAAAGTTTTCCTTCTTTATTTATTTTTACATGTATATTTACATTAAATCTATTCGTTTTTAGCTTTGATTAAAATAAATTTTTAGTCGTTATTATTTAAAATAAACCATTTTAAATATTAGAAATCCATTAAAATTTCTAAAATAAAAATTTTAAATTGGCTCCAAACTTCTGGGTTGTTACAATCTCCCCCACTTAAAATCTTTTCGTCCTCGAAAAGGAACGTAGCTAAAAGTTGTTTAATTAACTAACTTAATTAATTTTTTTATTTATTGGTCTCATTAATTTATCATTCTAATATTTTAATTAGTGAAACTAATTATCAAACATCAGAACCAGCAATCAATTAGGTTATTAACTTTTCAAATATATAAAACTTTTATATATAGTCGAAATCATATTCTTAGTGCAAATCACAGCAATGTGTACTAACTAAGTTTTGGTTCTCATACCAGTCGATGGAAATATATAGAAATCCCACTTTCGAAACTCGAACATAAATACTGGTGATGGTGCACCGATCATCAAAATCATCTCCGGGCGACTAGAGTGTGATTCTATATCTATCTAGTATATTAAAACTTCGAATATCCGTTAATTACTCGTATATTCAAAATCTTTATATACACGATTGTCCACATTAAAATATAATATACTCAAATACGTATTTTTAGATAAAATTTTCAAAACTAAATTTGTTTTCATTTTTATTTTAAAGAAAATAATACTCTTCACACTCGTTCTAGGATTCTACTGATCCCATCTCTAACGAGTCATTCTTATTGGATATTACTAATCCAATCTCTGATGAATTCTTTCGTTCGGTTCTAATGTGTCTTGTTCTCGAGCTCTGTAAACCAAAGCTCTGATACCAGATGTGACGACCCAAACTTCCCAGTAAAGGAATGTAACGACCCAGATTTTTGAACAGTTTATTTTAATTATTTAGTATGGTTTTAAATATTTATTCGAATATAAATGGATTTTTATTAAGGAATTTTTCGGGTTAATAATCGATATACGATTTAATATCGAATATATTGAATTGCCGTAATACTAGAACGATAAATAATTAAATGTTGAGTTTCAACTGAATCTAGACAATTTGGTCGATGAAAATGAGTTTTATTTTGAATTAGAAAAAATTTATCAGTAAATGTAATCGTTTGAAATAGATTTATATTGTAAATTGAATTTAATTTAAATCATTAATTTAAGTTGTTATCACTTTTATATAGTCAAATTTATTCCAGAATATATTCAGTTAGGTTCAGAACAGCGTAAAAATCGGGTGATGTCGTTCATTGTGTTAAATTAGCAGTTAGGACGACACGTATAGACCACGAGATATTTAGATACATTTTATTTTCAAGACATCAGCCGACCTACGCTTTCATTTTCGCCACCCTAAAAATATAAACAACGCAGACCTGTCTACGCCCTCTTCTCCATCAGTCCGTGTACAGATTGTCTCCTTAAAACGATATCAATGAAACAAGAAATTAATGGGTGTACGTTCTGTTCCCTAAGTTCGCGTATATAAAAATGGCAACGCTTCGATCTGTTTTTCCATTTCTAAATCTATTCCCTTTCATTCCTTTGGTTCCTTTTTCTGTTATTCACCAAATCGATTTCCATCGTATATAAAAAAAAAAAAAAAGAAAGGGCGACCGCGATTCTCTGGAGCTAGATCCAAGCTCAACACGCTCGAAGGTAGGAAGGTGTCACGATGGATTGTAGGGTTCGAAATTGGGTACGATGATGGATCCGGTCATGGTCTGTGCTAAGATTGAAGAGGGGTTCCCGATTTGAAAGTCGCGATGCCTGAAGCTCGAGCTTCGCAAGTAGGGTATGCGGTAGAGTTCAAAGGGAGGGATTTCGACTGTTGAGGGTGTGCGGATACTGGAGGGGACTGCTACAAGTTACTGTAGCTGCGATTTGAGGGTAGTCGACATTGCTGAGGAGTGCGATGGCTAATGGGGCGATTGGAGTAGTTGAATTAAGGACAAAGTGTTATACAGTGGAAAGGAGAAGGGGAGATGAAAGCGGAGCTCATGCTGATGCTCAGTAGGTGTTTGATGAAATGTGTAAGTCATGTTTGGATGCAAAACGCTGTTGATATGGTGGTGCTAGGTGATGGGAAACGATGAAGTGGCGATTCGATTGGATTGTTCGGCAAGAGCTGTTTTATAGCATAAAGTAAGGTATATTCTTTTGAACAAAATTTTAAAATACATGGACTAAATTGTTTATTCATTGTTAGAAATTTATAAGATGTTTAAGCGATAAATAAATTTTTAAATCATCTTAGGTACAGAAACAATTTATTCGCAACGATTCGAGGTGACATG
Source organism: Allium sativum (assembly GCA_030737875.1). NCBI lineage: Eukaryota > Viridiplantae > Streptophyta > Magnoliopsida > Asparagales > Amaryllidaceae > Allium > Allium sativum. Next base: position 91,171,708 of record CM060916.1, on the reverse strand, counting down.
TAGCTAAGACGATAAGGAAAGTAAACCGGATATTCGGCAAAGGAAAAAATCGAGGTGAGTAACTCTCACTCACCTTTAAAAATTATTTTTATTCCATTAAAAATAATTGTTTGTTGCTTGTGTGAATGCTTTCTGCTTGCTTTATATATATTAGTTATTTAGGCTATATATATATATATATATATATTGGGTTGATTGGTTGGTTGGATTCCCGCAGTCTCATTAGCGGATGCCCGCGGTACCATAGCGGATGATTACCCTATACGCCCCACGCTATGATTAGTGGATGACCTTCTATACCGCGATATTCTGCCGCGAAGCAGAATGGGTATTATTTATGTGCTAACATCTGTGGATGCAGGAAAACAGGTTGGAGGAATCCAACTGGATTCCTCAAAAATATATTATCTATTTGTTTATTTGTTTGCATATATATTGTTATATATGATGTGTTAGAAAAATAAACAATTGGTTGCTTTGTGTGTTTTATCACTGGGCTTAAGTAATGATATTTAAAAATATCGTAAAGAGGATATTGGAGATTTAAAAAGGGAAAATTCTATTTTTAAATAGAATTTAAATTTTAAATGGGAAATAAAAATATAAAACTTGTTTTGAAAAATAAAACAAGTAGTTCCTTTATAAACGAAGTTTAAAAATAGTTCTTTTATAACGAAGTTATAAATGAAGTGAAAAGAATTATCATTTGATAATTTAGAAATAGAAATACAAGTGTTTTGAAAATATGATTCAAAAGGAAATTTAAATATAAAATTGAATAATAGAAAAGGGAATGGAAATTTGAAATTAGAATTCAAATAGAAAATCCAAAGTGGATTTGGATATAGAACTTTCAAATGAAGTTTGAATGAAGATTTGAAATAGAAATTCGAGCATTGAATTTGAACATGGGATTGAATATAGAAATTTAAGTAGAAATTTGAATATGAGATTTCAAAATAGAATTTGAAATAAACTTTGAAAATAGGATTTCAAGTAGAATTGGAAATGGAATTTCAAAAATAGGATTTCAAATAGAAAATCCAAATGGTTTTGAGAATGGGATTTGAATTCAGGGGAATTCAAATGGATTTGAGTGAAGAAATTTAAATAGTGTTAAAAATAAGTTTGAATATTAGAAATTCAAATGGTGTTGGAGATGAATTTGAATATTAGAATTCAAATGAAGTTTTGAAAATAGATTTGAGTATAGAAATTCAAATGAAGTTTTGAAAATAGATTTGAGTATAGAAATTCAAATGAAGTTTTGAAAATAGATTTGAGTATAGAAATTCAAATGAAGTTTTGAAAATAGATTTGAGTATAGAAATTCAAATGAAGTTTTGAAAATAGATTTGAGTATAGAAATTCAAATGAAGTTTTGAAAATAGATTTGAGTATAGAAATTCAAATGAAGTTTTGAAACTAGATTTGAAATAGAATTCAAATAAGAGGATTTAAACAGAATTTGAATGATAGAAATAAAAAGGGGTTGAATAATTGATATTTCAAAATAAAATTGAATCGGAGTTTGGTTATTTGAAATTCAATAGAGTAAATATAGAATTTGAATTCGAAGAGAATTGAATAGGGGATTTGAATGTAGAATTCAAAAAGGAATTCAAATGGAATTTAAATTATAGAATTTGAATATAACATTCAAATGGAATTTTAAACTATGGGATTTAGCTATATAATTCAAATGGAATTTGAAATATGGAATTTGAACATAGGATTCAATAGAAGTGAAATTTGAATTTGAATATAGGGTTCAAATAAAAGTGTAAATGAAGTTTGAGGGAGTTGAATTCATTTTAAGCGAAGTTTAAAGTTTATATATATATATAAATATAATTAAAACGAACTCGCCGCAGTGCTGCAGTTCGTAAATTGGCGATTCGAACTTCAATTGAATATACAGAACCCAATTGAAGTCAGAATTCTTCGAAACAAGAAACGTCAGGACCGGTTTGATAATAGTTTTCAAATAAAAGGGAAAAATCTGAATTTCGTCGTATAGATTTTGAGTTATGTCAAAATCAAATTTTCAGAAAAACAGCGCCAGAATCGTTTTAAAACCATAACGGTTTATTTAATGATATTAAAGGATTTTAAGCAAATAAAAATCGAAATTTCTATTTCGAAAAATCCAGATTTGAGTTATAAAATATATGTGAACTCCAGTGGAATAATGAGTTGATTTTTGAAACAGAAATCAGATTTTGACTTTGAATAGAATTAACTAATTCAAATAGTAATTAGTAAAGGAGATGTGAAATTGACATTGGGCCTTAAACCAGTGAATTCGATTTGAGAATTTATATTCGAAATCAAAAAAGGAAACTAGAATTTGAAATTGAAATTCAATTTGGTTATGAACGAGTTAAATATTTTGCTTGAACATGTTATGTTCAACAAAGAAGTGAAATAGGCAAAATGGCCGATTTAAAGAATAAATGGGCAAAACTGAATTCAAATGATTAGATGGTATTGAATTGAATTGGAAACAGGTGAACAGGTGTTAGACAGGTATGGGATGAGGTATATGAAGTTTATAAATGTAATGCCCGACAAAAAGGTACATGTTTAATTCATATATGGGTTTTATGCGCCGTATCGGCAAGCCGCTTGGCTTTTCCTTTTTCTTTTTGAGATGAGAAGATACCGGGAAGCTATTTGAAATTTCCCGATGCTCCCGATACAGGGGAGGTTATGGCGAAATTTTCCGGAAATTTAAGGAATTAGAATATTTTTAAGATATTTTGATAATTTGAAATCATTGTATCGACGTATTGAATTCGATAGGAAAGTGAATGTAAAAATCGTATGTTGTAAACAAAAAGGTATGGAGATAAGTGATTGGAATTATTTCCATTTGCAAATAGAGATTTTCTAATATATAGAAAATAAAAGAAGTTGATATTTGGAAACGTTTTCCAAATGGCATAAGAGGCAGAGATGATTATTGAAATATTTGGTTAACAAATATTGATAGAGAAAATAGAGAAGTGGTTTAATTAATGAATATTAATTAAAGAGCCCAGTGATTTGTTTGATATGTTTGGATGAACACTTGTTTTTATTCGATAGTTAAATCACAGACTATCGAAGTTTTTGACCATCGTTGTCAATATGGAGAGACCGGTTGGATTATTATCCGAAGAACCACTCCGTATCGGCATAAGCGTTGCGAACCAAGTATGCTGAATATATTGAAGACGGAGTAAAGTGCAAGGGCTTTTCTAGTAATAGAAATAGTGCCTTCGGTTTCGTTCAATCCCAGAACGAACGTAAATGGACGAATGTCTGACAGAGTATTTCCAATGATCAAATGGGTTGGTCTGTATGAATATATATGGTTGCAACGGATTTATCCCTTAGCATAATATCCAGAATATTTGTGCAAACTCAACTAGTGATTAACGGATCTGACAATGTGGCATTCAAAGTGATTGTGCTATCAATGAATGGTAAGTATGCGTAGCCTCAGGCCTCAACAACCGGGAAAGGACAAAAATCGGGCAGGCAGCATGGCTATGTGGGTCGCACCCATTAGGATGTATAATCACCTATCTAGAGAAATTCCTTTTGTTTCTAAATCTATCGATTCTGCCCATTCGGGAAACGGTGGTTTGAGTCCAACCGTTGGTGATATACATTCGATACACTCAAGCGAAATGAGTGGTCGGTCATGTGTGGGCCGGGTTGCAAGAAGTTCTTGTTGAACCCAGTGTATTCGCCTCTAGAGATACACAGGCGGAAGGTGGTTCCATACCTTGTCATGTTGGAAATCCAATCTCCAATAAGCGCCATGCGGTTTTTGATTATATACTATATATGTGGAGCGTGAGATGCAAGCGTTCTACTATTTGGTTATTTACTTGATGTAGACATTACTATAATATCATTGGATTTTCATATCAAAGTGTTTTGGGTTATAGTAAGGTAAAAACCGTCCGTGTTTATGTGTGGGCTGGTCTTACTATTACCTTTTCTTTTGAAAGGATTTGAAAGTTAAACAAGTGGTTGGAGTTTACTCACACCAGTCCCATGACTGACCCAGAGTTTATTTTGTTTGTTTCCCCTAAACTCTTGGGTGCCCAAATTTGTACGGGCAGTCAAGTGTTTCAGGCTTTTACAGATACACTTGGAGGAGCTTGAAGCAGGAGGCTTCAACGTTAGTTATTTAGAGTTACTTCCGCTGGATCAAATGTTATGTGTACTCTGATGATGGTATGTATGTATGTACAAAACAGATTTGTATTTCGAAGCTTATGTTATATAATATATTTTATTCGTTCCGCTGTGAGTTTGTGATCTTCGTTTTCTTCTATTCTAATATTTCTTTCTTTCTATTTCTCATCCTCTAACTTCTTTCTAATAATGAGTCGTATTTCTGTGTTATTTGAGTTGGACGTGTGGTGTTTTTAGTCAACTCAGATAGCTCGGATTTGCGGGCCATTACAGTTGGTATCAGAGCTTAGGTTGAGCGAACACCTAGGCTTGTGTGGTATGTACTCATTAGAGATAGGGTCAGTAGTACCCTAGAATGAGTTGAGTGTATAGATACGAGAGAGCGTATTTGTTATTTAATATAAAAGCTATTTTATATTGTGTTGGCTAGTCTGTTGAGTGGTTTATGAATTCTGGTCGAATCGTGGGACGCCACGACGTCGATAGGAGTTTCTAAATACTTGAACAGAAGATTGAACACAGTATTATTTTAAAGTGGGTGAATGAAATAATTTTACCCAAAATTCTATTTTGATATAGAAAGAATAATTTCTAGAATTATTATTATATGGATGTGTTGGATGTTGACTTTATGATCAAATGAGATTATAAAATTAAAATGATTATTTATAACCAAATAGAATTTGTATAGGAATCAAATATACAAATAAGATGAATTAGAATTAAATTCAAACCAGAATTAAGAATTCAAAATCCTGGGAAGTTGAATAATATTTTTCAAAGTATATTAAAATAATATAGATTTGTTTTAGAAGGATTTGAAATGAAAATCCTGAAATTTGGATTCTGGAATTGGAATTTAACTTAAGCTAGTTAAATGGAAAGAAGTGAATCAATTAACTAGAATTGATTTGAATTGGTTTAATAGAATATAGATTGGATATAAATGGATTGATCGTCGATCATTCGAATTGAATGAAGAAAAACCAAAAGTTTTGGTTGGAATTAAAATTTGTTGAAATAAGAAGAGGTGGGTTTCAACATAGGTGAGATTTTGAAAAGTAATGGATTTGTATCACTTTTCCTACTTTAGCAATTTCGAGGACGAAATTATTTTAAGGGGGAAAGAATGTAACGACCCAGATTTTTGAACAGTTTATTTTAATTATTTAGTATGGTTTTAAATATTTATTCGAATATAAATGGATTTTTATTAAGGAATTTTTCGGGTTAATAATCGATATACGATTTAATATCGAATATATTGAATTGCCGTAATACTAGAACGATAAATAATTAAATGTTGAGTTTCAACTGAATCTAGACAATTTGGTCGATGAAAATGAGTTTTATTTTGAATTAGAAAAAATTTATCAGTAAATGTAATCGTTTGAAATAGATTTATATTGTAAATTGAATTTAATTTAAATCATTAATTTAAGTTGTTATCACTTTTATATAGTCAAATTTATTCCAGAATATATTCAGTTAGGTTCAGAACAGCGTAAAAATCGGGTGATGTCGTTCATTGTGTTAAATTAGCAGTTAGGACGACACGTATAGACCACGAGATATTTAGATACATTTTATTTTCAAGACATCAGCCGACCTACGCTTTCATTTTCGCCACCCTAAAAATATAAACAACGCAGACCTGTCTACGCCCTCTTCTCCATCAGTCCGTGTACAGATTGTCTCCTTAAAACGATATCAATGAAACAAGAAATTAATGGGTGTACGTTCTGTTCCCTAAGTTCGCGTATATAAAAATGGCAACGCTTCGATCTGTTTTTCCATTTCTAAATCTATTCCCTTTCATTCCTTTGGTTCCTTTTTCTGTTATTCACCAAATCGATTTCCATCGTATATAAAAAAAAAAAAAAAAAGAAAGGGCGACCGCGATTCTCTGGAGCTAGATCCAAGCTCAACACGCTCGAAGGTAGGAAGGTGTCACGATGGATTGTAGGGTTCGAAATTGGGTACGATGATGGATCCGGTCATGGTCTGTGCTAAGATTGAAGAGGGGTTCCCGATTTGAAAGTCGCGATGCCTGAAGCTCGAGCTTCGCAAGTAGGGTATGCGGTAGAGTTCAAAGGGAGGGATTTCGACTGTTGAGGGTGTGCGGATACTGGAGGGGACTGCTACAAGTTACTGTAGCTGCGATTTGAGGGTAGTCGACATTGCTGAGGAGTGCGATGGCTAATGGGGCGATTGGAGTAGTTGAATTAAGGACAAAGTGTTATACAGTGGAAAGGAGAAGGGGAGATGAAAGCGGAGCTCATGCTGATGCTCAGTAGGTGTTTGAAGAAATGTGTAAGTCAGGTTTGGATGCAAAACGCTGTTGATATGGTGGTGCTAGGTGATGGGAAACGATGAAGTGGCGATTCGATTGGATTGTTCGGCAAGAGCTGTTTTATAGCATAAAGTAAGGTATATTCTTTTGAACAAAATTTTAAAATACATGGACTAAATTGTTTATTCATTGTTAGAAATTTATAAGATGTTTAAGCGATAAATAAATTTTTAAATCATCTTAGGTACAGAAACAATTTATTCGCAACGATTCGAGGTGACATGTAGCTAAGACGATAAGGAAAGTAAACCGGATATTCGGCAAAGGAAAAAATCGAGGTGAGTAACTCTCACTCACCTTTAAAAATTATTTTTATTCCATTAAAAATAATTGTTTGTTGCTTGTGTGAATGCTTTCTGCTTGCTTTATATATATTAGTTATTTAGGCTATATATATATATATATATATTGGGTTGATTGGTTGGTTGGATTCCCGCAGTCTCATTAGCGGATGCCCGCGGTACCATAGCGGATGATTACCCTATACGCCCCACGCTATGATTAGTGGATGACCTTCTATACCGCGATATTCTGCCGCGAAGCAGAATAGGTATTATTTATGTGCTAACATCTGTGGATGCAGGAAAACAGGTTGGAGGAATCCAACTGGATTCCTCAAAAATATATTATCTATTTGTTTATTTGTTTGCATATATATTGTTATATATGATGTGTTAGAAAAATAAACAATTGGTTGCTTTGTGTGTTTTATCACTGGGCTTAAGTAATGATATTTAAAAATATCGTAAAGAGGATATTGGAGATTTAAAAAGGGAAAATTCTATTTTTAAATAGAATTTAAATTTTAAATGGGAAATAAAAATATAAAACTTGTTTTGAAAAATAAAACAAGTAGTTCCTTTATAAACGAAGTTTAAAAATAGTTCTTTTATAACGAAGTTATAAATGAAGTGAAAAGAATTATCATTTGATAATTTAGAAATAGAAATACAAGTGTTTTGAAAATATGATTCAAAAGGAAATTTAAATATAAAATTGAATAATAGAAAAGGGAATGGAAATTTGAAATTAGAATTCAAATAGAAAATCCAAAGTGGATTTGGATATAGAACTTTCAAATGAAGTTTGAATGAAGATTTGAAATAGAAATTCGAGCATTGAATTTGAACATGGGATTGAATATAGAAATTTAAGTAGAAATTTGAATATGAGATTTCAAAATAGAATTTGAAATAAACTTTGAAAATAGGATTTCAAGTAGAATTGGAAATGGAATTTCAAAAATAGGATTTCAAATAGAAAATCCAAATGGTTTTGAGAATGGGATTTGAATTCAGGGGAATTCAAATGGATTTGAGTGAAGAAATTTAAATAGTGTTAAAAATAAGTTTGAATATTAGAAATTCAAATGGTGTTGGAGATGAATTTGAATATTAGAATTCAAATGAAGTTTTGAAAATAGATTTGAGTATAGAAATTCAAATGAAGTTTTGAAAATAGATTTGAGTATAGAAATTCAAATGAAGTTTTGAAAATAGATTTGAGTATAGAAATTCAAATGAAGTTTTGAAAATAGATTTGAGTATAGAAATTCAAATGAAGTTTTGAAAATAGATTTGAGTATAGAAATTCAAATGAAGTTTTGAAAATAGATTTGAGTATAGAAATTCAAATGAAGTTTTGAAACTAGATTTGAAATAGAATTCAAATAAGAGGATTTAAACAGAATTTGAATGATAGAAATAAAAAGGGGTTGAATAATTGATATTTCAAAATAAAATTGAATCGGAGTTTGGGTATTTGAAATTCAATAGAGTAAATATAGAATTTGAATTCGAAGAGAATTGAATAGGGGATTTGAATGTAGAATTCAAAAAGGAATTCAAATGGAATTTAAATTATAGAATTTGAATATAACATTCAAATGGAATTTTAAACTATGGGATTTAGCTATATAATTCAAATGGAATTTGAAATATGGAATTTGAACATAGGATTCAATAGAAGTGAAATTTGAATTTGAATATAGGGTTCAAATAAAAGTGAAAATGAAGTTTGAGGGAGTTGAATTCATTTTAAGCGAAGTTTAAAGTTTATATATATATATAAATATAATTAAAACGAACTCGCCGCAGTGCTGCAGTTCGTAAATTGGCGATTCGAACTTCAATTGAATATACAGAACCCAATTGAAGTCGGAATTCTTCGAAACAAGAAACGTCAGGACCGGTTTGATAATAGTTTTCAAATAAAAGGGAAAAATCTGAATTTCGTCGTATAGATTTTGAGTTATGTCAAAATCAAATTTTCAGAAAAACAGCGCCAGAATCGTTTTAAAACCATAACGGTTTATTTAATGATATTAAAGGATTTTAAGCAAATAAAAATCGAAATTTCTATTTCGAAAAATCCAGATTTGAGTTATAAAATATATGTGAACTCCAGTGGAATAATGAGTTGATTTTTGAAACAGAAATCAGATTTTGACTTTGAATAGAATTAACTAATTCAAATAGTAATTAGTAAAGGAGATGTGAAATTGACATTGGGCCTTAAACCAGTGAATTCGATTTGAGAATTTATATTCGAAATCAAAAAAGGAAACTAGAATTTGAAATTGAAATTCAATTTGGTTATGAACGAGTTAAATATTTTGCTTGAACATGTTATGTTCAACAAAGAAGTGAAATAGGCAAAATGGCCGATTTAAAGAATAAATGGGCAAAACTGAATTCAAATGATTAGATGGTATTGAATTGAATTGGAAACAGGTGAACAGGTGTTAGACAGGTATGGGATGAGGTATATGAAGTTTATAAATGTAATGCCCGACAAAAAGGTACATGTTTAATTCATATATGGGTTTTATGCGCCGTATCGGCAAGCCGCTTGGCTTTTCCTTTTTCTTTTTGAGATGAGAAGATACCGGGAAGCTATTTGAAATTTCCCGATGCTCCCGATACAGGGGAGGTTATGGCGAAATTTTCCGGAAATTTAAGGAATTAGAATATTTTTAAGATATTTTGATAATTTGAAATTATTGTATCGACGTATTGAATTCGATAGGAAAGTGAATATAAAAATCGTATGTTGTAAACAAAAAGGTATGGAGATAAGTGATTGGAATTATTTCCATTTGCAAATAGAGATTTTCTAATATATAGAAAATAAAAGAAGTTGATATTTGGAAACGTTTTCCAAATGGCATAAGAGGCAGAGATGATTATTGAAATATTTGGTTAACAAATATTGATAGAGAAAATAGAGAAGTGGTTTAATTAATGAATATTAATTAAAGAGCCCAGTGATTTGTTTGATATGTTTGGATGAACACTTGTTTTTATTCGATAGTTAAATCACAGACTATCGAAGTTTTTGACCATCGTTGTCAATATGGAGAGACCGGTTGGATTATTATCCGAAGAACCACTCCGTATCGGCATAAGCGTTGCGAACCAAGTATGCTGAATATATTGAAGACGGAGTAAAGTGCAAGGGCTTTTCTAGTAATAGAAATAGTGCCTTCGGTTTCGTTCAATCCCAGAACGAACGTAAATGGACGAATGTCTGACAGAGTATTTCCAATGATCAAATGGGTTGGTCTGTATGAATATATATGGTTGCAACGGATTTATCCCTTAGCATAATATCCAGAATATTTGTGCAAACTCAACTAGTGATTAACGGATCTGACAATGTGGCATTCAAAGTGATTGTGCTATCAATGAATGGTAAGTATGCGTAGCCTCAGGCCTCAACAACCGGGAAAGGACAAAAATCGGGCAGGCAGCATGGCTATGTGGGTCGCACCCATTAGGATGTATAATCACCTATCTAGAGAAATTCCTTTTGTTTCTAAATCTATCGATTCTGCCCATTCGGGAAACGGTGGTTTGAGTCCAACCGTTGGTGATATACATTCGATACACTCAAGCGAAATGAGTGGTCGGTCATGTGTGGGCCGGGTTGCAAGAAGTTCTTGTTGAACCCAGTGTATTCGCCTCTAGAGATACACAGGCGGAAGGTGGTTCCATACCTTGTCATGTTGGAAATCCAATCTCCAATAAGCGCCATGCGGTTTTTGATTATATACTATATATGTGGAGCGTGAGATGCAAGCGTTCTACTATTTGGTTATTTACTTGATGTAGACATTACTATAATATCATTGGATTTTCATATCAAAGTGTTTTGGGTTATAGTAAGGTAAAAACCGTCCGTGTTTATGTGTGGGCTGGTCTTACTATTACCTTTTCTTTTGAAAGGATTTGAAAGTTAAACAAGTGGTTGGAGTTTACTCACACCAGTCCCATGACTGACCCAGAGTTTATTTTGTTTGTTTCCCCTAAACTCTTGGGTGCCCAAATTTGTACGGGCAGTCAAGTGTTTCAGGCTTTTACAGATACACTTGGAGGAGCTTGAAGCAGGAGGCTTCAACGTTAGTTATTTAGAGTTACTTCCGCTGGATCAAATGTTATGTGTACTCTGATGATGGTATGTATGTACAAAACAGATTTGTATTTCGAAGCTTATGTTATATAATATATTTTATTCGTTCCGCTGTGAGTTTGAGATCTTCGTTTTCTTCTATTCTAATATTTCTTTCTTTCTATTTCTCATCCTCTAACTTCTTTCTAATAATGAGTCGTATTTCTGTGTTATTTGAGTTGGACGTGTGGTGTTTTTAGTCAACTCAGATAGCTCGGATTTGCGGGCCATTACAAGGAAAGGCTGGATTGCTTTGAGAACAACACACATCACAACCCAAACTGAAGAACATTTTATTGCTGATTACAACAATTACATCAGAGTACAAGAATGTAACAGAGTATGAATACTTATTCCATACAATAATATCAGAGTTTCAAATTACATTTAAATAGCAGCGGAAAAATATTACAAATATACAACTGAAAGGAATACACAGATACAGAGCTTTTCGAATACCGCTTTAGCTGTAAGCCAAGATCCTGTAAAAATATGCAAAAAGCTACTCGACTGCCCGTGTGATAGCCTGTAACTTCCCCTGTAAGGAAAGCCCGGATTACCTTGAGAACACGACAAAATAGAACGAAAATAGAATAACATTTCATTGTTTATTACAACAATTCCATCAGATACAAGAATATACAGAGTACGAATACTATTACACATTCGATAAATATCAGAGATTACAATAAGCTACATAGCAGTCGAAAAATAATACAAAACACAACTGAAAGTATTACACGGATACAGAGCTTTCCGAGCATCGTTCCAGCTGTAAATTAGGATCCTGTGAATATAAATCTGCAAAACCAAAACTACTAGCTGCCCGTGTCGAAAATAAGGGCACCTAGAGTTTAGGTTAAAACAATAAACTCCAGGTCAGTCATGTGACTGGTGTGAGAACAAAAACAGTTATTTAAAACTTTACTTTAAAAGAGAGTAATTCAAGGGACCACGCCGTATAACACGGAACGGGTTTCCTCCTAAGAATACCAGTGCATAGAAAAGACAACGCAATGCTTTTTCGAAAAATGAAGCTATTATAAGACCCAGGTCCCATCACACAATGCAACGCAAGCCGGAGGATAGGGTTTTCCCTTATAATAGCCAAACATGCTTGGTACGTTTAAAACAAATCATTTGATACTATAATAAGTGTATAGTGTCAAAACAATTTCAATCATAAATATCAATCATAGACGGCATGGGTACCATATATTATGTCGCCATACTATGCTCTACAAATAAAACCGAAATACACGTATTGGAAATTGGATTTCCTTCATGAGTCAAGGCAAGGGGCAAGCTCCTATCCGCTTCGAGACACTCTAGCAAATGCCTCAGGACTACACACTCTGGGTAACCCCTGGGATCCTCCATGACCGGTCCTCCCTTACGTTTGAGGATTAGTTATTCCTGAACACACGTTTCCCGGCCCTATAGGACCCATAATCGAGGCGCCTCACATCCAAACCACAAAGGTGAAAAGTATATAAATGTCAGGGCTGGTAGGTCACTGACACCACCCATTGCTAGAAAGAAACGCCGTGCACTCCTTGGGTCCTCATCCCGTTTTTGACTCATACCGAGGTGTGAGGCTCGCGAATCCACGCTATACACAAAGCTGCCACGTAGGCCATGCTTTAATCATCAACCACAAGACTTTGCTTTTTAACAGAAGCCTTGATCCATGCAACTCAGCGTGCCACACAGGAAATTCATGCCATGCGATTGATATCTATTGATATATAACCTCTAAGCTTGTACGTCTCAGAGAAGGGCGTTAAGCAAGAGAATAAATTCTCCGCCGCCAAACAGATATATATTTAACAGAAATCAATCAACATAGAATAAAATCCAATGTCAGACACACAATCCATTTACAAGTTCGTTCTGGGTCTGAACGAATCCGGAGGCACTTTCCTCGCATATCCATCGATCTCCAAGTACGTCTGGACGACCACCAACTGATTCCCTCATCTTGGGTGTACAGCCCAATCAAGATCATCAGTAATCGCCCAAACGATGTGAAGACTTCCGGTCTTCGACCACCGTCATCATCTTCGACTTATCGTCGAATCGGTTATTCAGAATGGGTATAAACCCGGCCTTTCTGAATAACCCGCGTATATAGTAAACAAATGTTGCACAAACACAACATACGCCTCATTCCAATTCAGCAGCCACTAACCGTAAATCAGCAAGAGAACAATTTCCCAAATATTAACCCCGAAGGCCGAAACCAACATCATATCAATACCCAGGAAACCATTCTTCTTAGCTAACCTACAGCTAGTTTCTAAATTTCATAATCTTAGGGAAAGGTTCACATTAATTTTATCAAAGATAAATCCTTTTAAATTTATTCTTTAATCTTCCTTTGGATATCATTTCAAACCAAATTATGGTTTTCCAAACTAGTCGAGATTAGCGAACCGCACCGAAGTAATTATTTATTTTATTCCCCAATCCCAACCTATTCATCCCATGAAGCAAAACTGGTAATACTCCATATCTAACACCACGGTGTTATCGGTAGATTTAATTACCATTTCATGTTCAAATCTAATTAAAGATTTAACTATCGCTTAGAGCAAAACTGGTGATACTCCATTCTCGCTCATTTTCCAAATTTGATAATTTAAATTATCAATTCACATTTCAATTTAATTGCAGATTCATTAAAACTCCCTTTTACTGGGTTAAAGAACTAATGTCATTTAAAACACAGTTCACGATAAACCCAAATCACATTCTATTTATTATCGGGTTAAAGAACTAGTGTTATTTAAAACACCATTCATGATAAACCCACAAATGAATTCTAATTCAATTCCAATCAAATATATTAGAAATTCCGATTATTTAAAACCCCTTACAAATCCAATTTATTTATTTAAAAATAATTGGGTTTTAAATTTAGTTCAAAACTAGTTCATTTCGATAAAAATCCATTTTTATCTTTACAAATGTGGGATTTTTCATCCCAGTTCTTCACAAGTCATTTCTTATGATTTTACACAAATTATTACTATTTTTAATAATTTTATCGAGCCGGTACAGTCGATTTCCAACAACGGCCATCGAACTGCACTTACAGCGACCTTTTCCAAATTTGATTTGGACGTATCTCCAAATCCAACCGTTAGATTTCAAATTTCTAATATTCGTTAGAAAGCTCTTTTCTATACAAACCCAACGGTTGCAGTTTTAGGAGAATCCGACGGTCAGATCTCCCGTAATGTCCGTTCGAAGTCAATGGTCGAAATTCACGAACTGCCGCGGCGCAGCGCTTTTTATTCAAGCCATTATATTATATATATAATATATATATATTTCGTCGATTTCTATTTAAAACGAATTTTATAAATAGTTTTAAATTCGTTTCAAAAACATTTCAACTTCCATTTCCAATTCAATTCAAATTTCAATTCATTCTATATTCAATTCAATTCGAATTTTGTTTATATTCAATTCAATTCGAATTTGGTTGATATTCAATTCAATTCGAATTTGCTTTATATTCAATTCAATTCGAATTTGCTTTATATATATTCAATTTTTATCTCTTTCCAATATTCATTATAAAAACGAATATAATCGATATAAATATCGTTCGCGTCAAAATAGCGCATCTCTAATCAACACGGCTTTGTGTAACAAACCGAAATTTAACAACATGTTAAGACAAGAATCAAGGCAGAATTAAATGTTAATATCTGAATTAGGAGAAAGGACCTGTGCCATTGCGTTCGTCTCGGAAAAATACGCGAAATAGAGTCCGAAATTTCGTAAATCGGAGTCCGTATGGCTGAGATATGGCCTTCGGAAGTTTCACGAAAAATTCAAATTCGAAACAGATTCAAAATTCAGAAAAATCAAGGTAGGCGGGAAAAATCCCGCCCAGACCAGGTCGACCAGGGGGTCGACCTGGGTGTCGACCTGGGTGGGACCAGGTCGACTGGGGAGTCGACCTGGGGGTCGACCTGCCTGGTCGGCCAGGTCGGCCTGGTGCACCTGTTTTGGCTCCTGGGTCTTGTTTTGGAGGCTTGTGACGATTTTTGAGGGCTTGGATCTATCCTAGGGTTAATCTAACGGCCTAAACTACTCCTAATCTCTATAAAAACACCCGAGGACCTAACCTAAATCACTAAAAATCATTCTAGCAACTAAACTATGCCAAAATTTCTAATGATCATGGCCTCCACTCAAAACCCTAGCCTCCATCCTCTTGTCATAAATTCTATCTTCATTCTCTTGAGAGATTAGATGATCATTTGAGTGTTTCTAAGTTACATGAGAGTTGCTAAGCTCGATTCAAGGCTAAAGTTGCAACCTTTATACATCAAAGCAAGGATCTTTCTTATTATTTTCTCAAGGGTTTTATTGGAGCTTATTGGTTTGCGGTTTTTGCTAGTGTGGCTTCGTCTCAATCTTTTAATATATTGATTTGTGCCTTCATAGCATTGTAAGCCCCCTCCTACTATTAGATATTAACTATGAAGTTAAATGAATGTTGCAAGTTGGGTTTGAACATTAAGTATCATACATGCTATCATGTTATGTATCCCATCACGTTTGTAAAGACACCATCTTGATCTTATGGGCTAAAAGCT
This sequence comes from Allium sativum, assembly GCA_030737875.1. Classification (NCBI taxonomy): domain Eukaryota; kingdom Viridiplantae; phylum Streptophyta; class Magnoliopsida; order Asparagales; family Amaryllidaceae; genus Allium; species Allium sativum. Next base: position 91,156,096 of record CM060916.1, on the reverse strand, counting down.
ATAAGCTTTATGTTGAATGTTGCATTATGCAACATGAGAGCTATCATATCCCTTATGATAACTTGCATGTAATGCTATATGTGAACTTCTAGGCATCTTTCTATGTCACCTATCATCATGATTCGCCTATGTGCTAAGTTTGGGATTATGCATGTTTTTGAGGCTTAATAATGTAACATGCAAGTTAATGAACACATTTACGCCTCATATGCCACCATGATTAACTTGTGGCCTTATACCCTTTTTGTCATGCCTTTTCCAAGTTCCTTCTTTAATCCATTATGTGTTGTTGTGAATGTATATGCGAGTTTAAAAGCGTTGGGGTTATGTTATGGGGAAACTTTAATGACATGAAACATGATTTGGGTAAATTGGTATAAACGTGACAACATGTAACTTTGGCTATGAGTATGGGACTTGAAAACTTGACACGTATGGGTTGTAAGTGTAACAAGACACTAGACCAAACATGAAAATGGCCAACTCGAGGTTGGGTTGAGTTTGTAGCATAAATCTACCCGGACCCGCCCGGCTTAACTAGTGGCTACAAACAATAGGATCCAATGTGAGAAGTTGGTCATGTCGCGCTTAAGACCCGAGGTTAGACTAGGTTGTGGTGTAAAACTATCCGGACCCGCCCGGCTTAACTAGTAACCACAACAAAGTCTAATGTGAGAGGTTGAGAGTGCATTAATTAAATTAATGCCACATGATAAGGTTAAGTAAGTTTGACTAATGACACTTAACCGATATGACACGAATGGGTAGGTTAAGTGGGACCGGGCTTGATTTCTTAATAACACTTAACCATATAAGACAATTAGGGGATGGGGTTAAGTAACTTACACTTAACTAATCTAAACACGGTAATTAGATGGGGTTAAGTAACCTACACATAACTAATCTAAACACGGTAATTAGATGGGGTTAAGTAACTTACACTTAACTAATCTAAACATGGTAATTAGATGGGGTTAAGTAACCTACACTTAACTAATCTAAACACGGTAACTAGATGGGGTTAAGTAACCTACACTTAACTAATCTAAACACGGTAATTCGATGGGGTTAAGTTAAACACTTAACCAATCTAAACTTGGTAATTCAATGTGGTTAAGTAACCAATACTTAACCAACTTAACGTGATAATTTAATGGGCTTAAGTAACTTATACTTAATCAATTATACATGATGATTTTATAAGGTTAAGCAACCATGCTTAACCAATCAAATGTGAGAACTTGATAGGGTTAAGTCATAAGACTGTTTAAATATACTTAACCATTCTAATACGATTAGTGGATGGGGTTAAGTTAACCTATACTTAACCAATCCGACTCGATAATCTGATGAGGTTAAGATAATCCGTGCTTAACTAATCTACCACGATAAGCTAATAGGGTAAGATAAACAAATACTTAACCAATTTGACTTGATGATTGAATAAGGTTAAGTCGTGAGCTTCTTGGTATACTTACCCAACTTGTAGGGTTAGGTCCTGGACTTGAATACTTAGCCAAATCTTGACATGATTCGTAGGTAGATTAAGACACGAACTTAAGTGACAATACTTAACCCATTAGAAAAAACCTTAGTTTAGGGAACTAAGTAATAATTCTTAGTCAAGGGATGTGGACCAGTTCATAGATAGATGAGTAACCCGATACGGTAGGTCATCGCTTTAAATACGAGGTGGAGCAATATCTGATTTAGATAAAGGCTCCAACGAACTGGGTGACGAAGCGGTAGCTTCGGGGAACGTGAGGATACTCTTGGTATCCCTCTGTGAGGTTGCGGATGGTCCATGAAACCAGGCCTCACAGAGGTTAAGGTCTGCGGTAGAAGAGCCAAGGGTATGCCTTGGTTGCTGTGCGAGCAACCTAAAGATTGGGGTGGATCAGCGTGGGGTCGGCGATATTTTCACGGTAGCCCTGGATAGCACATTCGTCGGCCACCTACCATCTTTAGTCAATCGTGTACGTAGGGAAAGGCAGAGAACACCCAACAAACCATACTAGCTATCAAGTATGGGTGAGGTTAGCCGTCCGGAATGAGGGTAGCGATGGCTGTAGCGTAGTTCTCATACATGACTTTTCTTGTTTTGCCTTTCAGCAGTTGAGGGAGGGGTCACGTGGGACCATAGCCACGGATACAAAAACAGACCTTGATATCTGCACCGGCGGATGACTTAAAAACTCCCGACCGAGTTCCGTATTTCTTGATTTGCCCTGGCACGGAACTCGGATGGCACATTGAGATACATGTGCGTCTAGACATGGAAAACGATTCACGATACATACGTGGGATAAAAGGGCACGGTTGACGGGTAGCATAATCCCTAGTAGCCCTAGGTGGCTAAAACCCAAACTGAGACACGAAAACGTTCATTAGGTAGCATAATCCCTAGTGGTCCTAGGTGGCATAAATCCTAAGCGAGCACGCGATAGTTCATGGTAAGAAAACATAACTTGATCAAGGGTAGCAGTCCAAAACAACTTCAAGGATAGAATGGTACTACGTTGAGAAAGCCCGTACGGCCTACGGCAAAGGACTGAACTTATACATGGAAAGAAACATACGAGTTGGGAAAACCTACATATGCTATATATTAGGTTGACGTGGACCATTACATGACATTGGGCAAGGGACATTCATAGTTAACACATGACGTGGGTTGGGATACTAGTACGAGAGGTGCAGAGCAAATATACATAATAAATACTTTAGGATGTTATACATGATAGATACCTTGGGATAGTATACTTGATAGAAACCTGACAAAGTGATACCTTGATTTATCTTGACACCATAGTTTATCATGACACACTCGTGTATCTTGGTACAGTAGTTCATCCTGTTATTTTGGTTTAGCTTATCTATCTTGTCATCATACTTATGTTCATCTCAGTTCCTCATGCCAGTTAACTTTACTAGTTTATATACTGATAGTAGATAGGGCTTACCAGTCTTTATGACTGACCCCGTTTTGTTTCGCCTCTTTGTCTTCCGTTTCCCCCCCAGGTTTCAGGGAGGAAACACTGTTATCTAGTTCAGACTTCTTCTACCTGAAGATCATCACACATGGCTTGGACATTTCTTGGCTATGGCTATTTTACTGTTTTACTTGGGGAATAATTTATGAAATGGTTTTGTGCTTCTTTACTATTGCAAGACAGGTTTTGATGTATTCTGATGTAAAAGGCTTTAGACCTTATTTTATAAGGTAATGAAATTTGTTTTACTTCCGCTGTTTTATATATGTTCTGTCTTGTAATATTTCTGTGCATGTTTACCTTGATAATGCTTCACCAAACCTAGTGCATTCCCTTTGTGAGTGACCCTAGCGGAGGTGGGGTGTTACATTTGGTATTAGAGCAGAAGGTTACCAGACTGGGCAAAAGTTTTTAAAACCTTCTGAAAACTATTTGAAAAACCGTTTACAAAGAATCATTTTTCAAGAAAAGTTTGTTTTAAAAGGCTATTCCCCAAAGGCCATTAGCATTATCCTTTGATCCCTTGATTGAATCTCCTTTCCTTTCTTTCCTCCATTTGTGGTCACAGTAGTTCTAACTGTGACTAATCTTTGTCTAGCCACGTAGGTGTTTTCCGTACGATGGAGGTGGTTCTCGAGAGACCTGTTGCCGTGGTACAAGGAAGGATAATAAGAGTAAGGATAAAGGACGCGAGCTTAAGGATAAGCAACTGTTGCTATGGCTTAGTCCATCAAGGAGGACAAGGACAAGATCATCGTAGAGGGAAATTGTACGCTCCCATTTCTAGGGTACCTAAAAGAAATGGTACCGTTTCTGGTAAAGGTTTAGTCGTTCTATCATCCCGTCCAGACTTTGTCTTGATCATCGAATCATTTAAGTCTGCTTGGATAGTTGAGTCTCTGCACCTTAGTACTAGCACGATAGAGGATCCCAGTTTTTGTCCCAAAAATCTGATTGGAGAGTTGGTCCATTTCTTCATGACTTGTTTGGATTTGAGAATGACATGTCTTGGCTATGGATGGATTCTAGGGGTAAAGTGGTTATCCAGTAAGGGATACCCTTCTCGGTTTTGAAAAGAGGGTAGTCAGACTCCTGGCTTGCTTTGGTAATACCTTCGGAGTCTCGTGTAACCTTTTGGGTTCTGTCATGGTTAGTTACCTAGAATCTCTTGATGCATTTATCGGAAATCTCCGATCCAATCGAGTAACGTCCGCCAATAAGACGGATGGTTCATTCCGCTTAAGCATGGGTTATAAGAACCACTCTAGTAAGTGCACGTGGTAACATGGATTGGCATCGGTAAACGAGATCCAGAATTCACTAGTGAATTTTGGAGAGCTTGCATGAGTACGCAGATATGTTTGAACCAAGCATACTAGGGAAAGAATAAGTGAAAGTGAAACGAGAAGCGACAGTGAAATGAGTTCCAACTCATAATTTGGAAATAGGAATCAAGGAGCTACGAAATCATGAAGTCGAAGGCGGTCAAGGCACAATGGAATTAAGCTCATGGAAATGCGGCTTAGACACGCGCATCATGTCTCTTTTTAAGAGTATATCTTTGATCCTTGGTTCACCTGTAGTGTTCACTTGCATGCTATCGCTGGGTGGATATCCTCTCGGTCCTGTTTCTGTTACAAACCCCGTAAGGAGTTTGTCTTGTTTATCTCCTCGATCTTATCTTGGTAACCTTAGATAGAACTCTATGGATGTAAACATGTATTTGAAACATGTTATGATTGATATGGTTGCAAATGGTTGCAAGTGGTTGCTCGTGGATGCGCGAATACACATTAGATACTAGATTGACGCGGTCACGATTCATGTTGCATATGCACGAGTATTTATACTTGTTTATGGATGAAATTGAATGTGTTATCATGCGGGTGTTGCATATGAATGAATGTTTGTGCACACATATAGTACTTATATGACTAGGACTATTTGCATACATATTGGACTCATGGCACTAAACATATTTTGCATTTGAAAGATCATTCAGGCCTGATCATTAGCATTAGCTAAGGAGCATATACACACACGTTTTGCATATGTTCATATGGCATTAGAAATCGTCTAAGGACAATGGTTGCCTGTGGATGATGTTTTGAGTAGATGGATGATGGATGGTAGGATACGTTCTTCCTAACTTGGAGATTTCGGGGACGAAATCCTTAAAGGAGGGGAGAATGTAACAACCCGAAATTTAACAACATGTTAAGACAAGAATCAAGGCAGAATTAAATGTTAAAATCAGAATCAGAAAAAACGGGCTGTGCCATTGCGTTCGTCTCGGAAAAATACGCGAAATAGAGTCCGAAATTTCGTAAATCGGAGTCCGTATGGCTGAGATATGGCCTTCGGAAGTTTCACGAAAAATTCAAATTCGAAACAGATTCAAAATTCAGAAAAATCAAGGTAGGCGGGAAAAATCCCGCCTAGACCAGGTCGACCAGGGGGTCGACCTGGGTGTCGACCTAGGTGGGACCAGGTCGACTGGGGAGTCGACCCCAGGGTCGACCTGGGGGTCGACCTGCCTGGTCGGCCAGGTCGGCCTGATGCACCTGTTTTGGCTCCTGGGTCTTGTTTTGGAGGCTTGTGACGATTTTTGAGGGCTTGGATCTATCCTAGGGTTAATCTAACGGCCTAAACTACTCCTAATCTCTATAAAAACACCCTAGGACCTAACCTAAATCACTAAAAATCATTCTAGCAACTAAACTATGCCAAAATTTCTAATGATCATGGCCTCCACTCAAAACCCTAGCATCCATCCTCTTGTCATAAATTCTATCTTCATTCTCTTGAGAGATTAGATGATCATTTGAGTGTTTCTAAGTTACATGAGAGTTGCTAAGCTCGATTCAAGGCTAAAGTTACAACCTTTATACATCAAAGCAAGGATCTTTCTTATTATTTTCTCAAGGGTTTTATTGGAGCTTATTGGTTTGGGGTTTTTGCTAGTGTGGCTTCGTCTCAATCTTTTTATATATTGATTTGTGCCTTCATAGCATTGTAAGCCCCCTCCTACTATTAGATATTAACTATGAAGTTAAATAAATGTTGCAAGTTGGGTTTGAACATTAAGTATCATACATGCTATCATGTTATGTATCCCATCACGTTTGTAAAGACACCATCTTGATCTTATGGGCTAAAAGCTATAAGCTTTATGTTGAATGTTGCATTATGCAACATGAGAGCTATCATATCCCTTATGATAACTTGCATGTAATGATATATGCGAACTTCTAGGCATCTTTCTATGTCACCTATCATCATGATTCGCCTATGTGCTAAGTTTGGGGTTATGCATGTTTTTGAGGCTTAATAATGTAACATGCAAGTTAATGAACACATTTACGCCTCATATGCCACCATGATTAACTTGTGGCCTTATACCCTTTTTGTCATGCCTTTGCCAAGTTCCTTCTTTAATCCATTATGCGTTGTTGTGAATGTATATGCGAGTTTAAAAGCGTTGGGGTTATGTTATGGGGAAACTTTAATGACATGAAACATGATTTGGGTAAATTGGTATAAACGTGACAACATGTAACTTTGGCTATGAGTATGGGACTTGAAAACTTGACACGTATGGGTTGTAAGTGTAACAAGACACTAGACCAAACATGAAAATGGCCAACTCGAGGTTGAGTTGAGTTTGTAGCATAAATCTACCCGGACCCGCCCGGCTTAACTAGTGGCTACAAACAATAGGATCCAATGTGAGAAGTTGGTCATGTCGCGCTTAAGACCCGAGGTTAGACTAGGTTGTGGTGTAAAACTACCCGGACCCGCCCAGCTTAACTAGTAACCACAACAAAGTCTAATGTGAGAGGTTGAGAGTGCATTAATTAAATTAATGCCACATGATAAGGTTAAGTAAGTTTGACTAATGACACTTAACCGATATGACACGAATGGGTAGGTTAAGTGGGACCGGGCTTGATTTCTTAATAACACTTAACCATATAAGACAATTAGGGGATGGGGTTAAGTAACTTACACTTAACTAATCTAAACACGGTAATTAGATGGGGTTAAGTAACCTACACTTAACTAATCTAAATACGGTAATTAGATGGGGTTAAGTAACTTACACTTAACTAATCTAAACACGGTAATTAAATGGGGTTAAGTAACCTACACTTAACTAATCTAAACACGGTAACTAGATGGGGTTAAGTAACCTACACTTAACTAATCTAAACACGGTAATTCGATGGGGTTAAGTTAAACACTTAACCAATCTAAACTTGGTAATTCAATGTGGTTAAGTAACCAATACTTAACCAACTTAACGTGATAATTTAATGGGCTTAAGTAACTTTGTGACGGCAAGGAATTTCGCTCGGTCCGAACCAGTCGCTAAACCGATCCAGGCCGTTCGAAACGCCCTATCATTTGAGAACACGACAAAACAGAACGCATACAGAGGAACATTTCATTGTATATTACAACAATGCATCAGATTACAAGAATATACAGAGTATGAAACAAATGAATATTACACAGAAATATCAGAGATTTAAATTACATTTAAATACATAGCAGCGGAAAATAATACAATAAACAACTAGAAGAGATATACGGATACAAAGCTTTCCGGATATCGTTCCAGCTGTGAACCAGGATCCTGTGAATATAAATCTGCAAAACCAAAACTACTAGCTGCCCGTGTCAAAATAAGGGCACCCAGAGTTTAGGTTAAAACAATAAACTCCAGGTCAGTCATGGGACTGGTGTGAGAACTAAAACAGTTATTAATCTTTATTTTAAATCATTAGGTAAATCAAGGGACCACGCCGTATAACACGGAACGGGTTTCCTCCCAAGAATACCAGTGCATAAAACAAACAGCGCAATGCTAAATAAAGAAAAATGAAGCTGTTATAAGACCCAGGTCCCATCACACAATGCAACGCAGTCGAGGATAGGGTTTTCCCTTATAACAGCCAAAGAATGCTTGATACGTTTAAAACAAATCATTTGATACTATATAAGTGCATAGTGTATAAAACAACTTCAAATCATAAGTATCAATCATAGGCGGCATGAATGCCCCATACCACTATGTCGCCATATATAGGTTATACAATCAAAATCGCAAAGTCACGTATTTGGAAATTGGATTTCCGTCTATGAACCGAGGCAAAAGATAGTCCTCAACCGATTCGTGACTCTCTAGCCCGAGCCACAGGCAAGCGCGCAGGCAAGCCTTTAGATCGTCAGGGCCGGTCCACCGATGTGGATTATTATGCCTGAACACTACGTTTCCCCACCCTATGGGGTGTAAGTCTGGTCCGTCAGCCGACCAGAAGCATCGGCCGAAACCGATATAACCGAGGCGCCTCGCAACAGCAACAACCACATAAGTCAAACTCGTCAGGGCGTGTAAAACCACTGACGCCACTTCTAACTAGAAAGAAACGCATGCCCTCCCTGAGGTCCGTCTCCCGTTTTTGGTTCATACCGGGTGTGAAACACGCGAGGTAAACGTTACACAAAGCTACGCCACAAAGGCCTTGCTTTGATCATCACCACAAGACTTTGCTTTTCAACAGAAGCCTCGATCAATTGCCACTTAGGCATGCCACACAGGCAATTCACTCCATGCGTTTGATATCCATCAATATATAACCCCTGAGCTCGTACGTCTCAGAGAAGGGCGTTAAGCAAGAGAATAGATTCTCCGCCGCCAAACAGATATATATTTAATAGAGATCAATCACACGGACTAAAATCCAATGTCAGACACACAGTCCATTTACAAGTCCGTTCTGGGTCTGAACGAAACCGGAGGCACCTAGTACCTCGCATATCCATCGATCTCCAAGTACGTCTGGACGATCACCAACTGTTTCCATCTTCTTGGGTGTACAGCCCAATCAAGATCATCAGTTATCACCCAAACGACGTGAAGACCTCCGGTCTTCGACCATCGTCTTCATCTTCGACTTATCGTCGTATCAGTCATTCAGAATGGGATAAACCCGGTCTTTCCGAATAACTCGCGTATATATTATAAAAGTGTTACACAAACACAACATACGCCTCATTCCAATTCATCAGTCACTAACCGTAAATTAATCAAGAGAATAATTCCCCAAATATTAACCCCGAAGGCCGAAACCAACATCAGATCAATATCCAGAAAACCATTCTGCTTGGCTAACCGACAGTTAGTTTCTAATTTCACATTCATAGGGAAAGATTCCCATTAATTTTATCAAAGATAAATTCCTTGAATTTATTCTTTAATCCATTTTTGAATATCAATTCAAACTAGTCGGGATTAGCGAACCTTACCGAAGTAATCATTTGTTTTAATTTCCCAATCCCAACCTATTCATCCCATGAAGTAAAACTGGTAATACTTCATATCTAACACCACAGTGTTATCGGTAAATTCAATTACCATTTCACGTTCAAATCTAATTAAAGATTTAACTATCGCCTGGAGCAAAACTGGTGATACTCCATTTTCGATCTTTTCAATCTAATTAAAGATTCATTAAAACTCCACTCAGTTTTAATCGTTAACTGGGTTAAAGAATCAGTGTCATTTAAAACACGGTTCACGATAAACCCAAAATCACTTTCATTAATTATCGGGTTAAAGAACAAGTGTTATTTAAAACACTGTTCACGATAAACCCAAAAATCAATATCAATTCAATTCCAATTAAATATCATTTAATTGGTACACTTCATTAAATCTAAATAAAAAGATTTAATCTTTTCTCAACTGGGTTCAAGAACAGTGTTAGTGAAGACACCATTCACGACAAACCCAAATCACATTTGATATTCAATATAAGGCTCTGAATAGAAAATATATCGGCTTATATTCAATATCAAATTCTACGATTAACAAATGTCGTATTGGAAATAACGATATAAATATATATCTTTCAAATTTCCGTAACAACATCCGTATCATCACGAATTCCAACATCGAAATATTCCGAAGACAATTTCGATTCAAATCCACTCCAATGCAATCATTGGAAATTCTGGTTATTTTTAAAACCCTTTTCAAATTCAATTTATTTATTTAAAAATAAATAGAATTATAATTCTAGTTCAAAACTAGTTCATTTCGATAAAAATCTATTTTTATCTTTTCAAATATGGAGTTTTTCATCCCAAATCTTCACAAATCATTTCTTATGATTTTACACAAATTATTGCTATTTTTAATAATTTTATCAAGGCCCGTACAGTCGATTTCCATCAATGGCCATCGAACTGCACTTACAGCGACCTTTTCCGAATTTGATTTGGACATAATTCCAAATCCAACCGTTAGATTTCAAATTTCTAATATTCGTTAGAAAGCTCTTTTCGATACGAACCCAACGGTTCCGGTTTCAGGAGAATCCGACGGTCGGATCTCCCGTAATGTCCGTTTGAAATAAATGGTCGAAATTCGCGAACTGCCGCGGCGCGGCGCGTTCTATTCAGGCCATTATATTATATATATAATATATATAATATATATTTCGTCGATTTCTATTTAAAACGAATTATATAAATAGTTTTGAATTCGTTTCAAAAACATTTTCAACTTCCTTTTCAATTCAAATCACAATTGAATTCTTCTTTATAAATTCGTTTTGAATATTCATTTCTATTCAATTCAAATTTCAATTCAATTTGAATTCATATTCAATTCAATTCCTTTCGAAATCGTTTTCAATTCAATTCACTTCGAAATCGTTTTCAATTCAATTCACTTCGAAATCGTTTTCAATTCAATTCATTTCGAAATCGTTTTCAATTCAATTCATTTCGAAATCGTTTTCAATTCAATTCACTTCGAAATCGTTTTCAATTCAATTCGAATTCGTTTTCAATTCAATTCGAATTCGTTTTCAATTCAATTCACTTCGAAATCGTTTTCAATTCAATTCACTTCGAAATCGTTTTCAATTCAATTCATTTCGAAATCGTTTTCAATTCAATTCGTTTCGAAATCGTTTTCAATTCAATTCGTTTCGTTTTCAATTCAATTCATTTCGAAATATTCGATTTCAAAATTGCTTTTTAATATTCATTTTAAAATGAATCAAATCGATAAAAATATCGTTCACGTCAAAATGGCGTCAATCTAATCAACACGGCTTCATAAATTTCTATTTTCAAAATAGTTGTTATTATCAAAATATTTCGTTCAACACATGACCAATCTCAATGGATGAGTACTGTCAACACATGAACTTTTATTTTATAATATTCTTTATTTTTCAAATTGGAATGAGGCCCAATCAATTACCATATAAAGTTAATTATATGGATTTTCATACAACACATGTATATCATAGCATTGAAAAATAATCAACCATCAACCAAAGTGCACTACACTGTATAAGCATCAAATATAGATATTCAACGCTTATAACAGCCTGTCAATCGATCGATCGACATATTTAATCCATCAGGATGAGTGAACTTCAAATTTCATCCCAACACCCGTGTGGGGTTTCAAACAATCAAACACCTATTTTATTTGTGTTGTTGGGCGATGTGTAAAATTTATCGTCCCAATCAATGTCATTCAAATAGGTGTACATAAACAAACCGTCCGGTTTATAAATGAATATTTTATTTTATTCACTTCACGTTAAAAATTATATTTTTAACGATAAAACATTTTATTTCAACCTATGAATTTCTATTCAATTCATTTATCCAATAAAATGATATTTTTATTTTTCTAACTTATTTTAGAAAATTTCGGCGGCATAACGGCACGATACTAGAAACGGGACGAGGCCTAGCCTTATCCCCGGTCTAGTGAAGGCCCACGCCATTCACATATCAATCAAATTCACTTTCGTTATGCAAACCACAAAATTTGGAGTAAGGGTCTAACCTAGCCTTACTCCTTCGCCTTATAACGGCGCACGTCTAATCCTAACCAATTTATCGATTCGATTATTCACACCACAAACCACATTCAAACCAATATCGCAATCAATAACCAAACAGCCAAACAAACAAGTCCATGGTCTGTGGACGATTGTGTCGGGTGCTACTAAGCACCGTCTGCATCCTAGTAAATATATATATAACTAGAAAAATAAATTGAAAGGTGAGAAATTCTCACTTATAGCTATCCTAGCTCCACAGCACTTCATTGATAGAAATCTTCATCGCTGTCGCATCTTCGTCGTCTTCGTTGCCCATAGCCACTACATATGTAAAAATCGAATTTTTACTTCGTTATTCAATTTATAAAAATCGAATTTTTAGTTAGCTATTCAATATATAAAAATCGAATTTTTAGTTAGCTATTCAATATATAAAAATCGAATTTTTATTTAGCTATTCAATATATAAAAATCGAATTTTTATTTCAAAGTTCAATATATAAAAATCGAATTTTTATTTCAAAGTTCAATATATAAAAATCGAATTTTTATTTCAAAGTTCAATATATAAAAATCGAATTTTTATTTCAAAGTTCAATATATAAAAATCGAATTTTTATTTCAAAGTTCAATATATAAAAATCATATTTTTATTCCGATGTTCAATATATAAAAAACATATTTTTATTCCGATGTTCAATATATAAAAAACATATTTTTATTCCGATGTTCAATATATAAAAAACATATTTTTATTTCGAAGTTCAATATATAAAAATCGAATTTTGACTTTTGCTTTCAACATATAAAAATATGATTTTTTTACTTAAAACAAAATCCGTTTTCTAGTTTATAAATCATTTTAAAAATCAGTTTTTATATTCTTTAAAATTTCAGTTTTTAACTTTTCAAGAAAACCAGTTTTTAAATATTTAAAAAAAAACAGTTTCGGTTTTTATTTTTAAAACAATTTCAGTTTCTAAATTTTTAAAAATAAAAATCAGTTTTTAATTCTTTCATAAAAATCAGTTTTATTCTTTTATAAAAAATCAGGTTTTCATCCTTTCTTTTAAAAAAAAAAAATCCAGTTTTAAAAATCCTTTTATAAAAATCTGTTTTATATATATTTTTTTTTTAAAATATTCAGTTTTTACCTTTAAAACATTTCAGTTTTAATACTTAAAACCATTTCAGTTTTTTTCTTCTTATAAAACCAGTTCAGGTTTTTAAATCATTTTTTTTTCTAAAAAAAACAATTCAGGTTTTTTTTAAACCTTTCTCAACAAAAAAAACAGTTTAACAGAATAAATAAAAAATAATAAAAAAATAATAAAAAAAAACGCTCACCGAATTAGCTGCTAAAAAAAAGGGGGGAAGAAAAGGTCGTCGGCGGCTTCGACATTGCCAGCGAGGGGGGGCTCGATTAGATTCGAGGGGGGGTGTTCGAGACGTCGGCGGCAGCTTCGAAGGGGGGGGGGATGCTCCGCGATGGGTCGTCGGCGTCGAGGTGTTGGCGGTGATGCCTGGAGGGAGGAGCGGCTCGATTAGGTTAGGGTTTCTTTTTTTTTTTTTTTTTTCCTTCTTTCTGTCTGAATCGAAATGAAGGGGGGGGGGGCAGAACGAAGATAAAGGGGGGGGGGAGGGAAATTAAAAATTATATTTTTTATTATTTTATTATTTAAATTTGCAAAAGGGTTGACTTTTACTCACGACCTCGAAACGAGGCCCACCGCCTGTCGTCCACAGCGTTTTACCCCCATTCCGAACACAATGGGATATGTTTCGCAAGCTGATTTGATCGTTTCGATTAGTTTCCGTTGAATTTACATTTAAATCACTATATTGAATTTTAAACGTACATTTCAAATTACCGGGGCCACATACGAACACGAAAAATTCCAGAAAAATATTTTCTAGCTTCGTATTGACGATACGGTCCTAACAAAACTAGTTTCGTCGAATTCTGAGACCGTTTGAAAAATGGCCAATTTCCAGTCGATTAAAATCAACTGAAACTGGTCAAACGCGTTTTCATTTGCCACGCTCACATATTGATTCGAAAAATTATGAAATTTGGAATCTAGCAATAACTTGACACCGCGGACCCAACAAAACTGGTTTCGTCGAAATCCGAGGTCGTTTGCAAAATGTCCATTTTTAAGGGCCTGAATTCCATAGCGACTATTCAGAATTTTCAACTGGACATATCTTTTGATTCCCGCTATGAAATCTCGATCTTTCGGATTCGTTGGAAAGATATTCACTATTAGATTCCATTATTTTTGGTTTCACTAAAATCCGGATTGTTTTGCACCCGGTACATTCAATTGAAGTTTGAAATCGAATTATCGAACTACCGCGCCATTTTCAATTCTATTTATAATTATATATAAATATTTATATTCTAACGACGACGCGTATAATATATACGTTCGAATTATATTCAAAATAAATTTCTCGTCGATATTATTTAAAATAATCTATTTTAAATAATCAAAATTCGCTAAAATGGCAAAAATAAAAATTTCAAACTGGCTCGCATTTTACGGGTTGTTACAAACTTATACTTAATCAATTATACATGATGATTTTATAAGGTTAAGCAACCATGCTTAACCAATCTAATGTGAGAACTTGATAGGGTTAAGTCACAAGACCGTTTAAATATACTTAACCATTCTAATACGATTAGTGGATGGGGTTAAGTTAACCTATACTTAACCAATCCGACTCGATAATACGATGAGGTTAAGATAATCCGTGCTTAACTAATCTACTACGATAAGCTGATAGGGTAAGATAAACAAATACTTAACCAATTTGACTTGATGATTGAATAAGGTTAAGTCATGAGCTTCTTGGTATACTTACCCAACTTGTAGGGTTAGGTCCTGGACTTGAATACTTAGCCAAATCTTGACATGATTCGTAGGCAGATTAAGTCACGAACTTAAATGACAATACTTAACCCATAAGACAAAACCTTAGTTTAGGGAACTAAGTAATAATTCTTAGTCAAGGGATGGGGACCAGTTCACAGATAGATGAGTAACCCGATACGGTAGGTCATCGATTAAAATACGAGGTGGAGAAATATCTGATTTAGATAAAGGCTCCAACGAACTGGGTGACGAAGCGGTAGCTTCGGGGAACGTGAGGATACTCTTGGTATCCCTCTGTGAGGTTGCGGATGGTCCATGAAACCAGGCCTCACAGAGGTTAAGGTCTACGGTAGAAGAGCCAAGGGTATGCCTTGGTTGCTGTGCGAGCAACCTAAAGACTGGGGTGGATTAGCGTGGGGTCGGCGATATTTTCACGGTAGCCCTGGATAGCACATTCGTCGGCCACCTACCATCTTTAGTCAATCGTGTACGTACGGAAAGGCAGAGAACACCCAACAAACCATACTAGCTATCAAGTATGGGTGATGTTAGCCGTCCGGAATGAGGGTAGCGATGGCTGTAGCGAAGTTTTCATACATGACTTTTCTTGTTTTGCCTTTCAGTAGTTGAGGGAGGGGTCACGTGGGACCATAGCCACGGATACAAAAACAGACCTTGATATCTGCACCGACAGATGACTTAAAAACTCCCGACTGAGTTCCAAATTTCTTGATTTGCCCTGGCACGGAACTCGGATGACACATTGAGATACATGTGCGTCTAGACATGGAAAACGATTCACGATACATACGTGGGATAAAAGGGCGATGTTGACGGGTAGCATAATCCCTAGTAGCCCTAGGTGGCTAAAACCCAAACCGAGACACGGAAACATTCATTAGGTAGCATAATCCCTAGTGGTCCTAGGTGGCATAAATCCTAAGCGAACACGCGATAGTTCATGGTAAGAAAACATAACTTGATCAAGGGTAGCAGTCCAAAACAACTTCAAGGATAGAATGGTACTACGTTGAGAAAGCCCGTACGGCTTACGGCAAAGGACTGAACTTATACATGGAAAGAAACATACGAGTTGGGAAAACCTACATATGCTATATATTAGGTTGACGTGGACCATTACATGACATTGGGCA
Organism: Allium sativum; assembly: GCA_030737875.1. NCBI lineage: Eukaryota > Viridiplantae > Streptophyta > Magnoliopsida > Asparagales > Amaryllidaceae > Allium > Allium sativum. The sequence continues at coordinate 91,140,188 of CM060916.1, read as the reverse complement.
AGGGACATTCATAGTTAACACATGACGTTGGTTGGGATTCTAGTACGAGAGGTGCAGAGCAAATATACATGATAAATACTTTAGGATGTTATACATGATAGATACCTTGGGATAGTGTACTTGATAGAAACCTGACAAAGTGATACCTTGATTTATCTTGACACCACAGTTCATCATGACACACTCGTGTATCTTGGTACAGTAGTTCATCCTGTTATTTTGGTTTAGCTTATCTATCTTGTCATCATACTTATGTTCATCTCAGTTCCTCATGCCAGTTAACTTTACTAGTTTATATACTGATAGTAGATAAGGCTTACCAGTCTTTATGACTGACCCCGTTTTGTTTCGCCTCTTTGTCTTCCGTTCCCCTCCCCCCCAGGTTTCAGGGAGGAAACACTGTTATATAGTTCAGACTTCTTCTGCCTGAAGATCATCACGCATGGCTTGGACTTTTCTTGGCTATGGTTATTTTACTGTTTTACTTGGGGAATAATTTATGAAATGGTTTTGTGCTTCTTTAATATTGCAAGACAGGTTTTGATGTATTCTGATGTAAAAGGCTTTAGACCTTATTTTATAAGGTAATGAAATTTGTTTTACTTCCGCTGTTTTATATATGTTCTGTCTTGTAATATTTCTGTGCACGTTTACCTTGATAATGCTTCACCAAACCTAGTGCATTCCCTTTGTGAGTGACCCTAGCGGAGGTGGGGTGTTACACTTTATATATTTCAATAATTCCATTATTCTATTCAACAAATGAATATTTATTCTATTCAATACGTGAATCTATATTTTTGTCAACATATGACTAATTTCAACGAATGAGTACTGTCCACGTGTGACTATTTTTGTTAGTCAATATATTTTATAAAAATTATGGTATCTATCATTTGATTTAAATCAGACTCCAACCGTAAATTAGTAAGAGAACGATTCCCTAAATATTAACCCCGAAGGCCGAAACCAACACCAGCTCAATATCCAAGAGACCACTCATCTCATCTATTTTCCAATTAATTTCTAATTTTATATATGATAAAGATGTAAATTTTATTGTTAAAATATTTCGTTCAACACATGAGTAATCTCAACAGATGAGTACTGTCAACTCATGAACCTTTATTTTATAAAGAAGTTAGTTTCTAATTCTATATATAATAAAGATGTAAATTTTATTGTTAAAATATTTCGTTCAACACATGACTAATCTCAACGGATGAGTACTGTCAACACATGAACCTTTATTTTATAAAGAAGTTAGTTTCTAATTCTATATATAATAAAGATGTAAATTTTATTGTTAAAATATTTCGTTCAACACATGACTAATCTCAACGGATGAGTACTATCAACACATGAACCTTTATTTTATAATATTCTTTATTTTCTAAATTGGAATGAGGCCTAATCAATTACCATATAAAGTTAATTACATGGATTCCATACAACACATGTATATAATAGCAACGATAAATAATCAACCATCATCCAAAGTGCACTACACTGTATAAGCATCAAATATAGATATCTAACGCTTATAACAGCCTGTCGATCCATCGATCGACATACAACTAATTATTGGGATTAGTGTATGCCGTATTTTATCCCAATACCCATGTGGGGTTTCAAACAATCAAACACAGATTTTATTTGTGCAGTTGGGCGATGTGTAAAATTTATCGTCCCAATCAATGTCCTTCAAATAGGTGTACATAAACAAACTATCTGGTTTGTAAATGAATATTTATTTATTCACATTCACGTTAAAAATTATATTTTTAACGACCAAATTATTTTATTCAACCTATGAATATTCTATTCAGTTCATTTATTAAATAAAATGATATCTTTATTTTTCTAACTTATTTTAGAAAATTTCGACCGCATAACGGCACGATACTAGAAACGGGACAAGGCCTAGCCTTATCCCCGCTCTAATAATGGCCCACGCCATACACATATCAATCAAATCCATTCCATTTCACCAAACAATTCAATTCAAACCAAATAATCTAACCAACTACACAACCAAACAAACAAGTCCATGGTCTATGGACGATGGCGTCGGGTGCTACTAAACACCGTCTGCATCCTAGTATATATATTTTAACTAGAAATTTAAATTAAAGGTGAGAAGTTCTCACAGAGGGTTCCACTCCGCCGTGCTTTGCTGTTGAACTGCTGAATCATCTGAATTTGTTTGAAATTCCAATGCAGTCCTTTTTACGCTGTTCATAATAAAAATTATATTTTTATTGTTTCATTTCAATAAATAAAAATCATATTTTTAAATCGCCATTTTCAATATAAAGATTATATTTTTACTCCTTCTATAAGATAAAAATTATATTTTTTATATTATCTAGTATATAAAAATCATATTTTTACAACTCTACTTTAATAAAAATCATATTTTTATTATTCTACATTAATAAAAATCCTATTTTTAATACTCTACCTATATAAAAATAATATTTTCATATCTTCTACTATGTAAAGATCATATTTTTATTATTTAAACTATATATACATCACATCTTTATTATTGATACTATATAAAAATTACATCTATTTTTTTCTATCATATAAAAATTATATTTTTATCCTTTACATTTAAATAAAAATTTCGCTGTAATAACCCGGAAAATACGAGCCAATTTGAAATTTTTAAATTGGTTATTTCAAAGGAATTTGAACAATTGAAATAGAATATTTCCATAAAATAGTGAATTAAGAATAGTGAGTCAGTTTGAAAATTTGAATTCAAACTTTGACCGACTATGCAGGGTGGAAAATATAACGGATTTTAGCGAAACCAAAAATATTTAAATCTGTTAGTCAATACCTTTCTAACGAATCTGAAAAATCGAAGTTTCATAACGGGAATCAAAAGTTATGGCCGAATGAATTTTCAGAAGAGTCGGTATATAGAATATATAGCCCTGGAAAATTGATATTTTGCATACGACCTCGGAATTCGACGAAACCACTTTTGTTGGATCCGGGATGTCAAACTATTGCTAGGTTTCAAATTTCATAATTTTTGAAGCTAGTATGTGAGCGTGGCAAAAGAAAAGTGTATGGTCGATTTCTGTTAAATTGGATCGACCAGAAAATGGCCATTTTTCAAACGACCTCGGAATTCGACGAAACTAGTTTTGTTGGGACCGTAGTGTCAAAACATAGCTAGATTTATTTTTCTGGAATTTTTCGAATCAGTTTGTGGCCCTGGCAAATTGAAATGTGCGTTCAGAGTTAAAAATTAAATGTTTTATACTTTAATTTGAAAAATAACTGACTGTAACAGTCGAATCGGCCTACGAAACATATCCCATTGTGTCCGGAATGGGGGTATTTAGCTAGGGGCGACAGTCGTTGGGTTTAAAAAGGAGTTCGTTTGAGAAAACACTATTTAAAAATTTAATATAGTCCTCGGCCAATCATATTTCTCCATTCATAAATAATAAAAAAAATCAGAAACCCCCCCCCTCCCCGACCCCGACTTCGACGACGGAAAAGCTTTCCCCCCTTCCCTGGCGATTTCCGATCGCCACAGCCCGAATTAGCTCCTCCCCTAGTTCAACTTTTTGTAGTTCTCCTTCCCCTCTTCAAATCCATATAAGGAGCTCCCCCTATCGTTGCTTCTACGTCGAGATATCCCCTTCCAAAGTTCCGACCTTTAAACCGCCGCTGCCGCCGATCTGGACCACCGAACGCCACCAAACCGCCGCGCGCCTGTAGCCCTCTCGAAGCTCTTCCACGTCCAACTCCCTGATCGTCCCCTCGTGCCCCGGTTCTCGCGAAAACTGTAAACCTAGTTTTGAAGCTTCGTGAAAGTGAGTTTTTCTTTGATCTTTACACTTTGAAAAATCATATCTTTTTGGTGTGTTGACGAAATTCGATGAAACAGGAAACATCGAGACCGCAAGGAAGCTCTCTACCCAATAGAAGAAGCTGCGGATTTTTCTGACATCGTATCGATTTTTAGCGCTCAGAAAACCAAGGTGAGAAATCTAAATTAACGTGAAATTCAATGGAAAATGTCATGTATAATTTATATAAGCGAAATATAAATTACATACGTGTTGTATACCTCATGTACATACGTAGTGTAAGCTATATAAGCGAAGTATGAATTTTTACATGCATAGAATAAGTGATATATGTGTTGAAATGCTAGTGAAATATAGCAAATATATATTATATTATATATATATATAAATATATATATATATACATATACTCCCCTCGTCCACAAACCATGGACGATATTTATTGTGGTGAATTGATGTGAAATATTGGATGAAAAATACGAATGGTTGAATAATTGTTTGTGGTTGATATTGTTTGGTTGTGGTTGAAAAATACCCATTGGTGATTGAAATGAATTGGAAATATTTGTGGAAATAAAAATAAACATGCCGCCTGCGTGCGAATTAGATGCATGAATCCCCATTGTCAAAAACCGCGAGGTTTTAAGGTAGAGCGCGGAGCCGTACTAGGGACGGTGCCGGTTTTAACTACCCTGCCGTTATGCTGCCGAAATTTTGAATAATCTTTGTGTGTTAGAATTCTTTTCATATGTTGAAATTATTTTCATGCGTTGAAATTAAAGCCATATATTGAAAATATATCCATGTGTGGAAATATTTGTGTATTGAAAAGTGTTGTGTGAAAATTAAATTCATTTGTGAATGAGTGAAGTGTTTAAACAATAAAAATCACATTTTTATATATATATGAAGTCTGAAAAATATTCGCCTTATATAAATAGTTTCAACAATAAAAGTCCCATCTTTCTAATATGAACAACATAAATAAAATGTCCATGTGTGGAAATACTCATTTGTTGAGAAGTGTGTGTAGTGGAAAAGTTCATGTGTTGGATAAAAAGATCGAACAATAAAAATTACATTTTTATTGAAACTATGAAGTGTTGAAACATCTATTTGTCGAATAAATCTTTTAAATGATAAAAATATCATTTTTATCATATGTGTGATATGTTAAAGATATGCGGACGTTGAAATAAATATTTGTGATAGAAATATTATTTTTTAACATGCATAGGAACTAAATAAAATAGTCATGTGTTGAAATATATTTTAGTTCGCCAAAATTATCATCTTTGAAATGTGAAGTGTTAAAAATAGCCACTTGTTCAAATAAACGTGCATGAGTTGAAATATACATTAACTAGTTAATGATATGATTTTAGCCTATGCATGCAACATTAGAATGAATGGTGTTTTTAAACCAAAGCAAATCAAATATGAAATTGAATGGAAATTGATGAATGTTAGAAATTGTATATATGTACATGCATATCTATTGAACAAGTTAAAGCAAAAGGGGCTAGAGAAGAGAAATAGAATTTTGTGCCCGACAAATAGGTACACATTTACCGCTTTGTTTGGGTGATGATTTTATGAGCCTGTTGGCTAGCCGCTTGGCTTTTTCTTTTTCTTTTTGATATGAGACGCCCGTGTGGCTATTTGGGAATTTTCCCAGACCCTCCCGTACAAAGGAGGTTATGGCAAAATTTTCCAAAATTTAAAGGCGTTAGTGAAATAATTGAAGTGGAAACGATATAGGAATTTTTGAATGAACTATATTTATATAAATATAAATAGAATAAAAACGAAACGTGGCCGTGCAGTTCATGTTTTGAAACCGTGATTTCAAACGACTAGTGCGGGAAATCCGACCATTGGATTTTCCCGAAACCTCAACCGTTGGGTTCGCCTTGGAAATATCTTTCCAACGGCACCAACTTTGTGAAGATCCGACGGTTGGATTGTCTGGAATGTTTAATTCAAAACTGAAGAAAAACAGCGCCAGAAACGAATATATATATATATATATATATATATATATAAATATAATTAAATTAAATCGAATAACGATGCTGCAGTTCGTAAATTGAAATCGTAACTTCAAATGGTTAGTGTGGAAGATCCGACCGTCGGATTTTCCCAAAACTGAAACCGTTGGATTCGTTTTGAAAAGACCTTCCTAATGATGTAAAATTTGTGAAGATCCAACGGTTAGATTTTCATATATGTGTAAAACAAAATTAGTGAAAAGCAGCGCCAGTGCATCGACATGACCTGAAATGTCATTTAATTAAATATGGCCGTTTTGAATCAAATAAAAATGGCGATATATCGTTATAAAATATTATGGACGATATAGAGTGGAAATAAACCAATTTTGTTGTGTTTGCTTGATATGTGATGGTTGAATGTATTTGACATGAAAATTATAACTAAATAACTGAAATGTGATTGTTGAATAGTCCAACCATGTGATTGATTGATTTGAAAATCTAAATATACGTGGGTTATTTGAAAAGGTCGAGTTTATCTCATTTCAAATAATCGATCGACGTTGAGAAGTCGAAGAGTCGAAGACGACTGAAGACCGACGATCTCCACATTGGATGGATGGGCGCTACTGATGCTCGTGATTGGAGTAGCTACCATGAAGGAATTGAAGTAGTAGCCGTCCACACATACTGTTGATTGTACGGATATGCGAGGAATTGGTGCCTCCGGTTTTGTTCAGACCCATAACGGACTTGTAATTGGACTGTGTGTCTGACATTGGATTTTGTTCTGTGTTGATTGATCTCTGTTAAATATATATCTGTTTGGCGGCGGAGAATTTATTCTCTTGCTTAACGCCCTTCTCCGAGACGTACGAGCTCAGAGGTTATGTATTGACAGAAATCAGTCGCATGGAGTGGATTGCCTGTGTGGCACGCCTAAGTGGCATATGATCAAGGCTTCTGTTGCAAAGCAAAGTCTTGTGGTTGATGATCAAAGCATGGTCTGTGTGACGTAGCTTTGTGTATAACGTGAATTCGCGAGCCTCACACCTCGGTATGAGCCAAAAACGGGAGAGTGACTGCAGGGAGAGCACGACGTTTCTTTCTAGCTAAGGTGGTGTCAGTGACCTACTAGCCCTGACATTATATATACTTTTCACCTGTGTGGTTGTTGGAATGCGAGGCGCCTCGATATAGGTCTGTAAGGACCGGGAAACGTGTGTTCAGGAATTGCCAATCCTCAAAAGTAAGAGAGGACCGGCCCTGAAGATCCAAGGATCATAGTGGGGTCCTGGGACATTTGCTAGAGTGTCTCGAATCGGAGAGGAGCTTGCCCCTTGCCTCGACTCATGAAGGAATCCAATTTCCAATACGAAATATGCGGACGTGATTGTATTACTAGTATGGCGACATAGTGGTATGGGTCATTTATGCCGCCTATGATTGATATTTATGATTGAATTTGCTTTTGAAACATATATGCACTAGTAATAATACCAAACACTTTTGTTTTATTCGTATGAAGCATCTTTGGCCATTATAAGGTAAAAACTCTATCCTTCGGCTTGCGTTGCATTGTGTGATGGGACCTGAGTCTTATAATGGCTTCATTTTATAAAAAGCATTGCGTTGATTTAATCATTTACTTTATTTCATGCACTAGCACTCATTGGAGTAAACCCGTTCCGCGAAAGTGGCGTGGTCCTTTGATTTGCCTTATTATTGTTGTTAATAAGTTGAATAGATTTCTCATACCAGTCCCATGACTGACTCGTAGTTTGTTTCACCTTGCAAACTCGGGTGCCCTCATTTTCACACGGGCAGCCTAGTTACAGGTTTCTGACGCATCTTTTGGCTCATGGCGAGGCTTGACTACACTGTGCTGACTTGGATTTTCTCCGCCATTATTGTATCTATATTATGATTCCGCCATTGGCGATGTAGACTGATATTCCTTTGTGTACTCTTTATGTATGATTCCGCCTCAGGCGATGGTGACTGATTATGTATCATTATGCACTAAGTTGTATCCTGTACTGTGCTTCTCTGATGTGATGATATCTATATGATTCCGTTGTCATATGTGTGTAAATTATTCTATTTTCTGTTTATACTATTATCTGTGATCTGCTAATGATGATTAATGTGTTATATTCCAATGATTATCCTTAACACCGTGTCACGGGGTTTTGGGATCGTCACAGCTGGTATCAGAGCTTTGGTTAACCTTAGTTCTGGAGTCTAACACATTAAACACTTCGTCAAAATAGGATCAGTAGTATTCTAAGGTGAGTCGCTCATTAGAGATAGGACTAGTAAAGTCCTAGAATTAGCTGAGCAGAATAGCAAAAACAATTGATCAGTCCATCGTTATCTTTCCGTTGAAATTTCTGCTTAACTATGCAATAGACTATCATTTCTGTTAGCTGACTTTTTCGTTGCTTATACAGAATTTGACAAATGGCTACCAGAGCAGCCGCCGCTAGAGGAGGCCGTGCCGGCCGAGGCCGAGGAAGGGGAGAAATCCCAGCTCAAGAAGGACCTTTGATACAACCTCCGGCAGCTCAATACTTCGAGCTTGACCGTGTTGCTAAGAGATATAAGAACTTAGGAGGCAAGACCTTCTCGGGAACTGGCACCGTAGTAGAGGCCCTTGCATGGCTCAAAACGTGCGAGAAAATTCTTGAAGGCCTAAGGCTAGGAGACGAAGACAAAGCTATTATGGGCGCCTGGCTTATGCAGGAACAAGCTGAATTATGGTGGGAATCTCTTACCGCCGGGAATAGAGAAGCTGGAAGAACATGGGATGGATTTAAAGAACTCTTCAAGGAGAAATATGTCCCAGAACAAGCTCTAGAAAGAATGCACGATGACTTCGCCAATCTCCAGCAAGGGGATCTTTCCGTGCAAGATTATCTGAACAAATTTACAATGTTGTCGCCCTATGCTCCAGAGCTCGTCGACACTGCAAAATCCAAAAATAAGAGGTTTATCCTTGGACTAAGACAACAATATCATGATAGAGCCATGGCCCATGTCAAGCTGGAATTCAACGAGCTAGTGGAAATGACATGCAACTATGAAGACCTTGATCAAAGGCATCTGGATCAGGATCGCGCTAGAAGCCAAGCCGGAAACAAGCGCAAGCCTGCTGTAAATCAAGGCGAGTCAAGCCAAGCCGCATCTTCAAAACCTCAGGCTGGCAAGCCGCCAAGAGGAAATTGCTTTAACTGTGGTAAGCCGGGGCACTACTCAAACGTCTGCACAGCTCCGAAGAGGCAGAAAACAAATTCTCAAGGCTCGAGCCAAGGCTCTCAGAACCCTCGCTCGTGCTTCAACTGTCGCAAGACCGATCATCTGGTCAAAGACTGTCCTTTGCTGAAGAAAGCTACAGTAGCTCATGTCTATGACGGGTCTAGCCCGCCAGCTGCTTCCGATGAGCAGGTAAACCCGATGTTTTGGGAGGTACCCTTACAATTAAAAATATTCCTGTTTCTGTATTATTTGACACAGGTGCATCGCGTAGTTTTATTGCTAGAAACACAGTGCACAAATTAAAGTTAAAACAGCGAAAGCTCAAAGAATCGGTTGAAGTTCATAACCCGATAGGGGGTCCTGTTACTCTCGGTTCATATTGTAGAGTGCCGATCTCTTATTCTTCCTACAAATTTCCTTTTGATTTAATCGTTATGGATTTTCCCGAATTCGATATTATTCTCGGGCTAGATTGGTTAACGAAATACGAAGCTGAAGTGAATTGTGCGGAAAGAATCGTTAAAATTCGAACGAAGCTTGGATATATTACGGTTCCCTGTCATGGTTCGAATCCGAATAGAGAAGAATTTTGGTCAGCATTAGAACTTATCCCCACTTCCATGGAAAAGATTCCGATTGTTAGAAACTTTGCGGATGTGTTTGAAGAAGTTGAAAACTTACCTCCGCAAAGAGAAATAGAATTCCGAATCGATCTAATCCCCAATGCCAGACCAGTGGTGCATCCAATTCGTAGAATGACTCCGAAAGAAAAAGAAGAATTAGGCGATCAAACTCGTCAACTGTTGTGGAAGGGTCTAATCAGACCGAGTTTTTCTAATTGGAGTGCAGCTGTTGTGTTTGTCCCGAAGTCAGACGGTACTCTTAGATTATGTGTTGATTACCGAGACCTCAACAAACAGACGCTTAAAAACAAATATCCATTACCCCGCATTGATGATTTGCTAGACCAATTGAATGGGGCGAAAGTATTTTCCCGAATGGACCTAGCTACAGGTTTTCATCAATTAAGAATAGCAGAAGAGTGTGTTCCTTTGACCGCTTTTAGAGGTTCGGACATATTTTATGAATGGTTAGTAATGCCGTTTGGCCTATGCAACGCTCCAGCATACTTTGTCGATCTAATGAATAGAGTGTTCAGGGGAGTTCTGAATAAATTTGTCCTCGTATTCATCGATGATATTTTAATCTACTCCAAATCAAAACCCGAGCATGAAAAACACTTAGAACAAGTATTGGAGATTCTAAGGAAGAACGTCTTCAAAGCCAAATTCTCTAAATGTGTCTTCTGGCAAGAAGAAGTTAAATTTCTTGGCCATGTCGTGTCAGAGAAAGGAATTTCTGTTGACCCAAGCAAAATAACAGCGATTCAAGACTGGAAACAACCCACTACTCCCACAGAAGTTAGAAGTTTTATGGGGTTGGCTAGTTATTATCGAAAGTTCGTTAAGGATTTTTCGAAGATATCCGGTCCGTTAACGAAGCTCACAAAGAAACATGAGAAGTTTAAGTGGACTTCCGACTGTGAAGAAGCTTTCCAGGAATTGAAATCGAAGCTGACCACCGCTCCAGTGTTAACAATTATTGATGGCAATCAGTATTTAACGGTTTGGACAGATGCTTCTATTAGAGGTCTTGGTGCAGTGTTAATGCAGAGAGGCCAAGTAGTCGCTTATGCAAGCCGCCAATAGAAACCGCATGAGAAGAATTATGTGACTCATGATCTTGAGTTGCTAGCCATCGTTTTTGCCTTGAAAATCTGGAGGCATTATTTATTGGGCAAGAAATTTATACTGTACACAGATCATCAATCATTGAAGTATTTATATACCCAGAAAGATCTGAATCTGAGGCAGCAGCGTTGGCTAGAATTCCTTGCAGCGTATGATCTTGATATCCTGTATACGCCGGGGAAGGCTAACGTTGTAGCGGATGCACTTAGTAGGAAAACCGCAATCATTGCCAATCTTATAATTACACCTGGATTGATTGATAGGATATCTGTTCTTCAGAAGAGTGACAATTTTGTGAAAGAGATGATAAAAAGGATTCAAAGGGGCGAAGGCTCCAGTTTCCAAGTGGATAGTGAGGGAGTTCTGAAGCTGAATAGAAGAATATGTGTTCCCGACATTCCCGAGCTTAAAAGAGAAGTGCTGGACGAATGCCATAAATCCAAATTTTGCATCCATCCTGGGGTGAGTAAAATGTACAACGATATCAAACGCACTTTCTGGTGGAAGGCAATGAAAAGAGATATTTCTTTGTATGTTAGTAGATGCCCTACTTGTCAATTGGTCAAGAGTGACCAACAGAAGCTAGCTGGACTGTTGCAACCATTGGAAGTCCCAGGCTGGAAATCGGAACAGATTTCCATGGATTTCATAGATGATTTGCCGCGAACCAAGAAAGGTAATGACAGCATTTGGGTAATCGTAGATCGCTTCACGAAGACTGCCCATTTTATACCTGTCAGGTCCAATAGAACCGCTCAAAGTCTAGCACAGATATATTTCAGAGAAATTGTTAAGCTGCATGGAATTCCCATCAGCATAGTCAGTGATAGAGATCCCCTATTCACTAGCAAATTCTGGGAGGCTTTCCAGACAGAATTGGGAACAAAACTGAATATGAGCACTGCTTATCACCCACAAACAGATGGCCAAACTGAGCGGGTGAATAGAATTCTAGAAGATTTATTGCGGGCTTGTATAATCGATTTTGGTGGGTCATGGGAAGATCATTTGCATTTGGCAGAATTCTCATATAACAATAGCTATCAAGCAAGCTTGAGAATGTCACCATTTGAAGCATTATATGGTAGACCCTGCAGATCTCCAGCATGTTGGGTAGAACATGGCAACAGACTTGTACTAGGACCCGATATGATTAGGGAAGCATCTAATAAAGTGGACTTCATCAAGAAGCGATTGAAAACCGCCCAAAGCCGACAGAAAAGTTATGCAGACTCTAGAAGGAGAGATTTGGCATTTGCTGTTGGTGATCATGTTTATTTAAAGGTTTCTCCGATGAGGGGAGTAATCAGATTTGGCAAGACTGGGAAGTTGGCACCGAGATTTATTGGTCCCTTTCCTATACTTGAACGAATTGGAACTCTTGCTTATAGGGTTCAATTACCAGATTGGTTGCCTAGAGTGCACAATGTTTTTCACGTATCTCAACTTAGGAGACATGTGCATGATCCGGATCTTGTTGTAGAAGAAGCAGCGCAACGGGATGTGGAGATAACTCCAGAATTAGCACTCAGAAGAGAGCCATTAAAGATTGTTGGCAAAGAAACTAGAGAACTCAGAAGCAAAAAGGTTCATTTAGTTAAAGTGCAGTGGAGCAGCGATCCTAGAGACTGTACTTGGGAGACTGAGGAAAGCATTAAGCAAGCTTACCCCAAATGCAGAGTGGATATCTCTGAATAACTCTGGTGCAAGGTACCTTTACAATACTTTGCATTTACATTTTATTTCCTACTTTACTGTTGTTTCCTTTTCGAGGACGAAAAGTTTTAAGTGGGGGAGATTGTAATAACCTGGAAAATACGAGCCAATTTAAAATTTTTAAATTGGTTATTTCAAAGGAATTTGAACAATTGAAATAGAATATTTCAATAAAATAGTGAATTAAGAATAGTGAGTCAGTTTGAAAATTTGAATTCAAACTTTGACCGACTATGCAGGGTGGAAAATATAACGGATTTTAGCGAAACCAAAAATATTTAAATCTGTTAGTCAATACCTTTCTAACGAATCTGAAAAATCGAAGTTTCATAACGGGAATCAAAAGTTATGGCCGAATGAATTTTCAGAAGAGTCGGTATATAGAATATATAGCCCTGGAAAATTGATATTTTGCATACGACCTCGGAATTCGACGAAACCACTTTTGTTGGGTCCGGGATGTCAAACTATTGCTAGGTTTCAAATTTCATAATTTTTGAAGCTAGTATGTGAGCGTGGCAAAAGAAAAGTGTATGGTCGATTTCTGTTAAATTGGATCGACCAGAAAATGGCCATTTTTCAAACGACCTCGGAATTCGACGAAACTAGTTTTGTTGGGACCGTAGTGTCAAAACTTAGCTAGATTTATTTTTCTGGAATTTTTCGAATCAGTTTGTGGCCCTGGCAAATTGAAATGTGCGTTCAGAGTTAAAAATTAAATGTTTTATACTTTAATTTGAAAAATAACTGACTGTAACAGTCGAATCGGCCTACGAAACATATCCCATTGTGTCCGGAATGGGGGTATTTAGCTAGGGGCGACAGTCGTTGGGTTTAAAAAGGAGTTCGTTTGAGAAAACACTATTTAAAAATTTAATATAGTCCTCGGCCAATCATATTTCTCCATTCGTAAATAAAAAAAAATCAGAAACCCCCCCCCCCCCGACCCCGACTTCGACGACGGAAAAGCTTTCCCCCGATCCCTGGCGATTTCCGATCGCCACAGCCCGAATTAGCTCCTCCCCCAGTTCAACTTTTTGTAGTTCTCCTTCCCCTCTTCAAATCCATATAAGGAGCTCCCCATATCGTTGCTTCTACGTCGAGATATCCCCTTCCAAAGTTCCGACCTTTAAACCGCCGCCGCTGCCGATCTGGACCACCGAACGCCACCAAACCGCCGCGCGCCTGTAGCCCTCTCGAAGCTCTTCCACGTCCAACTCCCTGATCGTCCCCTCGTGCCACGGTTCTCGCGAAAACTGTAAACCTAGTTTTGAAGCTTCGTGAAAGTGAGTTTTTCTTTGATCTTTACACTTTGAAAAAACATATCTTTTTGGTGTGTTGATGAAATTCGATGAAACAGGAAACATCGAGACCGCAAGGAAGCTCTCTACCCAATAGAAGAAGCTGCGGATTTTTCTGACATCGTATCGATTTTTAGCGCTCAGAAAACCAAGGTGAGAAATCTAAATTAACATGAAATTCAATGGAAAATGTCGTGTATAATTTATATAAGCGAAATATAAATTACATACGTGTTGTATACCTCGTGTACATACGTAGTGTAAGCTATATAAGCGAAGTATGAATTTTTACATGCATAGAATAAGTGATATATATGTTGAAATGCTAGTGAAATATAGCAAATATATATTATATTATATATATATATACTCCCCTCGTCCACAAACCATGGACGATATTTATTGTGGTGAATTGGTGTGAAATATTGGATGAAAAATACGAATGGTTGAATAATTGTTTGTGGTTGATATTGTTTGGTTGTGGTTGAAAAATACCCATTGGTGATTGAAATGAATTGGAAATATTTGTGGAAATAAAAATAAACATGCCGCCTGCGTGCGAATTAGATGCATGAATCCCCATTGTCAAAAACCGCGAGGTTTTAAGGTAGAGCGAGGAGCCGTACTAGGGACGGTGCCGGTTTTAACTACCCTGCCGTTATGCTGCCGAAATTTTGAATAATCTTTGTGTGTTAGAATTCTTTTCATATGTTGAAATTATTTTCATGCGTTGAAATTAAAGCCATATATTGAAAATATATCCATGTGTGGAAATATTTGTGTGTTGAAAAGTGTTGTGTGAAAATTAAATTCATTTGTGAATGAGTGAAGTGTTTAAACAATAAAAATCACATTTTTATATATATATGAAGTCTGAAAAATATTCGCCTTATATAAATAGTTTCAACAATAAAAGTCCCATCTTTCTAATATGAACAACATAAATAAAATGTCCATGTGTGGAAATACTCATTTGTTGAGAAGTGTGTGTAGTGGAAAAGTTCATGTGTTGAATAAAAAGATCGAACAATAAAAATTACATTTTTATTGAAATTATGAAGTGTTGAAACATCTATTTGTCGAATAAATTTTTTAAATGATAAAAATATCATTTTTATCATATGTGTGATATGTTAAAGATATGCGGACGTTGAAATAAATATTTGTGATAGAAATATTATTTTTTAACATGCATAGGAACTAAATAAAATAATCATGTGTTGAAATATATTTTAGTTCGCCAAAATTATCATCTTTGAAATGTGAAGTGTTAAAAATAGCCACATGTTCAAATAAACGTGCATGAGTTGAAATATACATTAACTAGCTAATGATATGATTTTAGCCTATGCATGCAACATTAGAATGAATGGTGTTTTTAAACCAAAGCAAATCAAATATGAAATTGAATGGAAATTGATGAATGTTAGAAATTGTATATATGTACATGCATATCTATTGAACAGGTTAAAGCAAAAGGGGCTAGAGAAGAGAAATAGAATTTTGTGCCCGACAAATAGGTACACATTTACCGCTTTGTTTGGGTGATGATTTTATGAGCCTGTTGGCTAGCCGCTTGGCTTTTTCTTTTTCTTTTTGATATGAGACGCCCGTGTGGCTATTTGGGAATTTTCCCAGACCCTCCCGTACAAAGGAGGTTATGGCGAAATTTTCCAAAATTTAAAGGAGTTAGTGAAATAATTGAAGTGGAAACGATATAGGAATTTTTGAATGAACTATATTTATATAAATATATAAATATAAATAGAATAAAAACGAAACGTGGCCGTGCAGTTCATGTTTTGAAACCGTGATTTCAAACGACTAGTGCGGGAAATCCGACCATTGGATTTTCCCGAAACCTCAACCGTTGGGTTCGCCTTGGAAATATCTTTCCAACGGCACCAACTTTGTGAAGATCCGACGGTTGGATTGTCTGGAATGTTTAATTCAAAACTGAAGAAAAACAGCGCCAGAAACGAATATATTTATATATATATAAATATAATTAAATTAAATCGAATAACGATGCTGCAGTTCGTAAATTGAAATCATAACTTCAAATGGTTAGTGTGGAAGATCCGACCGTCGGATTTTCCCAAAACTGAAACCGTTGGATTCGTTTTGAAAAGACCTTCCTAATGATGTAAAATTTGTGAAGATCCAACGGTTAGATTTTCATATATGTGTAAAACAAAATTAGTGAAAAGCAGCGCCAGTGCATCGACACGACCTGAAATGTCGTTTAATTAAATATGGCCGTTTTGAATCAAATAAAAATGGCGATATATCGTTATAAAATATTATGGACGATATAGAGTGGAAATAAACCAATTTTGTTGTGTTTGCTTGATATGTGATGGTTGAATGTATTTGACATGAAAATTATAACTAAATAACTTAAATGTGATTGTTGAATAGTCCAACCATGTGATTGATTGATTTGAAAATCTAAATATACGTGGGTTATTTGAAAAGGCCGAGTTTATCTCATTTCAAATAATCGATCGACGTTGAGAAGTCGAAGAGTCGAAGACGACTGAAGACCGACGATTTCCACATTGGATGGATGGGCGCTACTGATGCTCGTGATTGGAGTAGCTACCATGAAGGAATTGAAGTAGTAGCCGTCCACACATACTGTTGATCGTACGGATATGCGAGGAATTGGTGCCTCTGGTTTCGTTCAGACCCAGAACGGACTTGTAATTGGACTGTGTGTCTGACATTGGATTTTGTTCTGTGTTGATTGATCTCTGTTAAATATATATCTGTTTGGCGGCGGAGAATTTATTCTCTTGCTTAACGCCCTTCTCCGAGACGTACGAGCTCAGAGGTTATGTATTGACAAAAATCAGTCGCATGGAGTGGATTGCCTGTGTGGCACGCCTAAGTGGCATATGATCAAGGCTTCTGTTGCAAAGCAAAGTCTTGTGGTTGATGATCAAAGCATGGTCTGTGTGACGTAGCTTTGTGTATAACGTGAATTCGCGAGCCTCACACCTCGGTATGAGTCAAAAACGGGAGAGTGACTGCAGGGAGAGCACGACGTTTCTTTCTAGCTAAGGTGGTGTCAGTGACCTACCAGCCCTGACATTATATATACTTTTCACCTGTGTGGTTGTTGGAATGTGAGGCGCCTCGATATAGGTCTGTAAGGACCGGGAAACGTGTGTTCAGGAATTGCCAATCCTCAAAAGTAAGAGAGGACCGGCCCTGAAGATCCAAGGATCATAGTGGGGTCCTGGGACATTTGCTAGAGTGTCTCGAATCGGAGAGGAGCTTGCCCCTTGCCTCGACTCATGAAGGAATCCAATTTCCAATACGAAATATGCGGACGTGATTGTATTACTAGTATGGCGACATAGTGATATGGGTCATTTATGCCGCCTATGATTGATATTTATGATTGAATTTGCTTTTGAAACATATATGCACTAGTAATAATACCAAACACTTTTGTTTTATTCGTATGAAGCATCTTTGGCCATTATAAGGTAAAAACTCTATCCTCCGGCTTGCGTTGCATTGTGTGATGGGACCTGAGTCTTATAATGGCTTCATTTTATAAAAAGTATTGCGTTGATTTAATCATTTACTTTATTTCATGCACTAGCACTCATTGGAGTAAACCCGTTCCGCGAAAGTGGCGTGGTCCTTTGATTTGCCTTATTATTGTTGTTAATAAGTTGAATAGATTTCTCATACCAGTCCCATGACTGACTCGTAGTTTGTTTCACATTGCAAACTCGGGTGCCCTCATTTTCACACGGGCAGCGTAGTTACAGGTTTCTGACGCATCTTTTGGCTCATGGCGAGGCTTGACTACACTGTGCTGACTTGGATTTTCTCCGCCATTATTGTATCTATATTATGATTCCGCCATTGGCGATGTAGACTGATATTCCTTTGTGTACTCTTTATGTATGATTCCGCCTCAGGCGATGGTGACTGATTATGTATCATTATGCACTAAGTTGTATCCTGTACTGTGCTTCTCTGATGTGATGATATCTATATGATTCCGCTGTCATATGTGTGTAAATTATTCTATTTTCTGTTTATGCTATTAATAGTGATCTGCTAATGATGATTAATGTGTTATATTCCAATGATTATCCTTAACACTGTGTCACGGGGTTTTGGGATCGTCACATTCGCCTTTTCAAAATCAAAGATTTTGCCCTTCTCACTTTTATAGATATCGTCTTTTTACTAAATAAAAATCCGACCTTTTTAAATAAATAAAAATCAAAGCTTTTAAATTAAAAATCCAACCCTTTGTATTTTTTCTAAAAACATAATCTTTATCTAAATAAAACTATAACCGTTCATATAAATAAAATCAGATTTTATATAACAGAAATATACATAAAAACTTACTACATTAAGGTCGAACTGGGAGGACAGCGAGGTTGGTGACTGTTGGCGTCGCTTGGAGGTGCTCCGGTGGCTGAGGAGCTGCATGCAGCGGTCTTCAGGTAGTGGGAGGGTTTAGGTTTCCCAATCGGGGAAAGGGGATGTTGCGTCAGCTATTGCGAAGGCCAGAGGGGGTGGTCGGCGTCGCATGGGGCAGCGGCAGGGGGTTGCGGTCGTCGGTGGGTGGCGGAGGAACTGGGGAGGTAGGGTTTTGGGTGGCGAGGCTTCATCAGGAAAAGGGGGCGGAGTGAGGAAGAATGGAGCAGGGAAGGAGGAGAACTAGCGAAGGGGGGAGCGGGGGCTGGGGGGTGCTGCTCCGCCTGAGCGCCGGCGGCGCAAGGGCGACGCGCCCTCCTGGAGGCGGCTCTGATCGCTAGGGCACAGCCTTTTTTTTAATTATCTAAATCTGAACCGGAAGGAGAAAGGTAAAGGGGGGAGGGCTAATTATATATTTTATTTATATTTTTAATTTAATTTTGAATTCTATAAAATACCTTTTTCATTCGGATTCGAAATCGAACCCACCGACTGTCGTGCCTAGCTAATTACCCCCATTCCGAACACAATGGGATATGTTTCGTAGGTCAATTCGACTGTTTGAATCAGTTTCCGTTGGATTTAAAATATAAATCTTTATATATTCAATTTAAACGCACATTTCAATTTACCAGGGTCACATACTAACTCGAAAAATTCCGGAAAAATATTTTCTAGCTTCGTATTGGTGATACGGTCCTAACAAAACTAGTTTCATCAAATTCTGAGACCGTTTGAAAAATGGCCATTTTCCAGTTGATTAAAATCAACTAAAACTGGTCAAATGCGTTTTCCTTTGCCACGCTCACATATTGATTCGAAAAATTATGAAAATTGGAATCTAGCAATAACTTGACATCACGGATCCAACAAAAGTGGTTTCGTCGAAATCCGAGGTCGTTTGCAAAATGGCTATTTTTAAGGGCTCGAATCCCATAGCGACTATTCTGAATTTTCAACTGGACGTATCTTTTGATTCCCGCTATGAAATTTCGATTTTTCATATTCGTTGGAAAGATATTCTCAAATAGATCCTATTATTTTTGGTTTCGTTAAAATCCGGTTTATTTTGCACCTGGTACATTCATTTGAAGTTTGAAATCGAATTATCGAACTACCGCGCCATTTTCAATTCCTTTTATAATTAAAATAAAATATTTATATTTTAATGACGACGTATATAAATATATACGTTCGAATACTATTCAAAATAAATTTCTCGTCGAATTATTTAAAATAATTCATTTTAAATATTCAAAATTCGCTAAAATTGCCAAAATAAATTTTTTAAATTGGCTCGCATTTCCGGGTTGTTACAGCCCGTGAGGAAAATATGGGCACCCGAGTTTGCCAGTGAAACAAACTACAGGTCAGTCATGCGACTGGTATGAGAAATCTTAACTTAACTATCTAATAATAAGGCTAATCACAGGACCACGCCGCTAACGCGCAACGGGTTTACTCCATTGGATTGCCAGTGCATAAAATAACGTAAATCGTTAAACAACGCAATGCTTTTAAGAAAAAATGAAACCATTATAAGACCCAAGTCCCATCACACAATGCAACGCAAACCGGAGGATAGGATTTTACCTTATAATGGTCAAAAGTTGCTTGATACGATAAAACGGATTTAATATTAGTGTGCATATGTTTAATAAAAACATTTCAATCATAATGTATCAATCCTAGACGGCATGGGTACCATATATCATGTCGCCATACTAGTTCTACAATCAAAACCACAAGGTCGTATTGGAAGTTGGTTTTCCATCATGAGTCGAGGCTAGGGGCAAGCTCCTCTTCGATTCGAGTCACTCTAGTAATGCCTTAGGATCCCCCGCAGTGAACCCTTAGAGCGGTAGGGCCGGTCCCCGCCTATCGGCAGTGGATTGGTTATGCCTGAACACACGTTTCCCAATTCCTTTGAACCAATAATATGACCACTATCGGCCTATAAAAATCTGAGGCGCCTCAAAATCCATCATCCACATAAGTAAAATGCCAGCTAGTTTAAGCACTGACACTACCACTAGCTAGAAAGAAACGTGTGCACTCCCTACGGTCCATATCCCGTTTTTGACTCATACCGGGGTGTGAGGCTCGCGAAGTCACGCTATACACAGAGCTATGCCGTAATAGCCTATGCTTTGATCATCCCACAAGGCCCTGCTTTTCAACAAAAGCCTTGATCATTTGCATCTTGGCGTGCCACATTGACAATTCACGCCATGCGATCAATCACTATTAATATATACCAGGGTGTTAAGTAGAGAATAAATTCTCCACCACCAATCAAACATACATTAATAAAAATCAATTTAATTCACATGGAATGAAATCCAATGTCAGACACGCATCCATTTACAAGCTTATGCTCTGGGTCTGAGCGAAAACCAAATTCGAACAATCAACATTAGTTCGGACGGTAACTACTGTAGCCCCTTTAAGGTAGCTACTCCAATCGTGGGTATCAGTAGCTACACATCCATTCGATGTGAAGATCGTCGGTCTTCAATCACCGTCTTCAACTTCGACTCTTCATCGTCATAGTGATTATTCGGAATGGGTTAAACCCGGTCTTCCCGAATAACTCGCGTATTTTTATAATTAAAAATCAAGTACTATAAAAGCACATCCAACGTCTCATCCCAATCCAGAATATCCTTCTAATAAAATATTCGCATTATTTTATCAAAGATAAATTCTTTAAATTATCCTTAAATCTTTCTTTAAAAGATTTATTAAGAACCCAATTCGGTTTTAAATATCAAAAATCATTATTCAATGATTATTTAAATTTAAGAAATAAATCTTATCTTTAACTGGGTTAAAGAACTAGTGTCATTTTAAAACACCGTTCACGATAAACCGAAAATCGACTTCCGTTAAATATGGAATCTTCACACAAGTCAAATCAATATATAATTGTTATAAATTTCTTTATCCGACCAATAATATAAATGGAATAACGGCAAAGCCTCTTAAATTCCATATGTAGTATCGATCCTCTTTTATAGAAGCTTATCTCGGTTATTATTATTTCGAATTCCACTCAATTCCAATTTAATAGGTTAAATTGGAAAACTTGGCTTTTGGAAAATTCCCATTTAAATCTTAATAAAAGATTTATAAATTTCAAATCATATTTTCACTGTCAGTTGGGTTAAAGAACACATGTCACTTAAAAACACGGTTCACAATAAACCCAACTCACATTCCATCTTATTTCAATTACTGAATGTACTTGAAAGCTTTAATAATCTGAATTAAAAGATTATTCTTTTCATACGGGGTTTAAGAACAGCGTTATTTAAGACACTATTCACGACAAACCCAAAATCCAATTTATTTAATTTATTTTCAATTAAATATTAACCAATTGGAAAACTTCATCAAGTCTAAATTTAATGTTTTATTCTAGTTAATAACTAGCTCATCTCAATAAATAAATATATTTTTCTAAAATATATTCCTTTTTCTAAATATTCTTTTTCTAAGATGTTTTCAAAAATATTCTTTTCCTAGAATATTCTTTATTGGAATGTGACTCAATCAACAACCATATATTGCATGTAATCAACAATCATGATAAATAATTATCAAGCATCCAATAACACCCAAAGTGTATTCTACACTAAATATTGGGACTAGTGTAGATCAAATATCATCCCAACACCCATGTGGGGTTTCATCCAACAATCAAATAATAAATTATTTGTGCACTTGGGCGATGTGTAAAAATTATCGTCCCAATCACATAAACAAGTCGGATGACTTGTAAATGGAAGTGTAATATTCAGTTTGAAAATACTAACATTATATTTAACACATCAAACATTTCAACATCACAGACATATATTTCGATTCTTTTTATTATGGGCAAATGACAATAAAAGTCTAGTCTTTTAATTTCATTCCTTTTATTGTTGATAAATGACAATAAATGTCTAATCTCTTATTTAAATTCTTTTTATTGTAAATAACTGACAATAAAAATCTTAACTTTCATATCTTTTGTGTAATCCTTTCCAATGACCAAAATGTATATTTTGGTGAAATCTTTTTAAGTGACCAAAATGTCTCTTCTTTTCTAATTCTTTTAAAGTGACAAAAATATTGTACTTTTGTCTAATTCCTTTCAATGTACAAAATATTATAATTTTCTCAAATACTTTTCAATGGACAAAATATGCATTTCTAGTTCATTCTTTTTAATGCACAAAAATATTTATTTCTGTATAATTCCTTTTTAATGTACAAAATATTCAATTTTGTATAATTCATTATCAATGACAAAATGTGTATTTTTTACTTCACTATTTTTAATGTGACAAAAAGGTCCCTTTTTAATTCATTCTTTTCAAAGTGTCTAATTGAATGTTTTTAATTCATTTCTTCTAAAGTGACAAAATGAATGAATTTATTTCATTCTTATTCAAAGTGACAAAATGTAATAACCCGGAAATCTGGGCCAGTTTAAATTTTTTATTTTGGCAATTTTAGCGAATTTTGAATATTTAAAATGAATTATTTTACATAGAATCGACGAGAAATTTATTTTGAATATAAATCGACGTATATATTATATACTTCATCGTTAGAATATAATAATTATAAATAGAATCGAAAATGGCACGGTAGTTCGATAATTCGATTTCAAACTTCAATTGAATGTACCGGGTGCAAAACAATCCGGATTTTAGTGAAACCAAAAATAATGGGATCTATTTGATAATACCTTTCCAACGAATCCGAAAAATCAAAATTTCATAGCGGGGATCAAAAGATATGTCCAGTAGAAAATTCTGAATAGTCGCTATGGAATTCAGGCCCTTAAAAATGGACATTTTGCAAACGACCTCGGATTTCGACGAAACCACTTTTGTTGGATCCGTGATGTCAAATTATTGCTAGATCCCAAATTTAATAATTTTTCGAATCAATATGTGAGCGTGGCAAAGGAAAACGTGTTTGACCAGTTTCAGTTGATTTTAATCGACTGGAAAATGACCATTTTTCCAACGGTCTCAGAATTCGACGAAACTAGTTTTGTTAGGACCATATCGTCAATACAAAGCTAAAAATATTTTTTGGAATTTTTCGAGTTAGTATGTGACCCCAGTAAATTGAAATACGCGTTCAAATTCAATATATAGAGTTATATGTTGATTTTAACGTAAATTGATCGATACGATCGAATCAACCTACGATACATATCCCATTGTGTTCGGAATAGGGGTAATTAGCTATGGACGACAGGCGGTGGGCCTCGTTTAGAGGTCGTATGTAAAAGTCAACTTTTTCATAATTAAATAATTAAATAAAAAAATATAACCCTCTCCCCTTCAAAACCGTTGGCCCCCCCATCTGTTTCATTTCAGAAAATCAAATAAAAAAATGGAAACGAATCGCTCCACCAGCGAGATCGCCGCGGCCCAGCCTCTTGGCGCCGCCGCAGGCCAGGCGCATCCTCCCCCCTTCTTCCCAGACCCTCCTCTAGTTCCCCTCTCTTCTTTCTCCCTCCAGCCGACGATCGAGACCCCCACGCCACCGTGAACCCTGCCACCGACTGTGCCGCCCTTCCCTAACCGCCTCCGAGTCCCCCTCGCCCCTCCCGTCCGTTCATCCTCCAGCCCCCTCCACTGTTGAAACCCGAAACCCCCTCGCCCCTCCGAACTCAATTCAGAACATGCCGGCCACCTCGACGCCACACACCCCCACTCCGACCATCGACGACCATCCACCGCCTCCACCGCTATTCAAAAGCGCACGACAACCCCCTCCTTCAACCAAGAACTGTAAGCCTTGTTTTCATATGCTATTTTATTTATTTATATAGGTTTAAACTCAGATTTTTTTAAATAGCAAAGAACAGATTTTTAAAATAGCAAAGAATAGATTTTTAAAATAGCAAAGATTAGATTTTTAAAATAGAAAAGATTAGATTTTTGAAATTGAAAGGCGAAATCTTTTTAATTGAAAAGGCGAAATCTTTTTAATTAAAAAGGCGAAATCTTTATATGAATAGCATAGTAAAAATTCGATTTTTATATATATGAATAGCATAGTAAAAATTCGATTTTTATATATATGAATAGCATAGTAAAATTTCGATTTTTATATATTGAATAACAAAGCAAAAATTCGATTTTTATATATTGAATAACAAAGTAAAAAATCGATTTTTATATATTGAATAGCGAAGTAAAAATTAGATTTTTATACATTGAATAGCATAGTAAAAATTCGATTTTTACATATGTAGTGGCTACGGGCAACAAAAGTGATAAGAGACGAGAGCAGTGAAGATTTCCTGCATTAGAAGTGTCGTGAAGTTGGATTAGCTATCGGTGAGAATTTCTAACCTTTCAATTTCTTTTTCTAGTTATATATATTTATACTAGGATGCAGACGGTGCTTAGCAGCACCCGACACCCGTCATCCACAGACCATGGATGGCTTGTTTGTTAAATTGTTTGGTTGTGTAGTTGGTTAGTTTATTTGGTTGGAATTGAATAGTTTGGTGAAATGGAATGGATTTGATTGATGTGTGAATGGCGTGGGCCTTCACTAGACCGGGGATAAGGCTAGGCCTCGTCCCGTTTCTAGTATCGTGCCGTTATGCCGCCGAAATTTCCTAAAATATGTTAGAAAAATAAAAATATCATTTTTATTATGTAAATGAACTGAATAGAAATTCATGTGTTGAAATAAAATATTTTATCGTTAAAAATATAATTTTTAACGTGGAAGTGAATAAAATAAAATATTCATTTACAAACCGGACGGTTTGTTTATGTACACCTATTTGAAGGACATTGATTGGGTCGATAAATTTTACACATCGCCCAATTGCACAACTAAAATCTGTGTTTGATTGTTTGAAACCCCACACAGGTGTTGGGATGAAATTTGAAGTTCACTCATCCTGATTGATTAAATATGTCGATCGATTGATTGGCAGGCTGTTATAAGCGTTAGATATCTATATTTGATGCTTATACAGTGTAGTGCACTTTGGATGATGGTTGATTATCTATCGTTGCTACTATATACATTTGTTGTATGGAATCCATATAATTAACATTATATGGTGATTGATTGGGCCTCATTCCAATTTAGAAAATAAAGAATAATATAAAATATATTAAATAACAAAAATAGTCACACGTTGACAATACTCATCCGTTGAGATTAGTCGTGTGTTGACAAAAATAAATATTCATTTGTTGAATAGAATATTTGAAAATAGAAATATATGAAGCCGTGTTGATTAGATTGACGCCATTTTGACGTGAACGATATTTATATCGATTTTATTCATTTTAAAATGAATATTGAAAAGTGATTTCGAAATCGAATATTTTGAAATGAAATTTGAATTAAATTGAAAATATAACGAATTTGATTTGAATAGAAAACGAATTTGATTTTAATTGAATATATAACGAATTTGATTTAATTAGAAAATGAAATTCGAATTGAATTGAATAGTAAACGAATTTGATTTCAATTGAATATATAACAAATTTGATTTAATTAGAAAACGAATTCGAATTGAATTGAATAGTAAACGAATTTGATTTAATTAGAAAATGAAATTCGAAATGAATTGAATATAAAACGAATTCGAATTGAATTGAATATATAACGAATTCGAATTGATTTGAATAAGAAACGATTTGAATTGAATTGAATAGAAAATCAATTTGAATTGAATCGAATATAAAACGAATTCGAATTGAATTGAATATATAACGAACTCGAATTGATTTGAACAAGAAACGGTTTGAATTGAATCGAATAGAAAAACAATTTGAATTGAATCGAATAGAAAACCAATTTGAATTGAATCGAATAGAAAACCAATTTGAATTGAATCGAATAGAAAACAAATTCGAAATGAATTGAATATAAAACGAATTCGAATTGAATTGAAAACGAATTCGAATTGAAATGAATTCAAATTGACTTGAAATTTGAATTGAATAGAAATGAATTTCAAAACGAATTTATAAGGAAAAAATCAATTTTGATTTGAATTGAAATGGAAGTTGAATTTTTTTTTGAAACAAATTTAAAACTATTTATAAAATTCGTTTTAAAAGGAAATCGACGAAATATATATTATATATATAATATAATGGCCTGAAAAGAACGCGCCGCGCCGCGGCAGTTCGTGAATTTCGACCATTTATTTTAAACGGACATTACGGGAGATCCGACCGTCGGATTCTCCTAAAACCGGAACCGTTGGGTTCGTATCGAAAAGAGCTTTCTAACGAAAAATAGAAATTTGAAATCTAACGGTTGGATTTGGAGATACGTCCAAATCAAATTCGAAAAAGGTCGCTATAGGTGCAGTTCGATGGCCGTTGTTGGAAATCGACTGTACGGGCCTTGATAAAATTATTAAAAATAGTAATAATTTGTGTGAAATCATAAGAAATGATTTGGGAAAATTTGGGATGAAAAACTCCATATTTGTAAAGATAAAAATAGATTTTTATCGAAATGAACTAGTTTTGAACTGAAATTAAAACCCATTTATTTTTAAATAAATAAATTGGATTTGAAATGGGTTTAAATAGAATTGATGTGGGTTTATCGTGAACAGTGTTTTAAATAACACCAGTTCTTTAACCCGATAATAAATAGAATGTGATTTGGGTTTGTCGTGAACTATGTTTTAAAAGACATTACTTCTTTAACCCAATAAAAGGAGTTTTAATGAATCTGCAATTAGATTGAAATGTGAATTTGTAATCTAAATTATCAAATTTAGAAAATGAGCGAGAATGGAGTATTACCAGTTTTGCTCCAAAGCGATAGTTAAATCTTTAATTAGATTTGAACGTGAGATGGTAATTAATTTTACCGATAACACCGTGGTATTAGATATGGAGTATTAACAGTTTTGCTTCATGGGATGAATAGGTTGGGATTGGGAAATAAAATAAATAATTACTTCGGTGTGGTTCGCTAATCTCGACTAGTTTAGAAAACCATAATTTGGTTTGAAATGTCATCCAAGGAAGATTAAAGGATAAATTTTAAAGAATTTATCTTGGATAAAATTAATGGGAACCTTTCCCTAAAAATGTGATTTTATGAATAAAAGAATATTCTGAGTTGGAATGAGGCGTATGTTGTGTTGGTGTAATATTTGTTTTAATATACGCGGGTTGTTCGGAAAGTCCGGCTTTATACCCATTTTGAATAACCGATTCGACGAAATGTCGAAGATGAAGACGGTGGTTGAAGACCGGTAGTCTTCACATAGTTTGGATAATTACTGATGATCCTGATTGGGCTGTACACCCAAGAGGATGGAAATAGTTGGTGGTCGTCCAGACGTACTTGGAGATCGATGGATATGCGAGGAAAGTGCCTCCGGTTTTGTTCAGACCCAGAATGAACTTGTAAATGGATTGTGTGTCCGACATTGGATTTTATTCTGTGTTGATTGATTTCTGTTAAATATATATCTGTTTGGTGGCGGAGAATTTATTCTTTTGCTTAACGCCCTTCTCTGAGACGTACGAGCTTAGAGGTTATATATCGATAGATATCAATCGCATGGCATGAATTGCCTGTGTGGCATGCTGAGTTGCATGGATCAAGGCTTCTGTTGAAAAGCAAAGTCTTGTGGTTGATGATCAAAGAACGGCCTTTGTGGCGTAGCTTTGTGTATAACGTGAATTCGCGAGCCTCACACCTCGGTATGTGTTAAAAACGGGATACGGACTGCAGGGAGAGCACGACGTTTCTTTCTAGCTTTGGTGGTGTCAGTGACTTACCAGCCCTGACATTTATATACTTTTCACCCTTGTGGTTGTTGGATGAGGCGCCTCGATTTTAGGTCTTAAGGACCGGGAAACGTGTGTTCAGGCATAAATAATCCTCTAATGTAAGTGAGGACCGGCCCTGAAGATCCAGGATTGCCCAGAGTGTGTAGTCCTAGGACATTTGCTAGAGTGTCTCGAAAGCGGAGAGGAGCTTGCCCCTTGCCTCGACTCATGACGGAAATCCAATTTCCAATATGAGATATTTCGGTTTTATTTGTATAGCCTAGTATGGCGACATAGTAGCATGGGATACTATGCCGTCTATGATTGATATTTATGATTGAAATTGTTTTGACACTATACACGTATTATAGTATCAAATGATTTGTTTTTAAACGTACCAAGCGTGTTTCGCTGTTATAAGGTAAAACCCTATCCTCCGGCTTGCGTTGCATTGTGTGATGGGACCTGGGTCTTATAATAGCTTCATTTTTCGAAAAAGCATTTCGTTGTTTATTTTATGCACTGTTATTCTTGGGAGGAAAACCGTTCCATGTTATACGGCGTGGTCCCTTGAATTACTCTCTTTTAAAGTAAAGTTTTAAATAACTGTTTTAGTTCTCACACCAGTCACATGACTGACCTGGAGTTTATTGTTTTAACCTAAACTTTGGGTGCCCTCATTTTCCGCATGGGCAGCTAGTAGTTTTGGTTTTGCAGATTTATATTCACAGGATCTTGGTTCATAGCTTGAATGATATCCAGAAAGCTCTGTATCCGTGCATTACTTTCAGTTGTGTTTTATATTATTTTTCCGCTGCAGAAGCGACCCGAACTTCCCCGGTCTCCGAAGAGATGAGAAAGAATGAATTACTGTGAGGACAAGACAAATCAGAACACAAACAGAAGAACATTTCATTGCTATTACAACAATTCCATCAGATACAAGAATATACAGAGTATAAATGAATAAATTACATTCGATAAATATCAGAGATTACAATAAATTACATAGCAGCGGAAAATAATACAAAGCACAACTGAAGGTGATATACGGATACAGAGCTTTTCGGATATCATTCCAACTGTAATCCAGGATCCTGTGAATATAAATCTGCAAAAACCAAAACTACTAGCTGCCCGTGTCGAAAATAGGGGCACCCAGAGTTTACGTTAAAACAATAAACTCCAGGTCAGTCATGTGACTGGTGTGAGAACTAAAACAGTTATTTAAAACTTTACTTTAAAAGAGAGTAATTCAAGGGACCACGCCATATAACACGGAACGAGTTTCCTCCCAATTTTTCCCAAATCATTTCTTATGATTTTACACAAATTATTACTATTTTTAATAATTTTATCAAGGTCCGTACCGTCGATTTCCAATAACGGCCATCGAACTGCACTTATAGCGACCTTTTTCGAATTTGATTTGGACGTATCTCCAAATCCAACCGTTAGATTTCAAATTTCTAATATTCGTTAGAAAGCTCTTTTCGATACGAACCCAACGGTTCCG
The DNA here is from genome assembly GCA_030737875.1 of Allium sativum. NCBI lineage: Eukaryota > Viridiplantae > Streptophyta > Magnoliopsida > Asparagales > Amaryllidaceae > Allium > Allium sativum. The sequence continues at coordinate 91,110,564 of CM060916.1, read as the reverse complement.
GTTTTAGGAGAATCCGACGGTCGGATCTCCCGTAATGTCCGTTTGAAATAAATGGTCGAAATTCGCGAACTGCAGCGGCGCGGCGCGTTCTATTCAGGCCATTATATTATATATATATATATAATATATAATATATATTTCGTCGATTCCTATTTAAAAACGAATTTTATAAATAGTTTTGAATTCGTTTCGAAAACAATTTCAACCTTTATTTCAATTCAAATCAAAATTGAATTTTTCCTTATAAATTCGTTTTAAAATTCATTTCTATTCAATTCAAATTTCAATTTAATTTGAATTTATTTCAATTCGTTTTCAATTCAATTCAAATTCTTTTTATATTCAATTCATTTCGAATTCGTTTTATATTCAGTTCATTTCGAATTGGTTTTCTATTCGATTCAATTCAAATTGGTTTTCTATTCGATTCAATTCAAATTGGTTTTCTATTCGATTCAATTCAAATTGGTTTTCTATTCGATTCAATTCAAATTGGTTTTCTATTCGATTCAATTCAAATTGGTTTTCTATTCAAATCAAATTCAATCCAAATTGGTTTTCTATTCGATTCAATTCAAATTGGTTTTCTATTCGATTCAATTCAAATTGGTTTTCTACTCGATTCAATTCAAATTGGTTTTCTATTCGATTCAATTCAAATTGGTTTTCTGTTCGATTCAATTCAAATTGGTTTTCTATTCGATTCAATTCAAATTGGTTTTCTATTCGATTCAATTCAAATTGGTTTTCTATTCAAATCAAATTCAATCCAAATTTGTTTTCTATTCGATTCAATTCAAATTGGTTTTCTATTCGATTCAAATTCAATCCAAATTGGTTTTCTTTTCAAATCAAATTCAATCCAAATTGGTTTTCTATTCAAATCAAATTCAATCCAAATTGGTTTTCTATTCAAATCAAATTATTCGATTTCGAAATCACTTTTCAATATTCATTTTAGAATGAATAAAATCGATATAAATATCGTTCACGTCAAAATGGCGTCAATCTAATCAACACGGCTCCATATATTTCTATTTTCAAATATTCTATTTCAAATATTTTTATTTCAAATATTTCCTTTTCAAATATTTCTATTTCAAATATTTCGTTTTCAAATATTTCTATTTCAAATATTCCTATTTCAAATATTTCCTATTTCGTTCAACACATGACTGATCTCAACGGATGAGTACAGTCAACACATGAACCATTATATTATATTGATAAAGATGTAAATTTTATTATTAAAATATTTCGTTCAACACATGACTAATCTCAACGGATGAGTACAGTCAACACATGAACCTTTATATTATAATATTCTTTATTTTCTAAATTGGAATGAGGCCCAATCAATCATCAACCATCAACAAAAGTGCACTACACTGTATAAGCATCAAATATAGATATCTAACGCTTATAACAGCCTGTCAATCAATCGATCGACTTATTTAATCAATCAGGATGAGTGGACTTCAAATTTCATCCCAACACCCGTGTGGGGTTTCAAATCAACAAACACAGATTTTTATTCGTGCAATTGGGCGATGTGTAAAATTTATCATCCCAATCAATATCAGTCAAATCAGTGTATATAAACAAATCGGCCGATTTGTTTATAAATATTTATTTATTCACTTTCACGTTAAAAATTATATTCTTAACGATAAAACATTTTATTTCAACACATGAATTTTTATTCAGTTCATTTATCAAATAAAATGATATCTTCATTTTTCTAACTTGTTTTAGAAAATTTCGGCGGCATAACGGCACGATACTAGAAATGGGACGAGGCCTAGCTTTATCCCCGGTCTAGTGAAGGCCCACGCCATTCACACATCATTCAAATCAATTTCATTTCACCAAACAATTCAATTCAACCAAATAATCTAACCAACTACACAACCAAACAAACAAGTCCATGGTCTGTGGACGATTGTGTCGGGTGCTACTAAACACCGTCTGCATCCTAGTATATATATAACTAGAAAAAGAGATTTTGAGTGAGAAGTTCTCACCGATAGCTATTCCAACTCCACGCCACTTCAAATGTAGAAGTCTTCGTCATTTTCGCCTTTTAGTCATCTTCGTTGCCCGTAGCCACTACATATATAAAAATCACATTTTTATATAGCTATTCAATATATAAAAATCGAATTTTTACTCCGCTATTCAATATATAAAAATCGAATTTTTACTTTGTTGTTCAGTATATAAAAATCGAATTTTTACTCCGCTATTCAATATATAAAAATCGAATTTTTACTTCGCTACTATATAGGTAAAAATTATATTTTCCTAACGCTACTATATAGATAAAAATTATATTTTTCTCTCGCTATTATTTATATAAAGATTTCGCCTTTTCAAAAATATAGATTTCGCCTTTTCAAATATATAGATTTCATCATCATAAAAATCACCTTTTTATTTCGACGTATATACAATAAAAATCAGATTTTTATTTCGCTACATATACAAAGATGATATTTCTAATATTCCTATCATGTAAAAATTATATTTTTAATTCTCTACATAAACAAAAATCATATTTTTACACCTTCTACATAATATAGATTATATTTTTAATACTTTAAAAATATAAAAATCATATTTTTAATACTTTAAAAATATAAAAATCATATTTTTATTATCCTCTTCATTCTATTTATCAAAATCTAACCCTTTATTAGCCATAAAAATCGAATCTTTATTAAATAAAATCTTACATTGATCGGAGGAAGGCTTGGCGGCAGGGGAGGAGCTTCACCGTCGGAGGCGGGGTTTGCTGGTGGCCGGGGTTCGATGCTTCAGGCGGCGGTTGTCGGCAGAGGAGGAAGAAGAGGCGGAGGAGGGTGCGGATGAGGGGGGGATTCGCGGTTGTCGCACAGGGGGGGGCTTCGCGGTCTCACGCGATAGGAGGAGGAGAGAAGAAGAAGGCGGCGGATCGGAGGGGGCTGCGATGGGGGGGCCGATGGGAGGCGGCGCTGCCTCCTGAGGAGCGGCGGCGCGGATCGACAGGGCTCTGCCCATTTTCTTTTTCTTTTTATTTTATTTTATTTCGTTTGATTTGAAAAAAAGAACTGGGGGGGGCTGATAAAGGAATGAAGGTAGAGAGAGGAAATTAATTTTCAATTAATTTTAAATTCAAAAAGTTGACTTTTTATTTCGACCTCTAAACGAGGCCCACCGCCGTCGTCCATAGCTAAATACCCCCATTCCGAACACAATGGGATAAGTATAGTAGGCTGATTCGATCGTTATAATCAGTTTCCGTTAAAATCAGCATATAATTCTATATATTGGATTTGAACGCGTATTTCAATTTACCGGGGTCACATACTAACTTGAAAAATTCCAGAAAAATATTTTCTAGCTTCGTATTGACGATACGGTCCTAACAAAACTAGTTTCGTCGAATTCTGAGACCGTTGGAAAAATGGCCATTTTCCAGTCGATTAAAATCAACTGAAACTGGTCAAATGCGTTTTCCTTTGCCACGCTCACATATTAAATCTAAAAATTATGAAATTTGGAATCTAACAATAATTTGACATCACGGACCCAACAAAAGTGGTTTCGTCGAAATCCGAGGTCGTTTGTAAAATTCCCATTTTTAAGGGCCTGAATTCCATAGTGACTATTCAGAATTTTCAACTGGACATATCTTTTGATTCCCGCTATGAAATTTCGATTTGTCGGATTCGTTGGAAAGATACTCACGAATAAATCCTATTATTTTTGGTTTCACTAAAATCCGCATTGTTTTGCACCCGGTACATTCAATTGAAGTTTGAAATCGAATTATCGAACTACCACGCCATTTTCAATTCTATTTATAATTATAAATAAAATTATATATTCTAACGACGACGTATATAATATACACGTCGAATTATATTCAAAATAAATTTCTCGTCGATTATTTAAAATAATCCATTTTAAATATTCAAAATTCGCTAAAATTGCCAAAATAAAAATTTTAAACTGGCTCAGATTTTCCGGGTTATTACAATCTCCCCCACTTAAAACTTTTCATCCCCGAAAAGGAACAAAGTTGAAAGTGGTTTGATTACTCAACTCTACGTTCGATCTGGCTTCCATTCTCCAACTTTTCAGTTTCTGAGAATTTTCAAATTTTCAAAAATTTGGCTAACACCCTAAATTTTTGAAAAATTTCGCCATAACCTCCCCTGCACCGGGAGCCACGGGAAAATCCCGAAATTGCCATAAAGGCCTTCTGATCTCAAAAAGAAAAAGAAAAAGCCAAGCGGCTAGCCAATCGGCTCATAAAATCATCATCACCCAAACAAAACAGTAAATTATAGTAAATATGTACCTATTTGTCGGGCAAACAAATTTTATTCTCTGCTCCAGCCTCCTTGCTATGACCTGTTCAATGTAAGCATATGTATATGCAAGCTAATGCGACCAATTTTCAATAATATTCAATATTAGGTTCAATTAGGCTAAATGGTTCAAAATTATCAAACAAATAAACAAACAATGCAACCATCAATCTATTAGTGGATTAGAGTTTCCAAATTCATAAATTTGATATATATACTGAAAATCTTGTTTTTGATGCCAATTCACAACAAATAAATCTATCTATATAAGTTTTGGTTCTCACACCAGTCTAATGGAAATATATAGAAAATCACACCTTCGAAACTCGAACACACACTACTGATGCTATATAGTCATCAGTAGAATCATCTTCGGGCAACTAGAGTGTGATTCTATATCTATCTAGTATATTAAAACTTCGAATATACGTTCATGATGCGTATATGTAAAACCTTTATATACTAGATTGTCCATATCAATATAAATAAATTATTCAAATACGTGTAAAACGATTTAAATTTTCAAAACAAAATTGTTTTCATTTGAAAAATATACTCTTCACACTCGTTCTAGGATACTACTGATCCTATCTCTAACGAGTCATTCTAATTGGATATTACTAACCCAATATCTGATGAATTCTTTCGTATGGTTCTAATGTGTCTTGTTCTCGAGCTCTGTAAACCAAAGCTCTGATACCAAATGAAGCGACCCGATCTTCCCCGGTCTCCGAAGAGATGAGAAAGAACGAATTACTGTGAGGACAAGACAAATCAGAAACACAAACAGAAGAACATTTCATTGCTATTACAACAATTCCATCAGATACAAGAATATACAGAGTATAAATGAATAAATTACATTCGATAAATATCAGAGATTACAATAAATTACATAGCAGCGGAAAATAATACAAAGCACAACTGAAGGTGATATACGGATACAGAGCTTTCCGGATATCATTCCAGCTGTAAACCAGGATCCTGTGAATATAAATCTGCAAAAACCAAAACTACTAGCTGCCCGTGTCGAAAATAGGGGCACCCAGAGTTTAGGTTAAAACAATAAACTCCAGGTCAGTCATGTGACTGGTGTGAGAACTAAAACAGTTATTTAAAACTTTACTTTAAAAGAGAGTAATTCAAGAGACCACGCCGTATAACACGGAACGGGTTTCCTCCCAATTTTTCCCAAATCATTTCTTATGATTTTACACAAATTATTACTATTTTTAATAATTTTATCAAGGTCCGTACCGTCGATTTCCAACAACGGCCATCGAACTGCACTTATAGCGACCTTTTTCGAATTTGATTTGGACGTATCTCCAAATCCAACCGTTAGATTTCAAATTTCTAATATTCGTTAGAAAGCTCTTTTCGATACGAACCCAACGGTTCCGGTTTTAGGAGAATCCGACGGTCGGATCTCCCGTAATGTCCGTTTGAAATAAATGGTCGAAATTCGCGAACTACCGCGGCGCGGCGCTTTCTATTCAGGCCATTATATTATATATATATAATATATATAATATATATTTCGTCGATTCCTATTTAAAAACGAATTTTATAAATAGTTTTGAATTCGTTTCAAAAACAATTTCAACCTTTATTTCAATTCAAATCAAAATTGAATTTTTCCTTATAAATTCGTTTTAAAATTCATTTCTATTCAGTTCAAATTTCAATTCACTTTGAATTTATTTCAATTCGTTTTCAATTCAATTCAAATTCTTTTTATATTCAATTCATTTCGAATTCGTTTTATATTCAGTTCATTTCGAATTGGTTTTCTATTCGATTCAATTCAAATTGGTTTTCTATTCGATTCAATTCGAATTGGTTTTCTATTCGATTCAATTCAAATTGGTTTTCTATTCGATTCAATTCAAATTTGTTTTCTATTCGATTCAATTCAAATTGGTTTTCTATTCGATTCAATTCAAATTGGTTTTCTAATCGATTCAATTCAAATTTGTTTTCTATTCGATTCAATTCAAATTGGTTTTCTATTCAAATCAAATTCAATCCAAATTGGTTTTCTATTCGATTCAATTCAAATTGGTTTTCTATTCGATTCAATTCAAATTGGTTTTCTATTCGATTCAATTCAAATTGGTTTTCTATTCGATTCAAATTGGTTTTGCTATTCGATTCAATTCAAATTGGTTTTCTATTCGATTCAATTCAAATTGGTTTCCTATTCGATTCAATTCAAATTGGTTTTCTATTCAAATCAAATTCAATCCAAATTTGTTTTCTATTCGATTCAATTCAAATTGGTTTTCTATTCGATTCAAATTCAATCCAAATTGGTTTTCTATTCAAATCAAATTCAATCCAAATTGGTTTTCTATTCAAATCAAATTCAATCCAAAATCGGTTTTCTATTCAAATCAAATTATTCGATTTCGAAATCACTTTTCAATATTCATTTTAAAATGAATAAAATCGATATAAATATCGTTCACGTCAAAATGGTGTTAATCTAATCAACACGGCTTCATATATTTCTATTTTCAAATATTCTATTTCAAATATTTTTATTTCAAATATTTCCTTTTCAAATATTTCTATTTCAAATATTTCGTTTTCAAATATTTCGTTTTCAAATATTTCTATTTCAAATATTCCTATTTCAAATATTTCCTATTTCGTTCAACACATGACTGATCTCAACGGATGACTACAGTCAACACATGAACCTTTATATTATATTGATAAAGATGTAAATTTTATTATTAAAATATTTCGTTCAACACATGACTAATCTCAACGGATGAGTACAGTCAACACATGAACCTTTATATTATAATATTCTTTATTTTCTAAATTGGAATGAGGCCCAATCAATCACCATATAATGTTAATTATATGGATTTTCATACATCACACGTATATAATAGCATTGAAAAATAATCAACCATCAACCAAAGTGCACTACACTGTATAAGCATCAAATATAGATATCTAACGCTTATAACAGCCTGTCAATCAATCGATCGACTTATTTAATCAATCAGGATGAGTGGACTTCAAATTTCATCCCAACACCCGTGTGGGGTTTCAAATCAACAAACACAGATTTTTATTCGTGCAATTGGGCGATGTGTAAAATTTATCATCCCAATCAATATCAGTCAAATCAGTGTATATAAACAAATCGGCCGATTTGTTTATAAATATTTATTTATTCACTTTCACGTTAAAAATTATATTCTTAACGTTAAAACATTTTATTTCAACACATGAATTTTTATTCAGTTCATTTATCAAATAAAATGATATCTTCATTTTTCTAATTTGTTTTAGAAAATTTCGGCGGCATAACGACACGATACTAGAAACGGGACGAGGCCTAGCCTTATCCCCGGTCTAGTGAAGGCTCACGCCATTCACACATCAATCAAATCAATTTCATTTCACCAAACAATTCAATTCAATCAAATAATCTAACCAACTACACAACCAGAAAAACAAGTCCATGGTCTGTGGACGATTGTGTCGGGTGCTACTAAACACCGTCTGCATCCTAGTATATATATATAACTAGAAAAAGAGATTTTGAGTGAGAAGTTCTCAACGATAGCTATTCCAACTCCACGCCACTTCAAATGTAGAAGTCTTCGTCATTTTCGCCTTTTAGTCATCTTCGTTGCTCGTAGCCACTACATATATAAAAATCACATTTTTATATAGCTATTCAATATATAAAGATCGAATTTTTACTCCGCTATTCAATATATAAAAATCGAATTTTTACTTTATTGTTCAATATATAAAAATCGAATTTTTACTCCGCTATTCAATATATAAAAATCGAATTTTTACTTCGCTACTATATAGGTAAAAATTATATTTTCCTAAAGCTACTATATAGATAAAAATTATATTTTTCTCTCACTATTATTTATATAAAGATTTCGCCTTTTCAAAAATATAGATTTCGCCTTTTCAAATATATAGATTTCATCATCACAAAAATCACCTTTTTATTTCGACGTATATATAATAAAAATCAGATTTTTATTTCGCTACATATACAAAGATGATATTTCTAATATTCCTATCATGTAAAATTATATTTTTAATTCTCTACATAAGCAAAAATCATATTTTTACACCTTCTACATAATATAGATTATATTTTTAATACTTTAAAAATATAAAAATCATATTTTTAATACTTTAAAAATATAAAAATCATATTTTTATTATCCTCTTCATTCTATTTATCAAAATCTAACCCTTTATTAGCCATAAAAATCGAATCTTTATTAAATAAAATCTTACATTGATCGGAGGAAGGCTTGGCGGCAGGGGAGGAGCTTCACCGTCGGAGGCGGGGTTTGCTGGTGGCCGGGGTTCGATGCTTCAGGCGGCGGTTGTCGGCAGAGGAGGAAGAAGAGGCGGAGGAGGGTGCGGATGAGGGGGGGCTTCGCGGTTGTCGCACGGGGGGGGGGGGGGGGGGGGGCTTCGCGGTCTCACGCGATAGGAGGAGGAGAGAAGAAGAAGGCGGAGGATCGGAGGGGGCTGCGATGGGGGGGCCGATGGGAGGCAGCGTTGCCTGCTGAGGAGCGGCGGCGCGGATCGACAGGGCTCTGCCCTTTTTCTTTTTCTTTTTTTTATTTTATTTCGTTTGATTTGAAAAAAAGAACGGGGGGGCTGATAAAGGAATGAAGGTGAGAGAGGAAATTAATTTTCAATTAATTTTAAATTCAAAAAGTTGACTTTTTATTTCGACCTCTAAACGAGGCCCACCGCCTGTCTTCCATAGCTAATTACCCCTATTCCAAACACAATGGGATAAGTATCGTAGGCTGATTCGATCGTTATAATCAGTTTCCGTTAAAATCAGCATATAATTCTATATATTGGATTTGAACGCGTATTTCAATTTACCGGGGTCAAATACTAACTTGAAAAATTCCAGAAAAATATTTTCTAGCTTCGTATTGATGATACGGTCCTAACAAAACTAGTTTCGTCGAATTCTGAGACCGTTGGAAAAATGGCCATTTTCCAGTCGATTAAAATCAACTAAAACTGGTCAAACGCGTTTTCCTTTGCCACGCTCACATATTGAATCTAAAAATTATGAAATTCGGAATCTAACAATAATTTGACATCAGGACCCAACAAAAGTGGTTTCGTCGAAATCCGAGGTCGTTTGTAAAATTCCCATTTTTAAGGGCCTGAATTCCATAGCGACTATTCAGAATTTTCAACTGGACATATCTTTTGATTCCCGCTATGAAATCTCGATTTGTCGGATTCGTTGGAAAGATATTCACGAATAGATCCTATTATTTTTGATTTCACTAAATCCGGATTGTTTTGCACCCGGTACTTTCAATTGAAGTTTGAAATCGAATTATCGAACTACCGCGCCATTTTCAATTCTATTTATAATTATAAATAAAATTATATATTCTAACGACGACGTATATAATATATACGTCGAATTATATTCAAAATAAATTTCTCGTTGATTATTTAAAATAATCCATTTTAAATATTCAAAATTCGCTAAAATTGCCAAAATAAAAATTTTAAACTGGCTAAGATTTTCCGGGTTATTACAGCTGCTATGTAATTTATTGAAATCTCTGATATTTGTCGAATGTATAATATTCATTTATACTCTGTATATTCTTGTATCTGATGGAATTGTTGTAATAACAATGAAATATTCTTCTGTTTGTGTTCTGATTTGTCCTGTTCTCAAACGATCAGGGGTTTCGAACGATCTAGATCGGTTTAACGACTGATTCGGATCGAGCGAAATTCCCGGCCGTCACATTTGGTATCAGAGCTTTGGTTTACAGAGCTCGAGAACAAGACACATTAGAACCATACGAAAGAATTCATCAGATAGTGGATTAGTAATATCCAATTAGAATGACTCGTTAGAGATAGGATCAGTAGTATCCTAGAACGAGTGTGAAGAGTATATTTTCCAAATGAAAACAATTTTGTTTTGAAAATTTAAATCGTTTTATACGTATTTGAATATTTATTTATTTTGATTTGGACAATCCAATATATAAAGGTTTTGCATATACGCGTCATGAACGTATATTCGAAGTTTTAATATACTGGATAGATATAGAATCACGCTCTAGTCGCCCGGAGATGATGTTGATAATGACCATGGCATCATCAATATCTATGTTCGTGTTTCGAAGGTGTGGTATCTATATATTTCCATTAGACTGGTGTGAGAACCAAAACTAATATAGATAGGCTTATTGTTGTGATTTGGCATCAAAAACAAGATTTTCAGTATATATATCAAAATTATGAATTTGAAACGTTAAATTCACTAATTGATTGATGTTTGTGTTGTTTGTTTATTTGTTTGATAATTTTGAACCATTATGCCTAATTGAATCAAATATTGAACTATATTGAAAATTGGTCGCATTTGCTTGCATATACAAGCACTTACATTGAACAGGTCATAGCAAGGAGGCTAGAGCAGAGAATAAAATTTGTTTGCCCGACAAATAGGTACATGTTTACTATAATTTACTGTTTTGTTTGGGTGATGATGATTTTATGAGCCGATAGGCTAGCCGCTTGGCTTTTCTTTTTCTTTTTGAGATCATAAGGCCTATATGGCAATTTCGGGATTTTCCCGTGGCTCCCGGTGCAGGGGAGGTTATGGCGAAATTTTTCGAAAATTTAGGGTGTTAGCCAAATTTTTGAAGAATTTGAAAATTCTTAGAAACTGAAAAGTTGGAGAATGGAAGCCGGATCGAACGTAGAGTTGATTAATCAAACCACTTTCGACTTTGTTCCTTTTTGGGGACGAAAAGTTTTAAGTGGGGGAGATTTTAATAACCCGGAAATCTGGGCCAGTTTAAAATTTTTATTTTGGCAATTTTAGCGAATTTTGAATATTTAAAATGAATTATTTTACATAGAATAGACGAGAAATTTATTTTGAATATAAATCGACGTATATATTATATACGTCGTCGTTAGAATATAATAATTATATATAATTATAAATAGAATCGAAAATGGCGCGGTAGTTCGATAATTCGATTTCAAACTTCAATTGAATGTACCGGGTGCAAAACAATCCGGATTTTAGTGAAACCAAAAATAATGGGATCTATTTGATAATACCTTTCCAATGAATCCGAAAAATCAAAATTTCATAGCGGGGATCAAAAGATATGTCCAGTTGAAAATTCTAAATAGTCGCTATGGATTCAGGCCCTTAAAAATGGACATTTTGCAAACGACCTCGGATTTCGACGAAACCACTTTTGTTGGATCCGTGATGTCAAATTATTACTAGATCCCAAATTTCATAAATTTTCGAATCAATATGTGAGCGTGGCAAAGGAAAACGTGTTTGACCAGTTTTAGTTGATTTTAATCGACTAGAAAATGGCCATTTTTCCAAAGGTCTCAGAATTCGACGAAACTAGTTTTTTTAGGACCGTATCGTCAATACAAAGCTAGAAATTATTTTTCTGGAATTTTTCGAGTTAGTATGTGACCCCGGTAAATTGAAATACGCGTTCAAATTCAATATATAGAGTTACATGTTGATTTTAACGGAAACTGATCGAAACGATTGAATCAACCTACGATACATATCCCATTGTGTTCGGAATGGGGGTAATTAGCTATGGACAACAGGCGGTGGGCCTCGTTTAGAGGTCGTATGTAAAAGTCAACTTTTTCATAATTAAATAAAAAAAATATAACCCTCTCCCCTTCAAAACCGTTGGCCCCCCATCTGTTTCATTTCAGAAAATCAAATAAAAAAAAGGGAAACAAATCGCTCCACCAGCGAGATCGCCCTTGCCCAGCCTCCTGGCGCCGCCGCAGGCCAGGCGCCGCCTCCATCCATCTTCCCAGACCCTCCTCCTCGTTCCCCTCTCTTCTTTCTCCCTCCAGCCGACGATCGAGAACCCGACGCCACCGTGAACCCTGCCACCGACTGTGCCGCCCTTCCCTAACCGCCTCCGAGTCCCCCTCGCCCCTCCCCTTCGTTCATCCTCCAGCCCCCTCCACTGTTGAAACCCGAAACCCCCCCTCCGAACTCAATTCAGACCACGCCGGCCACCTCGACGCCACACACCCCCACTCCGACCATCGACGACCATCCACCGCCTCCACCGCTGTTCAAAAGCGCACGACAACCCCCTCCTTCAACCAAGAATTGTAAGCCTTATTTTCATATGCTATTTTATTTATTTATATAGGTTTAAACTCAGATTTTTAAAATAGCAAAGAGCAGATTTTTAAAATAGCAAAGAACAGATTTTTAAAATAGCAAAGATTAGATTTTTAAAATAGAAAAGATTAGATTTTTGAAATTGAAAAGGCGAAATCTTTTTAATTGAAAAGGCGAAATCTTTATATGAATAGCATAGTAAAAATTCGATTTTGATATAAATGAATAGCATAGTAAAAATTCGATTTTTATATATATGAATAGCATATTAAAAATTCGATTTTTATATATTCAATAACAAAGTAAAAATTCGATTTTTATATATTGAATAACAAAGTAAAAAATTCGATTTTTATATATTGAATAGCGAAGTTAAAATTCGATTTTTATATATTGAACAGCATAGTAAAAATTCGATTTTTACATATGTAGTGGCTACGGGCAACGAAAGTGATAAGAGACGAGAGCATTGAAGATTTCCTGCATTAGAAGTGTCGTGAAGTTGGATTAGCTATCGGTGAGAATTTCTCACCTTTCAATTTCTTTTTCTAGTTATATATATTTATACTAGGATGCAGACGGTGCTTAGCAGCACCCGACACCTGTCATCCACAGACCATGGATGGCTTGTTTGTTAAATTGTTTGGTTGTGTAGTTGGTTAGTTTATTTGGTTGGAATTGAATTGCTTGGTGAAATGGAATGGATTTGATTTATGTGTGAATGGCGTGGGCCTTCACTAGACCGGGTATAAGGCTAGGCCTCGTCCCGTTTCTAGTATCGTGCCGTTATGCCGCCGAAATTTCCTAAAATATGTTGGAAAAATAAAAATATCATTTTTATTGTGTAAATGAACTGAATAGAAATTCATGTGTTGAAACAAAATATTTTATCGTTAAAAATATACTTTTTAACGTGGAAGTGAATAAAATAAAATATTCATTTACAAACCGGACGGTTTGTTTATGTACACCTATTTGAAGGACATTGATTGGGTCGATAAATTTTACACATCGCCAACTGCACAACTAAAATCTGTGTTTGATTGTTTGAAACCCCACACGGGTGTTGAGATGAAATTTGAAGTTCACTCATCCTGATTGATTAAATATGTCGATCGATTGATTGACGGGCTGTTATAAGCGTTAGATATCTATATTTGATGCTTATACAGTGTAGTGCACTTTGGTTGATGGTTGATTATTTTTCAATGCTATTATATACGTGTGATGTATGGAATCCATATAATTAACATTATATGGTGATTGATTGGGCCTCATTCCAATTTAGAAAATAAAGAATAATATAAAATATATTAAATAACAAAAATAGTCACACGTTGACAGTACTCATCCATTGAGATTAGTCGTGTGTTGACAAAAATAAATATTCATTTGTTGAATAGAATATTCTAAAATAGAAATATATGAAGCCGTGTTGATTAGATTGACGCCATTTTGACGTGAACGATATTTATATCGATTTTATTCATTTTAAAATGAATATTGAAAAGTGATTTCGAAATCGAATATTTTGAAATGAAATTTGAATTAAATTGAATATATAACGAATTTGATTTGAATAGAAAACGAATTTGATTTCAATTGAATATATAACGAATTTGATTTAATTAGAAAATGAAATTCGAATTGAATTGAATAGTAAACGAATTTGATTTCAATTGAATATATAACGAATTTGATTTAATTAGAAAACGAATTCGAATTGAATTGAATAGTAAACGAATTTGATTTAATTAGAAAATGAAATTCGAAATGAATTGAATATAAAACGAATTCGAATTGAATTGAATATATAACGAATTCGAATTGATTTGAATAAGAAACGATTTGAATTGAATCGAATAGAAAATCAATTTGAATTGAATCGAATATAAAACGAATTCGAATTGAATTGAATATATAACGAATTCGAATTGATTTGAACACGAAACGATTTGAATTGAATCGAATAGAAAAACAATTTGAATTGAATCGAATAGAAAACCAATTTGAATTGAATCGAATAGAAAACCAATTTGAATTGAATCGAATAGAAAACAAATTCAAAATGAATTGAATATAAAACGAATTCGAATTAAATTGAAAACGAATTCGAATTGAAATGAATTCAAATTGACTTAAAATTTGAATTGAATAGAAATGAATTTCAAAACGAATTTATAAGGAAAAATTCAATTTTGATTTGAATTGAAATGGAAGTTGAATTTTTTTTTGAAACAAATTTAAAACTATTTATAAAATTCGTTTTAAAAGGAAATCTATGAAATATATATTATATATATTGTATATATAATATAATGGCCTGAATAGAACGCGCCGCGCCGCGGCAGTTCGTGAATTTCGACCATTTATTTCAAACGGACATTACGGGAGATCCGACCGTCGATTCTCCTAAACCGGAACCGTTGGGTTCGTATCGAAAAGAGCTTTCTAAAGAAAAATAGAAATTTGAAATCTAACGGTTGGATTTGGAGATACGTCCAAATCAAATTCGAAAAAGGTCGCTATAGGTGCAGTTCGATGGCCGTTGTTGGAAATCGACTGTACGGGCCTTGATAAAATTACTAAAAATAGTAATAATTTGTGTAAAATCATAAGAAATGATTTGGGAAAATTTGGGATGAAAAACTCCATATTTGAAAAGATAAAAATAGATTTTTATCGAAATGAACTAGTTTTGAACTGAAATTAAAACCCATTTATTTTTAAATAAATAAATTGGATTTGAAATGGGTTTAAATAGAATTGATGTGGGTTTATCGTTAACAGTGTTTTAAATAAAACCAGTTCTTTAACCCGATAATAAATAGAATGTGATTTGGGTTTGTCGTGAACTGTGTTTTAAAAGACATTAGTTCTTTAACCCAATAAAAGGAGTTTTAATGAATCTACAATTAGATTGAAATGTGAATTTGTAATCTAAATTATCAAATTTAGAAAATGAGCGAGAATGGAGTATTACCAGTTTTGCTCCAAAGCGATAGTTAAATCTTTAATTAGATTTGAACGTGAAATGGTAATTAATTTTACCGATAACACCATGGTATTAGATATGAAGTATTACCAGTTTTGCTTCATGGGATGAATAGGTTGGGATTGGGAAATAAAATAAATAATTACGTCTGTGTGGTTCGCTAATCTCGACTAGTTTAGAAAACCATAATTTGGTTTGAAATGTCATCCAAGGAAGATTAAAGGATAAATTTTAAAGAATTTATCTTGGATAAAATTAATGGGAACCTTTCCCTAAAAACGTGATTTTATGAATAAAAGAATATTCTGAGTTGGAATGAGGCGTATGTTGTGTTGGTGTCACATTTGTTTTAATATACGCGGGTTGTTCGGAAAGTCCGGGTTTATACCCATTCTGAATAACCGATTCGACGAAATGTCGAAGATGAAGACGGTGGTTGAAGACCGGAAGTCTTCACATCGTTTGGATAATTACTGATGATCCTGATTGGGCTGTACACCCAAGAGGATGGAAATAGTTGGTGGTCGTCCAAACGTACTTGGAGATCGATGGATATGCGAGGAAAGTGCCTCCGGTTTCGTTCAGACCCAGAACGAACTTGTAAATGGATTGTGTGTCCGACATTGGATTTTATTCTATGTTGATTGATTTCTGTTAAATATATATCTGTTTGGCGGCGGAGAATTTATTCTTTTGCTTAACACCCTTCTCTGAGACGTACGAGCTTAGAGGTTATATATCGATAGATATCTATCGCATGGCATGAATTGGCTGTATGGCATGCTGAGTTGCATGGATCAAGGCTTCTGTTGAAAAGCAAAGTCTTGTGGTTGATGATCAAAGCACGGCCTTTGTGGCGTAGCTTTGTGTATAACGTGAATTCGCGAGCCTCACACCTCGGTATGAGTTAAAAACGGGATACGGACTGCAGGGAGAGCACGACGTTTCTTTCTAGCTTTGGTGGTGTCAGTGACTTACCAGCCCTGGCATTTATGTACTTTTCACCTTTGTGGTTGTTGGATGAGGCGCCTCGATTTTAGGTCTGTAAGGACCGGGAAACGTGTGTTTAGGCATAAATAATCCTCTAACGTAAGTGAGGACCGGCCCTGAAGATCCAGGATTGCCCAGAGTGTGTAGTCCTGGGACATTTGCTAGATTGTCTCGAAAGCGGAAAGGAGCTTGCCCCTTGCCTCGACTCATGACGGAAATCCAATTTCCAATACGAGATATTTCGGCTTTATTTGTAGAGCCTAGTATGGCGACATAGTAGCATGGGATACTATGCCGTCTATGATTGATATTTATGATTGAAATTGTTTTGACACTATACACTTATTATAGTATCAAATGATTTGTTTTTAAACGTACCAAGCATGTTTGGCTGTTATAAGGTAAAACCCTATCCTCCGGCTTGCGTTGCATTGTGTGATGGGACCTGGGTCTTATAATAGCTTCATTTTTCGAAAAAGCATTGCATTGTTTATTTTATGCACTGGTATTCTTGGGAGGAAACCCGTTCCGTGTTATACGGCGTGGTCCCTTGAATTACTCTCTTTTAAAGTAAAGTTTTAAATAACTGTTTTAGTTCTCACACCAGTCACATGACTGACCTAGAGTTTATTGTTTTAACCTAAACTCTGGGTGCCCTCATTTTCCACATGGGCAGCTAGTAGTTTTGGTTTTGCAGATTTATATTCACAGGATCTTGGTTCACAGCTGGAATGATATCCGAAAAGCTCTGTATCCGTGCATTACTTTCAGTTGTGTTTTATATTGTTTTTCCGCTGCTATGTAATTTATTGAAATCTCTGATATTTGTCGAATGTATAATATTCATTTATACTCTGTATATTCTTATATCTGATGGAATTGTTGTAATAACAATGAAATGTTCTTCTGTTTGTGTTCTGATTTGTCCTGTTCTCAAACGATCAGGGGTTTAGAACGGTCTAAATCGGTTTAACGACTGATTCGGAGCGAGCGAAATTCCCGGCCGTCACATAAAATGAATGTTTTCTAATTCATTTCTCTAAATTGACAAATTTATTTTATAAATTTCAATGCGACCAAATGAGTAATTTCGTTAACAAATTTCAATACAACAAAATGATAAATTTGTTTGTTAACTTTTGATGCAAACAAAAATGATGAATTTGTTTATTAACTTTTAATGCAAACAAAAATGACGATTTTGTTTATTAACTTTAAATACAAACAAAAAACGAGAATTTTGTTTGTAAATTTTTAATGCAAACAAAAAGGTGAATTTTGTTTGTAAACTTTTAATGCAAACAAAAAGGTGAATTTTGTTTGTAAACTTTTAATGCAAACAAAACGAGAATTTTGTTTATAAACTTTTAATGCAAACAAAAAGGTGATTTTGTTTGTAAACTTTTAATGCAAACAAAAAGGTGCATTTTGTTTGTAAACTTTTAATGCAAACAAAAAGGTGGATTTTGTTTGTAAACTTTTAATGCAAACAAAAAGTTGGATTTTGTTTGTAAAATTTTAATGCAAACAAAAAGGTGAATTTTGTTTGTAAACTTTTAATGCAAACAAAAAGGTGAATTTTGTTTGTAAACTTTTAATGCAAACAAAAAGGTGAATTTTGTTTGTAAACTTTTAATGCAAACAAAAAGGTGAATTTTGTTTGTAAACTTTTAATGCAAACAAAAAGGTGAATTTTTTTTGTAAACTTTTAATGCAAACAAAAAGGTGAATTTTGCTTCATTCTTTTAAATTTGACAAACATGAATGTTTTCTAATTCATTTCTTGAAATTGACAAAAATGACTCTTTATAAATCATTTCTTTAAATTGACAAAAATGAATATTTCTAATTCATTTCTCTAAAGTGACAAAAATGGATTTTTATTTATATAATAATGTTTTGACAAAAATGTTATTTTTATTTGCAAAACATATTTCTAATAAAAAGATAGTTTTTATTCACATAACAAATTTCTATTTAAAAATGTTATTTTTATTTTCAATAATCATGTTTTCACAAAAATGTGATTTTTATTTCTATGATCATCCTTTCACAAAAATACTATTTGACAAAAATGTGATTTTAATTCACTAATCATTCCTTTGAAGTGATAAAAAGGTCCATTTTAAATTCATTCTTTTTAATGAATGAAAATATATATCTTTAACTAATTCTTTTCAATGTATAAAATTGTTTATTTTATATGCATAATATATTTTCAAATAAAATGTTAATCTTACTATAACGTCACATTTTACAATGAAAATGTTAATCTTTCTTTAATGTCACATTTAACAATGAAAATGTTAATCTTTCTTTAATGTCACATTTTACAATGAAAATGTTAATCTTTCTTTAATGTCACATTTTACAATAAAAATGTTAATCTTTCTTTAATGTCACATTTTACAATAAAAATGTTAATTTCTAATTTCAATATCACCTTTTACATAAGAATGCAAGTTCTAATCAAAACATTAAAATTGACTTTTTATTAAAATCATGTTTTAATTCTAAAACTTGAACCTCCTTTTCTTTTCTATTCTTAACCCAACAAAATGTATAAAAGTTGGTACTTCATTTTAGTGACGATTCTAATCTAACAAGAATGGTTTTAAAGTGACATTTTATTTTTGTTGAAATATACTAGTTCAACAACTTAACACAGTTTGGTGTTTCATATGTTTGTTGAAGTTTCTAATTCAACAAATTAACAAAATTTGGTGTTTCATACTTTTGATCATTTTTTCTAACCAAAATTTATATAGTTTAGTTTTACTTCCTTTATCAGTACAAATTGATCTAAATGTTTCTACTAAATTATCTCACGACATATAATTATGTTTAACCATTTATCACAAAATGACATTACCAAACAAACATATCCATACATTACATTCAACACAGAACAAGCATGAATAATAGCAAGCAGGAAATAACTGTAGACTTGTGATAACCAATTTCATAATAATTATTATTTAAAAAAAAATAGATTTCTCACCATGATTTTAATTCTGCAAAATTGTAGATCGCTCTGTTTTCAAATCTGATCAGCGTCATGGCGTAGATCTTTACTTCACAATTTCAACGCATCGAAAATCATCTGATTCTGTTTTAGTTTGAATGAGATACACCAATTCAAACTTTGAATACAAAAATTATATAATTAATTATTTATTTATACTCTAATTACCTCTTAAATCACGTTTACACTAAACACTGCCGGTCCCTCTTCATCGTTAATTTCAGGAACCCAGAAATCCAAGCCGTTAACTTTGAATCCTTCCATCCGCTCTTTTCTAAGTTTAGAAATTGCATGCCCTACGAGATGACAGCTGACCATCGAGCACCGCCACGAGCAAGAGGGGAAAGGAGAAATAAGGAGAAGAAAATTTGAGAAATGAAAATATGTGAATGAAATAGGATGCGTGAAAATAGAACAAGGGAGAACAAAGGGAAAGACATGAAAATAGAACAAAGTGAATACAATTAATAGAATGGAGAAAAAGAAATGAATGCATGATTAATGCATGTGGCCGTTATTCAAAACATTTATTTTTAGTTTTATTGAGAAAAATAATTCCATTCTTAACTCACATTAAATTTCAATTTCAAATGCGATTATTTCTGGAATTAACACGCGTGCACATACTCTTGAAATAAATATGTCCACACATATTTACACGTATTTGTTTCAATTGTTTTGAATTAGAACGTTACTTGACTAACATAATTAAACCACCTTTTACTGCGTTATTTAATTCCATATACGACGCGCATTTATTTTCAAATTCAAACATTACTTCTAAAAATTAAGCTTTATATATTTATATGAAGTAAATATATACATGTATATTAGCATGCATGTACCCTTCTAGATTTAATTGTCCGCTTTCAAGTTTCAACGTTATTTTTGTCTTAATCAAAATGGACTTTTGTGTTATTGCCAATTTGCAATTCATGTTTAAATCTGTAACGCCCGGCCCCTAGACCCACGCTAACCAAGAGCAACACTAAGTGTTACTGTCGGAAAGCACGGAGAATGGGACTCGATAGGGCTAAAAGTTGTTCTCATTCCTTTGAACGAACACTGGCACGAGAATTTAAAACTTCTCAACTTACCATTTGTGCTCAGTATAAGTTTAAAGAAATGGTACAAGAAAATTTCTCAGGTACATAGTGCAAAATATAATAGAATCAAGCACAGCACAATAACAACAGCAGAATACATAATACATACCATAATAGAGATGTCCAGAATACATGGTCCATCATACATAATATCACATCCCAGAATACATAATAGCATACATACCATAATACTACACGCTACTGATGGTTTGAAGCTGCATAGTCCAAAACCCCAAAACGTGGAAAAGATAAGAACGCTGCTACAGTCCACGCAACCTAACCTGCAAACAATCCTCAACCTGACCCGAGGATTGTTTTAACAAAACAAATCACACGGGTCAGACTATGTCTAGTGTGAGTGAAGTAAGTATCTATGGACATCAAATTATAATAATAAATGATGCCACATGTGTAATTCAACATGAGGCATATGAACAATTTAGCAAAGTCGTCGCATTAAATAAGCCGTAATATCAGGCATCGATATTGTATGTAAAGCAATACAATACCAAAACAATTATCATATGTAAAGCAATATGATAATATAAAAAGTGAGATTAATTAAGGGCACATGTATTGTATATAAAGCAATACAATACCATAACAATTATCATATGTAAAGCAATATGATAATATAAAAAGTGAGATTAATTAAAGGCACAGGTATTGTATATAAAGCAATACAATACCATAACAATTATCATATGTAAAGCAATATGATAATATAAAAAGTGTGATTAATTAAAGGCACATGTATTGTATATAAAGCAATACAATACCATAACAATTATCATATATAAAACAATATGATAATATAATAATTGAATGTTGGTTATAATACTGGGTTCCAAATTATTTGAGTAATAGAGAATTATGGGGACTACGGGATAAATATAATATGACCCATAACGACCAACTAAACAGACGCTAGTATTGTAAAATCACAGTGGTAGAGCTCTTGCGCGCGCGGAGACATCAACACTGTAACCTACTCATAACGCCATAACGACACCTGGCGATCAACCCAGGATAACCAAGACGGTCTAAGGCGAAGGCCGTATGCTACCCGTTCACGGCACTACACGTGGCACACCCACGCCTCCATCTGATGTAGTCCGTGACCCGCCGATCGGGAATCCCGATCAAAACAACAAAATTGCCCAATGTAGCAGACCGTTTGACCTTTGGTGGTTGGTGGGCGAAATTTATAACCACCGTGATTCAGGTAGCGAACCTGAATCAGGTCGACCAAGATGGAGTTTTGGCCCATTGGTACAACAGAGTCCAATCTATCCCAACCCCAAAATTAAAGTATTTTGAAATATTAATTTGTAAATTCATACTTTAAAAACTCATAGTGTTTATAACATCAAAACACTATATAAAACCATTCATGGCAATATTCATAATAGTAAGTTTTATAAAACCCAGTATACTTTGCAAAAAGGTTAACAATGCATGTTCATAGATGGTTACACTTCCGTTTCGCTCTAATACACAAGTACCCCATAATACTTATGTATTAAAACAAAACATAAGCATTATTTAGTATGTTAAGCTTTATTAAAATTAACAAAACTATTTGATCATTATATTTGCTTGTAAAAAAATTCTTTTTAATTTTTTTTTTTAAAGAACATTAAATAATATTATTATTTTTACTGTAGCACAATACAGTGCGGCGCACGGCTGCACTGTAGCTGTGCAGCATACTGCTATCTCAATTTTCATATACCAAACTTGCAAAAATCATAGAAATTAAAATTTTAATATTTTTAACTCAAAATTTTTAAAGTAGTTTCATATTCTAGTTATCATTCTTCAGTAAAAATTTCATAATCAATTTCGTTACCAATTGGTAGAGATTTAATATACTTCATCAACCACTTCAGCTCAACTTTATGAATCTCAGTTTTTACATATTCAAGTTAAGAAAATCATATAAATTAGAAAATAAAACATTTTAACTCAAAATTTCTACAGTAGCTTCATATAATAGTAGTTATTCTTCAGTAAAAATTTCATAATCAAATTCATTACCAGTTGGTTCAGATTTAATATTCTTCATCAACCACTTCAGCTCATCTTTATAAATCTCAGTTTTTACATACTCAAGTTAAGAAAATCATATAAATTCGAAAATAAAACATTTTCATTCAAAATTTCTACAGTAGCTTCATATAATAAGAGATATTCTTCAGTAAAAATTTCATAATCAAATTGATTACCAATTGGTTCAGATTTAATATTCTTCATCAACCACTTCAGCTCATCTTTATAAATCTCATTTTTCATACACCGCATTTGAGAAAATCATATAAATTCGAAAATAAAACATTTTCATTTAAAACTTCTACAGTAGATTTGAATATGAATGTAGTTTTTGTATAAAAAAAATTAAAGCTAGAAACCTTACCAATTGGTACAGATCTCATATTCTTCACAATCCCTTTTCTGGTCAGATTTAAACAACTTAGTTCTCATATACCCACTTCAAAAAAATCATAAAAAGTCGAAATTTAATCATTTTAATTCAAAATTTTTGCAGTAGCTTTGGACACGAATGAAGTTTATGTGTACAAAATTTCAAAGCTAGAGACCTTTCCAATTGGTACAGATCGTATGTTCTTTGACAAGTATTTTCAGCACATGACCAAAAATCTTTATTTTCATGTCCCCACTTTGAGACAATTCAACATACATGAAGCATGCATTATCAATACCAATTTACTCCTTCTATTTCTACATCATAATATCCTTTTCACATAATGGGTATTGCAATTTCCATATAAATTCAAGTTGCCAAGACCCCAAACAGTGAAATAAAGCATAGGGAAGAAACTATACAGCAATCATGCACATAAATTTCATGTTTTTGATTACTTGCAAACCCAAAATACTGAAAAGGACAAAACTTCACTCACCTTCAACGCCAAAATGCAATCTTGAAGCTCTATAACAGCTTGCCTTTGATTGCAATCCCTTTCCTTTCCAATTTTGAAGAATTGAGAATCTACTTCACTTTTAAATTCCAAATTTTTAATCTTTGTTTTGATTGAGATGAGAGGAATTAATTTTTTTTCTGTGCTTCTGGAGTTTTCTTTGTTTCTGATTTCTTACGGCGAGAAAGAAATGATACGTACTGTTGTTTTAATCGGGAGAATGAGGGGTGGTGGTATTTTTATTCATAAGTCCCTCTCTAGATTGTTCCAACAAAAAATCTCCTTTTTTTTTTTTTTTAATTTTCCCCTTACCTTCTTATGTAACATAATGATAACACCTTGTCTCATATGAGATATTTTTGTTTTCCACCCTTTTAAATTTAGTTTCTAGAGTTTTCCTCAAAAATGCATACATGCATATTTTTATTTTTATTTTATTTACATTTTTTTTTCTTTCATAATCTTTTCTTTTTTATGAAAAATGGACACAAAATTCTTTTTACCTTACATTGCACACAATTTCAACATTATGTAAACTTTTTTTTTTTCATAACTTGAAAACAACAAGAAAACATTATTTTAAAATAACACACATAATAATGAACACATTTTATGAAACCAATCAAATTTTTTCCACTAAAATTTGCACTTTTCCATTGCATTGAAATTTGTCTTTTTATTTCATGCAAAAGACTTGTTCACAACTATCACTAACTTATAACTACATTTTTTTTCATTTTCTCTTTTTTTTTTTCCTTACTAACAAAAATGTACATTTTTTCAAAAGTACATTTGCTAAAATAAATTACATTATGCAACAAAACTAGTGATATTCTTCATATTAACCATGCACAAACGATTTATTAATCATAATCAATTTTTCCTCTCATCCATTTTAATATTTTATTGTCATTGATTTAATTTTCAAACAATATTTAATATAATTATTACCAATTTATTATTGGATTCCCAATCCAGTATTGCTAAAAAAAGTGGGTTGTTACAGACTTCCCCCCTTACAAAAATTGCGTCCTCGCAATTTCTACATAAGGGATACATCTGTAACAAAATTATAGATTCAACTCAAAACAAAAGGACATACCTTACTCAAGCGCCAAACAATTTAGGATAATGCCTCTGCATCGACTCTTGTGTTTTCCCAAGTGCGGTCATTTGGATTACTTGACCACTGTAGCTTGACTAAAGGAACCACTTTACTACGAAGCTTCTTCGTCTCAGAGGCAATAATACGAATAGGCTCTCGAGTAAAAGTCATATTGGGAGCGATCTCAAGCTGCTGCAACTGCTTCGGCTCTATGACCTCTTCGGAATCCCTTAAACACTTTCTCAAGTGAGACACTTGAAAGACGTTGTGCACACTCGATAAGTGTTCGGGTAAGGTAACCCTGTAGGCAAGCTTTCCAATTCGCTCCACAATAGGATACGGGCCAACAAATCTCGGAGCAAGCCTACCAGTCTTACTGAACGTCATTACTCCTTTTAAAGGAGTAACCTTCACAAATACATGATCTTCAACACTAAACTCCAAGTCCTTTCTTCGTCGATTTGCATAGGACTTTTGTCTATCTTGTGCTTCTTTCATCCTTCTTCTAATTAGGTACACTATGAAGACGAACAACTTCCTTCACATACAGCTTCGCCAAATAAGGAGTAGTCCTTCCCGACTTAACTGGGATAAAATGGGCAGATTTAGTCAGACGATCCACCACTACCCATTTACTATCATGCTCTTGCTTTGACCTTGGCAATCCATCAATAAAATCTATGGATACCTGATCCCATTTCCATAGCGGAATCTCCAACGGCTGAAGAAGACCGCTAGGCTTCTGGTGCTCGCACTTCACTAATTGGCAGGTAATACAATTCTTCACATACTCACCTATATCTCGCTTCATACCTTCCCAGTAATATAGACGTTTCATGTCCATATCCATCTTACTGCCACCTGGGTGAATGGTATATTGCGAACAATGGAAATCACTCATCACCTCATGCCTAAGACCTGCCACATTAGGGACAAAGATCCTGCCTTTCTTCCTTAAACAACCATGAGCATCTAACTCAAATCCTTTAAAATCTTCAGCATCATCTCCACTCTTCAGCTGACGAATACGCTCCAAAGCAATAGGATCTTCCATTTGAGATTGAGAAATCCTATCCATTAGGCTCGGTCTCATAACGATATTGGCCAACACCCTTCCAGAGCTATGAGTGGGCATATTACAATAGATTCCACTAGAAGCCAACACCTCCAAGTCTCGCCATTCCGCTATCATCATCGATACCACTGTTTGATGCTTACGGCTGAGAGCATCTGCTACACGATTACCTTTTCCAGGTGTATACTGAATATTAAAATTATATGCTGCCAAAACTCCAACCATCTTTGCTGGCGCATATTCAGCTCCTTTTGAGTAAAGAGATATTTCGAAGACTTATGGTCAGTATAAAGGACAAACCGCTCACCCATAAGATAATGACGCCACAGCTTCAAAGCAAAAACTACAGCTGCCAGCTCCAAATCATGTACAACATATCTAACCTCATTGGGTCTTAATTTTCTAGATGCATAAGCCACAACTCTTCCTTTCTGCATAAGCAAAGCACCCAGTCCAGACCCACAAGCATCAGTATAGACCACAAGATCCTGGTTGCCTTCTGGAATCACCAAAACTGGTGCATTAATGAGCATCTCCTTCAACTTAGAGAAAGCTTCTTCACACTTATCGGTCCACTCAAATCGTACACCCTTCTTCGTCAGCCTTGTCAAAGGAGTGACAATCTTCGAAAAATCTTTAACAAAGCGACGATAATATCATGCAAGACCGAGAAAGCTTCGAATCTCCGTAACGGTCTCGGGCCTTTTCCAATTCTGTATTGCTTCTATCTTAGAAGGATCCACAGCTAGACCAGCTTCGGATATAATATGGCCCAAGAACTTTACCTCCTTCTGCCAAAAGTGGCATTTGGAAAACTTTGCTTTCAACGTATGTTCTCTCAAAGTCTCCAAAACAATCCTTAAATGCCCCTCATGCTCCTGCTCAGACTTGGAATATACTAAGATATCATCTATGAAGACCAAGACAAATCTATCAAGATAGCTTCTGAACACTCTATTCATCAGGTCAACAAAGTACGCAGGAGCATTCGTAAGCCCAAACGGCATCACCAACCATTCATAAGAGCCATATCGAGTGCGAAAGGCAGTGAGAGGGATGCTGTCTTCCGCTACTCGCAACTGATGGAATCCAGTAGCTAAGTCGAGCTGGGAAAAGACTTTTGCTCCACTTAACTGGTCAAAAAGATCATCTATACGAGGGAATGGATATTTATTCTTTACGGTCAGCTCATTAAGATTCCTATAATCAATGCACAAGCGGAGAGAGCCATCAGCCTTCTTTACAAAGACTGCAGCAGCTCCCTAAGGAGAGCTACTTGATCGGATGAACTGCTTCCCTTCCAATTCAGTCAACTGCTTCCGAAGCTCCTCCGTCTTAACTCGAGGCATACGGTTAGGTGGTCTACTGACCGGTTGGGCTCCAGGGATAAGATCTATGCGAAACTCCACAGCCCTCTTAGGCGGTAAGCCGGTAACAGGCTCAAACACATCACCAAAATCCCTAACAACAGGAACTCTGGCTATCTCATCATCTTCTCGTGACTCAATGGAATAAAGAGAACCAGGAGCATTAGGGCCTTTCATATCAAGCGTTATATTAACGAGCCCTTTGAAAGATGGATGCCTCAAGGTAACAACTCTGTTTAGGCAAGAAAGATGAGCCTCATATTGTTCCAACCAATCCATCCCCAAGATAATATCAAAGCCAAGATACTCAAACACATGCAAGTCACATGAGAAAGGGAGTCCACCTAAGAAGATCTCAAGGTTCTTGCACAACATTCCAAGTGTTGCGGACCCACCAATGGGATTCGTAACCCTTAGAGATGTGACAAGATAAACTACTTCCAAAACATATCTATCAACTGAATCTACGAGTAAGGATGGCCTTCTCTGCCTCTTGAACGAATCTCCACTCAAAACGTTCCCTAAATCTTTCTCATGTGTCCAAAAACACGCTCACAGGTCTTAAGCTAGGCCTGAACTTCAGCAACGCCTTCTTTGCTAAGGAAAGGCTTACCCCCAAGGACCATAAAGTCCTTACACATACGAGCGAAAACAGCTCTAGGAGTAGCATTAGGAGCGGGTGCGGCTTGTGGCATGATCCGCATCAACTCCAACCACTGCTCCATCGTCGAACGGGGAGGTCTTCCAGCCGTCTTTCTCACTACTCTACATATAGTGAGAAAGATCATTAAGCTGGAATTAAAACAATACTCACACTAGAACGTTTAAAGATTGGGATTTTGGTTCAGGTATGTACAACTATTATTATATGTTGGGAGTGATACTATAAATAAACAGACATGTATGATGTTTCTACTGTCTTGTGCTAAGCCATGTTCTAAATATATTTTGTACTATGTCAAACCTGGGCTCTGATACCAACAATGTAACGCCCGGCCCCTAGACCCACGCTAACCAAGAGCAACACTAAGTGTTACTGTCGGAAAGCACGGAGAATGGGACTCGATAGGGCTAAAAGTTGTTCTCATTCCTTTGAACGAACACTGGCACGAGAATTTAAAACTTCTCAACTTACCATTTGTGCTCAGTATAAGTTCAAAGAAATGGTACAAGAAAATTTCTCAGGTACATAGTGCAAAATATAATAGAATCAAGCACAGCACAATAACAACAGCAGAATACATAATACATACCATAATAGAGATGTTCAGAATACATGGTCCATCATACATAATATCACATCCCAGAATACATAATAGCATACATACCATAATACTACACGCTACTGATGGTTTGAAGCTGCATAGTCCAAAACCCCAAAACGTGGAAAAGATAAGAACGCTGCTACAGTCCACGCAACCTAACCTGCAAACAATCCTCAACCTGACCCGAGGATTGTTTTAACAAAACAAATCACACGGGTCAGACTATGTCTAGTGTGAGTGAAGTAAGTATCTATGGACATCAAATTATAATAATAAATGATGCCACATGTGTAATTCAACATGAGGCATATGAACAATTTAGCAAAGTCGTCGCATTAAATAAGCCGTAATATCAGGCATCGATATTGTATGTAAAGCAATACAATACCAAAACAATTATCATATGTAAAGCAATATGATAATATAAAAAGTGAGATTAATTAAGGGCACATGTATTGTATATAAAGCAATACAATACCATAACAATTATCATATGTAAAGCAATATGATAATATAAAAAGTGAGATTAATTAAAGGCACAGGTATTGTATATAAAGCAATACAATACCATAACAATTATCATATGTAAAGCAATATGATAATATAAAAAGTGTGATTAATTAAAGGCACATGTATTGTATATAAAGCAATACAATACCATAACAATTATCATATATAAAACAATATGATAATATAATAATTGAATGTTGGTTATAATACTGGGTTCCAAATTATTTGAGTAATAGAGAATTATGGGGACTACGGGATAAATATAATATGACCCATAACGACCAACTAAACAGACGCTAGTATTGTAAAATCACAGTGGTAGAGCTCTTGCGCACGCGGAGACATCAGCACTGTAACCTACTCATAACGCCATAACGACACCTGGCGATCAACCCAGGATAACCAAGACGGTCTAAGGCGAAGGTCGTATGCTACCCGTTCACGGCACTACACGTGGCACACCCACGCCTCCATCTGATGTAGTTTGTGACCCGCCGATCGGGAATCCCGATCAAAACAACAAAATTGCCCAATGTAGCAGACCGTTTGACCTTTGGTGGTTGGTGGGCGAAATTTATAACCACCGTGATTCAGGTAGCGAACCTGAATCAGGTCGACCAAGATGGAGTTTTGGCCCATTGGTACAACAGAGTCCAATCTATCCCAACCCCAAAATTAAAGTATTTTGAAATATTAATTTGTAAATTCATACTTTAAAAACTCATAGTGTTTATAACATCAAAACACTATATAAAACCATTCATGGCAATATTCATAATAGTAAGTTTTATAAAACCCAGTATACTTTGCAAAAAGGTTAACAATGCATGTTCATAGATGGTTACACATCCGTTTCGCTCTAATACACAAGTACCCCATAATACTTATGTATTAAAACAAAACATAAGCATTATTTAGTATGTTAAGCTTTATTAAAATTAACAAAACTATTTGATCATTATATTTGCTTGTAAAAAAAAATTCTTTTTAATTTTTTTTTTTTATA
The DNA here is from genome assembly GCA_030737875.1 of Allium sativum. Lineage (NCBI taxonomy): Eukaryota > Viridiplantae > Streptophyta > Magnoliopsida > Asparagales > Amaryllidaceae > Allium > Allium sativum. Next base: position 91,080,623 of record CM060916.1, on the reverse strand, counting down.
GAACATTAAATAATATTATTATTTTTACTGTAGCACAATACAGTGCGGCGCACGGCTGCACTGTAGCTGTGCAGCATACTGCTATCTCAATTTTCATATACCAAACTTGCAAAAATCATAGAAATTAAAATTTTAATATTTTTAACTCAAATTTTTTAAAGTAGTTTCATATTCTAGTTATCATTCTTCAGTAAAAATTTCATAATCAATTTCGTTACCAATTGGTAGAGATTTAATATACTTCATCAACCACTTCAGCTCAACTTTATGAATCTCAGTTTTTACATATTCAAGTTAAGAAAATCATATAAATTAGAAAATAAAACATTTTAACTCAAAATTTCTACAGTAGCTTCATATAATAGTAGTTATTCTTCAGTAAAAATTTCATAATCAAATTCATTACCAGTTGGTTCAGATTTAATATTCTTCATCAACCACTTCAGCTCATCTTTATAAATCTCAGTTTTTACATACTCAAGTTAAGAAAATCATATAAATTCGAAAATAAAACATTTTCATTCAAAATTTCTACAGTAGCTTCATATAATAAGAGATATTCTTCAGTAAAAATTTCATAATCAAATTGATTACCAATTGGTTCAGATTTAATATTCTTCATCAACCACTTCAGCTCATCTTTATAAATCTCATTTTTCATACACCGCATTTAAGTAAATCATATAAATTCGAAAATAAAACATTTTCATTTAAAACTTCTACAGTAGATTTGAATATGAATGTAGTTTTTGTATAAAAAAAATTAAAGCTAGAAACCTTACCAATTGGTACAGATCTCATATTCTTCACAATCCCTTTTCTGGTCAGATTTAAACAACTTAGTTTTCATATACCCACTTCAAAAAAATCATAAAAAGTCGAAATTTAATCATTTTAATTCAAAATTTTTGCAGTAGCTTTGAACATGAATGAAGTTTATGTGTACAAAATTTCAAAGCTAGAGACCTTTCCAATTGGTACAGATCGTATGTTCTTTGACAAGTATTTTCAGCACATGACCAAAAATCTTTATTTTCATGTCCCCACTTTGAGACAATTCAACATACATGAAGCATGCATTATCAATACCAATTTACTCCTTCTATTTCTACATCATAATATCCTTTTCACATAATGGGTATTGCAATTTCCATATAAATTCAAGTTGCCAAGACCCCAAACAGTGAAATAAAGCATAGGGAAGAAGCTATACAGCAATCATGCACATAAATTTCATGTTTTTGATTACTTGCAAACCCAAAATACTGAAAAGGACAAAACTTCACTCACCTTCAACGCCAAAATGCAATCTTGAAGCTCTATAACAGCTTGCCTTTGATTGCAATCCCTTTCCTTTCCACTTTTGAAGAATTGAGAATCTACTTCACTTTTAAATTCCAAATTTTTAATCTTTGTTTTGATTGAGATGAGAGGAATTAATTTTTTTTCTGTGCTTCTGGAGTTTTCTTTGTTTCTGATTTCTTACGGCGAGAAAGAAATGATACGTACTGTTGTTTTAATCGGGAGAATGAGGGGTGGTGGTATTTTTATTCATAAGTCCCTCCCTAGATTGTTCCAACAAAAAATCTCCTTTTTTTTTTTTTTTTTAATTTTCCCCTTACCTTCTTATGTAACATAATGATAACACCTTGTCTCATATGAGATATTTTTGTTTTCCACCCTTTTAAATTTAGTTTCTAGAGTTTTCCTCAAAAATGCATACATGCATATTTTTATTTTTATTTTATTTACATTTTTTTTTTCTTTCATAATCTTTGCTTTTTTATGAAAAATGGACACAAAATTCTTTTTACCTTACATTGCACACAATTTCAACATTATGTAAACTTTTTTTTTTCATAACTTGAAAACAACAAGAAAACATTATTTTAAAATAACACACATAATAATGAACACATTTTATGAAACCAAACAAATTTTTTCCACTAAAATTTGCACTTTTCCATTGCATTGAAATTTGTCTTTTTATTTCATGCAAAAGACTTGTTCACAACTATCACTAACTTATAACTACATTTTTTTTCATTTTCTCTCTTTTTTTTTTCCTTACTAACAAAAATGTACATTTTTTCAAAAGTACATTTGCTAAAATAAATTACATTATGCAACAAAACTAGTGATATTCTTCATATTAACCATGCACAAACGATTTATTAATCATAATCAATTTTTCCTCTCATCCATTTTAATATTTTATTGTCATTGATTTAATTTTCAAACAATATTTAATATAATTATTACCGATTTATTATTGGATTCCCAATCCAGTATTGCTAAAAAAAGTGGGTTGTTACAAAATCACTAGTATGAACCCGTGCTTCGCACACGGGTAGTTTAAAATTTAAATCTTAAAGTAGAGTGAAAAACAATTAGTAGTAAAATGATATTGTAACAACCCGGAAAATCTGGGCCAGTTTAAAATTTTTATTTTGGCAATTTTAGCGAATTTAGATTATTTAAAATGAATTATTTTAAATAAAAACGACGAGAAATTTATTTTGAATATAAATCGATCGCATATATTATATACGTCGTCGTTAGAATATAAATAATTATATATAATTATAAATAGAATTGAAAATGGCGCGGTAGTTCGATAATTCGATTTCAAACTTCAATTGAATGTACCGGGTGCAAAACAATCCGGATTTTAGTGAAACAAAAAATAATGGAATCTAATAGTGAATATCTTTCCAACGAATCCGAAAAATCAAGATTTCATATCGGGAAGCAAAAGATATGTCCAGTTGAAAATTCTGAATAGTCGCTATGGAATTCAGGCCCTTAAAAATGGACATTTTGCAAACGACCTCGGATTTCGACGAAACCAGTTTTGTTGGGTCCGCAGTGTCAAGTTATTGCTAGGTTTCAAATTTCGTAATTTTTCGAATCAATATGTGAGCGTGGCAAAGGAAAACGCGTTTGACCAGTTTCAGTTGATTTTAATCGACTGGAAATTGGCCATTTTTCTAACGGTCTCAGAATTCGACGAAACTAGTTTTGTTAGGACCGTATCGTCAATACGAAGCTAGAAAATATTTTTCCGGAATTTTTCTAGTTCGCATGTGACCCCGGTAATTTGAAATGTACGTTTAAAATTCAATATAGTGATTTAAATGAAAATTCAAAAGGAAACCGATTGTAACGATCAAACCAGCTTGCGATACATATCCCATTGTGTTCGGAATGGGGGTTAAACGCTATGGACGACAGGCGGTGGGCCTCGTTTAGGGGTCGTACGTAAAAGGTCAACTCTTTGCTAAATATAATAATTAAATAATAAATAAAAAAAAAAAAAAAAAGAAAAGAAACTCTTCCCTTCCCTCCTTATCTCCCGCTTGGCCCCCCCTTTTTTTTTATTTCTATTCAGACAAGAGAAAAGAAAAAAAAAAAAAACAACAAAACCTAAATCGCCAGCCCCCCCCCGCGCACGAACTCCGACGAAGCCCCCCCTGGAGCGCCGCCGCCCCCCTCAAGACCGCACCACCGATCGAAGACCCAAGCCGCCTCCATCGCTCGAAGCATCGCCTCCCAGTTCGACGCTGAAGCCGCCGCCCTCGAGAAGCCTTGCCGCCGCCGATCTGCGAGAAACCCCCCCCCCCTCGGTACGTTTTCTTTCATTTTATTTTTTTAGTTTATTTTTGTTTTAAATTTTGATTTTAAAACATTTAAGAACTGATTTTGAAAATGATTTTTAAACTGTTTTTATAAAAGAACTTTAAAACTGAATTTTTAAAAGTATTTTAAAACTGAACTGAATTTTCTAAAAGAATAAAACTGCATTTTCTAAAAGAATAAAACTGCATTTTCTAAAAGAATAAAACTGTTTTTGAAATAAAAAAATAGAAAACTGATTTTATAAGCAAATAATAAACTGATTTTAAAAGCATAATAAAAACTGATTTTTATATGAAATTAAAACTGGGTTTTCTTATTAGGGAAAAAAAAGAAAAAAACTGATTCTATTTTGAACTTTAAAATAGGAAAAAGGTTTAATCTTTTAGTAGAAAAAGATTTGAACTTGCACAAATAAAAATCATATTTTTATATGTTGAAAGTCGAAATAAAAATCATATTTTTATATGTTGAAAAATCATATTTTTATATGTTGAAAGCAAAAGTAAAAATCATATTTTTATATATTGAAAGCGAAGTCAAAATCATATTTTTATATATTGAAAGCGAAGTCAAAATCATATTTTTATATATTGAAAGCGAAGTCAAAATTCGATTTTTATATATTGAAAGCGAAGTCAAAATTCGATTTTTATATATTGAATAGCGACGTCAAAATTCAATTTTTATATATTGAATAACATAGTAAAAATTCGATTTTTACGTATGTAGTGAAAGCAGCAACGAAGGTGACAAAGAGGCGAAACGACGAAGACTTCTGCAAATGAAGAGCCGTGGAGCTAGGATAGCTATATGTGAGAATTTCTCACCTTTCAATTTATTTTCTAGTTATATATATATACTAGGATGCAGACGGTGCTTAGTAGCACCCGACACCCGTCCACAGACCATGGACTTGTTTGTTTGGCTGTTTGGTTATTGATTGTGATATTGGTTTGAATGTGGTTTGTGGTGTGGAAAATCGAATCGATAAATTGGTTAGGAGTAGACGTGCGCCGTTATAAGGCGAAGGAGTAAGGCTAGGTTAGACCCTTACTCCAAATTTTGTGGTTTGCAAAATGAAATTGATTTGATTGATGAGTGAATGGCGTGGGCCTTCACTAGACCGGGGATAAGGCTAGGCCTTGTCCCGTTTCTAGTATCGTGCCGTTATGCCGCCGAAATTTTCTAAAATAAGTTAGAAAAATAAAAATAGCATTTTATTTAAAGAATGAATTGAATAGAAATTCATAGGTTGAAATAAAATGTTTTATCGTTAAAAATATAATTTTTAACGTGAAGTGAATAAAATAAATATTCATTTACAAACCAGACGGTTTGTTTATGTACACCTATTTGAATGACATTGATTGGGACGATAAATTTTACACATCGCCTAACTGCACAAATAAAAATCAGTGTTTGATTGTTTGAAACCCCACACGGGTGTTAGGATGAAATTTGAAGTTCACTCATCCTGATTGATTAAACATGTCGATCGATTGATTGACAGGCTGTTATAAGCGTTGAATATCTATATTTGATGCTTATACAGTGTAGTGCACTTTGGTTGATGGTTGATTATTTTCAATGCTATTATATACATGTGTTGTATGAAAATCCATATAATTAATTTTATATGGTAATTGATTGGGCCTCATTCCAGTTTTGAAAAAGAAATATTTGAAAAAGAAATATTCGAAATAGAATATTTGAAAATAAAGGAATATATGAAGCCGTGTTGATTAGATTGACGCCATTTTGACGTGAACGATATTTATATCGATTTTAGAAAACGAATTCAAAATGAATTGAAAACGAATTCAAAATGAATTGAAAACGATTTCGAAATGAATTGAATTGAAAACGAATTCAAAATGAATTGAAAACGATTTCGAAATGAATTGAATTGAAAACGAATTCAAAATGAATTGAAAACGATTCCGAAATGAATTGAATTGAAAACGATTTCGAAATGAATTGAATTGAAAACGATTTCGAAATGAATTGAATTGAAAACGATTTCGAAATGAATTGAATTGAAAACGATTTCGAAATGAATTGAATTGAAAACGATTTCGAAATGAATTGAATTGAAAACGATTTCGAAATGAATTGAATTGAAAACGAATTCGAATTGAATTGAAAGCGAAGTGAAATAAATTCAAATTGAATTGAAATTTGAATTGAATAGAAATGGATTTTAAAACGAATTTATAAAGAAGAATTCAATTTTGATTTGAATTGAAATGGAAGTTGAAAATGTTTTTGAAACGAATTCAAAACTATTTATATAATTCGTTTTAAATAGAAATCGACGATATATATATTATATATATTATATATAATATAATGGCCTGAATAGAACGCGCCGCGCCGCGGCAGTTCGCGAATTTCGACCATTTATTTCAAACGGGCATTACGGGAGATCCGACCGTCGGATTCTCCTAAAACCGGAACCGTTGGGTTCGTATCGAAAAGAGCTTTCTAACGAATGTGAGAAATTTGAAATCTAACGGTTGGATTTGGAGACACGTCCAAATCAAATTCGAAAAAGGTCGCTGTAAGTGCAGTTCGATGGCCATTGATGGAAATCGACTGTACGGGCCTTGATAAAATTATTAAAAATAGTAATAATTTGTGTAAAATCATAAGAAATGATTTGTGAAAGTTTGGGATGAAAAACTCCATATTTGAAAAGATAAAAATAGATTTTTATCGAAATGAACTAGTTTTGAACTAGAATTATAATTCTATTTATTTTTAAATAAATAAATTGAATTTGAAATGGTTTTGAAAATAACCAAAATTTCCAATGATTGCATTGGAGTGGATTTGAATCGAAATTGTCTTCGGAATATTTCGATGATTGGAATTCGTGATTATACAGGTGTTGTTATGGAAATTTGAAAGATATCTATATTTATATCGTTATTTCCAATACGACATTTGTTAGTCGTAGAATTCGATATTGAATATAAGCCGATATATTTTCTATTCAGAGCCTTGTATTGAATATCGAATGTGATTTGGGTTTGTCGTGAATGGTGTCTTCACTAACACTGTTCTTGAACCCAGTTGAGAAAAGATTAAATCTTTTTATTTAGATTTAATGAAGTGTACCAATTAAATGATATTTAATTGGAATTGAATTGGTATTGATTTTTGGGTTTATCGTGAACAGTGTTTTAAATAACACTTGTTCTTTAACCCGATAATTAATCGAATGTGATTTGGGTTTGTCGTGAATGGTGTCTTCACTAACACTGTTCTTGAACCCAGTTGAGAAAAGATTAAATCTTTTTATTTAGATTTAATGAAGTGTACCAATTAAATGATATTTAATTGGAATTGAATTGGTATTGATTTTTGGGTTTATCGTGAACAGTGTTTTAAATAACACTTGTTCTTTAACCCGATAATTAATCGAATGTGATTTGGGTTTGTCGTGAATGGTGTCTTCACTAACACTGTTCTTGAACCCAGTTGAGAAAAGATTAAATCTTTTTATTTAGATTTAATGAAGTGTACCAATTAAATGATATTTAATTGGAATTGATTTTTGGGTTTATCGTGAACAGTGTTTTAAATAACACTTGTTCTTTAACCCGATAATTAATCGAATGTGATTTGGGTTTGTCGTGAATGGTGTCTTCACTAACACTGTTCTTGAACCCAGTTGAGAAAAGATTAAATCTTTTTATTTAGATTTAATGAAGTGTACCAATTAAATGATATTTAATTGGAATTGAATTGGTATTGATTTTTGGGTTTATCGTGAACAGTGTTTTTAAATAACACTTGTTCTTTAACCCGATAATTAATGGAATGAGATTTTGGGTTTATCGTGGATCGTGTTTTAAATGACACTGATTCTTTAACCCAGATAATGATTAAAACTAAGTGGAGTTTTAATGAATCTTTAATTAGATTGAAAAGATCGAGAATGGAGTATCACCAGTTTTGCTCCAGGCGATAGTTAAATCTTTAATTAGATTTGAATGTGAAATTTAGAAACTAACTGGCGGTTAGCCAAGCAGAATGGTTTTCTGGATATTGATCTGATGTTGGTTTCGGCCTTCGGGGTTAATATTTGGGGAGTTATTCTCTTGATTAATTTACGGTTAGTGACTAATGAATTGGAATGAGGCGTATGTTGTGTTTGTGTAACACTTACTTAAAATATACGCGAGTTATTCGGAAAGACCGGGTTTATCCCATTCTGAATAACTGATACGACGATAAGTCGAAGATGAAGACGATGGTCGAAGACCGGAAGTCTTCACGTCGTTTGGGTGATAACTGATGATCTTGATTGGGCTGTACACCCAAGAAGATGGAAACAGTTAGTGATCGTCCAGACGTACTTGGAGATCGATGGATATGCGGGGTACTAGGTGCCTCCGGTTTCGTTCAGACCCAGAACGGACTTGTAAATGGACTGTGTGTCTGACATCGGATTTCATTCTGTGTGACTGATATCGGTTGCATAGGATGGTTTGCCTGTGTGGCATGCTAAGATGCAAATGATCAAGGCTTCTGTTGAAAAGCAAAGTCTTGTGGTGATGATCAAAGCACGGCCTTTGTGGCGTAGCTTTGTGTAACGTTTACCTCGCGTGTTTCACACCAGGTATGAACCAAAAACGGGAGACGGACCTCAGGGAGGACTTGCGTTTCTTTCTAGCTAGAAGTGGCGTCAGTGGTTTTACACGCCCTGACGAGTTTGACTTATGTGGTTGTTGCTGTTGCGAGGCGCCTCGGTTATATCGGTTTCGGCCGAATGCATTCTGGTCGGCTGACGGACCAGACTTACACCCCATAGGGTGGGGAGACGTATTGTTCAGGCATAATAATCCACTCCGTGTGGACCGGCCCTGACGATCCAAGGCTTGCCTGCGCGCTTGCCTGAGACATGGGCTAGATTGTCTCGAATCGGTTGAGGACTATCTTTTGCCTCGGTTCATAGATGGAAACCCAATTTCCAAATACGAGACTTTGCGGTTTTGATTGTATATCCTATATATGGCGACATAGTGGGATGGGGCGCTCATGCCGCCTATGATTGATACTTATGATTTGAAGTGTTTTATATACTATGCACTTATAATAGTATCAAATGATTTGTTTTAAACGTATCAAGCATTCTTTGGCTGTTATAAGGGAAAACCCTATCCTCGACTGCGTTGCATTGTGTGATGGGACCTGGGTCTTATAACAGCTTCATTTTTCTTTATTTAGCATTGCGCTGTTGGTTTTATGCACTGGTATTCTTGGGAGGAAACCCGTTCCGTGTTATACGGCGTGGTCCCTTGATTTACCTAATGATTTGAAATAAAGATTAATAACTGTTTTAGTTCTCACACCAGTCACATGACTGACCTGGAGTTTATTGTTTTAACCTAAACTCTGGGTGCCCCTATTTTCGACACGGGCAGCTAGTAGTTTTGGTTTTGCAGATTTATATTCACAGGATCCTGGTTTACAGCTGGAACGATATCCGGAAAGCTTTGTATCCGTATATCTCATTCTAGTTGTGTATTGTATTATTTTCCGCTGCTATGTATTTAAATGTAATTTAAATCTCTGATATTTCTGTGTAATATTCATTTATACTCTGTATATTCTTGTAATCTGATGCATTGTTGTAATATACAATGAAATGTTCTTCTGTATGCGTTCTGTTTTGTCGTGTTCTCAAACGATAGGGCGTTTCGAACGGTCTGGGTCGGTTTAGCGACTGGTTCGGACCGAGCGAAGTTCCTTGCCGTCACATTTGGTATCAGAGCTTTGGTTTACAAAGCTCAGAGAACAAGGCACATTAGAACCATACGAAAGAATTCATCAGATATTGGATTAGCAATATCCAATGGAATGACTCGTTAGAGATAGGATCAGTAGTATCCTAGAACGGGTGTGAAGAGTATATTTTTCAAATGAAAACATTTTGTTTTGAAAATTTAAATCAACTATTCGTATTTGATTATTTGTTTATATTGATTTTGGGCAATTCAGTATATAAAGAATTTGCATATACGCCTTGCAAACGTATATTCAAAGTTTTAATATACTGGATAGATATGGAATCACATTCTAGTCGCCCGGAGATGGTACTGATGATTGTCATGACATCATCCGTATTTATATTCGTGTTTCGAATGTGTGATTTTCTATATATTTCCATTGGACTGGTGTGAGAACCAAAATTAGATAGGGCTTATTGTTGTGATTTGGCATCAAAAATCTGATTTTTGTATATGTATCAAAATTATGAATTTGATAATCTAATTCACTAATTGATTGATGTTTGGGTTGTTTGTTTATTTGGTTGCTAAATTTTAACCATTTTGCCTAATTCAACCAAATATTGAATTGTATTGGAATTTGGTCGCATCTACTTGCATATACATGTATATCATTGAACAGGTCATAGCAAGGAGGCTAGAGCCAGAGAATAAAATTTGTTTGCCCGACAAATAGGTACATGTTTACTACATAATTTCCTGTTTTGTTTGGGTGATGATGATTTTGTGAGCCTATTGGCTAGCCGTTTGGCTTTTTCTTTTTCTTTTTGAGATCTGAAGGACCGGGGAAGCTATTTGAAATTCCCCGATGCTCCCGGTGCAGGGGAGGTTATGGCGAAATTTTTCAAAAATTTAGGGTGTTAGCCAAATTTTTGAAATTTTGAAAATTCTCAGAAACTGAAAAGTTGGAGAATGGAAGCCAGATCGAGCGTAGAGTTGAATTATCAAACCACTTTCGACTTTGTTCCTTTTCGGGGACGAAAAGTTTTAAGTGGGGGAGATTGTAACAACCCGGAAAATCTGGGCCAGTTTAAAATTTTTATTTTGGCAATTTTAGCGAATTTAGATTATTTAAAATGAATTATTTTAAATAAAAACGACGAGAAATTTATTTTGAATATAAATCGATCGCATATATTATATACGTCGTCGTTAGAATATAAATAATTATATATAATTATAAATAGAATTGAAAATGGCGCGGTAGTTCGATAATTCGATTTCAAACTTCAATTGAATGTACCGGGTGCAAAACAATCCGGATTTTAGTGAAACAAAAAATAATGGAATCTAATAGTGAATATCTTTCCAACGAATCCGAAAAATCAAGATTTCATATCGGGAAGCAAAAGATATGTCCAGTTGAAAATTCTGAATAGTCGCTATGGAATTCAGGCCCTTAAAAATGGACATTTTGCAAACGACCTCGGATTTCGACGAAACCAGTTTTGTTGGGTCCGCAGTGTCAAGTTATTGCTAGGTTTCAAATTTCGTAATTTTTCGAATCAATATGTGAGCGTGGCAAAGGAAAACGCGTTTGACCAGTTTCAGTTGATTTTAATCGACTGGAAATTGGCCATTTTTCTAACGGTCTCAGAATTCGACGAAACTAGTTTTGTTAGGACCGTATCGTCAATACGAAGCTAGAAAATATTTTTCCGGAATTTTTCTAGTTCGCATGTGACCCCGGTAATTTGAAATGTACGTTTAAAATTCAATATAGTGATTTAAATGAAAATTCAAAAGGAAACCGATTGTAACGATCAAACCAGCTTGCGATACATATCCCATTGTGTTCGGAATGGGGGTTAAACGCTATGGACGACAGGCGGTGGGCCTCGTTTAGGGGTCGTACGTAAAAGGTCAACTCTTTGCTAAATATAATAATTAAATAATAAATAAAAAAAAAAAAAAAAGAAAAGAAACTCTTCCCTTCCCTCCTTATCTCCCGCTTGGCCCCCCCTTTTTTTTTATTTCTATTCAGACAAGAGAAAAGAAAAAAAAAAAAAACAACAAAACCTAAATCGCCAGCCCCCCCCCGCGCACGAACTCCGACGAAGCCCCCCCTGGAGCGCCGCCGCCCCCCTCAAGACCGCACCACCGATCGAAGACCCAAGCCGCCTCCATCGCTCGAAGCATCGCCTCCCAGTTCGACGCTGAAGCCGCCGCCCTCGAGAAGCCTTGCCGCCGCCGATCTGCGAGAAACCCCCCCCCCCTCGGTACGTTTTCTTTCATTTTATTTTTTTAGTTTATTTTTGTTTTAAATTTTGATTTTAAAACATTTAAGAACTGATTTTGAAAATGATTTTTAAACTGTTTTTATAAAAGAACTTTAAAACTGAATTTTTAAAAGTATTTTAAAACTGAACTGAATTTTCTAAAAGAATAAAACTGCATTTTCTAAAAGAATAAAACTGCATTTTCTAAAAGAATAAAACTGTTTTTGAAATAAAAAAATAGAAAACTGATTTTATAAGCAAATAATAAACTGATTTTAAAAGCATAATAAAAACTGATTTTTATATGAAATTAAAACTGGGTTTTCTTATTAGGGAAAAAAAAGAAAAAAACTGATTCTATTTTGAACTTTAAAATAGGAAAAAGGTTTAATCTTTTAGTAGAAAAAGATTTGAACTTGCACAAATAAAAATCATATTTTTATATGTTGAAAGTCGAAATAAAAATCATATTTTTATATGTTGAAAAATCATATTTTTATATGTTGAAAGCAAAAGTAAAAATCATATTTTTATATATTGAAAGCGAAGTCAAAATCATATTTTTATATATTGAAAGCGAAGTCAAAATCATATTTTTATATATTGAAAGCGAAGTCAAAATTCGATTTTTATATATTGAAAGCGAAGTCAAAATTCGATTTTTATATATTGAATAGCGACGTCAAAATTCAATTTTTATATATTGAATAACATAGTAAAAATTCGATTTTTACGTATGTAGTGAAAGCAGCAACGAAGGTGACAAAGAGGCGAAACGACGAAGACTTCTGCAAATGAAGAGCCGTGGAGCTAGGATAGCTATATGTGAGAATTTCTCACCTTTCAATTTATTTTCTAGTTATATATATATACTAGGATGCAGACGGTGCTTAGTAGCACCCGACACCCGTCCACAGACCATGGACTTGTTTGTTTGGCTGTTTGGTTATTGATTGTGATATTGGTTTGAATGTGGTTTGTGGTGTGGAAAATCGAATCGATAAATTGGTTAGGAGTAGACGTGCGCCGTTATAAGGCGAAGGAGTAAGGCTAGGTTAGACCCTTACTCCAAATTTTGTGGTTTGCAAAATGAAATTGATTTGATTGATGAGTGAATGGCGTGGGCCTTCACTAGACCGGGGATAAGGCTAGGCCTTGTCCCGTTTCTAGTATCGTGCCGTTATGCCGCCGAAATTTTCTAAAATAAGTTAGAAAAATAAAAATAGCATTTTATTTAAAGAATGAATTGAATAGAAATTCATAGGTTGAAATAAAATGTTTTATCGTTAAAAATATAATTTTTAACGTGAAGTGAATAAAATAAATATTCATTTACAAACCAGACGGTTTGTTTATGTACACCTATTTGAATGACATTGATTGGGACGATAAATTTTACACATCGCCTAACTGCACAAATAAAAATCAGTGTTTGATTGTTTGAAACCCCACACGGGTGTTAGGATGAAATTTGAAGTTCACTCATCCTGATTGATTAAACATGTCGATCGATTGATTGACAGGCTGTTATAAGCGTTGAATATCTATATTTGATGCTTATACAGTGTAGTGCACTTTGGTTGATGGTTGATTATTTTCAATGCTATTATATACATGTGTTGTATGAAAATCCATATAATTAATTTTATATGGTAATTGATTGGGCCTCATTCCAGTTTTGAAAAAGAAATATTTGAAAAAGAAATATTCGAAATAGAATATTTGAAAATAAAGGAATATATGAAGCCGTGTTGATTAGATTGACGCCATTTTGACGTGAACGATATTTATATCTATTTTAGAAAACGAATTCAAAATGAATTGAAAACGAATTCAAAATGAATTGAAAACGATTTCGAAATGAATTGAATTGAAAACGAATTCAAAATGAATTGAAAACGATTTCGAAATGAATTGAATTGAAAACGAATTCAAAATGAATTGAAAACGATTCCGAAATGAATTGAATTGAAAACGATTTCGAAATGAATTGAATTGAAAACGATTTCGAAATGAATTGAATTGAAAACGATTTCGAAATGAATTGAATTGAAAACGATTTCGAAATGAATTGAATTGAAAACGATTTCGAAATGAATTGAATTGAAAACGATTTCGAAATGAATTGAATTGAAAACGAATTCGAATTGAATTGAAAGCGAAGTGAAATAAATTCAAATTGAATTGAAATTTGAATTGAATAGAAATGGATTTTAAAACGAATTTATAAAGAAGAATTCAATTTTGATTTGAATTGAAATGGAAGTTGAAAATGTTTTTGAAACGAATTCAAAACTATTTATATAATTCGTTTTAAATAGAAATCGACGATATATATATTATATATATTATATATAATATAATGGCCTGAATAGAACGCGCCGCGCCGCGGCAGTTCGCGAATTTCGACCATTTATTTCAAACGGGCATTACGGGAGATCCGACCGTCGGATTCTCCTAAAACCGGAACCGTTGGGTTCGTATCGAAAAGAGCTTTCTAACGAATGTGAGAAATTTGAAATCTAACGGTTGGATTTGGAGACACGTCCAAATCAAATTCGAAAAAGGTCGCTGTAAGTGCAGTTCGATGGCCATTGATGGAAATCGACTGTACGGGCCTTGATAAAATTATTAAAAATAGTAATAATTTGTGTAAAATCATAAGAAATGATTTGTGAAAGTTTGGGATGAAAAACTCCATATTTGAAAAGATAAAAATAGATTTTTATCGAAATGAACTAGTTTTGAACTAGAATTATAATTCTATTTATTTTTAAATAAATAAATTGAATTTGAAATGGTTTTGAAAATAACCAAAATTTCCAATGATTGCATTGGAGTGGATTTGAATCGAAATTGTCTTCGGAATATTTCGATGATTGGAATTCGTGATTATACAGGTGTTGTTATGGAAATTTGAAAGATATCTATATTTATATCGTTATTTCCAATACGACATTTGTTAGTCGTAGAATTCGATATTGAATATAAGCCGATATATTTTCTATTCAGAGCCTTGTATTGAATATCGAATGTGATTTGGGTTTGTCGTGAATGGTGTCTTCACTAACACTGTTCTTGAACCCAGTTGAGAAAAGATTAAATCTTTTTATTTAGATTTAATGAAGTGTACCAATTAAATGATATTTAATTGGAATTGAATTGGTATTGATTTTTGGGTTTATCGTGAACAGTGTTTTAAATAACACTTGTTCTTTAACCCGATAATTAATCGAATGTGATTTGGGTTTGTCGTGAATGGTGTCTTCACTAACACTGTTCTTGAACCCAGTTGAGAAAAGATTAAATCTTTTTATTTAGATTTAATGAAGTGTACCAATTAAATGATATTTAATTGGAATTGAATTGGTATTGATTTTTGGGTTTATCGTGAACAGTGTTTTAAATAACACTTGTTCTTTAACCCGATAATTAATCGAATGTGATTTGGGTTTGTCGTGAATGGTGTCTTCACTAACACTGTTCTTGAACCCAGTTGAGAAAAGATTAAATCTTTTTATTTAGATTTAATGAAGTGTACCAATTAAATGATATTTAATTGGAATTGAATTGGAATTGATTTTTGGGTTTATCGTGAACAGTGTTTTAAATAACACTTGTTCTTTAACCCGATAATTAATCGAATGTGATTTGGGTTTGTCGTGAATGGTGTCTTCACTAACACTGTTCTTGAACCCAGTTGAGAAAAGATTAAATCTTTTTATTTAGATTTAATGAAGTGTACCAATTAAATGATATTTAATTGGAATTGAATTGGTATTGATTTTTGGGTTTATCGTGAACAGTGTTTTTAAATAACACTTGTTCTTTAACCCGATAATTAATGGAATGAGATTTTGGGTTTATCGTGGATCGTGTTTTAAATGACACTGATTCTTTAACCCAGATAATGATTAAAACTAAGTGGAGTTTTAATGAATCTTTAATTAGATTGAAAAGATCGAGAATGGAGTATCACCAGTTTTGCTCCAGGCGATAGTTAAATCTTTAATTAGATTTGAATGTGAAATTTAGAAACTAACTGGCGGTTAGCCAAGCAGAATGGTTTTCTGGATATTGATCTGATGTTGGTTTCGGCCTTCGGGGTTAATATTTGGGGAGTTATTCTCTTGATTAATTTACGGTTAGTGACTAATGAATTGGAATGAGGCGTATGTTGTGTTTGTGTAACACTTACTTAAAATATACGCGAGTTATTCGGAAAGACCGGGTTTATCCCATTCTGAATAACTGATACGACGATAAGTCGAAGATGAAGACGATGGTCGAAGACCGGAAGTCTTCACGTCGTTTGGGTGATAACTGATGATCTTGATTGGGCTGTACACCCAAGAAGATGGAAACAGTTAGTGATCGTCCAGACGTACTTGGAGATCGATGGATATGCGGGGTACTAGGTGCCTCCGGTTTCGTTCAGACCCAGAACGGACTTGTAAATGGACTGTGTGTCTGACATCGGATTTCATTCTGTGTGACTGATATCGGTTGCATAGGATGGTTTGCCTGTGTGGCATGCTAAGATGCAAATGATCAAGGCTTCTGTTGAAAAGCAAAGTCTTGTGGTGATGATCAAAGCACGGCCTTTGTGGCGTAGCTTTGTGTAACGTTTACCTCGCGTGTTTCACACCAGGTATGAACCAAAAACGGGAGACGGACCTCAGGGAGGACTTGCGTTTCTTTCTAGCTAGAAGTGGCGTCAGTGGTTTTACACGCCCTGACGAGTTTGACTTATGTGGTTGTTGCTGTTGCGAGGCGCCTCGGTTATATCGGTTTCGGCCGAATGCATTCTGGTCGGCTGACGGACCAGACTTACACCCCATAGGGTGGGGAGACGTATTGTTCAGGCATAATAATCCACTCCGTGTGGACCGGCCCTGACGATCCAAGGCTTGCCTGCGCGCTTGCCTGAGACATGGGCTAGATTGTCTCGAATCGGTTGAGGACTATCTTTTGCCTCGGTTCATAGATGGAAACCCAATTTCCAAATACGAGACTTTGCGGTTTTGATTGTATATCCTATATATGGCGACATAGTGGGATGGGGCGCTCATGCCGCCTATGATTGATACTTATGATTTGAAGTGTTTTATATACTATGCACTTATAATAGTATCAAATGATTTGTTTTAAACGTATCAAGCATTCTTTGGCTGTTATAAGGGAAAACCCTATCCTCGACTGCGTTGCATTGTGTGATGGGACCTGGGTCTTATAACAGCTTCATTTTTCTTTATTTAGCATTGCGCTGTTGGTTTTATGCACTGGTATTCTTGGGAGGAAACCCGTTCCGTGTTATACGGCGTGGTCCCTTGATTTACCTAATGATTTGAAATAAAGATTAATAACTGTTTTAGTTCTCACACCAGTCACATGACTGACCTGGAGTTTATTGTTTTAACCTAAACTCTGGGTGCCCCTATTTTCGACACGGGCAGCTAGTAGTTTTGGTTTTGCAGATTTATATTCACAGGATCCTGGTTTACAGCTGGAACGATATCCGGAAAGCTTTGTATCCGTATATCTCATTCTAGTTGTGTATTGTATTATTTTCCGCTGCTATGTATTTAAATGTAATTTAAATCTCTGATATTTCTGTGTAATATTCATTTATACTCTGTATATTCTTGTAATCTGATGCATTGTTGTAATATACAATGAAATGTTCTTCTGTATGCGTTCTGTTTTGTCGTGTTCTCAAACGATAGGGCGTTTCGAACGGTCTGGGTCGGTTTAGCGACTGGTTCGGACCGAGCGAAGTTCCTTGCCGTCACAGATATTGATTTGGTTATTGTATTTTCAAAAATTGAAAACAATAACCAACCATCAACAAACAGCAATACAATTTCTACTTCATACAATCAACTTAATATCACAAAGTCGTCGAAAACCAATGCTCGCACTAATATTTATGGAAAAATTACGTGTTTTGACTCTCTGGAAACAAAAGTACCAACTGTTTCTCAATGTTTGGTGTCAAATCTAACCAAGCTAACATCACATTTTAAGTTAATATCACAATGTCGTCGAAAACCAATGCCCGCACTGATTTTTATGGACAAATTACGTGTTCTGCCTCTCTGGAAACATAAATCCCACCTATTTCTGAAATCTAACCAAGTTTGGCGTGAAATTTAACCAAGCTAACGTCATATTTTATTCATCTGTTTATAATGGAGGTTATAATGGTTACTTTTGATTCATGTGCATTACCAAATTTTCCATTACAGTTGTACACGCTTGAAATTATGGTGTGCAAAACTTGTTTGCTCTAATACAGTGTGAATGTTTGTCGGAGGCCTTCCCATAGATTCGTATAACAGGTAGCAACACAGATTATCAAACACTATATCCAAGTTACAGAATGTGGATGATTATTTACACATAAATACAATAGGCTAATCCGTATAATCAAGTAGATACAACGCACTCCTAAACCTTGATATATCTAATGCATTGATACTTGGTAAAGTTTATTATTATATACACACGATAAAGGATTTGGGTACTCTATGCCAAAAGAGCGTCTGACTGTATATAGTAATATAATAGAAGCTTGGTTATTTCTTCGTGTACATAAATTCGCTATGCAAATCATCAACACCAGGTTAGCCTACCTGCGCACAGTACAGTAACATTTCTCTAGTCTACAACTCTCTTGAATTTGGCTCATCCTACTTCAACCACCCTTCTATTCAATCTACACCATCGAATCCAGATTGGATCGGTGCTTTAGTCTTTTCGCAGCTTGTAATAATTAAGAATCTGAAAAGATGCAGAAACAAAAATATAATCAGAGGGATTGTGTGGAATAGTTAGTAATATAGATGATAATATCTAATCGAAACTCAAAGACAAACCATATCACATACTTATGTAGGACAAAATAAATGCATCCAACAGAACAAAATATCAAATACTAAATTATTATTTTAAAAGATTGTACCAAAATGAGTTACGGTAAATACGATGACACACATAATTGGTTATAGTTAAAGGATTATATTAAAATATGCAAGATATCAACTAAAATCATTATGATAATTATAAGTTATAAGTAAATATTATTTGCATGTAGACAACTAATTCTGTATTCTTTAAAGATCCTTCAAAACACGAAGAAAAAGTATCGAAAATGACTAAAACTAAGGAGCATCTTAAATATGGGAAAAGGAAATACTTTTAAAAATAAGTCGAGAAAATTAAGGGGTAAAAAATTTAAATTAATGAACATGTAAATGAATAAATTATTCAAACTGGGGAAGAAAATGAAGCTGCATAATGAATGATATTAGGTTAGGGTGGTTAATTGGAATGAAAAGTTTTGACAGATGCCCATTTAAGGATAGTGAAAGCGATGGTTGAATTGAAAAATAAAATGGTCTCATTGCTCTGTAAATAGGCCAAAATAAGCAAGAACATCAACAATAGAGTAGAAAATAAATTTCAAAACTTTAAAGAAAATGAGCAGAACACGACCATTTCATTTTGATGTACACCATTATTATGAAACCTATATGGTGATGATTACACCTTAATCGGTAAAGTTTAGTCTACTTTATTACGCAGAAACAAAATTGATGATAAGCATTTAAATGATATGAATATAGTAATTATCATACATAAAATACATGTAACCAGATTGGCAGATAGGCGTTTGATTATTTTATGACACAGCTGGTCTAAAAAAATGGTTAACTATAAAGTATTATCATGTATTAAGTATATATTACCTTGAATGTTGTGATTTATATTCCTCGATTAGGGAAAAAGTCTACACATTACTCTATGTGTAGAAGATTAATCAAATAATGTGGAAATCTAACCAAAAATATGTACAACAATTATCAGCATGAATGTATAAAACGGAAGTGATAACTTTACATAATAGGTAAATGAGTAAGAATGAATGAACTTTCAGTTAAAACTAACATGATATAAATTGGAATGTTGATTTTCAGTTCAACAAAAATCGGAACAAACCAACCGCTGCAATTCACATAAGCTAAATCATTTTTTTAATCCTAAAATATATCTGTTAATCGTTCGATCCTTAATTAAAAAGCTTTGATAGTAATATACATAAAGAAAATTATATGACATCAACACGACACATGTCAATATTTGATGATAAGATTCAGGTTTCATCAGAAGGATCAATGTTAATCGACAATATTTGTACTAAAAAATGTATTATTTTCTGTTTATGTGGAAAAGGGAATCAAAAATAAATATGAACAGCTGCAAATATGGTTTTATGGAAAATATAAATGCTTGGTTGTTCATACCAGTTACTGATGCTTGCAACAGCATATGACAGAAAATATCGGAGCATTATTGATGCTACTTATAAGTTATAACATAGTGAAATAATGACACTTAATATATATTATAAGGAAAAGGAAGAAAAAAACAGTGCCTCTGAACTAACGGAAGAACTTATCTTCAAATTAGCAATGATATACACTGTTTAATAAGATTTACATTGAGATATCATCACAATGCCAAAGCAGACAAATATCAGTAAGTAGACATTAAAAATTTAGCTGTATCAAATAACGAACTGTAGAGGAAAAATTAGACACACATGTATTGACTGTAATGAGTGAAGATCCATATGTGATAATCTACGAATGATTGGAGGAAAAAACTATGTTCTGACAACAATTTTTTATAAAATAAGTAGTTGAAAGGTAAGTTGCAAGCGTTCTGCATGTAAACAACACATTTGTACTGAAAAAAAATATAGCGATTTTTTATAAACATTTTTTTTCAGATGGATGGAAATGAATTTTGAAACCGACGGGAAGTGTGTAACAAAACATATCTGAAAAGGTAAAATATGCCATTGTTCACATGTTTGGAATGGAGTCATATAAGCATTAAATTGTAATTTCTTAACTAATCCAGCAGAATTTAACCATCGTTGAGCAACAGTGATGCCCGCATATATATATTTAGATGAGTCATACAATAAAATGCAAGTCATTTACATCTAAAGCTTACAAACAACAACAAAAAAATCGAGAAAAACATTTTTCTACTTGTTAACTCGTATGAACTTTCAACTAAAAAATATGTAATATGAAATTGCAAAAATTTCATTGTTAGAAGATGGATTTAACAAACTCATTACCCATAGGTTAAGCAATCATTCATTTATGGAAGTGCAAAATATCATATCTAAAAACAAATCGTTTAGAGAAAGTGAACCATAAATCAATGTCTCACCATGTATAGTCTAAAATAATTTGTTTGATTCTCATTGTTGCATCCTTCAAAACCTGTATATTAAATAAAAACATTAGAAGAAGCTATCAAATAAACTAACGATAGCAATTACATACTGTTAATAGTCTAATTATGATTTACTTGGCAGTTATATATTATATAATTATCTTCCCAATTTAATATACATCTTCAGGATATGATCTGGTACATCTCCACAATATGATCTGGTTTTAAAACTGAACACCTAAACTGCCATCGTTTGTTCTAACTGAATATAAGTTGACCCGAAAGCTCAGCTTTTTGTTACAACTTGATCAAATGAAAAAAGAAAAGGCAGAAATCAAGAAAAATAAAACTCTAGTTATTATCTTAGGCTTTCTAAGTAGGTTTCCTATGTTTTGATTATGATAAAAATGTGGCATAGATATCTTAAATTAATGTATATAAGCAGGTGAAACTTACAACACATGAGAATCTTATGTTTGAGAAACTAAAGCACCATCTCATTGTTACAAATAGAAGATTTTATAAACCTGCAACATATGCTAGCATGTAATCCTGAATATGACGGAATAAATCATAATATTATTGCAATTTTTCGACCAAGAAACAATTCAACATCAACTCACCATCTGCAAATGATTAGACTGTTTGTCGTGTTTACCATATTCAAGAACATGTAAAATTTCTATGAAAAATAACTCTATAATTAAACATGAATTTGAACATTCGTACCACATAATACCATATACTTAAATCTTTATTTACAGTAAGTTTAACTAAATATTTGCTTACAATTGTTATAAATAAATCATAACTTAAAAACTACAGTAAAAATATATAACTATTATGGAAATGATATTTTTAACAGTGGAAATTTGATCCGGCATGTTCGTGAGCTCAAATTTTGGATAGATCATTATATATGTGTGGATTGAACATCTACAAATACTCGTTCAATTTGGATCGCCGTAGCTCACGAACGGTAGGGGGTGCAACAGGGGTGCCCCCGATCGCTCCTATATATATATATATATATATATATATATGATAAGATCAGGGAGCCCCCCTGAATTTCAGCCCCCATTTACACCTCAATTTCAGCCATTTATTTATGTTAAAAAAAGTGAATGGAAAGTGAGTGGAAGGTGAGAGAATGAGTGGGAGGAAAGAGGAAGGAAATGTGGTGGAAAAATGGTAGGTTAAAGGGGTGCACATTATTTGGGTGTCATTGAACCTGCCCCTGCATATATATATATTGACATGAGCATGCTTCATCTAAAGAGCACGGAAATGAATTGTTATCTATTTAGCAAGAAAAGCAAATTTAGAATTCAAACGGATGCATGCAACACCACAAACAGTTGAAGTTCAAAGACAAAAAATCCCTTTTAATTATGCAAAAAATCAAAAAGTATTGAAATTTTTGCTTGGCACAAAGAAAAACATAAGAACAGACAAAATTGGTCTACAAACATTGTTACTGAAACAATAATAAGAGAATTTATATGAAAAATATTAGTAAATCACGAATTATGATGCCAAATGCCAAATTTTGATCTTCCTCTAAAAAACAACCATTGTTTTATAACTCCAGTATTGATTGGTTTAAAGTAAGCATATCATGCAAGAACGAAGATATTTTAAATATAGAATTGGTAAATAGTAGTGATACATGGTACATAAAAGCAAAAGGGACGTGGGATCACATTTGCTTGGAATATATAACCTGATATTAAGAAAATCTTGGTTTTATTGCCGCAACAATCATTATTTCTCAACTTTTAAACTTGCATGCATGAGCAGGAGAGACGCTTTGTGCATAATATCAGGGCCGGCTCGACGTAATGGGCTGCCCTAGGCGGAGCGAAGCTGAGTACGAACAAAGGAGAAAAAAATTTGCCCCACGTTCAAGCACAAATGTGAAAGCAGGGAGGAGAAGAAATAGGAAAAAATAATGCTTGGTATCAGGAAGAAGGCATAAAAAGAAAAAAATTCGTAGCTGCAAGTAATTGAACACACAACCACACATAACAAACACAGCTCCATTACCACTGGACCACCATCCACAATTATTTAGTGTTGCTACAAAACATTATATATAAGATAACAAAGGACCACCACCACCTCCTTGCCCCCTTTCCGGGGGGTTGCTCTAGGCGGCCGCCTGCCAGGCCTAGCCCTGGAACCGGCTCTGCATAGTATACAATCCACTAAAAACCATTACAGAACCGTCTAGGAGAGCTGCCCATACATGAATAATGACATGAATGCCAATTTTTTAATGTAAACTAAGAATAATTATCTACAACTACATATACATTAAAACCCAGATCCGACAGTTGAGACGCCATGTTTGCTAAACTGGCTTGAAATCGCTTAATGCTTTATCCACTGGTCCAGTATGACAAACATCCTGCAACCAAGAATTCATATAATGTCAGATCTTATGGCATGATAATTTAAATTAAAACGATTACACAACAATGATATTATTTGTAAAAATGATGGGAAAATGTACTTTTCACGGTTGTGATCTAGATAATCTTGCTGTATAACATCCATTTTAAGTTGCAAACTTTGCACAGAGAAGTATCCAGTGGAATATGAAGATACTAATGTGCTGCCCTTAGATTATCCAAATCAAGCCTTTATTTGTTTTGTAATGAATCCAAATCTGCCATAACGTATGTGATTATTGGTATTGCAGAAGATTATGAATTCATAGGGAACTATGAAACGATATAATAAAAATCGTCCATTGAGGTGGTATTTAAATAATTAGTCTGAAGTTTAGTTTCTAACATACATGCTTCTCGTAGTCGTAGCTATGAAGATAAGTTGAAGAGTAGTAAAATTAACATGATACAGTTCAATGTTAATGGAAAATATATTTATTTCAAACTAAACACTTAGTCAATGGAAAACACATATTTATTTCAAATTAAACATTTAGTCATGGCCCATAATTATCACAGTTAAAATTTTACTGAAGTTTGAAAAGTAGATATTACGGCTAGGATCCATTGAATTCAAATTAATCCATTTCATTATTGAATAAAGGAAAGTCAGCAATATAGATACTGTTAAGAAGTCCAAAAGCTGGTGAGCATTTAAAGTTCAGCTCCGTTAAATATGTAGAGAACTCCATTACTTGTAATATTGCAGGAAAACAAATCACTACTTTTATTTTATATATTGTGTGAATGAGAATAAAGTGTCAAAAAGTCAATAAATGTACACCCATAACACATCAAGTAATCAGCCGCACACAACTAACCATGTAGCTATTATAGTGACAGTTCACATACAGTTCCAACACTCTTGCATGCATATGAAGTGAGCAGAAAAAACGATACTTGTTTTAGTAGTTAGCTTAATATTTTTTCTGACAACAGCAAATGATAAAAATCCAACATGAATGGGGTGATATAGAAATGAAGATATAAATCTCGGAAGACGATACTACAATTTCGAGAGGTTAAGGGTTTTATATCAACATCGTAGTTGGATGACCATTGATGTAAGGGGGAAAAAAATCACATTTAATACCATTAAGCATGGTTCATCCTTTTCAAGTGACTTAGAGAATGTTTACATCGTTGAAAATCACCAACTAATTGATTTTAAATTATAATACATTTGAATTTTTTAACAGTGAAAATGAATTATCAAACACCAAAAAGCTAACATAAATATTCAGCATGCATTATTTTATTAATTTTGAACTTGAAATCATAATAACAAAATACTTGGTGAAAGAGGCCATAACGATCACACCAACTATATAATGATAGATTGTTCAAGCTAAAATCTTAAAAAGGAGGAATTGTAAATAGGAGTGATAAATTTTTTTTTAAAAACAAATCTCATATGTTGACTTCGCGCTAGTTTTAATCTTACTGTTATCATCATCTACCTAGGAGGGAAAAGGAATCATGGCCATCGTGTATTCAATGTTCACCTTAGAATGTGCCAGTCTATGGCATTGGTAACACTTTGTCGTCAATCATTTAAAATCTGTTTCGAATGTATAGGTCATGGCCTAGAAATAAATAGGTAGACGATGTCTGTTTGAAAACAGCCAAGAAAAGGGAAAACACAATACCAACCATCTAGGATAAAACTGATCGATAATATGGTGACAAAAAAAGATGATGAAATTTTCTTTGTGAAACTGGATATTTTAATTAAAACTCATCATTTACGAACTGACCTTTTTTCTGTCATTGATTCATAACATAATTAAAACTTTACTTATATATACTCTGCATTTCATTTACTTATACATGTAAAAAATGATAATTATTAGGTTGACTCCCTGCAAAACAGAAAAAGTGTAGAAAACAGGAAAATAAATATTAAAACAAATTGAAATGAGAAAATCAAAAGAAGAATCAATTGTGTATCCTTATAATTTATTGAGAATATATACATACACACACAGATATATATATATATATATATATATATATATACGTGTGTGTATATATGTGTGTGTGTGTGTGTATATATATATATAAGAATCAATTGCGTATCATTATAATTTATTGAGAATATATACATACACACACACAGATATATATGTGTGTGTGTGTGTGTGTGTGCGTGCGTGTGCGTGTGTTTGTATGTAATTTTCCATATATGTACTAATTGAGAAGGACTTGAAAATATGATAACATAACAGTGTAAATTTCTAGTAATGTTTCAATAATTTATTGATATAAGCATATATTTGTTACACTGTATTATTAAATAATAAGCAAACCAAATTGTGTGAAGCTTTGCCCCTGATTATTTTGCAAAGCCTGTGAATATAAAATGAATGTAGCAATGCGTAAAAATAAACAGGATGCTTAAAAGTTAAATTGCAAATGGATACTGAGATGGCTAAAAAATCGAAGCCATAGTTAAACGAAGTAAATATATATCAAAAATACAGAGTAAACTCAAAAGACGACAATTAACCATGCATATAGAAAAAAAGATGACAAACAACCTTCTTAACAATCTGAAGAGCAGTATTATTCTTTATTTCAGTCAACCAAATTCTCATGTTAAGTAGAGATCAAATGATTGAACCCCATATCGCTAAAGAGAATTGAATTTTAGGAAAATAATAGTCTATTTGGATTTCAAAAGGACAAAAACAAACATCAAACCGATTTTATTATATCATTAAAAATAAATATAAGCTGATCAAATGGGAACTACGTTTTTGAAAGGGTTATTTAAGCAACTAAGTGAAGAAATATAAAGAACTACATAGGAAAAATAATCCAACTACAACTATCTATTAGATAACATATGAATTTAGTGCAACAGCTCGTATATGAACAAAAACTTCGGTAAACCACGGTTGGAAAAAAGACATTATCTTCAAGACATTAAAAGCTTGGAAGTTGAGCACATTTAAGCTTACATAAATCAGATTTCCAAAATAAAACGGTTCAAAAAAGGAGTACAGTGAAATAGAAATCATACATCTCCTGTCTTGTATGTCACAGAGAAAAATGAATCACCTTAGAAGCAAAAAACACACATTGCTCGTATATGAACAAAAACTTCGGTAAACCACGGTTGGAAAAAAGACATTATCGTCAAGACATTAAAAGCTTGGAAGTTGAGCACATTTAAGTTTACATAAATCAGATTTCCAAAATAAAATGGTTCAAAAAAGGAGTACAGTGAAATAGAAACCATACATCTCCTGTCTTGTATGTCAAAGAGAAAAATGAATCACCTTGGAAGCAGAAAATTTTCCATATATACATCTTATCACTGGATTACAGAAAAAATATGTTAATTTCACAGAGAATTCTAGGGAACAATATAAAGAATAGAAAGAACGATAGAAATCAACAAAACATAACTGAACCCATTCACAGGAAGACAGATAGGAATGAAATAACAACAGATACACCAGAGCAAAACAACCCGCAAGAAGCACGATGTTGAAATAACCGCAGCAGGAGAGACTAATGTCACAGTTACAGAAGGAAGTAAAAATACCTATCGCGGTAGAAGAAGAGGGATGATGGATCCCAAACTGTCGATGTTGCATCGTAGTTTACCATCTCCGATGGGCAGAGAAGAGGAAGACCCTGCGACGATGGGAGGGGAAACTAAACGGCGCACCGGAAAGGGATGGCTCCAGATCTGCCAGAAAGCTGGATTCTTGGAGTTGTAAACGACAGCAGCTGGGAAGATAACGATTATAGTGTACAGAAGATAAAAGCAGGGATTGTGAATATGTAGGGTTTGGATGCTTGGATGCAAAGGGCAAGAGGAATAATCAACGTATGAGAAGAAGTAAATGCTCCAAACCTTCACTTTAATTTACCCCTAATGCCCTGACGCTTCATTTTTTAAGGTACACGTGGCGCATTTTCAATGAAAGTTGGGAGAATGCCTCTCAGCTAAGGAAAAACAACTCGGCTTTAATAGTATAGTATAGATTACTCCACAAACATTTGTTATTAAATACTACATTAATCATTCAGCCTTCGACTATCGGAGCAATGTGAAATCAAATATTTTATAATAGAATAGTGTTTTCTTCCATACTTGATATTAGTATATATAATAGGTGGACCGCCTTTTTTGCAAATGCTATAAAAGATAGCCTTAAACAATTTCCTGTTTTATTTTTCTTAAAATACATTGATGCCTAGGTTGCTTTTTCTTCATTGACTTATTATATTTAGAGAAACATTTTAATATGCATATATGTAAAAATTTACAATTACAATTAAATATTTGTTTAGAAAAAAGAAAGTTGGACAATAAATGTATGTGTCAGTTAAGTTGTAAATGTCATTTAATACGACACTTAATTTAATTAAAGAGAAAGAGACGAATGGTTTCTATCTCTATATGAATTATCTTCTTCCTCTATTTATTACATACTCTAATAGGAAAAAATTTGAAAATTTTTCCTTCTTTATTTATTTTTACATGTATATTTACATTAAAGTTATTCGTTTTTAGCTTTGATTAAAATAAATTTTTAGTCGTTATTATTTAAAATAAACCATTTTAAATATTAGAAATTCATTAAAATTTCTAAAATAAAATTTTTAAATTGGCTCCAAAATTCTGGGTTGTTACAGGAGACTTGTTAAGTTGAATGGTTTCCTAAGTGTCTATCTGATGTTGGTTTCGACCTTCGGGATTGGTACTTAGGGAATTGTTCTTCTACTAGTTTACAATCAGAGACTGATAGTTGTAGAAGAATAGTGATATGTAAATAAGATATGGAAATGTTTTCCAGTGTTAACGTATATTTTCTAAACATAGAAAATAAGGAAATATATATATATATATATAATTGATGATTGATTGATAGAATTTCCATCTGGAAATAATATCGTTGTTTGCACACCTGTTTTTTTTATGGTTAAATCATAGACTATTGAAGTTTTGACCATTTTTAACGTTGTTAATATGGAGAGACCGGTTGGATTATTATCCAAAGAACCACTCTGTATTGGCATAAGCTTTGCGAATCATATGTGCCAAAGATAATTGAAGACAGAGTAAAGTGCAAAGGCTATTGTATAAATCTTAGATAACAGTGCCTAAGATGGATGTACTGAATAGTGCCTTCGGTTCATCCTGTTCCTGGATGACTTGTATGGATGAATGTCTGACAGAGTACTTCCAAAAAGGTCATGTACATTGATTTCTTCAACCGTACCAAGAGCGGAAGCAGAGAAGGAAACTTCTTTAGCTAACACATAATGTACTGTTGTAGACGTCAATTAGTGATTTTCGATGGATCGGACAATGTGGCATTCGAAGAGAATCTAATGTGATGATAAACCGTAACCTCAAGCCTCATCAACCAGGAAATGACAAAAATCGGGCAGGCAACATGGCTATGTAGGTCGTACCTATTAGGGTGTATAATCACCTGATCTAGAGTTTCATTTACTTCTAAAAATCTATTGTTGATGCTGTCCCATTCGGGAAACGGTTGATGATCCCAACCGTTGGTGATATACATTCGATACACTCAAGCGAAACGAGTGGTCGGTCATGTGTGGCCGGGTTACAAGATGTTCTTGTTGAACCCAGTGTATTCCTTTCTAGAGGTACACTAGCGAAAGGTGGTTCCATACCTTGTCATAGTTGGAAATCCATTACCCAATACGTGCTTGCGGCTTTGATTGTATACTATATATGTAGAACGTGAGACGAAAGCGTTTCTGCTAGATGATTATTGTATTGTGGTTGATAGACATTATTGTAATATCAAAAGGTTTTTGATATAAAGATATTTTGGATTCTCATAAGGGAAAAACCCGTTCCGTAATACGGCGTGGTCTTATGAGATGTCGTTTACTTGTTCAAACTGTTTAAACTGTTTTACTCATACCAGTCCCATTACTGACCCGGAGTTTATTTTGTTTTGTTCCCCCTAAACTCTTGGGTGCCCAATTTTGTACGGGCAGTCAAGTAGTCGGGATTTACAGATACTTGAAGAGCTGGAGCAGGAGGCTTCAGGATCATATAGCTATAGTTTATTTCCGCTGTGTTGTAAGTGCTGTACTTTGATAATGATGTATATTCAAGTACAGATATGTATTTCAAGTTATGTTATATATAATATATGTTATTCGTTCCGTTGTGAGGTTCGTGTTACTCTGATGTTCTGTTCTTCTTCTTCTTCTATTCTAAGTTTCTATCTTATCTATTCTCACCCTCTAATTTCTTTCATTAACTACCGTTATTTTCGATCCTTGGATGTTCGATATGTGTTGTATATCGGATAACCAAGATCGCAAATTTCCGGGTTGTTATAGTTGGTATCGGAGCGTAAGGTTAAGTATTACCTTGGCTCTGTGGCGTGAGTCGGTAGAGATAGGGTTAGTAATACACTTGATTGAGTTTGAGTGTATATATACGAGTGCGTATTTGTAATTTGATATAAAATGGTTTTATATTGTGGAGATTCATTGGTTGAGTAGTTTATGAATTCTGTTCGATCAGTTTGATCCACTGTATCGGTAGGGGTTTATAAACACTTGAATGCGATGGACCGACACAGTATGGATATGTGATATATAATTATATATAGGATGTGTTGGTTGTGAGTATAATCAGATAAGATTATAAAATGTGAAATGGTTATATATAACCAATCAGCATTCATATAAGTGAAATGTATGGAATCGAAATGAATTAAATCTGAATTTAAATCAGAATTTATTGGAATTAAAATCCAAGAAATGGGAAAAGTGTTTATAAATGAATTTGGATTAAGTATAAGAGAATTTTAAAATCCTGGGAGATTTTAAATTATTTTACAAGACTGTAAATGGTATTTTGAAATGTATTTCAAAATGGAAGTGTTAGGAATGGTTTTGAAAGAGATATAGTATTGAACTCACTTTAGTAGCTGGGAAATAACTCTGATGATGCTGGCCCCATCATCAGTTTTCATTTTCGAGTTGTAAGTGACGGATTACTACCAAAGAGATTGTTTTTGAAATTGTTTAGAAAAGCAAGTGGTTTGAAATCCAAAAAGGGATATTTGGTTTTTGAAAAGTGAAGCTGTTTAAAATTCCCAGGAAAAGACTGTTGAATTAAAACCAATTTGAATTGAAAGTTGGAAAAGCAATTGGAATTAAATTGAAATCAATTATGTGAAAATTGAATTGGATTAGAATATAAAGGATATCGAGTAAGTTGAAGTGTTGAGTAAGAATTTCGAATTGAGGTTGGAATTTGAGTTTTGAATTGAATTCGGTAAAAGCGAATGGTTGGACTTGTGGATAAAAACAGATTGGAAATTGGTTGAGATGACATTGGTATAGGTTGAATTGATAACAGGTGAAGTGATAAAGTTGATATGCCCGACAAAAAGGTACAAGTCTATATTTGATATAGGCACGAGATTTATGAGCCGAATTGGCAAGCCGCTTGGCTGTTTGATTTTCTTTTGGGTTGGAGAAGGCCTAGAGAGGCGAGTTGGGATTTTACCGATTGGGCTATACAAAGGAGGTTATGGAGAAATTTTCCGAAAATTTAAAGTGTTAGAAAATTTTCAGAATTTTTGAAAATTTTAGTTAGTCGGGAGGAATTAATATTTTAGTCAATATTAATTGATTCGGAGAAACAAGAGATAAGGGGTAACAGATAAACTTCCACCAAATAGATAGGGTCGTCCTCTACCTTAGCAATTTCGAGGACGAAATTATTTTAAAGGGGAAAGATTGTAATGACCCACATTTTTAGCTGTCGAATAATTAATTAATTTAATTTTTTAAATAAGGATTTAGAGATTTAAATAGTGGTTTAATTAAATTATAGTAGTTATTTAATTAATATAATAATTAAGTAATACATTTAATTCAGTAATAATCGAAAATAGTGAAATTCACAGTATAGTGTAATTTGGGTTATTTAAAATATATATTCCAGTTTAGAGTTGAATTATATTTGCTAATATATTTAAACGACGATAGTTTGGATGTGGAATTATAATATAATTAAAATCGAGCTCGAAATGGCGCTGCAGTTCCTAAATTGGTGATTCGAACTTCAACTGAATGTACATGGTCTGTTTTTAATCGGATTTCTGTGAAACAAGAAACGTGTGGAGCTGGTGGAGTATATTTTTTTAATGAAAGAGAAAAATTGGGATTTCGTCAGGTAGATTTTGATTTACGTCCAAATCAAATTTCAAAAAAGTCGCTGTGGAATTCCTTTATAATTTGCAATGCTTTATTTACGTTATAAACAGATTTTTAATATATATTTGAATATCGAGATAATCTGGGATTCTGGGATATCAAGTAAAAACTCTGATATGATTATTGTGGAGCTGAATGATATCGTATACGAATATACACGATAATATTAATTTATTTATATTTAATTTAATTATATTTAAAAATATTTATATATTTAAATGGGTCACTCAGAGCTTTAAAAATAACTAGTTTTGCAAACGACCTTGGTTTTCGACGAAACTAATTTTGTTAGATCCGCAATATTAAACTATTGTTAGATTCCAAGTTCGGTGATTTTTAGAGTCACTGTGTGGCCGTACGGATTTTTAGAGTGAAAAACAGTCGATATTCTAACAGATAAAAATATGATGTGTGAGCATGCGAAGTCGGAATTCGACGAAACCAGTTTCGTTGGGACCACAATGTCGAACTCTAGCTGCATGTCCAGTCTCGTGATTTTTGGGTATCGTGTGTGATCACACGAGTTTTTAAAAGACAAAAATGAATATAAAATGATAAAAATAAACTAAAATATCTAAAATCTAATCCCCTATAAATATACCACTACCAAACCCTTAAACCTAATTTCTTCATTCCTTAGTCAACACAATTTTCCGTCGTTGTTTCTTTTTTACAGCAAATGAAATGGGCGATTTAAAAATCAAAACAAAGTGTATAAAATCCCTAAAATCATTTTATAAATATCATTGAATTCCTCTTTGGTTTCTCTACAACCTCATATCGGTTTCAAGGGGCGCGATTGGGTTTTTTTTCACGCTAATTTTTCTAGCGTGGTGCAGTGGGTTCTAGGGTTCAGTCTTTTGAGGATTTAAGAGGTTTATACTTGAATTTGAAATCGTTTTGGAGGTCGACAAATCGAATGGGTTCTATACGATGAATTTTGGGGTATTTCGAGGTCAAAAGAATCGCACCTTTTATGGTGCAGTGAGTTCAAAACTGAGAACCGCGATGGAGATGGGAATCTCGAGTTGATCGTGTTGGATGTGAGGAGGAGATTTCGAAGGTGAAGAGAACGGTGATGTTCTGATGGTTTATCGTGAAGAGGAGCGAGTGCAGTAGAAGGAAGAAGAATCGGAAATGGCCAGTGGTATTTCCTATAATTCGCGATTTGTGTTTGGGGAAGGAAAGCTAACGGAACAGGTGGGATTTTGTTGATGGGCCGGGAAGGGATTTAAAAGGGTTAAAGCCCAATGTAAAATGAAAGGGTTTAAGTAACTGTTAGTTTGATGATGAAACAAGGAAGAAAGGGGCGTAGCAGTAAATGTGATTAAAGAATGGAAGAACAGGGGTGAGTTTGGGCGAAGGAACTGAGTGCATTGATGTTGGGCTGACCCCTTTAAGGCCAGAGAAGGGAATGACCTTAAAATATTTCTTGCGCTTGAAAAAGGAGGAGGGTGCAAGTGTTTGTCGTGGTGAAAAGGAGTATAAGCCGTGGAATCAAAATACCGGAGGAGCTCCAGCGGGATTTATTTGAGGAGAAAGGCAGCGCACTGTTCATCTGGGTTGGGGTGAGATATGTTGGGCCGGCTTTGTTTTTAGATGAAGCCCATTCATTTAAAATTTAATCGAAATTGTTTTAAATTCAACTATTGTATGTTAACTTGTAAATATCGTAACCTTGTCATACGAGAACGAAATCCTGCGAAACCAGATCCGATAGTATCATATGAACAAGGACAACATTCTGGAACTGATCTGCAGTGAATTGGAGCTGGATACAATTTATAGCAAAATAAATTGTTTGATCAGAATCAACTAACGCAAATCGATATATAACGGTTAACGCGTAATGTGAGTAAAACTAACCAACTTTGAACAGTTATATTTTTATTACGTATTTTTAGAACTGTTAATCATCTGTTGATTGTTGTGTGTTGACTGTTTAATTGAAATGCTAGTCAGTTAGTTGAATTTCTATATTGATTCTGTTTATCAGAATATATCATATGGAATTGAAAGTGATGTTTATTTTATTGTGTAACATCTGTGGATGCAGGGAAATAGATTGGAGGAATCCGACTGGATTCCTCAACAGATATTTTATTATTTTCATATATTGTGATATATGACGTGGTTTATAATATGTTGTTGATTATATGTGTATGGACGATATTTGACATCATGACTTGATATGTTAAAACACCACAACATACCGGAATGTGAAAAAGGGGAATTTTCAAATGGTATTTGAAAATAAAATATTTATAAAATCAAAAGGGTTTTATAAATGAAATGTTTATAAATGAGATATTTATAAATGAAATATTTATAAATAGAAATCTTTATAGGTGAAATTATATAGAAAGGGAAATATTTATAAGTGAAATATTTATAAAGAAAAGGGAATATTTATAAAATCATAAGATTTTATACATGAGATATTTATTGGTTAAATAAATAGGAGATGTTAAATGAGATACTTATTTGTTAAGTAAATAAGTTGTAAAAGAGATATTGACTTAGGAAACAGAATAATTTGTTAAAAGGGTTATTTATTTGTTAAATAAATAGAATAAGAAAAGGAGATATTCATTTGTTAAAGATATTAATAAAGGAAATACTTAGGATAAACAAATATGGTTAATAGAGGGAATATTTGCAAATAGAATTTTAAAAGGAAATATTTGTAAACCATTTACAAATAGGATTAAAAAGGAAATATTTGTAAAGGCATTTAGAAATAAATAGATTATAAAGGAAATATTTATCTTGGATAAATAAATAAATAAATAAATAAATATATAAGTCAGGACTTATATATGGAGAAAACAGATAAAAGGAGCAGATTGATTTACAAATGATATTTATAAATTAAGTTAAATATTTACCATTTGGATAAATAGAATATATAAGTCATGACTTGTATAAAGAAGTAATAATTGATTTCAACATCGATGTTTGAAACTAAATAAGGACAAAGAGTAAATCAGTTAGGGTTAACCAGTTAGAGTAAAACCATTAGGGTTAATCAGTTAGAGTTAATCGATAGAGTTAAATCGAACTAGACTTATTGAATAGAGTTAAATCAAACTATAGTTATTCAAATGGAGTTAATCAAATTTAGTTTATTCGAATAGAGTTGAAGTGAGATAATCGAATCAGAAATATTCAAAGTGAGATAATCGAATAGTAGATATTCGAAGTAAGATAATCGAATAGTAGATATTCGAAGTGAGATAATCGAATAGTAAGTATTCGAAAGTTAGCAAATCGAATATAAGTTATTCGAACAAGAGTTAATCTAGTAAGAGTTATTAATTTGGAGTTATTCAAATAAGAGTTATAGATTAGAGTTAACCGAATAAGAGTAAATAAGTTAGTTGTTGTTATATTATTCGAGTTCGGAAATAAAAGTCATGTTAAAGATTATATATTTCGAATGCAGGAGATTATAACACCATTGTTATAATCACGTAAACTTGTAAAAGAAGGGGGTTCGTAAATAGAATCTGAGGCTTCGTAAGGAAGTGTTAAAGGGTTAAAAGATGAACTTACCCTATTTCGAGATTTGAAATATTGTTCAGTTAAGGTCTGAGAGGTAGTTATACCCCAACTTTATTGACTTCATTTTAAATTTAGAAATGGTTAAGGTTCGAGAGTGAAAGTGGTTAAGTCATTTTAGTAAATAAGTATAGTGGTTTGAGTTGTCGTCGCGATGTTGATTTAAACATCTGTTTAAATCCAAGTAAAGAAGATTTGGAAATGTTTTCCAAATAGAATCAAAAACGTTATCAAACATTGAAATTTGAAATTTGAATTAGAAAAGGAAGTGTTCATGTATAAAAAGTTAAGAAATGGAGTTAAGCTAAATCAGAGTTTGACTGGAGACTTGTTAAGTTGAATGGCTTCCTAAGTGTCTATCTGATGTTAGTTTCGACCTTCGGGATTAGTACTTAGGGAATTGTTCCTCTACTAGTTTACAATCAGAGACTGATAGTTGTAGAAGAATTGTGATACGTAAATAAGTTATGGAAATGTTTTCCAGTGTTGACGTATATTTTCTAAACATAGAAAATAAGGAAATATATATATGATTGATGATTGATTGATAGGATTTCCATCTGGAAATAATATCGTTGTTTGCACAACTGTTTTTCTTTGATGGTTAAAGCATAGACTGTCGAAGTTTTGACCATTTTTAACGTTGTTAATATGGAGAGACCGGTTGGACTATTATCCAAAGAACCTGAAACACCCCACCTCCGTTAGAGTCACTCTCAAAGGGAATGCCCTAATTTTGGTGGAGGTTTATAAGCATAAGTCACAGATATACAAGACAGATATAAGAACACATATTTGTAAACAGCGGAAAAACAAGAACTTTTATTTCATAAAAGCAAATACGTGTTACAACAACATCCCCATAATTGTCTTACATCCTTTCCAAAAACATAACATAATACTTTCATAATCTGTCTTGATTACATTATTTAAAGAAGCATAAATAAAACATAGATAAACTGCAAAAGCCCCATAGTGGTTGTCCAAAGCCATAGTTCAAAACGAAAAGGTCCAAGTAATACATTTCTCTTCTTCAAGCTGGATGTTAAGACTGGTCAAGCTGCAGTGTTCCCTCCCTGTGGACCTGGGGGGGGGGGGGGAACGGAAGAAAAGAAGACGAAAGAAAAGTAGAGTCAGACATAAAGCCTGAGTAAGTCTAGTACTATTCTGTCTATGAATAAAGAACTGGGTATGATAAGTATAAACAAGAAGTGGGAAAGCACTATAAACTTGGTTAAGTTGTCTAGGGTCGAATATACTATCGTACCCCATGGTAATCTCTGAACCCATATAAACTAGTTCCCAACTGGCACCCCATAACCAGGGTGATGTGATCCATTCTATGATGATCGACTCCTACTCGCATAGTTACATGTGTCTTACGGCCCCCGATGTTGTAGTTACCTATGCTAGTCCCACCATGGGGTGTATCAAGTCCCATGGTGGCGGCCCGACACAATCCTAGAATGCACAGGTATGCTACTGGTGTCCAGTGCCTTATTTTTCTGCGCCGGAGTGTGTGCACGCCCGCACCCCGTTAGAACCTACACTGCTACACCACCGCCGTCGATTTGACCTCTTACAATCAGCCCAGTAATCGTGCCCCACCCTGCCTAGTTTCAGGGTATCATGATACACCTTTTAGGGTTACTGCTGAAAAGGGTCCCCCGTTACTAGGTTTTCTATCTCTAGCCAACATGCTAAGTTGGTTAAGTGTTTTCTAACCTAACCCCCACCAGTTCGTTTAGTTTAGCATGTTCCATTTTGATTAAGTCTTTAGTTCACTTAATCCTAACAATCCTGACTCAGCCTTAATTGTCTTATTAAAGCCTTGACCTCTCACATTAGACAGGTGTTGTTGTGGCTGCCTGTTGCCGGTTGGTTCCGGGCAGTCTTACGCCACAACTCAGTCTAACCTTGGGTCCTTATTGGGCTCCATGTTTAACCTCCCACATTGGATAGGTATTGTTGTGACCACTGGACAGCCGGGCGGTTCCGGGCAGGTTTACATCACAACTCAATCCAACCTCGGGTTAAACACATCGTATGTTCTACATTCACATATTTTGTCTCTCTTCTTTATTTTCTTATATGTAAATATTTGCGGCCCATTATTAAGTTAATGGTGTAAAGGTTACACCAATCATGGGCCCAACCCATACTTGAATTTGGGCCCTTCTACTTTATGTTTTCATTTATTAATTAAGTTAACCCAACGTTATTTCCCCCGTTTTACACGTCCGTTTATTATATATATGTTGGGCTTAGCCCTTTTTTTAAGCCCAACTTAGCCATGCGAAAAGGGGAGGCTTAAAGCGAGATTACATACACAAAGAAAAGGGGGAATGTGAACGCATGAACTTGCAATGTGACGTTGGAACTACAAAATAGAAACTGGTGTACTTGCATAGTGGTGACATATACTTTGGTCATAAAGCATAAGTGACATGAATCAAACCATGTAAACTTGTAGTTAAGTTAAGAATACCACTACCGACACATAGGCTTAACTACAACATAAACCTATATTTTATTTAGGCATAATATCAAACATAAGCAATTCATGTTTATAAGATTACTACATGTTTACAAAGGTGTTTACTTTTGTTACTAACACAAAAGTATAGTTCAAACTAATCATGATTTTAAATCTATTCACATAGCATAAATATTTCTAATATGAAATCATGATTTTTACTTTAGTCATGCAACTTGCAAAAAGGGATTTTTGAATCTAACCTAGCTATGTACCACATATGTCATCATATAATTTTTGTTAACAATATGGATTTCAATTATGCAAAATATCAATCATAGCCTAGTCATATTCATAAGTTTGCAAATAGGTTTTCTAGTACAAAAGCATGGCTTAATACATAGATCATGATGCCAAAATTTCAACATAGTTTCATATGAACTATAATAACCCAAATTTGTTCCAATTACGTACAAAATGATTTTTGTACAAAATATACATTATGATGGCATAGTAGCAAAACCCCAAACTTGCATGAATTTCAATTAATCAACTACATACATGTAGCTTCAACATGGATTACATAATTTGCGAATATTCCAAACGTATACTTGCATAAAACTACCGCAAACATGTAGTTTTTCATAATGAATAACATAATTCGAGAATATCCAAACGTATACAATATTCCAAATCGATAAGAATCATAGTAACGCACAAATATGAATTACTTTATCGCCACAAATCAAATATACAAACCAACACAATTATTTGTTCATACCAAAATAATACTCTACTTACAATTGTGTGGCGAATTCTCAAATTTAGGGATTTGAAGATGCGATTCCTTGTTGATTTGATTTGATTGAGTTGCTTTATGCCTTAGAATTTTCCTCCTAATCCTCTCTCCAATTGGTGGCTACTCTTAGTCGTTCCTCAGCAACATGGCGGCTTTGTTCTTATTTTTGAATGAATAGATTAGGGTTGAGTCTAGGGTCATTTTTATAGGGGTTATGAACCGATTAGGACCATTGATGTTGCTTGGATTGATCGTAGCCATTCATCGTAAGGAGAGACCAATTAGAGCCTGCCACCTAGCCCTAATGACAAAGCAGACTGCAGAAAATCGACCAACATAGAATAGGCCAGCCAGGTTGGGCTGGGTTCGACCTGGCTCTGGACCAGGTCGACATGCCTGTCGACAGCCCTGTCGACCTGGCTAGACCAGGTCGACAGCCCAGTCGACCTGGGTGCGTTAGGCGGGTGTTCTTCCGCCCTGGCCCATTGGGCCCCATTTTGGAATTTAAACTTGATTTCCTGAGCTATTTTATTCTGTTTGAATTTTAATCTTAATTTAAAAACTTCCGAAGGCCATATCTTCTTCATACGGACTCCGTTTTTCGAAAACTCGGACTCTATTTCGCGTATTTTTCCGAGACGAACGCAATGGCGTATCCCGTTTCCCTTAGTTCTTTGATTTGAAATTAATTATACTTTAAATTTGTGAATTTCACAGTTATAGAATTCGCGGGGTGTTACATTCTCCCCCACTTAAAAGGATTTCGTCCCCGAAATCTTCAAGTTATGAGGAATGTATATCCTAACATCCAATCATCCATCTACTCACTCATCAAACACGAGCATCCATTGTCCTTAAAAGACTTCTATTGCTTCATGATTATATGCGAAGTGTGTGTGTACATGTACTTATCTAATGCAAAATCAGGCGGTCTACTGATTCAGTTGACCTCCTTAATGCGAATTATGTAAGTGCCATGAATCCATTATGTATGCAAATTTTCCTATTCTTGATTCTACATGAGTGCACAATCATTCAATACAAATGCAGCATCCACATGACAACACATTAAAGTTCAACCACATACGAATGCAAACATATATGCATATGCAATATGAAGTGACTGAGCCGATCTAAAACCTAGATTGTGTGTGTACATGCAACCACGAGCAACCACTAGCAATCACTTGCAACCACTTGCAACCATCATCCATAACATGTTTCAATTACATGTTTCCATCCAAAGGGTTTCTACCTACAAGATAAGGTCGAGGCAATATACCTAAAAAGATAGATAAAAGCGCAACTTAAGAAAAATGAAAGATCAAGGATGTACCCTCGAATAGAAAAGGGTAGGCAGTGCGTATTCTAGCTTCAGTTTCCCAAGTCTCGTCTCCCTCGGCGTCGCTCCATTGAACTATGACGAGCTTGACTTCGCGGTTGCGTAGCTTCTTCACTTCCGTTCCTAATATGCGTGTTGGAACTTTTCTTATGGTTGCTTCGCGTTCCACTTCGGCCTCTTCGAGGATATTTGGCTCTACCACTTCAACAGACTCATGTAGACATTTTCGGAGATGTGAAACGTGAAAAACGTTGTGAACTCCGGCCAATTTCTCGGGTAGCTCTAATCTATAGGCCATTTTCCCAATTTTCTCTATGATAGGGAATGGCCCTACGAACCTTGGTGCTAGTTTTCCTGTGGTTCCAAAACGAACAACGTTTCTTAGTGGTGATACCTTGAGAAAAACTCTGTCTCCAACCTCAAATTCAAGGTCGGTTCTTCTCTTGTCGGCGTAGGACTTTTGTCTGTCTTGGGCCGTCTTCATCCTTCTTCGTATTAATTCTACTTTCTCTGAAGTCTCTCGGATCATATCTGGTCCAAGTATGAGCTTGTCCGTAGTCT
Source organism: Allium sativum (assembly GCA_030737875.1). Classification (NCBI taxonomy): domain Eukaryota; kingdom Viridiplantae; phylum Streptophyta; class Magnoliopsida; order Asparagales; family Amaryllidaceae; genus Allium; species Allium sativum. The sequence continues at coordinate 91,040,279 of CM060916.1, read as the reverse complement.
CCCACCAACAAGTGGGCGATCGGCACGGTCTTCCATATAAAGCTTCGAAGGGCGCCATTCCGATGGTTGCTTGATAGCTGTTGTTGTAGGAAAATTCCACCAAAGGAAGGTGGTCTTCCCATGTCCCTCCGAAGTCAAGGACGCATAGCCTTAAGAGGTCTTCCAAAACTCTGTTCATTCTCTCTGTTTGGCCGTCGGTTTGGGGATGATAGGCCGTGCTCAAGCATAAGTGCGTTCCTACTGCTTCTTGCAGACTCCGCCAAAACTCGCTGGTGAAGATGGGGTCTCGGTCACTAACAATGCTAGATGGTATTCCATGGAGTCGAACGATTTCCTTGAGGTAAAGTGATGCTAGGGATGAGGCAGTTCTTTTACTTTTGACAGGTAAAAAGTGGGCGCTTTTAGTAAGCCTATCCACTATTACCCAAATGCTAGTGTTGCCTCTCCTAGACCTAGGCAGCCCATCGATGAAGTCCATTGAGATGCTATCCCACTTCCACTGCGGGACCTCTAGAGGATGTAGCAGTCCGCCAGGCTTTTTCTGTTCCGCCTTAACCTGTTGGCACACCATGCACTTAGAAACGAATTCTGCCACGTCCTTTTTCATGCCGTTCCAGAAGAAAGTCCTTTTTATGTCTTTGTACATTTTATCTCCGCCTGGGTGTATCGTCATCTTGGAGTGATATGCTTCCTCGAGAACCTTCTTTACTAAATCTTTTGTCTGTGGGACGCATAGTCTTCCGTCTCGCCTTAGCAAACCCTTATCGTCGATGGAGTATCTGTTGAGGTGACTTGAAGTCTCACCCCTAATTAGCCTATCAATTGTTTCCACAAGCTGAGGGTCTTCGCGTTGTGCTGTCCCTACTGAATCCATTAAAGTTGGGCGCACTTCGAGAGATGCTAGCAAGCCTGGTACGAAATCGGAGGAAGGCCTAAAGTCGAAGCTGGCTATAAACTCTAGGCTTTGTCTTTCAACAAACAACGGGCTTAGGGTCAATTTCTTTCGGCTCAACGCGTCTGCTACTACGTTGCCTTTGCCCGGAGTGTAGGAGATTTCGAAATCGTACGAGGCAAGAAACTCCATCCATCTTTGTTGCCTCAAGTTAAGATCCTTCTGCGAGAAAAGATATTTCAACGATTTATGGTCAGTGTAAAGTTCGAACTTCTCACCTAGGAGATAGTGTCGCCAAGACTTGAGTGCAAAGACGATGGCGGCTAACTCAAGATCGTGGGTTGGGTAGTTCTTTTCGTGTACTTTCAACTGCCTCCCGCCATAAGCTACTACCCTTCCTTCTTGCATTAAGACGGCGCCTAGCCCTGTCCCACATGCATCCGTATAAACAGTGAACATCTTGCTCCCATCTGGCAGCGTCAAAACTGGGGCTGTTGTAAGAGCCCTTTTCAGTCGTTGGAAAGCAAACTCGCAATCCAAATCCCAATTGAACACTAGATTCTTCTTAGTCAATTTCATGAGCGGAGCTGAGATTTTCGCAAAATCCCTTATAAATTTTCGATAGAAACCTGCTAGTCCTAGAAAGCTTCGGACCTCAGTTGCATTCCTTGGTGTCTTCCAATCCTGCACCGCCACTACCTTAGCAGGGTCCACTGCAAACCCTTGTTTGGATACTATGTGCCCAAGGAACCTCACCTCTTCTCTCCAAAAGTGGCATTTGGAGAATTTGGCTTTTAGTTGATGGACTCGCAAAGTTTCCATGATTGCCCTTAAGTGCTGAGCATGTTCCTCTTCACTCTTTGAGAAGATAAGGATATCATCTACGAAGACCACTACGAATTTGTTGAGGAAATCTCTAAATACCCTACTCATCAGGTCCACGAAGTAAGCAGGTGCATTTGTCAAGCCGAAAGGCATGACAAGCCATTCAAAGAAGCCGTCTGGGGTTCTGAACGCCGTTTTATCGATGCTATCTTCAGCCACCCTTAGCTGATGAAAACCGGTTGCTAAATCGAGTTGGGAGAAAACAGACGCTCCTACAAGCTGGTCAAATAAATCGTCAATTCTAGGGAGAGGGTGCCTATTCTTTTTCGTTAGCTTGTTGAGCTCCCTATAGTCAACACATAGACGGAGTGAACCATCCGCCTTTGTAGCGAACACCACCGGAGCGCCCCATTCTGAAATGCTTCTCCTTATGAACCCCTTTTCTAGAAGCTCTTTAATCTGTTTACTGAGCTCTTTCCTTTCTCGTGGAGCCATGTGTCTAACGGGCAACGCAACGGGCTTTGCATTATCTACAAGATATATGCGGAAGTCTATTTCCCGCTTCGGAGGCAAGCCCTTCACCTCTTCGAAGACATCCGGATATTCCCGGACCACTCTAACTGATTGCAAATTTTCAACAGAGGCATCTAGCGATTCAAGATAACTAAGCATAACCGCATACGAGGGACTACAAGAAATTTCCAAAGTATTACTGAGCTGGGTTAGGAGCCTAACAACCCTTTTCTCACAATCAAGGATGGCCCCATTACTGGATAGCCAATCCATACCCAAAATCAAACCATACCCCGAAAAGCCCAAAACAAAGGCACTACATTGAAATTCTACACTTAGAATAGAAATTTTCAATCCCAAACAGATCATAGACAAATGAGCTGGGCCCCCAATTGGGTTTGAAACAATTAAGGGGTCCTCTACTATACTAGTTTTTAGGTGCAGAGATTCTACTAAAGCAGACGAGATAAAGGAGTGTGATGCGCCAGAATCAAATAAAGTGCGAACGGGGTGGTCACAAAGATAAACTACACTTTCTACAGAAGTATTTATACCTCGCTGTTGCAGAGGTGGCGCTTCCAGCACATGAACCTGTGCCCCCGGGGTGGATCCAGCCCTCTGCCCCTGTCCTCGTTTCTTTGGGCAGTCCTTAGCCCTGTGGCCTGTCTCACCGCAAGAAAAGCACCCACCATTCTCCTTGGCCTTCTTTTTCCGGCAGTCCTTTACTAAGTGCCCCACTTTGCCACAGAAATTGCACTTCCTCTTCTCTTTGTTGCCTTTCCCGCCCTTCTTAAAGTCCGTCTTCTTAGGCTGCAAACCCTCTTTCTTCCCTTGAGAGCTTTCTGCCTTTGTCTCCTTCTTGCCCTTATCCTCTTCATTCAGCAATGCCATTTGCACCAATCTTTCATACGTGGCTCCCATGGGTATATGGGTCATGGCCAAACTGTGTAATGGCTCATTCAACCCTTTGACGAAACGGAGAGCCTTCTTGTGCGGGGTGTTGACTAGGTCAAGCCCAAACCTAGCCAGCTCATCGAACTGATTCACATACTCTCTGACTGTCTTGTCCCCTTGCTTAAGAAATAAGAATTTTTCCAACTGCAAACTTCTTTCCGCATCTGAGAGAAATTTAGTCTCAAACCTTGCCCTAAAGTCCTCCCATGTCTCCACTGGTCTTTCAGCATTAGTGACTTCCCACCAGTAGGAAGCCTCGCCCTTCAATAGCCACACTGCCAATTGTACTTTTTGTCTATCCTCTACCTCAAAGATGATGAATAGGTCCTCAGTTTCTTTCAGCCAATTCCTAGCTGCCACGAAGGATTCAGTTCCATGGAAATCCTTTCCTCCCATAGCTTTAAAATCTTTACATATCTTGGCAAATGTGTTTCCCCGTGGAGGAGGTGGAGGAAAAGGTGCCGCTGCAGCTGGATGATTTCCTTCAGCTGGGGGAGGAGGAACGGTGGGACCTGGTTGAGTGGCCCTTGCTTCTAAGAACCGTCTAAACCAACTAGGTATTGGCACCCCTTCCGGCAAGTTAAGCTCTTGGGACATGCTGAAACGAAAAGGATAGATTCAAAACGAAGGATAAGAGATAGTACCTATGGCTTTGGGGGGGGACTTTGCCTTTTTAAAATAAAATAGTATTTTTCTTTTTTAAAAATGCTTTTTAAATATCTTTTTTTTTTTTTGAAAATAAATTTTTAGAACTTTTTATCTTATCTGGTAAACCTATGCTCTGATACCAAGTGAAACACCCCACCTCCGTTAGAGTCACTCTCAAAGGGAATGCCCTAATTTTGGTGGAGGTTTATAAGCATAAGTCACAGATATACAAGACAGATATAAGAACACATATTTGTAAACAGCGGAAAAACAAGAACTTTTATTTCATAAAAGCAAATACGTGTTACAACAACATCCCCATAATTATCTTACATCCTTTCCAAAAACATAACATAATACTTTCATAACCTGTCTTGATTACATTATTTAAAGAAGCATAAATAAAACATAGATAAACTGCAAAAGCCCCATAGTGGTTGTAACACCCCGAAAATCTTATAACTGTGAAATTAACAAATTAAAGTATAATTAATTTGAAATCAAAGAACTAAGGGAAACGGGATACGCCATTGCGTTCGTCTCAGAAAAATACGCGAAATAGAGTCCGAGTTTTCGAAAAACGGAGTCCGTATGAAGAAGATATGGCCTTCGGAAGTTTTTAAATTAAGTTTAAAATTCAAACAGAATAAAACAATTAAAAATTCCGAAGTGGGGCCCAATGGGCCAGGGCGGATAAACACCCGCCTAGGCCACCCAGGTCGACTGGGCTGTCGACCTGGGCTACCCATGTCGACAGGGCTGTCGACAGCCCTGTCGACAGGGGTATCGACCTGGTCGAGCCCAGTCCAACCTGGCTGGCCAGGTCTGTGTTTGGCCGATTTTCTGTGGTCTGCTTTGTCATTAGGGCTAGGTGGCAGGCTCTAATTGGTCTCTCTATCGAATGAATGGCTATGATCAATCCAAGCAACATCAATGGTCCTAATCAGTTCCTAACCTCTATATAAACAACCCTAGACAAACCCTAACCTATTCATTCAAAATTAAGAACATAGCCGCCATGTTGCTGAGGAACGACTAAGAGTAGCCGCCAACTAGAGAGAGGATTAGGAGGAAAATTCTAAAGCTTAAAAAGACCTAAATCAAATCAATTCAACAAAGGAATCATATCTCTTAATTAGAGAATTCGTCACACCATTGTAAGTAGAGTATTACTTTGGTATGAATAAACAATTGTGTTGGTTTGTATGCTTGAATAGTGGCAATAAAGTAATTCATATTTGTGCGTTCTTATCAATTTGAAATATTATATATGTTTGGATATTCTTGAATTATGTTATTCATGTTATAAAGAACTACATGCGGTAGTTCTATGCAAGTATACGTTTGGAATATTTCGCTAATTATGTAATCCATGTTGAAGCTACATGTATGTAGTTGATTTAAATTCATGCAAGTTTGGGGTTTTGCTACTATGCCATCATGATGTATATTTTTGTGCATAAATCAATTTGTAAGTAATTAAAACAAGCTTGGTTATTATAATCCATATGAAATTATGTTGAGAATTTGGCATCTTGTATTAAGCCATGCTTTTGTACTAGAAAACCTATTTGAAAACTTATGAATATGGCTAGGCTGTGAATGATGTTTGACATAATTGAAATCCATGATTAAGTCTATCTTGTTTACAAGAATTTTATGATGACATATGTGGTACATAGCTAGGTTAGGTTCAAAAATCCCTTTTTGCAAGTTTACATGACTAAAGTAAGAATCATGATTTCATGTTAGAGATATTTATGCCATGCTTGTGTTTGACATTATGCCATGCTTATGTTAGAAAAATTTATGCCATGCTTATGTTTGACAATATGCATAAACAAAAGTATAGGTTCATGTTGTAGTTATGACTATGTGTCAATAATGATACCCAATTTAGACTCTTATCTCAACTACAAGTTCACATGCTTTGATTCATGTCACCTATGCTTTATGACCAAAGTATATGTTGTCACTATGCAAGTACACCAGTTCCTATGTTGTATTTCCAACGTCATATTGCAAGTTCATGCGCTCACCTTCCCCTTTTTGTGTATGTAATCACGCCATAAGCCTCCCCTTTTCGCATGGCTAAATTGGGCTTTAAAAGGCTAAGCCCAATATATATATAATAAACGGACGTGTAAAACGGGGGAAATAACGTTGGGTTAAAATTACTAATGAATGAAAATATGAAATAGAAGGGCCCAAGTCCAAGTATGGGTTGGGCCCATGATTGGTGTAACCTTTACACCATTAACTTAATGGGCCGCAAATATTTACATATAAGAAAATAAAGAAGAAAGACAAAATATGTAAATGTAGAACATACGATGTGTTTAACCCGAGGTTGGATTGAGTTGTGATGTAAACCTGCCCGGAACCGCCCGGCTGTCCAGTAGTCACAACAATACCTATCCAATGTGGGAGGTTAAACATGGAGCCCAATAAGGACCCGAGGTTAGACTGAGTTGTGGCGTAAGACTGCCCGGAACCAACCGGCAACAGGCAGCCACAACAATATCTGTCTAATGTGAGAGGTCAGGGCCTTAATAAGACAATTAAGGCTGAGTCAGGATTGTTAGGATTAAGTGAACTAAAGACTTAATCAAAATGGAACATGCTAAACTAAACGAACTGGTGGGGGTTAGGTTAGAAACACTTAACCAACTTAGCATGTTGGCTAGAGATAGAAAACCTAGTAACGGGGGGACCCTTTTCAGCAGTAACCCTAGAAGGTGTATCAGGAAACCCTGAAACTAGGCAGGGTGGGGCACGATTACTGGGCTGATTGTAAGAGGTCAAATCGACGGCGGTGGTGTAGCAGTGTAGGTTCTAAAGGGGTGCGGGCGTGCACACACTCCGGCGCAGAAAAATAAGGCACTGGGCACCAGTAGCATACCTGTGCATTCTAAGGTTGTGTCGGGCCGCTGCCATGGGACTTGATACACCCCATGGTGGGACCAACATAGGTAACTACAAACATCGGGGGCCGTAAGACACATGTAACTATGCGAGTAGGAGCCGATCATCATAGAATGGATCATATCACCCTGATTGTGGGGTGCCAGTTGGAAACTAGTTTATATGGGTTCAGAGATTAATATGGGGTACGATAGTATATTCGACCCTAGACGACTTAACCAAGTTTATAGTGTTTGCCCACTTCTTGTTTATACTTATCATACCCAGTTCTTTATTCATAGACAAAATAGTACTAGACTTACTTAGGCTTTATGTCTGACTCTACTTTTCTTTCGTCTTCTTTCTTCGGTTCCCCCCCCAGGTCCACAGGGAGGGAACACCGCAGCTTGACCAACCTTAACATCCAGCTTGAAGAAGAGAAATGTATTGCTTGGACTTTCCTGTTTTGAACTATGGCTTTGGACAATCTACTATGGGGATTTTGCAGTTTATCTATGTTTTATTTATGCTTCTTTAAATAATGTACTCAAGACAGATTATGAAAGTGTTATGTTATGTTTTTGGAAAGGATGTTGTTGTAACACGTATTTGATTTTATGAAATAAAAGTTTGTTGTTCTTCCGCTGTTTACAAATATGTGTTCTTATATCTGTCTTGTATATCTGTGACTTGTACTTATAAACCACCACCAAAATTAGGGCATTCCCTATCAGAGTGACCCTAACGGAGGTGGGGTGTTTCACTTGGTATCAGAGCATAGGTTTACCAGATAAGATAAAAAGTTTTGAAAATTTATTTTCAAAAGGGAAATTTAAAGAAGCATTTTTAAAAGATTATTTTATTCTAAAAAGGCAAAGTCCACTCTCCAAAGCCATAGGTACTATCTCTTATCCTTCGTTTTGAATCTATCCTTTTTGTTTCAGCATGTCCCAAGAACTTAACTTGCCGGAAGGGGTACCAATACCTGGTTGGTTTAGACGGTTCTTAGAAGCAAGGGCCACTCAGCCAGGTCCTACCGTTCCTCCTCCCCCAGCTGAAGGAAATCATCCAGCTGCAGCGGCACCTTTTCCTCCACCTCCTCCTCGGGGAAACGCTTTTGCTAAGATATGTAAAGATTTTAAAGCTATGGGAGGAAGGGATTTCCATGGAACTGAGTCCTTCGTAGCAGCTAGGAATTGGCTGAAAGAAACGGAGGACCTATTCATCATCTTTGAGGTAGAAGATAGACAAAAAGTACAATTGGCAGTATGGCTATTGAAGGGCGAGGCTTCCTACTGGTGGGAAGTCACTAATGCTGAAAGACCAGTGGAGATGTGGGAGGACTTTAGGGCAAGGTTTGAGACCAAATTTCTCTCAGATGCGGAAAGAAGTTTGCAGTTGGAGAAATTCTTATTTCTTAAGCAAGGAGACAAGACAGTCAGAGAGTATGTGAATCAGTTCGATGAGCTGGCTAGGTTTGGGCTGGACCTAGTCAACACCCCGCACAAGAAGGCTCTCCGTTTCGTCAAAGGGTTGAATGAGCCATTACACAGTTTGGCCATGACCCATATACCCATGGGGGCCACATATGAAAGATTGGTGCAAATGGCATTGCTGAATGAAGAGGATAAGGGCAAGAAGGAGACAAAGGCAGAAAGCTCTCAAGGGAAGAAAGAGGGTTTGCAGCCTAAGAAGACGGACTTTAAGAAAGGCGGGAAAGGCAACAAGAAGAAGAGGAAGTGTAATTTCTGTGGCAAAGTGGGGCACTTAGTAAAGGACTGCCGGAAAAAGAAGGCCAAGGAGAATGGTGGGTGCTTTTCTTGCGGTGAGACGGGCCACAGGGCTAAGGACTGCCCAAAGAAACGAGGACAGGGGCAGAGGGCTGGATCCACCCCAGGGGCACAGGTTCATGTGCTGGAAGCGCCACCTTTGCAACAGAGAGGTACAAACACTTCTGTAGAAAGTGTAGTTTATCTTTATGATCACCCCGTTCGCACTTTATTTGATTCTGGCGCATCACACTCCTTTATCTCGTCTGCTTTAGTAGAATCTCTGCACCTAAAAACTAGTATGGTAGAGGACCCCTTAATTGTTTCAAACCCAATTGGGGGCCCAGCTCATTTGTCTATGATCTGTTTGGGATTAAAAATTTCTATTCTAAGTGTAGAATTTCAATGTAGTGCCTTTGTTTTGGGCTTTTCGGGTTATGGTTTGATTTTGGGTATGGATTGGCTATCCAGTAGTAGGGCCATCCTTGATTGTGAGAAAAGGGTTGTTAGGCTCCTAACCCAGCTCGGTAATACTTTGGAAATTTCTTGTAATCCCTCGTATGCGGTTATGCTTAGTTATCTTGAATCGCTAGATGCCTCTGTTGAAAATTTGCAATCAGTTAGAGTGGTCCGGGAATATCCGGATGTCTTCGAAGAGGTGAAGGGCTTGCCTCCGAAGCGGGAAATAGACTTCCGCATATATCTTGTAGATAATGCAAAGCCCGTTGCGTTGCCCGTTAGACACATGGCTCCACGAGAAAGGAAAGAGATCAGTAAACAGATTAAAGAGCTTCTAGAAAAGGGGTTCATAAGGAGAAGCATTTCAGAATGGGGCGCTCCAGTGGTGTTCGCTACAAAGGCGGATGGTTCACTCCGTCTATGTGTTGACTATAGGGAGCTCAACAAGCTAACGAAAAAGAATAGGCACCCTCTCCCTAGAATTGACGATTTATTTGACCAGCTTGTAGGAGCGTCTGTTTTCTCCCAACTCAATTTAGCAACCGGTTTTCATCAGCTAAGGGTGGCTGAAGATAGCATCGATAAAACGGCGTTCAGAACCCCAGACGGCTTCTTTGAATGGCTTGTCATGCCTTTCGGCTTGACAAATGCACCTGCTTATTTCGTGGACCTGATGAGTAGGGTATTTAGAGATTTCCTCAACAAATTCGTAGTGGTCTTCGTAGATGATATCCTTATCTTCTCAAAGAGTGAAGAGGAACATGCTCAGCACTTAAGGGCAATCATGGAAACTTTGCGAGTCCATCAACTAAAAGCCAAATTCTCCAAATGCCACTTTTGGAGAGAAGAGGTGAGGTTCCTTGGGCACATAGTATCCAAACAAGGGTTAGCAGTGGACCCCGCTAAGGTAGTGGCGGTACAGGATTGGAAGACACCAAGGAATGCGACTGAGGTCCGAGGCTTTCTAGGACTAGCGGGTTTCTATCGAAAGTTCATAAGGGATTTTGCGAAAATCTCAGCTCCGCTCACGAAATTGACTAAGAAGAATCTAGTGTTCAATTGGGATTTGGATTGCGAGTTTGCTTTCCAACGACTGAAAAGGGCTCTCACAACAGCCCCAGTTTTGACGCTGCCAGATGGGAGCAAGATGTTCACTGCTTATACGGATGCATGTGGGACAGGGCTAGGCGCCGTCTTAATGCAAGAAGGAAGGGTAGTAGCTTATGGCGGGAGGCAGTTGAAGGTGCATGAAAAGAACTACCCAACCCACGACCTTGAGTTAGCCGCCATCGTCTTTGCACTCAAGTCTTGGCGACACTATCTCCTAGGTGAGAAGTTCGAACTTTACACTGACCATAAATCGTTGAAATATCTTTTCTCGTAGAAAGATCTTAACTTGAGGCAACAAAGATGGATGGAGTTTCTTGCCTCGTACGATTTCGAAATCTCCTATACTCCGGGCAAAGGCAACGTAGTGGCAGACGCGTTGAGCCGAAAGAAATTGACCCTAAGCCCGTTATTTGTTGAAAGACAAAGCCTAGAGTTTATAGCCAGCTTCGACTTTAGGCCTTCCTCCGATTTCGTACCAGGCTTGCTAGCATCTCTTGAAGTGCGCCCAACTTTAGTGGATTCAGTAGGGACAGCGCAACGCGAAGACCCTCAGCTTGTGGAAATAATTGATAGGCTAATTAGGGGTGAGACTTCAAGTCACCTCAACAGATACTCCATCGACGGTAAGGGTTTACTAAGGCGAGACGGAAGACTATGTGTCCCACAGACAAAGGATTTAATAAAGAAGGTTCTCGAGGAAGCACATCACTCCAAGATGACGATACACCCAGGCGGGGATAAAATGTACAAGGACATAAAAAGGACTTTCTTCTGGAACGGCATGAAAAAGGACGTGGCAGAATTCGTTTCTAAGTGTATGGTGTGCCAACAGGTTAAAGCGGAACAGAAAAAGCCTGGCGGACTACTGCATCCTCTAGAGGTCCCGCAGTGGAAGTGGGATAGCATCTCAATGGACTTCATCGATGGGCTGCCTAGGTCTAGGAGAGGCAACACTAGCATTTGGGTAATAGTGGATAGGCTTACTAAAAGCGCCCACTTTTTACCTGTCAAAAGTAAAAGAACTGCCTCATCCCTAGCATCACTTTACCTCAAGGAAATCGTTCGACTCCATGGAATACCATCTAGCATTGTTAGTGACCGAGACCCCATCTTCACCAGCGAATTTTGGCGGAGTCTGCAAGAAGCAGTAGGAACGCAGTTATGCTTGAGCACAGCCTATCATCCCCAAACCGACGGCCAAACAGAGAGAGTGAACAGAGTTTTGGAAGACCTTCTAAGACTATGCGTCCTTGACTTCGGAGGGACATGGGAAGACCACCTTCCTTTGGTGGAATTTGCCTACAACAACAGCTATCAAGCAACCATCGGAATGGCGCCCTTCGAAGCTTTGTATGGAAGACCGTGCCGATCGCCCACTTGTTGGTGGGAGTCTACTGATAAGCTCATACTTGGACCAGATATGATCCGGGAAACTTCAGAGAAAGTAGACTTAATACGAAGAAGGATGAAGACGGCCCAAGACAGACAAAAGTCCTATGCCGACAAGAGAAGGACCGACCTTGAATTTGAGGTTGGAGACAGAGTTTTTCTCAAGGTATCACCGCTAAGGAACGTTGTTCGTTTTGGAACCACAGGAAAGCTAGCACCAAGGTTCGTAGGGCCATTCCCTATCATCGAGAAGATTGGGAAAATGGCCTATAGATTAGAGCTACCCGAGAAGTTGGCTGGAGTCCACAACGTTTTTCACGTTTCACATCTACGAAAATGTCTACATGAGTCTGCTGAAGTGGTAGAGCCAAATATCCTTGAAGAGGCCGAAGTGGAACGCGAAGCAACCATAAGGAGAGTTCCAACCCGCATCTTAGGAACGGAAGTGAAGAAGCTACGCAACCGCGAAGTCAAGCTCGTCAAAGTTCAGTGGAGCGACGCCGAGGGAGACGCGACTTGGGAAACTGAAGCTAAAATACGCACTTCCTACCCTTTTCTGTTCGAGGGTACATCCTTGATCTTTCCTTTTCCTTAAGTTGCGCTTTTATCTATCTTTTTAGGTATATTTCCTCGACCTTATCTTGTAGGTAGAAACCCTTTGGATGGAAACATGTAATTGAAACATGTTATGGATGATGGTTGCAAGTGGTTGCAAGTGATTGCTAGTGGTTGCTCGTGGTTGCATATACACACACAATCTAGGGTTTAGATCGGCTCAGTCACTTCATATTGCATATGCATATATGTTTGCATTCGTATATGGTTGAACATTAATGTGTTGTCATGTGGATGTTGCATTTGTATTGAATGATTGTGCACTCATGTAGAATCAAGAATAGGGAAAATTTGCATACATAATGGATTCATGGCACTTACATAATTCGCATTAAGGAGGTCAACTGAATCAGTAGACCGCCTGATTTTGCATTAGATAAGTTCATGTACACACACACTTCGCATATGATCATGAAGCATTAGAAGTCTTTTAAGGACAATGGGTGCTCGTGTTTGATGGATGAGTAGATGGATGATTGGATGTTAGGATATACATTCCTCCTAACTTGAAGATTTCGGGGACGAAATCCTTTTAAGTGGGGGAGAATGTAACACCCCGAAAATCTTATAACTGTGAAATTAACAAATTAAAGTATAATTAATTTGAAATCAAAGAACTAAGGGAAACGGGATACGCCATTGCGTTCGTCTCAGAAAAATACGCGAAATAGAGTCCGAGTTTTCGAAAAACGGAGTCCGTATGAAGAAGATATGGCCTTCGGAAGTTTTTAAATTAAGTTTAAAATTCAAACAGAATAAAACAATTAAAAATTCCGAAGTGGGGCCCAATGGGCCAGGGCGGATAAACACCCGCCTAGGCCACCCAGGTCGACTGGGCTGTCGACCTGGGCTACCCATGTCGACAGGGCTGTCGACAGCCCTGTCGACAGGGGTATCGACCTGGTCGAGCCCAGTCCAACCTGGCTGGCCAGGTCTGTGTTTGGCCGATTTTCTGTGGTCTGCTTTGTCATTAGGGCTAGGTGGCAGGCTCTAATTGGTCTCTCTATCGAATGAATGGCTACGATCAATCCAAGCAACATCAATGGTCCTAATCAGTTCCTAACCTCTATATAAACAACCCTAGACAAACCCTAACCTATTCATTCAAAATTAAGAACATAGCCGCCATGTTGCTGAGGAACGACTAAGAGTAGCCGCCAACTAGAGAGAGGATTAGGAGGAAAATTCTAAAGCTTAAAAAGACCTAAATCAAATCAATTCAACAAAGGAATCATATCTCTTAATTAGAGAATTCGTCACACCATTGTAAGTAGAGTATTACTTTGGTATGAATAAACAATTGTGTTGGTTTGTATGCTTGAATTGTGGCAATAAAGTAATTCATATTTGTGCGTTCTTATCAATTTGAAATATTATATATGTTTGGATATTCTTGAATTATGTTATTCATGTTATAAAGAACTACATGCGGTAGTTCTATGCAAGTATACGTTTGGAATATTTCGCTAATTATGTAATCCATGTTGAAGCTACATGTATGTAGTTGATTTAAATTCATGCAAGTTTGGGGTTTTGCTACTATGCCATCATGATGTATATTTTTGTGCATAAATCAATTTGTAAGTAATTAAAACAAGCTTGGTTATTATAATCCATATGAAATTATGTTGAGAATTTGGCATCTTGTATTAAGCCATGCTTTTGTACTAGAAAACCTATTTGAAAACTTATGAATATGGCTAGGCTGTGAATGATGTTTGACATAATTGAAATCCATGATTAAGTCTATCTTGTTTACAAGAATTTTATGATGACATATGTGGTACATAGCTAGGTTAGGTTCAAAAATCCCTTTTTGCAAGTTTACATGACTAAAGTAAGAATCATGATTTCATGTTAGAGATATTTATGCCATGCTTGTGTTTGACATTATGCCATGCTTATGTTAGAAAAATTTATGCCATGCTTATGTTTGACAATATGCATAAACAAAAGTATAGGTTCATGTTGTAGTTATGACTATGTGTCAATAATGATACCCAATTTAGACTCTTATCTCAACTACAAGTTCACATGCTTTGATTCATGTCACCTATGCTTTATGACCAAAGTATATGTTGTCACTATGCAAGTACACCAGTTCCTATGTTGTATTTCCAACGTCATATTGCAAGTTCATGCGCTCACCTTCCCCTTTTTGTGTATGTAATCACGCCATAAGCCTCCCCTTTTCGCATGGCTAAATTGGGCTTTAAAAGGCTAAGCCCAATATATATATAATAAACGGACGTGTAAAACGGGGGAAATAACGTTGGGTTAAAATTACTAATGAATGAAAATATGAAATAGAAGGGCCCAAGTCCAAGTATGGGTTGGGCCCATGATTGGTGTAACCTTTACACCATTAACTTAATGGGCCGCAAATATTTACATATAAGAAAATAAAGAAGAAAGACAAAATATGTAAATGTAGAACATACGATGTGTTTAACCCGAGGTTGGATTGAGTTGTGATGTAAACCTGCCCGGAACCGCCCGGCTGTCCAGTAGTCACAACAATACCTATCCAATGTGGGAGGTTAAACATGGAGCCCAATAAGGACCCGAGGTTAGACTGAGTTGTGGCGTAAGACTGCCCGGAACCAACCGGCAACAGGCAGCCACAACAATATCTGTCTAATGTGAGAGGTCAGGGCCTTAATAAGACAATTAAGGCTGAGTCAGGATTGTTAGGATTAAGTGAACTAAAGACTTAATCAAAATGGAACATGCTAAACTAAACGAACTGGTGGGGGTTAGGTTAGAAATACTTAACCAACTTAGCATGTTGGCTAGAGATAGAAAACCTAGTAACGGGGGACCCTTTTCAGCAGTAACCCTAGAAGGTGTATCAGGAAACCCTGAAACTAGGCAGGGTGGGGCACGATTACTGGGCTGATTGTAAGAGGTCAAATCGACGGCGGTGGTGTAGCAGTGTAGGTTCTAACGGGGTGCGGGCGTGCACACACTCCGGCACAGAAAAATAAGGCACTGGGCACCAGTAGCATACCTGTGCATTCTAAGGTTGTGTCGGGCCGCTGCCATGGGACTTGATACACCCCATGGTGGGACCAGCATAGGTAACTACAAACATCGGGGGCCGTAAGACACATGTAACTATGCGAGTAGGAGCCGATCATCATAGAATGGATCACATCACCCTGATTGTGGGGTGCCAGTTGGAAACTAGTTTATATGGTTCAGAGATTAATATGGGGTACGATAGTATATTCGACCCTAGACGACTTAACCAAGTTTATAGTGTTTGCCCACTTCTTGTTTATACTTATCATACCCAGTTCTTTATTCATAGACAAAATAGTACTAGACTTACTCAGGCTTTATGTCTGACTCTACTTTTCTTTCGTCTTCTTTCTTCCGTTTCCCCCCCCAGGTCCACAGGGAGGGAACACCGCAGCTTGACCAACCTTAACATCCAGCTTGAAGAAGAGAAATGTATTGCTTGGACTTTCCTGTTTTGAACTATGGCTTTGGACAATCTACTATGGGGATTTTGCAGTTTATCTATGTTTTATTTATGCTTCTTTAAATAATGTACTCAAGACAGATTATGAAAGTGTTATGTTATGTTTTTGGAAAGGATGTTGTTGTAACACGTATTTGATTTTATGAAATAAAAGTTTGTTGTTCTTCCGCTGTTTACAAATATGTGTTCTTATATCTGTCTTGTATATCTGTGACTTGTACTTATAAACCTCCACCAAAATTAGGGCATTCCCTATCAGAGTGACCCTAACGGAGGTGGGGTGTTTCAGTGGTTGTCCAAAGCCATAGTTCAAAACGAAAAGGTCCAAGTAATACATTTCTCTTCTTCAAGCTGGATGTTAAGACTGGTCAAGCTGCAGTGTTCCCTCCCTGTGGACCTGGGGGGGGGGGGGAAACGGAAGAAAAGAAGACGAAAGAAAAGTAGAGTCAGACATAAAGCCTGAGTAAGTCTAGTACTATTCTGTCTATGAATAAAGAACTGGGTATGATAAGTATAAACAAGAAGTGGGAAAGCACTATAAACTTGGTTAAGTTGTCTAGGGTCGAATATACTATCGTACCCCATGGTAATCTCTGAACCTATATAAACTAGTTCCCAACTGGCACCCCATAACCAGGGTGATGTGATCCATTCTATGATGATCGGCTCCTACTCGCATAGTTACATGTGTCTTACGGCCCCCGATGTTGTAGTTACCTATGCTAGTCCCACCATGGGGTGTATCAAGTCCCATGGTGGCGGCCCGACACAATCCTAGAATGCACAGGTATGCTACTGGTGTCCAGTGCCTTATTTTTCTGCGCCGGAGTGTGTGCACGCCCGCACCCCGTTAGAACCTACACTGCTACACCACCGCCGTCGATTTGACCTCTTACAATCAGCCCAGTAATCGTGCCCCACCCTGCCTAGTTTCAGGGTATCATGATACACCTTTTAGGGTTACTGCTGAAAAGGGTCCCCCGTTACTAGGTTTTCTATCTCTAGCCAACATGCTAAGTTGGTTAAGTGTTTTCTAACCTAACCCCCACCAGTCCGTTTAGTTTAGCATGTTCCATTTTGATTAAGTCTTTAGTTCACTTAATCCTAACAATCCTGACTCAGCCTTAATTGTCTTATTAAAGCCTTGACCTCTCACATTAGACATGTGTTGTTGTGGCTGCCTGTTGCCGGTTGGTTCCGGGCAGTCTTACGCCACAACTCAGTCTAACCTCGGGTCCTTATTGGGCTCCATGTTTAACCTCCCACATTGGATAGGTATTGTTGTGACCACTGGACAGCCGGGCGGTTCCGGGCAGGTTTACATCACAAGTCAATCCAACCTCGGGTTAAACACATCGTATGTTCTACATTCACATATTTTGTCTCTCTTCTTTATTTTCTTATATGTAAATATTTGCGGCCCATTATTAAGTTAATGGTGTAAAGGTTACACCAATCATGGGCCCAACCCATACTTGAATTGGGGCCCTTCTACTTTATGTTTTCATTTATTAATTAAGTTAACCCAACGTTATTTCCCCCGTTTTACATGTCCGTTTATTATATATATGTTGGGCTTAGCCCTTTTTTTAAGCCTAACTTAGCCATGCGAAAAGGGGAGGCTTAAAGCGAGATTACATACACAAAGAAAAGGGGGAATGTGAACGCATGAACTTGCAATGTGACGTTGGAACTACAAAATAGAAACTGGTGTACTTGCATAGTGGTGACATATACTTTGGTCATAAAGCATAAGTGACATGAATCAAACCATGTAAACTTGTAGTTAAGTTAAGAATACCACTACCGACACATAGGCTTAACTACAACATAAACCTATATTTTATTTAGGCATAATATCAAACATAAGCAATTCATGTTTATAAGATTACTACATGTTTACAAAGGTGTTTACTTTTGTTACTAACACAAAAGTATAGTTCAAACTAATCATGATTTTAAATCTATTCACATGGCATAAATATTTCTAATATGAAATCATGATTTTTACTTTAGTCATGCAACTTGCAAAAAGGGATTTTTGAATCTAACCTAGCTATGTACCACATATGTCATCATATAATTTTTGTTAACAATATGGATTTCAATTATGCAAAATATCAATCATAGCCTAGTCATATTCATAAGTTTGCAAATAGGTTTTCTAGTACAAAAGCATGGCTTAATACATAGATCATGATGCCAAAATTTCAACATAGTTTCATATGAACTATAATAACCCAAATTTGTTCCAATTACGTACAAAATGATTTTTTTACAAAATATACATTATGATGGCATAGTAGCAAAACCCCAAACTTGCATGAATTTCAATTAATCAACTACATACATGTAGCTTCAACATGGATTACATAATTTGCGAATATTCCAAACGTATACTTGCATAAAACTACCGCAAACATGTAGTTTTTCATAATGAATAACATAATTCGAGAATATCCAAACGTATACAATATTCCAAATCGATAAGAATCATAGTAACGCACAAATATGAATTACTTTATCGCCACAAATCAAATATACAAACCAACACAATTATTTGTTCATACCAAAATAATACTCTACTTACAATTGTGTGGCGAATTCTCAAATTTAGGGATTTGAAGATGCGATTCCTTGTTGATTTGATTTGATTGAGTTGCTTTATGCCTTAGAATTTTCCTCCTAATCCTCTCTCCAATTGGTGGCTACTCTTAGTCGTTCCTCAGCAACATGGCGGCTTTGTTCTTATTTTTGAATGAATAGATTAGGGTTGAGTCTAGGGTCATTTTTATAGGGGTTATGAACCGATTAGGACCATTGATGTTGCTTGGATTGATCGTAGCCATTCATCGTAAGGAGAGACCAATTAGAGCCTGCCACCTAGCCCTAATGACAAAGCAGACTGCAGAAAATTGACCAACATAGAATAGGCCAGCCAGGTTGGGCTGGGTTCGACCTGGCTCTGGACCAGGTCGACATGCCTGTCGACAGCCCTGTCGACCTGGCTAGACCAGGTCGACAGCCCAGTCGACCTGGGTGCGTTAGGCGGTGTTCTTCCGCCCTGGCCCATTGGGCCCCATTTTGGAATTTAAACTTGATTTCCTAAGCTATTTTATTCTGTTTGAATTTTAATCTTAATTTAAAAACTTCCGAAGGCCATATCTTCTTCATACGGACTCCGTTTTTCGAAAACTCAGACTCTATTTCGCGTATTTTTCCGAGACGAACGCAATGGCGTATCCCGTTTCCCTTAGTTATTTGATTTGAAATTAATTATACTTTAAATTTGTGAATTTCACAGTTATAGAATTCGCGGGGTGTTACAAAACCACTCTGTATTGGCATAAGCATTGCGAATCATATATGCCAAAGATAATTGAAGACGGAGTAAATTGCAAGGGCTATTGTATAAGTCTTAGATAACAGTGTCTAAGATGGATGTACTGAATAGTGCCTTCGGATCATCCTATTCCTGGATGACTTGTATGGATGAATGTCTGACATAGTATTTCCAGAAAGGTCACGTACATTGATTTCTTCAACCGTACCAAGTGTGGAAGCGGAGAAGGAAACTTCTTTAGCTAACACGTAATGTACTGTTGTAGACGTCAATTAGTGATTTTCGATGGATCTGATAGTGTGGCATTCGAAGAGAATCTGATGTGATGATAAAGCGCAACCTCAAGCCTCATCAACCGGGAAATGACAAAAATCGGGCAGGCAGCATGGCTATGTATGTCGCGCCTATTAGGGTGTATAATCACCTGATCTAGAGTTTTATTTTCTTCTAAAAATCTATTGTTGATGTTATCCCATTTGGGAAACGGTTGCTGATCCCAACCGTTGGTAACATACATTCGATACACTCAAGCAAAATGAGTGGTCGGTCATGTATGGCCGGGTTGTAAGATGTTCTTGTTGAACCCAGTGTATTCCTTTCTAGAGGTACACTAGCGAAAGGTGGTTCCATACCTTGTCATAGTTGGAAATCCATTACCCAATACGTGCTTGCGGCTTTGATTGTGTACTATATATGTAGAACGTGAGATGAAAGCGTTTCTGCTAGATGATTATTATATTGTGGTCGATAGACATTATTGTAATATCAAAAGGTTTTTGATATAAAGATATTTTGGATTCTCATAAGGGAAAAACCCGTTCCGTTATACGGCGTGGTCTTATGAGATGTCGTTTACTTGTTCAAACTGTTTAAACTGTTTTACTCATACCAGTCCCATGACTGACCCGGAGTTTATTTTGATTTGTTCCCGCTATAGGTGCCCAATTTTGTACGGGCAGTCAAGTAGTCGGGATTTACAGATACTTGAAGAGCTGGAGCAGGAGGCTTCAGGATCATATAGCTATAGTTTATTTCCGCTGTGTTGTAAGTGCTGTACTTTGATAATGATGTATATTCAAGTACAGATATGTATTTCAAGTTATGTTATATATAATATATGTTATTCGATCCGCTGTGAGGTTCATGTTACTCTGATCTTGTGTTCTTCTTCTTCTTCTTCTATTCTAAGTTTCTATCTTATCTATTCTCACCCTCTAATTTCTTTCATTAACTACCGGTATTTTCGATCCTTGGATTTTCGATATGTGTTGTATATCGGATAACCAAGATCGCAAATTTCCGGGTCGTTACAATTTCTATTAACAGAAAAAGTCCTTGCACTTTACTCCGTCTTCAATTATCTTCATATATTCTGATTCACAACGCTACTGCCAATACGGAGCGGTTCACGGATAATAATCCAACCGGTCTCTCCATATTGACAATGATTTTGGCAAACACTTCGATAGTCGGTTATTTAACTATTGGAAAAAACAAACATTCATTCAAAGCATCAACAAATCACTGGGCCTTTTAATTAATATTTCATTAATTAAAATACTTATCCATTTCCTTACAAATATTTGTTAACCAAATATTTTCAATAATCATCTTGGTCTCTTACGCTGTTTGGAAAACATTTCCATATTTTGCCATCTTTTATTTTCTATACTTAGAAAACAGTTTCCATTTATAATTGGTGAACATTCCAACTACTTATCTCTTGCTTGACTCATTTAACTCTACTCTCAGGAAATATATATATTATTATATTTCCAAAATTCCACTTATTTGGGTTAAAATGAATGTTGTGTAAAACATCGTTACAAACAACCCAAAATATTTCATTCAACTATCTTTTATTCAACCATTGATCTTCGAGACTGAATCTTACTATTTATCGTTTAAAAATGAAAACAATCGAGTTGGGGTATAATTATCTCTCAGACCTTGACTGAAAACATCCTTAACTTCAAAATAGACAAGACCATTATTCCCGAATAATCAACACCATAAAAACCAATTATTCATTTATAAAACATGTATACGTTTCTCCTTCTAATTTTTTATTAGACTTAATTATAGATTTCCTTTTTGTTTATAGTATTCATTTTCAAGTTCATTTCCTTGTCAAATTCTATATATATCGATACATTGATTCCTAACTATCAAAATTTCTTAAAAATATTCTAACTCCTTAAATTTCCAGAAAAATTCGCCATAACCTCCTTTGTACCAACAAATATTTCAAACCTCAATTCGCCTCTTTAGGTCCTTTCCATTTAAAAAGAAAATCAAAAAGCCAAGTGGCTTGTCGACTCGGCGCATAAAAACTCATATGGAATTTAAACATGTACCTTATTGTCGAGCACACGAATTATAACCTTCATACACTTCATCCCATACCTGTCTAACACATGTTCACTTGTTTTCAATTCAATTCAACTCAATCCAATCATTTGAATTCAGTTTCGCCCATTAATCCTTCAATTAGCTTCTTAGCCTATTTCACTTGCTTATGAACGTATCATATTCGTATGTATTTTAGTTTGCTTATAAATCAATTGAATCCCATTTTCATTTCAGGTGTCATATTCGATTTCGAATATGAAATTCACAAGTCTCATTTTCTTATCAAAAGAAATATCTCGATCTAAAATTCAATTAACAAATTATTCTTCCACTTAGTTAATTCTATTAAAAAATAATTAAATGATTTTGTTTCAAAAATCAATCCATTTACTCCACTCGAGTTCATATTTATTTTATAACTCAAGTCCAGATTTTTCAAATGGAAATTCTGATTTTGTTTGCTTAAAAATCCTTATATTTATTTATATAAACCATCATGGTTTTTAAACGATTTTGGCTCTACTTTTCTAAAAATTTGATTTTGACATAACTCAAAATCTATCAGATGAAATCCAGATTTTTCTCTTTCATTAGAAAACTATTATTCCAACGGTCCTAACGATTCTTGTTTCGAAGAATTCTGACTTAATTTGAGATCTATATACTCAATTGAAGTTCGAAAAGCCAATTTGCGACCTGCCACGCTGTGGCGAGTTCGTTTTAATTATATATATATATATATATATAAACTTTCAAACATCGTTTATCATAAATTCAACTCCATTCTGATATATTTTTAATATATATCAAATCAGTTTCCCAATTCAACATAATATTTTTGATTATCTATAATTGTCGATTTTTCCTTACTCGGAAATATATTTATTTATACTTTGATCATCTATATTTAATTCCAATTCCTTTTATAAATAAATTATTTATACAATTCGATATAATCAAATTTCAATTATAAACCCGTTGAATTCTTCTCAATTCAGCATATATTCCAAATTCTGAAAAATAATCAATCGTTCTGTTTCAAAAGACTTCCCAATTTACCTTTAAATTCCTATTTATATTTAAATGGTTTAAATTATCCAAATGATAATTTATTTCACCAAATTTATAACACTATTTATAAATTCAACTTCCTTGTTTCATATATTTAAACAGGTTCCCTTTTCAATTTTCTATTTGAAACTCCATCCCTTTGATATTCTGAATTGCAGGATAAACACGGTTGTTCCTTTTTAAATGATTTCAAATTCTATTTTTAAATTCATATTTGAATTTAAATATTCAAATTATCTCTTGATAATTAATTCATTATATTTCTAAACACCATTTTATAAATTTCCTTGTTTCATATATTTAAACAGGTCTATTTCTAAATCTATTTTAAAACCAAAATCTTATTTTTGAACTTTCTATTTATAATAACTTATATATATATATATATATATATATATATATATATATATATATATATATATATATATATAGAACACCCAATTTATTTTCATATTCAATTTAACTTCTATTTAAATAAATTCAAACTAACCGAATTCAAATCATAAATCCTTACGGATTTATTTAGTTCAATTTATATTTTGAACATCAGAATAAATTCCATCGTTTATCTCTTTAAAACGATTTCCCCATTTCTATTTTTAAATTCACATTTGAATTTAACTATTCAAATTATCCAATGATAATTTTCCACTTTATTTATATACACTGTTTATAAATTTATTTCAGTTCCCCACATTATTCAATTTATAAACATCGTTTATAAATTCAATACTTGTTTTATTTATTTAAAACAAGTAAATATTTTTAGCACATTCTAAATCCAAATTCTATTTTTGAAAAATAGAATTTTCCTTTTTAAATCTCAAAACCCTCTTTACGATATTTTTATAAATTACTATTTAGGCCCAGTGATATTTTAAACACTTAAAACAACCAATTATAATTGACAGGTTTTTTAACACATCATTTACAATAATATATATGAAAAACAAACAATAATATTTTTGAGGAATCCAGTTGGATCCCTCCAACCTGTTTATCCTGCATCCACAGACGTTAACCAACATAAATAATACCTATCCTGCTTCGAGGCATGATATCGCGGTATAGAAGGTCATCCACTATCATAGCATCGGGCGTATAGGGTCATCCGCTAATGATGCTGCGGGCATCCGCTAATGGTACTATGGGAATCCAACCAATCACCAATATATATATATATATATATATAATAACCACAACAAGCCTAAATAACTAATATATATAACTACAAAAAATTTAAACGCATCCAAGCAACCAACAATTATTTTTAATGATTAAAAATAACCCTAAATAGTAAACTTGAGTGAGATTTACTCACCAGGGTTTTTATTTGCCGAATATTCCATTTAAATTCCTTTGAGAAGTATTTTGACGATGCAAAGCCAAAGCATCTTGTTTCACCGAGTTTTGTTGTTATGTAAATAAATTATACTCGTGTACAAGATTCATATCAAAAATAATTTATTTATTTCATTTAATTTAAATCACCAGTAATCGCTTTAAATTAATTTGAAGACCCGTAACTTCCCCGGTAAGGAAAGAGCGGATACTTTGAGAACAACACACAAAAGAACGCAGACAGAAGAACATTTCATTGTATATTACAACAATTCCATCAGAATACAAGAATATACAGAGTAAGAATAAATATTACATAGATAATATTAGAGATTTAAATTACATTTAAATACATCGCAATGGAAAAATAATACAATACACAACTAGAAGTAATACACGGATATAGAGTTTTCCGAGTATCGTCCCAGTTGTAAATCAGGATCCTGTGAATATAAATCTGCAAAACCAAAACTACTAGTTGCCCGTGTTAAAATAAAGGCACCCGTTAATTAATGGAATGTGATTTTGGGTTGTCGTGAATGGTATCTTCAATAATACAGTTCTTAGACCCAAAGGAGTTAAGAAAATCAGAAACTAACTGGAGAATAGTTAAGTTGAATGGTTTCTTAGGTATCGATCTGATGTTGGTTTCGGCTTACGGGGTTAATGCTTAGGGAATTGCTCACTTGCTAATTTACGGTTAGGGACAAATTGAAATTTGATGTGATTTTGGGGATTATCGTGAATCGTGTTTTAAATGACATTAGTTCTTTAACCTAGTTAAAGATTAAAACTAAGTGGAGTTTTAATGAATCTTTAATTAGATTGAAAAGATCGAGAATGGAGTATCACCAGTTTTTCTACAGGCGATAGTTAAATCTTTAATTAGATTTGAACATGAAATGGTAATTGAATTTACCGATAACACCGTGGTGTTAGATATGAAGTATTACCAGTTTTACTTCATGGGATGAATAGGTTGGGATTGGGAAATAAAAATAATAATTACAAATGTGTAACGACCCAGAAAATCTGAACCAATTTAAAATTTTTAAATTGGCTAAAATAATGGATTTTAAATATTTAAAATAAATATTTTAAATAATAGCAATGAAAACTGAGTTTGAATCGACAATTGAAAACGAATATAATTAATTCTAATTATAAACAAGGCCTGAAAGGGCGCTGCAGTTCCAAAAATTGAATTCAAACTTTGTCGGACTGTACCGGGTGCAAAACAAAACGGATTTGAGTGAAACCAAAAATATTTAAATCTGTTAGTGAATTCCTTTCTAACAAATCTGAAAAATCGAATTTTAATAGCGGAAAGCAAAAGTTATGGCCAAATGAATTTTCAGAAAGGCCGCTATGGAATTTATATAACCCGTGAAATTGGCCATTTTGCATACGACCTCAGAATTCGACGAAACCACTTTTGTTGGATTCAGGATGTGAAGTTATTGCTAGGTTTCAAATTTCATAATTTTTGAAGCTAGTATGCGAGCGTGGCAAAGGAAAAACGTGTTTTGGTCAATTACAGTTAAATTGGATTGACCAGAAACGGGCCTTTTTGCAAACTGTCTTAGAATTCGACGAAACTAGTTTTGTTGGCACCGTATCGTCAAAACATAGCCAGATTTATTTTTCTGGAATTTTTCGAATCAGTTTGTGGCCCTGGCAAATTGAATAATACGTTCAAATCAAATATTGGATGTTATATATTTAAATTGAATGAAAACTGACTGAAATAGTCGAATGGGCCTACGAAACATATTCCATTGTGTTCGGAATGGGGGTAAAACGCTAGGGACGTTAGTCGTTGGGTTTAGATTGGTGGTCGTGTCAGAAAACCCCCTTAAAACTCCCCCGGCCAATCAGAATTTAAATTAAAAAAAAAAAAACCTTTCTCTCTCCCCGATACGAACGGCGGCAACAGCTCGGATCTTCTCTCCTCTTTTCTGGCTAATCCACGCAACGAAACACCTCCACCCAATTAGGGTTTTTGTAGTACTCGTCGAGAGCTTCAAATCTATACCTCCCACGCCACCCCTCGTTCGCTGTACCTCGAGATTCATGCCCTCGAAGTCGTTGACTTCGCACCGCCGTAACTCGCCAGATCCGCCGCCGAGTGCCACCAAACTCCTGTCGATCTGTGCGCCTCTCGGAGCAATACAAGGTGGCCGGGGCCGATCATCACCAACCTGCACGGATTGCGAGAAAAGATCCGACCTAGTTTTGAAGGTTTCGTGGAGGTAACGACCTATTATAATTTCAACTATATTATAGCGCTTTAAAGCGCTATGGTTTTTGATTTCACTATAAAAATCATACCTTTTTCATTTATTGACGGAATTCAGTGAAACAAGAGACTGTGGACTCGTGTGGACGTCTTCTACATTTTAGAAGAGACCGCATATTTTTTTGAGCCTTCTGCTATTTTTGGTGGAGTGGAACCCAATGTGAGGTTTCTAATTTATAAACGTTATGGAAAACGACGATGTACAAATTATATAGTCGATGTATGAGTTATATAAGCATTGTACACCTCTTGTATAAGCGTTGTATAAGTTGTACGTTCGATGTATAAGTTGTATATGCGTTGTAAAATTTATATATGTGTTGAAATAGAAGTGAATTGCTATATATAAATATAAATATAAATATATATATATATATATATATATATATACGCTCCTCGTCCACAAACCATGGACGATATTTATTGGTTGTGATTGGTGTGAAAATTGATTGATAGCGAATGGTTGATTGGAATTGTTTGTGGTTGATATTGATTGATTGTCATTGAAAAATACCCATTTGTGGTTGAGAAATATTTGGTTGAAACCACATAGGATTAGTTTGTGGAAATGAAATAAATATACATGCCGCCTGCGTGCGAATTAGATGCATGATTCCCCATTGTCAAAAACCGCGAGGTTTTAAGGTAGAGCGAGGAGCCGTACTAGGGACGGTCCCGGTTTTAACTACCCTGCCGTTATGCTGCCGAAATTTTGAATAATATTCATGTGTTTGAATTATTTTCATTTGTTGAAACTATATTTATTCGTTGAATAGAAAACCTCCATGTGTGGAGACGGTGTTCATTTGTTGAGTTGAAATTCATGTGTTGAATGGTATTCATATTTTGAAATAATTTTTTTTATAATAAAAATCACATTTTTATCATCTATATGAACTACCTAAAATAATCTTGCTTTGAAATAAATTGTTTTATAATAAAAATCACATTTTTATCATCTATATGAACTATATAAAATGATAGTGTTTTGAAACAAATTGTTTTACAATAAAAATCACATTTTTATTATATACATGAGTGGTCAAATATGGTGAAGTGTTAAAATAGAAGACAGTTTGATAAAAATATCGTTTTTATCAAACGTATGAAATTCATATGGTTTTGAAATCGAAGAATCGATATATATATTTAAATAGAATTGAAATATATTGAAAAACGACGCTGCAGTTCGTATTTTGAAATCGTGATTTCAAATGATTAGTGCGGGAGATCCGACCATCGGATTTTCCCGAAACCGCAACCGTTGGGTTCGCTTTGATATTATCTTTCCAACGACACCAACTTTATAAAAATCCAACGGTTGGATTGTCTGGAATGTTTAATTCAAATCTGAAGAAAAACAGCGCCAGAATCGATTATATTTATATATATATATATATAATTATATTTAATCGAATAACGACGCTGCAGTTCGTATTTTGAAATCGAAACTTCAAACGATTATACCGGGAGATCCGACCGTCGGATTTTCCCGAAACTGGAACCGTTGGATTCGTTTTGAAAACATCTTTCTAATGATGTAAATTTGGTGAAGATCCAACGGTTAGATTTTCAGATATGTGTAAATCAAATCTGAAGAAAAACAGCGCCACGGCCGCGTTATGGCCCGAAGCGTTGTTTTGAATAAATTGGTTATTTTAAAATAAATAAAAATAGCGATAAATCGTTATAAAATATCGTAAACGATATGGAATGGAAATAAACTGAATTTGCTCAATTTATGTGGTATTTGATGTTTGAATGTGTTTGGTGTGAAAATTACATTAAAGAACAAAATTGGTGTTGTCGAATGATTTAACCATTGAAATAAATTGATTTGAAATTCTAAGTATACGTGAATTATTTGAAAAGGCCGAGTTAATTCTCAATTCAAATAATTGACCGACGATTGAAAGTCGAAGATGAAGACGGTGGTAGAAGACCGGAGATCTTCACCTCGTTTGGATGGTAACCGAGGTCCTGATTTGGAGGCATCCCGAAATATGGATGATGAGTGGTGATTGTCCAGGCGTACGTGGTGGTCGATGGGTTTGCGAGGTATATAGTGCCTCTGGTTTCGTTCAGACCCAGAACGGACTTGTAAATGGACCGTGTGTCTGACATTGGATTTTATTCTATGTTGATTGATCTCTATTAAATATACATCTATTTGGCGGCGGAGAATTTATTCTTTTGCTTAACGCCCTTCTCTGAAACGAACGAGCTCAGAGGTTGTATATCGGTGGATATCAGTCGCATGGAATGAATTGCTAGTGTGGCATGCCTAAGTGGGAAATGATCAGGGCTTCTGTTGAAAAGCAAAGTCTTGTGGTGATGATCAAAGCACCGCCTGTGTGGCGTAGCTTTGTGTATAACGTGAATTCGCGAGCCTCACACCCCGATATGGACCTGAAACGGGAGAGGACATCAGGGAGGGCCTGCGTTTCCTTCTAGCTAGGAGTGGTGTCGGTGTTTTTACACGGCCTGACATTTTACATATATGGTTGTTGCTGTTGCGAGGCGCCTCGGATATACCAGTGACTATGTGAAGCCGAAGGAGCCATTCGTTGGCTCGTTTACGCCCCATAGGGCGGGGAAACGCAGTGTTCAGGCATAATAATCCACATTGGTGGACCGACCCTGACGATCCAAGGAGAAGTTGCGGCTGTTCCTGAGGGGCGGGCTAGAGCATCTCGAATTCGGTGAGGACGATCCCTTGCCTCGGTTCATGACGGAAATCCAATTTCCAAATACGACATCGTGCGGTTTTGATTGTATATATATATATGGCGACATGATATATGGTACCCATGTCGTCTATGATTGATAGTTTATATTCGAAATTGTTTTTGAAACATATAAACACTAGTAATAATATCAAATGCTTTTGTTTTATTCGTATCAATCATATTTTGGCCATTATAAGGTAAAACTCTATCCTCCGGTTTGCGTTGCATTGTGTGATGGGAACTGAGTCTTATAATGGCTTCATTTTTATAAAAAGCATTGCGATGTTTAAAAGAAAGATTTGTTTTAAAGCACTGGCAATCCAATGGAGTAAACCCGTTCCACGAAAGTGGCATGGTCCTGTGATTAGCCATATTATAAATGTGTTGAGTAGATTTCTCATACCAGTCCCATGACTGACTTGTAGTTTGTTTCACTTTCAAACTCGGGTGCCCCTTTTTCTACACAGGAAGCCTTGTATTCAGGTTTAGCTGGTTCGTTCTGGATAGCTGGAGCTGAAGATGGATTCTATTATTTATCTCTTTTTATGCTGTTCAGCTCCTATTGTACATATTTTGTTTATTTCCGCTTATAGACATTTATGTATAGCTGAACTGTATTTGTACTAAGTATGATCCTGTATACTGTGTAACTCTGATGATTACGTTTATCCAGTGTATTCTATTGTACATTGTCTGGTGTATTTATTTATTTCTGTTCTGCTATTATCTGTTTCTGTGTTATATTCCAAAGCTTACCCTTGTCTCCGTCTGTACGGGAAATGGGGTCGTCACAACGTGGTATCAGAGCTTTGGTTAAGCTTAGTTCAGGAATATAACATATTAACGAACTCGTCAGGAATAGAACCAGTAGTGTTCTAGGACGGGTAACTCATTATAGATAGGATCAGTAATATCCTAGTATGAGTAGCAGAATGAAATAACACCTAGATAGACACATTTACATTCAAGTAATTGTCTCTATATTTTGAAATATCTTTTCTGTGACCTGACACTTGATCTGCTGTTTGCAGAAGAACTAGAAAATGAGTGCCAAAAACAGAAGAAGTAACACTGACCCGGATATTGAAGCTCTATTCATGAAATATAGAAATTGATTTGTATGATTTTGAAAAATTAAAAACAATTTGATTGTTGTTTGAGTTGTGTGATAGTAGATTTGATTAATTAAATTATTAAAACGATAGTTAATTTAATTAATAAGAGAATAATGGTAGAATTTATTCGATTATATCACACATTGAACTAATTAGAAAATAGATAGAAATACATACATGTGCATTATATATGTTTGAACAGGTAAATGGATAGCTGTTGAGTAAAGATTTTATTTGCGTGCCCGACAAATAGGTAAACCTTAATGAGTTGGATGCGAAATATTATTATATCAACTCCTGTGAATGCCTTTGGATGCGGAGTGTTGGTTGTTCTGTGTGAAATAATAAATGACGCCATATGATAGTAACAATTAATTTTGAACTACACCGCATGGCATACTTCTAATGATAAGCATACTTCATCATATACCACATAAGCATTTAGAGCTTGTGTGACGAGGTGGAAGATTTACCATACGAGCGAGAGGCTTGTATGGCGATGACTATATTTTACAGGTTGAACTGATGACTGATATGGACTATTTAAATTATAACGATAAAATTGCCAGATTAATAAAAACACCACACGGATCTGGAGTTGACAATAATCACGTCTCTCTAGTTATTAGATACGGCATATGGACTATTTATTTCCCACACGGGACAAGGTGACGAGGATTTATCCTCTGGAGCATTTAAAATACACACTCCCTCAGGCTTTGACAGGGTGACGAGAATTTATTCTCTGGAGTTATTATCAATACACGCTCCCCTGTAAACACCAGAATATATCACTATAAATATGTGTATGCTTATTAGGATTTATTGGGTACCTAATACGGCCAAATAAATTTCCAAACCTCTCCCCGTACAAAGGAGGTTATGGCAAAAAAATTCGAAAATTCCGGGTGTTAGCCAAATTTTTGAAGAATTTGAAAATTCTCAGAAACTGAAAAGTTGGAGAATGGAAGCCAGATTGAACGTAGAGTTGACTAATCAAACCACTTTCGACTTTGTTCCTTTTCGAGGACGAAAAGTTTTAAGTGGGGGAGATTGTAACGCCCTTGAAAATCTGAACCAATTTAAAAATTTTAAATTGGATAAAATAATGGATTTTAAATAATTAAAATAAATATTTTAAATAATAGCAATGAAAACTGAGTTTGAATTGACAATTGAAAATGAATATAATTAATTCTAATTATAAACAAGGCTTGAAAGGGCACTGCAGTTTCAAAAATTGAATTCAAACTTTGTCGGACTGTACCGGGTGCAAAACAAAACGGATTTGAGTGAAACCAAAAATATTTAAATCTGTTAGTGAATACCTTTCTAACGAATCTGAAAAATCGAATTTTCATAGCGGAAAGCAAAAGTTATGGCCAAACGAATTTTCAGAAAGGTCGCTATGGAATTTATATAACCCGTGAAATTGGCCATTTTGCATACGATCTCGGAATTCGACGAAACCACTTTTGTTGGATCCGGGATGTAAAGTTATTGCTAGGTTTCAAATTTCATAATTTTTGAAGCTAGTATGTGAGCGTGGCAAAGGAAAACGTGTTTTGGTCAATTATAGTTAAATTGGATCGACCAGAAATGGGCCTTTTTGCACACGATCTCAGAATTCAACGAAACTAGTTTTGTTGGGACCATATCGTCAAAACATAGCCAGATTTATTTTTCTGGAATTTTTCGAATCAGTTTGTGGCCCTGGCAAATTGAATAATACATTCAAATCAAATATTGGATGTTGTATATTTAAATTGAATGAAAACTGACTGAAACAGTCGAATGGGCCTACGAAACATATTCCATTGTGTTCGGAATGGGGGTAAAACGCTAGGGACGATAGTCGTTGGGTTTAGATTGGTGGTCGTGTCAGAAAACCCCTTTAAAACTCCCCCGGCCAATCAGAATTTAAAAAAAAAGAGAAAACCTTTCTCTCTCCCCGATACGAATGGCGGCAGCAGCTCGAATCTTCTCTCCTCTTTTCTGGCTAATCCACGCAACGAAACACCTCCACCCAGTTAGGGTTTTTGTAGTACTCGTTGAGAGCTTCAAATCTATACCTCCCACGCCACCCCTCGTTCGCTGTACCTCGAGATTCATGCCCTCGAAGTCGTTGACTTCGCGCCGCCGTAACTCGCCAGATCTGCCGCCGAGTGCCACCAAACCCCTGTCGATCTGTGCGCCTCTCGGAGCAATACAAGGTGGCAGGGGCCGATCATCACCAAGCTGCACGGATTGCGAGAAAAGATCCGACCTAGTTTTGAAGGTTTCGTGGAGGTAACGGCCTATTATAATTTCAACTATATTATAGTGCTTTAAAGCGCTACGGTTTTTGATTTCACTGTAAAAGTCATATCTTTTTCGTTTGTTGACGAAATTCAGTGAAACAAGAGACAGTGGACTCGTGTGGACGTCTTCTACATTTTAGAAGAGATCGCATATTTTTCTGAGCCTTCTGCTATTTTTGGTTGAGTGGAACCCAATGTGAGATTTCTAATTTATAAACGATATGGAAAACGACGATGTACAAATTGTATAGTCGATGTATGAGTTACATAAGCATTGTACGCCTCTTGTATAAGCGTTGTATAAGTCGTACGTTCGATGTATAAGTTGTATATGCGTTGTAAAATTTATATATGTGTTGAAATAGAAGTGAATTGCTATATATATTGTAAAGACCCGTAACTTCCCCGTAAAGGAAAGCGTCGGATAGTTCGAGAACAAACCACAACAGAACGCATATAAAAGAACGTTTCATTGTATATTACAACAATACATCAGATTACAAGAATATACAGAGTATAAATGAATATTACACAGAAATATCAGAGATTTAAATTACATTTAAATACATAGCAGCGGAAAATAATACAATACACAACCATAATGAGATATACGGATACAAAGCTTTCCGGATATCGTTCCAGCTGTAAACCAGGATCCTGTGAATATAAATCTGCAAAACCAAAACTACTAGCTGCCCATGTCAAAATAAGGGCACCCAGAGTTTAGGTTAAAACAATAAACTCCAGGTCAGTCATGTGACTGGTGTGAGAACTAAAACAGTTATTAATCTTTATTTTAAATCATTAGGTAAATCAAGGGACCACGCCGTATAACACGGAACGGGTTTCCTCCCAAGAATACCAGTGCATAAAACAAACAGCGCAATGCTAAATAAGGAAAAATGAAGCTGTTATAAGACCCAGGTCCCATCACACAATGCAACGCAGTCGAGGATAGGGTTTTCCCTTATAACAGCCAAAGAATGCTTGATACGGTTAAAACAAATCGTTTGATACTATTATAAGTGCATAGTGTATAAAACAACTTCAAATCATAAGTATCAATCATAGGCGGCATGAATGGCCCATAACACTATGTCGCCATATATAAGTTTACAATCAAAACCGCGAATGTCGTATTGGAAGTTGGGTTATCATTTATGGTATGAACCGAGGCTAGGGGCAAGATCCTCTCCGATTCGAGACGCTCTAGTCCGCCCCTCAGGCAAGCGCGCAGGCAAGCCTTGGATCGTCAGGGCCGGTCCACCGATGTGGATTATTATGCCTGAACACTACGTTTCCCCACCCTATGGGGTGTAAATCTGGCCCGTCAGCCGACCAGAAGCATCGGCCGAAACCGATATCACGAGGCGCCTCGCTTTTCAGCAAGTAATAATAAGTAACATCCACATGAGTCAAACTCGTCAGCCAGTTCAAGCACTGACGCCACTCATAACTAGAAAGAAACGTAGGTCCTCCCTGATGTCCGTCTCCCGTTTTTGATTCATACCGGGTGTGATACTCGCGAATCAACGTTACACAAAGCTACGCCACAAAGGCCGTGCTTCGATCATCAACCACAAGACTTTGCTTTTCAACAGAAGCCTTGATCATTTGCCTCTTAGCATGCCACACAGGCAATTCACTCCATGCGATTGATATCCATCAATATATAACCCCTGAGCTCGTACGTCTCAGAGAAGGGCGTTAAGCAAGAGAATAAATTCTCCGCCGCCAAACAGATATATATATATAATAGAGATCAATCACACGGACTAAAATCCAATGTCAGACACACAGTCCATTTACAAGTCCGTTCTGGGGCTGAACGAAACCGGGGGCACCTAGTACCCCGCATATCCATCGATCTCCAAGTACGTCTGGACGATCACTAACTGTTTCCATCTTCTTGAGTGTACAGCCCAATCAAGATCATCAGTAATTACCCAAACGACGTGAAGACCTCCGGTCTTCGACCATCGTCTTCATCTTCGACTTATCGTCGTATCAGTTATTCAGAATGGGATAAACCCGGTCTTTCCGAATAACTCGCGTATAATTTAAATAAGTGTTACACAAACACAACATACGCCTCATTCCAATTCATCAGTCACTAACCGTAAATTAATCAAGAGAATAATTCCCCAAATATTAACCCCGAAGGCCGAAACCAACATCAGATCAATATCCAGAAAACCATTCTGCTTAGCTAACCGATAGTTAGTTTCTAATTTCACATTCATAGGGAAAGGTTCCCATTAATTTTATCAAAGATAAATTCTTGAATTTATTCTTTAATCTACTTTTGAATATCAATTCAACTAGCCGGGATTAACGAAACTTACCGAAGTAATCATTTGTTTTAATTTCCCAATCCCAACCTATTCATCCCATGAAGTAAAACTGGTAATACTTCATATCTAACACCACAGTGTTATCGGTAAATTCAATTACCATTTCACGTTCAAATCTAATTAAAGATTTAACTATCGCCTGGAGCAAAACTGGTGGTACTCCATTCTCGATTATCTCAATCTAATTAAAGATTCATTAAAACTCCACTTAGTTTTAATCGTTAACTGGGTTAAAGAATCAGTGTCATTTAAAACACGGCTCACGATAAACCCAAAATCCCATTCATTAATTATCGGGTTAAAGAACAAGCGTTATTTAAAACACTGTTCACGATAAACCCAAAAATCAATACCAATTCAATTCCAATTAAATATTATTTAATTGGTACACTTCATTAAATCTAAATAAAAAGATTTAATCTTTTCTCAACTGGGTTCAAGAACAGTGTTAGTGAAGACACCATTCACGACAAACCCACATCACATTTGATATTAAACACAAGGCTCTGAATAGAAAATATACCGGCTTATATTCAATATCAAATTCTACGACTAACAAATGTCGTATTGGAAATAACGATATAAATATATATCTTTCAAATTTCCATAACAACATCTGTATAATCACGAATTCCAACATCGAAATATTCCGAAGACAATTTCGATTCAAATCCATTCCAATGCAATCATTGGAAATTTTGGTTATTTTTAAAACCCTTTTCGAATTCAATTTATTTATTCAAAAATAAATAGAATTATAATTTCTAGTTCAAAACTAGTTCATTTCGATAAAAATCTATTTTTATCTTTTCAAATATGGAGTTTTTCATCCCAATTCTTCCCAAATCATTTCTTATGATTTTACACAAATTATTACTATTTTTAATAATTTTATCAAGGCCCGTACAGTCGATTTCCATCAACGGCCATCGAACTGCACTTACAGCGACCTTTTTCGAATTTGATTTGGACGTATCTCCAAATCCAACCGTTAGATTTCAAATTTCTAATATTCGTTAGAAAGCTCTTTTCGATACGAACCCAACGGTTCCGGTTTTCGGAGAATCCGACGGTCGGATCTCCCGTAATGTCCGTTTGAAATAAATGGTCGAAATTCACGAACTGCCGCGGCGCGGCGCGTTCTATTCAGGCCATTATATTATATATATAATATATATAATATATATTTCGTCGATTTCCATTTAAAACGAATTATATGAATAGATTTAAAATTCGTTTCAAAAGCAATTTCAACTTCCATTTCAATTCAAATCAAAATTGAATTCTTCTTAATAAATTCGTTTTAAAATTCATTTCTATTCAATTCAAATTTCAATTCAATTTGAATTCGTTTCAATTCGCTTTCAATTCAATTTGAATTCGTTTTCAATTCAATTCATTTCGAAATCGTTTTCAATTCAATTCATTTCGAAATCGTTTTCAATTCAATTCATTTCGAAATCGTTTTCAATTCAATTCATTTCGAAATCGTTTTCAATTCAATTCATTTCGAAATCGTTTTCAATTCATTTCATTTCGAAATCGTTTTCAATTCATTTCATTTCGAAATCGTTTTCAATTCAATTCATTTCGAAATCGTTTTCAATTCAATTCATTTCGAAATCGTTTTCAATTCAATTCATTTCGAAATCGTTTTCAATTCATTTCATTTCGAAATCGTTTTCAATTCATTTCATTTCGAAATCGTTTTCAATTCAATATAAATATCGTTCACGTCAAAATGGCGTCAATCTAATCAACACGGCTTCATAAATTTCTATTTTCAAATATTCTATTTCAAATATTTCCTTTTCAAAATAGTTTTTATTATCAAAATATTTCGTTCAACACATGACCAATCTCAATGAATGAGTACTGTCAACACATGAACTTTTATTTTATATCGATAAAGGTGCCAATTTTATTACTAAAATATTTCGTTCAACACATGACCAATCTCAATGAATGAGTACTGTCAACACATGAACTTTTATTTTATATCGATAAAGGTGCCAATTTTATTACTAAAATATTTCGTTCAACACATGACCAATCTCAATGAATGAGTACTGTCAACACATGAACTTTTATTTTATAATATTCTTTATTTTTCAAATTGGAATGAGGCCCAATCAATTACCATATAAAGTTAATTATATGGATTTCCATACAACACATGTATATAATAGCATTGAAAAATAATCAACCATCGACCAAAGTGCACTACACCGTATAAGCATCAAATATAGATATCTAACGCTTATAACAGCCTGTCAATCTATCGATCGACATATTCAATCAATTAGGATGAGTGAACTTCAAATTTCATCCCAACACCCGTGTGGGGTTTCAAACAATCAAACACAGATTTTATTTGTGCTGTTGGGCGATGTGTAAAATTTATCGACCCAATAAATGTCCTTCAAATAGGTGTACATAAACAAACCGTCTGGTTTGTAAATGAATATTTTATTTATTCACATTCACGTTAAAAATTATATTTTTAACGATAAAACATTTTATTCCAACATATGAATTCCTATTCAATTCATTTATCCAATAAAATGATATTTTTATTTTTCTAACTTATTTTAGAAAATTTCGGCGGCATAACGGCACGATACTAGAAACGGGACGAGGCCTAGCCTTATCCCCGGTCTAGTGAAGGCCCACGCCATTCACACATCAATCTAATCCATTCATCTCACCAAACAATTCAATTTCAATCAAATAATCTAACTAACTATTCAACCAAACAATTTAACAAACAAGCCATCCATGGTATGTGGACGGGTGTCGGGTGCTTCTAATAAGCACCGTCTGCATCCTAGTATATATATATAACTAGAAAAATAGAATTTGAGTGAGAAGTTCTCACAGATAGCTATCCTAGCTCCATGGCACTTCATTTGCAGAAACCTTCGTCGCTACCGCATCTTCGTCATCTTCGTTGTCCGCTTTCACTACCTATGTA
Organism: Allium sativum; assembly: GCA_030737875.1. Lineage (NCBI taxonomy): Eukaryota > Viridiplantae > Streptophyta > Magnoliopsida > Asparagales > Amaryllidaceae > Allium > Allium sativum. The sequence continues at coordinate 91,002,836 of CM060916.1, read as the reverse complement.
AAAATCGAATTTTTACTTCGCTATTCCATATATAAAGATCATATTTTTATTTCGAAGTTCAATATATAAAAATTCTATTTTTATTTCGAAGTTCAATATATAAAAATTCTATTTTTATTTCGAAGTTCAATATATAAAAATTCTATTTTTATTTCGAAGTTCAATATATAAAAATTCTATTTTTATTTCGAAGTTCAATATATAAAAATTCTATTTTTATTTCGAAGTTCAATATATAAAAATTCTATTTTTATTTCGAAGTTCAATATATAAAAATTCTATTTTTATTTCGAAGTTCAATATATAAAAATTCTATTTTTATTTCGAAGTTCAATATATAAAAATTCTATTTTTATTTCGAAGTTCAATATATAAAAATTCTATTTTTATTTCGCTATTATACAGATAAAAATTCTATCTTTACAGTTTTAAAAATCTAATCTTTTCAGTTTTAAAAACACTGTATATTTATTTTTCAAAAACAATGTATGTTTACTCTTCAAAAACAATGTATGTTTATTTTTCAAAATCCTACATGTTTATATTTTCAAAATCAATGCTATCTTATATTTTTAAAAAAAATCATATGCCATATGTAAATTTAAAAACACATTTTAAACCAATGCCATTTATTTATAAAAATCTATATATTTTTTTTATATTTAAAAATCTATGTTTTTTTTCATGTTTTAAAAATCTCAGTTTTGAAAACAACACTGATAAAAAAAACTGAATTACTTAAACAAACAATTAATTAAATTAACAAAAGGGATTACCTTTTTTTTTCTCTTCACTGACACACGCTCCAAGTTAGGTTTGGATTTCGCGAGCCACACACTCATTTTCAAAATGATCGGGTATCGCCACAAGGAAGAGCTCCTGAAGCCGCGCCTACCCCTCCCCTCCACGGTGAACTCGAACCACCTCCGACGGCGGAATCTTGGCGTGAACGGCCACTGTTCGTGGTGCGATTCCGAGCAAAATACCGAAATCCAGATGATCTCCTTTGCTAGATTGGAAGATCGTATGTAGCTCTTCAAAATTGCTTCTTGAATTTCTGGAATCCATAAAGGGGATATGAAGATCGAAGGGTTTTTAATTCCGAGCGATTTCCGCCTTATGTTTTAAGAGGACGGCGGGTTATCGGTTGACCGATGTGAACGTTTTTTTTTGACTAGGGTTTTTGACTTAAGAATATATATATATAATATTTAAATATTATTTTATTCAAACATCATTTGTTTATCGTCCCGAATCCCAAATAAAACCCAACGACTGTCGCCCCTAGCTAATTACCCCCATTCCGAACACAATGGAATATGCTTCGCAAGATGATTCGGCTGTTCCAATCAGTTTCCGTTGAATTAACATTTAAATCACTATATTGAATTTTAAACGTACATTTCAAATTACCGGGGTCACATACTAATTAGAAAAATTCCCGAAAAATATTTTCTAGCTTCGTATTGACGGTACGGCCCTAACAAAACTAGTTTCGTCGAATTCCGAGACCGTTAGAAAAATGGCCAATTTCCAGTCGATTAAAAACAACTGAAACTGGTCAAACGCGTTTTCCTTTGCCACGCTCACATATTGATTCCAAAAATTATGAAATTTGAAACCTAGCAATAACTTCACATCCCGGACCCAACAAAACTAGTTTCGTCGAAATCCGAGGTCGTTTGCAAAATGTCCATTTTTAAGGGCCTGAATTCCATAGCGACTATTCAGAATTTTCAACTGGACATATCTTTTGATTCCCGCTACGAACTTTTGATTTTTCGGATTCGTTGGAAAGATATTCACTATTAGATTCCATTATTTTTGGTTTCACTAAAATCCGGATTGTTTTGCACCCGGTACATTCAATTGAAGTTTGAAATCGAATTATCGAACTACCGCGCCATTTTCAATTCTATTTATAATTATATATAAATATTTATATTCTAACGACGACGTATATAATATATACGTTCTAATTCCATTCAAAATAAATTTCTCGTTGATTTTATTTAAAATAATTCATTTTAAATAATCAAAATTCGATAAAATTGCCAAAACAAAAATTTCAAACTGGCTCGCATTTTACGGGTTGTTACAATCTCCCCCACTTAAAACTTTTCGTCCCCGAAAAGGAACAAAGTCGAAAGTGGTTTGATTAATCAACTCTACGCTCGATCAGGCTTCCATTCTCCAACTCTTTAGTTTCTGAGAATTTTCAAAATTTCAAAAATTTGGCTAACACCCTAAATTTTCGAAAAATTTCGCCATAACCTCCCCTGCACCGGGAGCATCGGGGAATTTCAAATAGCTTCCCCGGTCCTTCAGATCTCAAAAAGAAAAAGAAAAAGCCAAGCGGCTAGCCAATAGGCTCACAAAATCATCATCACCCAAACAAAACAGTAAATTATGTAGTAAACATGTACCTATTTGTCGGGCAAACAAATTTTATTCTCTGGCTCTAGCCTCCTTGCTATGACCTGTTCAATATATATATGCATATGCAAGCAATTGCGACCAATTTCCATACAATTCATTATTTGGTTCAATTAGGCATAATGGTTCAAAATTATCAAACAAATAAACAAACAACACAAACATTAATCCATTAGTGAATTAGAGTTTCAAATGCATAACTTTGATATATAGTCAAAAATCAGATTTTTGATGCCAAATCACAACAATAGGCCCTATCTAATTTTGGTTCTCATACCAGTCTAATGGAAATATATAGATATTACACGTTCGTCACTCGAATATAAATTCTGATGATGATATATCAATCATCAGAATCACTCCCGGGCGACTAGAGCGTAATTCTATATCCATCCAGTATATTAAAATCTCGAATACACGCGGATCAGACGTATACGCAAAATCTATATATACTGGATTGTCCAACTCAATATTAATAGATAATCAGATACGAATAATTGATTTAAATTTTCAAACCAAAAATTTGTTTTCATTTGAAAAATATACTCTTCACACTCGTTCTAGGATACTACTGATCCCATCTCTAACGAGTCATTCCCATTGGATTTTACTAATCCAATATCTGATGAATTCTTTCGTATGGTTCTAATGTGCCTTATTCTCTGAGCTTTGTAAACCAAAGCTCTGATACCAACTGTAAAGACCCGTAACTTCCCCGTAAAGGAAAGCGTCGGATAGTTCGAGAACAAACCACAACAGAACGCATATAAAAGAACGTTTCATTGTATATTACAACAATACATCAGATTACAAGAATATACAGAGTATAAATGAATATTACACAGAAATATCAGAGATTTAAATTACATTTAAATACATAGCAGCGGAAAATAATACAATACACAACCATAATGAGATATACGGATACAAAGCTTTCCGGATATCGTTCCAGCTGTAAACCAGGATCCTGTGAATATAAATCTGCAAAACCAAAACTACTAGCTGCCCGTGTCAAAATAAGGGCACCCAGAGTTTAGGTTAAAACAATAAACTCCAGGTCAGTCATGTGACTGGTGTGAGAACTAAAACAGTTATTAATCTTTATTTTAAATCATTAGGTAAATCAAGGGACCACGCCGTATAACACGGAACGGGTTTCCTCCCAAGAATACCAGTGCATAAAACAAACAGCGCAATGCTAAATAAGGAAAAATGAAGCTGTTATAAGACCCAGGTCCCATCACACAATGCAACGCAGTCGAGGATAGGGTTTTCCCTTATAACAGCCAAAGAATGCTTGATACGGTTAAAACAAATCGTTTGATACTATTATAAGTGCATAGTGTATAAAACAACTTCAAATCATAAGTATCAATCATAGGCGGCATGAATGGCCCATAACACTATGTCGCCATATATAAGTTTACAATCAAAACCGCGAATGTCGTATTGGAAGTTGGGTTATCATTTATGGTATGAACCGAGGCTAGGGGCAAGATCCTCTCCGATTCGAGACGCTCTAGTCCGCCCCTCAGGCAAGCGCGCAGGCAAGCCTTGGATCGTCAGGGCCGGTCCACCGATGTGGATTATTATGCCTGAACACTACGTTTCCCCACCCTATGGGGTGTAAATCTGGCCCGTCAGCCGACCAGAAGCATCGGCCGAAACCGATATCACGAGGCGCCTCGCTTTTCAGCAAGTAATAATAAGTAACATCCACATGAGTCAAACTCGTCAGCCAGTTCAAGCACTGACGCCACTCATAACTAGAAAGAAACGTAGGTCCTCCCTGATGTCCGTCTCCCGTTTTTGATTCATACCGGGTGTGATACTCGCGAATCAACGTTACACAAAGCTACGCCACAAAGGCCGTGCTTCGATCATCAACCACAAGACTTTGCTTTTCAACAGAAGCCTTGATCATTTGCCTCTTAGCATGCCACACAGGCAATTCACTCCATGCGATTGATATCCATCAATATATAACCCCTGAGCTCGTACGTCTCAGAGAAGGGCGTTAAGCAAGAGAATAAATTCTCCGCCGCCAAACAGATATATATATAATAGAGATCAATCACACGGACTAAAATCCAATGTCAGACACACAGTCCATTTACAAGTCCGTTCTGGGGCTGAACGAAACCGGGGGCACCTAGTACCCCGCATATCCATCGATCTCCAAGTACGTCTGGACGATCACTAACTGTTTCCATCTTCTTGGGTGTACAGCCCAATCAAGATCATCAGTAATTACCCAAACGATGTGAAGACCTCCGGTCTTCGACCATCGTCTTCATCTTCGACTTATCGTCGTATCAGTTATTCAGAATGGGATAAACCCGGTCTTTCCGAATAACTCGCGTATAATTTAAATAAGTGTTACACAAACACAACATACGCCTCATTCCAATTCATCAGTCACTAACCGTAAATTAATCAAGAGAATAATTCCCCAAATATTAACCCCGAAGGCCGAAACCAACATCAGATCAATATCCAGAAAACCATTCTGCTTAGCTAACCGACAGTTAGTTTCTAATTTCACATTCATAGGGAAAGGTTCCCATTAATTTTATCAAAGATAAATTCTTGAATTTATTCTTTAATCTACTTTTGAATATCAATTCAACTAGCCGGGATTAACGAAACTTACCGAAGTAATCATTTGTTTTAATTTCCCAATCCCAACCTATTCATCCCATGAAGTAAAACTGGTAATACTTCATATCTAACACCACAGTGTTATCGGTAAATTCAATTACCATTTCACGTTCAAATCTAATTAAAGATTTAACTATCGCCTGGAGCAAAACTGGTGATACTCCATTCTCGATTATCTCAATCTAATTAAAGATTCATTAAAACTCCACTTAGTTTTAATCGTTAACTGGGTTAAAGAATCAGTGTCATTTAAAACACGGCTCACGATAAACCCAAAATCCCATTCATTAATTATCGGGTTAAAGAACAAGCGTTATTTAAAACACTGTTCACGATAAACCCAAAAATCAATACCAATTCAATTCCAATTAAATATTATTTAATTGGTACACTTCATTAAATCTAAATAAAAAGATTTAATCTTTTCTCAACTGGGTTCAAGAACAGTGTTAGTGAAGACACCATTCACGACAAACCCACATCACATTTGATATTAAACACAAGGCTCTGAATAGAAAATATACCGGCTTATATTCAATATCAAATTCTACGACTAACAAATGTCGTATTGGAAATAACGATATAAATATATATCTTTCAAATTTCCATAACAACATCTGTATAATCACGAATTCCAACATCGAAATATTCCGAAGACAATTTCGATTCAAATCCATTCCAATGCAATCATTGGAAATTTTGGTTATTTTTAAAACCCTTTTCGAATTCAATTTATTTATTCAAAAATAAATAGAATTATAATTTCTAGTTCAAAACTAGTTCATTTCGATAAAAATCTATTTTTATCTTTTCAAATATGGAGTTTTTCATCCCAATTCTTCCCAAATCATTTCTTATGATTTTACACAAATTATTACTATTTTTAATAATTTTATCAAGGCCCGTACAGTCGATTTCCATCAACGGCCATCGAACTGCACTTACAGCGACCTTTTTCGAATTTGATTTGGACGTATCTCCAAATCCAACCGTTAGATTTCAAATTTCTAATATTCGTTAGAAAGCTCTTTTCGATACGAACCCAACGGTTCCGGTTTTCGGAGAATCCGACGGTCGGATCTCCCGTAATGTCCGTTTGAAATAAATGGTCGAAATTCACGAACTGCCGCGGCGCGGCGCGTTCTATTCAGGCCATTATATTATATATATAATATATATTTCGTCGATTTCCATTTAAAACGAATTATATGAATAGATTTAAAATTCGTTTCAAAAGCAATTTCAACTTCCATTTCAATTCAAATCAAAATTGAATTCTTCTTAATAAATTCGTTTTAAAATTCATTTCTATTCAATTCAAATTTCAATTCAATTTGAATTCGTTTCAATTCGCTTTCAATTCAATTTGAATTCGTTTTCAATTCAATTCATTTCGAAATCGTTTTCAATTCAATTCATTTCGAAATCGTTTTCAATTCAATTCATTTCGAAATCGTTTTCAATTCAATTCATTTCGAAATCGTTTTCAATTCATTTCATTTCGAAATCGTTTTCAATTCATTTCATTTCGAAATCGTTTTCAATTCAATTCATTTCGAAATCGTTTTCAATTCAATTCATTTCGAAATCGTTTTCAATTCAATTCATTTCGAAATCGTTTTCAATTCATTTCATTTCGAAATCGTTTTCAATTCATTTCATTTCGAAATCGTTTTCAATTCAATATAAATATCGTTCACGTCAAAATGGCGTCAATCTAATCAACACGGCTTCATAAATTTCTATTTTCAAATATTCTATTTCAAATATTTCCTTTTCAAAATAGTTTTTATTATCAAAATATTTCGTTCAACACATGACCAATCTCAATGAATGAGTACTGTCAACACATGAACTTTTATTTTATATCGATAAAGGTGCCAATTTTATTACTAAAATATTTCGTTCAACACATGACCAATCTCAATGAATGAGTACTGTCAACACATGAACTTTTATTTTATATCGATAAAGGTGCCAATTTTATTACTAAAATATTTCGTTCAACACATGACCAATCTCAATGAATGAGTACTGTCAACACATGAACTTTTATTTTATAATATTCTTTATTTTTCAAATTGGAATGAGGCCCAATCAATTACCATATAAAGTTAATTATATGGATTTCCATACAACACATGTATATAATAGCATTGAAAAATAATCAACCATCGACCAAAGTGCACTACACCGTATAAGCATCAAATATAGATATCTAACGCTTATAACAGCCTGTCAATCTATCGATCGACATATTCAATCAATCAGGATGAATGAACTTCAAATTTCATCCCAACACCCGTGTGGGGTTTCAAACAATCAAACACAGATTTTTTTTGTGCTGTTGGGCGATGTGTAAAATTTATCGACCCAATAAATGTCCTTCAAATAGGTGTACATAAACAAACCGTCTGGTTTGTAAATGAATATTTTATTTATTCACATTCACGTTAAAAATTATATTTTTAACGATAAAACATTTTATTCCAACATATGAATTCCTATTCAATTCATTTATCCAATAAAATGATATTTTTATTTTTCTAACTTATTTTAGAAAATTTCGGCGGCATAACGGCACGATACTAGAAACGGGACGAGGCCTAGCCTTATCCCCGGTCTAGTGAAGGCCCACGCCATTCACACATCAATCTAATCCATTCATCTCACCAAACAATTCAATTTCAATCAAATAATCTAACTAACTATTCAACCAAACAATTTAACAAACAAGCCATCCATGGTATGTGGACGGGTGTCGGGTGCTTCTAATAAGCACCGTCTGCATCCTAGTATATATATATAACTAGAAAAATAGAATTTGAGTGAGAAGTTCTCACAGATAGCTATCCTAGCTCCATGGCACTTCATTTGCAGAAACCTTCGTCGCTACCGCATCTTCGTCATCTTCGTTGTCCGCTTTCACTACCTATGTAAAAATCGAATTTTTACTTCGCTATTCCATATATAAAGATCATATTTTTATTTCGAAGTTCAATATATAAAAATTCTATTTTTATTTCGAAGTTCAATATATAAAAATTCTATTTTTATTTCGAAGTTCAATATATAAAAATTCTATTTTTATTTCGAAGTTCAATATATAAAAATTCTATTTTTATTTCGAAGTTCAATATATAAAAATTCTATTTTTATTTCGAAGTTCAATATATAAAAATTCTATTTTTATTTCGAAGTTCAATATATAAAAATTCTATTTTTATTTCGAAGTTCAATATATAAAAATTCTATTTTTATTTCGAAGTTCAATATATAAAAATTCTATTTTTATTTCGAAGTTCAATATATAAAAATTCTATTTTTATTTCGAAGTTCAATATATAAAAATTCTATTTTTATTTCGCTATTATACAGATAAAAATTCTATCTTTACAGTTTTAAAAATCTAATCTTTTCAGTTTTAAAAACACTGTATATTTATTTTTCAAAAACAATGTATGTTTACTCTTCAAAAACAATGTATGTTTATTTTTCAAAATCCTACATGTTTATATTTTCAAAATCAATGCTATCTTATATTTTTAAAAAAAATCATATGCCATATGTAAATTTAAAAACACATTTTAAACCAATGCCATTTATTTATAAAAATCTATATATTTTTTTTTATATTTAAAAATCTATGTTTTTTTTTCATGTTTTAAAAATCTCAGTTTTGAAAACAACACTGATAAAAAAAAACTGAATTACTTAAACAAACAATTAATTAAATTAACAAAAGGGATTACCTTTTTTTTTTCTCTTCACTGACACACGCTCCAAGTTAGGTTTGGATTTCGCGAGCCACACACTCATTTTCAAGATGATCGGGTATCGCCACAAGGAAGAGCTCCTGAAGCCGCGCCTACCCCTCCCCTCCACGGTGAACTCGAACCACCTCCGACGGCGGAATCTTGGCGCGAACGGCCACTGTTCGTGATGCGATTCCGAGCAAAATACCGAAATCCAGATGATCTCCTTTGCTAGATTGGAAGATCGTATGTAGCTCTTCAAAATTGCTTCTTGAATTTCTCGAATCCATAAAGGGGATATGAAGATCGAAGGGTTTTTAATTCCGAGCGATTTCCGCCTTATGTTTTAAGAGGACGGCGGGTTATCGGTTGACCGATGTGAACGTTTTTTTTTTACTAGGGTTTTTGACTTAAGAATATATATATATAATATTTAAATATTATTTTATTCAAACATCATTTGTTTATCGTCCCGAATCCCAAATAAAACCCAACGACTGTCGCCCCTAGCTAATTACCCCCATTCCGAACACAATGGAATATGCTTCGCAAGATGATTCGGCTGTTCCAATCAGTTTCCGTTGAATTAACATTTAAATCACTATATTGAATTTTAAACGTACATTTCAAATTACCGGGGTCACATACTAACTAGAAAAATTCCCGAAAAATATTTTCTAGCTTCGTATTGACGGTACGGCCCTAACAAAACTAGTTTCGTCGAATTCCGAGACCGTTAGAAAAATGGCCAATTTCCAGTCGATTAAAAACAACTGAAACTGGTCAAACGCGTTTTCCTTTGCCACGCTCACATATTGATTCCAAAAATTATGAAATTTGAAACCTAGCAATAACTTCACATCCCGGACCCAACAAAACTGGTTTCGTCGAAATCCGAGGTCGTTTGCAAAATGTCCATTTTTAAGGGCCTGAATTCCATAGCGACTATTCAGAATTTTCAACTGGACATATCTTTTGATTCCCGCTACGAACTTTTGATTTTTCGGATTCGTTGGAAAGATATTCACTATTAGATTCCATTATTTTTGGTTTCACTAAAATCCGGATTGTTTTGCACCCGGTACATTCAATTGAAGTTTGAAATCGAATTATCGAACTACCGCGCCATTTTCAATTCTATTTATAATTATATATAAATATTTATATTCTAACGACGACGTATATAATATATACGTTCTAATTCCATTCAAAATAAATTTCTCGTTGATTTTATTTAAAATAATTCATTTTAAATAATCAAAATTCGATAAAATTGCCAAAACAAAAATTTCAAACTGGCTCGCATTTTACGGGTTGTTACATATATATATATATATATATATGCCCCTCGTCCACAAACCATGGACGATATGTATTGGTTGTGATTGGTGTGAAAATTGATTGATAGCGAATGGTTGATTGGAATTGTTTGTGGTTGATATTGATTGATTGTGGTTGAAAAATACCCATTTGTGGTTGAGAAATATTTGTTTGAAACCACATAGGATTAGTTTGTGGAAATGAAATAAATATACATGCCGCCTGCGTGCGAATTAGATGCATGATTCCCCATTGTCAAAAACCACGAGGTTTTAAGGTAGAGCGAGGAGCCGTACTAGGGACGGTCCCGGTTTTAACTACCCTGCCGTTATGCTGCCGAAATTTTGAATAATATTCATGTGTTTGAATTATTTTCATTTGTTGAAACTATATTTATTCGTTGAATAGAAAACCTCCATGTGTGGAGACGGTGTTCATTTGTTGAGTTGAAATTCATGTGTTTAATGGTATTCATATTTTGAAATAAATTGTTTTATAATAAAAATCACATTTTTATCATCTATATGAACTATATAAAATAATCTTGCTTTGAAATAAATTGTTTTATAATAAAAATCACATTTTTATCATCTATATGAACTATATAAATTATAGTGTTTTGAAACAAATTGTTTTACAAAAAAAATCACATTTTTATTGTATACATGAGTGGTCAAATATGGTGAAGTGTTAAAATAGAAGACAGTTTGATAAAAATATCATTTTTATCAAAAGTATGAAATTCATATGGTTTTGAAATCGAAGAATCGATATATATATTTAAATAGAATTGAAATATATTGAAAAACGACGCTGCAGTTCGTATTTTGAAATCGTGATTTCAAATGATTAGTGCGGGAGATCCGACCATCGGATTTTCCCGAAACCGCAACCGTTGGGTTCGCTTTGGAAATATCTTTCCAACGACACTAACTTTATAAAAATCCAACGGTTGGATTATCTGGAATGTTTAATTCAAATCTGAAGAAAAACAGCGCCAGAATCGATTATATTTATATATATATATAATTATAATTATATTTAAGCGAATAACGACGCTGCAGTTCGTATTTTGAAATCGAAACTTCAAACGATTATACCAGGAGATCCGACCGTCGGATTTTCCCGAATCTGGAACCGTTGGATTCGTTTTGAAAAGATCTTTCTAATGATGTAAATTTGGTGAAGATCCAACGGTTAGATTTTCAGATATGTGTAAATAAAATCTGAAGAAAAACAGCGCCACGGCCGCGTTATGGCCCGAAGCGTTGTTTTGAATAAATTGGTTATTTTAAAATAAATATAAATAGCAATAAATCGTTATAAAATATCATAAACGATATGGAATGGAAATAAACTGAATTTGCTCGATTTATGTGGTATTTGATGGTTGAATGTGTTTGGTGTGAAAATTACGTTAAAGAACAAAATTGGTGTTGTCGAATAATTTGACCATTGAAATAAATTGATTTGAAATTCTAAGTATATGTGAATTATTTGAAAAGGCCGAGTTAATTCTCATTTCAAATAATTGACCGACGATTGAAAGTCGAAGATGAGGACGGTGGTAGAAGACCGGAGATCTTCACCTCGTTTGGATGGTAACCGAGGTCCTGATTGGGAGGCATCCCGAAATATGGATGATGAGTGGTGATCGTCCAGGCGTACGTGGTGGTCAATGGGTTTGCGAGGTATATAGTGCCTCCGGTTTCGTTCAGACCCAGAACGGACTTGTAAATGGACTGTGTGTCTGACATTGGATTTTATTCTATGTTGATTGATCTCTATTAAATATACATCTGTTTGGCGGCGGAGAATTTATTCTTTTGCTTAACGCCCTTCTCTAAAACGCACGAGCTCAGAGGTTGTATATCGGTGGATATCAGTCGCATGGAATGAATTGCTAGTGTGGCATGCCTAAGTGGCAAATGATCAGGGCTTCTGTTGAAAAGCAAAGTCTTGTGGTGATGATCAAAGCACCGCCTGTGTGGCGTAGCTTTGTGTATAACGTGAACTCGCGAGCCTTACACCCCGGTATGGACCAGAAACGGGAGAGGACATCAGGGAGGGCCTGCATTTCCTTCTAGCTAGGAGTGGTGTCGGTGTTTTTACATGGCCTGACATTTTACTTTTGTGGTTGTTGCTGTTGCGAGGCGCCTCGGATATACCGATGACTATGTGAAGCCGAAGGAGCCATTCGTTGGCTCGTTTACGCCCCATAGGGCGGGGAAACACAGTGTTCAGGCATAATAATCCACATCGGTGGACCGGCCCTGACGATCCAAGGGGCAGTTGCGGCTGTTCCTGAGGGGCGGGGTAGAGCGTCTCGAATTCAGTGAGGACGATCCCTTGCCTCGGTTCATGACGGAAATCCAATTTCCAAATACGACATCGTGCGGTTTTGATTGTATATATATATAGCGACATGATATATGGTACCCATGCCGTCTATAATTGATAGTTATGATTCAAAATTGTTTTTGAAACATATAAACAGTAGTAATAATATCAAATGCTTTTGTTTTATTCGTATCAATCATATTTTGGCCATTATAAGGTAAAATTCTATCCTCCGGTTTGCGTTGCATTGTGTGATGGGAACTGAGTCTTATAATGGCTTCATTTTTATAAAAAGCATTGCGGTGTTTAAAAGAAAGATTTTTTTTAAAGCACTGGCAATCCAATGGAGTAAACCCGTTCTACGAAAGTGGCGTGGTCCTGTGATTAGCCATATTATAAATGTGTTGAGTAGATTTCTCATACCAGTCCCATGACTGACTCGTAGTTTGTTTCACTTTCAAACTCGGGTGCCCCTTTATCTACATGGGCAGCCTTGTATTCAGGTTTAGCTGGTTCTTTCTGGATAGCTGGAGCTGAAGATGGATTCTATTATTTATCTTTTTTTATGCTGTTCAGCTCCTATTGTACATATTTTATTTATTTCCGCTGTAGACATTTATGTATAGCTGAACTGTATTTGTACTAAGTATGATCCTGTATACTGTGTAACTCTGATGATTACGTTTATCCAGTGTATTCTATTGTACATTGTCTGGTGTATTTATTTATTTCTATTATGCTATTATCTGTTTCTGTGTTATATTCCAAAGATTACCCTTGTCTCCGTCTGTACGGGAAATGGGGTCGTCACAAAATGCATGTATGTACATATATATGTGTGAACAGGTCATTGCAAAGAGGCTAGAGCAAAAGAATAAAATTGTTTACCCGACAAATATGTACATGTTTATTGTATTTCTTTGGGTTTGGATGATTTTATGAGCCGATTGGCTAGCCGCTTAGCTTTTTCTTTTTCTTTTTTGATTGAAGAAGGCCATGGGAGGCTATATGAAATATCTCGAAGTCCCCAGTGCAGGGGAGGTTATGGCAAAAAATTTCGAAAATCTAGGGTGTTTGCCAAATTTTTGAAAAAATTGAAAAAATTTTAGAGACTGAAAAGTTGAAAAACTTAAGCCGTAATGGAAATAGCGAAAGTTGAGTTGATTAGTTAAACAACTTTCGGCTTCATTACTTTTCGGGGACGAAAAGTTTTAAGTGAGGGAGATTCTAATAACCCGGAAATCGGAGCCAATTTAAAAATTTTATTTTGGCTATTTTAACGAATTTTGATTATTTAAAATGAATTATTTTAAATAATAACGATGGAAAATTTATTTTCGACGAAGTTAAAATGAATAATTTTATTTTAATTATATAACGAGCCTGAAATGGCGCGGTAGTTTGAAAATTCGATTTCAAATTTCAAATTTCAAATGAATATACAGAATTCAATATAAGTCAGAATTGAACGAAACAAGAAATATGTGAATCTGTTTGATGATATCTTTCCAACGGATGTAAGAAACTGAGATTTCGTTTTAAAAGTTGAGAGTTACGTCCAGTTTAAAATTCAAAATAGTCGTTGTGGACTTTATATATATTTTAATATATATAAAGGCCTTTGAAAATGGAAATTTTGCAAACCACCTCTGTTTTCGACGAAACCACTTCTGTTGGATCCGGGATGTCAAATTATTACTAGGCTTCAAAATTCGTAATTTTTTGAATCAATATGTGAGCGTGGCAAAGGAAAATGTGTTTGGTAAATTTCTGTTAAATTGGATCGACCTGAAAATGGCCATTTTTCAAACAGTCTCAGAATTTGATGAAATTAGTTTTGTTGGGACCGTATCTTCAAAACATAGCTAGATTTATTTTTCGGGAATTTTTAGAATCAGTATGTGGCCCCGGCAAATTGAAGTGTACGTTCAAATCAAATATTGAATGTTTTATATTTTAATTTGAAGGAAAATTGACTGAAACAGTCGAATAGGCCTACAAAACATATCCCATTGTGTTCGGAATGGAGATAATTAGCTGGGGGCGACAGTCGTTGGGTTTAATTTGGAGTTCGTATCATTAAACATGTATTTTTGAAATTGGAATAATTAAATATTAATTAAATATTTTCTATAAAAGGAGGAAACCCTAGCCCATCATATTCAGCCGCCACCCCACCGTTGAACGAGCGAAATTGCTCCTAACTTCGCCCCCAAATCATGATTAAAATACGAAGAATTAAACACGGATCCTGAAGCGAAAATTGTCGATCCTTCTACGTTCTCTCCATCCCAACTTGTTTGGCAGTTTATCGTTGAGGATAGGAGGGGTTTTCAGCGCTCAAAGGCGCGACTATCGAGCTCAAATTGCGGCGGCTAGGCCCCACCGAGTGGGCCAGGAACTTAGGCGATGTTGGCTCTTCAGAAGGCGGAGGACGTGGTGGTTCCCGATCAGGGAACGACGACGCGAGGAGGAAGTAAACTGGAACCCTAAATGTGAACAGATATGGGTTTGAACACGGCCTGGAACGGATTGAGGAAGATATGGGTCATTTTATTTATTTATTTAATTAATTAATTATCTCGATGCGTAACTTATGTGTTTAATACCGTAACTTCTCCGTACGAGAACGAAATTCGAAAATTACAGAAGCGTTGGACTCGTCTCAATGAGAGCTTCGCAACAAAACAGACCTCGTCCAAAACAGAGCACGTCAGAATTTCAGGCAATTTCAAATCCAAACAAAACAGAATTCAAAAATAAAACCGATCAAAGGTGAGAATTCTCTCACTTTAAATTTTCTGTACAGTTATTTATTTTGTAACTGCATACATGAACTGCACCCTATCGTCCACAGACCATGGACGACTTGTTTGATTATATTCTGTGTGAAAATTGATTGTGATGTGAAATGAAAACGATATATATATATATATATGAAAAGTGAAAATATCGTATATATTGAAAGTTAAAATATCGTATATATTGAAAGTTAAAATATCGTATATATTGAAAGTGAAAGTATCGTATATATTGAAAGTTAAAATATCATATAAATTGAAAGTAAAAATATCGTATATATTGAAAAGTTAAAATATCGTATATATTGAAAGTTAAAATATCGTATATATTGAAAGTTAAAATATCGTATATATTGAAAGTGAAAATATCGTATATATTGAAAGTGAAAATATCGTATATATTGAAAAGTGAAAATATCATATATATTGAAAGTGAAAATATCGTATATATATTGAAAGTGAAAATATCGTATATATTGAAAAGTGAAAATATAGTATATATTGAAAAGTGAAAATATTATATATATATATATATATATATATATATATATATGAAAGGTGGAAATAATATATATATATATATATATATGAAGTGAAAACGATATATATATGAAGTGAAACGATGTATATATGAAATGAAAACGATATATATATGAAATGTGAAAACGATATATATATGAAACGAAAATGATATATATATATATGAAATGTTAAAACGATGTATATATGAAATGAAAACGATATATATATATATATATGAAATGTGAAAATGATTTGATTGTTAATTTTTAACATATATATACACTATATAAAATTGTCGTGTATATGGAATATTCAATTTTGATTAGAAATTGAATATGAAGTTGAAATCATTTTGAAAATGAATTTAAAATGATTTATAAAATACATTTTGAATGGAAATCGACGAAATATATATTATTTATATTATATATATATAATATAATGGCCTGAATAGAACACACAGCGCTGTGGCAGTTCGCGAATTTCGACCATTGGCTTCGAACGGACGTTACGGGAGATCCGACCATCGGATTCTCTGAAACCGAAACCGTTGGGTTCGTATCAAAAAGAGCTTTCTAATGAATATTGGAGATTTAAAATCTAACGGTTGGATTTGGAATTATGTCCAAATCAAATTTGGAAAAGGTCGCTGTAAGTGTAGTTCAATGACCGTTTATGGAAATCGACTGTACGGGCCTTGATAAAATTATTAAAAATATCAATAATTTGTTTAAAATCATAATAAATGATTTGGAAAGAATTGGGCTGAAAATCACATATTTGAAAAGATAAAAATAGATTTTTATCGAAATGAACTAGTTATTAACTAGAATAACAATTATTTATTTCTAAATAAATAAATTGGATTTGAAATGGTTTTAAAAATAACCAGAATTTTCAACATATGAATTGGAATGGATTTGAATCGAAATTTTCTTCGGAATATTTCGATGTTGGATTTCGTGATTATACAGATATGGTTGTGGAAATTTGAAAGATATATTAATATCGTTATTTCTAATACGATATTTGTTGGTTTCAAAATTTGATGTTGAATATAAGACGATACTATTTTCTATTCAGATCCTTGTGTTTAATATCAAATTGGATTTGGGGTTTGTCATGATCTGTGTTTAAATGACATTAGTTCTTTAACCTGCGTAAAAGCAGGATTAATTTCCAAAAAAAAAGTAGAACAATCAATATGAAATGATTTTAGAGATGAAACCAATTGGGGTTTGAATAAATCTTTAATTAGATTTGGATGATTGGATGGTGATTAAATTTACCAAAACACGCGATGTGATTTAACCAAATTTACTTAGTTGTTGATATTGATTGTGGTTGACTGATTGTTGGATGGTGCTCGACCAGTTTATGAGCAGAATATGCCTTAACATTTAGCATTGGGTTGGATAAAGATATCTATGTGCTAACACCTTGTGAAACACTTCACGATTTGACGATAAGGTGTTTAGTGATGTTGTGTTCATTTCAAATTTAATGAATGATTGTGAAATGATATATTTTTCTTAAGTGAAAAGAAATGTATTCCCGATTTTCGACAGGGAATGTTTTATAAAAATGTTTTATAAAACAAAAAGGATTTCGAGGCCTAAACCTGATATTATCGAAGAGATTTTGAAATGTATTATGTGTTACATTGTGGTTCATCACATGTTTGATTAGTTGCTATTAATGATGTATCTGTTAGGTGGCGGAGAATTTATTCTCTTGCTTAACACCCTTCTTTGAGACGTACGAGCTCAAAGATTATATGATTAATAGTGACTGATCATATGTGTGAATTACTGATGTGAAGTACTATATTTTGAAAGTACTTGTGATTATTATGTTGTGAAATGATTTTCCCTACTTCGGGATATGAAATGATTTAGTGTGTGGCTAAAGATTCGAGTAACCCTGAGACTAAAAGTATGGGTGAGAGGGCGGTGTATGCTCTCCATGTGTGGGAGGTGCATCGTCGGTGTAGCCTGCTCTTATGTGGGGTAGGTGCACATTTATATATCGAGTTGCTGGGTGCGTATACTTTGCCTTGTCGATGGGGAGCACAAAATTTGGTTGCATACTTGTTTGTATGCATTGTTATGTTTTGGAATTCATATTTCCAAACGATTTGATTTGAGATCCCGAAGTGAAATCTACTTTGTTATAGAAAGTTTGATATGTATTTCAAATGATTTGAAATGGAAATCGGGAAATAAAGTCCAAAGGAATAATTTATGTAAATTGAATTGGATTTAGAAAATCTATGTTTGGTGATTAATCTAAATGGGTAGATTGGGATATTGCATGTTGATTGACGCATAGTAGATCAATATATCTATATTGATTGTTGTTTATACACTGGCATTCATGGGGGTAAACCCGTTTCGCGTTAGTGGCATGGTCCCGTGATATGCCATATTATTAAATAAATTAATTATAACTGTTTAGAGTTTCTCACACCAGTCCCATGACTGCCTTGCAAACTCGGGTGCCCCTATTTTCCACACGGGTAGTCGAGTAGTTTTATTTTGCGGATGTATTGAGCAGGATTCTGGATTGAAGCTTTAAGCTGTGTCCAGAGTATTGATAGTCTTCTGCTGTGTTATTTTATATTTCTGTTGTTCATTGTATTACATTTATGTAAATTTATCTTCCGTTGTGTATTATTTTCGATATACTCTGATATATTTTGTACTCTGATGTAACATTATTATGATGTTTATAGAAATCTTCTGTTATTTGTTCTGATGTGTTGTATGCCCAGAGTTAGCGTATACGGGATTCGAACGGTCTTGGTCGGTTTAGCGATCGATTAGGTCCGGGCGAAATCCGTGCCATTACAATTAAATAACTATTTTTCTTCTTCTTCTTCTTCTTTTAAATGGTCTGGGCAAGTTTATATTAAATAAATTAACCATACTTGTATATATTAATGAATTTAAGAAAAAAAAAGATTAAATAAATTACCTAATCTATACCTTAATTCGAGATCTTCCTTTTCCAATATTTAAAACGCAAAACCCTATCTTGGAAACCCAAAAATTCATGGAACTGCTTCTGGCGAACTATTCTAGTCACTACTCTAGTTACCATCGGGCCACCATCATCTGACTTCCCCTTCTCCCTCCATCCCATCGCCACTTCAGACCAAGCTCAGCATTGCTACAAAAGTCACTACCTTTTGTTCCCATCACGACTACCAACATTGCCAAATTTGCACTCACCATCACGCACTGCAGGAAAACAACAATCCCACTTTTCTCTCCATCTCGCTCCTATCACCTGACGGCACCACTTACTTAATACGCACAAACCCAGCAGATCGCGACCCCCATCCTTATCAAATTCCAGGTCGTGATGACCAAAACCCAATCTCGAAATGCCATCTCGACCTCCACCACAATCGCACTAACCCTAATCTCGATTTTCAGACAAGCCGTTCCCACCCCCCCCCAAATTAACAACAATCGTATCCCCCAATAACCATACAGCGATCTTCGAATAGCTCAGTTTGAAGCTAGAGCTCACCGAAGTCCAGGAATTCACGATTTCAGATCTCGTCCTTGGCTGCGATTTTTGTTTGATGAGGAAAGAAGCCATGACTTCACTGATTTGCGAAAAAGGAAATAATAGAGAATACGAGTTGGGCATATTTTGCGGTTTTCCTTCTTGTAGAAGGAAGACTTCATGAACTTTAAAATTAAGACCATAGTGATTTTGATTTGTTTAGGAGAATGAAAGGAAATGAAGAAATAAAAGAAGGAAACAGAGGGGTATTGCGATTTATATAGATGAAGACTTCACTGCTAAGGATACAAACGTAGGTGTTTACTGGGAAATGTTTATCAGAGGTAGGTTAATTAACTTGATTTGATGTAGTGCTTATCCACTTATATTTAAAATAATATAATTCGGGGTTCATTAATTTAAATCACGAACCACTATTCTAGCGTACCGACCGACATTTCAATATAATAACCCTATTCTAAACTCAACAGTAAATATTCTGAAAATTAATTTCAACATATATACCATATTAAATTAATATAATATAATTTAAATTCTAAAACCACAAATCAATTGAATCCCATTTTCATTTCAGGTTTCATATTCGATTTCGAATATGAAATTCACAAGTCTTATTTTGTTATCAAAAGAAATGTCTCGATCTAAAATTCGATTAACAAATTATTCTTCCACTTAGTTAATTCTATTCAAAAATAAATAACTGATTTTGTTTCAAAAATCAATCCATTTACTCCACTCGAGTTCATATTTATTTTATAACTCAAGTCCAGATTTTTCAAATGGAAATTCGGATTTTATTTACTTAAAAATCCTTATATTTATTTATATAAACCATTATGGCTTTTAAACGATTTTGGCGCTACTTTTCTTAAAATTTGATTTTGACATAACTCAAAATCTATTAGATGAAATCCAGATTTTTCTCTTTCATTAGAAAACTATTATTCCAATGGTCCTGACGATTCTTGTTTCAAAGATTTCCGACTTATTTTGAGTTCTATATACTCAATTGAAGTTCGAAACGCCAATTTACGAACTGCCGCGCTGCGATGAGTTCGTTTTAATTATATTTATATATATATATATATATATGAAAACGTTTAGACTTTGTTTATAGTAAATTCAACTCCATTCTGATATATTTTTAATATATATCAAATCAGTTTCCCAATTCAACATAATATTTTCGATTATCTATAATTGTCGATTTTTCTTACTCGGTAATATATTTATTTATACTTTGATCTTCTATATTTAATTCCAATTCCTTTTATAAATAAATTATTTATAAAATTCGATATAATCGAATTTCAATTATAAACCCGTTGAATTCTTCTCAATTTAGCTTATATTCCAAATTCCGAAATATAATCAATCGTTCTGTTTCAAAAGACTTCCCAACTTACCTTTAAATTCCTATTTAAATTTAAATAGTTTAAATTATCCAAATGATAATTTATTTCACCAAATTTATAAGACTATTTATAAATTCAACTTCCTTGTTTCATATATTTAAACAAGTTCCCTTTTCAAATTTCTATTTGAAACTCCATCCCTTTGATATTCCGAATTACGGGATAAAAACCGTTGTTCCTTTTTAAATGATTTCAAATTATATTTTTAAATTCATATTTGAATTTAAATATTCAAATTATCTCTTGATAATTAATTCATTATATTTATAAACACCATTTTATAAATTTCCTTATTTCATATATTTAAACAATTCTATTTTGAAATCTATTTTAAAACCAAAATCTTATTTTTGAACTTTCTATTTATAATAAATTATATATATATAACACCCAATTTATTTTCATATTCAATTTAACTTCTATTTAAATAAATTCGAACTAATCGAATTCAAATCATAAATCCTTACGGATTTATTTAGTTCAATTTGTATTCTGAACATCAGAATAAATTCCATCATTTATTTCTTTAAAACGATTTCCCCATTTCTATTTTAAATCACATTTGAATTTAACTATTCAGATTATCCAACGATAATTTTCCACTTTATTTATATACACCGTTTATAAATTTATTTCAGTTCCCCACATTATTCAATTTATAAACATCGTTTATAAATTCAATAATTGTTTTATTTATTTAAAATAAGTAAATATTTTGGCACATTCTAAATCCAAATTATATTTTTGAAAAATAGAATTTTCCTTTTTAAATCTCAAACCCCTCTTTACGTTATTTTTATAAATTACTATTTAGGCCTAGTGATATTTTAAACACTCAAAACAACTAATTATAACTGACAGGTTTTCTAACACATCATATACGATAATCTATATGAAAAACAAACAATAATATTTTTGAGGAATCTAGTTGGATCCCTCCAACCTGTTTGTCATGCATCCACAGATGTTAACCAACATAAATAATACCAATCCTTCTTCGAGGCAGGATATCGCGGTATAGAAGGTCATCCACTATCATAGCGTGGGGCGTATAGGGTCATCCCCTAATGATACTGCGGGCATCCGCTAATGTTGCTGTGGGAATCCAACCAATCACCAATATATATATATATAATAACCACAACAAGCCTATATAACTAATATATAATAACCACAAAAATATTTAAACGCATCCAAGCAACCAACAATTATTTTTAACGATTAAAAATAAATCTAAACAGTAAATTTGAGTGAGATTTACTCATCAGTGTTTTTATTTGCCGAATATTCCATTTAAATTCCTTTGAGAAGTATTCTGACGATGCAAAGCCAAAGCATCTCGTTTCACCGAGATCTGTTATCGTGTAAATAAATTATACTCGTGTACAAGATTCATATCAAAAATAATTTATTTATTTCATTTAATTTAAATCACCATTAATCACTTTAAATTAAATAACTATTTATCTTCTTCTTCTTTTAAATGGTCTAGGCAAGTGTAAATTAAATAAGTTAACTATACTTATATATATATTAATGAATTTAAGAAAAAAAAGTAGATTAAATAAATTACCTAATCTATACCTTAATCCGAGATCTTCCTTTTCCAGTATTTAAAACGCAAAACCCCATCTTGGAAACCCAAAAATTCATGGAACTGCTTCTGGCGAACTATTCCAGTCACTTCTCTAGTTACCATCGGGCCACCATCATCTGACTTCCCCTTCTCCCTCCATCCCATCGCTACTTCAGACCAAGCCCAGCGTTGTTACAAAAGTCACTACCTTTTGTTCCCATCACGACTACCAACATCGCCAAATTTTCACTCACCATCATGCACTGCAGGAAAACAACGATCCCACTTTTCTCTCCATCTCGCTCCAATCACCTAACGACACCACTTACTTAATACACACAAACCCAGCTGATCTCGACCCCCATCCTTATCAAATTCCAGGTCGTGATGACCGAAACCCAATCTCGAAATGCCATCTCGAGCTCCACCACAATCGCGTTAACCCTAATCTCGAGATTTAGACAAGTCGTTTGCACCACCCTCCCACAAATTAACAACAATCGTATCCCCCAATAACAATACAGCGGTCTTCGTATAGCTCAGTTTGAAGCCAGACCTCACCGAAGTCCAGGAATTCACGATTTCAGATCTCGTCCTTGACTACGATTTTTGTTTGATGAGGAAAGAAGCCATGATTTCACTGATTTGCGATAAAGAAAATAACAGAGAATACGAATTGGGCATATTTTACGGTTTTCCTTCTTGTAGAAGGAAGACTTTGTGAACTTTAAAATTAAAGACTATACCGATTTTGATTTGTTTAGGAGAATGAATGTAAATGAAGAAATAAAAGAAGGAAACAGAGGGGTATTGCGATTTATATAGATGAAGACTTCACTGCTAAGGAAACAAATGTAGGTGTTTACTGGGAAATTTTTATCAGAGGTAGGTTAATTAACTTGATTTGATGTAGTGCTTATCCACTTATATTTAAAATAATATTATTCGGGGTTCATTAATTTAAATTATGAACCGCTATTCTAGCGTACCGACCGACATTTCAATATAATAACACTATTCTGAACTCAACAGTAAATATTTTGAAATTTAATTTCAACATATATACCATATTAAATTAATATAATTTAAATTCAAAAACCCTAAATTCTGTAATAACCCAGAAATCTGAGCCAATTTAAAAAATTTATTTTGGCAATTTTGAAGAATTTTGAATATTTAAAATGAATTATTTTAAATAATAACGTTGAGAAATTTATTTTGAATAGAAATAGAACGTATATATTTATTTGAATCATCGTTAGAATATAATTATTTATTTATAATTATAAAACGAATTGAAAATGGCGCGGTAGTTTGAAATTTCGATTTCAAAGTTCAAATGATTGTATAGGATTCAAAATAAACCGCAATTTTGCGAAACCAAAAATATTAGAATCTATTTGAGAATATCTTTCCAATGAATCCAAAAAATTAAAATTTCATAACGGAATATAAGTTTATGCCCAATTGAAAATTCAGAATAGTCGCTATGGAATTTTGAGCCCTTAAAATTGGAAATTTTGCAAATGATCTCTGTTTTCGACGAAACCACTTTTGTTGGATCCGGGATGTCAAATTATTGCTAGGTTTCAATTTTCTGAATCAATATGTGAGCATGGCAAAGGAAAACGCGTTTGACCAGTTTCAATTGATTTTAATCGACTGGAAAATGGGCATTTTTCAAACGGTCTCAGAATTTGATGAAATTAGTTTTTTTTGAACTGTATCATCAATACGAAGCTAGAAAATATTTTTTGGGAATTTTTATATTTAGTATGTCGCCCCGGTAAATTGAAATGTACGTTTAAATCAAATATATACTGATTTATGTTTTGATTTTTATAAAAACTAATCGAATTTGCTTTCTTAACATATCTCATTGTGTTCGGAATAGGGGTAATTAGCCGGGGACGACAGGCGGTGGGTCTCGTTTTGAGATCAAATTGCAAGCTACTTTTTGAGAGAATAAATAAATAATTAAATAAAACTATGTAAGGCCTTAAGCCCTAATTTTCCCCCAGACTAAAATCAACCCCTTTTCCTTTAAAAAAAACCCGTCGCTCCCTCTATAGCCTTCGTCGCCGCTCGTGCTCCGCCGCCCACCTCCCATTTGCCGTCGCCGAACAGCCATGCCCCCCCCTCAACGCCGACGATCCCCTTCACCTCCAGCTCCTCTCCCATTTCCACCAAATAAATCCGTCGCCCCACATCCCTGAAGCCGCCGCCCGGCACTTGGATGGCCAGCCGCCGCCGCCTATGAGGGCCCCCGACACTTTAGCCTTCGACCGCCGTTTTGGTGAACCCCCGACCCCCCTCTTCGACAAAAGCTTCGTTTTTCTTAAAGAGGTGTGTTTTTAATTTATTATTTATTTTTCTTTTCAGTTTTATAGATGTTAGGACCTTGATAAACATATATATGATTTTTTTTATACAGTTAGGGTGTAAAGAAATGATTTTTATAATAAAGGTATGATTTTTCTTAATTTAAAGATATGATTTTCTTAGTGTAAAAAGATTACATTTTTTAGCAGTGTAAAGATTAGATTTTTATAACGAGAAAGATTAGATTTTTATAACGAGAAAGATTAGATTTTAATAACGAGAAAGATTAGTCTTTTACAACGAGAAAGATTAGATTTTTATAAAGAGAAAGATTAGATTTTTATAACGAGAAAGATTAGATTTTTATAATGAGAAAGATTAGAATTTTTATCTATATAGTAGCGGTATAAAAATAGAATTTTTATCTATAAAGTAGCATTTTAAAAATGTGATTTTTATATACTAGAGAATATAAAAATGTGATTTTTATATATGTAGTGGCTACGGACAACGAAAGTGGCAAAAGGCGAGCACGGCGAAGATTTTCTACATATGAAGTGTCGCGGCGTTTGGTTTAGCTCTTGGTGAGAACTCCTCACTTTCATTTTTATTTCTAGTTTGAAATATATATTCGGATGCAGACGGTGCTTAGCAGCACCCGACACCCGTCATCCATAGACCATGGACGACTTGTTTGTTCGATTTTGTTTGGATTGATTTGTTTGTGTGAAAATTGATTGTAAGGTGGAATGAATAGAATAAATTCATGTGTTGAATAGAATAAAATTCATGTGTTGAATAGAATAAAATTCATGTGTTGAATAAAATAAAATTCATGTGTTGAATAGAATAAAATTTATGTGTTGAATAGAATAAAATTCATGTGTTGAATAGAATAAAATTCATGTGTTGAAATAAAATATATATTCATGGGTTGAAATAAAATAAATATTCATTTACAAATCGAACGATTTGTTTATGTACACCGATTTGACTGATATTGATTGGGACGATAAATTCTACACATCGCCAACTGCACAAATAAAATCTATGTTTGATTGTTTGAAACCCCACACGTGTGTTGGGATGAAATTGGACATACACTAATCCCAATAATTAGCCGTATGTCGATCGATCGATTGATAGGCTGTTATAAGCGTGAATATTTATATTTGATGCTTATACAGTGTAGAATGCACTCTGGATGATGGTTGATTATTTATCGTTGCTCTTATATACATGTGTTGTATGGAATCCATATAAGTAATATTATATGGTAATTGAGTGGCTCTCATTCCAATTTAGAAAATAAATTATATTCATGTGTTGAATAAACAAAATAGTCATGTGTTGATAGTACTCATGTGTTGAGAATATTCATGCGTTGAATAGAATATATATTTATGTGTTGAATAGAATAAAATTCATGTGTTGAATAAAAGAAAATTCATGTGTTGAAGAAAATATTCATTTGTTGAATAGAATAACGAAGTTATTGAAATATATAAAGCCGTGTTGATTAGATTGATGCCATTTTGAAGTGAATGATATTTATATCGATTTTATTCATTTTTATAATGAATATAGAAAAGGAAGTGATTTCAAAATATAACGTTTGGAAAATATTATCATTTATAGATTAATGATATGGAATATTCAATTTTGATTAGAAATTGAATATGAAGTTGAAATCGTTTCAAAAACGAATTTAAAACGATTTATAAAATATGTTTTAAAAGGAAATCGATGAAATATATATAATATATTATATATATATAATGGCCAGAACAGAATGCGCCGCGCTGCGGCAGTCCGCGAATTTCGACCATTGACTTCGAATGGATATTACGGGAGATCCGACCGTCGAATTCTCTAAAACCGGAACCGTTGGGTTTGTACCGAAAAGAGCTTTCCAACGAATATTAGAGATTTGAAATCCAACAGTTGGATTTGGAATTATGTCCAAATCAAATTTGGAAAAGGTCGGTGTATGTAATGGCCAGCAAATCTGTACTATCTGAGTTGACTAATAACACCACACGTCCAACCCAAATTGCACAGAAATACGAATCATCATTAGAAAGAAGTTAGAGGATGAGAAATAGAAAGAAAGAAATATTAGAATAGAAGAAAACAAAGAAGACAAATCTCACAGCGGAACGAATAAAATATATTATATAACATAACCTTTGAAATACAAATCAGTAACTTTATATACATACCATCATCAGAGCACAACAGTTATTCCTGGAACAGTTATAAACACCTGTTTCCAGATACAAACATGGTTCACAGCGGAATATATGAGTCTATAGCTAACTGGTAAAGTCTCCTGCTTTCAGCTCCTCCAAATGAATCTGTAAAATCCCTACTACTTGACTGCCCGTACAAATTAGGGCACCCAAGAGTTTAGGGAAAACAACAAAATAACTCTGGGTCAGTCATGGGACTGGTGTGAGTAAATTCCAACCAATTGTTTAACTTTCAAAACATTTCGAAAGAAAAGATAATAGTAAGACCAACCCACAGATAAACATGGACGGTTTTTACCTTACTATAACCCAAAACACTTTGATACGAAAATCCAGTGATATTATAATAATGTCTACATCAAATAAATAACCAAATAGCAGAACGCTTGCATCTCACGCTCCATATATATAGTATAAAATCAAAAACCGCATGGCGCTTATTGGAGATTGGATTTCCAACATGACAAGGTTTGGAACCACCTTCCGATAGTGTATCTCTAGAGGGGAATACACTGGGTTCAACAAGAACATCTTGCAACCCGGCCCACACATGACCGACCACTCATTTCGCTTGAGTGTATCGAATGTATATCACCCAAGGTTGGGATCAGCAACTGTCTCCCGACTGGGACAGCATCGAATAGAATAAGAAATCAAATGAATCTCTAGATAGGTAATTATACACCCTAATGGGAGCGACCCACATAGCCATGCTGCCTGCCCGATTTTTGTCATTTCCCGGTTGTTGAGGCCTGAGGCTACGATTACTTTCTATTTATTGATAGCACACTCACTTTGAATGCCACATTGTCAGATCCGTTAATCACTAATTGATTTGCACAAATATTCTGGAAATTATGCTAAAGGGATAAATCCGTTGCAACCATATATATTTATACATACCAACTACTGCGATTATTGGAAATACTTTGTCAGACATTCGTCCATTTACTTTCGTTCTGGGATTGAACGAAACCGAAGGCACAATTCCTATTAATAGAAAAACCCCTTGCACTTCACTCCATCCTCGATTATCTTCATATAATCTGATTCGCAACGCTACTGCCAATACAGAGTGGTTCTCGAATAATAATCCAACCGGTCTCTCCATATTGACTACGATGGTAAAAACTTCGGTAGTCTGTGTTTTAACTATCGAATAAAAACAAGTGTTCATTCAACATATCAATCAAATCACTGGGCTCGTTAATTAATATTTCATTAATTAAATCTCTTCTCCATTTCTCTATCAATATTTGTTAACCAAATATTTTCAATAATCATCTTGCCTCTTATGCCATTTGGGAAACGTTTCCAAATATCAACTTCTATTAATTTCTATATATTAGAAAATGTCTCTATTTGCAATTGAAACAATTCCAATCACTTATCTCTATCCCGATTATTTTAATTATACTCAGAAAATATTTACTTTTATATTTCCAAACTTTCATCACTTGAGTTAAAACGAATGTTGTATACAACATCGTTACAAACAACCCAAAATATTTTATTCAACCAAACTATTATTCAAACACTTCTCTTCGAGACTGGATCTTGCTATTTATCCATTAAAAATGAAATCAATCAAGCTGGGGTAAAATTACCTCTCAGACCTTAACTGAAAACATCCTCAACTTCAAAACGGCAAAACCACTTACCTCGAATAAACACACTATAAAACCCAATTATTCATTTTTAAAATATATATATATGTTCTCTTTTTATTTTAATTTATAGATTACCCTTTTGTTTTACAATATTCTATTTTTGATTTCGCTGCCTTATCGAATTCTCTATATATCGATATGTTGGTTTCTAACTATCAAATTATCTTAAAAATATTCTAACTCCTTAAATTTCCGGAAAATTTCGCCATAACCTCCCCTGCACCGGGGGCTTCGGGATATTTCAAATAGCCTCCCATGGCCCTCACCAATTCAAAAGAAAAAGCCAAGCGGCTTGCCGATACGGCGCATAAAACCTCATATATGAATTTAAACATGTACTTTTTTGTCGGGCACATAAATAAAATATTCATATACTTCATCCCATACCTGTCTAACACATGCTCACCTGTTTCTAATCTGTTCCAACTCAATATGGTCATTTTAACTCAATTCACTAATTTATCCTCTTATTAGCTTCTTTTGC
This sequence comes from Allium sativum, assembly GCA_030737875.1. Lineage (NCBI taxonomy): Eukaryota > Viridiplantae > Streptophyta > Magnoliopsida > Asparagales > Amaryllidaceae > Allium > Allium sativum. The sequence goes on along the minus strand of CM060916.1, from coordinate 90,973,745 downwards.
CTATTTTACTTTATATTTGAAAATAGCATGTTCAAATATCCTTTGATCTCGCTTATAAATTAATTTAATTCCACTCCCAACTCAAATTCCATATTCGATTCCAAATATATATCCACCCGTTCAATTTACTTAACCAAAACCCAAATTCGATTCAAATTCTCATTAAACTAAATATACTTCAGATTAGTTAGTTCTACCCAGTAGTTAAAAATCTGATTTTTGTCTCAAAAATCATTTCACTTACTTCACTGGAGTTCATATTTATTTTATATCTCCAGTCTAGACTTTTCTAATGGGAATTCGGATTTTTATTTATAAAAACCCTTTTATTTATTTAAATAAACTATTATGGTTTTAAAATGGTTCTGGCGCTGTTTTTCTGAAAATTTGATTTTGACATAACTCAAAATCTATACGACGAAATCTAGATTTTTCTCCTCCATTAGAAAACTATTTTAAAATCGGTCCTGACGTTTCTTGTTTCAAAGAATCCCGACTTCAATTGAATTCTGTATACTCAATTGAAGTTCGAAACGACAATTTACGAACTGCAGCGCTGCGGCGAGTTCGTTTTAATTAGATTTATAAATATAAGCGTTTTAACTTCGTTTATACAAATTCAACTCCATTCCGATATATTTTAACATATCAAATCAATTTTTCCCCAATTCAACATAGTATTTCCGATCTATTTCACTTCTATTTGAAATTCTATATTCAAATTTCAAATCGCTTTTATTTTTTCAAATTCTATTTGAATTTCCATATTCGAATCCCTTTATTCAAATCCCATTTGATTTTCTACGTTCAAATTCTATATTTGAATTTCCTTTGAATTTCATACATTCCAACTCCATTTAAATTTCTATATTCAAATTCCCTTTGAATTTTCTATTTGAATTCTATATCCAAATTCCATATCTTAAATTCCATTCCACTTCTAATTTCAGATTCTATAGTTAAATCCCATTTGAATTTTATTTTCAAACCTCTATAGTTAACTCCATTTGAATTTTCTTTAGTCAAATCCATTTGAATTCCTTTAAATTCAAATACTATTTGAATTCTTTTGAATTCGAATTTCTGTATATTCGAATTCTATTCAAATTCAATATATTCAAATTCTATTTAAATTATGTATAAATTCTATTTGAATTTCATTTTCAAATTTCATTTTAACTCTATTCAAATCTATATTCAAAGTTTATTTCAAATTCTATATTCCATTTCTATTTGAATTTCCTTTATTCAAATTCTACTTGAATCTCTATATTCGAATTCCATTTGAATTACTATATTCAAATTCTATATTTGAATTCATATTTGAATTTTCTATATCCAAACTCCATTCAATTTCTATAAACAAATCCCATTTAAATTTCTACATTCAAATTCAAAATTTGAATTACCTTTGTTTAAATTCCATTTGAATCCTATTTGAATTCTATATTTAAATTACATTTGAATTCCCATATTTTACTCCATTTCACTTCTATTTTCAAATTCTATATTTAAATTTCATTTGAACTTTCTTTATTCAAAATTCTATTTGAATTTCTCATTTGAAATTTCAAATTCTATTTGAAATAAAAATATAATTTCCTTTTGAATCTACGAAATTCCCTTTCATGAGATTTTTAAATATCAATATTTGGGCCCAGTGATATTTAAACACCAAACAACCGATTATTTATTTTTCTAACTCATCATATATGACAGTATATATACAAACAAATAAACAAACAGGTAATATTTTTTTTTGAAGAATCCAGTTGGATTTCTCCAACCTGTTTCCCTGCATCCACAGATGTAACAACCCGAAAATCTGGGCCAGTTTAAAATTTTTATTTTGGCAATTTTAGCGAATTTTAATTATTTAAAATGAATTATTTTAAATAATATCGACGAAAATTTATTTTGAATATAATTAGAACGTATATATTATATACGTCGTCGTTAGAATATATAATATTTATATATAATTATGAATAGAATTGAAAATGGCGCGGTAGTTCGATAATTCGATTTCAAACTTCAATTGAATGTACCGGGTGCAAAACAATCCGGATTTTAGTGAAACCAAAAACATTAGGATCTAATTGATAATATCTTTCCAACGAATCCGAAAAATCAAGATTTCATAGATGGAATAAAAAGATATGTCCAGTTGAAAATTCTGAATAGTCGCTATGGAATTCAGGCCCTTAAAAATGGAAATTTTATAAACGACCTCGGATTTCGACGAAACCACTTTTGTTGGGTCCGTGATGAAAGGTTATTGCTAGATTCCAAATTTCATAATTTTTCGAATCGATATGTGAGCGTGGCAAAGGAAAACGCGTTTGACCAATTTCAGTTGATTTTAATCGACTGGAAAATGGCCATTTTTCAAACGGTCTCAGAATTGGTCGAAACTAGTTTTGTTAGGACCGTATCGCCAATACGAAGCTAGAAAATATTTTTCGGGAATTTTTCGAGTTAGTATGTGACCCCCGTAATTTGAAATGTACATTTAAAATTCAATATAATGATTTAAATGTAAATTCAACGGAAACTGTTCAAAACGATCGAATCAGCCTGCGATACATATCCCATTGTGTTCGGAATAGGGGTGATACGTTAGGGACGACAGTCGGTGGGTCCCGTTTCGAGTTCGAAATAAAAGTTACTTTTCGATGGATTAAAATAATTAAATATTTATAATATATACACCTCACCCCTCATCCCCACTTCTCTCTCCTTCCACCCTCTCGTTGACCGATTCAGTTAAAAGAAGAAAAAAAACGCGCTCGAGCTCACCGACGATGGCCACCGCTCCAGCCTCTCGTCCACCGCGCCACCTCGCTGGAGCTCCCTCATCTCGCCATCGCTCTCCTCCACTATGCACTATGCACTTATAATAGTATCAAACGATTTGTTTTAATCTTTATTTTCAAATCTATTTTTATACACTATGCACTTATAATAGTATCAAACGATTTGTTTTAACCGTATCAAGCATTCTTTGGCTGTTATAAGGGAAAACCCTATCCTCGGCTGCGTTGCATTGTGTGATGGGACCTGGGTCTTATAACAGCTTCATTTTTCTTTATTTAGCATTGCGCTGTTTGTTTTATGCACTGGTATTCTTGGGAGGAAACCCGTTCCGTGTTATACGGCGTGGTCCCTTGATTTACCTTACTTTGAAAATAAAGATAATAACTGTTTTCGTTCTCACACCAGTCACATGACTGACCTGGAGTTTGTTGTTTTAACCTAAACTCTGGGTGCCTCTATTTTGACACGGGCAGCTAGTAGTTTTGGTTTTGCAGATTTATATTCACAGGGTCCTGGTTTACAGCTGGAATGATATCCGGAAAGCTTTGTATCCGTATATCTCCTTCTAGTTGAATATTGTATTATTTTCCGCTGCTATGTATTTAAATGTAATTTAAATCTCTGATATTTCTGTGTAATATTCATTTATACTCTGTATATTCTTGTAATCTGATGCATTGTTGTGATATACAATGAAATGTTCTTCTGTATGTGTTCTGTTGTGGCTTGTTCTCGAACTATCCGCTCTTTCCTTTACGGGGAAGTTGCGGGTTTTCACAACAGACATTAGTCAACATAGTAATACCCATCCTGCTTCGTGGCAGGATATCGCGGTATAAAAGGGGATCCACTTATATACGTAGGCGTAGGGTCATCCGCTAATGATACTGCGGGCATCCGCTAATGATACTGCGGGAACAATCCAATCACCAAACCAATATACATAATAGTCAACCTTAAATAACTAATATTTTTAAATCAACCAGAAAGCATTCAAACAAGCATCAAACAATTATTTTTAACGGATAAAAATAATTATAAATAAAAGGTGAGTGAGATTTACTCACCTCGATTTTTAATTTGTACTCGTACAAATTTCTTTTCGCCGTTTTCCGAAGCTCCAGCTCTACACGAATGGTTCCGTTTGATTTATCCTTGCCTACGATCATTTAATTTTATAAATCGATTAAATTATATTGTTTTAAATTAGCTAACTAAAATAATTTTACTAATTATTCTACAAATTTCAGTAGAACTCATACCTTACATCTACTGCAAGCACTTGACAAATCCACCGAGCATATTCTTGAACAACTCCAAATACTACAATTATCCTACTGAAAACAGTACCAAACGCAAATCTACCCCATCTTGGCAATTTAACGAACAACTGATAGACATTTTTTTCCTTTCTTTATCACTCACAACCACTACACTAACCCATCAGCCCGCACATTCATCATCAAGACTTCGAGCAGACCCACACAAACAACCCCTTTTATCCTGATTCGCAAATGCTCAAGAGTAGGTTGAGCTTCAAGAAAATATCCCAGTTGAAAAAAATAACGATACCTTGAATGCAAACTACAGGAAAAACTTACAGCTTTCAAAACCTATTGCGACAGCCACCATCGAATTCGATCACCACCGTCTGTAACAACCCGAAAATCTGGACCAGTTTGAAATTTTTATTTTGGCAATTTTAGCGAATTTTAATTATTTAAAATAGATTATTTTAAATAAAAATCGACGAGAAATTTATTTTGAATAGAAATCGAACGTATATATTATACGCGTCGTCGTTAGAATATAAATATTTATATATAATTATAAATAGAATTGAAAATGGCGCGGTAGTTCGATAATTCGATTTCAAACTTCAATTGAATGTACCGGGTGCAAAACAATCCGGATTTTAGTGAAACCAAAAATAATGGGATCTAATTGATAATATCTTTCCAACGAATCCGAATAATCAAATTTTCATAGCGGGGATCAAAAGATATGTCCAGTTGAAAATTCTGAATAGTCGCTATGGATTTCAGGCCCTTAAAAATGGACATTTTGCAAACGACCTCGGATTTCGACGAAACCAGTTTGGTTGGATCCGCAGTGTCAAATTATTGCTAGGTTTCAAATTTCATAATTTTTCGAATCAATATGTGAGCGTGGCAAAGGAAAACGCGTTTGACCGGTTTCAGTTGATTTTAATCGACTGGAAAATGGCCATTTTTCTAACGGTCTCAGAATTCGACGAAACTAGTTTTGTTAGGACCGTATCATCAATACGAAGCTAGAAAATATTTTTCGTGAATTTTTCTAGTTAGTATGTGGCCCCGGTAATTTGAAATGTACGTTTAAAATTCAATATAGTAATTTAAATGAAAATTTCAACGGAAACTGATTCAAACGATCATATCAGCTTGCGATACATATCCCATTGGATTCGGAATAGGGGTAATTAGCTAGGGGCGACACCCGTTGGGTTTGATTTGGAGTTCGGAGTACGAAATTTCATTAGAAACTATTAATTGAATAAAATAATAATATAAATTATATAAATACTCCAAAATACCCTAACCCTAGGCTCAGAATCGCGCCGCCCCAAATTAAAATAAACGGCTGCGAGCTCCCAATTTTATCCACGAAAATCATTCAAATCGATTTGAATTAGAAGATGAAAACAAAACAAAAATCGACAAGCTATTCGAGATCTTTCAATCTTTAGTTCAATGATCAACTCTCGTAAGGTGTTGGGCATGATTTTCGAGCTTGAAGGGCTCAGCGTCGAACCGGATTTCCGGCGCAGTGGAGAGGCCGAGCTCCGCCTCGCTCCTGGCGGTGGCAGCACCTCCCAAGGCCAACACTGTGGCCATCATGGATCCGATTCCGGCGGTCCTTGGGGCGTGCAAAATGATGCCCTAGTGGCTTGCGATGGTGGGTTCTTGCTTCCACCTGGAACAAGGTACAGATCAATGAAGGTAAAGTTTATTTTTTTTTATTTTTTTTCTATTTTCTATTTCTGTTTTTTTTATATATATTAGTAAATGTTTAATATAAATACATTGGAAAGAAAAAATTCAGTTTTTATTTAATTTAATCCATTGTTAAAAATTAGTTTGACAAGAAACGCAAAATTTGAATTTGCTTTAAACGCAAAATTTGAATTTGCTTTAAAAACAAAATTTGAATTTGCTTTAAAAACAAAATTTGAATTTTCTTTAAAAACAAAATTTGAATTAGCTTTGAAAACAAAGTTTGCATTCTTTTTGAAAATGAATTTTGCATTGATTTTGAAAATAAAATTAACATTGTTTTTAAAAAATAGGAATAGCAGAATAAAAATATGATTTTTATATATTGAACTTCGAAATAAAAATATGATTTTTATATATTGAACTTCGAAATAAAAATATGATTTTTATATATTGAACTTCGAAGTAAAAATTCAATTTTTATATAGGGAATAGCGAAATAAAAATTCGATTTTTACATATGTAGTGGCTACGGGCGAAGAAAGTGATAAGAGAAGAGAACAGTGAAGATTTCCTGCATTTGAAGTGCCGTGGAGCTAGGATAGCTATAAGTGAGAATTTCTCACCTTTCAATTTCTTTTTCTAGTTATATATATATATACTAGGATGCAGACGGTGCTTAGTAGCACCCGACACAATCGTCCACAGACCATGGACTTGTTTGTTTGGTTGCATAGATTAGTTAGATGATTTGATTTGAAATTGAATTGTTTGGTGAATTTGATTGATGTGTGAATGGCGTGGGCCTTCACTAGACCGTGGATAAGGCTAAGCCTTGTCCCGTTTCTAGTATCGTGCCGTTATGCCGCCGAAATTTTCTAAAATATGTTAGAAAAATAAAAATATCATTTTATTTGATTAATGAACTGAATAGAAATTCATATGTTGAAACAAAATGTTTTTATCGTTAAAAATATAATTTTTAACGTGAATATGAATATAGTGAATGTGAATAAATAAATATTCATTTACAAACCGGACGGTTTGTTTATGTACACTGATTTGACTGACATTGATTGGGTCGATAAATTTTACACATCGCCCAACTGCACAAATAAAATCTGTGTTTGATTGTTTGAAACCCCACACGGGTGTTGGGATGAAATTTGAAGTTCACTCATCCTGATTGATTAAATATGTCGATCGATTGATTGACAGGCTGTTATAAGCGTTAGATATTTATATTTGATGCTTATACAGTGTAGTGCACTTTGGTTGATGGTTGATTATTTTTCAATGCTATTATATACATGTGTTGTAGAAAATCCATATAATTAACATTATATGGTAATTGATTGGGCCTCATTCCAGTTTTGAAAAAGAAATATTTGAAAAAGAAATATTTGAAAAAGAAATATTTGAAAAAGAAATATTTGAAAAAAAGAAATATTTGAAATAGAATATTTGAAATAGGAATATATGAAGCCGTATTGATTAGATTGACGCCATTTTGACGTGAACGATATATATATCGATTTTATTCATTTTATAATGAATATCGAAAGTGATTTCAAAATCTGAAATTTTGAAAAGAAATGAATTCGAAATGAAATTGAATAGAAATGAATTCGAATTGAAATTGAATATAAATGAATTCGAATTGAAATTGAATATAAATGAATTCGAATTGAAATTGAATATAAATGAATTCGAATTGAAATTGAATATAAATGAATTCGAATTGAAATTGAATATAAATGAATTCGAAATGAATTTGAATAGAAATGAATTCGAATTGAAATTGGATAGAAATGAATTCGAATTGAAATTGAATTGAATGGAAAACGAACTGCAATGGAATTAGAAATCAATTTGAATTGAAATCAATTTGAAATGAATTTAAAACGATTTATAAAGCACGTTTTGAATTGAAATCGATGAAGTATATATTATATATATTATATATATAATATAATGGCCTGAATAGAACGCGCCGCGCCGCGGCAGTTCGCGAATTTCGACCATTTACTTCGAATGGATATTGCGGGAGATCCGACCGTCGGATTCTCCTAAAACCGGAACCGTTGGGTTCGTATCGAAAAGAGCTTTCTAACGAATATTAGAAATTTGAAATCTAACGGTTGGATTTGGAATTATGTCCAAATCAAATTTGAAAAAGGTCGCTGTAAGTGCAGTTCGATGGCCGTTGATGGAAATCGACTGTACGGACCTTGATAAAATTATTAAAAATAGTAATAATTTGTGTAAAATCATAAGAAATGATTTAGAAAGAATTGGGATGAAAAACTCCATATTTGAAAAGATAAAAATAGATTTTTATCGAAATGAACTAGCTTTGAACTAGAATTATAATTCTATTTATTTTTAAATAAATAAATTGAATTAGAATTATAATTCTAGAATTGGGATGAAAAACTCCATATTTGAAAAGATAAAAATAGATTTTTATCGAAATGAACTAGCTTTGAACTAGAATTATAATTCTATTTATTTTTAAATAAATAAATTGAATTTGAAATGGTTTTGAAAATAACCAGAATTTCCAATGATTGCATTGGAATGGATTTGAATCGAAATTGTCTTCGGAATATTTCGATGTTGGATTTCGTGATGATACAGATATTGTTATGGGAATTTGAAAGATATATATATATCGTTATTTCCAATACGATATTTGTTAGTCATAGAATTTGATATTGAATATAAGCCGGTATATTTTCTATTCAGAGCCTTGTGTTTAATATCGAATGTGATTTTGGGTTTATCGTGAACCGTGTTTTAAATGACACTGATTCTTTAACCCAGATAACGATTAAAATTAAGTGGAGTTTTAATGAATCTTTAATTAGATTGAAAAGATCGAGAATGGAGTATCACCAGTTCTTGTTGCAGTCGTGATGGGGGGTTCTCGCTTCGCAGTTTGGTGGCGAACGGGAGACTCTTACCCCCACATGTCCCTTGTGGTGGGGGTTGGTTAGGCAGTGGCCGGGAGACTCGAGAGGGTCGCCGTAAAATAAGTAACTGGGGGACCATGTGAAAGCCACGGTGGGTTTTACCTGCTGCTTGGGGGATGAAGGGATGGTTGCAAAGCCTACCGGATTTCGTCGGCTATTTCACAGTTGGTATCAGAGCTTTGGTTTACAAAGCAGAGAACATGACACATTAGAACAATACGAAGGAATTCATCAGATATTGGATTAGTAAAATCCAATTAGAATGACTCGTTAGAGATGGGATCAGTAGTATCCTAGAACGAGTGTGAAGAGTATATTTTTAAAATGGAAGCCAATTTTGTTTTGAAAATTTAAATCAATTATTCGTATTTGATTATGTATTTATATTGAGTTGGACAGTCCAGTATATAAAGATTTTGCGTATACGTCTGATCCACGTGTATTTGAAATTTTAATATACTGGATAGATATAGAATCACACTCTAGTCGCCCGAAGATGATTCTGATGATAGTTCGAACATCATCAGAATTGGTATTCGTGTTTCGAAGGTGTGATATCTATATATTTCCTATTGACTGGTGTGAGAACCAAAATTAGATAGGGCCTATTGTTGTGATTTGGCATCAAAATTTTGATTTTTGTATATGTATCAAAATTATGAATTTGAAACTCTAATTCACTAATTGATTGATGTTTGTGTTGCTTGTTTAATTGTTTGATAATTTTGAACCATTTAGCCTAATTGTATCAAATATTGAACGATATTGAAAATTAGTCGCATTTGCTTGCATATACTTGTACTTACATTGAACAGGTCATAGCAAGGAGGCTAGAGCAGAGAATAAAATTTGTTTGCCCGACAAATAGGTACATGTTTACTACATAATTTACTGTTTTGTTTGGGTGATGATGATTTTATGAGCCTATTGGCTAGCCGCTTGGCTTTTTCTTTTTCTTTTTGAGATCTGAAGGACCGGGGAAGCTATTTGAAATTCCCCGATGCTCCCGGTGCTGGGGAGGTTATGGCGAAATTTTTCGAAAATTTAGGGTGTAAGCCAAATTTTTGAAATTTTAGAAAATTCTCAGAAACTGGAAGGTTAGAGAATGAAAGTGTAACAACCCGAAAATCTGGGCCAGTTTAAAATTTTTATTTTGGCAATTTTGGCGGATTTTGAACATTTAAAATAGATTATTTTAAATAATATCGACGAGAAATTTATTTTGAATATAATTCGAACGTATATATTTATACGCGTCGTCATTAGAATATAAATATTTATATATAATTATAAATAGAATTGAAAATGGCGCGGTAGTTCGATAATTCGATTTCAAACTTCAATTGAATGTACAGGGTGCAAAACAATCCGGATTTTAGTGAAACCAAAAACATTAGGATCTAATTGATGATATCTTTCCAACGAATCCGACAAATTGAAATTTCGTAGCGAGAATCAAAAGATATGTCCAGTTGAAAATTCTGAATAGTCGCTATGGAATTCAGGCCCTTAAAAATGGACATTTTGCAAATGACCTCGGATTTCGACGAAACCAGTTTTGTTGGGTCCGGGATGTCAAATTATTGCTAGGTTTCAAATTTCATAATTTTTCAAATCAATATGTGAGCGTGGCAAAGGAAAACGTGTTTGACCATTTCAGTTGATTTTAATCGACTGGAAATTGGCCATTTTTCCAACGGTCTCAGAATTTGATGAAATTAGTTTTGTTAGGACCGTATCGTCAATAAGAAGCTAAAAATAAATTTTCGGGAATTTTTAGAGTCCATATGTGGCCTCAGTAATTTAAAATGTACGTTTAAATTAAATATATACTGATTTATATTTTAATTTAAAGAAAAACTGATTCAAACAGTCGAATTGGCATGCGATACATATCCCATTGTGTCCGGGATGTTGGTAATTAGCTAGGGGTGACTCTCCTTGGGCTTGATTTAAAATTCGTGGTGTTAAACAAGTATTTTCGAAATTAAATAAATATAAAAATATAAATATATATAGAGGGCCAAACCCCAATCTAAGGTCAAAGGGCATTCATCGGTCAATGTTTTTAAAACCCGCCTCCCTCTCAAACATTGGCGGAAACCCGTTCAATTTGATTTCCCCTAAGAACTTCCAACACATGAATTAAACCAAGGGACTATATAAACAAAAATCGAAGTAAAATCTGTGCTCTTCAAATTCGCCCTAGTATCAGAGGCTATCGTTCAACGAGGAAGGAGAATTTCGATCGCAAAGTCAGTCTGTTCGAGACAGTCTCCAAGTGGCGTTGGACCACCGGACTTGGCGAGGCTGGTCGGAATAGGAGCGCCAGGCGGCGACGCGACAGGTGATGGTCGGCGATGGAGGTCTGGTCCCCTCCAGCGGCGGCAGAGGCGAAAACCCTAGGTGGAGCCTCAGTTCGACGGGTGTAGTTCGATTTCCAGAGAAAGAAAGGTCCAATTTGAACGAGTCAAGGTTAACTCTAAAACTTTAATTAAATTTAGGTTATGTAATTATATAATAAACGTGATAAAAATTATTTATACCATAAATAAAAATATAAATATGATTTTTATATTTTTAAAGAATTAAAAATATGATCTTTATATTTTTAAAGTATTAAAAATATAGTCTTTACTATATAGATGATGTAAAAATATGATTTTCGTTTATGTAGAGAATTAGAAATATAATTTTTACATTTTAGGAATATTAAAAATAGCATCTTTATATGTGTAGAAAAATAAAAATGTGATTTTTATAATGAGATTTTTATAAAGGCGAAATCTTTAAATTAGTAAAGGCGAAATCTTTAAATTAGAAAAGGCGAAATCTTTAAATTAGAAAAGGCGAAATCTTTAAATTAGAAAAGGTGAAATCTTTAAATTAGAAAAAGTTCAATCTTTATATTTGAAAAGCTAAAATCTTTTTATGTAAAAAGACGAGATCTTTATATAGAAAATAGAGAAGTAAAAATATGATTTTTATATATTGAACATCATAGTAAAGATTCGATTTTTATATATTGAATAGCAAAGTAAAAATATGATTTTTATATATTGAACATCATAGTAAAGATTCGATTTTTATATATTGAATAACAAAATAAAAATGTGATTTTTATATATTGAACTTCGAAATAAAAATAGAATTTTTATCCATATAGCGTGATAATAAAAATTCGATTTTTAAATATAGGAATGATAATAAAAATATGATTTCTAAATTGAAAGTGAATAAATAAAAATGTGATTTTTATTTTAAAGACATCGAAATATAAAAATGTGTGATTTTTATATATATAGTGACTACGGGCAACGAAGATGACGAAGATGGGATAACGAAGAAGATTTCTATTAATGAAGAGTCGTGGTATTGGATAGCTTTCGGTGAGAACTTCTCACCTTTCAATTTAATTTTTCTAGTTATATTTATATACTAGGATGCAGACGGTGCTTAGTAGCACCCGACACAATCGTCCACAGACCATGGACTTGTTTGTTTGGTTGCATAGATTAGTTAGATGATGTGATTTGAAATTAAATTGTTTGGTGAAATGAATGGATTGATTGATGTGTGAATGGCGTGGGCCTTCACTAGACCGGGGATAAGGCTAGGCCTTGTCCCGTTTCTAGTATCGTGCTGTTATGCCGCCGAAATTTTCTAAAATATGTTAGAAAAATAAAAATATCATTTTTATTGTGTAAATGAAATGAATAGAAATTCATGTGTTAAAATAAAATATATTATCATTAAAAATATAGTTTTAACGTGAAAGTGAATAAATAAATATTTACAAACAAATCGGCCGATTTGTTTATATACACTGATTTGACTAATATTGAATGGGTCGATAAATTTTACACATCGCCCAACTGCACAACTAAAAATCTGTGTTTGATTGTTTGAAACCCCACACGGGTTTGGGATGAAATTTGAAGTTCACTCATCCTGATTGATTAAATATGTCGATCGATTGATTGACAGGCTGTTATAAGCGTAAGATATCTATATTTGATGCTTATACAGTGTAGTGCACTTTGGTTGATGTTTGATTGTTTATTATTGCTATTATATACATGTGTTGTATGGAATCCATATAATTAACGTCATATGGTGATTGATTGGGCTTCATTCCAATCGGGAAAGTAATGAATATTATAAAAGAAAATTCAAGTGTTGAATATAAAAATAGTGATGTGTTGACAGTACTCATGTGTTGAGATTAGTCGTGTGTTGAAATAAATATAGATTCATGTGTTGAATGGGATAATATTCATTAGTTGGATAGAATAAAGAAGTTTTGAAAATATAAAGCCGTGTTGATTAGATTGACGCCATTTTGACGTAAACGATATTTATATCGATTTTATTCATTTCGAAATGAATTGAATTGAAAACGACTTCGAATTGAATTGAATTGAAAGCGAATTCAAATGAATTCAAATTGAATTGAATAGAAATGAATTTTAAAACGAATTTATAAAGAAGAATTCAATTTTGATTTGAATTGAAATGGAAGTTGAAATTGTTTTGAAACGAATGTAGAACTATTTATAAAATTCGTTTTAAAAGGAAATCGACGAAATATATATAATATATATATATTATATATATAATGGCCTGAATAGAACGCGCCGCGCCGCGGCAGTTCGTGAATTTCGACCATTTATTTCAAACGGACATTGCGGGAGATCCGACCGTCGGATTCTCCTAAAACCGGAACCGTTGGGTTCGTATCGAAAAGAGCTTTCCAATGAATATTAGAAATTTGAAATCTAACGGTTGGATTTGGAGTTATGTCCAAATCAAATTCGAAAAAGGTCGCTGTAAGTGCAGTTCGATGACCGTTGTTGGAAATCGACTGTACGGGCCTTGGTAAAATTATTAAAAATATCTATAATTTGTGTAAAATCATAATATATGGATTGGAAAGAGTTGAGCTGGAAAATTCCACATTTGAAAAGATAAAAATAGATTTTTATCGAAATAAACTAGTTTTGAACTAGAATTAAAATCAATTTATTTTTGAAATAAATAAATTGAATTTGAAAGTGATTTTAAAAATAATCGATACTCCCAATACGTGGATTGGACTGGAGTTGAATCGAAATTATCTTCGGGATATTTCGATGTTGGATTTCGTGACTATACAAATATTGTTATGGGGATTTGAAAGATATATTTTATATCGTTATTTCCAATACGATATATGTTGGTTTCAGAATTTGATATTGAATGTAAGCCGATATATTTTCTATTCAGAGCCTTGTATTTAATATCAAATGTGATTTGGGTTTATCGTGAATCGTGTTTTAGAAGGCATTGGTTCTTTAACCCAGTTAAAGGCAAGATATCGATTTTTGAGAAGATTAAAACTAAGTGGAGTTTTAATGAATCTTTAATTAGATTGAAAAATGAATTGATTATTTAAATTATCAAATCTGAAAGGTGATCGAGAATGGAGTACCACCAGTTTTGCTCCAAAGCGATAGTTAAATCTTTAATTAGATTTGAACGTGAAATGGTAATTAATTTTACCGATAACACAGTGGTGTTAGATGTGGAGTATTACCAGTTTTCTCCATGGGATATATAGGTTGGGATTGGGAAATAAAATAATAATTACTTCGGTGTGGTTCGCTAATCCCGACTAGTTTGGAAAACCATAATATGGTTTGAAATGATATCCAAAGGAAGATTAAAGAATAAATTTAGAAGAATTTATCTTGGATAAAATTAATGGGAACCTTTCCCTAAAAATGTGATTTTGTGAATAAAAGAATATTCTGAATTGGAATGAGGCGTTTGATGTGTTTGTGTAACATTTGTTTATCATATACGTGGGTTATTCAGAAAGGCCGGGTTTACACCCATTCTGAATAACCGATTCGACGAGATGTCGAAGATGAAGACGGTGGTTGAAGACCGGAAGTCTTCACATCGTTTGGATAATTACTGACGATCCTGATTGGGCTGTACACCCAAGAGGATGGAAATAGTTGGCGGTCGTCCAGACGTACTTGGAGAGGGATGGATATGCGAGGAAAGTGCCTCCGGTTTCGTTCAGACCTAGAACGGACTTGTAAATGGATGGTGTGTCTGACATTGTATTCCTTTATATTGTATTTGTTGATCTCTGCTAAATATATATCTGTTTGGCGGCGGAGAATTTATTCTCTTGCTTAACGCCCTTCTCTGAGACATATGAGCTCAGAGGTTATATATTGGCAGAAATCAGTGGTACGATATGGATTGATAGTGTGGCATACTGAGATGCAGTGATCCAGACTTTTGTTGAAAAGCAAAGTTTGGTGGTTGATGATCAAAGCGCAGCTGATATAGCATGGCTTTGTGTATAGCGTTGATCCGCGAGCCTCACAGCCCGGAATGGTGGTAAACTGATGGTTTGATCAGTATACATTTTTAGTGTAGTGGATTCGGTCGACCGATATTGAGCTTCGTGCTCGGAGGGATAGAGTAAGCGGTGTTTTCTCTTGCTGGGACGTAAGCCGCGGTGATACTTGAGTCCCAAAAGTGCGGATGTGCATAGCGGTGTTTTCTCTCGCTGAGACGTAAGCCGCGGTGATTTGTACTACGCGATCGATCTTTCGAATCAGGAGCCACCATGATGGAAATCCAATTTCCAATACGTGTATTTTGGCTTTATTTGTAGAGCCTAGTATGGCGACATAGTGGGATGGGGCACTCATGCCGTCTATGATTTATATTTATGATTGAAATTTTTTTTGACACTATACACTTATTATAGTATCAAAGGATTTGTTTTAAACGTATCAAGCATGTTTGGCTGTTATAAGGTAAAACCCTATCCTCCGGCTTGCGTTGCATTGTGTGATGGGACCTAGGTCTTATAATAGCTTCATTTTTCGAAAAAGCATTGCACTGTTTATTCTATGCACTAGTATTCTTGGGAGGAAACCCGTTCCGTGTTATACGGCGTGGTCCCTTGAATTACTCTCTTTTAAAGTAAAGTTTTAAATAACTGTTTTAGTTCTCACACCAGTCACATGACTGACCTGGAGTTTATTGTTTTAACCTAAACTCTGGGTGCCCTTATTTTCGACACGGGCAGCTAGTAGTTTTGGTTTTGCAGATTTATATTCACAGGATCCTGGTTTACAGCTGGAATGATATCCGGAAAGCTTTGTATCCGTATATCTCTTCTAGTTGTGTATTGTATTATTTTCCGCTGCTAGGTATTTATATGTAATTTAAATCTCTGATATTTCTGTGTAATATTCATTTATACTCTGTATATTCTTGTAATCTGATGCATTGTTGTAATAACAGTGAAATGTTCTTCTGTTTGTGTTCTGATTTGTCTTGTCCTCACAGTAATTCGTTCTTTCTCATCTCTTCGGAGACCGGGGAAGTTTCGGGTCGCTTCAGAAAGCCTGATCGAACGTAGAGTTGATAAATCAAACCACTTTCGACTTTGTTCCTTTTCGGGGACGAAAAGTTTTAAGTGGGGGAGATTGTAACAACCCGAAAATCTGGGCCAGTTTGAAATTTTTATTTTGGCAATTTTAGCGAATTTTAATTATTTAAAATAGATTATTTTAAATAAAAATCGACGAGAAATTTATTTTGAATAGAAATCGAACGTATATATTATACGCGTCGTCGTTAGAATATAAATATTTATATATAATTATAAATAGAATTGAAAATGGCGCGGTAGTTCGATAATTCGATTTCAAACTTCAATTGAATGTACCGGGTGCAAAACAATCCGGATTTTAGTGAAACCAAAAATAATGGGATCTAATTGATAATATCTTTCCAACGAATCCGAATAATCAAATTTTCATAGCGGGGATCAAAAGATATGTCCAGTTGAAAATTCTGAATAGTCGCTATGGAATTCAGGCCCTTAAAAATGGACATTTTGCAAACGACCTCGGATTTCGACGAAACCAGTTTGGTTGGATCCGCAGTGTCAAATTATTGCTAGGTTTCAAATTTCATAATTTTTCGAATCAATATGTGAGCGTGGCAAAGGAAAACGCGTTTGACCAGTTTCAGTTGATTTTAATCGACTGGAAAATGGCCATTTTTCTAACGGTCTCAGAATTCGACGAAACTAGTTTTGTTAGGACCGTATCATCAATACGAAGCTAGAAAATATTTTTCGGGAATTTTTCTAGTTAGTATGTGGCCCCGGTAATTTGAAATGTACGTTTAAAATTCAATATAGTAATTTAAATGAAAATTTCAACGGAACCTGATTCAAACGATCATATCAGCTTGCGATACATATCCCATTGGGTTCGGAATAGGGGTAATTAGCTAGGGGCGACACCCGTTGGGTTTGATTTGGAGTTCGGAGTACGAAATTTCATTAGAAACTATTAATTGAATAAAATAATAATATAAATTATATAAATACTCCAAAATACCCTAACCCTAGGCTCAGAATCGCGCCGCCCCAAATTAAAATAAACGGCTGCGAGCTCCCAATTTTATCCACGAAAATCATTCAAATCGATTTGAATTAGAAGATGAAAACAAAACAAAAATCGACAAGCTATTCGAGATCTTTCAATCTTTAGTTCAATGATCAACTCTCGTAAGGTGTTGGGCATGATTTTCGAGCTTGAATGGCTCAGCGTCGAACCGGATTTCCGGCGCAGTGGAGAGGCCGAGCTCCGCCTCGCTCCTGGCGGTGGCAGCACCTCCCAAGGCCGACACTGTGGCCATCATGGATCCGATTCCGGCGGTCCTTGGGGCGTGCAAAATGATGCCCTAGTGGCTTGCGATGGTGGGTTCTTGCTTCCACCTGGAACAAGGTACAGATCAATGAAGGTAAAGTTTATTTTATTTTATTTTTTTTTTCTATTTTCTATTTCTATTTTTATATATATATTAGTAAATGTTTAATATAAATACATTGGAAAGAAAAAATTCAGTTTTTATTTAATTTAATCCATTGTTAAAAATTAGTTTGACAAGAAACGCAAAATTTGAATTTGCTTTAAACGCAAAATTTGAATTTGCTTTAAAAACAAAATTTGAATTTGCTTTAAAAACAAAATTTGAATTTGCTTTAAAAACAAAATTTGAATTAGCTTTGAAAACAAAGTTTGCATTCTTTTTGAAAATGAATTTTGCATTGATTTTGAAAATAAAATTAACATTGTTTTTAAAAAATAGGAATAGCAGAATAAAAATATGATTTTTATATATTGAACTTCGAAATAAAAATATGATTTTTATATATTGAACTTCGAAATAAAAATATGATTTTTATATATTGAACTTCGAAGTAAAAATTTGATTTTTATATAGGGAATAGCGAAATAAAAATTCGATTTTTACATATGTAGTGGCTACGGGCGAAGAAAGTGATAAGAGAAGAGAACAGTGAAGATTTCCTGCATTTGAAGTGCCGTGGAGCTAGGATAGCTATAAGTGAGAATTTCTCACCTTTCAATTTCTTTTTCTAGTTATATATATATACTAGGATGCAGACGGTGCTTAGTAGCACCCGACACAATCGTCCACAGACCATGGACTTGTTTGTTTGGTTGCATAGATTAGTTAGATGATTTGATTTGAAATTGAATTGTTTGGTGAATTTGATTGATGTGTGAATGGCGTGGGCCTTCACTAGACCGGGGATAAGGCTAGGCCTTGTCCCGTTTCTAGTATCGTGCCGTTGTGCCGCCGAAATTTTCTAAAATATGTTAGAAAAATAAAAATATCATTTTATTTGATTAATGAAATGAATAGAAATTCATATGTTGAAACAAAATGTTTTTATCGTTAAAAATATAATTTTTAACGTGAATATGAATATAGTGAATGTGAATAAATAAATATTCATTTACAAACCGGACGGTTTGTTTATGTACACTGATTTGACTGACATTGATTGGGTCGATAAATTTTACACATCGCCCAACTGCACAAATAAAATCTGTGTTTGATTGTTTGAAACCCCACACGGGTGTTGGGATGAAATTTGAAGTTCACTCATCCTGATTGATTAAATATGTCGATCGATTGATTGACAGGCTGTTATAAGCGTTAGATATTTATATTTGATGCTTATACAGTGTAGTGCACTTTGGTTGATGGTTGATTATTTTTCAATGCTATTATATACATGTGTTGTAGAAAATCCATATAATTAACATTATATGGTAATTGATTGGGCCTCATTCCAGTTTTGAAAAAGAAATATTTGAAAAAGAAATATTTGAAAAAAAGAAATATTTGAAATAGAATATTTGAAATAGGAATATATGAAGCCGTATTGATTAGATTGACGCCATTTTGACGTGAACGATATATATATCGATTTTATTCATTTTATAATGAATATCGAAAGTGATTTCAAAATCTGAAATTTTGAAAAGAAATGAATTCGAAATGAAATTGAATAGAAATGAATTCGAATTGAAATTGAATATAAATGAATTCGAATTGAAATTGAATATAAATGAATTCGAATTGAAATTGAATATAAATGAATTCGAATTGAAATTGAATATAAATGAATTCGAAATGAATTTGAATAGAAATGAATTCGAATTGAAATTGGATAGAAATGAATTCGAATTGAAATTGAATTGAATGGAAAACGAACTGCAATGGAATTAGAAATCAATTTGAATTGAAATCAATTTGAAATGAATTTAAAACGATTTATAAAGCACGTTTTGAATTGAAATCGACGAAGTATATATTATATATATAATATAATGGCCTGAATAGAACGCGCCGCGCCTCGGCAGTTCGCGAATTTCGACCATTTACTTCGAATGGATATTGCGGGAGATCCGACCGTCGGATTCTCCTAAAACCGGAACCGTTGGGTTCGTATCGAAAAGAGCTTTCTAACGAATATTAGAAATTTGAAATCTAACGGTTGGATTTGGAATTATGTCCAAATCAAATTTGAAAAAGGTCGCTGTAAGTGCAGTTCGATGGCCGTTGATGGAAATCGACTGTACGGACCTTGATAAAATTATTAAAAATAGTAATAATTTGTGTAAAATCATAAGAAATGATTTAGAAAGAATTGGGATGAAAAACTCCATATTTGAAAAGATAAAAATAGTTTTTTATCGAAATGAACTAGCTTTGAACTAGAATTATAATTCTATTTATTTTTAAATAAATAAATTGAATTTGAAATGGTTTTGAAAATAACCAGAATTTCCAATGATTGCATTGGAATGGATTTGAATCGAAATTGTCTTCGGAATATTTCGATGTTGGATTTCGTGATGATACAGATATTGTTATGGGAATTTGAAAGATATATATATATATATCGTTATTTCCAATACGATATTTGTTAGTCATAGAATTTGATATTGAATATAAGCCGGTATATTTTCTATTCAGAGCCTTGTGTTTAATATCGAATGTGATTTTGGGTTTATCGTGAACCGTGTTTTAAATGACACTGATTCTTTAACCCAGATAACGATTAAAACTAAGTGGAATTTTAATGAATCTTTAATTAGATTGAAAAGATCGAGAATGGAGTATCACCAGTTTTGCTCCAGGCGATAGTTAAATCTTTAATTAGATTTGAACGTGAAATGGTAATTGAATTTACCGATAACACCATGGTGTTAGATATGAAGTATAACCAGTTTTACTTCATGTGATAAATAGGTTGGGATTGGGAAATAAAATAAATGATTACTTCGGTGTGGTTCGCTAATCCCGACTAGTTTGAATTGATATTCAAAGGAGATTAAAGAATAAATTTAAAGAATTTATCTTGGATAAAATTAATGGGAACTTTTCCCAAAGTAGAGGAATATTTGAATAAAAGAATATTCTGAATTGGAATGAGGCGTATGTTGCATTTGTGTAACACTTTTATAATATATACGCGAGTTATTCAGAAAGACCGGGTTTATCCCATTCTGAATAACTGATTCGACGTGGTGTCGAAGATGAAGACGGTGGTCGAAGACCAGAAGTCTTCACGTCGTTTGGATAATTACTGATGATCTTGATTGGGCTGTACACCCAAGAAGATGGAAACAGTTGGTGATCGTCCAGACGTACTTGGAGATCGATGGATATGCGGGGTACTTGGTGCCTCCGGTTTCGTTCAGACCCAGAACGGACTTGTAAATGGACTGTGTGTCTGACATTGGATTTTAGTCCGTGTGATTGATCTCTATTAAATATATATCTGTTTGGCGGCGGAGAATTTATTCTCTTGCTTAACGCCCTTCTCTGAGACGTACGAGCTCAGGGGTTATATATTGATGGATATCAAACGCATGGAGTGAATTGCCTGTGTGGCATGCCTAAGTGGCAATTGATCGAGGCTTCTGTTGAAAAGCAAAGTCTCGTGGTGATGATCAAAGCACAGCCTGTGTGGCACAGCTTTGTGTAACGTGAATTCGCGAGCCTCACACCCCGGTTGTGAACCAAAAACGGGAGAGGACCTCAGGGAGGGCATGCGTTTCTTTCTAGCTAGGGTGGTGTCAGTGACCTACCAGCCCTGACATTTATATACTTTTCACCTGTGTGGTTGTTGCTGTTGCGAGGCGCCTCGGTTTGATCGGACGATCCGGGTCCGATGGAGTCATTCGTTGGCTCATTTACGCCCCAAAGGGCGGGGAAACGTAGTGTTCAGGCATAATAATCCACATCGGTGGACCGGCCCTGTCGCTCCAAGGGGCAGTTGCGGCTGTTCCGGAGACATGGGCTAGATTGTCTCGAATCGGTTGAGGACGATCCCTGGCCTCGGTTCATAGATGGAAATCCAATTTCCAAATACGTGACTTTGCGGTTTAATTTGTAAACCTATATATGGCGACATGATATATGGTACCCATGCCGCCTATGATTGATACTTATGATTTGAAGTTGTTTTATACACTATGCACTTATAATAGTATCAAACGAATTGTTTTAACCGTATCAAGCATTCTTTGGCTGTTATAAGGGAAAACCCTATCCTCGGCTGCGTTGCATTGTGTGATGGGACCTGGGTCTTATAACAGCTTCATTTTTCCTTATTTAGCATTGCGCTGTTTGCTTATGCACTGGTATTCTTGGGAGGAAACCCGTTCCGTGTTATACGGCGTGGTCCCTTGATTTACCTAACTTTTAAAACAAAGATTAATAACTGTTTTAGTTCTCACACCAGTCACATGACTGACCTGGAGTTTATTGTTTTAACCTAAACTCTGGGTGCCCCTATTTTGACACGGGCAGCTAGTAGTTTTGGTTTTGCAGATTTATATTCACAGGATCCTGGTTTCCAGCTGGAATGATATCCGGAAAGCTTTGTATCCGTATATCTATTCTAGTTGTGTATTGTATTATTTTCCGCTGCGATGTATTTAAATGTAATTTAAATCTCTGATATTTTCTGTGTAATAGTTATTCATTTATACTCTGTATATTCCTGTAATCTGATGCATTGTTGTTATATACAATGAAATGTTCTTTTATATGTGTTCTGTTGTGGCTTGTTCTCGAACTATCCGTCGCTTTCCTTTACGGGGAAGTTACGGGTTTTCACACCGTCCTGCTGCACCATACCAATGCTACTATCCAAACAACTCGATATTTCCACACTAGCTTTGACCAACTCATCTCCCAAATCCTTCTGCAACTCGTTCACCTTGCAATGACCATACCTCGAAGCCCCTCTCCATTCCATTCGAGTTCGAACCCTAGTACAAATTCCATCGTGGCTTCCGCCCTCGATCCACACTTTGGACCAAGCTTCAGGAGCTCGCATGGATAAAACTCGCGATGGCGGTCCCTAGTACATCGGCGAGCTCCAGAATTGGTGATTCTCGAATCACGATACCAGAAAACCATCCATAATTGTGCGCGCCTCCGGTCTCGAAGTGGAGCTTCAAGCAAATCTAAAACGTAATTTAATTCGGTGGTAAATTTTATTGTGATTTGGAGCTTCGATTTGGGAAAGTAAATGGGAGGGTCGGGGTCTCAAATAAAGAAGTGGTGCGTGATTTTATAGCTGAAGAGAGTAGATAGGGAGTACACAACCATTAAAACATTGTCTTCCTAGATATCGAAAATAGGAGACACAAATTTGTGCTCGAGAAAAATAGTAGGTCTGCTTGTAGGGGGAGAGGTCGGCTTGGGTACATGTTTCAGGGTGGCTGGTGTAAACAACGTAGGTCGGCTGATAAGATTTGATTTGATTTGATTTCGTTTTGACAGCGATTTGAGTTCGATCTTATCCATTCATTTTTTTTATATATAATATATTTTGGGGTTCCAAATCGCTATTTTGATCATATGGAAAAGACACTATTTAAATCAACGATTTTAAATCAAATCAAAGGTTGGGATCATCAATTTAATAGTAATTTCAGCACATGCCACATAAGCGTTGGTGATCCCAACCATTGGGATTTTCGAGGTTGTTTAACTTATCTCAGATAGTATGGATCAACCAATGGTATTTCCCCTTTTAAATTTCGTTACAGTGATATCGTTTGAATTCAGTTTTGCCTATTTATCCTTTGATTAGCTATTCTGCATATTTCACTACTTTGTTTGAACATAACATGTTCAAACAAAATATTTAATTAGCTTATATCCAAATTGATTTTTCAAGTTTCAAATTCTAGTTTCCCTTTCGATTTCGAATATAAATTTTCAAATAGAATTCACTTATTCAAAGCCCAATATCAATTAAAAATCCCATTAACTAATTACTATTCAAATTAGTTAGTTCTATTCAAAATCAAAAATCTGTTTTCTGTTTCAAAAATCAAATTCATTACTTCACTTGAGTTCACATATAATTACAACTCAAAATCTGAAATTTTCTAATTAAAATCCTATTATAAAATTAAATAAACCGTTATGGTTTTCAAATGGTTATGGCGCTGCTTTTCTGAAAATTTGATTTTGATATAACTCAAAATCTATTCGACGAAATCCATATTTTTCTCCTCCATTTGAAAACTATTATCAAATCGATCCTGACGTTTCTTGTTTCAAAGAATTCCGACTTCAATTGAGTTATGTATACTCAATTGAAGTTCGGATCGCCAATTTACGAACTGCAGCGCTGCGGCGAGTTCGTTTTAATTATATTTATATGTATAAACTTTTTAACTTCGTTTAAATAAATTCAACTCTATTCCGATATATTTTGATATATATCAAATCAATTTTTCCCAATAATGTTTTCGATCTTCTAAATTTCAAATTTCATTTCAATCCTATTTGAAATCCCTATATTTAAACTACATTTGAATTTTATTTCAAATTTTTTTGGTTAAAACTTCATTTAAATCCTATTTCCAAATTCTATAGTTTACTTCATTTGAATTCTATACTCAAATCTCTATTTGACTTTTCTTTATTCAAATCCATTTGAATTCCTTTGAATTCAAAATTTTCAATTCCTTTTAATTCAAATTCTATTTTCAATGCCTTTGAATTCAAATTATATTTTCAAACTTCATTAGAATTATATATTCAAATTCCCATTTCAAATTCTATTTTGAAATTCTATTTTCAAATTCCATTTCAATCTATTTGAATCATATATTCAAATTCCATATCTAAACTATTTGAATGCTAAGTTCAAATTCCATATTTAAACTATTTGAATTCCATAGTTTAAATTCCATTTGAATTCCTCTTATCCAAATTCTCCTTTAAATTCCTCTTATTCAATTTCTAAATTTAAACTCCATTAATTTCAAATCTCTATATTTGAATTTCATTTGAAATTTCTTTCTTCAAATCCATTTGAATTCCTTTGAATTCAAATTTCTGTATATTCAAATTCTATTCAAATTCTAAATACAAATTCTATTTAAATTTCCTATATACAAATTCTATATTTGAATCTTCTTTGAATTTCTATATTCAAATCCTATATTTAAATTCTCTATTCAAATCCCGTTTGAATTTCTATATTCAAACTCCATTCAAATTCTATATTCGATTTCTATTTTTAAATTCACATTTTGAAATTAAATATTCGAATTATCCAAGTGATAATTTTCCACTTTTCATTTAAAAGCACCATCTTGTTTTCATTTTAAAACAAGTCTCGATTTCAAATTTATTTTTAAATTTCTACTTTGAAAAAAATAATTTCGGTTGTTGTAACGATGTTTTAAACAAGCATTCGTTTTAACCCAAGTGATGGGAATTTTGGAGATATAAAAATAAATATTCCCTGAGTATAATTAAAGTAGTCGGGGAAGAAATAAGTGATTGAAATGTTTTCAACTACGAATAGAATATATTTTCTAAGTTTAGAAAATAATAGAAGGCGAGATATAGGAATGTTTTTCCAAAGAATGTAAGAGACCATGATGATAATTGAAAATATTTGTTTAACAAATATTGATAAGGGAATGGAAGGGTGATTTAATTAATGAATAGTAATCAAGGGGCCCAGTGAATGTTTGATTGTTTTGAATGGGTGTTCATTTATTTTTCTTCGATAGTTAAATAACCGACTATCGAAGTGTTGGCCAATATCATTGTCAATATGGAGAGACCGTTTGGATTATTATCCAAAGAACCACTCCGTATTGGCATAAGCGTTGCGAACCAAGTATGCCGAATATATTGAAGACGGAGTGAAGTGCAAGGACTTTTTCTATTAATAGATATTGTGCCTTCGGTTTCGTTCAGTCCCAGAATGAACGTATATAGACGAATGTCTGACAAAGTATTTCCAATGATCTAATGGGTTGGTATGTATAAATATATATGGTTGCAACGGATTTGTTCCCTTAGCATAACATCCAGAATATTTGTGCAAATCAATTAATGATTAACGGATCTGACAATGTGGCATTCAAAGTGATTGTGCTATCAATGAATAGAAAGTAAACGTAGCCTCAGGCCTCAACAACCGGGAAATGACAAAAATCGGGCAGGCAGCATGGCTATGTGGGTCGCTCCCATTAGGATGTATAATCATCTATCTAGAGATTCATTTAATTTCTTATTCTATTCGATGTTGTCCCATTCGGGAAAGGGTTGTTGATCCCAACCGTTGGTGATATACATTCGATACACTCAAGCGAAATGAGTGGTCGGTCATGTGTGGGCCGGGTTGCAAGATGTTCTTGTTGAACCCCAGTGTATCGCCTCTTGATTACACTGATAGGAAGGTGGTTGCATACCTTGTCATGTTGGAAATCCAATCTCCAATAAGCGCCATGCGGTTTTTGATTTTATACTATGTATGTGGAGCGTGAGATGCAAGTGTTCCGCTAGATTCTATTTATTTGATGTAGACATTATTATAATATCACTGGATTTTCGTATCAAAGTGTTTTGGGTTATAGTAAGGTATAAACCGTCCATGTTTATGTGTGGGCTTGTCTTACTATTATCTTTCCTTTTGAAGGGATTTTGAAAGTTAATCAAATGGTTGGAGTTTACTCACACCAGTCCCATGACTGATCCAGAGTTTATTTTGTTTGTTTTCCCTAAACTCTTGGGTGCCCAAATTTGTACGGGCAGTCAAGTAGTTGGGAATTTACAGATTCACTGGGAGGAGCTTGGAGCAGGAGGCTTCAGTGTTAGATATATAGTATTTTTATTTCCGCTATGCTGTGAGTGTTGTACTCTGATAACTGTATGTTATACAGTGAAAATTTTGTATTTCAAAGGTTATGTTATATAATATATTTTATTCGTTCCGCTGTGAGATTTGTCTTCTTTGTTTTCTTCTATTCTAATAATTCTTTCTTTCTACTTCTCATCCTCTAACTTCTTTCTAATAATGATTTGTATTTCTGTGCAGTTTAGGTTGTACGTGTGGTGTTATTAGTCAACTCAGATAGTATGGCTATGCGGGCCACTACAGTTGGTATCAGTAACGACCCATGGATTTTCGACCCCGAACATCGACATCAAATCACCATGTCGACTATTCAAGCATCGAAAACATCGTATTGTCAATAGAAAGAAATTAGAGGGTGAGAATAGAAAGAAAGAATATTAGAATAGAAGAAAGAAGAAGAACACATCAGAATCTCACAGCGGAGCGAATAAAATATAATATCAAATCTCTTTATACAAAAGAAACTGTATATACATACCAATCATCAGAGTACAGCATATATCAGACACAGCGGAATAATAACTTTATATAACTAGCGGTGAAGCCTCCTGCTTCTAGCTCCTGAAACTCCAAGCGGAAACTTAACCTGGAACATACTCGGTCTGACCCGAGCACATTTGATTTAAAACAAAATACACCGGGTCAGTCTGGAATACTATCAGTGATAAATTCACAACAACACACACTTGTTTAACTTTGGAAATCCTTTTCGAAATCAAAGGATAATAGTAAGACCAGTCCACACATAAACACGGACGGTTTTTACCTTACTATAACCCAAAACGTTCTTGAAATCAATATCTTGCTCTGATATTATCGTAATGTCTAAATACAGGTAAATAACAATCTAGAGAAACGTTTGCATCTCACGCTCCCCATATATAGTATACAAACCAAAACCGCAGGCGCTTATTGGATATTGGATTTCCAACTTGACAAGGTATGGGACCACCTTCCTCACGTGTATCTCTAGAGGCGAATACATTGGGTTCAACAAGAACATCTTGCAACCCGGCCCTCACATGACCGACCACTCATTTCGCTTGAGTGTATCGAATGTATATCACTAACGGTTGGGATCAGCAACCGCCTCCCGAAAAGGGACATCATCGAAACATAGAATAAAGAAGCAAATGGAATTTCTCTAGATAGGTGATCATACATCCTAATGGGAGCGACCCACATAGCCATGCTGCCTGCCCGATTTTTGTCATTTTCCGGTTGATGAGGCTTGAGGCTAGAATTCCTTTAAAACATCTGGCCACCATTAACTTTGAATGCCACATTGTCAGATCCGCCAGATCACACTTGATTGACGTCCACAAAAAATACTCTAGTTATATGGCTAGAGAATAACCATTTCTCCACCGTCAACTATGGTACGTTTGGAGAAATCAACAGGATGAACCGAAGGTACTCTCCTACTGCATCTCATACAGGAATCACCCCAAGGATCAGTAGCGAGAAGTCCTTGCAACCTGTAGATTCCAATCACGACAGAACCACAGCTTATCTTTGGTTACGATCTAGAGATTATGAGTGGTCCTTCCGTTTATGGAAATCCACAGTCTTCAATGCTCCATCACGATCATCTTCTGATCTCTACACGTATTTATTAGTCGGAATGGTTTTTGAATAAGAATTCGATCCCGGTCTTTCCATACCAACAAGCGTATTGGTCAACTTCGATAGTCGGTGATTTAACTATCAAATAACAAATGTGTGAATAATATCAGTTTGCTGATTCAGCACTTGACACAACTTGACCTCTTTTAATATATATGTATATACCAAGTTTACTCTGATTAACTCTGATTGATTTACTTTGATTGATTAACTCTACTTGAAAAACTCAACTTATTTAACTCGATTAACTTGACTTGATTACTACTATCGATTAATTAATACTCGACTTAACTCCATTCGCTCGACTCTAGATTGCAGCGATCACAATGGTTACGCTTGATTCCCTCAGGAAACATCCGACCGCCGTAGGCTATCTCCAGCCCTACGAATTACGCTAGCAGTCGTACGCAATGGCATCTTTTCCTGAATAACTATGTTTGACTAACTCTAACTATATTCGATCAACTCTAATTGAATAACGATATCTTTAATATAATTTGAAACTTATTTCTTTTAAAAACTGAAACATCCCACCTCCGTTAGGGTCACTCTCAAAGGGAATGCCCTAATTTTGGTGGAGGTTTATAAGTATAATTCACAGATACACAAGACAGATATAAATACACATATTTTTGAAACAGCGGAAAACAACAGCAATTTTTATTTCAACAAAATACGTGTTACACAAACCATGTCATAATTGTCTTACAATACTTCCAAAAACCATTACATTTTCATAACTGTCTTGATTTCATAATTAAAGAAGCATAAAAACAAAAGTAAACTGCATAAGTCCCCATAGTTGCAATCCAATGCCATAGTCCAAAACGAAAGAGATCCAAGCAATACATTCTTTCTCTTCAAGCTGGATGTGAAAACTGGTCAAGCTGCGGTATTCCCTCCCTGTGGACCTGGGGAGGGGGGGGGGGGAACGAAAGAAAAGAAGACGAAAGAAAAGTAGAGTCAAACATAAAGCCTGAGTAAGTCTAGGACTATTCAGTCTATGAATAAAGAATTGGGCATGATAAGTACAAACTGGAAATGGGAAAGCACTATAAACTAGGTTAAGTTGTCTAGAGTCGAATGTACTATCGTACCCCATATTAATCTCTGTACCAATATAAACTAGTTCCCAACAGGCACCCCATAATCAGGGTGAAGTGATCCATTTCTGATGATCGGCTCCTACTCGCATAATTACATGTGTCTTACGGCCCCCGATGTTGTAGTTACCTATGTTGGTCCCACCATGGGGTGTATCAAGTCCCATGGTGGCGGCCCGACACAATTCTAGAATGCACAGGTATACTACTGGTGCCCAGTGCCTTATTTTTCTGTGTCGGAGTGTGTGTACGCCCGCACCGCGTTAGAACCTACACTACTGCACCACCGTCGTCGATTTGACCTCTTACAGTCAGCCCAGTAATCGTGCCCCACCCTTCCTAGTTCAGGGTATCCTGATACACCTTGTAGGGTTGCTACTGAAAAGGGTCCCCCTCTACTAGGTTTTCTATTTCTAGCCAACATGTTAAGTTGGTTAAGTGTTTTGTAAACCTAACCCCCAATCAGTCTGTATAGTTTAGCATGTTCCATTTGGATTAAGTATTAATTCAATTT
Source organism: Allium sativum (assembly GCA_030737875.1). Classification (NCBI taxonomy): domain Eukaryota; kingdom Viridiplantae; phylum Streptophyta; class Magnoliopsida; order Asparagales; family Amaryllidaceae; genus Allium; species Allium sativum. The sequence goes on along the minus strand of CM060916.1, from coordinate 90,944,142 downwards.
ACTTAATCCTATCAATCCTGACTCAGCCTTAATTGTCTTATTAAAGCCTCGACCTCTCACATTAGACAGGTATTGTTGTGGCTGCCTGTTGCCGGTTGGGTCCGGGCAGTCTTACGCCACAACTCAGTCTAACCTCGGGTCTTTATTGGGCTCCGTGTTTAACCACCCACATTGGATAGGTATTGTTGTGACTACTGGACAGCCGGGCGGTTCCGGGCAGGTTTACATCACAACTCAATCCAACCTCGGGTTAAACACATCGTATTTTCTAAATTTACATATTTTGTCTCTTTTCTTTTTATATGTAAATATTTACGGCCCATTATTCAAATTCATGTTTATTGGGTAAAATTAATTTACACCACTTAATTGTTTTTCAAGGTCGTTGGCATGCGTCAAACATGCCAACACATATGTTCTATATTTTAACCCAAACGTCATTACCCCCGTTTTATACGTTTGCTACAATATAACAAATGTTGGGTTTAACATTTAAACCCAAACTAGCCACATGAAAAAGGGGAGGCTTAGAACATGGTGTTTATATATTCTAAGGAACATAAAAAGGGGAGTGTGAACGCATGAACTTGCAACATAGCGAACTATTTAACATAAATTTGGCACTTGTGAACTTGCATTGTAATAGCATATAATCATGGCATAAACATACCTAAACATGAAATCATGGTTTTTGATCTATTCATATAATCATGGCATAAACATACCTAAACGTGAAATCATGGTTTTTGATCTATTCATATAATCATGGCATAAATATACCTAAACATGAAATCATGGTTTTTAATCTATTCATGCAAACTTGCAATTGGAATGTAAATCTAACTTAGCTATGTGTCACATATATTATCATATGATTTTGGTAACAATATAGGCCTAAAACATGTTTTCCAATTAGGCATAACACCAAACATAGTCTAGTCATGTTCATAGAGTCAACACAAGTTCACAAAGATGCTTACTTTTGTCTCTAATACAAAAGTATGGTTTTACACTTGAATCATGATGCCAATTCCAACATAAATTCACATAAGTCATAATACCCAAATGGATCCAACTACACTAAAAGTGATTATAATATATATTATGTTGGCATAATAGTGAATCATATACTTGCATGAATCTCAAATAAACTACCATAAACATGTAGTTGTTAACTTTCAACATGAATCACATACTTGCAAATATCCAATCGTTATACCACAACATCCAAAATCGTCTAGAATCAAAGCAATATACAAATATGAATTATTATCACCACAAATCAAATACAATTCTATTTCTCATTTTACACAAACCAAAACACAATTATTTATTCACATCGGAATAGCACTCTACTTACAACGTATGACGAATCTTCAATTCAGGAATCTGAATTCTGAATTTGGAGATGCTATCCTTTGTTGTAGGCGTTGTTTTTATTTAGTTGTCGTTGCTTTAAGCTTTTGAATTGTCTCCTAATCGTCTCTCAATTTTGACGGCTATTTCTAGTCCTTCCTCAGCAAATGACGGTCTCATTCTTATTTTTGTTTGTATGAATTAGGTGGAGTCTTAGGTCCTTTTTATAGAATTTGTGAATTGATTAGGACCGTCGATGGAGCTTGGATTAATATTAGCCATTCATTTGAAGGAGAGACCAATCAGGAGCTGACACCTAGATCTAGTGACATGGCAAGGCTCAGGAATTCGGCTAAGCACAGACCAGGCCAGAAAACACAAGCAGGTGCACCAGGCCAAAATGGCCCGACCGGGGAGGTCGACTCTAGAGTCGACCTGGCCTGGGGCAGGTCGACCCCCAGGTCGACCTGGCCTGGTAGGTCGACCTGGTGGGTTGGGCGGGAACTTTTCCTGCCTAATCTGATTGGGCTGAAATTCAAATCTGTTTTCGAAATTTGAACTTTTTGAAACTTCATCGGGCCATAATTGGGTCATACGGACTCCGATTTACAAAATTTCGGACTCTATTTCGCGTATTTTTCCGAGACGAACGCAATGGAAAGCCCGTTTCCCCTGATTTAGATTTTAAAACTTATTTCTACCTTGATTTATGATTATAGCATGTTATTAAAATTCGGGTTGTTACATTCTCCCCACCTTAAAGGATTTCGTCCCCGAAATCTCCAAGTTTGGAAGAACGTATCCTACCATCCATCATCCATCTACTCAAATATCATCCACAAGTAATCATTGTCCTTAAAAGATTTCTAATGCTGTATGAACATATGCAAAAGTGTGTGTGTATGCACCCATCTAATGCGAAGATCAGGCGGTTACTGATTCAGTAAACCTCCTTGATGCAAAATATGTTTGTGTCATGAATCCATTATGTATGCAAATTTTCCTATTCATGATTCTACATGAGTGCACAATCATTCATATATAAATGCAACATCCATATGACAACACATTAAACTTCAACCATGTACGAATATAAATACATATATGCATATGCAGTATGAAGTGACTGAGCCGATCTAAAGCCTAGATTGTGTGTGTATATGCAACCACGAGCAACCACTAGCAATCACTTGCAACCACTTGCAACCATCATCCATAACATGTTTCAATTACATGTTTTCATCCAAAGGGTTTCTTCCTAAAAGATAAGGTCGAGGAGATATACCTAAAAAGATAGATAAAACCGCAGCTTAAGGAAAAAAATCAATGATGTACCCTCGAAAAGAAAAGGGTAGGCTGCGCGTATTCTAGCTTCAGTTTCCCAAGTTGCGTCTCCCTCGGCGTCGCTCCACTGAACTTTGACGAGACTGACTTCGCGGTTGTGTAGCTTCTTCAATTCCATTCCTAATATTCAGGTTGGAACTTTCCTCACGGTTGCTTCGCGTTCCACTTCAGCTTCTTCTAGGATATTTGGCTCTACCACTTCAGCAGATTCATGTAGACATTTTCGGAGGTGCGAAACATGGAAAACATTGTGAATTCCGGCCAGCTTTTCGGGTAGCTCTAATCTATAGGCCATTTTCCCAATTTTCTCGATGATAGGAAATGGCCCTACGAACCTTGGTGCTAGCGTTCCTGTGGTTCCAAAACGAACAAAGTTCCTTAGCGGAGATACCTCAAGAAAAACTCTGTCCCCAACCTCAAATTCAAGGTCGGTCCTCCTCTTCGTATCAAGTCTACTTTCTCTGTCTGTCTTGAGCTGTCTTCATCCTTCTTCGTATCAAGTCTACTTTCTCTGAAGTCTCTCGGATCATATCTGGCCCCAGTATGAGTTTATCAGTAGACTCCCACCAACAAGTGGGCGATCGGCACGGTCTTCCATATAAAGCTTCGAAGGGCGCCATTCCGATGGTGGCTTGGTAGCTGTTGTTGTAGGCAAATTCCACCAAAGGAAGATGGTCTTCCCACGTCCCTCCGAAGTCAAGGACGCACAGTCTTAAAAGGTCCTCCAAAACTCTGTTCACTCTTTCTGTCTGGCCGTCGGTCTGGGGATGATAGGCTGTGCTCAAGCATAACTGTGTGCCTACCGCTTCTTGCAGACTCCACCAAAACTCACTTGTGAAGATAGGGTCTCAGTCACTAACAATACTGGAGGGTATTCCATGGAGTCGAACAATTTCCTTGAGGTAAAGAAATGCTAGGGATGAGGCTGTTCTTTTCCTCTTGACAGGTAAGAAGTGGGCGCTTTTAGTAAGCCTATCCACTATTACCCAAATGCTAGTGTTGCCTCTTCTAGACCTAGGCAGCCCATCAATGAAGTCCATTGAGATGCTATCCCAATTCCACTGCGGGACCTCTAAAGGATGGAGCAGACCGCCAGGCTTTTTCTGTTCCGCTTTAACCTGTTGGCACACCATACACTTAGAAACGAAATCTTCCACGTCCTTCTTCATGCCGCTCCAAAAGAAAGTTCTCTTTATTTCCTTGTACATTTTATCTCCGCCTGGGTGTATCGTCATCTTGGAGTGATGTGCTTCCTCGAGAATCGTCTTTACCAAATCCCTTGTCTGTGGGACGCATAGTCTTCCGTCTCGCCTTAGCCAACCCTTATCGTTGATGGAGTATCTGCTGAGGTGACTTGAAGTCTCACCCCTAATTAACCTATCAATCGTCTCCACAAGCTGAGGGTCTTCGCGTTGTGCTGTCCCTATTGAGTCCATTAAAGTCGGGCGTACTTCGAGAGATGCTAGCAAGCCCGGTACAAAATCGGAGGAGGGCCAAAAGTTAAAGCTGGCTATAAACTCTAGGCTTTGTCTTTCAACAAACAGCGGGCTTAGGGTTAGTTTCTTTCGGCTCAACGCGTCTGCCACTACGTTACCTTTGCGCGAATTGTAGGAGATCTCGAAATCGTATGAAGCAAGAAACTCCATCCATCTCTGTTGCCTCAAGTTAAGGTCCTTCCGCGAGAAATGATATTTCAACGTTTTATGGTCAGTGTAAAGTTCGAACTTCTCACCTAGGAGATAATGTCGCCAAGACTTGAGTGCAAAGACGATGGCAGCTAACTCAAGATCGTGGGTCGGGTAGTTCTTTTCATGCGCTTTCAACTGCCTTCCACCATAAGCTACTACCCTTCCTTCTTGCATTAAGACAGCGCCTAGCCCTGTCCTACATGCATCTGTATAAACTGTGAACATCTTGCTTCCATCTGGCAACGTCAAAACTGGGGCTGTTGTAACAGCCCTTTTTAGTCGTTGGAAAGCAAACTCGCAATCCAAGTCCCAATTGAACATTAGATTCTTCTTGGTCAGCCTTGTGAGCGGAGCTGAGATTTTCGAAAAATCCCTTATGAATTTTCGGTAGAAACCTGCTAGTCCTAGAAAACTTCGGACCTCAGTTGCATTCCTTGGTGTCTTCCAATCCTGTACCGCTACTACCTTAGCAGGGTCCACAACTAACCCTTCTTTGGATACTATGTGCCCAAGAAACCTTACTTCCTCTCTCCAAAAGTGGCATTTGGAGAATTTGGCTTTTAGCTGATGGACTCGCAGAGTTTCCATGATTGCCCTTAGGTGCTGAGCATGCTCCTCTTCGCTCTTTGAGAAGATCAAGATATCGTCTACGAAAACCACTACGAACTTGTTGAGGAATTCTCTGAACACCCTACTCATCAGGTCCACGAAGTAAGCGGGTGCGTTTGTCAAGCCAAAAGGCATGATAAGCCATTCAAAGAAGCCATCTGGGGTTCTGAATGCCGTTTTATCGATGCTATCTTCAGCCACCCTTAGCTGATGAAAACCGGTCGCCAAATCGAGTTGGGAGAAAACAGACGCTCCTACAAGCTAATCAAACAGATCGTCAATTCTGGGGAGAGGGTGCCTATTCTTTTTCGTTAGCTTGTTGAGCTCCCTATAGTCAACACATAGACGGAGTGAACCATCCGCCTTTGTAGCGAACACCACTGGAGCGCCCCATTCTGAAATACTCCTCCTAATGAACCCCTTCTCTAGAAGCTCTTTAATCTGTTTACTGAGCTCTTTCCTTTCCCGTGGAGCCATGTGTCTAACGGGCAACGCAACGGGCTTTGCATTATCTACAAGATATATGCGGAAGTCTATCTCTCGCTTCGGAGGTAAGCCCTTCACCTCTTCGAAGACATCCGGATATTCCCGGACCACTCTAACCGATAGCAAACTTTCAACAGAAGGATCTAGCGATTCAAGATAACTAAGCATAACCGCATACGAGGGATTACAAGAAATTTCCAGAGTGTTACCGAGTTGGCTCAGAAGCCTAACCACCTTTTTCTCACAATCAAGGATGGCACCATTACTAGATAGCCAATCCATGCCCAAAATCAAACCATATCCCGAGAAGCCCAAAAAAAAGGCACTACGTCTAAATTCTACGCTTAGAATAGAAATTTTCAATCCCACACAGATCATAGACAGATGAGCTGGGCCCCCAATTGGATTTGAAACAATTAAGGGGTCCTCTACCGTACTAGTTTCTAGTTGTAGAGATTCTACTAAAGCAGTTGAAATAAAGGAGTGTGATGCGCCAAAATCAAATAAAGTGCGAACTGGGTGATCATAAAGATAAACTACACTTTCTATAGAAGTATTTATACCTCGTTGTTGCAGAGGTGGCGCTTCTAGCACATGAACCTGTGCCCCTGAGGTGGATCCAGCCCTCTGCCCCTGCCCTCGTTTCTTTGGGCAATCCTTAGCCATATGGCCTGTTTCACCGCAAGAAAAGCACCCACCATTCATCATGGCCTTCTTTTTCCGGCAATCTTTCACCAAGTGCCCCACTTTGCCACAGAAATTACACTTCCTCTTCTCTTTGTTGTCTTTCCCGCCCTTCTTAAAGTCTGTCTTCTTAGGCTGTAAACCCTCTTTCTTCCCTTGAGAGCTTTCTGCCTTTGTCTCCTTCTTTCCCTTATCCTCTTCGTTCAGCAATGCCATCTGCACCAACCTTTCATACGTAGCCCCCATGGGTACATGGGTCATGGCCAAACTGTGTAATGGCTCATTCAATCCTTTGACAAAGCGGAGAGCCTTCTTGTGCGGAGTGTTGACTAGGTCCAGTCTGAACCTAGCCAGCTGATCGAACCGATTAACATACTCTTTGACTGTCATATTCCCTTGCTTAAGAAATAAGAATTTTTCCAACTGAAGACTCCTTTCAGCTTCTGAGAGAAATTTAGCCTCAAACCTTGCCCTAAAGTCCTCCCATGTTTCCACTGGTCTTTCTGCATTGGTGACTTCCCACCGGTAGGAAGCCTCGCCTTTAAGTAGCCATACTGCCAGTTGTACTTTCTGCCTATCTTCTACCTCAAAGATGACGAATAAGTCCTCGGTTTCCTTCAGCCAATTCCTGGCTGCTACGAAGGACTCGGTTCCATGAAAGTCCTTTCCTCCCATAGCTTTAAAATCTTTACATATCTTAGCAAAAGTATTACCCCACGGAGGAGGTGGAGGAAGAGGTGCTGCTGCAGCTGGATGATTTCCCGCAGATGGGGAAGGAGGAACGGTAGGACCTGGCTGAGTGGCCCTCGCTTCTAAGAATCGTCTGAACCAACCAGGTATTGGTATACCCTCTGGCAAGTTAAGTTCTTCGGACATGATGAAACAAAAAGGTTAGATTCAAAACGAAGGATAAAAGATAGTACTTATGGCTTTGGGGGGGGGGGGCTATGCTTTTTTTAAAATAAAATAATATTTTATCTTTAAAAATGCTTCTTTAAATTTTTCTTTTTAGAAATGAATTTTTCAAAACTTTTTATCTTGTCTGGTAAACCTATGCTCTGATACCAAGTGAAACACCCCACCTCCGTTAGGGTCACTCTCAAAGGGAATGCCCTAATTTTGGTGGAGGGTTATAAGTATAAGTCACAGATACACAAGACAGATATAAATACACATATTTTTGAAACAGCGGAAAACAACAGCAATTTTTATTTCAACAAAATACGTGTTACACAAACCATGTCATAATTGTCTTACAATATTTCCAAAAACCATTACATTTTCATAACTGTCTTGATTTCATAACTTAAAGAAGCATAAAAACAAAAGTAAACTGCATAAGTCCCCATAGTTGCAATCCAAAGCCATAGTCCAAAACGAAAGAGATCCAAGCAATACATTCTTTCTCTTCAAGCTGGATGTGAAAACTGGTCAAGCTGCGGTATTCCCTCCCTGTGGACCTGGGGGGGGGGGGATCGAAAGAAAAGTAGAGTCAGACATAAAGCCTGAGTAAGTCTAGGACTATTCAGTCTATGAATAAAGAATTGGGCATGATAAGTATAAACTGGAAATGGGAAAGCACTATAAACTAGGTTAAGTTGTCTAGAGTCGAATGTACTATCGTACCCCATATTAATCTCTGTACCCATACAAACTAGTTCCCAACAGGCACCCCATAATCAAGGTGAAGTGATCAATTTCTGATGATCGGCTCCTACTCGCATAATTACATGTGTCTTACGGCCCCTGATGTTGTAGTTACCTATGCTGGTCCCACCATGGGGTGTATCAAGTCCCATGGTGGCGGCCCGACACAATTCTAGAATGCACAGGTATACTACTGGTGCCCAGTGCCTTATTTTTCTGCGCCGGAGTGTGTGCACGCCCGCACCCCGTTAGAACCTACACTGCTGCACCACCGCCGTCGATTTGACCTCTTACAGTCAGCCTAGTAATCGTGCCCCACCCTGCCTAGTTCAGGGTATCCTGATACACCTTGTAGGGTTACTGCTGAAAAGGGTCCCCCGCTACTAGGTTTTCTATTTCTAGCCAACATGCTAAGTTGGTTAAGTGTTTTGTAAACCTAACCCCCAATCAGTCTGTATAGTTTAGCATGTTCCATTTTGATTAAGTATTAATTCAATTTACTTAATCCTATCAATCCTGACTCAGCCTTAATTGTCTTATTAAAGCCTCAACCTCTCACATTAGACAGATATTGTTGTGGCTGCCTGTTGCCGGTTGGGTCCGGGCAGTCATATGCCACAACTCAGTCTAACCTCGGGTCTTTATTGGCTCCATGTTTAACCACCCACATTGGATAGGTATTGTTGTGACTACTGGACAGCCGGGCGGTTCCGCGCAGGTTTACATCACAACTCAATCCAACCTCGGGTTAAACACATCGTATTTTCTAAATTTACATATTTTGTCTCTTTTCTTTTTATATGTAAATATTTGCGACCCATTATTCAAATTCATCTTTGTTGGGTAAAATTAATTTACACCACTTAATTGTTTTTCAAGGTCGTTGGCATGCGTCAAACATGCCAACACATATGTTCTATATTTTAACCCAAACGTCATTACCTGCGTTTTATACGTTCGCTACAATATAACAAATGTTGGGTTTAACATTTAAACCCAACCTAGCCACATGAAAAAGGGGAGGCTTAAAACATGGTGTTTATATATTCTAAGTAACATAAAAAGGGGAGTGTGAATGCATGAACTTGCAACATAGCGAACTATTTAACATAAATTTGGCACTTGTGAACTTGCATTGTAATAGCATATAATCATGGCATAAACATACCTAAACATGAAATCATGGTTTTTGATCTATTCATATAATCATGGCATAAACATACCTAAACATGAAATCATGGTTTTTGATCTATTCATATAATCATGGCATAAATATACCTAAACATGAAATCATGGTTTTTAATCTATTCATGCAAACTTGCAATTGGAATGTAAATCTAACTTAGCTATGTGTCACATATATTATCATATGATTTTGGTAACAATATAGGCCTAAAACATGTTTTCCAATTAGGCATAACACCAAACATAGTCTAGTCATGTTCATAGAGTCAACACAAGTTCACAAAGATGCTTACTTTTGTCTCTAATACAAAAGTATGGTTTTACACTTGAATCATGATGCCAATTCCAACATAAATTCACATAAGTCATAATACCCAAATGGATCCAACTACACTAAAAGTGATTATAATATATATTATGTTGGCATAATAGTGAATCATATACTTGCATGAATCTCAAATAAACTACCATAAACATGTAGTTGTTATCTTTCAACATGAATCACATACTTGCAAATATCCAATCGTTATACCACAACATCCCAAATCATCTAGAATCAAAGCAATATAAAAATATGAATTATTATCACCACAAATCAAATACAATTCTATTTCTCATTTTACACAAACCAAAACACAATTATTTATTCACATCGGAATAGCACTCTACTTACAACGTATGACGAATCTTCAATTCAGGAATCTGAATTCTGAATTTGGAGAAGCTTTCCTTTGTTGTAGGCGTGTTTTTATTTAGTTGTCATTGCTTTAAGCTTTTGAATTGTCTCCTAATCGTCTCTCAGTTTTGACGGCTATTTCTAGTCCTTCCTCAGCAGCATGACAGTCTCATTCTTATTTTTGTTTGTTTGAATTAGGTGGAGTCTTAGGTCCTTTTTATAGAATTTGTGAATTGATTAGGACCGTCGATGGAGCTTGGATTAATATTAGCCATTCATTTGAAGGAGAGACCAATCAGGAGCTGACACCTAGCCCTAGTGACAAGGCAAGGCTCAGGAATTCGGCTAAGCACAGACCAGGCCAGAAAACACAAGTAGGTGCACCAGGCCAAAATGACCCGACCGGGGAGGTCGACCCCAAGGTCGACTCTAGAGTTGACCTGGCCTGGGGCAGGTCGACCCCCAGGTCGACTCCCAGGTCGACCTGGCCTGGCAGGTCGACCCTAGGGTCGACCCCTAGGTTGACCTGGTGGGTTGGGCGGGAACTTTTCCCGCCTACTCTGATTGGGCTGAAATTCAAATCTGTTTTCGAAATTTGAATTTTCTGAAACTTCATCCGGCCATAATTGGGTCATACGGACTCCGATTTACAAAATTTCGGACTCTATTTCGCGTATTTTTCCGAGACGAACGCAATGGCGCAGACCGTTTCCGCTGATTCAGATTTTAAAACTTATTTCTGCCTTGATCTATGAGATTATAGCATGTTATTAAAATTCGGGTTGTTACATAAACTAATATTGAAATATTATTTATCTGCTAATCCTCGCATCATAGTTCACTATCCCTCATAGGGGATAACCTGATTCCAACATCTTCACTCATCTCAAACTAATACAATTCCTCGATAATAGTGAAGCCAATCAAGTTGGGGTATTTTAGTTACCTCTCAGACCTTGATCAACCCGTTCTTACCATAGAATAACATTAGTTTAACCACTACATCAAAATCTCATTTCCCCTTTTTATTCAAATCTGGTTTAAAACCATTGCTTATATTTGAAATCCTCGCCCAGACTTTCTTTACTTAATTCCTTTAATTAAGGGGATGTTCACCAAACCACCACTATTAACTTAAACATTGGTTCACTCATACTCTTGGGTTTTAATGAAATCCTACGCCCAATAATCCATTCACATTTATTCGGGATCTTTTAAAATAAACTTTATATTGGATTTTTATAACAAAAAATCCCTTTATCCCCCTAGTCACGATAAAAACCCTTTTTACTTGGATTTTTCTAAAATCCATTTGTCGATATCGAACACCAATATTTGTATATATTCACTTTACGTTTGAAACCCTTATTTTCATTCAATTAAAATTCATCTTACTTAGTTTTATGACGATTAAGGAAAACCTTATTTAAATCCCACCTTTACTTTCCAATTCCATTACCATCTTCGTCTGAAAACTTGAATTATAAACCTTTTTATAAACCCTTACCACCTCCTTGACCAAACCATAATGCCACTTAAATCCTCTCTTGATTGAATGCCATTTAAAAGTCATTTCTCTTATTGTTATTACTTAAAATAATAATACCTCAACATTATCTATATAAAAATAGTTAACTTTGCTATTTATGAAAAATATGATAATTATCACCTTTAGAAGTTGATTAAACAATGCTTTACGTTATTAACCCTAACCAATTTAATAAATATTTTTAGGTTTAGTTAATCGAAGATTAACTAAAAATTAACGATAAACAATTCGAGAATTTCCTTAATTATAGTTAATCGAAGATTAACTAATTTTTTTAACACAACTCGCCAAATTTGACGAATATTCAGAACCCAATTGATTCCATTCCATTTCAAATTGATCTCATTTTCAAATTAAGCTAAACACGGTTGACTTGCCCATCTATTTGTGTCCCGCAAATCCGTACTATCTGAGTTGACTAATAACACCACACGTCCAACCCAAATTGCACTGAAATACGAATCATTATTAGAAAGAAGTTAGAGGATGAGAAATAGGAAGAAAGAAATATTAGAATAGAATAAAATAACGAAGATCACAAATTCACAACGGAACGAATAAAATACATTATATAACATAATCTTTGAAATACAAATATGTTTAGAATACACATACCATTATTAGAGCACAACAGTTATTCCTGGAACAGTTATAAACTACTGTTTCCAGATACAAACAGGGTTCACAGCGGAATATATGATAGTCTATAGCTAATTGGTGAAGCCTCCTTCTTCCAGCTCTTCCAAGTGAATCTAAAAAATACCGACTACTTGACTGCCCGTACAAATTTGGGCACCCAAGAGTTTAGGGAAAACAAACAAAATAAACTCTGGGTCAGTCATGGGACTGGTGTGAGTAAACTCCAACCATTTGTTTAACTTTCAAAAACCCTTTCAAAAGAAAAAATAATAGCAAGACCAGCCCGCACATGAACATGGATGGTTTTTACCTTACTGTAACCCAGAACACTTTGATACGGAAATCCAGTGATATTATAATAATGTCTACATCAAATAAATAACCAAATAGCAGAACGCTTGCATCTCACACTCCACATATATTGTGTAGAATCAAAAACCGCAAGGCGCTTATTGGAGATTGGATTCCAAGTATGACAAGGTATGGGACCACCTTCCGATGATGTATCTCTAGAGGCGAATACACTGGGTTCAAAAAGAACGTCTTGCAACCCGGCCCAAGCATGACCAACCACTCATTTCGCTTGAGTGTATCGAATGTATATCACCAACGGTTGGGATCAACAACCATTTCCTGACTGGGACAGCATCGAATAGAATAAGGAATTAAATGAACCTCTAGATAGGTGATTATACATCCTAATGGAAGCGACCCACATAGCCATGTTGCCTGCCCAATTTTTGTCATTTCCCGATTGTTGAGGCCTGAGGCTACGATTACGTTCTATCCATTGATAGCACAATTGTAACACCCCGTATTTCTGTTAATACTAATATTCACAAGTTAAAAGAATTAATATTGAGAATTTGTGTGAAATAGCCTTAAAAAGGCATATAACAAATTTGAGATATGTGAATTGCCTTAAAAGGCGAAAAATGGAATTAAGACATTAATTGGAAAATTAATGTGTAGAAATGGTCATAAGTTAATTATGGATTAATTTGAATTCATGAATAGGTGCGTGTGTATATATATATATATATATATATATATATATTCATATATATATGGGCAGTTAATGTAAACATGAGTAGAAGTTTATTAATTTGCTGAGTGTTTGCTGAGTCATTTCTGACTCATTGCTGAGTCAATAAGATAAACCCCATCTTTCCTGAACGGCTGCGGTTATTTCTAGGTTAAATCTAATGGCCTAAATGAATCCTAAATTCTATAAATAAGTGGGTAGTCTCTATTCTAATTCATATGAAAAATTAGAGAAGCCGCCGTCATGCCGTCGCCATGGAACTCCGAGTAGCCACCGCAAATCAAAGTAGAAGAAAGCTAATCTAATCCAATTCTATTCAACTCTAAAGCAATCTAGACTCTCTCTTTCTTCTTAAATTGTGAGTATGATGATTCTCACAAGATTATTAGCAAACTAATTTGATTAAGATGTAAATGGAACATAAGAAAATGATGTGAATTGTCATATATGTTATTGTAAAATCTTATGTTATCATGTATGTTCTAAATGTTTTGTTATGCTATGATGAAAATCATGCTATGCTATGTTATGCTATCATGCCATGCTATGATGAAAATCATGCTATGCTATGTTATGCTATCATGCTATGCTATGTGTAAATCATGCTATGTTATGTCATAAATCTTATATATGTTGTAGATCTCATGTTAACACATATGTTGGAAATCCATAAGTTATATGATTATGATATCATGTTAAGTTGTGTTGAATCGTACAAGTTGTAAAATCATGATGTTGTTATTTATGCAAATTGGATCATGTTTTAAAGTTTATGTTTTTTTTTCTAAAAATTAAATGGATCATGATTATGGGAATTTGCCTATTAAGTTAGGTGTACCCATATACATGAATCCACAATTTAAATTGGATCTTGAATATGGGAATTTGCCTATTAAGTTAGGTGTACCCATATGCATGAATCTATGACTAAATGAATTTTTATTATGGGAATTTGCCTATTGAGTTATGTGTACCCATATAAACCCATATTGTTAGATTAGATGATGTTGATCCACACATGTTCCTATGCAAGTTTATGAAATTTGATTGAGATCATATTATGTGAATTATGAACAAGTTGACATCTTTAGATCCATGACATGTATAATCCTATGCAAGTTGTACATATGCAAGTTTCACCCCTTATTATGATTCATTTAGTCATATATACATGTTGTTATTGTGATAATCTCTTTTATGCTATGAGTTAGACTATTCGAGTCTAATATATATTTTGCGAATAAACGTTCAAACGTGGGGTAGGGGTGATATTAGGGATTAATAAATTGGGTGCAATTTTGTATGATTTTGCATGCCTTGAATGGATGTCCATAATTGAGTCAATTATGGACATTGTTGAATTTGGAATTAATTAATAATTCAAGTAGGGAATTATTAAAATTGGGGAAAGTGGATTATTAATAATAATCAATGCTTAGGACACGAGGTTGGACCCGTTTGTGACGTAAACCTGCCCGGACCCGCTCGGCAAATCCAGTAGTCACAAATGTCGGCCCAATGTGAGAGGTCCTAGGCCCAAACTAAAGCATAACAGTTGTAAAGACACGAGGTTAGACTCTTTTATGGTATAAGACTGCCCGGACCCGCCCGGCAAATCCAGCTGCCATAAATGCCAGTCTAATGTGAGAGGTCTTTATGAGGTTATGGCCTTAATGAATTAAGAAATACTTAGCCAGATAATCATGTAAGGTGGGACATGGGGGTTAAGTAGGTGCCTTGGGTGGCATGAGGAATCTGGTGGTTGCCTTTAGAGGCATTTGAAATACGATTAGACTTAACCAAATACACATGTAAATGAACATGACTAAGTGGGTTAAGTGGATGGACTAATGGGACAAGCTTAGGCGGAATGCTTGTGGGAAATAATGGGGGCCCATTTCAACCAGTATCCCAAAACATATCTTTGTGGGCTCGACCCAAGTCGAGGACGGGACACGCATACTGGGTTTGACTATAAGAGGCCAAAACAGGGAGCGATGGCAACGCAAGTCCAACGGGTTTCATATGCGTGTGTGGACCCGGGCTGGTAGGTAAGACGTTGTTGCATCGTGTAGGTATAAGCCGTGCATCTCCGTTATATCGGGTTGCCACTTTAGGGGAATGATACATCCCACTGTGGGGCCAGCACGGGTATCTACGAGTAGGGAGCCGATCGAAAGTGGGGAATGGGGTACACCTAGTGGAGATAGGGGCAGGCGGCACCTATGTAGTCAACTAGGGGTACGTAAAGTTATTGATATGTTTCTAAGTGAAGCAAGTGGGATAAACCTTTAAGGTAACTGGTGGTGCAGTGTAGTAATTTAGGTATGCCTTTATCGTTCTCTTTATCTATACCCAATAGTTCATAGACATTTCCTTGTTTTCCAGCTTATGTCTTAGTCTAGTTATTTTGATAATAGTATTGTTAGAATTGTCATACTCGCCAGACTTAATGTCTGACCCCCTCCATTTCTATTCTTTTTCCCCTCCAGGTCCTCAGGTGGGACCCAGTTCCAGTGGAGTTTGATTGGACTGCTTGATCTCTTTTGGAAAGCTAGGACTGCTGAAGTAAAGTCCAGCTTGTTATCTTCTTTAATGGTTATTTATGTATTGGGATTATGTATTTTGTTTTATGAAGATGGATATTGTACTTGACTCAGATTATGGTTTTTGTGATGTAACAAACATGTTTAATTCCGCTGCAATGAAATAATGCTTTTAAATTTCCAAGTACTATTTATTATCTGTCTTGTTGTAATTTTACTGTTCTATATTCACTTAAAACCTCCATGGAAGTTAATGCATTCCCCTTGTGAGTGACATTAATGGACGTGGGGTGTTACACGTGGTATCAGAGCTTAAGGTTACCAGAACAGATAAATTTTTTAGAAAAACTATTTTTCTAAAGTATTTTTGGAAGAAATGTTTTCAAAAACATGTCTTAACAAGTGATTTTAAGAGGAAAGTTTTTATGAGAAACATAATCCCTAATAGCCATATCCTTATCTTTCGAATTCTCCTTTCTGATCTTTCCTTTTTCGTTTCAGCATGGCTGAAGAGATTAATCTTAATCTTCCGGAGGGTGTGACGGTACCAGGATGGTTTGGGAGATATTTGGAGGCTAGGGCCACCACTGCAGGCCCAGCAGATGTTCCTCCACCCCCAGTTGCACCCATTCCTCCTCCTCCTCCCCCACCTCGTGTTGATACTTTTGCAAAGACGTGCAAGGAGTTTAAAGCAATGGGAGGAAAAACTTTTCAAGGGACTGAGACGTTTGTGGAGGCCAGAGACTGGCTTAAGGAGACTGAGGAATTGTTGGATATCTTTGAAGTGGAAGATGGGAGGAAAGTCCGTTTAGCTGCTTGGTTAATGAAGGGAGAGGCCTCGTTTTGGTGGGAGGTCACTAACGGGGAACGTCCAGTTGATTCATGGGCGGATTTCAGACGAAGGTTTGAGGCAAAGTTTCTTTCAAGGGCAGAGGAGAATTTAAATATGGAAAAATTCCTGACATTAAAGGAAGGGAGCTTATCAGTGAAGGAATATGTCAATAAATTTAATCAGTTAGCAAGGTTTGGCTTCGAGTTGGTGAACACGCCAGAGAAGAAAGCTTTGAGGTTCGTTAGAGGCTTGAATGAACCGTTGCAAGGGTTGGCTATGACCCACATCCCTATGGTAGCCACCTTTGAAAGGCTAGTAGAAATGGCACTTATGCATGAGGATAAGGCAGTTGAAAAGAAAGGGGATCAGAAGAAACCCCAACAGCAAAATAAGAAGGGTGGTAAAAACAATAATGGCAAAGGGAAGAAGAGATGCTTCAATTGTGGGACGCCTGGCCATCTCAGCAAAGATTGTAGAAAGAAAAAGAAGACTGGTTGTTTTCATTGTGGAGATGCGGGACATTTGGTGAAGGACTGCCCAAAGAAGGGGCAGAGGGCAGGGTCTACCTCGGGAGGACAGGTGTAGGATCTTATGGCACCAGGGCAGGCAAGGGGGCAAGTTCAGGCTATTGCGGCCCCACCACTGCAAGAAAGAGGTAGAACAATTTCCGTTGAAAGCTTAGTTTTTCTGTTTGATCATCCTGTCCGTACCTTATTCGATTCTGGCGCATCTCATTCGTTTATCTCTGCATCATTAGTTGAATTACTGCACTTGAACACCAGTTTAGTAGAGGATCCCTTGGTTGTTTCAAATCCAATTGGGGGTTCGGCTCATTTGACCATGATATGTTTGGATTTGAAAATCTCTATACTTAGCGTTGAATTTAGATGTGATGCTTATGTATTGGGCTTCACGGGCTATGGGCTAATTTTAGGAATGGATTGGTTATCTAGAAATGGGGCCATTCTTGATTGTGAAAGGAGAGTAGTTAGGCTTGTGACTCGCCTTGGTAATGCTCTCGACATCTTTTGTAGTCCCATAAATTCCGTTATGCTAAGTTAACTTGAATCGCTTGACGCGTCTGTAGAGAATCTGCGATCGGTAGAGGTGGTCCGGGAATATCCGGATGTGTTTGAGGAGGTGAAGGGCTTACCTCCAAAGCGGGAGATAGACTTTCGAATTTATTTTGTGGATAATGCTAAACCCGTATCTTTGCCAGTGCGCCACATGGCTCCTCGTGAAAGGAGGGAACTCAATAAGCAAGTGAAGGAGTTGCTTGAGAAGGGGTTCATAAGACGTAGTATATCAGAGTGGGGTGCTCCAGTAGTATTTGCTACAAAGGCGGATGGGTCCCTTAGACTTTGTGTGGACTATAGAGAACTAAACAAGCTTACTAAAAAGAACCGACACCCACTGCCGAGGATTGACGATCTCTTTGATCAGTTAGTTGGCGCCTCAGTGTTTTCGCAGTTGGACTTAGCCACTGGCTTTCATCAACTGAGAGTGGCTGAGGATAGTATAGATAAGACTGCTTTTAGGACTCCTGACGGATTCTATGAATGGCTAGTGATGCCCTTTGGTTTGACAAACGCCCCCGCATATTTTGTTGATTTGATGAGTAGGGTGTTTAGGGAGTACCTTAACAAATTCGTGGTAGTCTTTGTGGATGACATCTTAGTCTTTTCTAAGAATGAAGAAAAGCATGCCCTACATCTTAGGGAAGTGTAGGAAACCCTTCGAGCGCATAACCTTAAGGCAAAATTTTCTAAGTGTCACTTCTGGAGAAAAGAAGTACGGTTCTTAAGGCACGTGGTTTCCAAGGAAGGGATAACAGTGGATCCCGCAAAGGTGGTGGCCATCCAAGTTTGGAAGGTCCCTAAAAATGTAACCGAAGTAAGAAGTTTCTTGGGGTTGGCTGGCTATTATAGGAAGTTTATCAAAGACTTCGCAAAAATATCAGCTCCATTAACACGGTTAACGAAGAAGAACCTGGTTTTTACGTGGGACGAAGATTGTGATGATGCGTTCCAACGTTTAAAGAGAGCCTTAACTTTAGCCCCAGTCTTAGTGCTGCCAGACGGGAATAAACTGTTTACCGTCTATACTGATGCTTGTGGGACGGGACTTGGCGCGGTCCTCATGCAAGAGGGAAGAGTAATAGCCTATGGTGGAAGGCAGTTGAGGGTTCATGAAAAGAATTACCCTACGCATGACCTTGAGTTAGCCGCAATTGTTTTCGCGCTTAAGTCTTGGCGTCACTATCTTCTTGGTGAGAAATTCGAACTGTTCACTGACCACAAATCATTAAAATACTTATTCTCTCAGAAGGATTTGGATTTAAGGCAGCAAAGGTGGATGGAATTCCTAGCCTCCTACGATTTTGAAATAGCATATACCCCGGGCAAGGGTAACGTGGTAGCAGATGCCTTAAGTAGGAAAAGGTTGTCCTTGAGTCCGTTGTTTGTTGAACGACGAAGCTTAGAATTCATCTCCATGTCTGACTTTAGACCCTCCGTTGACCTAGTACCTGGTTTGTTAGCATCCTTGGAGGTTAGACCTACACTTCTAGGACGAGTTGGTGAGGCACAGCAAGACGACCCCCAGTTGGTTGAGATAGTAGAAAAGCTCAAAGGAGGGGAGTCGTCTAGCCATCTTCGTAGGTATACCCAAGACGATAAGGGTTGGTTACGAAGGGATAATAGACTTTGTGTACCACAAGACAAAGACTTAAGGAAGGCCATTCTTGATGATGCTCATCGCTCAAAGATGACCATTCATCCCGGCGGAGACAAGATGTACAAAGATATGAAGCGGGTTTTCTTTTGGGCCGGTATGAAAAAGGATGTGGCCGAGTACGTCGCTAGATGCTTGGTGTGCCAACGAGTAAAAGCGGAACCAAAGAAACCCGGTGGGTTGCTTCACCCATTGGAAGTTCCACTATGGAAATGGGAAAGCGTCTCAATGGATTTTGTGGATGGATTACCAAGATCAAGGAAGGGTAATACGGGGATTTGGGTTATAGTAGATAGACTTACTAAAAGCGCCCATTTTATTCCCGTGAAAAGTAAGAGGACTGCTCCGTGGTTGGCTTCTGTATACATTAAAGAGATAGTTCGTTTGCACGGTATTCCTTCTAGTATAGTAAGCGACCGTGATCCCATCTTCACTAGCGAATTTTGGAAGAGTTTACAAGAGGCGGTAGGGACTCAGCTATGTTTGAGCACCGCATATCATCCTCAGACGGACGGCCAGACCGAGAGGGTGAATCGTATTCTAGAGGATCTTTTAAGGCTTTGTATCCTAGACTTTGGGGGTACATGGGAAGAGCACCTTCCGTTGGTAGAATTCACATATAATAATAGCTTTCAGTCTAGTATTGGCATGGCACCTTTCGAAGCTCTATATGGAAGGCCTTGCCGTTCGCCTACATGTTGGTGGGAATCTACCGATAAAATCCTACTTGGGCCCGACATGGTTAGGGAAACCTCGGAGAAGATTGATTTGATTCGAAGGAGGATGAAAGCAGCACAAGATAGGAAGAAATCGTATGCTGATAAGAGGAGGACAGATCTTGAGTTTGACATTGGGGACATGGTTTTTATCAAAGTATCTCCGTTACAGAATGTTGTTCGCTTTGGGTCCGTTGGGAAATTAGCGCCAAGGTTTGTAGGGCCGTTTCCTATAAAAGACAGGATTGGGAAGATGGCGTATAGGGTGGAGTTGCCTGAGAAACTTAGTGGAGTACATGACGTATTCCATGTATCACATTTGAGGAAGTGTTTGCACAAGACCGCGGAGGTGGTAGAGCCGAGCTTGCTTAAAGAGGTGGAAATAGAGCGTGATGCAACAATTAGACGAGCTCCTACATGCATTCTTGGGTCGGAGATCAAAAAGTTGAGGAATCGAGAGGTCAGACTAGTTAAAGTGCAATGGGGAGATGATGAGAGCAACGCTACTTGGGAGACAGAAGAGAAGATGCGTTCGTTTTACCCTTTTCTTTTTAAGGGTATGTCTTTTAATTTCTCCTTTATCGCTTAGCTTATCTTATCTTATCTTTAGTATGTCCTCTCATTAGTATCTTTGACCTTTAGTTAGGATAATCCTATGGTTGAAACATGTGTTTGAGACATGTTATGTATGATGGATGCAAAATGGATGCAAGTGGTTGCTCGTGGATGCATATATACACACACTTTAGGCACTAGATCGGCTCAGTCACTACATATTGCATATTGCATAAATGAATGTATTTAGTATAATGGATGTATATTGGTTGTACCATCATATAGATGCTGCATTCGGTTGAATGGATGTGCACGCATATAGAAGTAGTATGTAAGCAATTAGGATCTTTTGCATACATAATGGATGCATGGCACTATCATGAATTGCATCAAGGAGGTCAACTGAATCAGTGGACCGCCTGATTTTGCATTAGATACGGACATATACACACACTATACATTTAAACATAAAAGCATTAGAAGTCTATAAGGACAATGGATGCCAGTGTTTGTTGATTGAGTAGATGGTTGATGATAGGATATAAAGTTGAAGATTTCGGGGTCGAAATCCCTTAAGGAGGGTAGAATGTAACACCCCGTATTTCTGTTAATACTAATATTCACAAATTAAAAGAATTAATACTGAGAATTTGTGCGAAATAGCCTTAAAAAGGCATATAACAAATTTGAGATATGTGAATTGCCTTAAAAGGCGAAAAATGGAATTAAGACATTAATTGGAAAATTAATGTGTAGAAATGGTCATAAGTTAATTATGGATTAATTTTAATTCATGAATAGGTGCGTGTGTGTATATATATATATATATATTCATATATATATGGGCAGTTAATGTAAACATGAACAGAAGTTTATTAATTTGCTGAGTGTTTGCTGAGTCACTTCTGACTCATTGCTGAGTCAATAAGATAAACCCCATCTTGTCTGAACGGCTGCGGTTATTTCTAGGTTAAATCTAATGGCCTAAATGAATCCTAAATTCTATAAATAAGTGGGTAGTCTCTCATTCTAATTCATATGAAAAATTAGAGAAGCCGCCGTCATGCCGTCGCCATGGAACTCCGAGTAGCCGCCGCAAATCAAAGTAGAAGAAAGCTAATCTAATCCAATTCTAATCAACTCTAAAGCAGTCTAGACTCTCTCTTTCTTCTTAAATTGTGAGTATGATGATTCTCACAAGATTATTAGCAAACTAATTTGATTAAGATGTAAATGGAACATAAGAAAATGATGTGAATTGTCATATATGTTATTGTAAAATCTTATGTTATCATGTATGTTCTAAATGTTATGTTATGCTATGATGAAAATCATGCTATGCTATGTTATGCTATCATGCCATGCTATGATGAAAATCATACTATGCTATGTTATGCTATCATGCTATGCTATGTGTAAATCATGCTATGTTATGTCATAAATCTTATATATGTTGTAGATCTCATGTTAACACATATGTTGGAAATCCATAAGTTATATGATTATGATATCATGTTAAGTTGTGTTGAATCGTACAAGTTGTAAAATCATGATGTTGTTATTTATGCAAATTGGATCATGTTTTAAAGTTTATGTTTTTTTTTTCTAAAAATTAAATGGATCATGATTATGGGAATTTTCCTATTAAGTTAGGTGTACCCATATACATGAATCCACAATTTAAATTGGATCTTGAATATGGGAATTTGCCTATTAAGTTAGGTGTACTCATATGCATGAATCTATGACTAAATGAATTTTTATTATGGGAATTTTCCTATTGAGTTAGGTGTACCCATATAAACCCATATTGTTAGATTAGATGATGTTGATCCACACATGTTCCTATGCAAGTTTATGAAATTTGATTGAGATCATATTATGTGAATTATGAACAAGTTGACATCTTTAGATCCATGACATGTATAATCCTATGCAAGTTGTACATATGCAAGTTTCACCCCTTATTATGATTCATTTAGTCATATATACATGTTGTTATTGTGATAATCTCTTTTATGCTATGAGTTAGACTATTCGAGTCTAATATATATTTTGCGAATAAACGTTCAAACGTGGGGTAGGGGGGATATTAGGGATTAATAAATTGGGTGCAATTTTGTATGATTTTGCACGCCTTGAATGGATGTCCATAATTGAGTCAATTATGGACATTGTTGAATTTGGAATTAATTAATAATTCAAGTAGGGAATTATTAAAATTGGGGAAAGTGGATTATTAATAATAATCAATGCTTAGGACACGAGGTTGGACCCGTTTGTGACGTAAACCTGCCCGGACCCGCCCGGCAAATCCAGTAGTCACAAATGTCGGCCCAATGTGAGAGGCCTAGGCCCAAACTAAAGCATAACAGTTGTAAAGACACGAGGTTAGACTCTTTTATGGTATAAGACTGCCCGGACCCGCCCGGCAAATCCTGCTGCCATAAATGCCAGTCTAATGTGAGAGGTCTTTATGAGGTTATGGCCTTAATGAATTAAGAAATACTTAGCCAGATAATCATGTAAGGTGGGACATGGGGGTTAAGTAGGTGCCTTGGGTGGCATGAGGAATCTGGTGGTTGCCTTTAGAGGCATTTGAAATAAGATTAGACTTAACCAAATACACATGTAAATGAACATGACTAAGTGGGTTAAGTGGATGGACTAATGGGACAAGCTTAGGCGGAATGCTTGTGGGAAATAATGGGGGCCCATTTCAACCAGTATCCCAAAACGTATCTTTGTGGGCTCGACCCAAGTCGAGGACGGGACACGCATACTGGGTTTGACTATAAGAGGCCAAAAAAGGGAGCGGTGGCAACGCAAGTCCAACGGGTTTCATATGCGTGTGTGGACCCGGGCTGGTAGGTAAGACGTTGTTGCATCGTGTAGGTATAAGCCGTGCATCTCCGTTATATCGGGTTGCCACTTTAGGGGAATGATACACCCCACTGTGGGGCCAGCACGGGTATCTACGAGTAGGGAGCCGATCGAAAGTGGGGAATGGGGTACACCTAGTGGAGATAGGGGCAGGCGGCACCTATGTAGTCAGCTAGGGGTACGTAAAGTTATTGATATGTTTCTAAGTGAAGCAAGTGGGATAAACCTTTAAGGTAACTGGTGGTGCAGTGTAGTAATTTAGGTGTGCCTTTATCGTTCTCTTTATCTATACCCAATAGTTCATAGACATTTCCTTGTTTTCCAGCTTATGTCTTAGTCTAGTTATTTTGATAATAGTATTGTTAGAATTGTCATACTCGCCAGACTTAATGTCTGACCCCCTCCATTTCTATTCTTTTTCCCCTCCAAGTCCTCAGGTGGGACCCAGTTCCAGTGGAGTTTGATTGGACTGCTTGATCTCTTTTGGAAAGCTAGGACTGCTGAAGTAAAGTCCAGCTTGTTATCTTCTTTAATGGCTATTTATGTATTGGGATTATGTATTTTGTTTTATGAAGATGGATATTGTACTTGACTCAGATTATGGTTTTTGTGATGTAACAAACATGTTTAATTCCGCTGCAATGAAATAATGTTTTTAAATTTCCAAGTACTATTTATTATCTGTCTTGTTGTAATTTTACTGTTCTATATTCACTTAAAACCTCCATGGAAGTTAATGCATTCCCCTAGTGAGTGACATTAATGGATGTGGGGTGTTACAACAATCACTTTGAATGTCACATTGTCAGATCCGTTAATCACTAACCGATTTGCACAAGTATTCTGGATGTTATGCTAAGGGAATAAATCCGTTGCAACCATATATATTTATACAGACCAACTCATTAGATCATTGGAAATACTTTGTCAGACATTCGTCCATTTACGTTCGTTCTGGGACTGAACAAAACCGAAGGCACAATTTCTATTAATAGAAAAACCCCTTGCACTTTACTCCGTCTTCGATTATCTTCATATAATCTGATTCGCAACGCTACTGCCAATACAGAGCGGTTCACTGATAATAATCCAACCGGTCTCTCCATATTGACAACGATGGTCAAAAACTTCGATAGTCTGTGATTTAACAATCGAATAAAAACAAGTGTTTCGATAGTAGATGATTTAACTATCGAAGAAAAACAAGTGTTCATCCAACATATCAAACAAATCAATGGGCTCTTTAATTATTATTTCATTAATTAAATCTCTTCTTCATTTCCCTATCAATATTTGTTAAACAAATATTTTCAATTATCATCACGGTCTCTTACATTCTTTGGAAAACATTTCTATATCTCGCCTTCTATTATTTTCTACACTTAGAAAATATATTCTATTTGAAATTGAAACAATTTCAATCACTTATCTCTTTCCCGACTATCTTAATTAGCCTCAGGAAATATTTACTTTTATATCTCTTGGGTTAAAACGAATGCTGTATAAAACATCGTTATAACAACCTAAAATATTTTATTCAACTAACTATTATTCAAACACTTCTCTTCGAGACTGGATCCTGCTATTTATCAATTAAAAATGAAATCAATCAAGTTGGGGTAAAATTACCTCTCAGACCTTGACTGAAAACGTCATTAACTTCAAAACAGACAAAATCACTTACCCCGAATAATCAACGTTATAAAAACCAATTTATTCATTTTTAAAACGTATATATGTTTCTGTTCTATTACCAGCTTATCAATTTCCATTTTCGTTTAAATATTCTATTTTTTTATTTCGTTTCTTATTGAACTCTATATATATCGATATATAGATTTCTAATTATCAAATTATCTTAAAAATATTCTAACTCCTTAAATTCCCGGAAAAATTCTCCATAACCTCCCTTGTACCGGGAGCTTCGGGATATTTCAAATAGCCTCCCATGGCCCTCACCAATCCAAAAGAAAAAGGAAAAGCCAAGCGGCTTGCCGATACGGCGCATAAAATCTCATGTATGAATTTAAACATGTACCTTTTTATCGGGCACATAGATTAAAATCTTCATATACTTCATCCCATACCTGTCTAACACATGCTCACCTGTTTCGAATCTGTTCCAACTCAATATGGTCATTTTAACTCAATTCAATAATTTATCCTCTTATTAGCTTCTTTTGCCTATTTACTTTATACTTGAAAATAACATGTTCAAATATCCTTTGATCTCGCTTATAAATTAATTTAATTCCATTCCCAACTAAAATTCCAAATTCGATTCCGAATATATATCCACCAGTTCAATTTACTTAACCAAAAACCAAATTTGATTCAAAACCTCATTTAACTAAATATCCTCTAGATTAGTTAGTTCTATCCTGTAGTTAAAAATCTGATTTTGTCTCAAAAATCATTTCACTTACTTCACTGGAGTTCATATTTATTTTATATCTCCAGTCTGGATTTTTCTAATGGAAATTTGGATTTTTATTTATGAAAATCCTTTTATTTATTTAAATAAATCGTTATGGTTTTAAAATGGTTCTGGCGCTGTTTTTCTGAAAATTTGATTTTACATAACTCAAAATCAATACGACGAAATCTAGATTTTTCTCCTTCATTAGAAAACTATTATCAAATCGGTCCTGACGTTTCTTGTTTCAAAGAATTCCGACTGCAATTGAGTTCTGTATACTCAATTGAAGTTCGGATCGCCAATTTACGAACTGCAGCGCTGCGGCGAGTTCGTTTTAATTATATTTATATATATGAACGTTTTAAAACTTCGTTTATATAAATTCAACTCTATTCTGATATATTTTAATATATATCAAATCCATTTTCCAATTCAACATAAAATTTATGATCTATTTCACTTCTATTTGAAATTCTATATTCAAATTTCAATTCACTTCTATTTTTCAAATTCTATTTGAATTTCTATGTTCGAATTTCCTTTATTCAAACCCCATTTGAATTTTTACGTTCAAATTCTATATTTGATTTTCCTTTGAATTTCATATATTCAAACTCCATTTTCACTTTTATTTGAATTTTATATTCAAATTCCAATTTCACCTCTATTTGAATCCTATATTCAAATTCCATATTTTAAATTCCATTTGAATTCCTTTTGAATTCTACATTCAAATCCCCTATTTAATTCTCTTTGAATTCAAATTCCATATTTATCCTATTTAAATTTCAAATATTCAAACTCCGATTCAATTCTATTTGAAATTTCAAATATTCAAACTCCTTTTTAATTATATTATTCAAATTCTATTTAAATCCTCTTATTCAAATTCTTTTTCAAATTCCCTTATTCAAAATTTATATTTACATTCCTATATTCAAATTCTATATTTGAATTTTCCTTTCAAATTCTATAGTTAAACTTCATTCAAATCTCTATTTGACTTTTCTTTATTCAAATCCATTTGAATCCCTTTGAATTCAAATTCTATTTCAGTTCCTTTGAATTCTATATTCAAAGTCTATATCTACTTCTCTTTGAATTCTACATTCAAAGTCTATATTTATAAATATAAACGTTTTAAAATTTCGTTTAAATAGTTTTAAATCTATTCTGATATATTTTAATATATATCAAATCCATTTCAACATGACATTCCTGATCTATTTTACTTCCATTAGAAATTCTATATTCGAATTCCATTTCACTTTATTTGAATTATATATTCAAATTTTCATTTCACTTCTGTGGAATTCTATTATTCACATTCCTTTTAAATCTCCATTTGAATTTTTATTCAAATCTATTTTCCAACTTCATTTGAATTTCTATATTCAAATCTATTTCAATTCTCTTTGAATTTTATATTCAAAATCTATTCAAATGCTATATTTGAATTTCCTTTATTTTTCTATATTCAAATTCTATATTTGAACTCCATTTGAATTACATATTCAAATTCCATAGTTTAAATTCCATTTGAATTCTATTTGAATTCCATATTCAAATTTCATTTGAATTTATATATTTAACTCCATTTGAATTCTATTTTCAAATCCTATATTTTTAATTTCATTTGAACTTCCTTTATTCAAATCCATTTGAATTTCTTTGAATTCAAATTCTATTTGAATCCCTTTGAATTCAAATTTTATTTCAATGCCTTTGAATTCAAATCTATTTCAATTCCTTTGATTTCAAATCCCATATTTAAATTCCTTTGAATTCAAATATTCAATTTATCTCTTGATCATTTATTCATTATATTTATCAACACTGTTTTATAAATTTCCCGGTTTTATTTAAACAAGCTTATTTCGAAATCCATTTAAAACCAAAACCTTACTTTTAAAAATTTCTCCTTACATTTTCTATATTCAATTTCCATTGAGTTTCTCGTATTCAAAAATTTCTTTGAATTTCTCATATTCAAATTCTATTTGAATCCCTCATTTGAAATTTCAAATTCTATTTGAAATAAAATAGAATTTCCTTTTGACTCTACGAAATTCCTTTTCATGATATTTTTAAATATCAATATTTGGGCCCAGTGATATTTAAAACAATCAAATCACCCAATTTTCAATCATTTTATTTTAACACTTCATATATGAATATATGAAATCAAGCAAACAAACAAACAGATAATATATTTTTGAGGAATCCAGTTGGATTCCTCCAACCTGTTTTCCTGCATCCACAGACGTTAGTCAACATAATAATACCCATCCTGCTTCATGGCTGGATATCGCGGTATAAAAGGGGATCCACTTATATACATGGGCGTAGGGTCATCCGCTAATGATACTGCAGGCATCCGCTAATGAAACTGCGGGAATCCAACCAATCATCAACCCAATATATATATATATATATATATATACTAGTCAACCCTAAATAACTAATATATTTTAAATCAACCAAACAGCATTCAAACAAGCAATAACAATTATTTTTAACTAAAAATAATAATTTTAAATGAAAGGTGAGTGAGAATTTACTCACCGTGAATTTCCCCTGTTGAATATCATGTTTAATTCCATATCATCGAGCTATAGATATATTCGAACCGTCTTGAATGAATTTATTTGTTCCTACGATCATTTGATTTTTATTAAATGATTAAAAACTATTTATTTAAATTAATCTTACATAAATAAATTAACCACTTTATGAAATTAAAATTAGTAAAACATATACCTTGTTGTTCTCGACCAAACGCAAACCATATCTTGGAAATTACGGATCCATTTTACTTCATTCAGTCCCAAACAGGTCGGCTCCTTCCTAGCCAAACGCCAAAGCTAGTGGCTTCTACCAACATGCTTATTTCCATCTTCCAATTCTCCTGCGTCCCTACAAACAATACAGACCAAACTCCTCTAATTTACAGACTGCTTCACTGGGCAGTTAAAGCGCTCAGCGGTTCCATAGCGGTGGAGGTGCAAAAAGGTGTAGCGGAGATAAAGCGGGGAAATAGCGGGGCTATAGCGGAGGCGCAAAAAGGTTCATAAAATGTGAAACCAAATCTTTAAAATTAATTAATTATCATTTTCACATTATATGTGTTGAAGAAACCAACATTAATTAATCATATATAATAGAATTAAAGAATATCATGGTTACACACATTAGATTTGATGATTATAATAGATTTCTGGAATATATTGGACACTAATGCCTTAAAATTGGCTCTTTACACTAACTTTATTGATTTTTTTAAAAAGAGAATTAGTCAAATTAACCTTTATATATTAATATCGCTAAAGCGGATGGTAAAAAGCGTTGATTTAGCGGATGTAGCACGAAATAGCGGGGCTACAAGCAGATCTACTATTCATCAGCGCTAAATTTAAATAGCGTAGCGGTTGAAGGGCGCTACGGGCTATAGCGGGGATATTGCGGGGCTTTAGCGGGGCTTTAACTGCATAGCTGCTTCATGAACCCCAATCCCACACTCAACGACTTAACTCCAGTATAATGGCTTAACCCCACTTCGAACCCTCTAAACTTCACTGCCAAGCTCCATTTGATCAAAATACATCGCACCATTTTTATCACAAAATTCCACTACTGTCGTTGGTTCCTCAGATCTCACCCCTGTTGCACACCCTCGAATTACCCAGTTTCAAAGTTCGATCCTCGGTATCGAACTCCCCTTCCTGAATGCTACCTTCCCGAATCACTGCGTCCATCCTCAACAATTTTACTACTCCAGAAAATGACCTCTGTGTATTGCGATTTCTAAATGACTGTCGCACGATCCTTCAACCTCACAGGCAACCACGAATTGCCAGCCACTGCTGAAGATTTCGAACTCCGAAATAGCATCGCACCTGACCTTCCTGCAAATTGCACATCTTGTTCAAGGTTGGAATCTCTTTGCAAAACTCGAAACAATGTTGATGTCGACCCATCTCCCCAAATCGTGAGTGCGTCACCCCTGAGAGCCGGTGGTTCAAGTCGCGATCCCCAATCGAACTACTGTTGCACTACCTCCTTCCCTGCGAGCAACTGCCGATTGTCTTCGAGATTTAGGAATTATAAATTGCGAATTAACTTTCTATTTTCTCCTTTTCCTTTTTTTATTAACGGTGGAATCAAATTTCTGGAAGAAAGAAAGAAAACTTGAATGGGATTTCTGAGTGGAAAGAATACGGAAGCGATAGGTTGATTTATATGAGCGAACTGGGAAACATTCGTACGAGAGGCCATTAATTTGATGTTTAACTTCATGGTGAAGGTAGGGAGCATTTTCTACAGCTCGAGAAAAATGGAGCTACTTGATTTTACTCCTTAGGTCTGCGATGTTTTGATTAGGGGTGACATTACAGAAGAAATAGGTCGGCTGATGTAAACGTATTTTATTTTTGATTTGATTTTAATTAATACATTCTACAAAAATATCTCATGGTCCTTTACTCAAAATTCTGAACCATTATTTAATCGTAATGACTAATGTTCCCAACGTTATTCACTATTCTGAATTCAACGAAATAGATTATACAATTTAATTTGAACGTATATTTAAAATAATCATATTAAATCAATTTTAATTCAAAACAAATAAATTCTTCAACAATGAATTTCTATTATCATCGTTCATATTTAAATAGTATATATCTGAACCGTTTCGATTCAATTTTACCTTCGAATTAAATTATCAGTTCTCGTATTTCGATAATTATCAAAATAAATCGTATTTCGATTATTTAATTGATAATCCAATATAAAAATTCTTTTATATTATCAACACAATATTTAAAATGATATTAAATATTTAAAACTAATCGTTCAAAAACCCGGGTCGTTACATTCTTCCCCGCTTAAAATAATTTCGTCCTCGAAATTGCTAAGGTAGGAAAAATGGTACAAACCCATTACTTTTCTAAATCTCACTTATGTTGAAACTCAACTTCTCATATTTCGACAATTTTGGTCCCAACCAACTTTTTGGTTTTCATATATATATCCTTACATTCATTTTTATCTGAATGATTTACAATCAATTCACATTCCATTCAAATTTATTCTGATCAATTTATTTACTTCGATTGATTTAACTTTCTTAAGTTAAATTTTAAATTCCAGAATTCAAATCCCCGGGTTTTCATTTCAAACCCTTTTGAAATCACTTAAACATGTATATATATTTATAATTTTTTTCAAATTCAAAATATTTGAATTTTCCAACTTAACTTGTTTTCTTTCAAACAAATTCCCATCAAAAAATATCTAAGGTAGCCATTCTTCACTTAGAAACTCGAAAATGAATACTGATGAAGCTGCAGTCATCATCAGAATTACTTCCCAGCCACTGAAGTGAGTTCAGTGCTTTATCTATTTCAAAATCCATTCAAATATGATTTTTATTCAAACGGTCTCTTCAAAACAAAGCTATATCCATTTAATATGCTTCAGAAAATATTTTCCAACTTCCCAGGATTTAAATTCCAAATTCTATTTTGAATTCAATTTTAATTCATCTCATTTGTATATTTCATTCATATACAAATTCTATTTGGTTCTATATAACCATTCCCATTTCTTATAATCTCATTTAATTATAATAACAACTAATACATCCATATATTATAATAATTCTAGAAAATTATTCCTTTTCTATAAAAATAGAATTTTGGGCAAAATTATTCCATTTACCCACTTTAAAACAATACTGTGTTCAATTTTCAGAAAAAACAGCGCCAGAACCATTTTAAAACCATAACAGTTTATTTAAATAAATAAAAGGGTTTTTATAAATAAAATCCGAATTTCCATTAGAAAAGTCCAGACTGGAGATATAAAATAAATATGAACTCCAGTGAAGTAAGTGAAATGATTTTTGAGACAAAAATCAGATTTTTAACTACTGGGTAGAACTAACTAATCTGAAGTATATTTAGTTAAATGAGAATTTGAATCGAATTTGGGTTTTGGTTAAGTAAATTGAACGGGTGGATATATATACGGAATCAGTTGAGACGACCCCAAATCCCGTTCCGACGGAAACAATGGTTATCTTTGGAATATAACACAGAAACAGCTAATAGCAGAACAGAAATAAATAAATACACCAGATAATGAACAATAGAATATACTGGATAAAAGTAATCATCAAAGTTACACAGTATACAGGATCTTACTTAGTACAAATACAGTTCAGCTATACATAAATGTCTACAGCGGGAAACAAACAAAATATGTATAATAGGAGCTGAACAACATAAAAAGAGATAAATGATAGAATCCATCTTCAGCTCCAGCTATCCAGAAATAACCAGCTAAACCTGAATACAAGACTGCCCGTGTAGAAAAAGGGGCACCCGAGTTTGAAAGTGAAACAAACTACGAGTCGGTCATGGGACTGGTATGAGAAATCTATTCAACACATATATAATATGGCTAATCTCAGGACCACGCCACTTTCGTGGAACGGGTTTACTCCATTGGATCGCCAATGCTTTAAAACAAATCTTTCTTTTAAACAACGCAATGCATTTTATAAAAATGAAGCCATTATAAGACTTAGTTCCCATCACACAATGCAACGCAAACCGGAGGATAGAGTTTTTACCTTATAACGGCCAAGATATGCTTGATACAAATAAAACAAAGGCATTTGATATTATTGCTAGTTTTTATATGTTTTGAAAACAATTTCAAATCATAACTATCAATCATAGATGGCATGGGTACCATATATCATGTCGCCATATATATATATACAATCAAAACCGCACGATGTCGTATTTGGAAATTGGATTTCCGTCATGAACCAAGGCAAAAGATAGTCCTTACCGAATTCGAGACAATCTAGCCCATGTCTCAGGCCCAGACTCAGTTGGGCCCTTGGATCGTCAGGGCCGGTCCACCGATGTGGATTATTATGCCTGAACACTACGTTTCTCCGCCCTTCGGGGCGTAAACGAGCCAACGAATGACTCCATCGGACCCGGATCGTCCGATCAAACTGAGGCGCCTCGCAACAGCAACAACCACATAGGTGAAAAGTATATAAATGTCAGGGCTGGTAGGTCACTGACACCACCCTAACTAGAAAGAAACGCAGGCCCTCCCTGATGTCCTCTCCCGTTTCTGGTTCATACCGGGGTGTGAGGCTCGCGATTTTACGTTATACACAAAGCTACGCCACACTGGCGGTGCTTTGATCATCACCATAAAACTTTGCTTTTCAACAGAAGCCCTGATCACTGCATCTTAGCATGCCACACAGGCAATTCATGCCGTGCGACTGATGTCCATCGATATACAACCTCTGAGCTCGTGCGTCTCAGAGAAGGGCGTTAAGCAAAAGAATAAATTCTCCGCCGCCAAACAGATGCATATTTGACAGAGATCAATCAACACAGAATAAAATCCAATGTCAGACACACAGTCCATCTACAAGTCCGTTCTGGGTCTGAACGAAACCGGAGGCACTAAATACCTCGCAAACCCATCGATCACCACGTACGTCTGAACGATCACCACTCATTATCCATATTTTGGGATGCCTCCCAATCAGGACCTCGGTTACCATCCAAACGAGGTGAAGATCTCCGGTCTTCGACCACCGTCTTCATCTTCGACTTTCAATCATCGGTCAATTATTTGAAATGAGAATTAACTCGTCCTTTTCAAATAATTCACGTATATTTAGAATTTCAAATCAATTTATTTCAATGGTTGAATCATTCGACAACACCAATTTTGTTCTTTAATGTAATTTTCACACCAAACACATTCAACCATCAAATACTACATAAATCGAGCAAATTCAGTTTATTTCTATTCCATATCGTTTATGATATTGTATAACGATTTATCGCTATTTTTATTTATTTTAAAATAGCCAATTTATTCAAAACGACGCTTCGGGCCATAACGCGGCCGTGGCGCTGTTTTTCCTCAGATTTGATTTACACATATCTGGAAATCTAACCGTTGGATCTTCACA
This sequence comes from Allium sativum, assembly GCA_030737875.1. Lineage (NCBI taxonomy): Eukaryota > Viridiplantae > Streptophyta > Magnoliopsida > Asparagales > Amaryllidaceae > Allium > Allium sativum. The sequence continues at coordinate 90,910,530 of CM060916.1, read as the reverse complement.
AAATTTACATCATTAGAAAGGTCTTTTCAAAACGAATCCAACGGTTCCAGTTTCGGGAAAATCCGACGGTCGGATCTCCCGGTACAATCGTTTGAAATTTCGATTTCAAAATACGAACTGCAGCGTCGTTATTCGATTAAATATAATTATATTTATATATATAAAAATATAATCATTCCTGGCGCTGTTTTTTTTCAGATTTGAATTAAACATTCCAGACAATCCAACCGTTGGATTTTTGCAAGGTTGGTGCCGTTGGGAAGATATTTCCAAGGCGAACCCGAAGGTTGAGGTTTCGGGAAAATCCAATGGTCGGATTTCCCGCCCTAGTTGTTTGAAATCACGGTTTCAAAATATGAACTACACGGCCTCGTTTCGTTTTAATTTTATTTATATTTATATATTTATATAAATATAGTTCATTCAATGATTTCAATATCGTTTTCACTTCAAATATTTCACTAACGCCTTAAAATTTTGGAAAATTTCGCCATAACCTCCCCTGCACCGGGAGCATCGGGAAATCTCAAATAGCATCCCCGGTCCTTCTAATCTCAAAAAGAAAAAGCCAAGCGGCTAGCCAATAGGCTCATAAAATCATCACCCAAACAAAACAGTAAATGTGTACCTATTTGTCGGGCACAACATTTTATTCCTCTTCTCTAGCCCCTTTGCTATAACCTGTTCAATGAATATGCATGTACATATATATAGTTCTTATCGTTTATCATTTTCTATTCAACTTCATATTTGATTTCTATTTGGTTTAAAAACACCATTCACTCTAATGTTACATACATAGGTACAAATCATATCATTAGCTAATTAATGAATATTTCAACTCATATATATTTATTTGAACAAGTGGCTATTTTTAACACTTCACATTTCAACGATTCATGCATATAATAAAAATGTGATTTTTATTGTAAAACAACTCATTTCAAAACACTATTATTTTATATATTTCATGTTGGTAATAAAAATAGGATTTTTCTTATAAAACAATTCTTTCAAAAACGAGATTATTTTACACAGTTCATATAGTCGATAAAAGGTGATTTTTATTATCAAACAATTTATTTCAAAATATGAATACCATTCAACACCTGAATTTCGATTCAACGAATGAATATCGATTCAACACATGAAGGTTTTCTATAGTTTCTATATATAGATAGAAATGTGATTTTTATATTTAAAACGCGAATACCATTCAACACATGAATTTCTAGTCAACGAATGAATATCGATTCAACACATGAAGGTTTTCTATTCAATGAATAAATATAGTTTTAGCAAATGAAAATAATTCAAACACATGAATATTATTCAAAATTTCGGCAGCATAACGGCAGGGTAGTTAAAACCGGGACCGTCCCTAGTACGGCTCCTCGCTCTACCTTAAAACCTCGCGGTTTTTGACAATGGGGATCATGCATCTAGTTCGCACGTAGGCGGCATGTATATATTTATTTCATTTCCACAAACTAATCCTATGTGGTTTCAACCAAATATTTCCCCAACCACAAATGGGTATTTTTCAACCACAATCAATCAATATCAATCACAATCAATCCCAAACAACCATTCACTATCAATCAATTTTCACACCAATCACAATCAATAAATATCGTCTATGGTTTGTGGACGAGGGGCGTATATATATATATATATATATAGCAATTCACTTTTATTTCAACACATATATATTTATTACAACGCATATATAACTTATACATCGAACATACAATTTATACAACGCTTATACATGAGGTGTACAACGTTTATATAACTCATACATCGACTATATAATTTATACATCGTCGTTTTCCATATTGTTTTAAAATCAGAAATCTCACATTGGGTTCCACTCCACCAAAAATAGCAGAAGGCTCAGAAAAATATGTGGTCTCTTCTAAAATGCAGAAGACGTCATCACGGTCCCGGTATCTCCTGTTTCATCGAATTTCGTTAACATAGCAAAAAGATATGATTTTTCAAAGATTTGCAACACTTAAAAGTGTTATTTTCAATTGAAAAATAAACAAGCCGTATACCAGTTTTTTTCTTCGAAACTAGGTTTTCGATTTTCTCGCGAATCGATGCACGATATCACGATCCGCTAGTGCCACGACCTTGGCCTTGGAACAGGCTTCACGGCGATGGTGGCCTCCCTCAGATCGATGGCGAGATCGGGCGGCGGCGGCGGAGGAAAGTCTCCGACTTTGGAGGCGTCTAACTCGATGCTCGTCGAACGATAGGGGGTGGGGTTGCTATGGATTGGAAGAGGAAGGAGAGGGCTCTCAAATCTGGGTGGTGGCGGGGTCGGACGTGGCCTGAGGCGGCGACGATTGAGGGGAGATGTCGGGGAAGTTTTCCGCCGTTAGGTCGTTTCGGGGAGAGAGAAACCAGGGGGGCGATATTTTTCTTGAATTTTCATTGGCCAGAAATTATATATATATTTTAAAATCTAAAAATACCCCTATCGCGAACGGACTTCAAATCGAACCCAACGACTGTCGTCCCTAGCGTTTTACCCCATTCCGAACACAATGGGATATGTTTCGTAGGCCCATTCGACTGTTTCAGTCAGTTTTCCTTCAAATTAAAATATATAATATTCAATATTCGATTTGAACGTACATTTTAATTTGCCGGGACCACAAACTGATTCGAAAAATTCCAGAAAATTAAATCTGGCTATGTGGGGACGATACAGTCCCAACAAAACTAGTTTCGCCGAATTCTGAGACCGTTTGCAAAAAGGCCCATTTTTGGTCGATCCAATTTAACTATAATTGACCAAAACACATTTTCTTTTGCCACGCTCACATACTAGCTTCAAAAATTATGAAATTTGAAACCTAGCAATAACTTCATATCCCGAATCCAATAAAAGTGGTTTCGTCGAATTCCGAGGTCGTATGCATAATGGCCAATTTCACGGGCTATATAAATTCCATAGCGACCGTTCTGAAAATTCATTCGGCCATAACTTTTGCTTTCCGCTATGAAAATTCGATTTTTCAGATTTGCTAGAAAGGTATTCACTAACAGATTTAAATATTTTTTGTTTCACTAAAATCCGGATTGTTTTGCACCCGGTACAGTCCGACAAAGTTTGAATTCAATTTTTGAAACTACAGCGCCATTTCAGGCCTTGTTTATAATTATAATTAATTATATTCATTTTCAATTGTCGATTCAAACCCCGTTTTCATCTCAATTAGCTGAAATATTTATTTTAAATATTTAAAATCCATTATTTTAGCCAATTTAAAATTTTTAAATTGGTTCAGATTTTCTGGGTCGTTACAATCTCCCCCACTTAAAACTTTTCGTCCCCGAAAAGGAACAAAGTCGAAAGTGGTTTGATAAATCTACAATCACACAACACAACAACCAATCCAATTGTTTTTTTTTTAAATATACTAATCAATTCCCATACTTTTTTTTTAAAATCATTCAGACCATAGAATTTAAAAGTTCACATCCATGGAAAGGAAATAACAAAAGAGTAGAGAGTTAAATGGCAATGCAAAGTAAGGTAAATGTACCTTGCACCAGAGTCAATCAGAGATATCCACTCAGCATCTAGGATAAGTTTTCTGAATGCTCTCCTCAGTTTCCCAAGTACAATCTCGCGGATCTCCACTCCATTGCACTTTGACTAAGCGAACCTTCTTGTTCCTCAGCTCTTTGGTTTCTTTGCCTATTATCTTTAGCGGCTCTCTTCTCACAGCTAATTCTGGGGTTATTTCAATGTCATGTTGAGCTGCTTCTTCCACGATCAAGTCTGGATCATGAACGTGCTTTCGAAGTTGAGATATGTGAAATACATCATGAACTCCAGGCAACCAATTAGGCAGTTTGACCCTATAAGCGAGAGTTCTGATCCGTTCCAGAATAGGAAACAGACCTATGAATTTGGGCGCTAACTTTCCAGTTTTACCGAACCGGATAACTCCTCTCATCGGCGATACTTTCAAATATACATAGTCGCCAACTTCAAAGGATATATCTCTTCTTCTTCTATCGGCATAGCTCTTTTGTCGGCTTTGAGCGGCAAGTAATCGCTTCTTAATAAAATCGACTTTGTCGGCAGCTTCTCGAATCATATCAGGCCCTAACACAAGTCTATTTCCAGGCTCGACCCAACAAGCAGGAGATCGGCACGGTCTACCATACAATGCTTCGAATGGCGACATTGTCAGACTCGCCTGGTAGCTGTTGTTATAAGAGAATTCAGCCAAATGCAGATGGTCTTCCCATGATCCACCGAAATCTATAACACAAGCCCGCAATAGATCTTCTAAAATACGATTCACCCTCTCAGTCTGACCGTCTGTCTGAGGATGATAAGCGGTTCTCAAGTTCAACTTCGTTCCCAGTTCGACTTGAAATGCTTCCCAGAATTTGCTAGTGAATATTGTATCTCTATCACTGACTAAGCTGAGCGGCACTCCATGTAATCTAACTATTTCCCTGAAGTATATCTGCGCCAGACTCTGAGCGGTTCTATTTGATCTGACAGGTATGAAATGGGCGGTCTTCGTGAAGCGATCTACGATCACCCAAATACTGTCATTTCCTTTTCTGGTCCTGGGCAGACCATCAATGAAATCCATAGAAATATGTTCCCACTTCCAACCAGGAATTTCTAGCGGCTGTAACAATCCAGCCAATTTCTGTTGGTCACTCTTGACTAGCTAGCAAGTAGGGCATCGGCTTACATATATGGAAATGTCCCTTTTCATCGACTTCCACCAGAAAGTGCGTTTAATGTCATTGTACATTTTGCTTACTCCCGGATGGATACTGAGTTTTGACTTGTGGCATTCATCCAGTACTTCCTTTCGAAGCTCAGGAATGTTAGGGACACAGATTCGACCTTTGAGCCTTAGAATCCCATCATTATCAACTTGAAAACTCGAGGGTTCGCCTTGTTGAATCATCCCTCTGATCTTCTGAATGAAGAGGTCATCTTCCTGAAGAGCAGATATTTTATCTAGCAATGAAGTCATAATAATAAAACTGGCGATCATTTCATTCTTTCGGCTTAATGCATCAGCCACGACATTGGCTTTTCCTGGAGTGTATAAAATTTCAAAGTCATATGCTGCAAGAAACTCCAGCCAACGTTGCTGCCTCAAATTCAAGTCCTTCTGAGTGAACAGATACTTTAACGACTGGTGATCTGTAAACAGTTCAAATCTCTCACCCAGAAGATAGTGTCTCCAGATTTTCAAAGAGAATATGATAGCCAATAACTCAAGATCATGAGTGACGTAGTTTTTCTCATGCGGCTTCAGTTGACGGCTAGCATAAGCAATCACTTGGCCTCTTTGCATTAGCACTGCGCCAAGGCCTTCTCTAGAAGCATCAGTCCAGACTTTTAAATCCTGATTGCCATCGATGATGGTTAACACTGGAGCTGTCGTTAGTCTCAACTTTAGCTCTTCAAAAGCCTCCTCACTTTCTGGAGTCCATTTGAATTTAGAATGCTTCTTCGTGAGCTTCGTTAAGTGACCAGATATCTTCGAAAAGTCTTTAACGAATTTCCGATAATAGCTAGCCAATCCGACAAAACTGCGGACTTCAGTGGGGGTACTGGGCTGTTTCCAATTCTGAATAGCTGTGATTTTACTTGGATCCACAGCGATTCCTTCTTTTGATACGACGTGGCCCAGAAATTTCACTTCATCTTGCCAGAATATACATTTGGAAAACTTGGCTTTTAACACATTCCGTCTCAGAATTTCTAGAACCTGTTCCAGATGCTTTTCATGTTCGGCCTTTGATTTAGAGAAGATTAGATTATCGTCAATGAAAACCAAAACAAATTTATTCAAAACCCCTCTAAACACCCTGTTCATTAGATCGACGAAGTAAGCGGGAGCGTTACATAAGCCGAATGGCATTACTAACCACTCGTAGAATAAGTCGGGGCCTCTGAACGCTGTCATTGGAACACACTCTTCGGCAATTCGAAGTTGATGGAAGCCTGTAGCTAGGTCCATTCGTGAAAATACTTGTGCGCCATTTAATCGATCCAATAAATCATCAATCCGCGGCAATGGATATTTGTTCTTTATTGTCTGTTTGTTCAGATCATGATAATCCACACATAGACGTAGAGTACCGTCAGATTTCGGGACAAACACCACTGCTGCACCCCAATCAGAGAAACTAGGCCTGATCAGACCCTTCCATACTAGCTGTCGTGTTTGATTGTCTAATTCTTCCTTCTCTTTCAAGGACATTCTTCGAATAGCGTGAACTACCGGCCTTGCATTGGAAATTAAAGCAATCATGAAATCTATTTCTCTCTGCGGAGGTAAGCGAACAACTTCTTCGAACACATCCGCATAGTTTTTGACGACAGGAATGTCTTTGATGAGGTCCGGAATATTCTCTGTGATTTCAGGGACATTCTCTATTTGGGCTGGAGAAACATTCAAAGCTGCCCAGAAGTCTTTTCTATTAGTATTTTGACCTTCACATGGTATGGTTATATAACTCCCTGATTTAATCTTAGCTCTAACAACTCTCTCGGCGCATCTAACCTCAGCTTCATATTTGGTTAGCCAATCCAATCCCATAATAAGATCGAATTCATCAAAATTCATGACGACAGAGATAACAGGGAATTTATAGCAAGAAAAAGAGGCGGGTACTACACAAATCCAACTGAGATTGATGGAACCCCCAACTGGATTTTGGACAGTCATTGGTTCTTTGAGCTTCTTCACATTTAAATTCAACTTCTTGACTACACTCTTTGCTATAAAGCTTCGTGACGCACCTGTGTCAAACAGTACTTTAACTGGAATGTTCTTGACATTGAGTGTGCCTTCTAAGACATCAGGCCTTTCTTGACTAGCTGAGGGCTCGGAAGTCTCTGCCAATTCATTTACTTGAACCACATTGGTCTTTTTTAACAGCCAGCAATTCTTCGCGATATGCCCAGGCTGGTGGCACCTGTGGCATCCTCTGCCCTCATGAACCCTTTTATCAGATTTAGATACTTCCTTCTTTTGCTTCTTTAAAGATTTGCATTTTCCTTGCAAATGCCCCTGCTTATGGCAGTTATTGCATATGGCAGTCGTTACTGGTTCCTTCTCAGATTTTTCCTCTTTGGATCTTGGATCAGATGAGGAGCAAAGTGAGCAAGTTCGTTGAATTTCTTATGATATTCTGGGATGGTCATGTCACCTTGTATCAAATAAGAAAATTCATCACATAATCGCTCCGTTGCTTCGGGAGGAGTAAATCTTCCTAGGAAAATCTCTTTGAATCTATCCCAGGTGATATCACCTTCTGGATTATCTTTGATGATCGTTTCCCACCATATTAAAGCTTCTCCATTGAGCGCCCAAGATGCTACTAATCTTTTCTGGTCGTCCCTTAGCTGGAAACGCTCAAATATTCTTTCGGCAGAGCTCACCCAAGCTTGAGTTTGAATAATAGATTCATTGCCCGAGAATTGTGCTCCACCCAGATTTCGATATCTCTTAAATAGAGCCTCTAGATCGGGTTCTGTATTCCTTCTGTTTCTGGCACTCATTTTTCTAGTACTTCTGCAATTAGCAGAACAAGTGTCAGGTCACAGAAAAGATAATTTTCAAACATAGAAACATATACTTCAAGTGTAAATGTGTCTATCGAGGTGTAATTTCATTCTGCTTTACTCATACTAGGACATTGCTGATCCTATCTGTATAGAGTTACCCGTCCTAGAACACTACTGGTTCTATTTCTGACGAGTTCGTTCAAATGTTATATTCCAGAACTAAGCTTAACCAAAGCTCTGATACCACGTTGAGATGACCCCAAATCCCGTTCCGACGGAAACAAGGGTTATCTTTGGAATATAACACAGAAACAGCTAATAGCAGAACAAAAATAAATAAATACACCAGATAATGAACAATAGAATATACTGGATAAAAGTAATCATCAGAGTTACACAGTATACAGGATCTTACTTAGTACAAATATAGTTCAGCTATACATAAATGTCTACAGCGGAAAACAAACAAAATATGTATAATAGGAGCTGAACAGCATAAAAAGAGATAAATGATAAAATCCATCTTCAGCTCCAGCTATCCAGAAATAACCAGCTAAACCTGAATACAAGGCTGCCCGTGTAGAAAAAGGGGCACCCGAGTTTGAAAGTGAAACAAACTACGAGTTAGTCATGGGACTGGTATGAGAAATCTATTCAACACATATATAATATGGCTAATCTCAGGACCATGCCACTTTCGTGGAACGGGTTTACTCCATTGGATCGCCAGTGCTTTAAAACAAATCTTTCTTTTAAACAACGCAGTGCATTTTATAAAAATGAAGCCATTATAAGACTCAGTTCCCATCACACAATGCAACGCAAACCGGAGGATAGAGTTTTTACCTTATAACGGCCAAGATATGCTTGATACGAATAAAACAAAGGCATTTGATATTATTGCTAGTGTTTATATGTTTTGAAAACAATTTCAAATCATAACTATCAATCATAGACGGCATGGGTACCATATATCATGTCGCCATATATATATACAATCAAAACCGCACGATGTCGTATTTGGAAATTGGATTTCCATCATGAACCAAGGCAAAAGATAGTCCTTACCGGATTCGAGACAATCTAGCCCATATCTCAGGCCCAGACTCAGGTGGGCCCTTGGATCGTCAGGGCCGGTCCACCGATGTGGATTATTGTGCCTGAACACTACGTTTCTCCGCCCTTCGGGGCGTAAACGAGCCAACGAATGACTCCATCGGACCCGGATCGTCCGATCAAACCGAGGCGCCTCGCAACAGCAACAACCACATAGGTGAAAAGTATATAAATGTCAGGGCTGGTAGGTCACTAACACCACCCTAGCTAGAAAGAAACGCAGGCCCTCCCTGATGTCCTCTCCCGTTTCTGGTTCATACCGGGGTGTGAGGCTCGCGATTTTACGTTATACACAAAGCTACGCCACACTGGCGGTGCTTTGATCATCACCACAAGACTTTGCTTTTCAACAGAAGCCCTGATCACTGCATCTTAGCATGCCACACAGGCAATTCATGCCGTGCGACTGATGTCCATCGATATACAACCTCTGAGCTCGTGCGTCTCAGAGAAGGGCGTTAAGCAAAAGAATAAATTCTCCGCCGCCAAACAGATGTATATTTGACAGAGATCAATCAACACAGAATAAAATTTAATGTCAGACACACAGTCCATCTACAAGTCCGTTCTGGGTCTGAACGAAACCGGAGGCACTACATACCTCGCAAACCCATCGATCACCACGTACGTCTGAACGATCACCACTCATTATCAATATTTCGGGATGCCTCCCAATCAGGACCTCGGTTACCATCCAAACGAGGTGAAGATCTCCGGTCTTCGACCACCGTCTTCATCTTCGACTTTCAATCGTCGGTCAATTATTTGAAATGAGAATTAACTCGGCCTTTTCAAATAATTCACGTATATTTAGAATTTCAAATCAATTTATTTCAATGGTTGAATCATTCGACAACACCAATTTTGTTCTTTAATGTAATTTTCACACCAAACACATTCAACCATCAAATACTACATAAATCGAGCTAATTCGGTTTATTTCTATTCCATATCGTTTATGATATTTTATAACGATTTATCGCTATTTTTATTTATTTTAAAATAGCCAATTTATTCAAAACGACGCTTCGGGCCATAACGCGGCCGTGGCGCTGTTTTTCCTCAGATTTGATTTACACATATCTGGAAATCTAACCGTTGGATCTTCACAAAATTTACATCATTAGAAAGGTCTTTTCAAAACGAATCCAACGCTTCCAGTTTCGGGAAAATCCGACGGTCGGATCTCCCGGTACAATCGTTTGAAGTTTCGATTTCAAAATACGAACTGCAGCGTCGTTATTCGATTAAATATATTTATATTTATATATATAAAAATATAATCGTTCCTGGCGCTGTTTTTCTTCAGATTTGAATTAAACATTCCAGACAATCCAACCGTTGGATTTTTGCAAGGTTGGTGCCGTTGGGAAGATATTTCCAAGGCGAACCCGACGGTTGAGGTTTCGGGAAAATCCAATGGTCGGATTTCCCGCACTAGTTGTTTGAAATCACGGTTTCAAAATACGAACTGCACGGCCTCGTTTCGTTTTAATTTTATTTATATTTATATATTTATATAAATATAGTTCATTCAATGATTTCAATATCGTTTTCACTTCAAATATTTCACTAACGCCTTAAAATTTTGGAAAATTTCGCCATAACCTCCCCTGCACCGGGAGCATCGGGAAATCTCAAATAGCTTCCCCGGTCCTTCTAATCTCAAAAAGAAAAAGAAAAAGCCAAGTGGCTAGCCAACAGGCTCATAAAATCATCACCCAAACAAAACAGTAAATGTGTACCTATTTGTCGGGCACAACATTTTATTCCTCTTCTCTAGCCCCTTTGCTATAACCTGTTCAATGAATATGCATGTACATATATATAGTTCTTATCATTTATCATTTTCTATTCAACTTCATATTTGATTTCTATTTGGTTTAAAAACACCATTCACTCTAATGTTACATACATAGGTACAAATCATATCATTAGCTAATTAATGAATATTTCAACTCATATATATTTATTTGAACAAGTGGCTATTTTTAACACTTCACATTTCAACGATTCATGCATATAATAAAAATGTGATTTTTATTGTAAAACAACTCATTTCAAAACACTATTATTATTTTATATATTTCATGTTGGTGATAAAAATAGGATTTTTCTTATAAAACAATTTCTTTCAAAAACGAGATTATTTTACACAGTTCATATAGTCGATAAAAGGTGATTTTTATTATCAAACAATTTATTTCAAAATATGAATACCATTCAACACCTGAATTTCGATTCAACGAATGAATATCGATTCAACACATGAAGGTTTTCTATAGTTTCTATATATAGATAGAAATGTGATTTTTATATTTAAAACGCGAATACCATTCAACACATGAATTTCTAGTCAACGAATGAATATCGATTCAACACATGAAGGTTTCTATTCAATGAATAAATATAGTTTTAGCAAATGAAAATAATTCAAACACATGAATATTATTCAAAATTTCAGCAGCATAACGGCAGGGTAGTTAAAACCGGGACCGTCCCTAGTACGGCTCCTCGCTCTACCTTAAAACCTCGCGGTTTTTGACAATGGGGATCATGCATCTAGTTCGCACGCAAGCGGCATGTATATATTTATTTCATTTCCACAAACTAATCCTATGTGGTTTCAACCAAATATTTCCCCAACCACAATCAATAAATATCAATCACAATCAATCCCAAACAACCATTCGCTATCAATCAATTTTCACACCAATCACAATCAATAAATATCGTCCATGGTTTGTGGACGAGGAGCGTATATATATATATATATATTTATATATAGCAATTCACTTTTATTTCAACACATATATATTTATTACAACGCATATATAACTTATACATCGAACATACAATTTATACAACGCTTATACATGAGGTGTACAACATTTATATAACTCATACATCGACTATATAATTTATACATCGTCGTTTTCCATATTGTTTTAAAATCAGAAATCTCACATTGGGTTCCACTCCACCAAAAATAGCAGAAGGCTCAGAAAAATATGCGGTCTCTTCTAAAATGCAGAAGACGTCCTCACGGTCCCGGTATCTCCTGTTTCATCGAATTTCGTTAACATAGCAAAAAGATATGATTTTTCAAAGGTTTGCAACACTTAAAAGTGTTATTTTCAATTGAAAAATAAACAAGCCGTATACCAGTTTTTTTCTTCGAAACTAGGTTTTCGATTTTCTCGCGAATCGATGCATGATATCACGATCCGCTAGTGCCACGACCTTGGCCTTGGAACAGGCTTCATGGCGATGGTGGCCTCCCTCAGATCGATGGCGAGATCGGGCGGCGGCGGCGGAGGAAAGTCTCCGACTTTGGAGGCGTCTAACTCGATGCTCGTCGAACGATAGGGGGTGGGGTTGCTATGGATTGGAAGAGGAAGGAGAGGGCTCTCGAATCTCGGTGGTGGCGGGGTCGGACGTGGCCTGAGGCGGCGGCGATTGAGGGGAGATGTCGGGGAAGTTTTCCGCCGTTAGGTCGTTTCGGGGAGAGAGAAACCAGGGGGCGATATTTTTCTTGAATTTTCATTAGCCAGAAATTATATATATATATATATATATATATATATATATATTAAAATCTAAAAATACCCCTATCGCGAACGGACTTCAAATCGAACCCAACGACTGTCGTCCCTAGCGTTTTACCCCCATTCCGAACACAATGGGATATGTTTCGCAGGCCCATTCGACTGTTTCAGTCAGTTTTCCTTCAAATTAAAATATATAATATTCAATATTCGATTTGAACGTACATTTTAATTTGCCGGGACCACAAACTGATTCGAAAAATTCCAGAAAATTAAATCTGGCTATGTGGGGATGATACGGTCCTAACAAAACTAGTTTCGCCGAATTCTGAGACCGTTTGCAAAAAGGCCCATTTTTGGTCGATCCAATTTAACTATAATTGACCAAAACACATTTTCTTTTGCCACGCTCACATACTAGCTTCAAAAATTATGAAATTTGAAACCTAGCAATAACTTCACATCTCGGATCCAACAAAAGTGGTTTCGTCGAATTCCGAGGTCGTATGCATAATGGCCAATTTCACGGGCTATATAAATTCCATAGCGACCGTTCTGGAAATTCATTCGGCCATAACTTTTGCTTTCCGCTATGAAAATTCGATTTTTCAGATTCGCTAGAAAGGTATTCACTAATAGATTTAAATATTTTTGGTTTCACTAAAATCCGGATTGTTTTGCACCCGGTACAGTCCGACAAAGTTTGAATTCAATTTTTGAAACTACAGTGCCATTTCAGGCCTTGTTTATAATTATAATTAATTATATTCATTTTCAATTGTCGATTCAAACCCCGTTTTCATCTCAATTAGCTGAAATATTTATTTTAAATATTTAAAATCCATTATTTTAGCCAATTTAAAATTTTTAAATTGGTTCAGATTTTCTGGGTCGTTACATCAAATACGGAATTTGAGTTGGGAGTGGAATTAAATTAATTTATAAGCGAGATCAAAGGATATTTGAACATGCTATTTTCAAATATAAAGTAAAATAGGCAAAAGAAGCTAATAAGAGGATAAATTAGTGAATTGAGTTAAAATGACCATATTGAGTTGGAACAGATTAGAAACAGGTGAGCATGTGTTAGACAGGTATGGGATGAAGTATATGAAGATTTTATTTATGTGCCCGAAAAAAAGGTACATGTTTAAATTCATGTATGAGGTTTTATGCGCCGTATCGGCAAGCCTCTTGCCTTTTTCTTTTTCTTTTGAATTGGTGAGGGCCATGGGAGGCTATTTGAAATATCCCGAAGCTCCCGCTGCAGGGGAGGTTAGGCGAAATTTTCCGAAAATTTAAGGAGTTAGAATATTTTAAAGATAATTTGATAGTTAGAAACCAACATATCGATATATAGAGAATTCGATAAGGCGGCGAAATCAAAAATAGAATATTGTAAAACAAAAGGGAAATTTATAAATTAAAATAAAAAGCGAACATATATACATATTATAAAAATGAATAATTGGGTTTTATAGTGTGTTTATTCGAGGTAAGTGGTTTTGCCGTTTTGAAGTTGAGGATGTTTTCAGTTATGGTCTGAGAGGTAATTTTACCCCAACTTGATTGATTTCATTTTTAATGGATAAATAGCAAGATCCTGTCTCGAAGAGAAGTGTTTGAATAATAGTTTAGTTGAATAAAATATTTTGGGTTGTTTGTAACGATGGTGTATACAACATTCGTTTTAACTCAAATGATGAAAGTTTGGAAATATAAAAGTAAATATTTCCTGAGTATAATTAAAATAATCGGGATAGAGATAAGTGATTGAAATTGTTTTCAATTGCAAATAGAGACATTTTCTAATATATAGAAATTACAAGAAGTTGATATTTGGAAACGTTTTCCAAATGGCATAAGAGGCAAGATGATTATTGAAAATATTAGGTTAACAAATATTGGTAGAGAAATGGAGAAGAGATTTAATTAATGAAATATTAATTAAAGAGCCCAGTGATTTGATTGATATGTTGAATGAACACTTGTTTTTATTCGATAGTTAAAACACAGACTACCGAAGTTTTTACCATCGTTGTCAATATGGAGAGACCGTTGGATTATTATACGAGAACCACTATGTATTGGCAGTAGCGTTGCGAATCAGATTATATGAAGATAATCGAGGATGGAGTGAAGTGCAAGGGCTTTTTCTATTAATAGGAATTGTGCCTTCGGTTTCGTTCAATCCCAGAACGAATGTAAATGGACGAATGTCTGACAAAGTATTTCCAATAATCGCAGGAGTTGGTATGTATAAATATATATGGTTGCAACGGATTTATCCCTTTAGCATAATATCCAGAATATTTGTGAAAATCAATTAGTGATTAACGGATCTGACAATGTGGCATTCAAAGTGAGTGTGCTATCAATAAATAGAAAGTAATCGTAGCCTCAGGCCTCAACAACCGGGAAATGAAAAAAATCAGGCAGGCAGCATGGCTATGTTGGTCGCTCCCATTAGGGTGTATAATCACCTATCTAGAGATTCATTTAATTTCTTATTCTATTCGATGTTGTCCCAGTCGGGAGACGGTTGCTGATCCCAACCGTTGGTGATATACATTCGAAACACTCAAGCGAAATGAGTGGTCGGTCATGTGTGGGCCGGGTTGCAAGATGTTCTTGTTGAACCCAGTGTATTCCCCTCTAGAGATACACTATCGGAAAACCAATACACTAAATATCATTTTTCCACAGAGTCAAGGTATAACAATCCATTTAATATCATTTTTCCACCTCTTTAGTGTAACTCACGTTGGAGCTAAAATGACCACGTATATTATAAAATATTTTATTTCATCTGTCTAGATGAAAACGAACATTGAACTGAATAATTTGAATTGTGGCAACCACTGTTTTGCAGGGATTAACGGGTGGGATAATATTGATAACGTTTATCAATATGACTAATTTGTTTGTTGTGAAATGTGAAATCAGTGTATATTTCATGGTTTGGTACTATAGTAGCCATTTGCCTCTTTAGTACCGTCAAGAATTGATTTTTCGAAATCGATATTAAATGGATTTCGAGCGGTTCCAAAGTATAGATATATTTTTATTGAAATGCGCTTTTTATGGTAAAGATAATAGTCAAGGTGACGGTTGCAAATTTTTAAATGTATAAATTATAACCAATAAGAGATGTAAGATATTATTAAAGAAATATTTTAAACCGATATAAATTTATCGTGGTGGCTTTTAAAATGTCGAAATGATTTTGTAAAGACCTTAACGGTCGTAAAGGAAGTTTAAATAGATTTCAAAATATCGAAATGGAGTAATTGAATCATGAATATACGAGAATTTGTAAAAGAGTGCGAAGAGTATTATTTAGGTAATAAATGATCGTTTTAACAGACGGTGCTTTTAAATGATACGAAATGTAATTAAATAACATTTCGGGAATAAGATTTACAAACCGGCGGATTCGGAAATAAGTAGTGATTTAGATGAGATTTGGATTCAAATGAGATTTGGATTCAAATGAGATTTGAATATATAAATGGGATATGAGTTTATAAATGTAACAACCCGAAAATCTGGGCCAGTTTAAAATTTTTATTTTGGCAATTTTAGCGAATTCTGATTATTTAAAATGAATTATTTTAAATAATATCGATGAGAAATTTATTTTGAATATAAATCGAACGTATATATTCATATAGATCGTCGTTAGAATATAAAATTTTATTTTATATTTATAAAAGGAATTGAAAATGGCGCGGTAGTTCGATAATTCGATTTCAAACTTCAATTGAATGTACCGGGTGCAAAATAAACCGGATTTTTGTGAAACCAAAAATAGTTGAATCTAATTGATAATATATTTCCAACGAATCTGAAAAATCGAAATTTCATAACGGGGATCAAAAGATATGTCCAGTTGAAAATTCTGAATAGTCGCTATGGAATTCAGGCCCTTAAAAATAGCCATTTTGCAAACAACCTCGGATTTCGACGAAACCACTTTTGTTGGATCCGTGATGTCAAGTTATTGCTAGATTCCAAATTTCATAATTTTTCGAGTCAATATGTGAGCGTGGCAAAGGAAAACGCGTTTGACCAGTTTTAGTTGATTTTAGTCGACTGGAAATTGGCCATTTTTCAAACGGTCTCAGAATTCGACAAAACTAGTTTTGTTAGGACCGTATCGTCAATACGAAGCTAGAAAATATTTTTTTGGGATTTATAGAGTTCGTATGTGACCCCGATAAATTGAAATGCGCGTTCAAATTCAATATATAGAGTTATATGTTGATTTTGACGGAAACGGATCGAAACGATCAAATCAGCTTGCGATACTATACCATTGTGTTCGGAATGGGGGTAATTAGCTATGGATGACAGGCAGTGGGTTCGATTTCGAGTTCGAAAATAAAAGTTACTTTTTGAAATTAAAATAATTAAATATATATTATATTATATAACTCCATTCTCTCTCCCCTGACAATTCATTTCAGATCGAAAAAAGGAAAAAAAACCTCAAACGCGATTTCCCTCCAGCTCCTCAGCCCGCCGCCGATCATCTTCATCCGACCCTCCACCCTCCGCCGCACCGTCGCTCTTTCCCCCGACCACGTGCTTATCTCCTCCTCCTCCTCTCGAAGACCGAACCTCCCCACGAACACCCCCCCCATCGTCGACTGCTCCACCATGCGCCGCCCCTTCCTCTAGCAACTCCGGTCGCCCTCCGCCTTCTTCTACATCCCTCCTCCACAAAATCGAGCCCACGCCCAAACCCCATCAGAGATTAGACCGCCACCGCCTGTCTGGACCCGCCGCCGGCAACGGCGCACCACCCACCACCTGGACGAACCCCAGCAACGCCCTCCTTCCCCTTTGGCCAACCACAACGAGCTTCTTTGATTTTTACTTTATTTTATAATTTGTATAATCTTCGATGTTAAAAACTAAAATTTTATGATATTAAAGATTCGATTTTTATTTATTTAAAGGCGAGATCTTTATTTGTTTAAAGTTTTGATTTTATTAGTTATGAAAAGAACGGTATTAAAAATATAATTTTTATATTGTAGAGATTATGAAAATATAATTTTTATAAAATAGAAAGGTTAAAAATATTATTTTTATATAAGTAGAGTATTAAAAATATGATTTTTATAATATAGAAAGAATAAAAATACGATCTTTATATTATATAGATAGTAAAGATTTTATCTTTATATATGTAGTGAAATAAAAATCTGATTTTTATTAGATATAGTAAAGTAAAAATCTGATCTTTATATTAAAAGTAGAAATGTAAAAATATAATTTTTATATAGCTATGATAATAAAAATTCAATCTTTATATAAGAGGTAGAAATATAAAAATATAATTTTTATATAGAAAGAAGCGTTATAAAAATAGATGAAGTAGAAGTAAAAATTCGATTTTTATATCATAGAAAAATTCGATTTTTATATATTGATTAGCAAAGTAAAAATTCGATTTTTATATATTGATTAGCAAAGTAAAAATTCGATTTTTATATCATAGAGAAATTCGATATTTATATATTGATTAGCTAAGTAAAAATTCGATTTTTATATATTGAATAGCAAAGTAAAAATTTGATTTTTATATATTGAATAGCAAAGTAAAAGTTGGATTTTTATATATTGAATAGCAAAGTAAAAGTTCGATTCTTATACATTGAATGGCGAAGTAAAAATTCGATTTTTTATATATGTAGAGAGTACGGGCAGTGAAAAGTGACAAAAGGTAAGAACGACGAAGATTCCTACCTAAGAAGAGTCTTGGCATTGGATTAGCTATTCGGTGAGAATTTCTCACTCTTTAATTTAATTTTCTAGTTTTATATATATATATATACTAGGATGCAGACGGTGTTTAGTAGCACCCGACACCCGTCGTCCACAGACCATGGACGGCTTGTATGCTTTGTTGTTTGATTTTGATGTGTAGTTGATAGTATGATGTGATGTGAAATGAAATAAAATATTTATATAGTTAAAAATATTTTATAAGTTAAAAATAGAATTTTTAACGTGTATATGAAAAGAAATAAAAATAAACAAATCGGACGATTTGTTTATATACACACATTTGACCGATATTGATTGGGATGATAAATTTTACACATCGCCCAACTGCACAAATAAAATCTGTGTTTGATTGTTTGAAACCCCACACGGGTATTGGGATGATATTTGACGTACACTAATCCCGATTGTTTAGTTGTATGTCGATCGATTGATTGACAAGCTGTTATAAGCGTTGAATATTTATATTTGATGCTTATACAGTGTAGAATGCACTTTGGATGATGGTTGATTATTCATCATTGTTATTGTATACATGTATTGTAGAAAATCCATATAATTAACATTATATGGTAATTGATTGGGCCTCATTCCAGTTTCGAAAAAGAAATATTTGAAATAAAAATATTTGAAATAGAAATATTTGAAGAGAAATATTTGAATCGAAATATTTGAGGAAGAAATATTTGAAAAAGGAATATTTGAAATAGAATATTTGAAAATAGAAATATATGAAGCCGTACTGATTAGATTGACGCTATTTTGACGTGAACGATATTTATATCGATTTTATTCATTTTATAACGAATATCGAAAGTGATTTCAAAATCTGATATTTTGAAAAGAATTGAAAGTCGAATTATATTTAAAGTGAATTGAAATTCGAATTAAACTGAATTGATTTGAAATTTGAAATACACTGAAATGATTTGAAATTCGAATAGAAATGAATTCGAATTGTATTTGAATAGAAATGAATTCGAATTGAAAATGAATTCGAATTGAAATTGAATATAAATGAATTCGAATTGAAATTGAATTGAAATTGAATTGAATTGAAAACGAACTGAAAGTGAATTCAAAATCGATTTGAATTGAAATCAATTTGAAATGAATTTGAAACGAATTTTATAGTGGAATATTCAATTTTGATTTGAAATTGAATATGACGTTGAAACCGTTTTGAAAATAAATTTAAAACGATTTATAAAGCACGTTTTGAATTGAAATAAAAGAAGTATATATTATATATATAATATAATGGCCTGAATAGAACGCGCCGCGCCGCGGCAGTTTGCGAATTTCGACCATTGACTTCGAATTGATATTGCGGGAGATCCGACCGTCGGATTCTCCTAAAACCGGAACCGTTAGGTTCGTACCGAAAAGAGCTTTCTATCGAAAGTAAGAAATTTGAAATCTAACGGTTGGATTTGGAATGATGTCCAAATCAAATTTGAAAAAGTTCGCTGTAAGTGTAGTTCGATGGCCGTTGATGGAAATCGACTGTACGGGCCTTGATAAAATTATTAAAAATATTAATAATTTGTGTAAAATCATCGAAAGTGATATGTGAAGAATTGGGATGAAAAACTCCGTATTTGAAAAGATAAAAATAGATTTTGATCAAAATGAACTAGTGTTGAACTAGAATTATAATTCTATTTATTTTTAAATAAATAGATTGACTTTGAAATGGTTTTTGAAAATAACCAGAATTTCCAATGATTGCATTGGAATGGATTTGAAATCGAAATTGTCTTCGGAATGTTTCGATGTTGGATTTCGTGATTATATAGATGTGGTTATGGAAATTTGAAGGATATATATATATATATATATATATATATCGTTTTCTCCCATACGATATCTGTTGGTCGTATAATTTGACATTGAATATAAGCCGATATATTTTCTATTCAGAGCCTTGTATTTAATATCAAATGTGATTTGGGTTTGTCGTGAATGGTGTCTTGACTAACACTGTTCTTGAACCCAGTCGAGAAAAGATTAAATCTTTTTATTTAGATTTAATGAAGTGCACCAATTAAATAATATCTAATTGAAATTGAATTGATATTGATTTTTGGGATTATCGTGAACAATGTTTTAAATAACACTTGTTCTTTAACCCGATAATTAATGGAAGGTGATTTTGGGTTTACCGTGAACCGTGTTTTAAATGACACTGGTTCTTTAACCCAGTCAAAGATTAAAACTAAGTGGAGTTTTAATGAATCTTTAATTAGATTGAAATAATCGAAATGGAGTATCACCAGTTTTGCTCCAGGCGTTAGTTAAATCTTTAATTAGATTTGAACGTGAAATGGTAATTGAATTTACCGATAACACCGTGGTGTTAGATATGAAGTATAACCAGTTTTACTTCATGGGATGAATAGGTTGGGATTGGGAAATTAAAACAAATGATTACTTCGGTAAGGTTCGTTAATCCCGACTAGTTGAATCGAAATTCAAAAGATGATTAAAGAATAAATTCAAAGAATTTATCTTGGTTAAAATTAATGGGAACCTTTCCCTGTGAATGTGAAATTTAGAAACTAACTGTCGGTTAGCCAAGCAGAATGGTTTTCTGGATATTGATCTGATGTTGGTTTCGGCCTTCGGGGTTAATATTTGGGAAATTATTCTCTTGATTAATTTACGATTAGTGACTGATGAATTGGAATGAGGCATATGTTGTGTTTGGGTAACACTTATTTAAAATATACGCGAGTTATTCGGAAAGACCGGGTTTATCCCATTCTGAATAACTGATACGACGATAAGTCGAAGATGAAGACGATGGTCGAAGACCGGAGGTCTTCACGTCGTTTGGGTGATTACTGATGATCTTGATTAGGCTGTACACCCAAGAAGATGGAAACAGTTGGTGATCATCCAGACGTACTTGGAGATCGATGGTTATGCGGGGTACTAGGTGCCTCCGGTTTCGTTCAGACCCAGAACGGACTTGTAAATGGACTGTGTGTCTGACATTGGATTTCATTCTGTGTGACTGATATCGGTTGCATAGAGTGGTTTTCCTGTGTGGCATGCTAAGATGCAATTGATCGAGGCTTCTGTTGAAAAGCAAAGTCTTGTGGTGATGATTAAAGCACAGCCTGTGTGGCACAGCTTTTTGTAACGTGAATTCGCGAGCCTCACACCCCGGTTGTGAACCAAAAACGGGAGACAGACCTCAGGGAGGGCATGCGTTTCTTTCTAGCTAGGGTGGTGTCAGTGACCTACCAGCCCTGACATTTATATACTTTTCACCTATGTGGTTGTTGCTGTTGCGAGGCGCCTCGATTAGATCGGACGATCCGGGTCCGATGGAGCCATTGGTTGGCTCATTTACACCCCAAAGGGCGGGGAAACGCAGTGTTCAGGAATTTTAATCCACATCGGTGGACCGGCCCTGACGATCCAAGGGCCTACCTATGTCTGGGTCCTGAGACACGGGCTAGAGCGTCTCGAATCGGTTGAGGACTATCTTTTGCCTCGGTTCATAGATGGAAACCCAATTTCCAAATACGTGACTTTGTGGTTTTGATTGTATAACCTATATATGGTGACATAGTGGGATGGGGCGCTTATGTTGCCTACGATTGATACTTATGATTTGAAGTTGTTTATACACTATGCACTTATAATAGTATCAAATGATCTCTTTTAAACGTATCAAGCATTCTTGGCTATTATAAGGTAAAAACCCTATCCTCCGGCTTGCGTTGTATTGTGTGATGGGAACTGGGTCTTATAATAGCTTCATTTTTCCTTATATAGCATTGCGCTGTTGGTTTTACGCACTGGTGTTCTTGGGAGGAAACCCGTTCCGTGTTATACGGCGTGGTCCCTTGATTTACCTAACTTTAAAATAAAGATTTACAACTGTTTTAGTTCTCACACCAGTCACATGACTGACCTGGAGTTTATTGTTTTGACCTAAACTCTGGGTGCCCTTATTTTGACACGGGCAGCTAGTAGTTTTGGTTTTGCAGATTTATATTCACAGGATCCTGGTTTACAGCTGGAATGATATCCGGAAAGCTTTGTATCCGTATATCTCATTCTAGTTGTGTATTGTATTATATTCTGCTGCTATGTATTTAAATGTAATTTAAATCTCTGATATTTCTGTGTAATATTCATTTATACTCTGTATATTCTTGTATTCTGGTGCATTGTTGTAATATACAATAAAATGTTCTTTCGTCTACGTTTTGTTGTGGCTTGTTCTCAAACTATCCGCTCTTTCCTTCACGGGGAAGTTACGGGTTTTCATAATAAATGGGATCTAGGTTGGGAATATAAGCTAAGTTAAAGATCTGGAAAACGACAACGAATATTTAGTTGTCGATAATGAAATGCAAATGAGATTTTAAATAAAGTTAAAGATGTAGAAATGAAAACAAATGTTAAGTTGTCGTAAACGAATTTACAAAAGATTTTGTAAATTGAAATTTATTGTTTTGGAAATGAATTTGAGTTAATAAAGTGAGTGGTTTGTAAACGTGTTTTGTAACATTGGTTACAAATGGGATGAACTATTTTGACATAAGTTTTTAAAGAATTATCATATGATTCTAGATAACAAATAAGTAGTTGAGTATTATTCAAAGAGAATGTGACCAGTAATGTTGTTACAGATGATAAGTCAAATAGTTTCGATCAATCTAAGAATTTGAAAAGTATATCAATATAACAAATGTATAAGGTATTAATATGAGATTTATAAAAGTTTTGATTATGTGGTTTTAACAAATGGATTTGAATTGTCGAAATAATTTGTAACGTTATAATAAAGAGATATTAAGGAATTTTCCTAAGGATTCTATTTCTAATAGGATCGAAGCTTGGTCGAGTTTTAAATCAGATTTTTAAAGGAACGTGTGGTTAATAAACTTCAATTTGTTCTGAAGATATGAATGTTGTTGGTCCAGGTCTGAGAGGTAAATAAAATACCCCAACTTGAACGACTCCAGGATTATTCAAGAATGATATTAGTTTATAAACGAGAGTAATTGAGGGAAACATAAGTTATGATTTCCGGAAATGATATTATAAACTGTTTTGAAAGTTTATAAGTTGAATAAAGTGAATTTAAAGAATATTCTTATTTTATAACAAGAAGTGAAAGCGATGTTTGAAATATTATAATATTGAAGGGATATAATTAACGGATGGGTTGTTAAAGAGGTTAAATGAACTGAGTATTGAATCAGTGAATCCATTTTCTTTTATGGATGAATAGTTGTTTTATTTGATAGTTAAATAACCGACTATCAAATTTGGTCCATACGATTGTTGGTACGAAAAGACCGGGATCGAATATATATTCGAAAACCATTCCGTCCAGCAAATACGAATACGTTGAAGATGCTGATTCAAGATGGAGCTATCGAAGACCGTGGATCTTCATAAGCGAATGGATTACTTAAAATCTCTGACTTGCAAGCAGAGATAAACTGTGATTCTGTCGTGGTTGAAATCCATGGATTCGCAAGGACTTCTCGCTATTGATTCTCAGGGTGATTCCTATAATGCAGTAGAAAGGTGCCTTCGGTTCATCCTGTTCCTGGATGACTTGTATGGATGAATGTCTGACAGAGTATTTCCAGAAAGGTCACGTACATTGATTTCTCCAACCATACCAAGAGTGGAAGCGGAGAAGGAAACTTCTTTTAGCTAACACGTAACGTATTGTTGTGGACGTCAATTAGTGACTGTTGATGGATCTGACGATGTGGCATTTGAAGTGAATGTGATGTGTAGATAAAGCGCAGCCTCAAGCCTCATCAACCGGGGAATGACAAAAATCGGGCAGGCAGCATGACTATGTGGGTTATGGGTTACTCCCATTAGGTTGTATAATCACCTATCTAGAGAAAATCCAATTCCTTCTTTAATCTATTTCGATGTTGTCCCTTATCGGGAAATGGTGGTTTGAGCCCAACTGTTGGTGATATACATTCGATACACTCAAGCGAAATGAGTGGTCGGTCATGTTAGGGCCGGGTTGCAAGACGTTCTTGTTGAACCCAGTGTATTCGCCTCTAGAGATACACTAGCGGAGGTGGTCCCATACCTTGTCAAGGTCGGAATCCAATCTACAATAAGCGCCCGCGATTTTGTTTGTATACTATATATGTGGAGCGTGAGATGCAAGCGTTCCACTAGATTCTATTTACTTGTATTTAGACATTATTATAATATCAGAAAAGATATTGGTTTCAAAACTGTTTTGGGTTATCGTAAGGTAAAAACCATCCGTGTTTATGTGTGGATTTGGTCTTACGATTATCCTTTTCTTTTGAAAAGATTTTGAACTTTAAAATCATGTTGGATGATTTACCCTTAATATTGTGCGAGTTTTACTCACTCTGGTTCACCAGACTGACCCGGTGTTTTGTAAATGCTCGGGTTAGCCCGGGTGTACAGGTTCAGGTTATCAGGTTCTGCGAAGTCTAGAGATGAGCTGGAGATGTTCAGACGTATGATATTATATCACTACTATTCCGCTGTGAGTTGTATATGGGAACAGGTTATTATAACCGTCCCATTGTGTGATGTACTCTGGTATTGTAAGTATTTTGAAAGCTCTTAATAAAGTTTTATTTCTATATTATATTTTGTTCCGCTGTGATGTGAGACTCTGTGTTGTGTTCTTCTTCTTCTTCTTCTATTCTAATATTTCTTTCTTTCTTATCTCACCCTCTATTTTCTTTCATTAAATATCTGGTGTTTTCGATACTTGGGTTGGCAAGTAATACGGGTTTTGTGTATTATTGTCAAAGTCCAGGCGTCGAACTCGCTGGGTCGTTACAATGGCTGGAAAATACCAGGACGTTTTGAAGCTCAGATAGTATGGTTGTACTGTTCAATCAAGTTGGGGTAAAATTATCTCTCAGACCTTAACTGAAAACATCCTCAACTTCATAACGGCAAAACCACTTACCTCGAATAAACACACTATAAAACCCAATTATTCATTTTTAAAATATGTATATATGTTCGCTTTTTAATTTTAATTTATAGATTTCCCTTTTGTTTAACAATATTCTATTTTTGATTTCGCTGCCATATCGAATTCTCTATATATCGATATGTTGGTTTCTAACTATCAAATTATCTTAAAAATATTCTAACTCCTTAAATTTCCAGAAAATTTCGCCATAACCTCCCCTGCACCGGGAGCTTCGGGATATTTCAAATAGCCTCCCATGGCCCTCACCAATTCAAAAGAAAAAGAAAAAGCCAAGCGGCTTGCCGATACGGCGCATAAAACCTCATATATGAATTTAAACATGTACCTTTTTGTCGGGCACATAAATAAAATTTTCATATACTTCATCCCATACATGCTCACCTGTTTCTAATCTGTTCCAACTCAATATGGTCATTTTAACTCAATTCACTAATTTATCCTCTTATTAGCTTCTTTTGCCTATTTTACTTTATATTTGAAAATAACATGTTCAAATATCCTTTGATCTCGCTTATAATTTAATTCCATTCCCAACTCAAATTCCATATTCGATTCCGAATATATATCCACCAGTTCAATTTACTTAACCAAAACCCAAATTCGATTCAAATTCTCATTTAACTAAATATACTTCAAATTAGTTAGTTCTGTCCAGTAGTTAAAAATCTGATTTTTGTCTCAAAAATCATTTCACTTACTTCACTGGAGTTCATATTTATTTTATATCTCCAGTCTGGACTTTTCTAATGGAAATTCGGATTTTTATTTATAAAAATCCTTTTATTTATTTAAATAAACTGTTATGGTTTTAAAATGTTTCTGGCGCTGTTTTTTTTGAAAATTTGATTTTGACATAACTCAAAATCTGTACGATGAAATCTAGATTTTTCTCCTTCATTAGAAAGCTATTATCAAATCGGTCCCGACGTATCTTGTTTCAAAGAATTCCGACTTCAATTGAATTCTGTATACTCAATTGAAGTTCAAAACGACAATTTACGAACTGCAGCGCTGCAGCGAGTTCGTTTTAATTATATTTATAAATATAAACGTTTTAACTTCGTTAAAATGAATTCAACTCCATTTTAACTCTATTCGAATTTAAATATTGAAACTCCATTTCATTTCTGTTTGAATTCTAACATTCAAATTTCAAATTTCACTGCTATTTGAATACTATATTTAAATTCCATATTTTAAATTCCATAGTTTAAAATTCCATTTGAATGCAATATTCAAATTTCTTTAGTTTAAAATCCATTTGAATTCTTTTTGAAATCTCCATTCAAATTCCCTATTTAAATTTCTTTGAATTCAAAGTCCATATTTATTCTATTTAAATTTCAAATATTCAAATTCCTTTTTAATTCTATTATTCAAATTCTATTTAAATCCTCTTATTCAAATTCTATTTCAAATTCCCTTATTCAAATTCTATATCAAATTCTACATCAAATTCCCTTATTCAAATTCTATATTTGAATTCCCTTTAAATTTTCTATATTCAACATCTATTTAAATTTCTATATTCGAATTCTATATTTGAATTCTCTTTGAATTTCTAATATTCAAATTCTATATTTAAATTCTCTATTCAAATCCCGTTTGAATTTCTATATTCAAACTCCATTTAAATTCTATATTCAAATTTTATAGTTAAACTCCATTATTTTCAAATCTCTATATTTGAATTTCATTTGAACTTTCTTTATTCAAATCCATTTGAATTCCTTTGAATTCAAATTCTATTTGAATTCCTTTGAACTCAAATTCTATTTGAATTCCTTTGAACTCAAATTCTATTTGAATTCCTTTGAACTCAAATTCTATTTGAATTCCTATTTGAATTCAAATCTATTTTCAAACTTCGTTTGGATTTCTATATTCAAAACTGTTTTCAAACTCCATTCAAATTCTATTTTTGAAATTCTATTTCAAATTCTACTTAAATTTTCTATATCAAATTTCCATTTGAATTCTTATATTCAACTTCTTTAAACAAGTCTCGATTTCAATTCCTTTTGAAATCGATATTTCTAATTTTTTTTTGAAAATAAATTTCCCTTTTCAATTTCACACTTGTATTTTAATTTCTGAATTATCAAGTGATAATTCTTTTTACTTCATTTATAACTTCGTTATAAAATAACTATTTATAAACTTTGTTTATAAAGGAACTACTTGTTTTATTTTTCAAAACAAGTTTATATTTTTATTCCATTCAAAATTTCAAAATTCTATTTAAAAATAGAATTTTCCCTTTTTAATCTTAAATATCCTTTTCACGATATTTTAAATAAATTAACACTTGGCCCAGTGATATTTAAAACAATCAAATCACCCAATTTTCAATCATTTTATTTTTAACACGTCATATATGAATATATGAAATCAAGCATACAAACAAACAGATAATATATTTTTGAGGAATCCAGTTGGATTCCTCCAACCTGTTTTCCTACATCCACAAACCTTAGTCAACAGAAATAATACCATCCTCCTTCAAGGCAGGATATCGCGGTATAAAAGGGGATCCACTTATATACGTGGGCGTAGGGTCATCCGCTAATGATACTGCGGGCATCCGCTAATGAAACTACGGGAATCCAACCAATCACCAAACCAATATATATAATAGCAAGCCTATATAACTAATATTTTTAAATCAACCAGAAAGCATTCAAACAAGCATCAAACAATTATTTTAACGAATAAAAATAATTAGAAATAAAAGGTGAGTGAGATTTACTCATCGAGATTTTCTGATTGTCGAATTCCCAATTAAATTCCAAATTGTCCTGGTGATGCATCTACCCAGGTCAATCTATTGAACACCTACGATCATCTTTCTTCCTTGAAATCTACTCGATCAATCCACCAAGCAACTTCAAAAATCGTCGATCCGTTTCTACTGAAAGCAGTCCCAATACCGCAATCATCCCACTTCGGCAATTCGTCGAATAACTTATCAAAAATCCACTATCTTCTTCCTATCAAACTCACCATTCACTTAGCAGAAAATCTCTTCCATACCAACTGTAATGGCTCGCAAATTTGTACTATCTGAGTTGACTAATAACATCACACGTCCAACCCAGATTGCACAGAAATACGAATCATTATTAGAAAGAAGTTAGAGGATGAGAAATAGAAAGAAAGAAATATTAGAATAGAAGAAAACAAAGAAGACAAATCTCACAGCGGAACGAATAAAATATATTATAAAACATAACTTTTGAAATACAAATCAGTAACTTTATATACATACCATTATCAGAGCACAACAGTTATTCCTGGAACAGTTATAAACACCTGTTTCCAGATACAAACATGGTTCACAGCTGAATATATGATAGTCTATAACTAACTGGCAGAGCCTCCTGCTTCCAGTTCTTCCAAGTGAATCTGAAAAATCCCGACTACTTGACTGCCCATACGAATTTGGACACCCAAGAGTTTAGGAAAAACAAAACAAAATAACTCTGGGTCGATCATGGGACTGGTGTGAGTAAACTCCAACCATTTGTTTAAATTTCAAAATCCTTTCGAAGGAAAAAATAATAGTAAGACCAGTCCACACATAAACATGGACGGTTTTTCCCTTACTATAACCCAAGACACTTTGATTCAAAAATCCAATGATATTATAATAGTGTCTAAATCAAATAAATAACCAAATAGCAGAACGCTTACCATTACAGTAGGGAACGCAAATCAGTTAACTGCTAACTGATGTGTACGATCGATAAAACCAACCACTTTGAGTGAAATGGATAAATGAAAAGTAAATTGATTTAAGTTTCCTGGAATATTCGTTAGGTTAAAGAATAGTGAAAAGAAATTAGTTAATCGTCGATTAACTATAAATTAAAGAAATTACTGAAGGGGTTAGTGTTAATAACATTGGTTATTATTTATTAAGTTTTCAAGACGATAAAAATCCTGTTTTTGATTAATATCGAAGTTAACCATCTCTGTGACGATCCCAAAACCCCGTGACACGGTGTTAAGGATAATCATTGGAATATAACACATTAATCATCATTAGCAGATCACAGATAATAGCATAAACAGAAAATAGAATAATTACACACATATGACAGCGGAATCAAATAGATATCATCACATCAGAGAAGCACAGTACAGGATACAACTTAGTGCATAATGATACATAATCAGTCACCATCGCCTAAGGCGGAATCATACATAAAGAGAACACAAAATAAATATCAGTCTGCATCGCCAGTGGCGGAATCATAATATAGATACAATAATGGCGGAGAAAATCCAAGTCAGCACGGTGTAGTCAAGCCTCGCCATGAGCCAAAAGGTGCATCAGAAACCTGTAACTAGGCTGCCCGTGTGAAAATGAGGGCACCCGAGTTTGCAAGGTGAAACAACTACGAGTCAGTCATGGGACTGGAATGAGAAATCTACTTAACTTATTAACAACAATAATAAGGCAAATCAAAGGACCACGCTACTTTCGCGGAACGGGTTTACACCAATGAGTGCTAGTGCATGAAATAAAGTAAATGATTAAATCACCGCAATGCTTTTTATAAAATGAATCCATTATAAGACTCAGGTCCCATCACACAATGCAATGCAAGCCGGAGGATAGAGTTTTACATTATAATGGCCAAAAATGCTTCATACGTATAAAACAAAGTGTTTGATATTATTACTAGTGCATATATGTTTCGAAAGCAAATTCAATCATAAATATCAATCCTAGACGGCATGGGTACCATATATCATGTCGCCATACTAGTAATACAATCACCTTCGCATATTTCGTATTGGAAATTGGATTCCTTCATGAGTCGAGGCAAGGGGCAAGCTCCTCTCCGATTCAAGACACTCTAGCAAATGCCTCGGGACCGCACACAGCAATCCCTGGATCCTCCAAGGCCGGTCCTCTCTTACTTTTGAGGATTGGCAATTCCTGAACACACGTTTCCCAGTCCTTACAGACCTATAATCGAGGCGCCTCGTATTCCAACAACCACACAGGTGAAAAGTAGATATAAATGTCAGGGCTGGGAGGTCACTGACACCACCATAGCTAGAAAGAAACGTCGTGCACTCCTTGGGTCCTTCTCCCGTTTTTGACTCATACCGGGGTGTGAGGCTCGCGAATTCACGTTATACACAAAGCTACGTTACACAGACCATGCTTTGATCATCAATGTGACGAGAAAGAATTTCGCTCGGTCCGAACCAGTCGCTAAACCGATCTAGACCGTTCGAAACGCCCTATCGTTTGAGAACAACACACAACAGAACGCAAACAGAAGAACGTTTCACTGTTATTGCAACAATGCATCAGATTACAAGAATATACAGAGTCTAAATGAATATTACACAGAAATATCAGAGATTTAAATTACATTTAAATACATAGCAGCGGAAAATAATACAATACACAACTAGAAGAGATATACGGATACAAAGCTTTCCGGATATCGTTCCAGCTGTAAACCAGGATCCTGTGAATATAAATCTGCAAAACCAAAACTACTAGCTGCCCGTGTCAAAATAAGGGCACCCAGAGTTCAGGTTAAAACAATAAACTCCAGGTCAGTCATGTGACTGGTGTGAGAACTAAAACAGTTAATCTTTATTTTAAAGTTAGGTAAATCAAGGGACCACGCCGTATAACACGGAACGGGTTTCCTCCCAAGAATACCAGTGCATAAGACAAACAGCGCAATGCTAAATAAAGAAAAATGAAGCTGTTATAAGACCCAGGTCCTATCACACAATGCAACGCAAGCCGGGGGATAGGGTTTTCCCTTATAACAGCCAAAGAATGCTTGATACGTTTAAAACAAATCATTTGATACTATTATAAGTGCATAGTGTATAAAACAACTTCAAATCATAAGTATCAATCATAGGCGGCATGGGTACCATATATCATGTCGCCATACTAGTTCTACAATTAAAACCGCAATGTCACGTATTTGGAAATTGGATTTCCGTCTGTGAACCGGGGCTAGGGATCGTCCTCTACCGATTCGAGACTCTCTAGCCCGAGCCTCCGGAATAGCCGCAACTGCCCCTTGGAGCGACAGGGCCGGTCCACCGATGTGGATTATAGTGCCTGAACAATACGTTTCCCCGCCCTTTGGGGCGTAAATGAGCCAACGAATGACTCCATCGGACCCGGATCGTCCGATCAAACCGAGGCGCCTCGCAACAGCAACAACCACACAGGTGAAAAGTATATAAATGTCAGGGCTGGTAGGTCACTGACACCACCCTAGCTAGAAAGAAACGCATGCCCTCCCTGAGGTCCTCTCCCATTTTTGGTTCACAACCGGGGTGCGAGACTCGCGAATTCACGTTACACAAAGCTGTGCCACACAGGCTGTGCTTTGATCATCACCACAAGACTTTGCTTTTCAACAGAAGCCTCGATCAATTGCCACTTAGGCATGCCACACAGGCAATTCACTCTATGTGTTTGATATCCATCAGTATATAACCCCTGAGCTCGTATGTCTCAGAGAAGGGCGTTAAGCAAGAGAATAAATTCTCCGCCGCCAAACAGATATATATTTAATAGAAATCAATCACACAGACTAAAATCCAATGTCAGACACACAGTCCATTTACAAGTCCGTTCTGGGTCTGAACGAAACCGGAGGCACCTAGTACCCCGCATATCCATCGATCTCCAAGTACGTCTGGACGATCACCAACTGTTTCCATCGTCTTGGGTGTACAGCCCAATCAAGATCATCAGTAATCACCCAAACGACGTGAAGACTTCTGGTCTTCGACCACCGTCTTCATCTTCGACACCACGTCGAATCAGTTATTCAGAATGGGACAAACCCGGTCTTTCTGAATAACTCGCGTATATATTATAAAAATGTTACACAAACACAACATACGCCTCATTCCAATTCAGAATATTCTTTTATTCAAATATTCCCATACTTTGGGAAAAGTTCCCATTAATTTTATCCAAGATAAATTCTTTAATCTCCTTTGAATATCAATTCAAACTAGTCGGGATTAGCGAACCACACCGAAGTAATCATTTATTTTATTTTCCAATCCCAACCTATTCATCCCATGAAGTAAAACGGGTAGTACTTCATATCTAACACCACAGTGTTATCGGTAATTCAATTACCATTTCACGTTCAAATCTAATTAAAGATTTAACTATCGCTTGGAGTAAAACTGGTGATACTCCATTCTCGATCTTTTCATTCTATTTAAAGATTCATTAAAACTCCACTTAGTTTTAATCGTTATCTGGGTTAAAGAATCAGTGTCATTTAAAACAAGATCCACGATAAACCCAAAATCACATTCCATTAATTATCGGGTTAAAGAACAAGTGTTATTTAAAACACTGTTCACGATAAACCCAAAAATCAATACCAATTCAATTCCAATTAAATATCATTTAATTGGTACACTTCATTAAATATAAATAAAAAGATTTAATCTTTTCTCAACTGGGTTCAAGAACAGTGTTAGTGAAGACACCATTCACGACAAACCCAAATCACATTTGATATTCAATACAAGGCTCTGAATAGAAAATATACCGGCTTATATTCAATATCAAATTCTACGACTAACAAATGTCGTATTGGAAATAACGATATAAATATATATCTTTCAAATTTCCATAACAACATCTGTATAATCACGAATTCCAACATCGAAATATTCCGAAGACAATTTCGATTCAAATCCACTCCAATGCAATCATTGGAAATTCTGGTTATTTTCAAAACCCTTTTCAAATTCAATTTATTTATTTAAAAATAAATAGAATTATATTTCTAGTTCAAAACTAGTTCATTTCGATAAAAATCTATTTTTATCTTTTCAAATATGGAGTTTTTCATCCCAATTCTTCACAAATCATTTCTTATGATTTTACACAAATTATTACTATTTTTAATAATTTTATCAAGGCCCGTACAGTCGATTTCCACCAATGGCCATCGAACTGCACTTACAGCGACCTTTTTCAAATTTGATTTGGACATAATTCCAAATCCAACCGTTAGATTTCAAATTTCTAATATTCGTTAGAAAGCTCTTTTCGATACGAACCCAATGGTTCCGGTTTTAGGAGAATCCGACAGTCGGATCTCCCGTAATGTCCGTTTGAAATAAATGGTCGAAATTCACGAACTGCCGCGGCGCGTTCTATTCAGGCCATTATATTATATATATAATATATATAATATATATTTCGTCGATTTCTATTTAAAACGAATTATATAAATGGTTTTGAATTCGTTTCAAAAACATTTTCAACTTCCATTTCAATTCAAATCAAAAATTGAATTCTTCTTTATAAATTCGGTTTAAAATTCATTTCTATTCAATTCAAATTTCAATTCAATTTCAATTCATTTCAATTCGTTTTCAATTCAATTTGAATTCATTTCACTTCATTTCGAAATCGTTTCAATTCAATTCATTTCGAAATCGTTTTCAATTCAATTCATTTCGAAATCGTTTTCAATTCAATTCATTTCGAAATCGTTTTCAATTCAATTCATTTCGAAATCATTTTCAATTCAATTCATTTCGAAATCGTTTCAATTCAGTTCATTTCGAAATCGTTCGAATTTCAAATCTATTCAATTCATTTCGAAATCGTTTCAATTCAATTCATTTCGAAATCGTTCGAATTTCAAATCTATTCAATTCAATTCATTCGAATTCATTTACAATCAATTCTTTTCAAAATATCAGATTTTGAAATCACTTTCGATATTCATTATAAAATGAATAAAATCGATATAAATATCGTTGACGTCAAAATGGCGTCAATCTAATCAACACGGCTTCATATATTGATATTTTCAAATATTCCATTTCGAATATTTCTATTTTAAAACTGGAATGAGGCCCAATCAATTTCCATATAATGTTAATTATATGGATTTTCATACATTACACCCATATAATAGCATTGCAAAATAATTAAAAAAAAAAAAAACCCTCTTCTCCCCTATACGACCATGCCCCCCCGATTTCATTTAAGAAGAAAAAAAAAGAAATTCATAGGTTGAAATAAAATGTTTTATCGTTAAAAATATAATTTTTATAAAAATCATATTTTTATTTCGAAGTTCAACATATAAAAATCCTATTTTTATTTCGTTATTCAATATAAAAAAATCGAATTTTTATACCGCTACTATATAGATAAAAATTAAATTTTCACATCGATGCTCCTATAGTAATGACTATATTTTTTGATTCCCGCTATGAAATTTTGATTTTTCGGATTCGATAGAAAGATATTATCAATTAGATCCTATCATTTTTGGCTTCACTAAATTCCGGATTGTTTTGCACCCGGTACATTCAATTGAAGTTTGAAATCGAATTATCGAACTACCGCGCCATTTTCAGTTCCTTTTATAATTATATATAATTATTTATATTCTAACGACGACGTATATAATATATACGATCGAATTATATTCAAAATAAATTTCTCGTCGATATTATTTAAAATAATTCATTTTAAATATCCAAAATTCGCCAAAATTGCCAAAATAAAAATTTCAAACTGGCTCGCATTTTCCTGGTTGTTACAATCAACCACAAGGCTTTGCTTTGCAACAGAAGCCTTGATCATATGCCACTTAGGCGTGCCACACAGGCAATCCACTCCATGCGACTGATATCTATCAATCCATAACCTCTGAGCTCGTACGTCTCAGAGAAGGGCGTTAAGCAAGAGAATAAATTCTCCGCCGCCAAACAGATATATATTTAACAGAGATCAATCAGCACAGAACAAAATCCGATGTCAGACACACAGTCCATTTACAAGTCTGTTCTGGGTCTAAACGAAACCGGAGGCACCAATTCCTCGCATATCCGTACAATCAACAGTATGTTTGGACAGCTACTACTTCAGTTCCTTCATGGTAGCTACTCCAATCACGAGCATCCGTAGCGCCCATCCATCCAATGTGAAGATCATCGGTCTTCTACCGTCTTCGACACTTCGACTTATCAACGTCGATCGATTATTTGAAATGAGATGAACTCGGCCTTTTCAAATAACCCACGTATTTTTAGATTTCCAAATCCATTAATCACATGGTTGGATTATTCAACCTTCACATTTCAGTTCTTTAGTTATAATTCTCATGTTAAATACATTCAACCATCACATATCAAGCAAGCACAACAAAATTGGTTTATTTCCACTCTATATCGTCTATAGTATTTTATAACGATATATCGCCATTTTTATTTATTTTAAAACGGCCATATTTAATTAAACGACGTTTCAGGTCGTGTCGATGCACTAGCGCTGTTTTTCGCTAATTTTGTTTTACACATATCTGAAAATCTAACCGTTGGATCTTCACAAATTTTATATCATTAGGAAGGTCATTTCAAAACGAATCCAACGGTTTTAGTTTTGGGAAAAATCCGACGGTCGGATCTTCCACACTAGCCATTTGAAGTTACGATTTCAATTTACGAACTGCAGCGTCGTTATTCGATTTTATTTAATTATATATATATATATATATATATATAAATAAATATAATCGTTTCTGGCGCTGTTTTTCTCTAATTTTGAATTAAACATTCCAGACAATCCAACCGTCGGATCTTCACAAAGTTGGTGCCGTTGGAAAGATATTTCCAAGGCGAACCCAACGGTTGCGGTTTCGGGAAAATCCAATGGTCGGATTTCCCGCACTAGTCGTTTGAAATCACGGTTTCAAAACACGAACTGCACGGCCATGTTTCATTTTAATTTTATTTATATTTATATATTTATATATTTATATAAATATAGTTCATTCAAAAATTCCTATATCGTTTTCACTTCAATTATTTCACTAACGCCTTTAAATTTTGGAAAATTTCGCCATAACCTCTTTTGTACGGGAGGGGCTGGGAAAATTCCCAAATAGCCACACAGGCGTCTCATGTCAAAAAGAAAAAGAAAAAGCCAAGCGGCTAGCCAACAGGCTCATAAAATCATCACCCAAACAAAACTGTAAATGTGTACCTATTTGTCGGGCACAAAATTTTATTCCTCTTCTCTAGCCCCTTTGCTATAACCTGTTCAATAAATATGCATGTACATATATACAATTTTTATCATTTATCATTTTCCATTCAACTTCATATTTGATTTACTTTGGTTTAAAAACACCATTCATTCTAATGTTGCATGCATAGGCTAAAATCATATCATTAGCTAATTAATGTATATTTCAACTCATGCACATTTATTTGAAGAAGTGGCTATTTTTAACACTTCACATTTCAAAGATGATAATTTTGGCGAACTAAAATAGATTTCAACACATGACTCTTTTATTTAGTTCCTATGTATGTTAAAAATAATATTTCTTCACAAATGATTATTTCAACGTCCGCATATCTTTGGCATATCATATAGATGATAAAAATGATATTTTTATCACTTAAAATATTTATTCGACAAATGGATGTTTTCAACACTTCATAGTTTCAATAAAAATGTAATTTTTATTGTTCGATCTTTTTATTCAACATATGAACTTTTCCACTACACACACTTCTCAACACATGAGCATTTCCACAAATGGATATTTTATTTATGTTGTTCATATTAGAAATATGGAATTTTTTTATTGTTGAAGCTATTTATATAAGGCGAATATTTTTCATACTTCATATATATTATAAAAAGGTGATTTTTATTGTTTAGACATTTCATTCATTCACAAATGAATTTAATTTTCACACATCACTTTTCAACACATGAACATTTCCACACATGGATATAGTTTCAACATATGACTTTAATTTCAACGCATGAAAATAATTTCAACATATGAAAATTATTCTAACATATAAAGATTATTCAAAATTTCGGCAGCATAATGGCAGGGTAGTTAAAACTGGCACCGTCCCTAGTACGGCTCCTCGCTCTACCTTAAAACCTCGCGGTTTTTGACAATGGGGATTCATGCATCTAATTCGCACGCAGGCGGCATGTTTTATTTTTATTTCCACAAATATTTCCAATTCATTTCAATCACCAATGGGTATTTTTCAACCCCAACCAATCTATATCAACCACAAACAGTTATTCAACCATTCGCATTTTTCATCCAATATTTCACACCAATTCACAACAATAAATATCGCCCATGGTTTGTGGACGAGGGGAGTATATATATATATATATATATATATATATATATATATATTATTGCTATATTTCACTTGCATTTCAACACATATATCAATTATTCTATGCATGTATAATTCATACTTCGCTTATATAGCTTACACCACGCATGTACATGAGGTATACAACACGTGTGTAATTTATATTTCGCTTATATAATTTATACACGACATTTTCCATTCAAATTCATTTTATTTAGATTTCTCACATTGGTTTTCGGAGTGCTAAAAATCGTATATGACTCAGAAAAATCCGCGGCTTCTTCTATGTGGTAGAAAGCTTCCTTGCGGTCCCGATGTTTCCTGTTTCATCGAATTTCGTCAACACACCAAAAAGATATGATTTTTCAAAATGCAGACATCAAAAAGGACTCACCTTTCGATTTGGTTCGAAACTAGGTTTGAGGTTTTCGCGAAATCCGTGGCACGTGGGGACGATCGGGGGTGCTAACGTGGAAGAGCTTCGAGTGGGGGTCCTGTCGGTGGTGGTTTGGTGGAGCTCGGTGGTCGGCGGCATCGTCGGCGGCGATGGGAAGTGGTGGACTTTGGGCGCTCGATTCAGGCGGAGGAGGCGATGGTGGCGGTCGTGGGTGGGTCGGATTTGAAGAGGAGGCGGAGCTGCGTCGAGGGGTGGTGGCGGCGGCGCCTGGAAGTGGCGGAGTCGATCGGAAAAGGGGAGGGAAGCGGGGATCGGGTTTTCGCCGTCGGTTCGAGGGTTTCGCGTTTTTTTTTTGTTTTTTAAATAATGAATGGAATTTTCTGATTCGCCGGAATATATATATTTCAGAAAATTAGGGTTTTCACCAACGAACTCCTTTTCAAGCCCAACGACTGTCGCCCCTAGCTAAATACCCCCATCCCGGACACAATGGGATATGTTTCGTTGGCCAATTCGACTGTTACAGTCAGTTATTTTTCAAATTAAAGTATAAAACATTTAATTTTAAATTTGAACATACATTTCAATTTGCCAGGGCCACAAACTGATTCGAAAAATTCCAGAAAAATATATGTTTTGACGCTACGGTCCCAACAAAACTAGTTTCGTCTAATTCTAAGATCATTTGAAAAATGGCCATTTTCTGGTCGATCCAATTTAACAGAAATTGACCAAACGCATTTTCTTTTGCGACGCTCACATACTAGCTTCAAAAATTATGAAATTTGAAACCTAGCAATAATTTGACATCCCGGACCCAACAAAAGTGGTTTCGTCGAAATCCGAGGTCGTTTGCAAAATATCAATTTTCCAGGGCTATATATTCTATATAGCGACCATTCTGAAAATTCATTCGGCCATAACTTTTGATTCCCGTTATGAAACTTCGATTTTTCAGATTCGTTAGAAAGGTATTGATAAACAGATTTAGATATTTTTGGTTTCGCTAAAATCCGTTATATTTTCCACCCTGCACAGTCAGTCAAAGTTTGAATTCAAATTTTCAAACTGACTCACTATTTCTAATTCACTATTTTATTGAAATATTCTATTTCAATTGTTCAAATTCCTTTGAAATCACCAATTTAAAAATTTTAAATTGGCCCGTATTTTCCGGGTTATTACAATCGCCCCCACTTAAAACATTTCGTCCTCGAAAAGGAAACAACAGTAAATTAGGAAACAAAATGTAAATGCAAAGTATTGTAAAGGTACCTTGCACCGGAGTTAGTCAGAGATGTCCACTCTGCATTTGGGGTAAGCTTGTTTAATGCTTTCCTTCGTCTCCCTAGTATAGTCTCTAGGATCACTGCTCCACTGCACTTTAACTAAATGAACCTTTTTGCTTCTTAGTTCTCTAGTTTCTTTGCGAACAATCTTTAATGGCTCTCTTCTGAGTGCTAATTCTGGAGTTATGTCTATATCCTGTTGCGCTGCTTCTTCTACAACAAGATCCGGATCATGCACATGTCTTCTAAGTTGAGATATGTGAAATACATCATGCACTCCAGGCAACCAATCTGGTAATTGAACCCTATAAGCAAGAGTTCCAATTCGTTCAAGTACAGGAAAGGGACCAGTAAATCTCGGTGCCAACTTCCCAGTTTTGCCAAATCTGATTACTCCTCTCATCGGAGAAACTTTCAAATAAACATGATCACCAACAGCAAATGTCAAATCTCTCCTTCTAGAATCTGCATAACTTTTCTGTCGGCTTTTGGCGGTTCTCAATCGCTTTTTTATGAAGTCGACTTTATCAGATGCTTCTCTGATCATATCGGGTCCTAACACAAGTCTTTTGCCAGGTTCTACCCAACATGCTGGAGATCTGCAGGGTCTGCCATATAATGCTTCAAATGGCGACATTCCCAAACTTGCTTGATAGCTATTGTTATATGAGAATTCTGCTAAATGTAAGTGATCTTCCCATGACCCAGCAAAATCAATTATACAAGCCCGCAATAAATCTTCTAGAATACTATTCACTCCCTCAGTTTAGCCATCTGTTTGAGGGTGATAAGCGGTACTCATATTCAGTTTCGTTCCCAATTCTGTCTGGAAAGCCTCCCATAATTTACTAGCAAATATCGGGTCTCTATCACTGACTATGCTGATGGGAATTCCATGCAGCTTAACGATTTCGTTGAAATATATCTGTGCTAGACTTTGAGCGGTTCTATTGGATCTGACAGTTATAAAATGGGCAGTCTTCGTGAAGCGATCTACGATTACCCAAATGCCGTCATTACCTTTCCTGGTTCGCGGCAAGCCATCTATGAAATCCATGGAAATCTGTTCCCATTTCCAACTTGGGACTTCCAATGGTTGCAACAGTCCAGCTAGCTTCTGTTGGTCACTCTTGACCTATTGACAAGTAGGGCATCTTCTAACATACAAAGAAATATCCCTTTTCATTGCCCTCCACCAGAAAGTGCGTTTGATATCGTGGTACATTTTACTCACACCAGGATGGATGCAAAATTTGGATTTATGGCATTCATCTAGCACTTCTCTTTTGAGCTCAGGGATGTTGGGAACACATATTCTCCCATTCAGTCTCAGAACTTCTTCTTTATCTACCTGAAAACTTGAGGGCTCTCCCTTCTGGATTCTCCCTTTGATCCTTTGAATGAAATAATCATTCCTCTGGAGAGCACATATCTTATCGATCAAGCTAGGGGTTATTATAAGATTGGCAATGATTGCGGTTTTTCTACTAAGCGCATCCGCTACAACATTAGCCTTCCCCGGCGTATACAGGATATCAAGATCATACGCTGCAAGAAATTCTAGCCAACGCTGCTGTCTCAAATTCAGATCTTTCTGGGTTTATAAATACTTCAATGATTGATGATCTGTATACAGAATAAATTTCTCGCCCAATAAATAATGCCTCCAGATTTTCAATGCAAAAACGATAGCTAGCAACTCAAGATCATGAGTCACATAATTCTTCTCATGCGGCTTCAGTTGGCGGCTTGCATAAGCGACTACTTGGCCTCTTTGCATTAACACTGCACCAAGACCTCTAATAGAAGCATCTGTCCAAATCGTTAAATCCTGATTGCCATCAATAATGGTTAACACTGGTGCAGTGGTCAGTTTCGATTTCAATTCCTGGAAAGCTTCTTCATAGTCGGAAGTCCACTTAAACTTCTCATGCTTCTTCGTGAGCTTCGTTAACGGACCGGATATCTTCGAAAAATCCTTAACGAACTTTCGATAATAACTAGCCAACCCCACAAAACTTCTAACTTCTATGGGAGTAGTGGGTTGTTTCCAGTCTTGAATCGCTGTTATTTTGCTTGGGTCTACAGAAATCCCTTTCTCTGACACGACATGGCCAAGAAATTTCACTTCTTCTTGCCAGAAGACACATTTAGAGAATTTGGCTTTGAAGACGTTCTTTCTTAGAATCTCCAATACTTGTTCTAAGTGTTTTTCATGCTCGGGTTTTGATTTGGAGTAGATTAAATTATCATCGATGAATACGAGGACAAATTTATTCAGAACTCCCCTGAACACTCTATTCATTAGATCGACAAAGTATGCTGGAGCATTGCACAGGCCAAACGGCATTACTAACCATTCATAAAATATGTCTGGACCTCTGAAAGCTGTCAAAGGAACACACTCTTCTGCTATTCTCAATTGATGAAAACCTGTAGCTAGGTCCATTCGGGAAAATACTTTCGCCCCATTCAATTGGTCTAGCAAATCATCGATGCGGGGTAATGGATACTTATTTTTGAGCGTCTGTTTGTTGAGGTCTCGGTAACCAACGCATAATCGAAGAGTACCGTCTGACTTTGGGACAAACACAACAGCTGCACCCCAATTAGAAAAGCTAGGTCTGATTAGACCCTTCCACAACAGTTGACGAGTTTGACCGCCTAATTCTTCTTTTTCCTTCGGAGTCATTCGGCGGATTGGATGTACCACTGGTCTGGCATTGGGAATTAGATCGATTCTGAATTCTATCTCTCTCTGCGGAGGTAAGTTTTCAAATTCTTCAAACACATCCGCATAGTTTCTAACAATCGTAATCTTTTCCATGGAAGTGGGGATAAGTTCTAATGCCGATCAAAGTTCTTCTCTATTTGGATTCGAACCATGACAGGGTATAAATATATGCCCAAGCTTCGTTCGAATTTTAACGATTCTTTCCGCACACTTTACCTCAGCTTCGTACTGCAATAACCAATCCAGCCCGAGAATGATATCGAATTCGGGAAAATCCATAACGATTTAATCAAAGGGAAACTTGTAAAAAGAATAAGAGATTGGCACTCTACAACATGAACTGAGAATTAGAGATCCTCCTATCGGGTTATGTACCTCAACCGATTCTTTAAGCTTCCTCTGTTTTAACTTTAATTTGTGCATTGTGTTACTAGCAATAAAACTACGTGATGCACCTGTGTCAAACAATACAGAAACAGGAATATTTTTAATTGTAAGGTACCTCCCAAAACATCGGGTTTACCTGCTCCATCAGAAGCAGCTGGCGGGCTCGACCCGTCATACACGTGAGCTACTGTGGCCTTCTTCAGCAAAGGACAGTCCTTGACTAGATGATCGGTCTTGCGGCAATTAAAGCAGGAGCGAGGGTTCTCAGAACCTTGGCTTGAACCTTGTGAATTTGTCTTCTGCCTCTTCGGGGCTGTGCACACATTAGAGTAGTGCCCCACTTTGCCACAGTTAAAGCAGCTTCCTCTTGGTGGCTTGTCAGTCTGAGATTTCGAAGATGCTGCTTGGCTTGACTCGGCTTGATTCGCAGCAGACTTGCATTTTTTCCCGGCTTGGCTTCTAGCGCGATCCTGCTCCAGATGTCTATGGTCAAGGTCTTCATAGTTGCATGTCATTTCCACCAGTTCGTTGAATTCCAGCTTGACATGGGCCATGGCTCTATCATGATACTGTCGCCTTAGCCCAAGGATAAACCTCTTATTTTTGGACTTCGCAGTGGCGACGAGCTCCAGAGCATAGGGCGACAACAGTGTAAATTTATTCAGATAATCCTGCACGAAAAGATCCCCCTGCTGGAGGTTGGCGAAGTCATCGTGCATTCGTTCCAGTGCTTTTTCTGGGACATAATTCTCCTTGAAGAGTTTTTTGAATCCATCCCATGTTCTTCCAGCTTCTCTATTCCCGGCGGTGAGAGATTCCCACCATAGTTCAGCTTGTTCCTGCATAAGCCAGGCACCCATAATAGCTTTATCTTCATCTCCAAGCCTTAGGCCTTCAAGAATTTTCTCGCATGTTTTGAGCCATGCAAGGGCCTCTATTACTGTGCCAGTTCCCGAGAAGGTCTTGCCTCCTAAGTTTTTATATCTCTTAGCTACACGGTCTAGCTCGAAGTATTGAGCGACCGGAGGTTGTATCAAAGGTCCTTCTTGAACTGGGGCTTCTCCCCGTCCTCGGCCTCGGTCGGCACGGCCTCCTCTAGCGGCGGCTGCTCTGGTAGCCATTTGTCAAGTTCTGTATAAGCAAGAAGAGATTCAGCTTACAGAGACGATAATTTATTGCATAGTTAAGCATAAAATTTACGGAAAGATAACGATGGACTGATCAAATTGTTTTTGCTATTCTGCTCGGCCAATTCTAGGACTTTACTAGTCCTATCTCTAATAAGCAACTCACCTTAGAATACTACTGATTCTATTTTGATGAAGTGTTTAATGTGTTAGACTCCAGAACTAAGGTTAACCAAAGCTCTGATACCAGCTGTGACGATCCCAAAACCCCGTGACACGGTGTTAAGGATAATAATTGGAATATAACACATTAATCATCATTAGCAGATCACAGATAATAGCATAAACAGAAAATAGAATAATTTACACACATATGACAGCGGAATCATATAGATATCATCACATCAGAGAAGCACAGTATAGGGTACAACTTAGTGCATAATGATACATAATCAGTCACCATCGCCTGAGGCG
The DNA here is from genome assembly GCA_030737875.1 of Allium sativum. Lineage (NCBI taxonomy): Eukaryota > Viridiplantae > Streptophyta > Magnoliopsida > Asparagales > Amaryllidaceae > Allium > Allium sativum. Next base: position 90,866,903 of record CM060916.1, on the reverse strand, counting down.
GAATCATACATAAAGAGTACACAAAATAAATATCAGTCTACATCGCCAATGGCGGAATCATAATATAGATACAATAATGGCGGAGAAAATCCAAGTCAGCACGGTGTAGTGAAGCCTCGCCATGAGCCAAAAGGTGCGTCAGAAACCTGTAACTAGGCTGCCTGTGTGAAAATGAGGGCACCCGAGTTTGCAAGGTGAAACAACTACGAGTCAGTCATGGGACTGGAATGAGAAATCTACTTAACTTATTAACAACAATAATAAGGCAAATCAAAAGACCACGCCACTTTCGCGGAACGGGTTTACTCCAATGAGTGCTAGTGCATGAAATAAAGTAAATGATTAAATCACCGCAATTCTTTTTATAAAATGAAGCCATTATAAGACTCAGGTCCCATCACACAATGCAACGCAAGCCGGAGGATAGGGTTTTACCTTATAATGGCCAAAAATGCTTCATACGTATAAAACAAAGTGTTTGATATTATTACTAGTGCATATATGTTTCGAAAGCAAATTCAATCATAAATATCAATCCTAGACGTCATGGGTACCATATATCAAGTCGCCATACTAGTAATACAATCACCTTCGCATATTTCGTATTGGAAATTGGATTCCTTCATGAGTCGAGGCAAGGGGTGTAACACCCCACCTCCGTTAAGGTCACTCACAAAGGGAATGCCTTTACTTTGGTGGAGCATTTTAGTAAACAGAATAGAAACTTACAAGACAGATAAAACAGTACTTGAAATTTTTTTACTTTATTACAGCGGAAACAGAAGTCAATATGGTTACGTCCTTTCAAATCTCAGAATTCAAGTACAAAATATCAGTCTTGTACAAAAGCCTTCAAAATGCATGGTTTAAAATCATAATCCCCATAGAACGGAAGCTATACAGAGCCAAGCCATACTTTAAGCACTTCAAGCAAAGAGAAATCCGGATCAAGCAAAAGTATTCCCTCCTTTGATAACCTGGGGGGAAACGGAAGAAAGGAGGCGAAACAACAAGGGTCAGACAAAAAGTCTGGCAAGTCATGTGACTTTCAGCATATGAACAGATAATAATAATAATATGACATGAATATAAAACTGGATGAGGGATAACTGTAACAGGTGTAGCAGATATAACCGAAGAACAGAATGACATAAACTATTGCTTTACACTTCTCTGCACTAATACTAGTATAACAGAATTAGGTGTCACCCTAATGTCTAAACTGAAACAGGAACGGGTACAGAATAATTTAACAGAAACAGAATGCTAATAATGGGCCTTTACTACCCGATCAGAAACAGACAGAAGCAGAAACAGATTAATCCCTTCGGAAACAGAATGTAGAATTAGGTGTACACTAGTAATGGGCCTTTACCACCCGAACAGACGGTACCACACAGAAACAGACAGGTGTTACCACCCAACAGAAACAGACGGTACCAACAGAAACAGACAGAACTAAGTGTACCCTAAAACCCTACCCCAAGCGATCGGCTCCCTAATACATAAATATCCTGTGTCGGCCCCACAGTAGGGTGTATCACTCCCTAAAGTGACAACCAATTGGCACAGACCTATTTACAGACGTCACGGCGTCTTACATCCTCAGAGGTAAACCGGGATCCATGCATGCACATGACCCGGTTGGAACGCACCATCAACACCCCTCGCCATTATCAGAATGAACCGCTTATAATTAGTTCAGTAAGCGTGCCCGGACCCAACTACTGTTGGGTCTAAGTTTTGATACCAGAAAGGGTTACTGACTAATATGGGTCCCAAACAACAGATGACACAAGTAACTCCCCTCCTAACCTTGTGTCCCCAGACTAACAGATTTCAGATTAACTTGTTTTGAAGTTCAGACATACAGAGTTTAGATCAACTAGTTCATAGATCAGACAAACAAGTTAACCGGTTTTCAGACTAACGAATCAGATGTTCGGATTAACAGGCTTACAGATTAACTGGTTACAGACTTACGGATTAACTGGTTACAGATTATTTAACTTTGTATTGGGCCTACGGATTTACGAAACGGGTTTATCAGATTCATTGGTCCAATTTGGCTTAACCTTACCCACCCAACACGTTTTAGACATCATATTTTTCTCAGATTTTCATTAATTAAATATTAATGCCCAAAACCTCTCACATTAAACTGACAGTTTGCGGCTACTGGTTAGGCCGGTTGCTTCCGGGCAGGTTTCTGTCGCAAACTGAGTCTAACCTCGGGTTTTCAAGCACGTTATGACTAACTTCTCACATTAGAACCTATTGTTTGCGACCACTGGAATATGCCGGGCGGTTCCGGGCAGAATTACGCCGCAAACTCATTCTAACCTCGAGTTAGCCATGTTTATCTTTGCGGCCAATTAATTAATGATTTCCCATATATATCCATGCCTAATATACATGTCAATTATTCATAACTATAACCAATTCAGATTATGTCAATAGCGGACTAATTATATCAACTCAACAGATATTGCAGATAACAGATTTATTAGACTAGGCGACTTAGCAGATTAAGCAAACTAGCAGATTTAGCATTTTCAACAGACTTAGCAGATGACAGATTTGGCAGATGAACAAATCTAGCAGACTAGGTAGTAGAGCAGAACTAGCAGATTAAGCAATATAACAGAACTAGCAGATTAGGCAATGTAACAAAACTAACAAATTAGGCAAATATAACAGATTTACTCATTGCTTAAAGTTTCACAAATATATCTTGCCTAATTATAAATCTTGCCTACGTTCACATGCATAAATAATAGTCGTGATGCACAATATAATCATATACCACATGTTTGCATTACATTTACATAGCATAGATTATGGTCATAATTTACCATACATCATATGTTTCAATTTTTATTAAACTTGCATAGTACAGAAGATCCATATATAAATTATACCAAATATAGTTATCGACTACTATGCATGTCATATATTCCAAAGATCCCTTACTTAGTTGTTTATTTACATTAATAGATACCCTACTCTCATGTAAATCTTTATACCTAAGCCATATTCTTTTTATCACAAATCATATGTTCCATACCCATTTATGTTATAAATACAACATGTCCAGTCATATGTCTCAAATTTATGTTCTAACTACAATCCATGTTCTTTCCTCGAATCAGTCACCTGTTGGTCATGCCCAATTTATGCATCATTCATTTTACTGTCCCAAACAATTTAGCGTAGGTTAATCTCTTATGAGATTGGCTCAGGCTCGTGGTAGCCTGGCTATAAAACAGAAAGAGGAAAGAGATACAAAATAAGATAGATCCAAACAGAACAGAACAGATATAACCTCAGATTCAGATTTATAATTCATGTCACAATCAGAATTAACGTTTATAGCGGAGAATAACTGTACTTGCCTTAATTGGATTAAAGAAAGAACTCTAGTTGTTGTAGAACCGTTGCAGAAGCTCTAATCTCTAATTGAATTTAGGTTGATGTTGATTGTCTTCTAGTTTTGATTTCAGCAGAGTAGCAACGCCATTTTTTATTTTTAATTTAGAACAAAGGCAGAGTAGAAGCAGAATAGAATTGTGTGCAGAGAAGGCTGGGTTTGGGGCTGTTTAAATAGGTTTAGGCAGACGAATCTAGACAGAAAACGAGACCAGATACATCAGAACGCACCCAGGCAGAAAAGCAGATTCGGGAGGCAGGTCGACCCCCAGGTCGACTCTAGGGTCGACTCTAGGGTCGACCCCCTGGGGGCAGGTCGACTCTAGGGTCGACCCCCTGGGGGCAGGTCGACTCTAGGGTCGACTCCCCAGTCGACCTGGTCTGTGCTGTTTAATTTTTTCTGAACTTTGGAAGGCCATAACTTGGTCATATGGACTCCAATTTACGAAATTTCGGACTCTATTTCGCGTATTTTTCCGAGACGAACGCAATGGAATAGCCCGTTTCCCTTGATTCTGATTTTATATTTTAATTATACTCATATTTGTAATTCTTAAGTTCACAGAAAATACGGGGTGTTACATTCTCCCCTCCTTAAAGGATTTCGTCCTCGAAATCTTCAAGTTAAGAAGAATGTGTCCTACCATCCAATCACTCATCTACTCAGTCATCATCCACAAGCATCCATTGTCCTTAGAAATTTCTAGTGTTGTATGAACATTTGCAAAAGTGTGTGTATATGTTCCTTATCTAATGCAAAGATCAGGCGGTCTACTGATTCAGTTGACCTCCTTAATGCGAATTATGTCAGTGCCATGAGTCCAATATGTATGCAATTTTCCTATTTGATACATATCATTTCTATATGAGCGCACAACCATCCACTCATATGCAACATCCATGTGCCGATTCAACCATTTTGCATCCATAAAAATTTAAAATGCTCACACATCCATATGCAGTATGAGAGTGTTTTCGAGCCGATCTAGTGCCTAGTGTGTGTATATGCGTCCACGAGCAACCACTAGCAACCACTTGCATCCACTTGCAACCATCAAACATAACATGTCTCAAACACATGTTTACACCCATTAGTTTCTACCTAAAGTTCGAAGATTCGATCGATAGGATACAGTCGAATGATGGAAGCGAGTACAGATAGAACAAAAACTTGGTTCCCATTAGACATTGGTTGAGAAAATAGTTCCCCTAAGTATCAACCCCAAAGACCGAGATCAATATCAGATTGACACTCAGAGGATTACCCTCTTTAGACAATGTAAAAACTGGAAATCTTAACCTTATCAGAGATATTCAGATATTTACAGACTACTAGTATAGATCAGATTACCAAATGATTCTTAGAAAACTAAGCACGATAAAACCCAAAATGTATGCGTCCTACTTGACGCCTAACACATATATCTCTCAAATCCCAACCTATCACCAACAGATGAGTCGTAACCCCTATGGAGTTTGAGACTATAACCAGATCAGAAACAAGACTAGTATTATAGTGCAGAGACCCAACTGCAGAATCAGAGTGTCAGAATCAGAAAAAGTTCTACTCAATAATCAGATAAAGAAATTAAAGCTCCTACAGAAATTTTCCCTATTTCTATCCTATCCACTAGCCTTGAGAGTGTTTGCCTGCCCTCCAGAAGTTGGTCCTGTCCTCTGTCCTTGCCTTCGTTTCTTCGGGCAGTCCCTAGTAAAGTGCCCCATCTCACCACAGTTGAAGCAAGCACCCTCCCCTTCCTCTTTCGGTAATCCTTATTCAGATGAGTCGAGCTTCCATAAGTAAAACACTTTCCTCCTCCTTATCTTCAAACTTTCCTTACTTCTATTGTGTTTCCCTTTTGCCTCCATTGTGAACTAAGTCTATATGAGTTTCTCACCTTTGGGTTGTGCTCCTTAGCCAAACCTCATCATTCTCATCTTTACTATCCTTGTGTAACACGTTGACCAATCCCTCGAAAGCTGCCTCCATCGCCCTGAAAAATCCTTCAAAGCTCTAAAGAAAACTAGCCGCAGGTGAAACTACTACAGCTATCGATGGAAGTCGGGCACTACTTTGCCCTTCGACGAGGTTACCTCCCAGAAAGCCGGGAGCCCCAGAGACTCAAGAAAGAAGGAAACAAGGATTCAAGCAGAGGATCAAAAGATAGATATATGGCTTAGGGGACTATGTTTTTCAAAATAAGCTTTACTTTTGAAAAATACTTCCTTTTCAAAACCTTTTTGAAAATAGTTTTCAAAAATTCTTTATCAAATCCGGTAACCTTCAGCTCTGATACCAAGTGTAACACCCCACCTCCGTTAAGGTCACTCACAAAGGGAATGCCTTAACTTTGGTGGAGCATTTTGGTAAACAGAACAGAAACTTACAAGACAGATAAAACAGTACTTGAAAATTTTTAACTTTATTACAGCGGAAACAGAAGTCAATATGGTTACATCCTTTCAAATCTCAGAATTCAAGTACAAAATATCAGTCTTGTACAAAAGCCTTCAAAATGCATGGTTTAAAATCATAATCCCCATAGAACGGAAGCTATACAGAGCCAAGCCATACTTTAAGCACTTAAGCAAAGAGAAATCCAGATCAAGCAAAAGTATTCCCTCCTTGGATAACCTGGGGGGGAAACGGAAGAAAGGAGGCGAAACAACAAGGGTCAGACAAAAAGTCTGGCAAGTCATGTGAGTTTCAGCATATGAACAGATAATAATAATAATATGACATGAACATAAAACTGGATGAGGGATAACTGTAACAGGTGTAGCAGATATAACAGAAGAACAGAATGACATAAACTATTGCTTTACACTTCTCTGCACTAATACTAGTATAACAGAATTAGGTGTCACCCTAATGTCTAAACTGAAACAGGAACAGGTACAGAATAATTTAACAGAAACAGAATGCTAATAATGGGCCTTTACTACCAGATCAGAAACAGACAGAAGCAGAAACAGATTAATCCCTTCGGAAACAGAATGTAGAATTAGGTGTACACTAGTAATGGGCCTTTACCACCCGAACAGACGGTACCACACAGAAACAGACAGGTGTTACCACCCAATAGAAACAGACGGTACCAACAGAAACAGACAGAACTAAGTGTACCCTAAAACCCTACCCCAAGCGATCGGCTCCCTAATACATAAATATCCTGTGTCGGCCCCACAGTAGAGTGTATCACTCCCTAAAGTGACAACCAATTGGCACAGACCAATTTACAGATGTCACGGCGTCTTACATCCTTAGAGGCATACCGGGATCCATGCACGCACATGACCCGGTTGGAACGCACCATCAACACCCCTCGCCATTATCAGAATGAACCGCTTATAATTAGTTCAGTAAGCGTGCCCGGACCCAACTACTGTTGGGTCTAAGTTTTGATACCAGAAAGAGTTACTGACTAATATGGGTCCCAAACAACAGATGACACAAGTAACTCCCCTCCTAACCTTGTGTCCCCAGACTAACAGATTTCAGATTAACTTGTTTAGAAGTTCAGACATACAGAGTTTAGATCAACTAGTTCATAGATCAGACAAACAAGTTAACCGGTTTTCAGACTAATGAATTAGATGTTCGGATTCACAGGCTTACAGATTAACTGGTTACAGACTTACGGATTAACTGGTTACAGATTATCTAACTTTGTATTGGGCCTACGGATTCACGAAACGGGTTTATCAGATTCATTGGTCCAATTTGGTTTAACCTTACCCACCCAACACATTTTAGACATCATATTTTTCTCAGATTTTCATTAATTAAATATTAATACCCAAAACCTCTCACATTAAACTGACAGTTTGCGGCTACTGGTTAGGCCGGTTGGTTCCGGGCAGGTTTCTGTCGCAAATTGAGTCTAACCTCGGGTTTTCAAGCACGTTATGACTAACTTCTCACATTAGAACCTATTGTTTGCGACCACTGGAATATGCCGGGCGGTTCCAGGCAGAATTACGCCGCAAACTCATTCTAACCTCGAGTTAGCCATGTTTATCTTTGCGGCCAATTAATTAATGATTTCCCATTTATACCCATGCCTAATATACATGTCAATTATTCATAACTATAACCAATTCAGATTATGTCAATAGCGGACTAATTATATCAACTCAACAGATATAGCAGATAACAGATTTCTCAGACTAGACGACTTAGCAGATTAAGCAAACTAGCAGATTTAGCATTTTCAACAGACTTAGCAGATGACAGATTTGGCAGATGAACAAATCTAGCAGACTAGGTAGTAGAGCAGAACTAGCATATTAAGCAATATAACAGAACTAGCAGATTAGGCAATGTAACAAAACTAACAAATTAGGCAAATATAACAGATTTACTCATTGCTTAAAGTTTCACAAATATATCTTGCCTAGTTATAAATCTTGCCTAAGTTCACATGCATAAATAATAGTCGTGATGCACAATATAATCATATACCACATGTTTGCATTACATTTACATAGCATAGATTATGGTCATAATTTACCATATATCATATGTTTCAATTTTTATTAAACTTGCATAGTACAGAAGATCCATATATAAATTATACCAAATATAGTTATCGACTACTATGCATGTCATATATTCCAAAGATCCCATACTTAGTTGTTTATTTACATTAATAGATACCCTACTCTCATGTAAATCTTTATACCTAAGCCATATTCTTTTTTATCACAAATCATATGTTCCATACCCGTTTATGTTATAAATACAACATGTCCAGTCATATGTCTCAAATTTATGTTCTAACTACAATCCATGTTCTTTCCTCGAATCAGTCACCTGTTGGTCATGCCCAATTTATGCATCATTCATTTTACTGTCCCAAACAATTTAGCGTAGGTTAATCTCTTATGAGATTGGCTCAGGCTCGTGGTAGCCTGGCTATAAAACAGAAAGAGGAAAGAGATACAAAATAAGATAGATCCAAACAAAACAGAACAGATATAACCTCAGATTCAGATTTATAATTCATGTCACAATCAGAATTAACGTTTATAGCGGAGAATAATTGTACTTGCCTTAATTGGATTAAAGAAAGAACTCTAGTTGTTGTAGAACCGTTGCAGAAGCTCTAATCTCTAATTGAATTTAGGTTGATGTTGATTGTCTTCTAGTTTTGATTTCAGCAGAGTAGCAACGCCATTTTTTATTTTTAATTTAGAACAAAGGCAGAGTAGAAGCAGAATAGAATTGTGTGTAGAGAAGGCTGGGTTTGGGGCTGTTTAAATAGGTTTAGGCAGACGAATCTAGACAGAAAACGAGACCAGATACATCAGAACGCACCCAGGCAGAAAAGCAGATTCGGGAGGCAGGTCGACCCCCAGGTCGACTCTAGGGTCGACTCTAGGGTCGACCCCCTGGGGGCAGGTCGACTCTAGGGTCGACTCTAGGGTCAACCCCCTGGGGGTAGGTTGACTCTAGGGTCGACCCCCTGGGGTCAGGTCGACTCTAGGGTCGACTCCCCAGTCGACCTAGTCTGTGCTGTTTAATTTTTTTTTGAACTTTGGAAGGCCATAACTTGGTCATATGGACTCTGATTTACGAAATTTCGGACTCTATTTCGCGTATTTTTCCGAGACGAACGCAATGGAACAGCCTGTTTCCTTGATTCTGATTTTTTATTTTAATTATACTCAGATTTGTAATTCTTAAGTTCATAGAAAATACGGGGTGTTACAAGGGGCAAGCTCCTCTCTGATTCGAGACACTCTAGCAAATGCCTCGGGACCGGACACAGCAATCCCTGGATCCCCCAAGGCAGGTCCTCTCTTACTTTTGAGGATAGGCAATTCCTGAACACACGTTTCTCGGTCCTTACAGACCTATAATCGAGGCGCCTCGTATTCCAACAACGACACAGGTGAAAAGTAGATATAAATGTTAGGGCTGGGAGGTCACTGACACCGCCATAGCTAGAAAGAAACGTCGTGCACTCCTTGGGTCCTTCTCCCGTTTTTGACTCGTACCAGGGTGTGAGGCTCGCGAATTCACGTTATACACAAAGCTACGTTACACAGACCATGCTTTGATAATCAACCATAAGGATTTGCTTTGCAACAGAAGCCTTGATCATATGCCACTTAGGCGTGCCACACAGGCAATCCACTCCATGCGACTGATTTCTATCAATACATGACCTCTGAGCTCGTACGTCTCAGAGAAGGGCGTTAAGAAAGAGAATAAATTCTCCGCCGCCAAACAGATATATATTTAACAGAGATCAATCAGCACAGAACAAAATCCGATGTCAGACACACAGTCCATTTACAAGTCCGTTCTGGGTCTGAACGAAACCGGAGGCATCAATTCCTCGCATATCCGTACAATCAACAGTATGTTTGGATGAGTACTACTTCAGTTCCTTCATGGTAGCTATTCCAATCACGAGCATCCGTAGCGCCCATCCATCCAATGTGAAGAAAGTCGGTCTTCTACCGTCTTCGACTCTTCGACTTCTCAACGTCGATCGATTATTTGAAATGAGATGAACTCAGCCTTTTCAAATAAACCACGTATTTTTAGATTTCCAAATCCATTAATGTAAGAACCCGTAACTTCCCCGTGAAGGAAAGCGCGGATACTTTGAAAACAGGACAAAATAGAACGCAAACAGAAGAACATTTCATTGTTATTACAACAATTCCATCAGATACAAGAATATACAGAGTATAAATGAATAAATTACATTCAACAAATATGAGAGATTTAAATTACATTTAAATACATCGCAGCAGAAAGTAATACAAAAGCACAACTAAAAGTGATACACGGATACAGAGCTTTCCGAGCATCGTTCCAGCTATAAACCAGGATCCCGTGAATATAAATCTGCAAACCAAAACTACTAGCTGCCCATGTGGAAAATAGGGGCACCCAGAGTTTAGGTTAAAACAATAAACTCCAGGTCAGTCATGGGACTGGTGTGAGAACTAAAACAGTTATTAATATTTGGTTTTAATGTTTGGTAAATAAAGGGACCACGCCGTATAACACGGAACGGGTTTCCTCCCAAGAATACCAGTGCATAGAACAAACAGCGCAATGCTAAATAAAGAAAAATGAAGCTGTTATAAGACCCAGGTCCCATCACACAATGCAACGCAAGCCGGAGGATAGGGTTTTTACCTTATAACAACCAAAGCATGCTTGATACGTTTAAAACACATTATTTGATACTATTATAAGTGTATAGTGTCAAAACAGTTTCAATCATAAATATAAATCATAGGCGGCATGGCTACCATATATCATGTCGCCATACTAGTTCTACAATTAAAACCGCAATATCACGTATTGGAAATTGGATTTCCGTCATGAGTTGAGGCAAGGGGCAAGCTCCTCTCCGCGTTCGAGACACTCTAGCAAATGCCTCAGGACCGCACTATGATCCTTTGGAACCTCCAAGGTCGGTCCTCTCTTACTTTTGAGGATTGGTTATTCCTGAACACACGTTTCCCGATCCTTACAGACCTATATCCGAGTTGCCTCGTATCCAACAACCACACAGGTGAAAAGTATATAAATGTCAGGGCTGGTAGGTCAGTGACACCACCCTAGCTAGAAAGAAACGTCTTGCACTCCTTGGGTCCGTATCCCGTTTTTAACTCATACCGAGGTGTGAGGCTCGCGAATTCACGTTATACACAAAGCTACGCCACAGGCCGTGCTTTGATCATCAACCACAAGACTTTGCTTTTCAACAGAAGCCTTGATCAATTTCCACTTACGCGTGCCACACTGGCAATTCACTCCATGCGACTAATGTCCATCGATATACAACCTCTGAGCTCGTACGTCTCAGAGAAGGGCGTTAAGCAAGAGAATAAATTCTCTGCCGCCAAACAGATGTATATTTAATAGAGATCAATCAACACAGAATAAAATCCAATGTCAGACACACAGTCCATTTACAAGTTCGTTCTGGGTCTGAACGAAACCGGAGGCACTTTCCTCGCATATCCATCCATCTCCAAGTACGTCTAGACAATCACCAACCGTTTCCCTCATCTTGGGTGTACAGCCCAATCGAGATCATCAGTAATCACCCAGACGATGTGAAGACTTCCGGTCTTCAACCACCGCCTTCATCTTTGACATCTCGTCGAATCGGTTATTCAGAATGGGTATAAACCCGGCCTTTCTGAATATCCCACGTATATAGTTAACAAATGTTACACAAACACAATGAACGCCTCATTCCAATTCAGAATATTCTTCTATTCACAAAATCACATTCTTAGGTAATGTTCCTATTAATTTTATTCAGAATATTCTTTTATTCACAAAATCACATTCTTAGGGAAAGGTTCCCATTAATTTTATCCAAGATAAATTCTTCTAAATTTATTCTTTAATCTTCCTTTGGATATCATTTCAAACCATTTTATGGTTTTCCAACCTAGTCGGGATTAGCGAGCCACACCGAAGTAATTATTTATTTTATTTCCCAATCCCAACCTATTCATCCCATGAAGCAAAACTGGTAATACTCCATATCTAACACCACAGTATCATCGGAAAAATTAATTACCATTTCACGTTCAAATCTAATTAAAGATTTAACTGTCACTTTGGAGCTAAACTGGTGGTACTCCATTCTCGATCACCTTTCAGATTTGATAATTTAAATTATCAATTCACATTTCAATCTAATTAAAGATTCGTTCAAACTCCACTTAGTTTTATTCTTTTCAAAAATCAATATCCTGCCTTTAACTGGGTTAAAGAACCGATGTCATCTAAAACACGATCCACGATAAACCCGAATCATATTTTGTTGTTAATCGGGTTAAAGAACAGGTGTTATTCAAAACACCGCTCACGATAAACCCAAAAACCAATTCAAATTCAATTCCAATTAAATATTATTTAATTGATACACTTCATTAAATCTAAATAGAAAGATTTAATCTTTTTCTCTATTGGGCTTAAGAACAGTGTTAATAAAGACACCATTCACGACAAACCCAAATCACATTTGATATTAAATACTAGGCTCTGAATAGAAAGTATACCGGCTTATATTCATTATCAAATCCTGAAACCAACAAATATCGTATTGGAAATAACGATATAAAATATATCTTTCAAATTCCCATAACAATATCTGTATAGTCACGAAATCCAACATCGAAATATTCCGAAGATAATTTCGATTCAACTCCAGTCCAATTCATGTATTGGGATTATTGATTATTTTTAAAATCACTTTCAAATTTAATTTATTTATTTCGAAAATAAATTGATTTTAATTCTAGTTCAAAACTAGTTCATTTCGATAAAAATCTATTTTTATCTTTTCAAATATGGAGTTTTTCATCCCATTTCTTTCCAATTCACATATTATGATTTTACACAAATTATTAATATTTTTAATAATTTTATCAAGGCTCGTACAGTCGATTTCCACCAACGGCCATCGAATTGCACTTACAGTGACCTTTTCCAAATTTGATTTGGACATAATTCCAAATCCAACCGTTAGATTTCAAATTTCTAATATTCATTGGAAAGCTCTTTTCGATACGAACCCAACGGTTCCGGTTTTAGGAGAATCCGACGGTCGGATCTCCCGCAATGTCCATTCGAAGTCAATGGTCGAAATTCACGAACTACCGCAGCGCGGCGCGTTCTATTCAGGCCATTATATATAATATATATATATTATATATATATTTTGTCGATTTCCTTTTAAAACGTATTTTATAAATCGTTCTAAATTCGTTTTCAAAACCATTTCAACTCTATATTCAATTTCAAATCAAAATTGAATATTTCGTATCATTACTATATAAATGATAATATTTTCAAAACGTTATATTTTGAAACCACTACCTTTTCTATATTCATTATAAAACGAATATAATCAATATAAATATCATTCACGTCCAAATAGCGCAACTCTAATCAACACGGCTTTATATATATTTCAATAAATTCGTTATTCTATTCAACAAATGAATATATATTCTATTCAACACATGAATCTATATTTCTTTCAACACACGACTAATCTCAACACATGAGTACTGTCAACACATCACTATTTCTGTTATGTAAAATATTTTATAAAACTATGGTATCTATCGTTTGATTTTTAATCAGACTCCACCGTAAAGTAGTGTCTAATTTTAAATATGATAAAGATGTAAATTTTATTATTTAAAATATTTTACTCAACACATAAATAGTTTCAACACATGAACATCGTCAACACATGACTATTTTTATATTCAACACATGAATTTTCTTTTATAATATTCATTATTTTCCCGATTGGAATGAGGCCCAATCAATCACCATATAATGTTAGTTATATGAATTCCATACAACACATGTATATAATAGCAACGATAAACAATCAACCATCATCCAAAGTGCACCACACAACTACATAAGCATCAAATATAATTAATTAACGCTTACACAGCTTGTCGACCAATCGATCGACATACAATTAAATAATTGGGATTAGTGTACGCCAAATATCATCCCAACACCCGTGTGGGGTTTCAAATCAACAAACACAGATTTTTATTTGTGCAGTTGGGCGATGTGTTTAATTTATCATCCCAATCAATATCAGTCAAATCAGTGTATATAAACAGATCGGCCGATTTGTTTATAAATATTCATTTATTCACATTCACTATATACGTTAAAAATTATATTTTTAACGATAATTAATTTATTTCAACCACCTACATTTTATTATCGCTTACACATCATTATCACAAACAATTTCACAAAACATCAATTAAACAAACAAGCCATCCATGGTCTGTGGATGGGTGTCGGGTGCTGCTAAGCACCGTCTGCATCCTAGTATACATATATATAACTAGAAAAAGAAATTTAGAGTGAGAAGTTCTCACCGATAGCTAATCCAATCATCTCGACTCTTCTTAAGTAGAAATCTTCATCGTTCTCGCCTTTCGTCACTTTTGTTGCCCGTAGCCACTACATATATAAAAATCGAATTTTTACTTCGCTATTCAATATATAAAAATCGAATTTTTACTTCGCTATTCAATATATAAAAATTGAATTTTCACTTCGCTGTTCAATGTATAAAAATCGAATTTTTACCTCGCTATTCAATATATAAAAATCCCATTTTTACACCGCTACTATATAGATAAAAATTCTATTTTACACCTAAAGATTTCGCCTTTTCAAATATAAAGATTTCGCCTTTTCAAATATAAAGATTTCACCTTTTCAAATATAAAGATTTCATTTTTTCAAATATAAAGATTTCGCCTTTTCAAATATAAAGATTTCGCCATTTCAAATATAAAGATTTCATTTTTTCAAATATAAAGATTTCATTTTTATTTCATCACTATAAAAATCACCTCTTTATTTCAACGTATATATAATAAAAATCAGATTTTTATTTTGCTATATTTATAAAGATGATATTTTTACTATCTTACCTGTATAAAAATCATATTTTTGTACTTTTACAATATAAAAGATTATATTTTTATCCTTCTACAATATAAAAGATTATATTTTTTCTCTACTATATAAAAATCGTATTTTTATGTATATGAAAATCTTGTTTTTAACTTCAAAAATATAATCTTTTCTATTTTAAAAATTATAACTTCACTATATTAAAAATCATAACTTTATTGAAATAAAATTCATATATATTTTTCCTATATAAAAGAATCAGATTTTTTTATGTAATTAAACTAAATTAAATCAGATTAAAATTATAAAGATCGTATTTTTATTATCTACATTGCTATTTAAAAATCAGATCTTAACATCTTTAACTAAATAAATTCATAACCTAAGTAATTAAATTAATTACCTTTCACTGCATCGTTCGTCGGAGCAGCTAGGGCGCGGTGGTGGCGGCCGGAGGTTGCTGGACGTGGCGCGGGGTGCTAGGACTTTGGGGGTTTCGGGGTTTTGGGGTCTCGAAGGCGAGGGGGATGGCTAGACGGAGGGGGGAGGAGCGGTGGAGGCGCGGAGGGTGTTCGACGTGGGCGCCGGGGTGAGGGAGGTCGGTCGGAGGTGGCTCAGGCGGGCGGTGGGCCAAGGGGGCGCGGCTTGACTACATCGATGGGTTCTGGGGGGGGGGGGGGGGGAGAATCGAACGGAGGAAGGCTGGAGCAGCGGGGGGGGGCATCTTGGGTGGCGGCGCCGGAGGTGCGCCGCCCCTGGTGGCCGCGGCGGCGGTCTTCCCCGACCGTCGTTCGCCCTTATTATTTTTTTTTTATTATTATTTTTCAATTCGTTCGATTTGAACGAGAAAAGCAAAAGGGGGGGGGGGGCAGCGGTTTTGAAGGGGAGGAGAGGAAGTTTTTAATTTTTAATTATTTAATTTCAAAAACTTGACTTTTACATACGCCCTCTAAACGAGGCCCACCGCCTGTCGTCCATAGATAATTACCCCCATTCCGAACACAATGGGATATGTATCATAAGCTGATTCGCTCGTTTCGATCAGTTTTCATCAAAATCAACATATAACTCTATATATTGAATTTCAACGCGCATTTCAATTTACCGAGGTCACATACAAACTCTAGAAATTCCAGAAAAATATTTTCTAGCTTCGTATTGACGATACGGTCCTAGCAAAACTAGTTTCGTCGAATTCTGAGACCGTTGGAAAAATGGCCATTTTCCAGTCGATTAAAATCAACTAAAACTGGTCAAACGCGTTTTCCTTTGCCACGCTCACATATTGATTCGAAAAATTATGAAATTTGAAACCTAGCAATAATTTTACATCACGGACCCAACAAAAGTGGTTTCGTCGAAATCCGAGGTCGTTTGCAAAATTCCCATTTTAAGGGCCTGAATTCCATAGCGACTATTCAGAATTTTCAACTGGACATATCTTTTGATTCCCGCTGTGAAATCTCAATTTTTCGAATTCGTTGGAAAGATATTCTCAATTAGATCCTATTGTTTTTGGTTTCACTAAAATCCGGTTTGTTTTGCACCCGGTACATTCAATTGAAGTTTGAAATCGAATTATCGAACTACCGCGCCATTTTTAATTCTATTTATAATTATATATAATTATTATATTCTAACGACGACGTATATAATATGTACATCGAATTCTATTCAAAATAATTTTCTCGTCGATATTATTTAAAATAACCTATTTTAAATGTTCAAAATTCACTAAAATTGCCAAAATAAAAATTTTAAACTGGCCCAGATTTTCGGGTTGTTACAATCTCCCCCACTTAAAACTTTTCGTCCTCGAAAAGGAACAAAGTCGAAAGTGGTTTGATTAATCAACTCTACGTTCGATCTGGCTTTCATTCTCCAACTTTTCAATTTCTGAGAATTTTCAAATTCTTCAAAAATTTGGCTAACACCCTAAATTTTCGAAAAATTTCGCCATAACCTCCCCTGCACCGGGAGCCACGGGAAAATCCCGAAATTGCCATACAGGCCTTCTGATCTCAAAAAGAAAAAGAAAAAGCCAAGCGGTTAGCCAATAGGCTCATAAAATCATCATCACCCAAACAAAACAGTAAATTATAGTAAACATGTACCTATTTGTCGGGCAAACTAATTTTATTCTCTGCTCTAGCCTCCTTGCTATGACCTGTTCAATGTAAGTACATGTATATGCAAGCAAATGCAACTAATTTTCAATACAGTTCAATATGTGATTCAATTAGGCTAAATGGTTCAAAATTATCAAACAAATAAACAAACAACTCAAACATCAATCAATTAGTGAATTAGAGTTTCAAATTCATAATTTTGATACATGTATACAGAAAATCATGTTTTTGATGCCAAATCACAACAATGTAAATCTATCTATATAAGTTTTGGTTCTCACACCAGTCTGATGGAAATATATAGAAATCACACCTTCGAAACACGAAAATAAATACTGGTGATGGCGCGCCATCATCAGAATCATGTCCGGGTGACTAGAGTGTGATTCTATATCTATCCAGTATATTAAAATTTCGACTATACGTTCATGACGCGTATACGCGAAATCTTTATATACTCGATTGTCCAAATCAATATATATAAATTATTCAAATACTTTTAAAATGATTTAAATTTTTGAAACAAAATTGTTTTCATTTGAAAAATATACTCTTCACACTCGTTCTAGGATACTACTGATCCCATCTCTAACGAGTCATTCTAATTGGATATTACTAATCCAATATCTGATGAATTCTTTAGTATGGTTTTAATGTGTCTTGTTCTCGAGCTCTGTAAACCAAAGCTCTGATACCAACTGACAGAACTCGGAACTTCCCCGTGAAGGAAAGCGCGGATACTTTGAGAACATGACAAAATAGAACGCAAACAGAAGAACATTTCATTGTTATTACAACAATTCCATCAGATACAAGAATATACAGAATATAAATGAATAAATTACATTCAACAAATATCTGAGATTTAAATTACATTTAAATACATCGCAGCGGAAAGTAATACAAAAGCACAACTGAAAGTGATACACGGATACAGAGCTTTCCGAGCATCGTTCCAGCTGTAAACCAGGATCCCGTGAATATAAATCTGCAAACCAAAACTACTAGCTGCCCGTATGGAAAATAGGGGCACCCAGAGTTTAGGTTAAAACAATAAACTCCATGTCAGTCATGTGACTCGTGTGAGAACTAAAACAGTTATTAATATTTGGATTTAAAGTTTGGTAAATCAAGGGACCACGCCGTATAACACGGAACGGGTTTCCTCCCAAGAATACCAGTGCATAGAACAAACAGCGCAATGCTAAATAAAGAAAAATGAAGCTGTTATAAGACCCAGGTCCCATCACACAATGCAACGCAATCCGGAGGATAGGGTTTTTACCTTATAACAACCAAAGCATGCTTGATACGTTTAAAACACATTATTTGATACTATTATAAGTGTATAGTGTCAAAACAGTTTCAATCATAAATATCAATCATAGGCGGCATGGGTATCATCTATCATGTCGCCATACTAGTTCTACAATTAAAACCGCAATATCACGTATTGGAAATTGGATTTCCGTCATGAGTCGAGGCAAGGGGCAAGCTCCTCTCCGCGTTCGAGGCACTCTAGCAAATGCCTCAGGACCCCACTATGATCCTTTGGAACCTCCAAGGTCGTTCCTCTCTTACTTTTGAGGATTGGTTATTCCTGAACACACGTTTCTCGGTCCTTACAGACCTATATCCGAGGCGCCTCGTATCCAACAACCACACAGGTGAAAAGTATATAAATGTCAGGGCTGGTAGGTCACTGACACCACCCTAGCTAGAAAGAAACGTCGTGCTCTCCTAGCGGTCCGTCTCCCGTTTTTGACTCATACCGAGGTGTGAGGCTTGAGAATTCACGTTATACACAAAGCTACGCCACAGGCCGTGCTTTGATCATCAACCACAAAACTTGGCTTTTCAACAGAAGCCTTGATCAATTGCCACTTACGCGTACCACACTAGCAATTCACTCCATGCGACTAATGTCCATCGATATACAACCTCTGAGCTCGTATGTAACGACCCACGTTTTTGACCGTTCAAATCGACAATAAACCACACATGTCGACCCGAACAAATCGCAAATGCAGGTAGTTATTGGGAAAAGAAGAAAAAGAAAGAAAGAAGAGAAAAACCAATCATAGAACCTCACAGCGGAAGGACAACATATAATAAACAAATAGCAGTTTAGAAGCAGTTGAAATATATATACATTGACTATAACCTTCAATGATTATCAGAGTTACAAATTCATACATTTGTACATAATAAGCAGCGGAAATACTTATGTTTGATATATATATCAAATCCTCGTCTTCGTCCTCCAAGCTATTGAGATCTTCGCTAACTACAACTTCTGCTGACCCGATCATATTGCATAAAAGAAAACACAACAAACACTCGGATCAGCACTAAATCATTTCATATTAGTCAAATCAAAATACGAAATAACATCAGTGTCATGGGTACAGTAACTCAAGAGATGTTACGGGATTTTTCCATCTCTCAAGGATCCGTTAAACTAATACATATATAATATAATACGCTATTATGATAGTGTCTATCCAGTAAAGTATAAATACTGAAAATAGCGTAAGCGGGATTACCATATTACCCTTACGCCGTTTATAGGCATCAACAGTCTATACAGTACCGTAAATTCACCGTACTGGTGTTATCAGAGGGCACTCCATAGAAGGCAATGCTAAATCAAAATTGTATGGGGCTCGATATAGATATATATGACAAGGCACTCGAGGCAATGCCCAGGGTAGGATTCTACCAATTGCACTCCCGGACCGGTGGTAACGCATAGCAGCCACTACCGCCCACCTCGGAACACACTCCCAAAGTCATAAATGGGCCCAAATCATCATCATCATCATAGTCATAGAAATAGTATCGAAGAAGTGTGTCCGATCAAAGGTGCTACCTCAATTAGTCACGGTATAGCTCCTGTTTTAGTCATTTCAATTCTGCCCCGAAGGTCGGGGCTATTTCGTCATCGTTCATCTTCTTCGATTCAATAATCGCCTTCAAGTCATCATACTCATTCTGGATACGTCATAACGTTCACAGTTGTCAATGTGGTATCGACACTGACAGAGAGTATGCCTTATGTCGACTCCGGTCTCTTTAACAACCAACGCTTACACCTTTCACATCGGTCGGTTCTTTTATATTTGATAAAGGTTCGCTTTCATACCAAAATATCATCTTCTGTTTCGAACCCAATTTATATTCAAACGAATAAAATTTTCATATCAACATATCATAATCATACCCAAACCGATTATATTCTAAACTAGAATATATTACATGTCATTATATTATAATCATATAATATTTCAGAACGACTTATATTCAAATAGAATATAATTTATCTCAAAGATTTCAAATTATCACGGATTCTTATCTCAACTCCATTTGAACCAGCGGTTCAACTCAAGCATTTCCATTCGGAAGAAATTTATAATTCCAAAAACACTTGTAAACTAAATGTTTATATATAATAATAACAGTAGTAATAATAAAATAAATTTTATATAAATAAATATATAGATATAC
This sequence comes from Allium sativum, assembly GCA_030737875.1. Classification (NCBI taxonomy): domain Eukaryota; kingdom Viridiplantae; phylum Streptophyta; class Magnoliopsida; order Asparagales; family Amaryllidaceae; genus Allium; species Allium sativum. Next base: position 90,846,380 of record CM060916.1, on the reverse strand, counting down.
ATATAGGATATAATAATTAAAATAAATTAGTAATTTAAATATTATATATTTACTTAAAATATAGGTTTACTAGAAAATTTCAAAAAATGAATTATAAGTAAAAATTTATTTAAAAATACAATAGTTATAAGTAAAGGCAAGTAATAAATTCAAAGCAAGAATAATTATTTGGAATCAAATGCATAAATATATTTAAAATAAATTTCTCTAATCAAAATCTTCCTTCCTTCCAAATTTCAAATACTTGAATCTATCTTCCGGTCTCAACGGAGTTCATTAAATTCCATCTCTCGTTTCAAACCGATCAAACAACTATTTGACTTCAAGAGTTCAAATATATATTCAACTGAGTTAAAACAACCCAGATATCTTTGATTTCCAAATTTCCCAAAATCAGATTACATAAGAATTTATTTCCTTCTAATCCAACTCTTAATTTGAAAAGATTTTAAATCATATTCAAATTCCGATTTAAATACTTCCACTTTGTTTTGGAACATTTCTTTAACCCTTTTAATCAACATCCCAGTTCAGAATCTTTAAAGAATTGAATTATCGAATATCGATACATTCTTTTAGAGGAAAAATTCTATTAATAAAAATTTCAAATATTTAAAATCATTTAACCAACCGATGTCTGTATATAATTATCTACCCAATGGCCAAGTGATTTTAAATTTAATTTCTTGATATTTCAGGGATGGATCTATCATTTCAATCCAAATCAGGGTCACAGAGATTTATCATTTCACTCCGTGTTCTTAATTCATTTTATCGATAAATCCCGGGTTCATTAGTTGCCCGCAACATCAAGGGTAAATGGGATTTATCGTCAAAAAAAAAATCAACATGCATTACAATATACTAAATAAGGAGCATAAAAATGTCACTATAAATTCAGTAATAATTTCAACCAACATCCATCACAAACATTTCATTCAACTGATCAGCATTAAACTGTTTCAGGATTTTTACAAGGGTTCGAATTCAACTAGAGATTTAAATTAATTTAAATAACAAATCAATTACTTAAATTGCATGTTAACACACTTGCATGTTAGATTTAAACCACACATCAACAATCCAACACAACCATGCAACCAAACTTACTTCATAATTTAATTCAATAAATATGGGGATAATTCAGTATTTCGTGAGCGAAGAATCACTCACCTTTGCATCCATAGTTGATCGAACGTCCAACTAAGGGCCAAAATTTGACAGTCACCAAACGCAGCCCGGTTAGTGCCAAAACGTCTGCAATTCCGCTATGATCCCAACGCAACAAACCACGTCCAAATCCGAGTTAAAACGAGAGAGTTATCAGTGTTTTTTCTATACGAATCTTAAAATAAAAAAAATCTCTCACCAACCCCTCTTTGACACGTCAGCCACTCCCAAAAGCCATTCCCGCTCCTCTCTCCTTAGCTACAGGACCCCGACGTGAAACAACCCATTTCTGGCCGCGTTTGACCATCGATCATCACAAATTCCGGCGACCGGAAGCCACGGGACCACCACCATCTCGACACTCCTCAAAAGCTGCATCCGATGCACCTCGCCACATCAACTCCGGTTGACCAGGGAGCCACCGCCGGATCAAAGACGGAAACGGTTTTCAACCCTTCAACGATCTAATTCCGACAATCCCCAATGCCATAGAACCTCCTACCACCCTCTACAAGTTTGTATCGACGAGGGCAACAATACCCAGAAGTCAGAGTTTGCGATTTCTACTCAAATCAAAAATACCAAATTCAAACCCTTAATCTTCGAAAAACAGCAGGTTTGACCACGATTTTCGACCAAACCATGTGCTACATGTCGAAACAAATGGTACCAGTGGCTTTGTATCGTCGAGAGCTTCGATTTGATATGTAATACGATAGGGTTTGCGAAGATTTGATTTTTGAGTTGGATTTCATTTTGAAACTAGGGTTTGAGTATTTTATTCAACCATTAAAGATAAGAAATGAACGTATAGAATGAGAAGAATAGACTTATGGGCTGGAGAGTAGAGGAAAGCAATTTACATTTATATAAGGCCCAAATAAATGAGGAACAACAATTATCCATTTTCATTGATCTCGTTCACATTTTCTCTTGTACGATCAAACAGTAAGTCGGATTGTAACGCAAATTGAAATCCTATAATAATTCGTCATTCCGGATCCAATGGCGCCTGTTTCGTCGAATTCCGAGACAGTTACAAAAATTATTAATTCCACAGTTAATTAATAAATAAAATATTAAAAATTCAATTAACTGTTTTTTAAATTCAAATTAAATACCAATAAAATTCCATTTTACATCCAACAAAGACTCAAATAAAATTTATAAATAAATTTCACACATTTAACTCTAAATTTGATTATTTGAACTTTTGATTTGAATTTCAATTATTATTTCCCAACTTAGAATTCTCCATTTATCCAATTAAATTTGAATTTCCATTATAAACTAAACACCTCAAATTTATTAATTAAATAAAATATAAATTTTCAAATTGCACCAATTCTAAGGATAAACTAAATTTGAACTCTATTTATACTCTATTCAAATAATCATCATCATTATAATTGACAAAATTTGATTTATATCCCAGATTATTCCATTTATTTATTTTAAATCGAAATTTTAAATATACTGAAAATTATGGGATGTTACATTCTCCCCCACTTAAAATCTTTTCGTCCTCGAAAAGAGAACGAGATAAGGTATTAAACAAGTCATTCTTCCAAATCCATACTTATAAAATAGTATTTATAAAATAAGTTATATTGTTGAAAAATCTAAAATTTCTAACTCCCGAAATCACGAAAAATTTCGGCAGCATCTCCTTTGTACGGAGAGGTCCGTGAAAAATCCCCACGTATATATAACTCAAATATTCATCTCATCATTCGATGAGGCATCCCAAAAATGGAAAAAACAAAAATATAAAACCACAAAAGCATGTAACATAAGTACGTACCTTCATTAGCATTTATTTGCAAATTTTATTACCTTAGCATTTAGCGTTTAGCGCAAGCGAGCTCCGGAGCGCAATACCACTTCCTTACCCCTGTTACAACTCGCATACATATGAGATTCAAGCATATATACAATATATAACAAGCATATGCACTTGCACAACATACATAAATCATTTTTATCCCTAAACCAACATATCCATGACAGGCCAGCAAACAAAATGAAGTTTATCACCCTTTAGACAAGGGAATTTGACTAAAACATACAGGAAAAGTTGTAGCATTTGTTTCAGGCTTTTTGAATTGTCCGGATTCGTCGAATTCGGATGATTTGTTCAAAAGTTATTGCTATTTTAGTGGAGGCGAACGCCTCAGCCCGCACCATAGAAAATGCAGGTCTGAATTGTTCAACCCAGTTTTTGGCCTTCTAAACATTAGAATTTGGCCCAGCGTATTATGAGAAAGTTTTAGTTTACATTCTGGCCTTTCCGAATTGTACTCGCACATTAAAATCTGACGCTCCGTTAGAGAGTTATGGTCAAAACAATATCGCTATTCAGATCAGATTTTTATTTTCTGCACATACGACTTCGACTAAATCTTGAATTTCAACATGTAGACTTGAAAATATGATGAGCCTCAATTAACGACAATTCTAGTTCAGGTTCTAAGGTTTCCGAAAAGTCCGGAATCTCCCGATTCCGATCATTCATTCAAAAATTACGATCATTTTCGTTTCAGCTTATTGAATATTTTAGATTTCGCCTAAACAATGATTTATTTTATACGGAGTTCCAACCTTCGGACTCCAAAACTTAAACAAGGCTTTATTATCAAAGATGGATTGTCGCTTTGTTTACTTGTATTCCATCATCGCCCATTTAATCATCTCCATTTACTTCACAATCAAAAATGAATTTTCATTAAATTTCTTACTTCATTCCAAACCTTAAATCTCGAATAAACCTGAATTCATTTTAAAATTTCTTACGAACTTGATTATTATGAATAAATTTGTCAATATTTTATAATTCACCTTTTCCCAAGTACTAAATTTCAAGGCGAACCTTATATGGTCTTCTAAGTTAACTCTTATCGAGTTAATTCATTTGACTCGACTAAATTTTAGCCTTACCCACATTTCAATAACTTATTCATCCCGGTATACTTTCTTTTCATTCCCGTTTCATTCCAAGCATTAATTCAAGTTAAGACTTGAGTTCATTCTAACATTTCCACTAACTCGATGGTATTCAATTTTTAAATTCATCAACATGGATTAAATTTCCAAATTTCAAGATTTATTCTTTTCTTAAGCATTTAATTATCAATCGACCTTTACATCCATTTAAATTTAGTTCCCATCTATAAATTGAAATTTCTCAAGTTTACTTCCATTTATTCCAGTTTATTCGACTTAATTGAATCCATTTAGTTTCAATTCTTTCGATATTCTAATTTAATAATTGAGACTTGGTTTTTCATTTTCAATACCTTATTCCGAATAAGCCACACTTTTATATTTACACCTTATTTCTTTAACTCAACTTATTTATTTGACGCTCAACTCATGAATTTCATTAAGGATGGTTCACAATTAGAATTTTATACTTAATTTACAACCATTTTCATTCGATTTCTTAGGTTGAACTTTATTGAACTCGATTTCTCTACTCAAATGGATTTATGTTCCATTCAACACCCTGTTTATGTTCCATTTATTTCATTATTCATACTTAGATTTACCTTCGACAAATTTGTCTTAACTAAGTCTTTCCCAATTTGTATTTCTATGTCTTCATTTCACATGTACACGAACTCACCATTTTATTCCTCAATTCTTAATTTGTCGGCCCTTCATACTTTATCAACAACATCCATTCTGAACAAACCAATTTATATTTTCATTCCCATATTCTCATCTCATTTTATATTAAAGTTTATTTCGATAAAATATATTTTTATCTATTCAAGTATGGATTTTTCATCCCAATTCTTTCCAAATCACTTATTATGATTTTACACAAATTATCAATATTTTTAATAAATTAATAATCGATATTTTAGTCGGTTTCCAATAACGGTCACCGAACTGCGGCCATAGAGACCTTTTCCAAATTTGATTTGGACATATTTCCAAATCTAACCGTTAGATTTTTAATCTCTCATATTCATTAGAAAGTTTTTCTGATACGAACCCAACGGTTCCGGTTTTAGGAGAATCCGACAGTCGGATCTCCCGCTACGTCCATTTAAAGTTAATGGTCGAAATTTGCGAACTGTCGCTGTGCGACGCGTTCTATTTAAACCATTTATATATATATTTCTCGGCAAATTTTCATTTCCCTTATTATCGCCCTGCTTAAGCATTTCAACGACCACTGCTCTCCTCTAACACTTAAATCCTTTTCATGATTTCTAGCTCTAAAATTCCAATGAATCGAGTTTCCTTAGTACATAAATTAATATTTTTAGTTGAGATGAACTTAAATACCCTGATCCTAGGTTTTAAAATAATATATATACTTATACTGTATTATAGAAAATCATGTCATAAAATTTTAAATCCAAGTCTTAATTAACAAAATATAGAAATTTCGATTCTAGTTTAATTTAAATTCAACCTTTAAATAATGTATACTATTACTTTTATATACGTTATACCATATGGAATTTAATCCAAAACCTTTGTCAAACCCAATTATAATGATCATTGAGTGATCTCTCCCCCACTTAGACTCTTCAAAATAAACGTCGATAATGCGTGCACTCATTACCGAAGTCATTCTAAGGTCCAAGAAGGGATTACCCACTTATTTCTTTTTTTAAAATCTTTTAACGATTCCTTTCGAAAATACTTATAATACGATATTATTTCAAAATTTGACAAAACCGTTTCAAAAGTACCCCAGGATCAAGTTTCAAGGTCGTTCCTATTTCATTTGCAAACCTTTCTCACCTAATAATACTTAAAGGTATCATTTCATTTTCAATTATTTCTAAGACCATTAAATTTTCTTATTAGATTTACTATCGAATCAACCGTAATAGGTATTAACTTAATATTATTACCTACCAACGACCAATGATTATACACTTGAAACCACTAGTAGTACATATAATATAAAAAAAATATAATCGAAAATCATATTATGCCGATCATTCTGTTCGATTATTTAGAAGTTCCTATCGATTCTACGGCGTCCCATATATCGACCAGAACCCATAAATATTCAACAGAACAAACCAACACAATGAAAAACCAATTATATAAAACACAAGTACGCTCTCTCGACTCATTCTAGGGCATTACTAACCCTATCTCTAATGAGTTTATTCCCAAACAGAGCCAAGGTTGTCGACAACCATCGCTCTGATACCAACTGTAATGACCCACATTTTTGACCGTTCAAATCGACAATAAACCACACATGTCGACCCGAACAAATCGCAAATGCAGGTAGTTATTGGGAAAAGAAGAAAAAGAAAGAAAGAAGAGAAAAACCAATCACAGAACCTCACAGCGAAAGGACAACATATAATAAACAAATAGCAGTTTAGAAGCAGTTGAAATATATATACATTGACTATAACCTTCAATGATTATCAGTGTTACATATACATACAACTGTACATAATAAGCAGCGGAAATAATGCAGCGGAAATACTTATGTTTGATATATATATCAAATCCTCGCTTTCGTCCTCCAAGCTATTGAGATCTTCGCTAACTGCAACTTCTGCTGACCCGAGCATATTGCATAAAAGAAAACACAACAAACACTCGGATCAACACTAAATCATTTCATATTAGTCAAATCAAAATACGAAATAACATCAGTGTCATGGGTACAGTAACTCAAGAGATGTTACGGGATTTTTCCATCTCTCAAGGATCCGTTAAACTAATACATATATAATATAATACGCTATTATGATAGTGTCTATCCAGTAAAGTATAAATACTGAAAATAGCATAAGCGGGATTACCATATTACCCTTACGCTGTTTATAGGCATCAACAGTCTATACAGTACCGTAAATTCACCGTACTGGTGTTATCAGAGGGCACTCCATATAAGGCAATGCTAAATCAAAATCGTATGGGGCTCGATATGGATATATATGACAAGGCACTCGAGGCAATGCCCAGGGTAGGATTCTACCAATTGCACTCCCGGACCGGTGGTAACGCATAGCAGCCACTACACCCCACCTCGGAACACACTCCCAAAGTCATAAATGGGCCCAAATCATCATCATCATCATAGTCATAGAAATAGTATCGAAGAAGTGTGTCCGATCAAAGGTGCTACCTCAATTAGTCACGATATAGCTCCTGTTTTAGTCATTTCAATTCTGCCCGAAGGTCAGGGCTATTTCGTCATCGTTCATCTTCTTCGATTCAATAATCGCCTTCAAGTCATCATACTCATTCTGGATACGTCATAACATTCACAGTTGTCAAAGTGGTATCGACACTGACAGAGAGTATGCCTTATGTCGACTCCGGTCTCTTTAACAACCAACGCTTACACCTTTCACATCGGTCGGTTCTTTTATATTTGATAAAGGTTCGCTTTCATACCAAAATATCATCTTCTGTTTCGAACCCAATTTATATTCAAACGAATAAAATTTTCATATCAACATATCATAATCATACCCAAACCGATTATATTCTAAACTAGAATATATTACATGTCATTATATTATAATCATATAATATTTCAGAACGACTTATATTCAAATAGAATATAATTTATCTCAAAGATTTCAAATTATCACGGATTCTTATCTCAACTCCATTTGAACCAGCGGTTCAACTCAAGCATTTCCATTCGGAAGAAATTTATAATTCCAAAAACACTTGTAAACTAAATGTTTATATATAATAATAACAGTAGTAATAATAAAAATGATAATAAAATAAATTTTATATAAATAAATATATAGATATACATATAGGATATAATAATTAAAATAAATTAGTAATTTAAATATTATATATTTACTTAAAATATAGGTTTACTAGAAAATTTTGAAAAATTAATTATAAGGAAAAATTTATTTAAAAATACAATAGTTATAAGTAAAGGCAAGTAATAAATTTAAAGCAAGAATAATTATTTGGAATCAAATGCATAAATATATTTAAAATAAATTTCTCTAATCAAAATCTTCCTTCCTTCCAAATTTCAAATACTTGAATCTATCCTCCGGTCTCAACGGAGTTCATTAAATTCCATCTCTCGTTTCAACCCGTTCAAACAACTATTTGACTTCAAGAGTTCAAATATATATTCAACTGAGTTAAAACAACCCAGATATCTTTGATTTCCAAATTTCCCAAAATCAGATTACATAAGAATTTATTTCCTTCTAATCCAACTCTTAATTTGAAAAGATTTTAAATCATATTCAAATTCCGATTTAAATACTTCCACTTTGTTTTGGAACATTTCTTTAACCCTTTAATCAACATCCCAGTTCAGAATCTTTAAAGAATTGAATTATCGAGTATCGATACATTCTTTTAGAGGAAAAATTCTATAAATAAAAATTTCAAATATTTAAAATCATTTAACCAACCGATGTCTGTATATAATTATCTACCCAATGGCCAAGTGATTTTAAATTTAATTTCTCGATATTTCAGGGATGGATCTATCATTTCAATCCAAATCAGGGTCACAGAGATTTATCATTTCACTCCGTGTTCTTAATTCATTTTATCGATAAATTCCGGGTTCATTAGTTGCCCGCAACATCAAGGGTAAATGGGATTTATCGTCAAAAAAAAAATCAACATGCATTACAATATACTAAATAAGGAGCATAAAAATGTCACTATAAATTCAGTAATAAATTTCAACCAACATCCATCACAACCATTTCATTCAACTGATCAGCATTAAACTGTTTTAGGATTTTTTACAAGGGTTCGAATTCAACTAGAGATTTAAATTAATTTAAATAACAAATCAATTACTTAAATTGCATGTTAACACACTTGCATGTTAGATTTATACCACACATCAACAATCCAACACAACCATGCAACCAAACTTACTTCATAATTTAATTCAATAAATATGGGGATAATTCAGTATTTCGTGAGCGAAGAATCACTCACCTTTGCATCCATAGTTGATCGAACGTCCAACTAAGGGCCAAAATTTGACAATCACCAAACGCAGCCCGGTTAGTGCCAAAACGTCCGCAATTCCGCTATGATCCCAACGCAACAAACCGCGTCCAAATCCGAGTTAAAACGAGAGAGTTATCAGTGTTTTTTCTATACGAATCTTAAAATAAAAAAATAATAAAAAAAATCTCTCACCAACCCCTCTTTGACACGTCATCCACTCCCAAAAGCCATTCTCGCTCCTCTCTCCTTAGCTACAGGACCCCGACGTGAAACAACCCATTTCTGGCCGCGTTTGACCATCGATCATCACAAATTCTGGCGACCGGAAGCCACGGGACCACCACCATCTCGACACTCCTCAAAAGCTGCATCCGATGCACCTCGCCACATCAACTCCGGTTGACCAGGGAGCCACCGCCGGATAAAAGACGGAAACGGTTTTCAACCCTTCAACGATCAAATTCCGACAATCCCCAACGCCATAGAACCTCCGACCACCCTCTACAAGTTTGTATCGACGAGGGCAACAATACCCAGAAGTCAGAGTTTGCGATTTCTACTCAAATCAAAAATACCCAATTTAAACCCTTAATCTTCGAAAAACAGCAGGTTTGACCACGATTTTCGACCAAACCAAGTGCTGCATGTCGAAACAAATGGTACCAGTGGCTTTGTATCGTCGAGAGCTTCGATTTGATATGTAATACGATAGGGTTTGCGAAGATTTGATTTTTGAGTTGGATTTCATTTTGAAACTAGGGTTTGAGTATTTTATTCAGCCATTAAAGATAAGAAATGAACGTATAGAATGAGAAGAATAGACTTATGGGCTGGAGAGTAGAGGAAAGCAATTTAAATTTATATAAGGCCCAAATAAATGAGGAACAACAATTATCCATTTTCATTGATCTCGTTCACATTTTCTCTCGTACGATCAAACGGTAAGTCGGATTGTAACGCAAATTGAAATCCTATAATAATTCGTCCTTCCGGATCCAATGGCGCCTTTTTCGTCGAATTCCGAGACAGTTACAAAAATTATTAATTCCACAGTTAATTAATAAATAAAATATTAAAAATTCAATTAACTGTTTTTTAAATTCAAATTAAATACCAATAAAATTCCATTTTACATCCAACAAAGACTCAAATAAAATTTATAAATAAATTTCACACATTTAACTCTAAATTTGATTATTTGAACTTTTGATTTGAATTTCAATTATTATTTCCCAACTTAGAATTCTCCATTTATCCAATTAAATTTGAATTTCCATTATAAACTAGACACCTCAAATTTATTAATTAAATAAAATATAAATTTTCAAATTGCACCAATTCTAAGGATAAACTAAATTTGAACTCTATTTATACTCTATTCAAATAATCATCATCATTATAATTGACAAAATTTGATTTATATCCCAGATTATTCCATTTATTTATTTTAAATCGAAATTTTAAATATACTGAAAATTATGGGATGTTACATCGTACGTCTCAGAGAAGGGCGTTAAGCAAGAGAATAAATTCTCCGCCGCCAAACAGATGTATATTTAATAGAGATCAATCAACACAGAATAAAATCCAATGTCAGACACACAATCCATTTACAAGTTCGTTCTGGGTCTGAACGAAACCGGAGGCACTTTCCTCGCATATCCATCCATCTCCAAGTACGTCTAGACGATCACCAACCGTTTCCCTCATCTTGGATGTACAACCCAATCGAGATCATCAGTAATCACCCAGAGGATGTGAAGACTTCCGGTCTTCAACCACCGTCTTCATCTTCGGCATCTCGTCGAATCGGTTATTCAGAATGGGTATAAACCCGGCCTTTCTGAATATCCCACGTATATAGTAAACAAATGTTACACAAACACAATGAACGCCTCATTCCAATTCAGAATATTCTTTTATTCACAAAATCACATTCTTAGGGAAAGGTTCCCATTAATTTTATTCAGAATATTCTTTTATTCACAAAATCACATTCTTAGGGAAAGGTTCCCATTAATTTTATCCAAGATAAATTCTCCTAAATTTATTCTTTAATCTTCCTTTGGATATCATTTCAAACCATTTTATGGTTTTCCAACCTAGTCGGGATTAGCGAACCACACCGAAGTAATTATTTATTTTATTTCCCAATCCCAACCTATTCATCCCATGAAGCAAAACTGGTAATACTCCATATCTAACACCATAGTATCATCGGAAAAAATAATTACCATTTCACGTTCAAATCTAATTAAAGATTTAACTGTCGCTATGGAGCAAAACTGGTGGTACTCCATTCTCGATCACCTTTCAGATTTAATAATTTAAATTATCAATTCACATTTCAATCTAATTAAAGATTCGTTCAAACTCCACTTAGTTTTAATCTTTTTAAAAATCAATATCCTGCCTTTAACTGGGTTAAAGAACCGATGTCATCTAAAACACGATCCACGATAAACCCGAATCATATTTTGTTGTTAATCGGGTTAAAGAACAGGTGTTATTCAAAACACCGCTCACGATAAACCCAAAAACCAATTCAAATTCAATTCCAATTAAATATTATTTAATTGATACACTTCATTAAATCTAAATAGAAAGATTTAATCTTTTTCTCTATTGGGCTTAAGAACAGTGTTAATGAAGACACCATTCACGACAAACCCAAATCACATTTGATATTAAATACTAGGCTCTGAATAGAAAGTATACCGGCTTATATTCAATATCAAATCCTGAAACCAACAAATATCGTATTGGAAATAACGATATAAAATATATCTTTCAAATTCCCATAACAATATCTGTATAGTCACGAAATCCAACATCGAAATATTCCGAAGATAATTTCGATTCAACTCCAGACCAATTCACGTATTGGGAATATTGATAATTTTTAAAATCACTTTCAAATTCAATTTATTTATTTTGAAAATAAATTGATTTTAATTCTAGTTCAAAACTAGTTCATTTCGATAAAAATCTATTTTTATCTTTTCAAATATGGAGTTTTTCATCATAGTTCTTTCCAATTCACATATTATGATTTTACACAAATTATTAATATTTTTAATAATTTTATCAAGGCTCGTACAGTCGATTTCCACCAACGGCCATCGAACTGCACTTATAACGACCTTTTCCAAATTTGATTTGGACATAATTCCAAATCCCACCGTTAGATTTCAAATTTCTAATATTCATTGGAAAGCTCATTTCGATACGAACCCAACGGTTCCGGTTTTAGGAGAATCCGACGGTCGGATCTCCCGCAACATCCATTCGAAGTCAATGGTCGAAATTCACAAACTACCGCGGTGCGGCGCGTTCTATTCAGGCCATTATATATATATAATATATATATATATATATATTATATACATTTTGTCGATTTCCTATTAAAACGTATTTTATAAGTCGTTCTAAATTCGTTTTCAAAACCATTTCAACTCTATATTCAATTTCAAATCAAAATTGAATATTTCGTATCATTACTATATAAATGAAAATATTTTCAAAATGTTATATTTTGAAACCACTACCTTTTCTATATTCATTATAAAACGAATATAATCGATATAAATATCGTTCACGTCCAAATAGCGCAACTCTAATCAACACGGCTTTATACATATTTCAATAAATTCGTTATTCTATTCAACAAATGAATATATATTCTATTCAACACATGAATCTATATTTCTTTCAACACACGACTAATCTCAACACATGAGTACTGTCAACACATCACTATTTCTGTTTTGTAAAATATTTTATAAAACTATGGTATCTATCGTTTGATTTTTAATCAGACTCCACCGTAAAGTAGTGTCTAATTTTAAATATGATAAAGATGTAAATTTTATTATTTAAAATATTTTACTCAACACATAAATAGTTTCAACACATGAACATCGTCAACACATGACTATTTTTATATTCAACACATGAATTTTCTTTTATAATATTCATTATTTTCCCGATTGGAATGAGGCCCAATCAATCACCATATAATGTTAGTTATATGAATTCCATACAACACATGTATATAATAGCAACGATAAACAATCAACCATCATCCAAAGTGCACCACACAACTACATAAGCATCAAATATAATTAATTAACGCTTACACAGCCTGTCGACCAATCGATCGACATACAATTAAATAATTGGGATTAGTGTACGCCAAATATCATCCCAACACCCGTGTGGGGTTTCAAATCAACAAACACAGATTTTTAATTGTGCAGTTGGGCGATGTGTTTAATTTATCATCCCAATCAATATCAGTCAAATCAGTGTATATAAACAGATCGGCTGATTTGTTTATAAATATTCATTTATTCACATTCACTATATACGTTAAAAATTATATTTCTAACGATAATTAATTTATTTCAACCACATACATTTTATTATCGCTTACACATCATCATCACAAACAATTTCACAACACATCAATTAAACAAACAAGCCATCCATGGTCTGTGGATGACGGGTGTCGGGTGCTGCTAAGCACCGCCTGCATCCTAGTATACATATATATAACTAGAAAAAGAAATTTAGAGTGAGAAGTTCTCACCGATAGCTAATCCAATCATCTCGACTCTTCTTAAGTAGAAATCTTCGTCGTTCTCGCCTTTCGTCACTTTCGTTGCCCGTAGCCACTACATATATAAAAATTGAATTTTTACTTTGTTATTCAATATATAAAAAACGAATTTTTACTTCTCTATTCAATATATAAAAATCGAATTTTTACTTCGCAATTCAATGTATAAAAATCGATTTTTTACCTCGCTATTCAATATATAAAAATCCCATTTTTACACCGCTAGTATATAGATAAAAATTCTATTTTTACAACGCTATTTTACACCTAAAGATTTCGCCTTTTCAAATATAAAGATTTCGACTTTTCAAATATAAAGATTTCATTTTTTCAAATATAAAGATTTCGCCTTTTCAAATATAAAGATTTCGCCTTTTCAAATATAAAGATTTCGCCTTTTCAAATTTAAAGATTTCGCCTTTTCAAATATAAAGATTTCGCCTTTTCAAATATAAAGATTTTGCCTTTTCAAATATAAAGATTTCGACTTTTCAAATATAAAGATTTCAACTTTTCAAATATAAAGATTTCATTTTTTCAAATATAAAGATTTCGCCTTTTCAAATATAAAGATTTCGCCTTTTCAAATATAAAGATTTCATTTTTATTTCATCACTATAAAAATCACCTCTTTATTTCAACGTATATATAATAAAAATCAGATTTTTATTTTGCTATATTTATAAAGATGATATTTTTACTATCTTACCTATATAAAAATCATATTTTTATACTTTTACAATATAAAAGATTATATTTTTATCCTTCTACAATATAAAAGATTATATTTTTTTTCTCTACTATATAAAAATCGTATTTTTATGTATATGAAAATCTCGTTTTTAACTTCAAAAATATAATCTTTTCTATTTTAAAAATTATAACTTCACTATATTAAAAATCATAACTTTATTGAAATAATATTCATATATATTTTTCCTATATAAAAGAATCAGATTTTTTATGTAATTAAACTAAATTAAATCAGATTAAAAATAGAAAGATCGTATTTTTATTATCTACATTGCTATTTAAAAATCAGATCTTAACACCTTTAACTAAATAAATTCATAACCTAAGTAATTAAATTAATTACCTTTCACAGCATCGTTCGTCGGAGCAGCTAGGGCGCGGTGGTGGCGGCCGGAGGTCGCTGGACGTGGCGCGGGGTGCTAGGGCTTTGGGGGTTTCGGGCTTTTGGGGTCTCGAAGGCAAGGGGGTGGCTGGACGGAGGGGGGAGGAGCGGTGGAGGTGAGGAGGGTGTTCGACGTGGGCGTCGGGGTTAGGGAGGTCGGTCGGAGGCGGCTCAGGTGGGCGGTGGGCCAAGGGGGCGCGGCTTGACTGCATCGATGGGTTCTAGGGGGGAGAATCAAACGGAGGAAGGCTGGAGAAGCGTGGGGGGCATCTTGGGTGGCGGCGCCGGAGGTGCGCCGCCCCTGGTGGCCGCGGCGGCGGTCTTCCCCGACCGTCGTGCGCCCTTATTATTATTTTTTTTTATTTTTTTTCAATTCGTCCGATTTGAACGAGAAAAGCAAAAGGGGGGCAGCAGTTTTGAAGGGGAGGAGAGGAAGTTTTTAATTTTTAATTATTTTAATTTCGAAAAGTTGACTTTTATATACGCCCTCTAAACGAGGCCCACCGCCTGTCGTCCATAGCTAATTACCCCCATTCCGAACACAATGGGATATGTATCGTAAGCTGATTCGCTCGTTTCGATCAGTTTTCGTCAAAATAAACATATAACTCTATATATTGAATTTCAACGCGCATTTCAATTTACCGGGGTCACATACGAACTCTAGAAATTCTAGAAAAATATTTTCTAGTTTCGTATTGACGATACGGTCCTAACAAAACTAGTTTCGTCGAATTCTGAGACCATTGGAAAAATGGCCATTTTCCAGTCGATTAAAATCAACTGAAACTGGGCAAACGCGTTTTCCTTTGCCACGCTCACATATTGATTCGAAAAATTATGAAATTTGAAACCTAGCAATAATTTGACATCACGGACCCAACAAAAGTGGTTTCGACGAAACCGAGGTCGTTTGCAAAATTCCCATTTTTAAGGGCCTGAATTCCATAGCGACTATTCAGAATTTTCAACTGGACATATCTTTTGATACCCGCTATGAAATCTCAATTTTTCGGATTCGTTGGAAAGATATTCTCAATTAGATCCTATTGTTTTTGGTTTCACTAAAATCCGGTTTGTTTTGCACCCGGTACATTCAATTGAAGTTTGAAATCGAATTATCGAACTACCGCGCCATTTTCAATTCTATTTATAATTATATTTAAGTATTATATTCTAACGACGACGTATATAATATATACGTCGAATTCTATTCAAAATAAATTTCTCGTCGATATTATTTAAAATAATCTATTTTAAATGTTCAAAATTCACTGAAATTGCCAAAATAAAAAATTTAATCTGGCCCAGATTTTCCGGTTGTTACAATTAATCACATGGTTGGATTATTCAACCTTCACATTTTAGTTCTTTAGTTATAATTCTCATGTTAAATACATTCAACCATCACATATCAAGCAAACACAACAAAATTGATTTATTTCCACTCTATATCGTCTATAGTATTTTATAACGATATATCGCCATTTTTATTTATTTTAAAACGGCCATATTTAATTAAACGACGTTTCAGGTCGTGTCGATGCACTGGCGCTGTTTTTCACTAATTTTGTTTTACACATATCTGAAAATCTAACCATTGGATCTTCAAAAATTTTATATCATTAGGAAGGTCATTTCAAAACGAATCCAACAGTTTCAGTTTTGGGAAAATCCGACGGTCGGATCTTCCACACTAGCCATTTGAAGTTACGATTTCAATTTACGAACTGCAGCGTCGTTATTCGATTTTATTTAATTATGTTTTTATATGTATAAATATAATCGTTTCTGGCGCTGTTTTTCTCTAATTTTGAATTAAACATTCCAGACAATCCAATCGTCGGATCTTCACAAAGTTGGTGCCGTTGGAAAGATATTTCCAAGGAGAACCCAACGGTTGCGGTTTCGGGAAAATCCAATGGTCGGATTTCCCGCACTAGCCGTTTGAAATCATAGTTTCAAAACACGAACTGCACGGCCACGTTTCATTTTAATTTTATTTATATTTATATAAATATAGTTCATTCAAAAATTCCTATATCGTTTTCACTTCAATTATTTCACTAACGCCTTTAAATTTTGGAAAATTTCGCCACAACCTCCTTTGTACGGGAGGGGCTGGGAAAATTCCCAAATAGCCACACGGGCGTCTCATGTCAAAAAGAAAAAGAAAAAGCCAAGCGGCTAGCCAACAGGCTCATAAAATCATCACCCAAACAAAACTGTAAATGTGTACCTATTTGTCGGGCACAAAATTTTATTCCTCTTCTCTAGCCCCTTTGCTATAATCTGTTCAATAAATATGCATGTACATATATACAATTTTTATCATTTATCATTTTCCATTCAACTTCATATTTGATTTACTCTGGTTTAAAAAAACCATTCATTCTAATGTTGCATGCATAGGCTAAAATCGTATCATTAGCTAATTAATGTATATTTCAACTCATGCCCATTTATTTGAACAAGTGGCTATTTTTAACACTTCACATTTCAAAGATGATAATTTTGGCGAACTAAAATAGATTTCAACACATGACTATTTTATTTAGTTCCTATGTATGTTAAACATAATATTTCTTCACAAATATTTATTTCAACGTCCGCATAACTTTAGCATATCATATAGATGATAAAAATGATATTTTTATCACCTAAAATATTTATTCGACAAATGGATGTTTTCAACACTTCATAGTTTCAATAAAAATGTAATTTTTTTTGTTCGATCTTTTTATTCAACACATGAACTTTTCCACTACACACACATCTCAACACATGAGCATTTCCACACATGGATATTTTATTTTTGTTGTTCATATTAGAAAGATGGAATTTTTTTATTGTTGAAGCTATTTATATAAGGCGAATATTTTTCATACCTCATATATATTATAAAAAGGTGACTTTTATTGTTTAGACACTTCATTCATTCACAAATGAATTTAATTTTCACACATCATTTTTCAACACATGAACATTTCCACACATGGATATAGTTTCAACATATGACTTTAATTTCAACGCATGAAAATAATTTCAACATATGAAAATTATTCTAACACATAAAGATTATTCAAAATTTCGGCAGCATAACGGCAGGGTAGTTAAAACCGGCACCGTCCCTAGTACGGCTCCTCGCTCTACCTTAAAACCGCGCGGTTTTTTACAATGGGGATTCATGCATCTAATTTGCACGCAGGCGGCATGTTTTATTTTTATTTCCACAAATATTTCCAATTCATTTCAATCACCAATGGGTATTTTTCAACCCCAACCAATCAATATCAACCACAAACAATTATTCAACCATTCGCATTTTTCATCCAATATTTCACACCAATTCACAACAATAAATATCGCCCATGGTTTGTGGACGAGGGGAGTATATATATATATATAGATATATATATATATTATTGCTATATTTCACTTGCATATCAACACATATATCAATTATTCTATGCATGTATAATTCATACTTCGCTTATATAGCTTACACCATGCATGTACATGAGGTATACAACACGTGTGTAATTTATATTTCGCTTATATAATTTATACACGAAATTTTCCATTCAAATTCATTTTATTTAGATTTCTCACATTGGTTTTCGAAGTGCTAAAAATCGTAGATGACTCAGAAAAATCCGCGGCTTCTTCTATGTGGTAGAGAGCTTCCTTGCGGTCCCGATGTTTCCTGTTTCATCGAATTTCGTCAACACACCAAAAAGATATGATTTTTCAAAGTGCAGACATCAAAAAGGACTCACCTTTCTATTTGGTTCGAAACTAGGTTTGAGTTTTTCGCGAAACCCGTGGCACGTGGTGACGATCGGGGTGCTGACGTGGAAGAGCTTCGAGTGGGGGTCCT
Organism: Allium sativum; assembly: GCA_030737875.1. Lineage (NCBI taxonomy): Eukaryota > Viridiplantae > Streptophyta > Magnoliopsida > Asparagales > Amaryllidaceae > Allium > Allium sativum. Next base: position 90,827,621 of record CM060916.1, on the reverse strand, counting down.
GTCGGTGGTGGTTTGGTGGAGCTCGGTGGTCGGTGGCATCGTAGGCGGCTATGGGAAGTGGTGGACTTTGGGCGCTCGATTCAGGCGGAGGAGGCGATGGTGGCGGTCGTGGGTGGGTCGGATTTGAAGAGGAGGCGGAGCTGCGTCGAGGGGTGGTGGCGGCGGCGCCTGGAAGTGGCGGAGGCGCCTGGAAGTGGCGGAGTCGGTCGGAAAAGGGGAGGGAAGCGGGGATTGGGTTTTGGCCGTTGGTTCGAGGGTTTCGCGTTTTTTTTATTTTTTAAATAATGAATGGAATTTTCTGATTCGCCGGAATATATATATTTCAGAAAATTAGGGTTTTCACCAACGAACTCCTTTTCAAGCCCAACGACTGTCGCCCCTAGCTAAATACCCCCATCCCGAACACAATGGGATATGTTTCGTTCGCCAATTCGACTGTTACAGTAAGTTATTTTTCAAATTAAAGTATAAAACATTTAATTTTAACTTTGAACATACATTTCAATTTGCCAGGGCCACAAACTGATTCGAAAAATTCCAGAAAAATAAATCTAGCTATGTTTGACGCTACGGTCCCAACAAAACTAGTTTCGTCTAATTCTGAGATCGTTTGAAAAATGGCCATTTTCTGGTCGATCCAATTTAACAGAAATTGACCAAACGCATTTTCTTTTGCCACGCTCACATACTAGCTTCAAAAATTATGAAATTTGAAACCTAGAAATAATTTGACATCCCGGACCCAACAAAAGTGGTTTCGTCGAATTCCGAGGTCGTTCGCAAAATATCAATTTTCCAAGGCTATATATTCTATATAGCGACCATTCTGAAAATTCATTCGGCCATAACTTTTGATTCCCGTTATGAAACTTCGATTTTTCAGATTCGTTAGAAAGGTATTGATAAACTGATTTAGATATTTTAGGTTTCACTAAAATCCGTTATATTTTCCACCCTGCACAGTCAGTCAAAGTTTGAATTCAAATTTTCAAACTGACTCACTATTTCTAATTCACTATTTTATTTAAATATTCTATTTCAATTGTTCAAATTCCTTTGAAATCACCAATTTAAAAATTTTAAATTGGCCCATATTTTCCGGGTTATTACAATCTCTAATGTAGTAAATATTAAAGTTAATTATTATTTTAATTAATAATGATTAAAGCGACGGTTTTAAGTTGGAATGCAAAGAGGAAATGTTTAAATGACAAATGGTTTGATCGAAAAAAGGCATTAAGAGATTTATAAAGGGATTTGTAATCCAGGTTTTCAAAACGAGATTTGTAGATTGGATTGGAAAGTAAATGTAGAGATGTAAATAAGGTTTCACTTGATTAAGTAACGAGAACCCAATCGAAATGAAATGCTTAATGAAGATTTCAAAAGTAAGAAAGGTTTATAGAACCGGATTTGAAATGAAAAGGGGAAAATGAGTTTTATGGTTAAGTGATGGACTGGTATTATTCTGAGATAAGAAAGTTGTCGACCAAGGTCTGAGAGGTAACCCCAACTCGAACGGCTTCGTTATTATCGAGGAATGGTATTGGTTTGAAACGAGTGAAAGACGTTGAAATTGATTTATCTTATATGAGGAATATCGAACTCAAATGCAAGTTTTTTGGGAAATAAATTATGAGAACCCGTAACTTCCCTGTGAAGGAAAGCGCGGATACTTTGAGAACAGGACAAAATAGAACGCAAACAGAAGAACATTTCATTGTTATTACAAAAATTCCATCAGATACAAGAATATACAGAGTATAAATGAATAAATTACATTCAACAAATATCAGAGATTTAAATTACATTTAAATACATCGCAGCGGAAAATAATACAAAAGCACAACTAGAAGTAATACACGGATACAGAGCTTTCCGAGCATCGTTCCAGCTGTAAATCAGGATCCTGTGAATATAAATCTGCAAACCAAAACTACTAGCTGCCTGTGCGGAAAATATGGGCACCCAGAGTTTAGGTTAAAACAATAAACTCCAGGTCAGTCATGTGAATGGTGTGAGAACTAAAACAGTTATTTAAAACTTTACTTTAAAGATAGTAATTCAAGGGACCACGCCGTATAACACGGAACGGGTTTCCTCCCAAGAATACTAGTGCATATAACAAAACAACGCAATGCTTTTTGAAAAAATGAAGCTATTATAAGACCAAGGTCCCATCACACAATGCAACGCAAGTCAGAGGATAAGGTTTTCCCTTATAACAGCCAAATAATGCTTGATACGCTTAAACAAATCATTTGATACAATCATAGGTGTATAGTGTCAAAACATTTTCAATCATAAATATCAACCATAGACGGCATGGGTACCATATATCATGTCGCCATACTAGTTCTACAATTAAAACCGCAATATCACGTATTGGAAATTAGATTTCCGTCATGAGTCGAGGCAAGGGGCAAGCTCCTCTCCGTTCGAGACACTCTAGCAAATGTCTCAGGACCCCACTTTGATCCTTGGAATCGGTTGGGTCGGTCCTCTCTTACTTTTGAGGATTGGCAATTCCTGAACACACGTTTCACGGTCCTTACAGAACTATATCCGAGGCGCCTCGCATTCCAACAACCACACAGGTGAAAAGTATATAAATGTCAGGGCTGGTAGGTCACTGACATCACCCTAGCTAGAAAGAAACGTCGTGCTCTCCCAGCGGTCCGTCTCCCGTTTTTGACTCATACCGAGGTGTGAGGCTCGCAAATTCACGTTATACACAAAGCTACGCCACACAGGCCGTGCTTTGATCATCAACCACAAGACTTTGCTTTTCAACAGAAGCCTTGATCAATTGCCACTTACGCGTGCCACACTGGCAATTCACTCCATGCGACTGATGTCCATCGATATACAACCTCTGAGCTCGTACGTCTCAGAGAAGGGCGTTAAGCAAGAGAATAAATTCTCCGCCGCCAAACAGATGTTTATTTAATAAAGATCAATCAACACAGAATAAAATCCAATGTCAGACACACAATCCATTTACAAGTTCGTCCTGGGTCTGAACGAAACCTGAGGCACTTTCCTCGCATATCCATCCATCTCCAAGTACGTCTAGACGATCACCAACTGTTTCCCTCATCTTGGGTGTACAGCCCAATCGAGATCATCAGTAATCACCCAAACGATGTGAGGACATCCGGTCTTCAACCACCGTCTTCATCTTCGACATCTCGTCGAATCGGTTATTCAGAATGGCTATAAACCCGGCCTTTTTGAATAACCCACGTATATGATAAACAAATGTTACACAAACACAGCAAACGCCACATTCCAATTCAGAAAATCCTTTTATTCAAGAAATCACATTCTTAGGGAAAGGTTCCCATTAATTTTATCCAAGATAAATTCTTCTAAATTTATTCTTTAATCTTTCTTTGGATATCATTTCAAACTATATTATGGTTTTCCAAGCTAGTCGGGATTAGCGACCCACACCGAAGTAATTATTTATTTTATTTCCCAATCCCAACCTATATATCCCATGGAGAAAACTGGTAATACTCCACATCTAACACTACGGTGTTATCGGTAAAATTAATTACCATTTCACGTTCAATTTTAACTAAAGATTTAACTATCGCCTTGGAGCAAATCTGGTGATACTCCATTCTCGATCACTTTCCAAACTTGATAATTTAAATTATCAATTCCCATTTCAATCTAATTAAAGATTCATTAAAACCCCACTTAGTTTTAATCTTCTTAAAAGAATCAATATCCTGTCTTTAACTGGGTTAAAGAACCAATGTCATCTAAAACACGATTCACGATAAACCCAAAATCACATTCTATTGTTAATCGGGTTAAAGAACAGGTGTTGTTCAAAACACCGCTCATGATAAACCCAAAAAGCAATTCAAATTCAATTCAAATTAAATATTATTTAATTGATACACTTCATTAAATCCAAATAGAAAGATTTAATCTTTTTCTCTATTGGGCTTAAGAACAGTGTTAATGAAGACACCATTCACGACAAACCCAAATCACATTTGATATTAAATACAAGGCTCTGAATAGAAAATATACCGGCTTATATTCAATATCAAATTCTGAAACAAACAAATATCGTATAGGAAATAACGATATAAAATATATCTTTCAAATTCCCATAACAATATTTGTATAGTCACGAAATCCAACATCGAAATATTCCGAAGATAATTTCGATTCAGATCCACTTCCACTTTACATATATTGGAGATTCTAGTTATTTACAAAACCGATTCAAATTCAATTTATTCATTTCAAAAATAAATTGATTTTAATTCTAGTTCAAAACTAGTTCATTTCGATAAAAATCTATTTTTATCCTTTCAAATATGGAGTTTTTCATCCTAGTTCTTTCCAATTTACATATTATGATTTTACACAAATTATTAATATTTTTAATAATTTTATCAAGGCATGTACAGTCAATTTCCACCGACGGCCATCGAACTGCACTTACAACGACCTTTTTCAAATTTGATTTGGACATAATTCCAAATCCAACCGTTAGATTTCAAATTTCTAACATTCATTGGAAAGCTCTTTTCGATACGAACCCAACGGTTCCGGTTTTAGGAGAATCCGACGGTCGGATCTCCCGCAACGTCAATTCGAAGTCAATGGTCGAAAATCACGAACTGCCGCGGCGCGGCGCGTTCTATTCGGGCCATTATATATATAATATATATATTATATATATTTCATCGATTTCCTTTTTAAAACGTATTTTATAAATCGTTTTAAATTCGTTTTCAAAACTATTTCAACTCTATATTCAATTTCAAATCAAAATTGAATATTTCATATCATTACTATATAAATGATAATATTTTCAAAATGTTATATTTTGAAATCACTTCTTTTTTTCTATGTTCATTATAAAAACGAATATAATCGATATAAATATCGTTCACGTCAAAATAGCGCAACTCTAATCAACACGGCTTTATATATTTCCATAAATTCGTTATTCTATTCAACAAATGAATATTTATTCTATTCAACACATGAATCTATATTTCTTTCAACACACGACTAATCTCAACACATGAGTACTGTCAACACATCCCTATTTTTGTTATATAAAATATTTTATAAAATTATGGTATCTATCGTTTGATTTTCAATTAGACTCCACTGTGAAGTAGTTCTAATTTTAAATACGATAAAGATGTAAATTTTATTATTTAAAATATTTTACTCAAGACAAATAAATAGTTTCAACACATGAACATCGTCAACACATGACTTTTTTTATATTCCACACATGAATTTTCTTTTATAATATTCATTATTTTCCCGATTGGAATGAGGCCCAATCAATTACCATATAATGTTAATTATATGGATTCCATACAACACATGTATATAATAGCAATGATAAACCATCAACCATCATCCAAGGTGCATCACACAACTGCATAAGCATCAAATATAAATAGTCAACGCTTACACAGCCTGTCGACCAATCGATCGACATACAATTAAATAATTGGGATTAGTGTACGCCAAATATCATCCCAACACCCGTGTGGGGTTTCAAATCAACAAACACAGATTTTTATTTGTGCAGTTTGGCGATGTGTAAAATTTATCGACCCAATCAATATCAGTCAAACCAGTGTATATAAACAAATCAGCCGATTTGTTTATAAATATTTATTTACTCACATTCACGTTAAAAATTATATTTTTAACGATAATTAATTTATTTCAACACATCTACATTTTATTATCGATTTCACATCAACATCACAAACAAATTTCACAACATATCAAATAAGCATACAAGACATCCATGGTCTGTGGATGACGGGTGTTGGGTGCTGCTAAGCACCGTCTACATCCTAGTATATATATATATATATATAACTAGAAAAAGAAAAAGAAAATTTAGAGTGAGAAGTTCTCACCAATAGCAATCCCAACTCCACGACACTTCTATTGTAGAAAATCTTTGTCGTTCTCGCCTTTTGTAACTTTCGTTGCCCGTAGCCACTGCATATATAAAAAATCACAATTTTATACTGTTGTCTTTAAAATAAAAATCATATTTTTATTTGTTCACTTTCAATTTAAAAATCATATTTTTATAATCACTCCATATGGATAAAAATTCTATTTTTACATCGCTACTATATAGATAAAAATTCTATTTTTACACCGCTACTATTTAGATGAAAATTCTATTTTTATCACGCTATTCTCTATATAAAGATTTCGTCTTTTCTAATATAAAGATTTCGCCTTTTCTAATACAAATATTTCGCCTTTTCATTTATAAATATTCTAATCTTTATACAATGTTCGTACAATAAAAATCAATTTTTCCTATAAACAAAAAGATCACATATTCACCAAAACAAAGATTATATTTTTAATATCATTCTCCATACAAAGATTATATTTTTACAATCGTTTTCTATTAAAAATCCTAACTCATATAAACGAAAATCAGACTCTATATATATAATTAAAATCATTTTTTATACAAATATAAATAAATAAAGAAAAGAGCTCATTTTTGTTCAACGGAGAGGGAGAAAAGACAGAAGGGGGCGGTGGGTGGTCGGCCTGAGGCGCGGAGGGCGGTTGCAGGTTCCTTGAGGCAGCGGTGGGCGCGGAGGAGGGTGGTCAAGGTGGTGGTGGGTTGAGGTCTCGCGCTGATTTGGAAGCGGGGGAGGTTTGGGCTCGGGTTCGCAGACAAGAAGGGGGAGAGGGAGAAATCGGTGGAGGAGGCGGTGGCGCCCGCCCTAGGGCGGCTGCGCTGGCGATTTGAGGGGGGGCGCGATGACAGCGGCGGCCCCCCCGTCGCTCTCCGCTTTCTTTCTTTTTTCTTCGATCGACTGAAACGATGAAAAGGGGGGGCCAGAGATTTTGAAGGGGAGGAGTTTATATATATATATATTTTATTTTAATTTCAAAAAGTTGACTTTTACATACGACCTCTAAACGAGGCCCACCGCCTGTCGTCCATAACGTTTTACCCCCATTCCGAACACAATGGGATATGTATCGTAGCTGATTCGATCGTTTCGATCAGTTTCCGTTAAAATCAACATATAACTCTATATATTGAATTTAAACGCGCATTTCAATTTACTGGGGTCACATACTAACTCGAAAAATTCCATAAAAATATTTTCTAGCTTCGTATTGATGATACGGTCCTAACAAAATTAGTTTCGTCAAATTCTGAGACCGTTGGAAAAATGGCCATTTTCCAGTCGATTAAAATCAACTGAAACTGGTCAAACACGTTTTCTTTTGCCACGCTCACATATTGATTTGAAAATTTATGAAATTTGAAACCTAGCAATAACTTGACATCACGGACCCAACAAAAGTGGTTTCGTCGAAATCCGAGGTCGTTTGCAAAATTCCCATTTTTAAGGGCCTGAATTCCATAGCGACTATTCAGAATTTTCAACTGGACATATCTTTTGAATCCCGCTATGAAATTTCGATTTTTCAGATTCGTTGGAAAGATATTCTCAAATAGATTCTAATATTTTTGGTTTCACTAAAATCCGGTTTGTTTTGCACCCGGTACATTCAATTGAAGTTTGAAATCGAATTATCAAACTACCGCGCCATTTTCAATTCTATTTATAATTATAAATAATTATTTATATTCTAACGACGACATATATAAATATATACATTCGAATTCTATTCAAAATAAATTTCTCGTTGATATTATTTAAAATAATTCATTTTAAATGTTCAAAATTCATTAAAATTGCCAAAATAAAAATTTTAAACTGGCCCAGATTTTTGGGTTGTTACATAAATAATATCGTAATATTAGTTTCAAAAGAAATAAGAATATTGATTTCAAATTATATTGAATATTTATTTATATAATTAGAGTTGATTGAATATCGTATTTGAGGTAGAGTTAGTCAAACATAGTTATTCAGGAAAAGTTGCCTTTGTGTACGACTGCTAGCATAATTCGCAGGGCTGTAGATAGCCTACGGCGGTCGGATGTTTCCTGAGGGAATCAGGCGTAACCATTGTGATCACTGCGATCTAGAGTCAAGCGAATGTAGTTAAGTCGAGAGAGTCAAGTTAGAGTTAATCGATCAAAGTAAATCAGTCAGAGTTAATCAGAGGAAATTTGGTTTATATCATTAAGTATATACGTATATGGATATCGTGAGTTGCTCAATTATAAGAAAAAGGGAAAAGGTTTTAAAGAAATATATCGATACTTTCAAAATGGAATGGGAAGCTGGGTTTATACATATATATATGCTCGAAAGTATTTAAAATGGTTTTTGATTATAATTAAGAATAAATATAAGGTTTAATTATATTGAAAGAATTTAAGGTTAATTAACCATTTTGTTAAATATATTGTAAAGGGTCAAGTCATGCCAAGTACTGAATCGGCAAACTCAGTTTATTCACACTATTGATATTTGATAGTAAAAACACGGATTATCAAACCAGACCAATACGGTTGTTGGCATGGAAAGACCGAGATCGAATTTATATTCGAAAACCATTCCGACCAACAAATACGTGAAGATATTTGAAGATGATCGAGATGGAGCATTGAAGACTGTGGATCTACATAAGCAGAAGAACCGCTAATAATCTTTGGTTAGCTCCTAGAGATAAGCTGTGGTTCTGTCGTGGTTGGAATCCACGGGTTGTAAGGACTACTCGCTACTGATCCATGGGGTGATTCCTAGATGAGATGTAGTAGGAGAGTGCCTTCGGTTCATCCTGTTCCTGGATGACTTGTATGGACGAGTGCCTGATAGAGTATTTCCAAAGGAGTCACGTACGTTGATATTTTCAAACGTACCAGGCTGATGGCGGAGAAGTGCACATTCTCTTAGCTTATCAACTGGAGTATTTTTGTGGATGTTTGTAACAACCCGGAAAATCTGGGCCAGTTTAAAATTTTTATTTTGGCAATTTTAGCGAATTTTGATTATTTAAAATGAATTATTTTAAATAATATCGACGGGAAAATTTATTTTTAATATAATTCGACGTATATATTATATACGTCGTCGTTAGAATATAAATATTTATATATAATTATAAATAGAATTGAAAATGGCGCGGTAGTTCGATAATTCGATTTCAAACTTCAATTGAATGTACCGGGTGCAAAACAATCCGGATTTTAGTGAAACCAAAAACATTAGGATCTAATTGATAATATCTTTTCAACGAATCCGAATAATCGAAATTTCTTAGCGGGAATCAAAAGATATGTCCAGTTGAAAATTCTGAATAGTCGCTATGGAATTCAGGCCCTTAAAAATAGCCATTTTGCAAACGACCTCGGATTTCGACGAAACCAGTTTTGTTGGGTCCGGGATGTAAAGTTATTGCTAGGTTTCAAATTTCGTAATTTTTCGAATCAATATGTGAGCGTGGTAAAGGAAAACGCGTTTGACCAGTTTCAGTTGATTTTAATCAATTGGAAATTGGCCATTTTTCTAACGGTCTCAGTATTCGATGAAACTAGTTTTGTCAGGACCGTATTGTCAATACGAAGCTAGAAAATATTTTTCGAGAATTTTTAGAGTTAGTATGTGACCCCGGTAATTTGAAATGTACGTTTAAAATTCAACATAAGGATTTAAATGTAAATTTAGGCGAAAACTGATTGAAACGAGGGAATTGGCTTACGATACATATCCCATTGTGTTTGGAATGAGGGTAATTAGCTATGGACGACGGGCGGTGGGTTTCGTTTCGAAGTCGAAATTAAAAGTTGCTTTTGGAAATTAAAATATAATTAATTAAATTATATATATATATATTTTCGATAAACCCCCCATATCTTCATTCTTTCAGTCAAACCCCCCCCCCCCCGTGTTCTATTTTCCAAATCGAGAAACCCCCCCCCCCGACGATCAGCAACAACCTCCTCCCCCCCGTTCATCGAGCCGCCGCGCCAAGCACACCTCCATCCCGCTCCGCCTCTCTCTCTTCTCCCCCTTGATCGCGACGCGCCAAGCTCCCTCTCGACGCAGTCGATCCCCTTCCCCAAATTCGAGCGTCGCCCTGCTTCAGCCGATGCCGCCATGTCAGGAGCACCCCACCGCGCCGCAGGCGACCAAAGCCGAGCAGCACCCCCTCCAGTCCCGCTCCTCTCCCTCCACTTCTTGCCGACGACCACTGAAAACCCCCACCCTCGTTAATCGATGTAAGTTTCCTTTGTTTGATAAGGCACCCTATGTAAATCTGTTTTTTTTTTAAATACATTAACATGGAACAGAGAAAAAGATTGGATTTATTATTTATTTAAAAAAAACTTTTATTTTTATTTATTTAAAAGGTTAATTTTTAGAAAGTAAAAAGACATGATTTTTATTTTAGAAATAGCGGTTTAAAACGAGATTTTTCTCATATGAAAGGCGATATTTTTAATTATATAGAAGTATTAAAAATATAATCTTTACTATATAGAAGAATTAAAAATGTGATTTTTATATATTGAACTTCGAATTAAAAATGTGATTTTTATATATTGAACTTCGAATTAAAAATGTGATTTTTATATATGAACTTCGAATTAAAAATGTGATTTTTATATATTGAAATTCGAATTAAAAATGTGATTTTTATATATTGAACTTCGAATTAAAAATGTGATTTTTATATATTGAACTTCGAAGTGAAAATTCGATTTTTATATATTGAATAGCGAAGTAAAAATTCGATTTTTACAAGTATGAAGCAATTATAAAAATATGATTTTTAAATTTAAAGTGAATAAATAAAAATGTGATTTTTATTTTAAAGACATCAAAATATAAAAATGTGTGATTTTTATATATGTAGTGGCTACGGGCAACGAAGATGACGAAGATGCGATAGCGATGAAGATTTCTATCAATGAAGTGCCGTGGAGCTAGGATAGCTATATGTGAGAACTTCTCACCTTTCAATTTAATTTTTCTAGTTATATATATATACTAGGATGCAGACGGTGCTTAGTAGCACCCGACACAATCGTCCACAGACCATGGACTTGTTTGTTTGGTTGCATAGATTAGTTATATGATTTGACGTGAATTGGGTTGTTTGGTGATTTTGATTGATGTGTGAATGGCGTGGGCCTTCACTAGACCGGGGATAAGGCTAGGCCTCGTCCCGTTTCTAGTATCGTGCCGTTATGCCGCCGAAATTTTCTAAAATATGTTAGAAAAATAAAAAAAAAAATCATTTTATTGAATAAGTGAACCGAATAGAATATTCATAGGTTGAATAAAATGTTTTATCGTTAAAAATATAATTTTTAACGTGAAGTGAATAGAATAAAATATTCATTTACAAACCGGACGGTTTGTTTATGTACACCTATTTGAATGACATTGATTGGGACGATAAATTTCACACATCGCCCAACTGCACAAATAAAATCTGTGTTTGTTCGTTTGAAACCCCACACGGGTGTTGGGATGAAATTTGAAGTTCACTCATCCTGATAGATTAAATATGTCGATCGATCGATTGACAGGCTGTTATAAGCGTTAGATATCTATATTTGATGCTTATACAGTGTAGTGCACTTTGGTTGATGGTTGATTATTTTTCAATGCAATTATATGTGTGTAATGTATGAAAATCCATATAATTAACATTATATGGTGATTGATTGGGCCTCATTCCAATTTGAAAAATAAAGAATATTATAAAATAAAAGTTCATGTGTTGACAATACTCATCCATTGAGATTGGTCATGTGTTGAACGAAATATTTTAGTAATAAAATTTACATCTTTATCGATATTATAAAATAAAAGTTCATGTGTTGACAGTACTCATCCATTGAGATTGGTCATGTGTTGAACGAAATATTTTAGTAATAAAATTTACATCTTTATCGATATAAAATAAAAGTTCATGTGTTGACAGTACTCATCCATTGAGATTGGTCATGTGTTGAACGAAATATTTTAGTAATAACAACTATTTTGAAAAAGAAATATTTGAAATAGAATATTTGAAAATAGAAATTTATGAAGCCGTGTTGATTAGATTGACGCCATTTTGACGTGATCGATATTTATATCGATTGAAAACGATTTCGAAATGAATTGAATTGAAAACGATTTCGAAATGAATTGAATTGAAAACGATTTCGAAATGAATTGAATTGAAAACGATTTCGAAATGAATTGAATTGAAAACGATTTCGAAATGAATTGAATTAAAAACGATTTCGAATTGAATTAAAAACGATTTCGAAATGAATTAAAAACGATTTCGAAATGAATTAAAAACGATTTCGAAATGAATTGAATTGAAAACGATTTCGAAATGAATTGAATTGAAAACGATTTCGAAATGAATTGAATTGAAAACGATTTCGAAATGAATTGAATTGAAAACGATTTCGAAATGAAATGAATTGAAAACGAATTCAAATTGAATTGAAAGCAAATTGAAATGAATTCAAATTGAATTGAAATTTGAATTGAATAGAAATGAATTTTAAAACGAATTTATAAAGAAGAATTCAATTTTGATTTGAATTGAAATGGAAGTTGAAATTGCTTTTGAAACGAATTTTAAAACTATTTATATAATTCGTTTTAAATAGAAATCGACGAAATATATATTATATATATAATATAATGGCCTGAATAGAACGCGCCGCGCCGCGGCAGTTCGTGAATTTCGACCATTTATTTCAAACGGACATTACGGGAGATCCGACCGTCGGATTCTCCTAAAACCGGAACCGTTGGGTTCGTATCGAAAAGAGCTTTCTAACGAATATTAGAAATTAGAAATCTAACGGTTGGATTTGGAATTATGTCCAAATCAAATTTGAAAAAGGTCGCTGTAAGTGCAGTTCGATGACCGTTGATGGAAATCGACTGTACGGGCCTTGATAAAATTATTAAAAATAGTAATAATTTGTGTAAAATCATAAGAAATGATTTAGAAAGAATTGGGATGAAAAACTCCATATTTGAAAAGATAAAAATAGATTTTTATCGAAATGAACTAGTTTTGAACTAGAATTATAATTCTATTTATTTTTAAATAAATAAATTGAATTTAAAAAGGGTTTTAAAGATAACCAGAATTTCCAATGATTGCATTGGAGTGGATTTGAATCGAAATTGTCTTCGGAATATTTCGATGTTGGAATTCGTGATTATACGGATGTTGTTACGGAAATTTGAAAGATATATTTATATCGTTATTTCCAATACGATATTTGTTAGTCATAGGATTTGATATTGAATATAAGCCGATATATTTTCTATTCAGAGCCTTATATTGAATATCAAATGTGATTTGGGTTTGTCGTGAATGGTGTCTTCACTAACACTGTTCTTGAACCCAGTTGAGAAAAGATTAAATCTTTTTATTTAGATTTAATGAAGAGTACCAATTAAATAATATTTAATTGGAATTGAATTGATATTGATTCTTGGGTTTATCGTGAACAGTGTTTTAAATAACACTCGTTCTTTAACCCGATAATTAATCGAATGTGATTTTGGGTTTATCGTGAACCGTGTTTTTAAATGACACTGATTCTTTAACCCAGTTAGCGATTAAAACTAAGTGGAGTTTTAATGAATCTTTAATTAGATTGAAATAATCGAAATGGAGTATCACCAGTTTTTCTCCAGGCGATAGTTAAATCTTTAATTAGATTTGAACGTGAAATGGTAATTGAATTTACCGATAACACCGTGGTGTTAGATATGAAGTATAACCAGTTTTACTTCATGGGATGAATAGGTTGGGATTGGGAAATTAAAACAAATGATTACTTCGGTAAGGTTCGCTAATCCCGACTAGTTTGAATTGAGATTCAAAAATAGAATAAAGAATAAATTCAAGGAATTTATCTTGGATAAAACTAATGGGAACCTTTTCCTATGAATGTGAAATTTAGAAACTAACTGTCGGTTAGCCAAGCAGAATGGTTTTCTGGATATTGATCTGATGTTGGTTTCGGCCTTCGGGGTTAATATTTGGGGGATTATTCTCTTGATTAATTTACGGTTAGTGACTAATGAATTGGAATGAGGCGTATGTTGTGTTTGTGTAACACTTATTTAAAATATACGCGAGTTATTCGGAAAGACCGGGTTTATCCCATTCTGAATAACTGATACGACGACAAGTCGAAGATGAATACGATGGTCGAAGACCGGAAGTCTTCACGTCGTTTGGGTGATTACTGATGATCTTGATTGGGCTGTACACCCAAGAAGATGGAAACAGTTGGTGATCGTCCAGACGTACTTGGAGATCGATGGATATGCGGGGTACTAGGTGCCTCCAGTTTCGTTCAGACCCAGAACGGACTTGTAAATGGACTGTGTGTCTGACATTGGATTTTAGTCCGTGTGATTGATCTCTATTAAATATATATCTGTTTGGCGGCGGAGAATTTATTCTCTTGCTTAACGCCCTTCTCTGAGACGTACGAGCTCAGGGGTTATATATTGATGGATATCAAACGCATGGAGTGAATTGCCTGTGTGGCATGCCTAAGTGGCAATTGATCGAGGCTTCTGTTGAAAAGCAAAGTCTTGTGGTTGATGATCGAAGCACGGCCTTTGTGGCGTAGCTTTGTGTAACGTTTACTTCGCGAGTTTCACACCCGGTATGGACCAAAAACAGGAGAGGACCTCAGGGAGGGCATGCGTTTCCTTCTAGCTAAAAAGTGGCGTCAGTGGTTTTACACGCCCTGACGAGTTTGACTTATGTGGTTGTTGCTATTGCGAGGCGCCTCGGTTAGATCGGACGATCCGGGTCCGATGGAGCCATTCGTTGGCTCATTTACGCCCCAAAGGGCGAGGAAACGCAGTGTTCAGGCATTTTAATCCACATCGGTGGACCGGCCCTGACGATCCAAGGGCCCACCTGTGTCTGGGTCCTGAGGCACGGGCTAGAGCGTCTCGAATCGGTTGAGGACTATCTTTTGCCTCGGTTCATAGATGGAAACCCAATTTCCAAATACGTGACTTTGCGATTTCGATTGTATAACCTATATATGGCGACATAGTGGTATGGGGCATTCATGCCGCCTATGATTGATACTTATGATTTGAAGTTGTTTTATACACTTATAATAGTATCAAAATGATTTCTTTTAAACGTATCAAGCATTCTTGGCTATTATAAGGTAAAAAACCCTATCCCCCGGCTTGCGTTGCATTGTGTGATAGGAACTGGGTCTTATAATAGCTTCATTTTTCTTTATTTAGCATTGCGTTGTCGTTTTATGCACTGGTATTCTTGGGAGGAAACCCGTTCCGTGTTATACGGCGTGGTCCCTTGATTTACCCAATGATTTAAAATAAAGATCAACTGTTTTAGTTCTCACACCAGTCCCATGACTGACCTGGAGTTTATTGTTTTAACCTAAACTCTAGGTGCCCTTATTTTGACACGGGCAGCTAGTAGTTTTGGTTTTGCAGATTTATATTCGCAGGATCCTGGTTTACAGCTGGAATGATATCCGGAAAGCTTTGTATCCGTATATCTCCTCTAGTTGTGTATAATATTATTTTCCGCTGCTATGTATTTAATGTAATTTAAATCTCTGATATCTCTGTGTAATATTCATTTATACTCTGTATATTCTTGTAATCTGATGCATTGTTGTAATATACAATGAAATGTTCTTGTGTATGCGTTCTGTTGTGGCTTGTTCTCGAACTATCCGTCGCTTTCCTTTACGGGGAAGTTACGGGTTTTCACAGTTGGTATCAGAGCTTTGGTTTACAAAGCTCAGAGAACAAGACACATTAGAACCATACGAAAGAATTCATCAGAAATTGGATTAGTAATATCCAACGAGAATGACTCGTTAGAGATGGGACCAGTAGTATCCTAGAACGAGTGTGAAGAGTATATTTTTCAAATGAAAACATTTTTGTTTTGAAAATTTAAATCAACTATTCGTATTTGGTTATTTATTTCATATTGATTAGGACAGTCCAGTATATAGAGATTTTGCGTATACGTCTTGCAAACGTGTGTTCGAAAGTTTAATATATTGGATAGATATAGCATCACACACTAGTCGCCCGGAGAGAATTCTGATGATTGATGCATCATCATCAGAATTTATATTCGAGTGACGAAAGTGAGATTTCTATATATTTCCTATTGACTGGTGTGAGAACCAAAAATTAGATAGGGCCTATTGTTGTGAATTGGCATTAAAAACATGATTTTTGTATATGTATTAAAATTATGAATTTGAAAAGCTAATCATCTAATTGATTGATGTTTGTGTTGTTTGTTTATTTGTTTGCTAATTTTTAGCCATTTAGCCTAACAGAACCAAATATTGAATTATATCGAAAATTGGTTGCGTTTGCTTGCATATACATATACTTATATTGAACAGGTCATAGCAAGGAGGCTAGAGCAGAGAATAAAATTTGTTTGCCCGACAAATAGGTACATGTTTACTACATAATTTCCTGTTTTGTTTGGGTGATGATGATTTTATGAGCCTATTGGCTAGCCGCTTGGCTTTTTCTTTTTCTTTTTGAGATCTGAAGGACCGGGGAAGCTATTTGAAATTCCCCGATGCTCCCGGTGCAGGGGAGGTTATGGCGAAATTTTTCAAAAATTTAGGGTGTTAGCCAAATTTTTGGAATTTTGAAAATTCTCAGAAACTGAAGAGTTGGAGAATGGAAGCCAGATCGAACGTAGAGCTGAATAATCAAACCACTTTCGACTTTGTTCCTTTTCGGGGACGAAAAGTTTTAAGTGGGGGAGATTGTAACAACCCGGAAAATCTGGGCCAGTTTAAAATTTTTATTTTGGCAATTTTAGCGAATTTTGATTATTTAAAATGAATTATTTTAAATAATATCGACGGGAAAATTTATTTTTAATATAATTCGACGTATATATTATATACGTCGTCGTTAGAATATAAATATTTATATATAATTATAAATAGAATTGAAAATGGCGCGGTAGTTCGATAATTCGATTTCAAACTTCAATTGAATGTACCGGGTGCAAAACAATCCGGATTTTAGTGAAACCAAAAACATTAGGATCTAATTGATAATATCTTTTCAACGAATCCGAATAATCGAAATTTCTTAGCGGGAATCAAAAGATATGTCCAGTTGAAAATTCTGAATAGTCGCTATGGAATTCAGGCCCTTAAAAATAGCCATTTTGCAAATGACCTCGGATTTCGACGAAACCAGTTTTGTTGGGTCCGGGATGTAAAGTTATTGCTAGGTTTCAAATTTCGTAATTTTTCGAATCAATATGTGAGCGTGGTAAAGGAAAACGCGTTTGACCAGTTTTAGTTGATTTTAATCAATTGGAAATTGGCCATTTTTCTAACGGTCTCAATATTCGATGAAACTAGTTTTGTCAGGACCGTATTGTCAATACGAAGCTAGAAAATATTTTTCGAGAATTTTTAGAGTTAGTATGTGACCCCGGTAATTTGAAATGTACGTTTAAAATTCAACATAAGGATTTAAATGTAAATTTAGGCGAAAACTGATTGAAACGAGGGAATTGGCTTACGATACATATCCCACTGTGTTTGGAATGGGGGTAATTAGCTATGGACGACGGGCGGTGGGTTTCGTTTCGAAGTCGAAATTAAAAGTTGCTTTTGGAAATTAAAATATAATTAATTAAATTATATATATATATATATATTTTCGATAAACCCCCCCTATCTTCATTCTTTCAGTCAAACCCCCCCCCCCCCCGTGTTCTATTTTCCAAATCGAGAAACCCCCCCCCCCCCCGACGATCAGCAACAACCTCCTCCCCCCCCCCCCCCCCCGTTCATCGAGCCGCCGCGCCAAGCACACCTCCATCCCGCTCCGCCTCTCTCTCTTCTCCCCCTTGATCGCGACGCGCCAAGCCCCCTCTCGACGCAGTCGATCCCCTTCCCCAAATTCGAGCGTCGCCCTGCTTCAGCCGATGCCGCCACGTCAGGAGCACCCCACCGCGCCGCAGGCGACCAAAGCCGAGCAGCACCCCCTCCAGTCCCGCTCCTCTCCCTCCACTTCTTGCCGACGACCACTGAAAACCCCCACCCTCGTTAATCGATGTAAGTTTCCTTTGTTTGATAAGGCACCCTATGTAAATCTGTTTTTTTTTAAATACATTAACATGGAACAGGGAAAAAGATTGGATTTATTATTTATTTAAAAAAAAAACTTTTATTTTTATTTATTTAAAAGGTTAATTTTTAGAAAGTAAAAAGACATGATTTTTATTTTAGAAATAGCGGTTTAAAACGAGATTTTTCTCATATGAAAGGCGAGATTTTTAATTATATAGAAGTATTAAAAATATAATCTTTACTATATAGAAGAATTAAAAATGTGATTTTTATATATTGAACTTCGAATTAAAAATGTGATTTTTATATATTGAACTTCGAATTAAAAATGTGATTTTTATATATTGAACTTCGAATTAAAAATGTGATTTTTATATATTGAACTTCGAATTAAAAATGTGATTTTTATATATTGAACTTCGAAGTGAAAATTCGATTTTTATATATTGAATAGCGAAGTAAAAATTCGATTTTTACAAGTATGAAGCAATTATAAAAATATGATTTTTAAATTTAAAGTGAATAAATAAAAATGTGATTTTTATTTTAAAGACATCAAAATATAAAAATGTGTGATTTTTATATATGTAGTGGCTACGGGCAACGAAGATGACGAAGATGCGATAGCGATGAAGATTTCTATCAATGAAGTGCCGTGGAGCTAGGATAGCTATATGTGAGAACTTCTCACCTTTCAATTTAATTTTTCTAGTTATATATATATATACTAGGATGCAGACGGTGCTTAGTAGCACCCGACACAATCGTCCACAGACCATGGACTTGTTTGTTTGGTTGCATAGATTAGTTATATGATTTGATGTGAATTGGGTTGTTTGGTGATTTTGATTGATGTGTGAATGGCGTGGGCCTTCACTAGACCGGGGATAAGGCTAGGCCTCGTCCCGTTTCTAGTATCGTGCCGTTATGCCGCCGAAATTTTCTAAAATATGTTAGAAAAATAAAAAAATATCATTTTATTGAATAAGTGAACCGAATAGAATATTCATAGGTTGAATAAAATGTTTTATCGTTAAAAATATAATTTTTAACGTGAAGTGAATAGAATAAAATATTCATTTACAAACCGGACGGTTTGTTTATGTACACCTATTTGAATGACATTGATTGGGACGATAAATTTCACACATCGCCCAACTGCACAAATAAAATCTGTGTTTGTTCGTTTGAAACCCCACACGGGTGTTGGGATGAAATTTGAAGTTCACTCATCCTGATAGATTAAATATGTCGATCGATCGATTGACAGGCTGTTATAAGCGTTAGATATCTATATTTGATGCTTATACAGTGTAGTGCACTTTGGTTGATGGTTGATTATTTTTCAATGCAATTATATGTGTGTAATGTATGAAAATCCATATAATTAACATTATATGGTGATTGATTGGGCCTCATTCCAATTTGAAAAATAAAGAATATTATAAAATAAAAGTTCATGTGTTGACAATACTCATCCATTGAGATTGGTCATGTGTTGAACGAAATATTTTAGTAATAAAATTTACATCTTTATCGATATTATAAAATAAAAGTTCATGTGTTGACAGTACTCATCCATTGAGATTGGTCATGTGTTGAACGAAATATTTTAGTAATAAAATTTACATCTTTATCGATATAAAATAAAAGTTCATGTGTTGACAGTACTCATCCATTGAGATTGGTCATGTGTTGAACGAAATATTTTAGTAATAACAACTATTTTGAAAAAGAAATATTTGAAATAGAATATTTGAAAATAGAAATTTATGAAGCCGTGTTGATTAGATTGACGCCATTTTGACGTGATCGATATTTATATCGATTGAAAACGATTTCGAAATGAATTGAATTGAAAACGATTTCGAAATGAATTGAATTGAAAACGATTTCGAAATGAATTGAATTGAAAACGATTTCGAAATGAATTGAATTGAAAACGATTTCGAAATGAATTGAATTAAAAACGATTTCGAATTGAATTAAAAACGATTTCGAAATGAATTAAAAACGATTTCGAAATGAATTAAAAACGATTTCGAAATGAATTGAATTGAAAACGATTTCGAAATGAATTGAATTGAAAACGATTTCGAAATGAATTGAATTGAAAACGATTTCGAAATGAATTGAATTGAAAACGATTTCGAAATGAATTGAATTGAAAACGATTTCGAAATGAATTGAATTGAAAACGATTTCGAAATGAATTGAATTGAAAACGATTTCGAAATGAATTGAATTGAAAACGATTTCGAAATGAATTGAATTGAAAACGATTTCGAAATGAAATGAATTGAAAACGAATTCAAATTGAATTGAAAGCAAATTGAAATGAATTCAAATTGAATTGAAATTTGAATTGAATAGAAATGAATTTTAAAACGAATTTATAAAGAAGAATTCAATTTTGATTTGAATTGAAATGGAAGTTGAAATTGCTTTTGAAACGAATTTTAAAACTATTTATATAATTCGTTTTAAATAGAAATCGACGAAATATATATTATATATATAATATAATGGCCTGAATAGAACGCGCCGCGCCGCGGCAGTTCGTGAATTTCGACCATTTATTTCAAACGGACATTACGGGAGATCCGACCGTCGGATTCTCCTAAAACCGGAACCGTTGGGTTCGTATCGAAAAGAGCTTTCTAACGAATATTAGAAATTAGAAATCTAACGGTTGGATTTGGAATTATGTCCAAATCAAATTTGAAAAAGGTCGCTGTAAGTGCAGTTCGATGACCGTTGATGGAAATCGACTGTACGGGCCTTGATAAAATTATTAAAAATAGTAATAATTTGTGTAAAATCATAAGAAATGATTTAGAAAGAATTGGGATGAAAAACTCCATATTTGAAAAGATAAAAATAGATTTTTATCGAAATGAACTAGTTTTGAACTAGAATTATAATTCTATTTATTTTTAAATAAATAAATTGAATTTAAAAAGGGTTTTAAAGATAACCAGAATTTCCAATGATTGCATTGGAGTGGATTTGAATCGAAATTGTCTTCGGAATATTTCGATGTTGGAATTCGTGATTATACGGATGTTGTTACGGAAATTTGAAAGATATATTTATATCGTTATTTCCAATACGATATTTGTTAGTCATAGGATTTGATATTGAATATAAGCCGATATATTTTCTATTCAGAGCCTTATATTGAATATCAAATGTGATTTGGGTTTGTCGTGAATGGTGTCTTCACTAACACTGTTCTTGAACCCAGTTGAGAAAAGATTAAATCTTTTTATTTAGATTTAATGAAGAGTACCAATTAAATAATATTTAATTGGAATTGAATTGATATTGATTCTTGGGTTTATCGTGAACAGTGTTTTAAATAACACTCGTTCTTTAACCCGATAATTAATCGAATGTGATTTTGGGTTTATCGTGAACCGTGTTTTTAAATGACACTGATTCTTTAACCCAGTTAGCGATTAAAACTAAGTGGAGTTTTAATGAATCTTTAATTAGATTGAAATAATCGAAATGGAGTATCACCAGTTTTGCTCCAGGCGATAGTTAAATCTTTAATTAGATTTGAACGTGAAATGGTAATTGAATTTACCGATAACACCATGGTGTTAGATATGAAGTATAACCAGTTTTACTTCATGGGATGAATAGGTTGGGATTGGGAAATTAAAACAAATGATTACTTCGGTAAGGTTCGCTAATCCCGACTAGTTTGAATTGAGATTCAAAAATAGATTAAAGAATAAATTCAAGGAATTTATCTTGGATAAAACTAATGGGAACCTTTTCCTATGAATGTGAAATTTAGAAACTAACTGTCGGTTAGCCAAGCAGAATGGTTTTCTGGATATTGATCTGATGTTGGTTTCGGCCTTCGGGGTTAATATTTGGGGGATTATTCTCTTAATTAATTTACGGTTAGTGACTAATGAATTGGAATGAGGCGTATGTTGTGTTTGTGTAACACTTATTTAAAATATACGCGAGTTATTCAGAAAGACCGGGTTTATCCCATTCTGAATAACTGATACGACGACAAGTCGAAGATGAAGACGATGGTCGAAGACCGGAAGTCTTCACGTCGTTTGGGTGATTACTGATGATCTTGATTGGGCTGTACACCCAAGAAGATGGAAACAGTTGGTGATCGTCCAGACGTACTTGGAGATCGATGGATATGCGGGGTACTAGGTGCCTCCGGTTTCGTTCAGACCCAGAACGGACTTGTAAATGGACTGTGTGTCTGACATTGGATTTTAGTCCGTGTGATTGATCTCTATTAAATATATATCTGTTTGGCGGCGGAGAATTTATTCTCTTGCTTAACGCCCTTCTCTGAGACGTACGAGCTCAGGGGTTATATATTGATGGATATCAAACGCATGGAGTGAATTGCCTGTGTGGCATGCCTAAGTGGCAATTGATCGAGGCTTCTGTTGAAAAGCAAAGTCTTGTGGTTGATGATCGAAGCACGGCCTTTGTGGCGTAGCTTTGTGTAACGTTTACTTCGCGAGTTTCACACCCGGTATGGACCAAAAACGGGAGAGGACCTCAGGGAGGGCATGCGTTTCCTTCTAGCTAAAAAGTGGCGTCAGTGGTTTTACACGCCCTGACGAGTTTGACTTATGTGGTTGTTGCTGTTGCGAGGCGCCTCGGTTAGATCGGACGATCCGGGTCCGATGGAGCCATTCGTTGGCTCATTTACGCCCCAAAGGGCGGGGAAACGCAGTGTTCAGGCATTTTAATCCACATCGGTGGACCGGCCCTGACGATCCAAGGGCCCACCTGTGTCTGGGTCCTGAGGCACGGGCTAGAGCGTCTCGAATCGGTTGAGGACTATCTTTTGCCTCGGTTCATAGATGGAAACCCAATTTCCAAATACGTGACTTTGTGATTTCGATTGTATAACCTATATATGGCGACATAGTGGTATGGGGCATTCATGCCGCCTATGATTGATACTTATGATTTGAAGTTGTTTTATACACTATACACTTATAATAGTATCAAAATGATTTCTTTTAAACGTATCAAGCATTCTTGGCTATTATAAGGTAAAAAACCCTATCCCCCGGCTTGCGTTGCATTGTGTGATAGGAACTGGGTCTTATAATTGCTTCATTTTTCTTTATTTAGCATTGCGCTGTCGTTTTATGCACTGGTATTCTTGGGAGGAAACCCGTTCCGTGTTATACGGCGTGGTCCCTTGATTTACCCAATGATTTAAAATAAAGATTAACTGTTTTAGTTCTCACACCAGTCCCATGACTGACCTGGAGTTTATTGTTTTAACCTAAACTCTGGGTGCCCTTATTTTGACACGGGCAGCTAGTAGTTTTGGTTTTGCAGATTTATATTCGCAGGATCCTGGTTTACAGCTGGAATGATATCCGGAAAGCTTTGTATCTGTATATCTCTTCTAGTTGTGTATTGTATTATTTTCCGCTGCTATGTATTTAATGTAATTTAAATCTCTGATATCTCTGTGTAATATTCATTTATACTCTGTATATTCTTGTAATCTGATGCATTGTTGTAATATACAATGAAATGTTCTTGTGTATGCGTTCTGTTGTGGCTTGTTCTCGAACTATCCGTCGCTTTCCTTTACGGGGAAGTTACGGGTTTTCACAATGTTAATTAGTGATATCCAGAGGATCTGACAATGTGGCATTCAAAGTGAATGATGACCAGATGTATTCTAGCCTCAAGCCTCATCAACCGGGAAATAACAAAAATCGGGCAGGCAGCATGGCTATGTGGGTCGCTCCCATTAGGGTGTATGATCACCTATCTAGAGAAATTCCATTTGCTTCTTTAACCTATATTCGATGCTGTCCCTTTTCGGGCAGGCGTTTGCTGATCCCAACCGTCGGTGATATACATTCGATACACTCAAGCGAAATGAGTGGTCGGTCATGTGAGGGCCGGGTTGCAAGACGTTCTTGTTGAACCCAATGTATTCGCCTCTAGAGATACACGTGCGGAAGGTGGTCCCATACCTTGTCAAGTTGGAAATCCAATATCCAATAAGCGCCCGCGGTTTTGGTGTATATATGGGGAGCGTGAGATGCAAGCGTTCCTCTAGATTGTTATTTACTTGTATTTAGACATTATGATAATATCAGATCAAAGTATGATTTCGAAAATGGTTTGGGTTATAGTAAGGTAAAAACCGTTCGTGTTTATGTGTGGACTGGTCTTACTATTATCATTTGATTTCGAAAGGATTTTCCAAAGTTAAACAAGTGTGTGTTATGTGAATTTATCACTGATAGTATTCCAGACTGACCCGGTGTATTTTGTTTTAAATCAAATGTGCTCGGGTCAGACCGAGTATGTTCCAGGTTAGGTTTCACTTGGAGTTTCAGGAGTTTGAAGCAGGCGACTTCACCGTTAGTTATATACAGATATTATTCTGCTGTGACTGATATGTTGTACTCTGATGATTGGTATGAGCTTCGGGATATTTCAAATAGCCTCCCATGGCCCTCACCAATCCAAAAGAAAAAGAAAAAGCCAAGCGGTTTGCCCATATGGCGCATGAAATCTCATATATGAATTTAAACGTGTACCTTTTTGTCGGGCACATAAATTAAAATCTTCATATACTCCATCCCATACCTATCTAACACATGTTCACGTATTTTCAATTTAATTCAACTTCTATGCAAAAGTTATGCTATTTGGGATTTAAATACGCTCGTATAAAATATTTTATTCTGATTCGCAATGCTACTGCCCATACAGAGTGGTTCACGGATAATAATCCAACTGGTCTCTCCATATTGACAACGATGGTCAAAAACTTCGATAATCTGTGATTTAACTATCGAATAAAAAAAAGTGTTCATCCAACATATCAAACAAATCACTGGGCTCTTTAATTAATATTTTCATTAATTAAATCTCTTCTCCAATAAGCGCCATGCGGTTTTTGATTTTATACTATGTATGTGGAGCGTGAGATGCAAGCGTTCTACTATTTGGTTATTTATTTGATTTAGACACTATTATAATATCAATGGATTTCGTGTCAAAGTGTTTTGGGTGATAGTAAGGTAAAAACCGTCCGTGTTTATGTGTGGGCTGGTCTTACTATTATCTTTTCTTTCGAAAGGATTTTGAAAGTTAAACAAATGATTAGAGTTTACTCACACTAGTCCCATGACTGACCCAGAGTTTATTTTGTTTTGTTTCCCTAAACTCTTGGGTGCCCAAATTTGTACGGGTAGTCAAGTAGTCGGGATTTTTCAGATTCACTTGGAAGAGCTGGAAGTAGGAGGCTTCACCAGTTAGCTATAGACTATCATATATTCCGTTGTGAACCATGTTTGTATCTGGAAACAGGTGTTTATAACTGTTCCAGGAATAACTGTTGTGCTCTGGTAATGGTATGTATGTCCAGTAACTTTCAAAAGTTATGTTATAATATATTTTATTCGTTCCGCTGTGAGTTTGTGATCTTCAATTTCTCCTATTCCAATATTTCTTTCTTTCTATTTCACATCCTCTAACTTCTGTCTAATAATGATTCGTATTTCTGTGCAATTTGGGTTTGGCGTGTGATGTTATTAGTCAACTCAGATAGTATGGATTTGCGGGCCACTATAGTTGGTATCAGAGCTATTGGTTTAGTGATAACCTTGACTCTATGGTGTAACTCGGTAGAGATGGGGTTAGTAACACCCTAGATTGAGTTTGAGTGTATACATATGAGAGCGTATTTGTAAATTTTACTTACAAATGTTTTGTATTGTGTTGTTGATAGGTTCAAGTGTTGAAAAGCATTGAACTGATAAGGGGCACAATATTGTTTGTAAAGAGGGTAGATGAAATAATTTTACCCGAAATATATTTTTATATAGAAAAGAAATAATTTTATGAAATATTGTGCGCTATTTGATTTGAATGAAATTCAAAGTTTGAATTTGAGACTTAACTGGGTTAAGTGAAATCGAATTAAAACATTAATAATTATATTGGAATTAATTAAGAAATAATGTTGTAATTAAATTAAATTGATTTGAATTTGGAAATTTAATTAAATAGAAATCAATCGAATATCAATCGATTGATATTCAAATATGTTGAATAGTAATATTGAATGTGTATTTAGTTGATTTGGTTGAATTTGTTGTGCCTTGGTTGTTGATTGGTTTTTGTGTGCTTATTAGATTGGTTGAATATAAAATTCGTCCATGGTTTAATAAAGAATTATATAAACCGATCCCGGGAAAAAAATGAAGTGTTATTTATATACTAAAAGTTACTAGGATTTACAACATTTTCTTAACTTAGCAATTTCGAGGACGAAATTATTTTAAGGGGGGAAGAATGTAATGTCCCATATTTTTCTGACCATTTATTTGAAATATTTTATTTATTTAAAATATTTATTTGAGTTTAAATAATGGGTTTTGACAATTTTAATTTGAATATTTAAATAATATTAATGGTTTATATATATATATTCGAATGTTTGTTAAACCATTTTTTTTAATATCGAGTTTGAAAATCCATCGTGATCTTATTGGTAGTATACGATGTTCGATTTGAATATACTCGATTTTTTTTCAGGTTATTTTTATTTATTTATTTATTTAATTCTGTTTACATTATACAGACTGTTTTAAATTCGATAACAGTGTTTACTTTTAGTTAGTTTATCATGCCCTGAAAGTACAAACCAAATGTATATACATACATATATATCATGGGATAACATTACCTTATACAATTTGTTAATTATGTCAGTCGACTGTTTAATTCTCAAACATGACCAAAACATGATTTTGAGTACCTAATCAAGGATTGAGGGGGGCCTAATTGGATTTTTGAATGCAATATTGCTGGCTAGGTAGTTTGTAAGTGACAAACGTGACCAATTTCAGCATGCTCCTAACGCGCCAATTTAAATACAAATAAGTGTTCTAGAAATTTTAAACAAATAATTACAGCCTATATAGGCTGGTTAAAATCATGAAACAAGTTATAAACACCTTATATCAGCAAAAGCTTTCCATTGGTACCGTTCGTTTTCGGATCTATCCAAGTTTTGGGGTGTTCGAAATGTCATAATAAAACTGGGTTTTTATTTCCTTGTAATAGAAGGATCGATGCGCGGATTCAATGGCGGAGAGGTCGGCGTTCAGGTGACAAAGGCAGTGTAGTTCAGCAATGGCATATATATATAAAAAAAACCGCAACATAGACAAATCAAATGTATGGACTGGCCTTACCAATCAAAATGTATAATCTAAATAAAAAAATTTGAAAAGCCGAAGGAAAACAATGTATAAAACATAAATTTGCACCATGAATCATACAGACAACATGCCAGCTAAATATTTATCACAGTCGAAACAGCTCAATTCGGAATCAACTATGTCTTGTTTTATCAATTTGTCTGAAAATTTTCAGAAATGCATATTTCCCCTATAAACAGTAACAAGAACAGTAAACAACAATAGTGATACAACAACTAAGAAAAAAGGAAAAAAAAACAGTGAATGAACAGCTGATGAAAACATAATATATACATATATTTACATCACCAAATTTTACAAATTTGAATCTGATAATATATATATTCATATACAGAAAATCTACAACAATCTCATGTGTTGTTTCACATGGACGAAATCTAATACAAGATCCGACCGCCGTAGGCTATCTGCAACCCACACATGACCGACCACTCATTTCGAAATCTACTCCTAGTTATAAAAGTAAATCTTTATAACTTTAGTTTTGTCGACTCACCGGGTGGTAAACAAAATGATTTAATCTCAGGCCATGAACTGCCGATTACTTAACCAATCTCCCCCTTTGGTTAATCCAACACAGGTAATTTTTCCAGCCCAGAATCACTAATCAATTAAATCCATTTAATTGATAATTTCTATAATGACTACTGTTCAACATCAACCAAATAAACAACCAATTCAAACAATTAAACATGCTTATAAAACAACGTGGTCCACAGGGAAAATTACCTCTATTTGGTCAAATCGTTAGAATAACGATTGGTTAATTTACGGAAATTAAACAACATTTTAATTCCGTCAATTAAATCAACACATGGATCAACCAACAGTCAATTAACAGCCAACAGAGAACAAAAAAATAAAAACCCAATTTATATAAAATATAAATGGAAAAAACTGAGTGAGATTTACTCACCTGGTTTTGAATCCATCGATAATTATCTGATTTTCTTAGTCAGATTAAACTGGTCGTTTAATTCGAATAAGATTCTCAGTTTTTCCTGATTCTGACCAACCTCTGCTCCATCTCGAAGATCTCGTCTTTACGGTCCAAACGAGACAGACCGTGCCTCAATCTGATAACGTGAGCGCAAGATATCTTATTACGAAATTTGTAAAATAATTAAACTATAAAACATGGATTTATATAAGTGAGACGGGCCCTTTACCTTCAAAACCACGGCACAAAAGCCCAACCCGCTCCCTTCTATCAAAACCTTATTATCGGACACTATCTCATTCAATCCGTCCGCCGCCTCAAAAGGAAATTGAAAACCCTAATGGCTCCATCGGATCACCTTTTTGATTTCCAGCCGCTTCGAGATAGATGGCGTCGCAACCTCCTCCGTCTACTTCTACTTCAACAGCCACCTCATCCACGACGAGCGAGCCAGGCCGAACTCCATCGGTTTAAGCTAAGTTTTCCTTTTCTTTTCACCTGATTTTTCTGTTACAGTATTATGTCATTTAATTTTTTTCTCTGGTTTCTTTGATTCTTGTGTGGTTCAAACAAAATTGTGGTGCGTATTTATAGATGTGAATTCGCTCTAGATAAGAATGATGTCAACACTTATGGTAAAGTCATAGGTTTATCCTAGGATCTTAGATGCTGCTTAGTTGTATTATCAAACCGTGGTACTTGCGATGGATGTTGCGTGATTATAGCAGAGATTTGGTTGAATTCAGGATTTTATTTGGTATGGTTGCTCTGTTCAAATTGGGGCTATGATTTGTTAAATCAGTCAGATGTTTGACAGGGTACATGTAAAGGTCTGTGTTGAGTTTTCCATGTGCAAATCCTATGTAGATTAGGTTGTAAAGTTCTACTCGCATTGCACATGGTCTGTTCGTACTTGTATACATAACTATTGAATTGTATCTTTCGGTTTCAGATTATGAGTTGATGTAAATATTTATGGCAAACAGGATTTGTACGCAAGATTTCCTGTATATATGTTACTTCATTGCCTGTTAGATTTTATGCAATATACATATATTTGATTTTCTTAGTTGTTCTTTACTGTTTTACAACAGTTTATTTACTGTTTTGTTTGTTGTTCCCATCCTGTATTACTGTTTCATTTTTTCCAATTTTCTTAGCTGTTCTGATTTAATGCATCAATATCTACCTACCTATGCTTGATTTCCCTAGCTGTTCATATCTTCTGTTAGATTATATCTTCATTTCTTTTATTGTTTATTTAGTTTATTTGATTTTTTTGATTTTTTTCTTTCCCTAGGTGTACTGATTTAGTCCTATAGATTTTGTGTATTTCTTAGATAAGGCCAGCTACTATTAGCTTAGGCGATTTGTTTTTTTTTTCTTTTCTTTTTTTCAGGTTGTACTGGTGATGGCAATTAAATACATTTATTCAGATAATAGTAATTTATCTAGAAATTTATCCAGAACACCAATTAAATTTATATGAGTACAAATTAAAAATCGAGGTGAGTAAATCTCACTCACCTTTTATTTATAATTATTTTTATCCGTTAAAAATAATTGTTTGATGCTTGTTTGAATGCTTTCTGGTTGATTTAAAAATATTAGTTATTTAAGGTTGACTATTATATATATTGGTTTGGTGATTGGATTGTTCCTACACAGAGTCTAATTGTTCGTTTTCATCTAATTGTTCTTTTCGTTATCAACACTATCAGAGCATGAAATATTGGCCTGGTTGCAAGATGTTCCTGAGTACTAAAATTCAAATCTCAAATTCATTCAAGACGGTTCGAATATATCTATAGCTCGATGATATGGAATTAAACATGATATTCAGCAGGGGAAAATTATAAAATAGTGTTGATAAATATAATGAATAAATGATCAAGAGATAAATTGAATATTTGAATTCAAAGGAATTTAAATATGGGATTTGAAATCAAAGGAATTGAAATAGATTTGAATTCAAAGGCATTGAAATAAAATTTGAATTCAACGGGATTCAAATAGAATTTGAATTCAAAGAAATTCAAATGGATTTGTATAAAGGAAGTTCAAATGAAATTAAAAATATAGGATTTGAAAATAGAATTCAAATGGAGTTAAATATAGAAATTCAAATGAAATTTGAATATGGAATTCAAATAGAATTCAAATGGAATTTAAACTATGGAATTTGAATGTGTAATTCAAATGGAGTTCAAATATAGAATTTGAATATAGAAAAATAAAGGAAATTCAAATATAGCATTTTAATAGATTTTGAATATAAAATTCAAAGAGAATTGAAATATATTTGAAAATAGAAATTCAAATGAAGTTGGAAAATAGATTTGAATAGAAATTCAAATGGATATTTAAAAGGAATGTGAATAATAGAATTCAACAGAAGTGAAATGAAAATTTGAATATAGAATTCAAATAGAAGTTAAATGGAATTCGAATATAGAATTTCTAATGGAAGTAAAATAGATCAGGAATGTTATGTTGAAATGGATTTGATATATATTAAAATATATCAGAATAGAGTTAAAACTATTTAAATGAGAGGTCGATCAAATATCATTGGAAACCTTATTATCCTTGAGTGTATCGACCACTCATTTCGCTTGAGTGTATCGAATGTATATCACCAACAGTTGGGATCAGCAACCGTCTCCCGAATGGGACACCATCGAATAGAATAAGAAATTAAATGAATCTCTAGATAGGTGATTATACATCCTAATGGGAGCGACCCACATAGCCATGCTGCCTGCCCGATTTTTGTCATTTCCCGATTGTTGAGGCCTGAGGCTACGATTACTTATCATTCATTGATAGCACCATCACTTTTAATGCCACATTGTCAGATCCGTTAATCACTAATTGATTTGCACAAATATTCTGGATGTTATGCTAAGGGAATAAATCCGTTGCAACCATATATATTTATACAGACCAAATCCTATTTTTTTAAACCAGATTTGAAAAAAATGGGAAATGAGATTTTGATGTACTGGTTAAACTAATATTATTCTAAGGTAAGAACGGGTTGATCAAACGACCCGAAGATCCATGTGTGGTTGATTTAATTCTCTGGATATCACTATTTATATTTTATATAAATCCTCTGGATATCACTAATTACCATACACCAAAATCTTCATATACTTTATATACTTCATTCCATATCAATCATTGAAAATACCGACTACTTTTAAAACGTTTATATACATAAATATAATTAAACGAGCTCGCCGCAGCGCTGCATTTCGTAAATTGTCGTTTCGAACTTCAATCGACTATACATAACTCAGCTGAAGTCGTAATTCTTTGTAATAAGAAACGTCGGGACCGATTAGATAATAGTTTTCTAATGAAAGAGAAAAATCTGGATTTCGTCGTTTAGATCTTGAGTAATGTCAAAATCAAATTTTTAGAAAAGCAGCACCCTAATCGTTTTAAAAACGATAACGGTTTATTTAATAAATAAAGGGATTTTAAAGAAATAAAAATCCGAATTGACATTAGAAAAATCCAGACGGGTGATACAAAATAAATATGAACTCCAGTGAAGTAAGTGGAATGATTTTGAGACAAAAATCATATTTTTTAACTATCAAATAAAATTAACTAAATTGGAAAATAATTAGTTAAAGGAAATTTGAATCGAAATTGGGTTTTTGGATAAGTGAAGGAGATTGAGAGTTTATATTCGAAATCGAATATATAACTCGAGTTGAAAATAGAATTCAATTTGATTATAAGCGAGTTAAATATTTTATTTGAACATGATATGTTCAAACAAAGAAGTGGAATAGGCAAAATAGCTAATTAAAGAATAAATGAGCGAAACTGAATTCAAACGATTGGATTGAGTTGAATTAAATTGAAAACCGGTGAACATGTGTTAGATAGGTATGGGATGGAGTATATGAAGATTTTAATTTATGTGCCCAACAAAAAGGTACACGTTTAAATTCATATATGAGATTTTATTCGCCGTATCGGCAAGCCGCTTGGCTTTTTCTTTTTCTTTTGGATTGGTGAGGGCCATGGGAGGCTATTTGAAATATCCCGACGCTCCCGGTACAAGGGAGGTTATGGCGAATTTTTCCGGGAATTTAAGCAGTTGGGATATTTTTAAAAAAAATTGATAGTTAGGAATCAATATATCAATATATATTGAATTCTATAAGGAAACGAATTTAAAATAGAATATTATAACCATAAGGGAAATCTATAAATTAGAAATAGAAAGCGAACCATATACATGTTTTAAAAACGAATAATTGGGTTTTATAGTGTGTTTATTCTAGGTAAGTGGTTTTGCTGTTTTGGGTTTGAATAATAATTTGGTTGAATAAAATATTTTGGGTTGTTTGTAACGATGTTGTATACAGCATTCGTTTTAATTAAATAACTTAATTAATTCGTTTTAACTCAGAAGCAATAGGATTTGTCCCTTTTCAGGACCGATACCCTTTTAATTCCCGTTACTTCAGACCCGGAGTTTATTTTCTGTGTTTTCCCTTAAACTCTTGGGTATTCATAACGCTTGTTATGAATAGACAAGTGAATCAGGATGTTGAACTTATGATGCTGAATGGAGATTATCAGTGTGCTGACCTACCTATCTACCTACCTATTGTATAATTATAAGTTTGCCAGTCAGTAGTGAATGTTATGTATAATTAATGATGTACCAGAAATGGGTTGTATTACTAGTCATATGATGTTCTGTTGTATCCTGTACTGTTGTGTAATATTATAAAGTATTATCTTTTGTGGAAATTCCACTGTGAGATTCTGATGTTCTGTGTTTATATCTTCTATCTATTCTAATTTCTTAATAATGGTACGACTTCCGATGTGTTCGAAAGTTGGGTCGTTACAGTGTGTAACGACCCAGATTTTTAGCTGTTTTATAATGAATATTTAAATTAGTTTAAATACTTAATTGGAAAGATAAATGAAAATTTATATTGAATTTCTCGATTAAATTATCGATATAGATTTAATTTCGAATATATCGAGTCATCAACAAACAATTTAATTCGTAGTTAAAATTAAATCGAAATGAGTCAGTCGATTTATATAAACTCTATATTGTATTAGGACGATAATAGTAATTTATTATCAGTGAGTTAGATTGGTTTGAATTTAAAATAAAATCGTTGATTTAAATAGTGTCTTTTCCATACGATCAAAATAGCGGTTTGGAACCCCAAAATATTATATATATATATATACATATATATATATATACATATATATATATATAAATGAATGGATAAGATCAAACTCAAATCGCTGTCAAAACGAAATCAAATCAAATCAAATCTTATTAGCCGACCTACGTTGTTTACACCAGCCACCATAAAACATGTACCCAAGCCGACCTCTCCCCCTACAAGCAGACCTACTGTTTTTCTCGAGCACAAATTTGTGTCTCCTATTTTCGATATCTAGGAAGACAATGTTTTAATGGCTGTGTACTCCCTATCTACTCTCTTCAGCTATAAAATCACGCACCCCTTCTTTATTTGAGACCCCGACCCTCCCATTTACTTTCCCAAATCGAAGCTCCAAATCACAATAAAATTTACCACCGAATTAAATTACGTTTTAGATTTGCTTGAAGCTTTACTTCGAGACTGGAGGCGCGCACAATTATGGATGGTTTTCTAGTATCGCGATTCGAGAGTCACCAATTTCTGGAGCTCGCCGATGTACTAGGGACCGCCATCGCGAGTTTTATCCATGCGAGCTCCTGAAGCTTGGCCCAAAGCGTGGATCGATTGCGGAAGCCACGATGGAATTTGTACTAGGGTTCGAACTCGAATGGAATGGAGAGGGGCTTCGAGGTATGGTCATTGCAAGGTGAACGAGTTGCAGAAGGATTTGGGAGATGAGTTGGTCAAAGCTAGTGTGGAAATATCGAGTTGTCTGGATAGTAGCATTGATAGGGTGCAGCAGGACGGTGGTGATCGAATTCGATGGTGGCTGTCGCAATGGGTTTTGAAAGCTGTAAGTTTTTCCTGTAGTTTGCATTCAAGGTATCGTTATTTTTTTCAACTGGGAGATTTTCTTGAAGCTCAACCTACTCTTGAGCATTTGCGAATCAGGATAAAAGGGGTTGTCTTTGTGGGTCTGTTCGAAGTCATGATGATGAATGTGCG
The DNA here is from genome assembly GCA_030737875.1 of Allium sativum. Taxonomy (NCBI): domain Eukaryota; kingdom Viridiplantae; phylum Streptophyta; class Magnoliopsida; order Asparagales; family Amaryllidaceae; genus Allium; species Allium sativum. The sequence goes on along the minus strand of CM060916.1, from coordinate 90,793,154 downwards.
GGCTGATGGGTTAGTGTAGTGGTTGTGAGTGATAAAGAAAGGAAAAAAATGTCTATCAGTTGTTCGTTGAAATGCCAAGATGGGGTAGATTTGCGTTTGGGACTGTTTTCAGTAGGATAATTGTAGTATTTGGAGTTATTCAAGAATATGCTCGGTGGATTTGTCAAGTGCTTGCAGTAGTAGATGTAAGGTATGAGTTCTACTGAAATTTGTAGAATAATTGGTAAAATTATTTTAGTAAGCTAATTTAAAACAATATAATTTAATCGATTTATAAAATTAAATGATCGTAGGCAAGGATAAATCAAACGGAACCATTCGTGTAGAGTTGGAGCTTCGGAAAATGGCGAAAAGAAATTTGTACGAGTACAAATTAAAAATTGAGGTGAGTAAATCTCACTCACCTTTTATTTATAATTATTTTTATCCGTTAAAAATAATTGTTTGATGCTTGTTTGAATTCTTTCTGGTTGATTTAAAAATATTAGTTATTTAAGGTTGACTATTATATATATTGGTTTGGTGATTGGATTGTTCCCGCAGTATCATTAGCGGATGCCCGCAATATCATTAGCGGATGACCCTACGCCCACGTATATAAGTGGATCCCCTTTTATACCACGATATCCTACCATGAAGCAGGATTGGTATTACTATGTTGACTAACGTCTGTGGATGCAGGGAAACAGGTTGGAGAAATCCAACTGGATTCTTCAAAAAAAAAATTATCTGTTTGTTTATTTGTTTGCATATATACTGTCATGTATGATGAGTTAGAAAAATAAATAATCGGTTTTTTGGTGTTTAAATATCACTGGGCCCAAATATTGATATTTAAAAATCTCATGAAAGGGAATTTCGTAGATTCAAAAGGAAATTATACTTTTATTTCAAATAGAATTTGAAATTTCAAATGAGAAATTCAAATAGAATTTTGAATAAAGAAAGTTCAAATGAAATTTAAATATAGAATTTGAAAATAGAAGTGAAATGGAGTTAAATATGGGTCAAATGTAATTTAAATATAGAATTCAAATAGAATTCAAATGGAATTTAAACAATGGTAGTTCAAATTTTGAATTTGAATGTAGAAATTTAAATGGGATTTGTTCATAGAAATTGAATGGAGTTTGGATATAGAAAATTCAAATATGAATTCAAATATAGAATTTGAATATAGTAATTCAAATGGAATTTGAATATAAAGATTCAAGTAGAATTTGAATAAAGGAAATTCAAATAGAAATTGAATATAGAATTTGAAATAGACTTTGAATATAGATTTGAATAGAGTTAAAATAAAATTTGGAAATGAAATTCAAAAATATAATTTATACGTAATTTAAATAGAATTTGAATATATTGAATTTGAATAGAATTCGAATATACAGAAATTCAAATTCAAAAGAATTCAAATAGTATTTGAATTTAAAGGAATTCAAATGGATTTGACTAAAGAAAATTAAAATGGAGTTAACTATAGAGGTTTGAAAATAAAATTCAAATGGGATTTAACTATAGAATCTGAAATTAGAAATGGAATGGAATTTAAGATATGGAATTTGGATATAGAATTCAAATAGAAAATTCAAAGGGAATTTGAATATAGAAATTTAAATGGAGTTGGAATGTATGAAATTCAAAGGAAATTCAAATATAGAATTTGAACGTAGAAAATCAAATGGGATTTGAATAAAGGGATTCGAATATGGAAATTCAAATAGAATTTGAAAAAATAAAAGCGATTTGAAATTTGAATATAGAATTTCAAATAGAAGTGAAATAGATCGGAAATACTATATTGAATTGGGGAAAAATTGATTTGATATATTAAAATATATCGGAATGGAGTTGAATTTATATAAACGAAGTTAAAACGTTTATATTTATAAATATAATTAAAACGAACTCGTTGCAGCGCTGCAGTTCGTAAATTGTCATTTCGAACTTCAATTGAGTATACAGAATTCAATTGAAGTCGGAATTCATTGAAACAAGAAATGTCAGGACCGATTTGATAATAGTTTTCTAATGGAGGAGAAAAATCTAGATTTCGTCATATAGATTTTGAGTTATGTCAAAATCAAATTTTCAAAAAAAATAGCGCCAGAACCATTTTAAAACCATAACAGTTTATTTTAATAAATAAAAGGGTTTTTATAAATAAAAATCCGAATTTCCATTAGAAAAGTCCAGACTGGAGATATAAAATAAATATGAACTCCAGTGAAGTAAGTGAAATGATTTTTGAGACAAAAATCAGATTTTTAACTACTGGGTAGAACTAACTAATCTGAAGTATATTTAGTTAAATGAGAATTAGTGAATAGGCAAAAGAAGCTAATAAGAGGATAAATTAGTGAATTGAGTTAAAATGACCATATTGAGTTGGAACAGCTTAGAAACAGTTGAGCATGTGTTAGACAGGTATGGGGTGAAGTACATGAAGATTTTATTTATGTGCCCGACAAAAAGGTACATGTTTAAATTCATATATGAGGTTTTATGCGCCGTATCGGCAAGCCGCTTGGCTTTTTCTTTTTCTTTTGAATTGGTGAGGGCCATGGGAGGATATTTGAAATATCCCGAAGCTCCCGGTGCAGGGAAGGTTATGGCGAAATTTTCCGGAAATTTAAGGAGTTAGAATATTTTTAAGATAATTTGATAGTTAGAAGCCAACATATCAATATATAGAGAGTTCGATAAGGCAGCGAAATCAAAAATAGAATATTGTAAAACAAAAGGGAAATCTATAAATTAAAATAAAAAGCGAACATATATACATATTTTAAAAATGAATAATTGGGTTTTATAGTGTGTTTATTCGAGGTAAGTGGCTTTGCCGTTTTGAAGTTGAGGATGTTTTCAGTTAAGGTCTGAGAGGTAATTTTACCCCAACTTGATTGATTTCATTTTTAATGGATAAATAGCAAGATCCAGTCTCGAAGAGGAGTGTTTGAATAATAGTTTAGTTGAATAAAATATTTTGGGTTGTTTGTAACAATGTTGTATACAACATTCGTTTTAACTCAAGTGATGAAAGTTTTGAAATATAAAAGTAAATATTTCCTGAGTATAATTAAAATAACCGGGATAGAGATAAGTGATTGAAATTGTTTTCAATTGCAAATAGAGACATTTTCTAGTATATAGAAATTACAAGAAATTGATATTTGGAAACGTTTTCCAAATAGCATACGAGGCAAGATGATTATTGAAAATATTTGGTTAACAAATATTGATAGAGAAATGGAGAAGAGATTTAATTAATGAAATATTAATTAAAGAGCCCAGTGATTTGATTGATATGTTGAATGAACACTTGTTTTTATTCGATAGTTAAAACACAGACTACCGAAGTTTTTACCATCGTTGTCAATATGGAGAGACCGGTTGGATTATTATCCGAGAACCACTCTGTATTGGCAGTAGCGTTGCGAATCAGATTATATGAAGATAATCGAGGATGGAGTGAAGTGCAAGGGCTTTTTCTATTAATAGGAATTGTGCCTTCGGTTTCGTTCAATCCTAGAACGAATGTAAATGGACGAATGTCTGACAAAGTATTTCCAATAATCGCAGGAGTTGGTATGTATAAATATATATGGTTGCAACGGATTTATCCCTTTAGCATAATATCCAGAATATTTGTGCAAATCAATTAGTGATTAACGGATCTGACAATGTGGCATTCAAAGTGAGTGTGCTATCAATAAATAGAAAGTAATCGTAGCCTCAGGCCTCAACAACCGGGAAATGACAAAAATCGGGCAGGCAGCATGGCTATGTGGGTCGCTCCCATTAGGGTGTATAATTACCTATCTAGAGATTCATTTAATTTCTTATTCTATTCGATGCTGTCCCAATCGGGAGATGGTTGCTGATCCCAAACGTTGGTGATATACATTCGATACACTCAATAGGCTGAGTGAGATATGGTTTAACTTCAAAAATAATAAGCTAATGGAATTTGAATATAGAATTTCAAATAGAAGTGAAATAGATCGGAAATGCTATGTTGAATTGGGACAAATCGATTTGATATACATTAAAAATATATCAGAATGAAGTGGAATTTATTATAGACGAAGTTTAAAAGTTTATATTTATAAATATAATTAAAACGAGCTCGCAGCAGCGCTGCAGTTCGTAAATTGGCGATTCGAACTTCAATTGGGTATACAGAGCTCAACTGAAGTCGGAATTCTTTGAAACAAGAAATGTTAGGACCGATTCGATAGTAGTTTTCTAATGGAGGAGAAAAATCTAGACTTTGTCGTATAGATTTTGAGTTATGTCAAAATCTAGTTTTTAGAAAAACAGCGCCAGAACCATTTTAAAATCATAACGGTTTACTTAAATAAATAAAAGGATTTTTATAAATAAAAATCCGAATTTCCATTAGAAAAATCCAACTGGAGATATAAAATAAATATGAACTCCAGTGAAGTAAGTGAAATGATTTTTGAGACAAAAATCAGATTTTTAACTACTGGATAGAGATAAGTGACTGAAATTGTTTTTCAATTGCAAATAGAGATATTTTCTAATATATAGAATATAAAAGAAGTTGATATTTGGAATCGTTTTCCAAATGGCATAAGAGACCAAGATGATTATTGAAAATATTTGGTTAACAAATATTGATAGGGAAATGGAGAAGAGATTTAATTAATGAAATATTAATTAAAGAGCCCAGTGATTTGATTGATATGTTGAATGAACATTTGTTTTTATTCGATAGTTAAATCACAGACTATCGAAGTTTTTACCATCGTTGTCAATATGGAGAGACCGGTTGGATTATTATCCGTGAACCACTCTGTATTGGCAGTAGCATTGCGGATCAGATTCTATGAAGATAATCGAAGATGGAGTAAAGTGCAAGGGCTTTTCTATAAATAGAAATTGTGCCTTCGGTTTCGTTCAATCCCAGAACGAACGTAAATGGACGAATGTCTGACAAAGTATTTCCAATGATCTAATGGGTTGGTCTGTATAAATATATATGGTTGCAACGGATTTATTCCCTTAGCATAACATCCAGAATATTTATGCAAATCAATTAGTGATTAACGGATCTAACAATGTGGCATTCAAAGTGATGGTGCTATCAATGAATGATAAGTAATCGTAGCCTCAGGCCTCAACAACCGGGAAATGACAAAAATCTGGCAGGCAGCATGGCTCTGTGGGTCGCTCCCATTAGGATGTATAATCACCTATCTAGAGATTCATTTAATTTCTTATTCTATTCGATGATGTCCCATTCGGGAAACGTTGCTGATCCCAACCGTTGGTGATATACATTCGATACACTCAATCGAAATGAGTGGTCGGTCATGTGTGGGCCGGGTTGCAAGATGTTCTTGTTGAACCCAGTGTATCGCCTCTAGAGTACACTGATCGGAATGTGATTCCATACCTTGTCATAGTTGGAATCCAATCTCCAATAAGCGCCCTGCGGTTTTTGATTTTATACTATATATGTGGAGTGTGAGATGCAAGCGTTCTGCTATTTGGTTATTTATTTGATGTAGACATTATGGTAATATCACTGGATTTTCGTATCAAACTGTTTTGGGTTATAGTAAGGTAAAAACCGTCCATGTTTATGTGTGGGCTGGTCTTACTATTATCTTTTCTTTCGAAAGGATTTTGAAAGTTAAACAAATGTTTGGAGTTTACTCACACCAGTCCCATGACTGACCCAGAGTTTTATTTTGTTTGTTTTCCTTAAACTCTTAGGCGCCCAAATTTGTACGGGTAGTCAAGTAGTCGGGATTTTTCAGATTCACTTGGAAGAGCTAGAAGCAGGAGGCTTCACCAGTTAGCTATAGACTATCATATATTTCGCTGTGAACCATGTTTGTATCTGGAAACAGGCATTTATAACTGTTCCAGGAATAACTGTTATGCTCTGATGATGGTATGTATATGAAGTCACTGATTTGTATTTCAAAAGTTATGTTATATAATATATTTTATTCGTTCCGCTGTGAGTTTGTGATCTTCGTTTTCTTCTATTCTAATATTTCTTTCTTTCTATTTCTCATCCTCTAACTTCTTTCTAATAATGATTCGTATTTCTAGGCAATTTGGGTTGGATGTAGGGTGTTATTAGTCGACTCAGATGGTACGGATTTGCAGGAAGCTAGGAAATTTAACTACGAGTCTTAAAGTGAAATAATTGTTTTATAACAATTAAACTATGTTTTTAAATTAATTAAGTTGATCAATTAATTTATAAAGGGGGATAAGAATTTAGAAAAGGAATTATAAATCAAATGTTCCAAATGAGATTGGAAAATGTAATTGGTAAGCGGATATGGAGATTTAAATAAAAAATTTACCTAAGTGTTAAATTAAGGTAAATTCAATTGAAACGAACCTTTTAGAGTGGATAATACATTTTAATGCAGTGTGTTGTGAACATTAAAAAGGAATTAAAACCAAAACGATGTCTTGAATGTTAAAGGGTTTACTTAAGCAAAATAAGGTTAAGTAAAGTAAGGATTTCTAACACAAAGTGAATTACATATAAGGGCTTTGGTATTCAGTATTGGTAAATGAATTTTTGAAAGAAAAATCCAAGTAATATGGTCAGGTTGTACAGAAGAAGATAAGTGGATTTCAAACCCAAGATCAAAAGTTATAAGTGAGATCATGTTTAGACTAAAAAGGGGGTTTTAGTAAAGATTACTTAATTAAGGGAATTAAGTACAAAGATTATCGAACAAGGTTTTCAATTGAAAGGAATGGTTTATAAAACCAGTTTGAAATCGAGTTGATAAATAAGATTTTGCTGAAGTGGTTAAGTGACGAACTAATTCTAAGGTAAGAACGTTGTCGATCATGGTCTGAGAGGTAAATAAAATACCCCAACTTGAATGGCTTCACTATTATCAAGGAATGATATTCGTTTGTGATGAGTACAAAGTGATCCATATGAAGAATATTGAAATGAGTACGAGGGTTTAAATATAAATGTCGGTTACAATGTGAATAAGAATGAAAGGTTGAATTACTAATTATTTTTAAAGAGGCCAAGTTATGCCAAGTACCGAATCAACAAACTCGTTGTATCCACACTATTGTTATTTGATAGTTAAAACACCGACTATCAAAACCTGACCAATACGATTGTTGGTACGGAAAGACCGGGATCGAATTTATATTCGAAAACCATTCCGACCAACAAATACGGGAAGATATCGGAAAACGGTCGAGATGGAGCATTGAAGACCGTGGATCTTCATAAGTGGAAGAATTACTAATAATCTCTGGTTTAGCGGCCAAAGATAAACTGTGGTTCTGTCGTGGTTGGAATCCACGGGTTGCAAGGACTACTCGCCACTGATCCATGGGGTGATTCCTATATTGGATGCAGTAGGAGGGTGCCTTCGGTTCATCCTGTTCCTGGATAACTTGTATGGACGAGTGTCTGACAGAGTATTTCCTAAGAATCACGTACATTGATTTTTACAAACATACTTCTGTCAGCTGCAGAATATTTTTGTGGACGTCAATTAGTGATTTGACGGATCTGACGATGTGACATTCAAAGTGAATGATGACCAGATGTTCGAAGAGATGAGTTCTGACCTCAAGCCTCATCAACCGGAAGATGACAAAAATCGGGCAGGCAGCATGGCTATGTTGGTCGCTCCCATTAGGGTGTGTGATCACCTATCTAGAGGAATTCCATCTGTTTCTTTAATATATATTCGATGCTATCCCTTTTCGGGAGGCGGTTGCTGATCCCAACCGTCGGTGATATACATTCGATACACTCAAGCGAAATGAGTGGTCGGTCATGTGTGTGCCGGGTTGCAAGACGTTCTTGTTGAACCCAGTGTATTCGTCTCTAGAGATACACAGTCGGAAGGTGGTCCCATATCTTGTCAAGTCGGAGTCCAATATCCAATAAGCGCTTGCGGTTTTGGTTTGTATACTATATATGGGGAGCGTGAGATGCAAGCGTTCCTCTAGTTTGTTATTTATTTGTATTTAGACATTATGATAATATCAGAGCAAGCTATGATTTCAAAAACTGTTTTGGGTTATCGTAAGGTAAAAACCGTCCGTGTTTATGTGTGGAATCGGTCTTACGATTATCCTTTCTTTTGAAAGATTTCGAACTTTAAAATCATGATTGGATGATTTACCCTTAATACTGTGCGAGTTTATCTCACTCTGGTTCACCAGACTTACCCGGTATTTGTAATGCTCGGGTTAGCTCGGAGTGTACAGGTTCAGGTTATCGAATGCTGTAAAGAGACGAGCTGGAAGAGTTCAGACGTTTGGTATTATTCCGCTGTGTTGTCAATAAGGGCAGATTATTATAACTGTCCAGGTGTGTTGATATACTCTGATGATTTTAAGTTTTATTTAAAGCTCTTAATAAAGATTTATTTCTATATTATATTTTGTTCCGCTACGACGTGAGACTCTGTGTTGTGTTCTTCTTCTGCTTCTATTCTTATATTTCTTTCTTTCTTATCTCACCCTCTAATTTCTTTCATTAACAATCCGGTGTTCTCGGTGCTTGGAAGGTCGGCATGAGATACAGTAAAGGTATTTATGTCGATTTTCGGGACCGAAAACCCTGGGTCGTTACAGTTGGTATCAGAGCTATTGGTTTAGTAATAACCTTGGCTCTGTGGTGTAACTCGATAGCGATGGTGTTAGTAACACCCTAGATTGAGTTTGAGTGTATATATATATATATATAAGAGCGTATTTGTGAATTTTATATTCAAATATTTTGTATTGTGTTGTTTGATCGGTTCAAGTGTTGAAAAGCGTTGAACTGATAAGGGACACAATATTGTTTTGCCGAGGGGGTAAATGAAATAATTTTACCCAAAAAATATTTTTGGTATAGAAAGAAAATAATTTTCTCAAATTATTGGGATAGTGTTTGTTGACTGATTTGAATAAAATTCAAAATTTGGTTAAAATTTTGGATTGGAACTCAATTGAGTTAAGTGAAATCGAATTAAATAATTAATTTCCATATTGAAATTAAATTAAGAGATAATGTAGTAATTAAATCAATTTAATTCGAATTTGGAAAGTTAATGAACAATATAATTAAATTGAATATAAATTGGTTTATATTCAAGTATGTTGAATTAAATTAAATAATAATATTGAATGTGAATTTAGTTGATTTGATTGGGTTGTTGTGCCTTGATTATTGATTGATTGTTGGTTGAATATAGTTCATCCATGAATTGACAAATATTTGAATGAACTGCAACCCAGAAGAAAAAAAAATAAAGTGTATTTAAATATTTTATGATGGGTCAAGTTAAGTATAGGGGCCAGAGGGCTATGAGGATTGAGTTTAATGGCGTAAGTTGCACGGAAATTGAGTAGTAGACTCGATAGCGCTCGGAAAAGGAACGCCTACGCGAAAATAAAATTTTTGGGGTTTTAAAATTTTGTTTCCCGATAATTTTTGAAAATTTGACGCGTTAGAATATTTTCGATGATGTTTGAAAGTTTTGATTTACCATAATCAATTTGTTTTGGTAATTTTTTTTTTAAAAATTACTGGAGTTTACAACATTTTCTTACCTTAGCAATTTCGAGGACGAAATTATTCTAAGGGGGGAAGAATGTAATGTCCCGTATTTTCTGACCATTTATCTGAGATATTTTATTTAATTAAAATATTGATTTTCTTTTATATTGTGGGATTTAACCATTTTAAATTAAATATTTAAATTGTTATTAAAAATATAACAATAATTTATTCTTTGGATATTGGGAAAATGGTGAATTTGGGATATAACGTGAACGAGTGATTAAAAGGGGTTTAAATATGATTTATATTAAATTATATAAATATATTCGTTATTTAAAACGACGTCAGAACGTTTAATTTATAATTATATTATAAACGGACTAGAAATGGCGCGGTAGTTCGTAAATTTCGTTTTGAACTTCATCTGAGTATACCGGATTCATTTTAAGTCGGAATTCTGTGAAACCAGAAACGTTGGAATCGATTTGATTATATTTTTCGTGTGGAAGAGGGAAATTGAGATTTCGTGTTATAATTTGTTAGTTATGTCCAGTTGAAATTTTGAAATAGTCGCTATGGATTTCGTTATAAAACGATAACGTTTATTTAATTAATTAAATAAAAATTTCTATATATATTTATCATTTAAGCCGAATTCTTGAATGTCAAATTTTAAATCTCTCCTAGTCTTATTTGAAGTTATATTTCGTTTTGATTATACCCAACAATACGGCTTGATTATTGGAACTCACTCATTTTGATTACACTTGAATATATTATCATATGATGCCTTACTTATATATGGACCAAGAATATGATGTATCATATATACCCAGATTTACTTAAGTTATATGTATGGATTTGTTAACTTTTATACATACAGCAGTATGTTGAAGTATGAAACATGCCCTGTATTGCTTATATAAGAAACCCATGACTTTGGTTTTAGACAGTAATAAGATATTAGAGGTTTATTGTAACGACCCGGAAAATCTAAACCAATTTTTTTTTAAATTGGCTAAAATGGTGGATTTTAAATATTTAAAATAAATATTTTAAATAATAGCAATGAAAACTGAGTTTGAATCGACAATTGAAAAGGAATATAATTAATTCTAATTATAAACAAGGCCTGAAATGGCGCGGTAGTTTCAAAATTTGAATTCAAACTTTGTCGGACTGTACTGGGTGCAAAACAAAACGGATTTGAGTGAAACCAAAAATATTTAAATCTGTTAGTGAATACCTTTCTAACGAATCTGAAAAATCGAAGTTTCATAGCGGAAAGCAAAAGTTATGGCCAAATGAATTTTCAGAAAGGTCGCTATGAAATTTATATAGCCCGTGAAAATGGCCATTTTGCATACGACCTCGGAATTCGACGAAACAACTTTTGTTGGATCCGGAATGTGAAGTTATTGCTAGGTTTTAAATTTTATAATTTTTGAAGCTAGTATGTGAGCGTGGCAAAGGAAAACATGTTTTGGTCAATTATAGTTAAATTGGATCGACCAGAAATGGGCCATTTTGCAAACAGTCTCAGAATTCGACGAAACTAGTTTTGTTGGGACCGTATCATCAAAGCATAGCTAGATTTATTTTTCTGGAATTTTTCGAATCAGTTTGTGGCCCCGTCAAATTGAAATGTACGTTCAAATCGAATATTGAATATTCTATATTTTAATTTGAAGGAAAACTGACTGAAGCATTCGAATGAGCCTTCGAAACATATCCCATTGTGTTCGGGATGGGGGTAAAACGCTAGGGACGACAGTTGTTGTGTTTGATTTCGAGTTCGTGGGAGAAAACCCTAATTTTCGAATAAATATAAATACCGGCCAATCAAATTATTTCTTTCATAATTTTAAAAATAAATTAAAAAAAAACCCTCGCCGCCTCTCTCTCATCGACGGTTCTCGAGCTCGATCCTTCCCAGCCCTTTTCCCATCGCCTCGGCCAACGCCAGCCGCCGCCACCTACCTCCGTCGACTCGCCTCCTCCTCCTCTTCAAATCCGACTCAAGCTCGACCTCCCCCGTCACCTCCATCGCCAGAATCGAGGCCAAGAAGTCAGCGACTTCCCAGCGCCACCACGATCGCCAGAGACCACCGTACCACCTCGACCACCCTGCGCCGACTCCCCTCTCCTCCCTCTTCCACATCATCACTTCCGATCATTCCAATACGCAACGGATTTCGAGAAAATCCGAAACCCTTGTTTGAACCAACGATAAAGGTGATGCCTTTATTATTTCTGAACTGATTTAAACACTTTATAGTGTTGCAAACTTTGAAAAATCGTATCTTTTTCGTTTCTTGTTGAAATCCAGTGAAACAAGAGACAGTGGACTCGTGTGGACGTCTTCTACATTCTAGAAGAGAACGCATATTTTTCTGAGCCTTCTGCTATTTTTAGTGGAGTGGAACCCAATGTGAGATTTCTAATTTATAAATGATATGGAAAACGACGATGTATAAATTATATAGTCGATGTATGAGTTATATAAGCATTGTACACCTCTTCTATAAGCATTGTATAAGTTATACGTTCGATGTATAAGTTATATATGCGTTGTAAAAATTATATATGTGTTGAAAAAGAAGTGAAATGCTATATATACATATACATATATATATATACACGCCCCTCGTCCACAAACCATGGACGATATTTATTGGTTGTGATCGGTGTGAAAATTGATTGATAGCGAATGGTTGATTGGAATTGTTTGTGGTTGATATTGATTGATTGTGGTTGAAAAATACCCGTTTGTGGTTGAGAAATATTTGGTTGAAACCACATAGGATTAGTTTGTGGAAATGAAATAAATATACATGCCGCCTGCGTGCGAACTAGATGCATGAATCCACATTGTCAAAAACCGCGAGGTTTTAAGGTAGAGCGAGGAGCCGTACTAGGGACGGTCCCGGTTTTAACTACCCTGCTGTTATGCTGCCAAAATTGTGAATAATATTCATGTGTTTGAATTATTTTCATTTGTTGAAACTATATTTATTCATTGAACAAAAAACCTTCATGTGTTGAATTGAAACTCATTCGTTGAATTGAAATTCATGTGTTGAATGGTATTCGTGTTTTAAATATAAAAATCACCTTTTTATCTATGTATACAAACTATAGAAAACCTTCATGTGTTGAATCGATATTCATTCGTTGAATTGAAATTCATGTGTTGAATGGTATTCGTGTTTTAAATATAAAAATCACATTTTTACTCTATATGTATAAACTATAGAAAACCTTCATGTGTTGAATCGATATTCATTCGTTGAATTGAAATTCATGTGTTGAATGGTATTCGTGTTTTAAATATAAAAATTACCTTTTTATCTATATATAAAAACTATAGAAAACCTTCATGTGTTGAATCGATATTCATTCGTTGAATTGAAATTCACGTGTTGAATGGTATTCATATTTTGAAAGAAATTGTTTTATAATAAAAATCCCATTTTTATCATCAATATGAGATATATAAAATAATCTTGTTTTGAAATAAATTGTTTTATAATAAAAATCCCATTTTTATCATCAATAAGAGATATATAAAATAATCTTGTTTTGAAATAAATTTTTTTATAATAAAAATCATATTTCTATCATCTATATGAACTATATAAAATAGTAGAGTTTTGAAACAAATTGTTTTACATTAAAAATCACATTTTTATTATATACATGAATTGTTAAAAATAGTGATGTGTTGAAATAGAAGACAGTTAGATAAAAATATAATTTTTATCAAATGTATGAAAAGAATATAGCTTTGAAATAGAAGAATCGATATAATTATATATAAATAGAATTAAAATATATCGAATAACGAAGCTGCAGTTCGTATTTTGAAACCGTGATTTCAAATGACTATACCGGGAGATCCGACCATCAGATTTTCCCGAAACCGCAACCATTGGGTTCGCTTTGGAAATATCTTTCCAACGACACCAACTTTTTAAAAATCTAACGGTTGGATTGTCTGGAATGTTTAATTCAAATCTGAAGAAAAACAGCGCGATAATCGATTATATATATATATAAATATAATAATATTTAATCGAATAACGACGCTGCAGTTCGTATTTTGAAATCAAAACTTCAAACGGTTATACCGGGGGATCCGACCGTCGGATTTTCCCGAAACTGGAACCGTTGGATTCGTTTTGAAAAGATCTTTCTAATGATGTAAATTTTGTGAAGATCCAACGGTTAGATTTTCATATATGTGTAAATCAAATCTGAAGAAAAACAGCGCCACGGCTGCGTTATGGCCCGAAGCGTCGTTTTGAATGAATTGGCTATTTTAAAATAAATAAAAATGGCGATAAATCGTTATAAAATATTATAAACGATATGGATGTGAAATTTAGAAACTAACTTAAGGTTGGCTAAGTCGAATGGTTTCCTGGGTGTTGATCTGATGTTGGTTTCGGCCTTCGGGGCTAATATTTGGGAAATCGTTCTCTTACTGATTTACGGTTAGCGACTAATGAATTGAAATGATGCGTATGTGTATTTGTGTTGCACTTGTTTATCATATATGCGAGTTGCTCAGAAAGACCGGGTTTATCCCATTTTGAATAACTGAATCGACGATAAGAAATCGAAGATGAAGATGGTGGTCGAAGACCGGAGATCTTCACCTCGTTTGGATGGTAACCGAGGTCCTGATTGGGAGGCATACCGAAATATGGATAATGAGTGGTGATCGTCCAGACGTACGTGGTGATCGATGGGTTTGCGAGGTATATAGTGCCTCCGGTTTCGTTCAGACCCAAAACGGACTTGCTAATGGACAGTGTGTCTAACATTGGAATTTATTCTGTGTGATTGATAGCTATCAGTTGCACGGTGTGAATTGCCTGTGTGGCATGCTAAGATGCAGTGGTCAGGGCTTATGTTGAAAAGCAAAGTCTTGTGGTGATGATCAAAGCACCGCCTATGTGGCGTAGCTTTGTGTATGACGTGAAATCGCGAGCCTCACACCCCGGTATGAACCAGAAACGGGAGAAAGGACCTCAGGGAGGGCATGCATTTCTTTCAAGTTAGAAGTGGCGTCAGTGGTTTTACACGCCCTGACAAGTTTGACTTATGTGGTTGTTACTGTTGCGAGGCGCCTCGGTTAGATCGGACGATCCGGGTCCGATGGAGTCATTCGTTGGCTCATTTACGCCCCAAAGGGCGAGGAAACGTATTGTTCAGGCATAATAATCCACCTCGGTGGACCGGCCCTGACGATCCAAGGCTTGCCTGCGCGCTTGCCTGAGACACGGACTAGATCGTCTCGAATTCGGTAAGGACTATCTTTTTCCTTGGTTCATGACGGAAATCCAATTTCCAAATACGTGACTGTGCGGTTTTGATTGTATACCTATATATGGCGACATAGTGGTATGGGGCATTAATACCGTCTATGATTTATAGTTATGATTTGAAATTGCTTTTGAAACATATAAACACTAGTAATAATATCAAATGCTTTTGTTTTATTCGTATCAAACATATTTTGGTCATTATAAGGTAAAACTCTATCCTCCGGTTTGCGTTGCATTGTGTGATGGGAACTGAGTCTTATAATGGCTTCATTTTGATAAAAAGCATTGCTATGTTTCAAAGAATGATTTGTTTTAAAGCACTGGCGATCCAATGGAGTAAACCCGTTCCACGAAAGTGGCGTGGTCCCGTGATTAGCCATATTATAAATGTGTTGAGTAGATTTCTCATACCAGTCCCATGACTGACTCGTAGTTTGTTTCACTTTCAAACTCGGGTGCCCCTTTTTCTACACGGGCAGCCTTGTATTCAGGTTTAGCAGGCTTTATCCGGATAGCTGGAGCTGAAGATGGACTATATCATTTATCTCTTTTTATGCTGTTTAGCTCCTGTTGTACATATTATGTTTATTTCCGCTGTAGACATCTATGTATAGCTGAACTGTATTTGTACTAAGTATGATCCTGTATACTGTGTAACTATGATGATTATGTTCATCCAGTATATTCTATTGTGCATTATTTGGTGTATTTATTTATTTCTGTTCTGCTATTATTTGTTTCTGTGTTATATTCCATGGATTACCCTTGCCGCCGTCAGTACGGGGTTTGGGGTCGTCTCATTTATGTATGTTATTTGCACCTCTCTGTTATGTAGTTTAAAATGATCTATAAGTAAATCCAAAATTCTATATTATAAAATATATTTATATATATATAAATAAAAAGAAAACCACTCCTGACTGTATGTACATTATGATGTATATGCTTTTGAATACTTTGAATTCGTCGATCCTGATGTTCATATCAAACAGGGAGTCATTTGTGTGAATAAACATCAAAATTGAACCCATTTAGATTACATAGAATAATGTGACCTGTATGTGTGTTTAATAGTTGTACCAACCATTCTACTATAACAACTAAAGAAAATGAAACGACAACTCAAGAAAATGGTGAATGCTACAGCTATAAAAAAACAGTACAATACACGGCATGGTATCAGAGTTCAAATATACAGACACCAATGTTTTGATTTTAAATCTTTTCAAATACAGACAAGACAAAGATGAACAGAAAACCGTGTACATTTATAAATGCAAATCCAGAACAGTAAACAAATAGAGAATCGAACAACTTTTATAGGTGTTCATGTACATAGAAATCTCATGTATGGTCAGTTTTCATGCATATAAAAAAATAAAAAAAATGAAAGGAAATCTACAATGAAATCAACGCAAAATCTTCACTGCCGTCCAACGCCACTATCATCAGCGGTAAAACCAACCTGAGAATAAGAAAAAGATACAGCTATGAGTAGCTATGTATGGGTATATGTATAAAGTGGGAAGATTTAAAATCAAAGAAAAAGAAAACAGTGAATTCAAAAGTAAATCGAAACAGAAAATGTATAATCATATACAGAAAATCTCAGTGACAAATCCACAAGGATTGTTCTGCCATACCTCAAGTATAGATTGTACATCTCACAAATTTTAAACTTTTCAAAATAGAAATGAAAATACGAACAACCTCACAGCCCAACAAATCTACCTAGGAACAGAAAATCTACTGAAATTCAATATGAATTGACAATACGACATAAACAATTTATAGAACACTCGACCCATGTGTAGATCTGAACGCACATGAAAATTCAATGCTAAGTACCACGCACCATTCCATCACCAACAGTACAACTGAAATGAAAAGAGAAACGCCTAAGGAAATTAGTAAATAGAGTTTTAGGCCGACCTTAACTTTGTTAAGTGATTTGAATTTATTAACTGATATTGGGGAATTATATATGAAACGTGAATTAGAGTTTTGGAAGCGATCGAGGAAACTGACTTTGATTTATGGTAAGTGTATTTATACGTGATAGATTCAAAAACAGATTAAGCAAAGAAGCTAATTAGAAAATTAATTAGCGAATAGAACAAAAAGGGATTGAATGGATTAAAATGAAATAGAAATGGCCGCATATGTTCAAACAGGTATGGAGAATATGAAGAGAGTATGAAGACTATATTTTAGTGCCCCACAAAAAGGTACATGTTTCAATTTCCATATGAGGTTTTATGCGCCGAATCGGCAAGCCGTTTGGTTTTTTTCTTTTTCTTTTGGATTGGTGAGGGCCATGGGAGGCTATTTGAAATATCCTGATGCTCCCGGTACAAAGGAGGTTATGGCAAAATTTTCCGAAAATTTAAGGAGTTAGAATAATTTTTAAGAAATTTTGATAATAGAAATCGATATAACAATATATATAAAATTCGCTAAGGAAATGAATTCAATATAAAATATTAGAAATGGGCCAGTGATTGTGAAATTGTCTGATGGATGTTTATTTTTCCTTTGATAGTTAAAACACCGACTATCAAAGATTTTTACCATCGTTGTCGATACGGAGAGACCGGTTGGATTTAATATCTGAAAACCACTCCGTATAGGCATAAACGCTGTGAATTAGATTATGCTGAAGATAATCAAGGATGGAGTGAAATTCAAAGAGCTGTTACGTTTGTCCAGTCCCAGGACAACTTGTATGGAAGAATGTCTGACAGAGTATTCCTAACGGATCACATAAGACGATCTTTTCAAGGTGTTACGTCTGGTGGCGGAGAAATTCGTTTCTCTTAGCTTTTATACCCGTAATATTTTTGGGAAGACCAACTAGTGATTTGACGGGTTTGACGATGTGGCATTCAAAGTGTATGGTGGCCAGATGTTCAAAAAGATAGACGTAGCCTCAAGCCTCACGACCGGGAAATGACAAAATCGGGCAGGCAGCATGGCTATGTGGGTCGCTCCCATTAGGGTGTATAATCACCTATCTAGAGAAATTCCTTTTGTTTCTTAATCTATCGATTCTGCCCATTCGGGAAACAGTGGTTTGAGCCCAACCGTTAGTGATATACATTCGATACACTAAAGCGAAATGAGTGGTCGGTCATGTGTGGGCCGGGTTGCAAGATGTTCTTGTTGAACCCAGGTGTATTCGCCTCAAGAGATACATCATCGGAAGGTGGTCCCATACCTTGTCATAGTTGGAATCCAATCTCCAATAAGCGCCCTGCGGTTTTTGATTTTATACTATATATGTAGAGCGTGAGATGCAAGCGTTCTACTATTTGATTATTTATTTGATTAGACATTACTATAATATCACTGGATTTTGATATCAAAAATGGTTTGGGTTATAGTAAGGTAAAAACCGTCCGTGTTTATGTGTGGACTGGTCTTACTATTATCCTTTTCTTTCAAAATATTTTTGAAGTTAAATCATATGGTTGGATTTTACTCACACCAGTCCCATGACTGACCCAGAGTTTATTTTGTTTTGTTTTTCCTAAACTCTTGGGTGCCCAAATTTGTACGGGCAGTTAAGTGTTTCAGGCTTTACAGATACACTTGGAGGAACTTGAAGCAGGAGGCTTCACTGCTAGTTATTTTAGAGTTATTTCTGCTATATCAAATATTGTATTGTGCTCTGATGATGACATGTATATGTGGTACAAAATTTTGTATTCAAAGTTATGTTATCTAATATATTTTATCCGTTCCGCTGTGAGGTTCTGTATTGTCATTTATGTTCTTCTTCTATCTTTTCTATTTTCTTTAACACTAATTACTTGTATTTCTGTATTATTTGAGTTGGACGTGTGTTGTATTAGTCGGTTCAGATGTTATGGATTTTCGGGTCGTTACAGTTGGTATCAGAGCTTAGGTTGAGCGAACACCTAGGCTTGTGTGGCATGCACTCATTAGAGATAGGGTCAGTAGTACCCTAGAATGAGTTGAGTGTATATATGAGAGAGCGTATTTGTAAGTTGATATAAAAATTGTTTTATATTGTGTTGGCTTGTCTGTTGAGTGGTTTATGAATTGTGATCGAATCGTGGGACGCCACGACGTCGATAGGAGTTTCTGAACCCTTGAACAAAAGAATTGACATAATATTGTTTTGAAGTTGGTAAATGAAATAATTTTACGCAAAATTATATTTTGAAGAAAAAAATGAATAATTTTCTAAAATTATTTATATATATATGGATGAGTTGGTTGCTATAATTAGATTATAAAATTACAATGGTTAATTATAACCAGATAATTTGTATATGGATAATATATACAAATGAGATGAATTAAAATTGAATTCAAAACAGAATTAAGAATTTAAAATCCTGGGAAGTTTGAAAAATATTTTCAAAGTATATTAAAATAATAAAGCTTTGGTTTGAAAGGATTTGAATAAAAATCATTTTGAATGGATTTTGAAATTGAAAAAGCACTGAACTCACTTCAGTGGCTGGAAAATAATTTTGATGATGACTGCAGCATCGTCAGTGTTCATTTTCGAGTTTCTAAGTGATGGATTGCTATCTTAGAAAAGTTTTTGATGAAATTTGTTTGAAAGAAAACAAATTGTTTAGGAAAGTTCAAATTTGAGATGAAAACAAATATATGTATATATATTTATATGATTTGAAAAGAATTTGAAATAAAGACCAGGCATTTGAATTCTGGAATCTAAACTTAACTTAAGCAGGTTAAATAATACAAAATAATGGAATCCAGTTAAATAAACTGAAATTAAATATTTCCATGAGGACTTAAAATTGTATGGAACTTGAGTTATAGAATTTGAAATACTGAGTTATAAAAAAGTTGGCTTTTGAAAAAGTTAACGCGTCTGTAGCATTTCTTCTGCCTTAGTAATTTCGGGGATAAATTCTTTTAAGGGGGAAGCAATGTAACGTCCCGGATTTTTAATCGTTGAATATTAAATATTTAAATTTATTTTAAATATTGATTCGAATATAAATGGATTTTTTTATGGAATTTATTAGGTTAATAATCGGTATACGATTCAATATCGAGTATAATGATAATACTTGAATTCAGATTTAAAACTGAATAGAAATAGTTCAGTTAATTCATATAAATTTTATATTAAATTAGAACGATAATAGTAATTTATTATCGAAGAATTTAACTGTGTGAAAATGATTTATATATTTAAATCAAATTTAATTTAAATCGTTTATTTAAAATTGTTATCTCTTTTATACAGTTGAAATGGATTCCAGAATCAGTTCCGTGGAGTTCAGAATAACGCCATAATCTGTTAACGTAAGTCGTTACATTAAAATAGCAGTTCGGGATCTCGAGTTAAGGGACCGGGAGATATTTAGCTATTTAAAATAAAAAAATAACAGCCGACCTATACTTTAAACACAAGCCGACCTAAATCTGAAAACCCAGTCACTGTTCTTCCTCGAGCAGTAAAAATGGCCTCCCAGCTTTGATATCAAGCAGACAGAAAAATTAACAGTGCGTACTTCTTGTTTCCTTTCGCAACTATATAAATGAGGTCGAGCCTTCATTCTCAAATCAGAAAATAAATCAAGTCCTCTTCATTTCTTTATCTCCAGTCAAAAATCAATCCACCGAATAAATTTTTTTTATCGCAATCGAAATCGCGGTCGAAGAAGACGAGATTTCTGGAACTCGACACCAAGGCGCTCGCGTTAGAGATTGCGAAAATGGGTTTGAAGGTGGGTTCGAAGCAATTCAGATCGCAGGTTTGTTGGAGGGGATTCCGATTGGGTGGGCGTTGGAAACTAAGGGTTTATGTGGGTCTCTGGAAGGGTGCAACAAGTTGTGGAACACGATACTGGAAGGTGCGATGTCGGATGTTGAACGGGATAGAAGAGTAGGAGTGGCGTGGAGTGGCTGTTGCGATTTCGATTTTGGGTTTACTAAGGGAGTTCGAAGTTCAGATCAGGTGAACTGGAAGCTTGTTTTCCCTGTTCGATTACACTGAAATTCAGAAGGGGAGGAGGATCGAGGCTGGTTTAAGCGAACTCGGGTTCGACAGTTAGCTGTGGAGGATATAGGATCGCCTACGAAGTTGAAACGACCCGAACTTCCCCGGTCTCCGAAGAGAAGAGAAAGAAAGAATTGTTCTGAGAACACGACAGAACAGAACGCAGACGGAAGAACATTTCATTGTATATTACAACAATGCATCAGATTACAAGAATATACAAAGCATAAATAAATATTACACAGAAATATCAGAGATTTAAATAACATTTAAATACATCGCAGCGGAAAATAATACAATACACAACTAGAAGAGATATACGGATACAAAGCTTTCCGGATATCATTCCAGCTGTAAACCAGGATCTTGTGAATATAAATCTGCAAAACCAAAACTACTAGCTGCCCGTGTCAAAATAAGGGCACCCAGAGTTTAGGTTAAAATAATAAACCCCAGGTCAGTCATGGGACTGGTGTGAGAACTAAAACAGTTATTTAAAACTTAACTTTAAATCAGATATATCAAGGGACCACGCCGCTAACGCGGAACGGGTTTCCTTCCAAGAATACCAGTGCATAAAACAACAACGCAATGCTAAATAAAGAAAAATGAAGCTATTATAAGACCCACTTCCCATCACACAATGCAACGCAAGCCGGAGGATAGGGTTTTTACCTTATAATAGCCAAGAATGCTTGATACGTTTAAAACAAATCATTTGATACTATTATAAGTTCATAGTGTATAAAGCAATTTCAAATCATAAGTATCAATCATAGACGGCATAAGCGCCCCATCCCACTATGTCGCCATACTAGGCTCTACAAATAAAACCGCAAGTGTCACGTATTTGGAAATTGGATTTCCGTCTGTGAACCGAGGCCAGGGATCGTCCTCTACCGATTCGAGACAATCTATCCCATGTCTCCGGAACAGCCGCAACTGCCCCTCGGAGCGACAGGGCTGGTCCACCGATGTGGATTATAGTGCCTGAACAATACGTTTCCCCGCCCTTTGGGGCGTAAATGAGCCAACGAATGACTCCATCGGACCCGGATCGTCCGATCTAACCGAGGCGCCTCGCAACAGCAACAACCACAAAGGTGAAAAGTATATAAATGTCAGGGCTGGTAGGTCACTGACACCACCCTAGCTAGAAGGAAACGCATGCCCTCCCTGAGGTCCTCTCCCGTTTTTGGTTCACAACCGGGGTGCGAGGCTCGCGAATTCACTTTACACAAAGCTGTGCCACACAGGCTGTGCTTTGATCATCACCACAAGACTTTGTTTTTCAACAGAAGCCTCGATCAATTGCCACTTAGGCATGCCACACAGGCAATTCACTCCATGCGTTTGATATCCATCAATATATAACCCCTGAGCTCGTACATCTCAGAGAAGGGCGTTAAGCAAGAGAATAAATTCTCCGCCGCCAAACAGATATATGTTTAATAGAAATCAATCACGCGGACTAAAATCCAATGTCAGACACACAGTCCATTTACAAGTTCGTTCTGGGTCTGAACGAAACTGGAGGCACCTAGTACCCCGCATATCCATCGATCTCCAAGTACGTCTGGACGATCACCAACTGTTTCCATCTTCTTGGGTGTACAGCCCAATCAAGATCATCAGTAATTACCCAAACGACATGAAGACCTCCGGTCTTCAACCACCGTCTTAATCTTCGACTTATCGTCGTATCAGTTATTCAGAATGGGATAAACCCGGTCTTTCCGAATAACTCGCGTATATAATAAACAAGTGTTACACAAACACAACATACGCCTCATGGCAATTTATCAGTCACTAACCGTAAATTAACCTGAGAATAATTCCCCAAATATTAACCCCGAAGGCCGAAACCAACATCAGATCAATATCCAGAAAACCATTCTGCTTGGCTAACCGACGGTTAGTTTCTAAATTTCACATTCATAGGGAAAGGTTCCCATTAATTTTATCCAAGATAAATTCCTTGAATTTATTCTTTAATCTATTTTTGAATATCAATTCAAACTAGTCAGGATTAACGAACTTTACCGAAGTAATCATTTGTTTTAATTTCCCAATCCCAACCAATTCATCCCATGAAGTAAAACTGGTAATACTTCATATCTAACACTACGGTGTTATCGGTAAATTCAATTACCATTTCACGTTCAAATCTAATTAAAGATTTAACTATCGCTTGGAGCAAAACTGGTGATACTCCATTCTCGATCTTTTCAATCTAATTAAAGATTCATTAAAACTCCACTTAGTTTTAATCTGTGACTGTGTTAAAGAATCAGTGTCATTTTAAAACACGGTTCACGATAAACCCAAAATCACATCACATTAATTATCGGGTTAAAGAACAAATGTTATTTAAAACACTGTTCACGATAAACCAAAAAATCAATATCAATTCAATTCCAATTAAATATTATTTAATTGGTACACTTCATTAAATCTAACTAAAAAGATTTAATCTTTTCTTAACTGGGTTCAAGAACAGTGTTAATGAAGACACCATTCACGACAAACCCAAATCACACTTGATATTAAAAACAGGGCTCTGAATAGAAAATATACCGGCTTATATTCAATATCAAATTCTACGACTAACAAATATCGTATTGGAAATAACGATATATATATCTTTCAAATCCCCATAACAATATCTGTATCATCAGAAATCCAACATCGAAATATTCCGAAGACAATTTCGATTCAAATCCATTCCAATTCAAATATTGGAAATTCTGGTTATTTTCAAAACCATTTCAAATCCAATTTATTTATTTAAAAATAAATAGAATTATAATTCTAGTTCAAACTAGTTCATTTCGATAAAAATCTATTTTTATCTTTTCAAATATGGAGTTTTTTCATCCCAATTCTTTCTAAATCATTTCTTATGATTTTACACAAATTATTACTATTTTTAATAATTTTATCAAGGCCCGTACAGTCGATTTCCATCAACGGCCATCGAACTGCACTTACAGCGACCTTTTTCAAATTTGATTTGGACATAATTCCAAACCCAACCGTTAGATTTCTAATTTCCAATATTCGTCAGAAAGCTCTTTTCGATACTAACCCAACGGTTCCGGTTTTAGGAGAATCCGACGGTCGGATCTCCCGTAATATCAATTCGAAGTCAGTGGTCGAAATTCGCGAACTGTCGCGGCGCGGCGCGTTCTTTTCAGGCCATTATATTATATATATAATATATACTTCGTCTATTTCAATTCAAAACGTGCTTTACAAATCGTTTTAAATTCCTTTTCAAAATGGTTTCAACTTCATATTCAATTTCAAATCAAAATTGAATATTCCAATATAAATTCGTTTTAAATTCATTTCAAATTGATTTCAATTCAATTTCAGTTTAATTCGAAGGCAATTACTTTCGATTACAATTCGAATTCAATTCTATTCAATTTCAATTCGAATTCATTTCGATTTAATTCAATTCGAATTCACTTCTATTCAATTTCAATTCGAATTCACTTCTATTCAATTTCAATTTGAATTCATTTCTATTCAATTTCAATTCGAATTCATTTCTATTCAAAATATCAATTCGAATTCATTTCTATTCAAAATATCAAATTTTGAAATCACTTTCGATGTTCATTATAAAATGAATAAAATCGATATAAATATCGTTCACGTCAAAATGGCGTCAATCTAATCAACACGGCTTTCAAATATTTCTACTTTCAAATATTCTATTTCAAATATTTCCTTTTCAAATATTTCTATTCAAATATTCTATTTCAAATATTTCTTTTTCAAATATTTCTATTTTAAAACTGGAATGAGGCCCAATCAATTACCATATAATGTTAATTATATGGATTTTCTACAACACATGTATACAATAACAACGATGAATAATCAACCATCATCCAAAGTGTATTCTACACTGTATAAGCATCAAATATAAATATTTAACGCTTATGACAGTATGTCAATCAATCGATCGACATACAACTAATTATTGGGATTAGTGTATTTCATATATCATCCCAAAACCCGTGTGGGGTTTCAAACAATCAAACACAGATTTTATTTGTGCAGTTGGGCGATGTGTAAAATTTATCGCCCCAATCAATATCGGTCAAATGTGTGTATATAAACAAATCGTTCGATTTGTTTATTTTAATTTCATTTCATATACACGTTAAAATTTTTATTTTTAACTATAAAATATTTTTAACTTTATGAATATTTTATTTCATTTGACATCACATCACACAATCAACTACGCATCAAAATCAAACAAACAAGCATACAAGCCGTCCATGGTCTGTGGACGACGGGTGTCGGGTGCTACTAAACACCGTCTGCATCCTAGTATATATTTTAACTAGAAGTAAAATTAAAAGTGAGAAGTTCTCACAGATTAGCTAATCCAACGCCACGACTCTTCTTTGTAGAAATCTTCGTCGCTCTTGCCTCTTGTCACTTTCGTTGTCCGCTTTCACTACATATATAAAAATCGAATTTTTACTTCGCTATTCAATATATAAAAATCAAAATTTTACTTCGCTATATATAAAAATCGAATTTTTACTTCGCTATTCAATATATAAAAATTGAACTTTTACTTCGCTATTCAATATATAAAAATCAAATTTTTACTTCGCTAATCAATATATAAAAATCGAATTTTTACTTCGCTATTCAATATATAAAAATCGAAATTTTACTTCGCTATTCAATATATAAAAATCGAATTTTTACTTCGCTATTCAATATATAGAAATCGAATTTTTTACTTCGCTAATCAATATATAAAAATTGAATTTTTTACTTCGCTAATCAACATATAAAAATCGAATTTTTACTTCGCTAATCAATATATAAAAATCGAATTTTTACTTCGCTATTCAATATATAAAAATCAAATTTTTACTTCGCTAATCAATATATAAAAATCCAATTTTTACTTCGCTATTCAATATATAAAAATAGAATTTTTACATCGCTAATCAATATATAAAAATCGAATTTTTACTTCGCTATTCAATATATAAAAATCAAAATTTTACTTCGCTAATCAATATATAAAAATCGAATTTTTACTTCGCTATTCAATATATAAAAATCAAAATTTTACTTCGCTAATCAATATATAAAAATCAAATTTTTACTTCGCTAATCAATATATAAAAATCGAATTTTTACTTCGCTAATCAATATATAAAAATCGAATTTTTACTTCGCTATTCAATATATAAAAATCAAATTTTTACTTCGCTAATCAATATATAAAAATTAAAATTTTACTTCGCTAATCAATATATAAAAATCAAATTTTTACTTCATAAAAATTTCACCTTTCATATATGATTTTTTCCTTAGTCTCGCCTTCGTTAAAAATAAAAATCCGACCTTTCTTCTAAAAATCAAAACTTTTTCTGCAAAGTTATACTTACTTCCTTTTCAAATCTACACTATAAAAATTTGATTTGTACAACGCAACTTCATATGACAAACCATATATCTTTAAGCGAACAAAAATCATATCTTTTTATGAATGAAAAATATAATCTTTTCACTTTAAAAATTATAATTCTTTTGTAAATAAAATCCTAGCTTTTATAAGTAATAAACTGATTTCATTCGTTATTAAAACTGAATTTATCAAATAAGAAAAACAATGTTTTAAATTGATAAAATAAAACACTTACAGTTTTCAGAAGAGGGGGGGGGGGAGGACTTGCGCGCACGTCAGATGAGGGGGGGGGGGGTCGGCGCGAGGCCGAGGAGGGGGGGTATCGCGAGGCAGGGGGTATCGCGAGGAGGGGGTATCGCGAGGCAGGGGGTATCGCGAGGCAGAGATGAAGAGGGGGGGGGGGGGCGGTCGGCCGATCTGAAGTGGAGGGGGGAAGAAGAGGGGCGGCCGCTGACCAGGGGGGGCGACGGTCGGTTGGATTAGGTTTTTTTTTTTCCTTTCTTATTTAAAAATTGAATCGGGGGGGGGGGGGTCTGGGGGTAAGGAGAAAAAAGGGGGGAGTTTATTTTAATTATTTAATTCACTTCAAAAAGTAACTTTCGATTTCGAACTTGAAACGAGGCCCACCGACTGTCGCCCATAGCTAATTACCCCCATTCCGAACACAATGGGATTTGTCCCGTAAGCCAATTCAACCGTTTCAATCAGTTTTCGTTAAAATCAACATATAACTCTATATATTGAATTTAAACGCGCATTTCAATTTACCGGGGTCACATACTAACTCTAAAAATTCCAAAAAAATATTTTCTAGCTTCGTATTGATGATACAGTCCTAACAAAACTAGTTTCGTTGAATTCTGAGACCGTTTGAAAAATGACCATTTTCCAGTCGATTAAAATCAACTAAAACTGGTCAAACGCGTTTTCCTTTGCCACACTCACATATTGATTCGAAAAATTATGAAATTTGAAACCTAGCAATAACTTTACATCACGGATCCAACGAAAGTGGTTTCATCGAAATCCGAGGTCGTTTGCAAAATCTCCATTTTTAAGGGCCTGAATTCCATAGCGACTATTCAGAAATTTCAACTGGACATATCTTTTGATTCCCGCTATGAAATTTCAATTTTTCGGATTTGTTGGAAAGATAGTCACAATTAGATTCCACTATTTTTGGTTTCACAAAAATCCGGTTTATTTTGCACCTGGTACATTCATTTGAATTTTGAAATCGAATTATCGAACTACCGCGCCATTTTCAATTCCTTTTATAATTATAAATAATTTTTTATATTCTAATGACAAACTATATAATATATACGTTCGAATTCTATTCAAAATAAATTTCTCGTCGTTATTATTTAAAATAATTCTTTTTAAATAATCAAAATTCGCTAAAATTGCCAAAATAAAAATTTTAAACTGGTCCCGATTTTCGGGTTGTTACAATCTCCCCCACTTAAAACTTTTCGTCCCTGAAAAGGAACAAAGCCGAAAGTGGTTTGATCAGTCAACTCTACGTTCGATCCGGCTTCCATTCTCCAACTTTTCTGTTTCTGAGAATTTTCATATTCTTCAAAAATTTGGCTAACACCCGGAATTTTCGAAAAATTTCGCCATAACCTCCCCTGCACCGGGAGCCACGGGAAAATCCCGAAATTGCCATATAGGCCTTCTGATCTCAAAAAGAAAAAGAAAAAGCCAAGCGGCTAGCCAATCGGCTCATAAAATCATCATCACCCAAACAAAACAGTAAATATAGTAAACATGTACCTATTTGTCGGGCAAACAATTTTATTCTCTGCTCTAGCCTCCTTGCTATGACCTGTTCAATGTAAGTACATGTATATGCAAGCAAATGCGCCAAATTTTCATACAATTCACTATTTGGTTCAATTGGCTAAATGGTTAAAATTTTTAATAAATCAACCAATAATCAACAACACAACCATTAATCAATTAGTTGATTATCATTTCAAATTTATAACTTTGATATACAGTCTAAAAATCAGATTTTTGATGCAAAATCATAACAATATGCCCTATCTAATTTTGCTTCTCACACCAGTCAATAGGAAATATATAGAAATCTCACTTTCGTCACTCAAATATAAACACTGATGATGAGGCCTCATCATCAGAATCATCTCCGGGCGACTAGAGTGTGATTCTATATCTATCCAATATATTAAAATTTCGAACACACGTTTGCAAGACGTATATGCAAAATCTCTATATACTGGATTGTCCTAATCAATATGAAATAAATAATCAAATACGAATAATTGATTTTAAATTTTCAAAACAAAATTTGTGTTCACTTTAAAAATATACTTTTCACACTCGTTCTAGGATACTACTGATCCTATCTCTAACGAGTCATTCCCATTGGATATTAATAATCCAATATCTGATGAATTCTTTCGTATGGTTCTAATGTGCCTTGTTCTCTGCTTTGTAAACCAAAGCTCTGATACCACGATGAAACGCCCCGAACTTCCCCGGTCTCCGAAGAGAAGAGAAAGAAAGAATTGTTTTGAGAACACGACAGAACAGAACGCAGACGGAAGAACATTTCATTGTATATTACAACAATGCATCAGATTACAAGAATATACAGAGCATAAATAAATATTACACAGAAATATCAGAGATTAAATAACATTTAAATACATCGCAGCGGAAAATAATACAATACACAACTAGAAGAGATATACGGATACAAAGCTTTCCGGATATCATTCCAGCTGTAAACCAGGATCCTGTGAATATAAATCTACAAAACCAAAACTACTAGCCGCCCATGTCAAAATAAGGGCACCCAGAGTTTAGGTTAAAACAATAAACCCCAGGTTAGTCATGGGACTGGTATGGGAACTAAAACATTTATTTAAAACTTTACTTTAAATCATATATATCAATGGACCACGCCGCTAACGCGGAACGGGTTTCCTCCCAAGAATACCAGTGCATAAAACGACAGCGCAATGCTAAATAAAGAAAAATGAAGCTATTATAAGGCCCAGTTCCCATCACACAATGCAACGCAAGCCGGAGGATAGGGTTTTTACCTTATAATAGCCAAGAATGCTTGATACGTTTAAAACAAATCATTTGATACTATTATAAGTGCATAGTGTATAAAGCAATTTCAAATCATAAGTATCAATCATAGATGGCATAAGCGCCCCATCCCACTATGTCGCCATACTAGGATCTACAAATAAAACCGCAAGTGTCACGTATTTGGAAATTGGATTTCCGTCTGTGAACCGAGGCCAGGGATCGTCCTCTACCGATTCGAGACAATCTAGCCCATGTCTCCGGAACAGCCGCAACTGCCCCTTGGAGCGACAGGGCCAGTCCACTGATGTGGGTTATAGTGCCTGAACAATACGTTTCCCCGCCCTTTGGGGCGTAAATGAGCCAACGAATGAATCCATCGGACCCGGATCGTTCGATCTAACCGAGGCGCCTCGCAACAGCAACAACCACAAAGGTGAAAAGTATATAAATGTCAGGGCTGGTAGGTCACTGACACCACCCTAGCTAGAAGGAAACGCATGCCCTCCCTGAGGTCCTCTCCCGTTTTTGGTTCACAACCGGGGTGAGAGGCTCGCAAATTCACGTTACACAAAGCTGTGCCACACAGGCTGTGCTTTTATCATCACCACAAGACTTTGCTTTTCAACAGAAGCCTTGATCAACAGCCACTTAGGTATGCCACGCAGGCAATTCACTCCATGCGTTTGATATCCATCAATATATAACCCCTTAGCTTGTACGTCTCAGAGAAGGGCGTTAAGCAAGAGAATAAATTCTCCGCCGCCAAACAGATATATGTCTAATAGAAATCAATCACGCGGACTAAAATCCAATGTCATACACACAGTCCATTTACAAGTTCGTTCTGGGTCTGAACGAAACCGGAGGCACCTAGTACCCCGCATATCCATCGATCTCCAAGTACGTCTGGACGATCACCAACTGTTTCCATCTTCTTAGGTGTACAGCCCAATCAAGATCATCAGTAATTACCCAAACGACGTGAAGACCTCCGGTCTTCGACCACCGTCTTCATCTTCGACTTATCGTCGTATCAGTTATTCAGAATGGGATAAACCCGGTCTTTCCGAGTAACTCGCGTATATAATAAACAAGTGTTACACAAACAAAACATACGCCTCATTCCAATTTATCAGTCACGAACAGTAAATTAACCAGAGAATAATTCCCCAAATATTAACCCCGAAGGCCGAAACCAACATCAGATCAATATCCAGAAAAACATTCTGCTTGGCTAACCGACAGTTAGTTTCTAAATTTCACATTCATAGGGAAAGGTTCCCATTAATTTTATCCAAGATAAATTCCTTGAATTTATTCTTTAATCTATTTTTGAATATCAATTCAAACTAGTCGGGATTAACGAACTTTACCGAAGTAATCATTTGTTTTAATTTCCCAATCCCAACCTATTCATCCCATGAAGTAAAACTGGTAATACTTCATATCCAACACTACGGTGTTATCGGTAAATTCAATTACCATTTCACGTTCAAATCTAATTAAAGATTTAACTATCGCCTGGAGCAAAACTGGTGATACTCCATTCTCGATCTTTTCAATCTAATTAAAGATTCATTAAAACTCCACTTAGTTTTAATTTGTGACTGGGTTAAAGAATCAGTGTCATTTTAAAACACGGTTCACGATAAACCAAAATCACATCACATTAATTATCGGGTTAAAGAACAAGTGTTATTTAAAACACTATTCACGATAAACCAAAAAATCAATATCAATTCAATTCCAATTAAATATTATTTAATTGGTACACTTCATTAAATCTAACTAAAAAGATTTAATCTTTTCTTTACTGGGTTCAAGAACAGTGTTAATGAAGACACCATTCACGACAAACCCAAATCACACTTGATATTAAATACAGGGCTCTGAATAGAAAATATCCCGGCTTATATTCAATATCAAATTCTACGACTAACAAATATCGTATTGGAAATAACGATATATATATCATTCAAATCCCCATAACAATATCTGTATCATCAGAAATCCAACATCGAAATATTCCGAAGACAATTTCGATTCAAATCCATTCCAATTCAAATATTGAAAATTCTGGTTATTTTCAAAACCATTTCAAATCCAATTTATTTATTTAAAAATAAATAGAATTATAATTCTAGTTCAAACTAGTTCATTTCAATAAAAAAAACTATTTTTATCTTTTCAAATATGGAGTTTTTTCATCCCAATTCTTTCTAAATCATTTCTTATGATTTTACACAAATTATTACTATTTTTAATAATTTTATCAAGGCCCGTACAGTCGATTTCCATCAACGGCCATCGAACAGCACTTACATCGACCTTTTTCAAATTTGATTTGGACATAATTCCAAACCCAACCATTAGATTTCTAATTTCCAATATTCGTCAGAAAGCTCTTTTCGATACGAACCCAACGGTTCCGGTTTTAGGAGAATCCGATGGTCGGATCTCCCGCAATATCAATTCGAAGTCAATGGTCGAAATTCGCGAACTGTCGCGGCGCGGCGCGTTCTATTCAGGCCATTATATTATATATATAATATATATAATATATACTTCGTCGATTTCAATTCAAAACGTGCTTTATAAATCGTTTTAAATTCCTTAGCAAAATGGTTTCTACTTCATATTCAATTTCAAATCAAAATTGAATATTCCAATATAAATTCGTTTTAAATTCATTTCAAATTTATTTCAATTTGATTTGAATTCAATTTCAATTTAATTCGAAGGCAATTCCTTTCGATTTCAATTCGAATTCAATTCTATTCAATTTCAATTCGAATTCATTTCTATTTAATTTAATTCGAATTCACTTCTATTCAATTTCAATTCGAATTCACTTCTATTCAATTTCAATTGGAATTCATTTCTATTCAATTTCAATTCGAATTCATTTCTATTCAAAATATCAATTCGAATTCATTTCTATTCAAAATATCAAATTTTGAAATCACTTTCGATGTTCATTATAAAATGAATAAAATCGATATAAATATCGTTCACGTCAAAATGGCGTCAATCTAATCAACACGGCTTTCAAATATTTCTACTTTCAAATATTCTATTTCAAATATTTCCTTTTCAAATATTTCTATTCAATATTCTATTTCAAATATTTCTTTTTCAAATATTTCTATTTTAAAACTGGAATGAGGCCCAATCAATTACCATATAATGTTAATTATATGGATTTTCTACAACACATGTATACAATAACAACGATGAATAATCAACCATCATCCAAAGTGTATTCTATACTGTATAAGCATCAAATATAAATATTTAACGCTTATGACAGTCTGTCAATCAATCGATCGACATACAACTAATTATTGGGATTAGTGTATTTCATATATCGTCCTAAAACCCGTGTGGGGTTTCAAACAATCAAACACAGATTTTATTTGTGCAGTTGGGCGATGTGTAAAATTTATCGCCCCAATCAATATCGGTCAAATGTGTGTATATAAACAAATCGTTCAATTTGTTTATTTTTATTTCATTTCAAATACACGTTAAAAATTCTATTTTTAACTATAAAATATTTTCAACTATATGAATATTTCATTTCATTTCACATCACATCACACATTCAACTACACATCAAAATCAAACAAATAAGCATACAAACCGTCCATGGTCTGTGGACGACGGGTGTCGGGTGCTACTAAACACCGTCTGCATCCTAGTATATATTTTAACTAGAAGTGAAATTAAAAGTGAGAAGTTCTCACAGATTAGCTAATCCAACGCCACGACTCTTCTTTGTAGAAATCTTCGTCGCTCTTGCCTCTTGTCACTTTCGTTGTCCGCTTTCACTACATATATAAAAATCGAATTTTTACTTCGCTATTCAATATATAAAAATCAAATTTTTACTTCGCTATTCAATATATAAAAATCAAATTTTTACTTCGCTATTCAATGTATAAAAATCGAATTTTTACTTCGCTATTCAATATATAAAAATCGAATTTTTACTTCGCTAATCAATATATAAAAATCGAACTTTTACTTCGCTATTCAATATATAAAAATCGAATTTTTACTTCGCTATTCAATATATAAATATCGAATTTTTACTTCGCTAATCAATATATAAAAATCGAATTTTTTACTTCGCTAATCAATATATAAAAATCGAATTTTTACTTCGCTAATCAATATATAAAATCGAATTTTTAGTTCGCTATTCAATATACAAAAATCAAATTTTTACTACGCTAACCAATATATAAAAATCGAATTTTTACTTCGCTATTCAATATATAAAAATCAAATTTTTACTTCGCTAACCAATATATAAAAATCGAATTTTTACTTCGCTATTCAATATATAAAAATCGAATTTTTACTTCGCTATTCAATATATAAAAATCGAATTTTTACTTCGCTATTCAATATATAAAAATTGAATTTTTACTTCGCTAATCAATATATAAAAATCGAATTTTTTACTTCGCTAATCAATATATAAAAATCGAATTTTTACTTCGCTAACCAATATATAAAAATCGAATTTTTACTTCGCTATTCAATATATAAAAATCGAATTTTTACTTCGCTAACCAATATATAAAAATCGAATTTTTACTTCGCTATTCAATATATAAAAATCAAATTTTTACTTCGCTAACCAATATATAAAAATCGAATTTTTACTTCGCTATTCAATATATAAAAATCAAACTTTTACTTCGCTAATCAATATATAAAAATCGAATTTTTTACTTCGCTATTCAATATATAAAAATCGAATTTTTACTTCGCTAATCAATATATAAAAATCGAATTTTTACTTCGCTATTCAATATATAAAAATCAAATTTTTACTTCGCTAATCAATATATAAAAATCAAATTTTTACTTCGCTAATAAATATATAAAAATCAAATTTTTACTTCATAAAAATTTCACCTTTCATATATGATCTTTTCCTTAGTCTCGCCTTTGTTAAAAATAAAAATCCGACCTTTCTTCTAAAAATAAAAACTTTTTCTGCAAAGTTATACTTACTTCCTTTTCAAATCTACACTATAAAAATTTGATTTGTACAACGCAACTTCATATGATAAACCATATTTTTTTAAGAGAACAAAAATCATATCTTTTTATGAATGAAAAATATAATCTTTTCACTTTAAAAATTATAATTCTTTTGTAAATAAAATCCTAGCTTTTATATGTAATAAACTGATTTCATTCGTTATTAAAACTGAATTTATCAAATAAGAAAAACAATGTTTTAAATTGATAAAATAAAATACTTACAGTTTTCAGAAGAGGGGGGAGGACTTGCGCGCACGTCAGATGAGGGGGTGTGTGTCGGCGCGAGGCAGAGGAGGGGGGTATCGCGAGGCAGGGGGTATCGTGAGGCAGAGATGAAGAGGGGGGGTCGGCCGATCTGAGGTGGAGGGGGGAAGAAGAGGGGCGGCCGTCGACGAGGGGGGGGGGGCGACGGTCGGTTGGATTAGGTTTTTTTTCCTTTCTGATTTAAAAATTGAATCGGAGGGGGGGTCTGGGGGTAAGGAGAAAAAAGGGGTGAGTTTATTTTAATTATTTAATTATTTATTTCACTTCAAAAAGTAACTTTCTATTTCGAACTCGAAACGAGGCCCACCGACTATCGCCCATAACTAATTACCCCCATTCCAAACACAATGGGATATGTCCCGTAAGCCAATTCGACCGTTTCAACCAGTTTTCGTTAAAATCAACATATAACTCTATATATTGAATTTAAACGCGCATTTCAATCTATCGGGGTCACATACTAACTCTAAAAATTCCCGAAAAATATTTTCTATCTTCGTATTGACGATACGGTCCTAACAAAACTAGTTTCGTTGAATTCTGAGAACGTTTGAAAAATGACCATTTTCCAGTCGATTAAAATCAACTAAAACTGGTCAAACGCGTTTTCCTTTGCCACGCTCACATATTGATTCGAAAAATTATGAAATTTGAAACCTAGCAATTACTTTACATCACGGATCCAACGAAAGTGGTTTCGTCGAAATCCGAGGTCGTTTGCAAAATCTCCATTTTTAAGGGCCTGAATTCCATAGCGACTATTCAGAAATTTCAACTGGACATATCTTTTGATTCCCGCTATGAAATTTCAATTTTTCGGATTCGTTGGAAAGATAGTTACAATTAGATTCCATTATTTTTGGTTCCACAAAAATCCGGTTTATTTTGCACCCGGTACATTCATTTTAATTTTGAAATCGAATTATCGAACTACCGCGCCATTTTCAATTCCTTTTATAATTATAAATAATTATTTATATTCTAACGACGAACTATATAATATATACGTTCGAATTCTATTCAAAATAAATTTCTCGTCGTTATTATTTAAAATAATTCTTTTTAAATAATCAAAATTCGCTAAAATTGCCAAAATAAAAATTTTAAACTGGCCCAGATTTTCGGGTTGTTATAGAAGTATTTGTGGAAATGTCAAAAAGGAATGAGCATTGTTTTTAGGCTGTTTGCACTATCTCGGACTATTCGGTGAAGTGTTTCATGGATTTGTCGAGACATGGGGGAAGTAGTGAGGTATATATTCTTAATAAAATTTAAAATACTTAGAATTTATTTATTTATTTGTTTAAGCAGATAATTTAAATACATAAAATAAATTGTCTATCTATTTAATAGTTAGTTTGACTTGGAAATAACTTAATCATTAAATAAAATGAAATGATCATAGATGAAGTGAGGATTTCATCCATGATAGTGCAAGCATGTAGTTCTTTAGTTAAGGAAGAATGGATTTAAGGTAATCACAACAATTAAGTTAATTATAATATATTTATTTATTTGTATAGTCAGTTTAAATAAACAAACGTATAATCATTAAATAAAAATAAATATCGTAGGTGCTTGATAAGTTTAATTGAGACGAGTCCAGTGGATTCGTAGCCGCGCAATATGAGATTTTATCGAGTATTCGGCAAAGGAAAAACCAAGGTGAGTAATCTCACTCATAGTTTTATATTTAAATTTATTTTTATCGTTAAATATAAATTTGTTGGTTGCTTGGGTGCATGAATGAATTGTTGAATTATTGTGGTTATTGGATATTTCCCACAATACTTAGCGGATGCCTGCAGTATCATTAGCGGATGACACTATGCCCACGTACATAAGTGGATCCCCTTTTTATACCGCGATATCCTGCCTTGAAGCAGGATTGGTATTATTTTTGTTGACTAACATCTGTGGATGCAGGGAAAACAGGTTGGAGGGATTCAACTGGATTCCTCAAATTTATTTATTACTGTTTACATGTTTATGTGAGGTGTGAATTGAATGATTTGTGTGTTTAGATTAGAATACCACTGGCCCTAGGTTCTAATATAAAAATATTAAAAAGGGATTTTTGGTTTTAAAAAGGGAAAATTTTCTTCCCAAAATGGAAATGGGATTTTGAAAGGATTGGGAAATATTAACTTGTTTTTATTAATAAAAACAAGTAGTCGAATTTGTAGACAATGTTATAAATGGAAAGAAAAGTTATCGTTTGATAATATTAGATTTTTAAATTCAAGTTTGGATTTAAAAAGAAAATTTTATTTTCCACAATGGGAATTGGATTTCAAATGAGATTTGAAATAAGGACTTGTTTTAAATAATCTAAAACAAGAAGGGGAATGTATAAACGAGCTTTATATGAATAAAAATTATATTATCATTGGATATTCTAGAAATGTAAATTCAAGTATGATTTTTTGAAAAGGAGAATTTTTTCTCCAAAAATAGAAAGAGGAAATTCAAATAAAATTTGAAATAGAGTGTGACGATCCCAAAACCCCGTGACACGGTGTTAAGGATAATCATCGGAATATAACACATTAATCATCATTAGCAGATCACAGATAATAGCATAAACAGAAAATAGAATAATTTACACACATATGACAGCGGAATCATATAGATATCATCACATCAGAGAAGCAGAGTACAGGATACAACTTAGTGCATAATGATACATAATCACTCACCATCGCCTGAGGCGGAATCATACATAAAGAGTACACAAAAGGAATATCAGTCTACATCGCCAGTGGCGGAATCATAATATAGATACAATAATGGCGGAGAAAATCCAAGTCAGCACGGTGTAGTCAAGCCTCGCCATGAGCCAAAAGGTGCGTCCGAAACCTGTAACTAGGCTGCCCGTGTGAAAATGAGGGCACCCGAGTTTGCAAGGTGAAACAAACTACGAGTTAGTCATGGGACTGGTATGAGAAATCTACTCAACTTATTAACAACAATAATAAGGCAAACCAAAGGACCACGTCACTTTCGCGGAACGGGTTTACTCCAATGAGTGCTAGTGCATGAAATAAAGTAAATGATTAAATCATCGCAATGCTTTTTATAAAATGAAGCCATTATAAGACTCAGGTCCCATCACACAATGCAACGCAAGCCGGAGGATAGAGTTTTTACCTTATAATGGCCAAAAATGCTTCATACGAATAAAACAAAAGTGCTTGATATTATTACTAGTGTATATATGTTTCAAAAGCAAATTCAATCATAAATATTAATCCTAGGCGGCGTAGCTACCATCTACTATGTCGCCATACTAGTAATACAATCACATCCGCATATTTCGTATTGGAAATTGGATTCCTTCATGAGTCGAGGCAAGGGGCAAGCTCCTCTCCGTTCGAGACACTCTAGCAAATGTCCCAGGACCCCACTATGATCCTTGGAATCAGCTGGGCCGGTCCTCTCTTACTTTTGAGGATTAGTTATTCCTGAACACACGTTTCCCGGTCCTTACAGACCTATAATCGAGGCGCCTCGTATTCCAACAACCACACAGGTGAAAAGTATATATAATGTCAGGGCTGGTAGGTCACTGACACCACCATAGCTAGAAAGAAACGTCGTGCTCTCCCAGCGGTCCGTCTCCCGTTTTTGACTCATACCGGGGTGTGAGGCTCGCGAATTCACGTTATACACAAAGCTACGTCACACAGACCATGCTTTGATCATCAACCACAAGACTTTGCTTTGCAACAGAAGCCTTGATCATATGCCACTCAGGCGTGCCACACAGGCATTCCACTCCATGCGACTGATTTCTGTCAATACATAACCTCTGAGCTCGTACGTCTCAGAGAAGGGCGTTAAGCAAGAGAATAAATTCTCCGCCGCCAAACAGATATATATTTAACAGAGATCAATCAACACAGAACAAAATCCAATGTCAGACACACAATCCATTTACAAGTCCGTTCTGGGTCTGAACGAAACCGGAGGCACCAATTCCTCGCATATCCGTACAATCAACAGTATGTTTTGACGGCTACTACTTCAATTCCTTCATGGTAGCTACTCTAGTCACGAGTATCAGTAGCGCCCATCCATCCAATGTGGAGATCGTTGGTCTTCAGCCGTCTTCGACTCTTCGACTTCTCAACGTCGATCGATTATTTGAAATGAGATAAACTCGGCCTTTTCAAATAACCCACGTATATTTAGATTTTCAAATCAATTAATAACACGGTTGGACTATTCAACATTCACATTTCAGTTATTTAGTTATAATTTTCATGTCAAATACATTCAACCATCACATATCAAGCAAACACAACAAAATTGGTTTATTTCCACTCTATATCGTCAATAGTACTTTATAACGATATATCGCCATTTTTATTTAATTTAAAACGGCCATATTTAATTAAACGACGTTTCGGGTCGTGTCGATGCACTGGCGCTGCTTTCCACTAATTTTGTTTTACACATATCTGAAAATCTAACCGTTGGATCTTCACAAATTTTACATCATTAGGAAGGTCATTTCAAAATGAATCCAACGGTTTCAGTTTTGGGAAAATCCGACGGTCGGATCTTCCACACTAGCCATTTGAAGTTATGATTTCAATTTACGAACTACAGCGTCGTTATTCGATTTAATTTAATTATATTTATATATATATATATATATAAATATAATCGTTTCTGGTGCTGTTTTTCTTCAGTTTTGAATTAAACATTCCAGACAATCCAACCGTCAGATCTTCACAAAGTTGGTGCCGTTGGAAAGATATTTCCAAGGCGAACCCAACGGTTGCGGTTTCGTGAAAATCCAATGGTCGGATTTCCCGTATTAGTCATTTGAAATCACGGTTTCAAAACACGAACTGCACGGCCACGTTTTGTTTTAATTTCATTTATATTTATATATTTATATAAATATAGTTCATTCAAAAATTCCTATATCGTTTCCACTTCAATTATTTCACTAACGCCTTTAAATTTCGGAAAATTTCGCCATAACCTCCTTTGTACGGGAGGGTCTGGGAAAATTCCCAAATAGCCACACGGGCGTCTCATATCAAAAGAAAAAGAAAAAGCCAAGCGGCTAGCCAACAGGCTCATAAAATCATCACCCAAACAAAGCGGTAAATGTGTACCTATTTGTCGGGCACAAAATTTTATTTCTCTTCTCTAGCCCCTTTTCTTTAACCTGTTCAATAGATATGCATGTACATATATACAATTTCTAACATTTATCATTTTCCATTCAATTTCATATTTGATTTGCTTTGGTTTAAAAACACCATTCATTCTAATGTTGCATGCATAGGCTAAAATCATATCATTAGCTAGTTAATGTATATTTCAACTCATGCACGTTTATTTGAACAAGTGGCTATTTTTAACACTTCACATTTCAAAGATGATAATCTTGGCGAACTAAAATATATTTCAACACATGACTATTTTATTTAGTTCCTATGCATGTTAAAAATAATATTTCTTTCACAAATATTTATTTCAACGTCCGCATATCTTTAGCATATCACACATATGATAAAAATGATATTTTTATCATTTAAAATATTTATTCGACAAATAGATGTTTCAACACTTCATAGTTTCAATAAAAATGTAATTTTTATTGTTCGATCTTTTTATTCAACACATGAACTTTTCCACTACACACACTTCTCAACAAATGAGTATCTCCACACATGGACATTTTATTTATGTTGTTCATATTAGAAAGATGGAATTTTTGTTGTTGAAACTATTTATATAAGGCGAATATTTTTCATACTTCATATACATATAAAAATGTGATTTTTTATTGTTTAAACACTTCGTTCATTCACAAATGAATTTAATTTTCACACCACACTTTTCAACACATGAACATTTCCACACATGGATATAATTTCAACATATGGCTCTAATTTCAACGCATGAAAAATAATTTCAACATATGAAAATAATTCTAACACACAAAGATTATTCAAAATTTCGGCAGCATAACGGCAGGGTAGTTAAACCGGCACCGTCCTTAGTACGGCTCCTCGCTCTACCTTAAAACCTCGCGGTTTTTGACAATGGGGATTCATGCATCTAATTCGCACACAGGCGGCATGTTTATTTTTATTTCCACAAATATTTCCAATTCATTTCAATCACCAATGGGTATTTTTCAACCACAACCAAACAATATCAACCACAAACAATTATTCAACCATTCGTATTTTTCATCCAATATTTCACACCAATTCACCACAATAAATATCGTCCATGGTCTGTGGACGAGGGGAGTATATATATATATATATATAATTGCTATATTTCACTTGCATTTCAACACATATATCAATTATTCTATGCATGTAAAATTCATACTTCGCTTATATAGCTTACACTACGCATGTACATGAGATATACAACACGTATGTAATTTATATTTCGCTAATATAAATTATGCACGACATTTTCCATTCAATTTCACGTTAATTTAGATTTCTCACATTGGTTTTCGGAGCACTAAAAATCGATACGATGTCAGAAAAATCCGCGGCTTCTTCTATTGGGTAGAGAGCTTCCTTGCGGTCCCGATGTTTCCTGTTTCATCGAATTTCGTCAACACACCAAAAAGATATGATTTTTCAAAGTGTAAAGATCAAAGAAAAACTCACTTTCACGAAGCTTCAAAACTAGGTTTACAGTTTTCGCGAAATAAGTGGCACGTGGGGACGATCGGGGGTGCTGACGTGGAAGAGGACGGCGAGGGCTTCACGGCGCTGGTGGTTTGAGAAGGTGCGGTGGCAGATCGGAGCGGCGGCGACGCTGGGAAGGTCGGGACTTCCTGGCTTCGATTCCGGCGGCACAGGCGACGAGGGTGGCGATGCTGGGGACGGATCTGACGAGGGGGCGGAGGCGCTTCGAATGGTGGCGGTGGCGAAGGCTGTAGGTGGCTGTAGCGGCGGCGGTGGAGGAGAGAAGGTCGGGAGCTCGGGTCGCCGTTCGTTCGAGGGTTTTTTTTTTTAATTTATGAAAGGAAAATTCTGATTGGCCGAGGACTATATTAAATTTTTAAATAGTGTTTTCTCAAACGAACTCCTTTTTAAACCCAATGACTGTCGCCCCTAGCTAAATACCCCCATTCCGGACACAATGGGATATGTTTCGTAGGCCTATTCGACTGTTACAGTCAGTTATTTTTCAAATTAAAGTATAAAACATTTAATTTTTAACTCTGAACGCACATTTCAATTTGCCAGGGCCACAAATTGATTGAAAAAATTCCAGAAAAATAAATCTAGCAATGTTTTGACGCTACGGTCCCAACAAAACTAGTTTCGTCGAATTTTGAGGTCGCTTGAAAAATGGCCATTTTCTGGTCGATCCAATTTAACAGAACTTGACCAATCACATTTTCTTTTGCCACGCTCACATACTAACTTCAAAAATTATGAAATTTGAAACCTAGCAATAGTTTGACATCCCGGACCCAACAAAAGTGGTTTCGTCGAATTCCGAGGTCGTATGCAAAATATCAGTTTTTCCAGGGCCATATATTCTATATACCGACCCTTCTGAAAATTCATTCGGCCATAACTTTTGATTCCCGTTATGAAACTTCGATTTTTCAGATTCGTTAGAAAGGTATTGACTAACAGATTTAAATATTTTTGGTTTCACTAAAATCCGTTATATTTTCCACCCTGCACAGTCAGTCAAAATTTGAATTCAAATTTTCAAACCGACTCACTATTTCTAATTCCCTATTTTATTGAAATATTCTATTTCAATTGTTCAAATCCTTATGAAATCATCAATTTAAAAATTTTAAATTGGCTCGTATTTTCCGGGTTATTACAATCTCCCCCACTTAAAACTTTTCGTCCTCGAAAAGGAAACAACAGTAAAGTAGAAAATAAAATGTAAATGCAAAGTATTGTAAAGGTACCTTGCACCGGAGTTAGTTAGAGATATCCACTCTGCATTTGGGGTAAGCTTGCTTAATGCTTTCCTCAGTTTCCCAAGTACAGTCTCTAGGATCACTGCTCCACTGCACTTTAACTAAATGAACCTTTTTGCTTCTGAGTTCTCTAGTTTCTTTGCCAACAATCTTTAATGGCTCTCTTCTGAGTGATAATTCTGGAGTTATCTCCACATCCCGTTGCACTGCTTCTTCTACAACAAG
Source organism: Allium sativum (assembly GCA_030737875.1). Classification (NCBI taxonomy): domain Eukaryota; kingdom Viridiplantae; phylum Streptophyta; class Magnoliopsida; order Asparagales; family Amaryllidaceae; genus Allium; species Allium sativum. The sequence goes on along the minus strand of CM060916.1, from coordinate 90,750,254 downwards.
ATGTGGATCATGCACATGTCTTCTAAGTTGAGATACGTGAAATAAATTGTGCACTCCAGGCAACCAATCTGGCAATTGAACGCTATAAGCAAGAGTTCCAATACGTTCAAGTATAGGAAAGGGACCAATAAATCTCGGTGCCAACTTCCCAGTCTTGCCAAATCTGATTACTCCTCTCATCGGAGAAACCTTCAAATAAACATGATCACCAACAACAAATGTCAAATCTCTCCTTCTAGAGTCTGCATAACTTTTCTGTCGGCTTTGGGCGGTTTTCAAACGCTTCCTGATGAAGTCTACTTTATCGGATGCTTCCCTAATCATATCGGGTCCTAGTACAAGTCTGTTGCCAGGTTCAACCCAACATGCTGGAGATCTGCAGGGTCTGCCATATAATGCTTCAGATGGTGACATTCTCAAACTTGCTTGATAGCTATTGTTATATGAGAATTCTGCCAAATGCAAATGATCTTCCCATGACCCACCAAAATCAATTATACAAGCCCGCAATAAATCTTCTAGAATTCTATTCACCCGCTCAGTTTGGCCATCTGTTTGAGGGTGATAAGCGGTGCTCATATTCAGTTTCGTTCCCAATTCTGTCTAGAAAGCCTCCCAGAATTTGCTAGTAAATAGGGGATCTCTATCACTGACTATGCTGATGGGAATTCCATGCAGCTTAACAATTTCTTTGAAGTATATTTGTGCTAGACTTTGAGCAGTTCTATTGGACCTGACAGGTATAAAATGGGCAGTCTTCGTGAAGCGATCTACGATTACCCAAATGCTGTCATTACCATTCTTGGTTCGCGGCAAACCATCTATGAAATCCATGGAAATCTGTTCCCATTTCCAGCCTGGGACTTCCAACGGTTGCAACAGTCTAGCTAGCTTCTGCTGGTCACTCTTGACCAATTGACAAGTAGGGCATCTACTAACATACAAAGAAATATCTCTTTTCATTGCCTTCCACCAAAAAGTGCGTTTGATATCGTTGTACATTTTACTCACCCCGAGATGGATGCAAAATTTGGATTTATGGCATTCATCCAGCACTTCTCTTCGAAGGCCTGGAATATTTGGAATGCAAATCCTATTATTTAACCTGAGAACCCCCCTATTGTCAATACGAAAACTCGTGGTTTCACCTTCCTTGACCCTCTGACTGATTCTCTGAATGAATTCATCGTCTTTTTGAAGGGCTGAAATCCTATCAATCAATCCAGGTGTAATTATAAGATGGGCAACGATTGCGGTCTTTCTACTAAGCGCATCCGCTACTACGTTAGCTTTCCCCGGCGTATACAGGATATCAAGATCATACGCTGCAAGAAATTCTAGCCAACGCTGCTGTCTCAGATTCAGGTCTTTCTAGGTATATAAATACTTCAATGATTGATGATCTGTGTACAGTATAAATTTCTCGCCCAATAAATAATGCCTCCAGATTTTCAATGCAAAAACGATGGCTAGCAACTCAAGATCATGAGTCACATAATTCTTCTCATGCGGTTTTAGTTGGCGGCTTGCATAAGCGACTACTTGGCCTCTCTGCATTAACACTGCACCAAGACCTCTAATAGAAGCATATGTCCAAACCGTTAAATCCTGATTGCCATCAATAATAGTTAACACTGGAGCAGTGGTCAGCTTCGATTTCAATTCCTGGAAAGCTTCTTCACAGTCGGAAGTCCACTTAAACTTCTCATGTTTCTTTGTGAGCTTCGTTAACGGACCGGATATCTTCGAAAAATCCTTAACGAACTTTCGATAATAACTAGCCAACCCTATAAAACTTCTAACTTCCTTGGGAGTAGTGGGTTGTTTCCAGTCTTGAATCACTGTTATTTTGCTTGGGTCAACAGAAATTCCTTTCTCTGACACAACATGGCCGAGAAATTTGACTTCTTCTTGCCAGAAGACACATTTAGAGAATTTGGCTTTGAAGACGTTCTTCCTTAGAATCTCCAATACTTGTTCTAAGTGTTTTTCATGCTCGGGTTTTGATTTGGAGTAGATTAAAATATCATCGATGAATACGAGGACAAATTTATTCAAAACTCCCCTGAACACTCTATTCATTAGATCGACAAAGTATGCTGGAGCGTTGCATAGGCCAAACGGCATTACTAACCATTCATAAAATATGTCTGGACCTCTGAAAGCTGTCAAAGGAACACACTCTTCTGCTATTCTCAATTGATGAAAACCTGTAGCTAGGTCCATTCGGGAAAATACTTTCGCCCCATTCAATTGGTCTAGCAAATCATCAATGCGTGGTAATGGATACTTGTTTTTAAGCGTCTGTTTGTTGAGGTCTCGGTAATCAACGCATAATCGAAGAGTACCGTCTGACTTTGGGACAAACACAACAGCTGCACCCCAATTAGAAAAACTCGGTCTGATTAGACCCTTCCACAACAGTTGACGGGTTTGATCGCCCAATTCTTCTTTTTCTTTCGGAGTCATTCGGCGAATTGGATGTACCACTGGTCTGGCATTGGGAATTAGATCGATTCGGAATTCTATTTCTCTTTGCGGAGGTAAGTTTTCAACTTCTTCAAACACATCCGCATAGTTTCTAACAATCGGAATTTTTTCCATGGAAGTGGGGATAAGCTCAAATGCTGACCAAAATTCTTCTCTATTCAGATTCGAACCATGACAGGGAACCGTAATATATCCAAGCTTCGTTCGAATTTTAACGATTCTTTCCGCACAATTCACTTCAGCTTCGTACTTCGTTAACCAATCTAGCCCGAGAATGATATCGAATTCGGGAAAATCCATAACGATTAAATTGAAAGGAAACTGGTATCAGGAGAAAGAAGTAGGAACCTTACAACACGAACTGAGGGTAATAGAACCTCCTATCGGGTTATGTACATCAACCGATTCTTTAAGCTTCCTCTGTTTTAACTTTAATTTGTGTACTGTGTTATTAGCAATGAAACGACGTGATGCACCTGTGTCAAATAATACAGAAACGGGAATATTTTTAATTGTAAGGGTACCTCCCAAAACATCAGGTTTACCTGCTCCATCGGAAGCAGCTGGCGGGCTAGACCCGTCATAGACCTAAGCTACCGTAACTTTCTTCAGCAAAGGACAGTCTTTGACCAGATGATCGGTCTTGCGACAGTTGAAGCACGAGCGAGGGTTCTGAGAGCCTTGGCTCGAGCCTTGAGAATTAGTCTTCTGCCTCTTCGGAGCTGTACAGACGTTTGAGTAGTGCCCCGGCTTACCACAGTTAAAGCAATTTCCTCTTGGCGGCTTGCCAGTCTGAGGTTTTGAAGATGCTGCTTGGCTTGACTCGCCTTGATTTACAGCAGGCTTGCGCTTATTTCCGGCTTGGCTTCTAGCGCGATCCTGATCAAGATGCCATTGATCAAGGTCTTCATAGTTGCATGTCATTTCCACCAGTTCGTTGAATTCCAGCTTGACATGGGCCATGGCTCTATCATGATATTGTCGTCTTAGCCCAAGGATAAACCTCTTATTTTTGGATTTCGCAGTGGCGACGAGTTCAGGAGCATAGGGCGACAACAGTGTAAATTTATTCAGATAATCCTGCATGGAAAGATCCCCCTGCTGGAGATTGGCGAAGTCATCGTGCATTCTTTCTAGAGCTTGTTCGGGGACATATTTTTCTTTGAAGAGTTCCTTAAATCCATCCCATGTTCTTCCAGCTTCTCTATTCCCGGCGGTAAGAGATTCCCACCATAATTCAGCTTGTTCCTGCATAAGCCAGGCGCCCATAATAGCTTTGTCTTCGTCTCCAAGCCTTAGGCCTTCAGGAATTTTCTCGCATGTTTTGAGCCATGCAAGGGCCTCTATTACGGTGCCAGTTCCCGAGAAGGTCTTGCCTCCTAAGTTCTTATATCTCTTAGCTACACGGTCAAGCTCGAAGTATTGAGCTGCCGGAGGTTGTATCAAAGGTCCTTCTTGAGCTGGGACTTCTCCCCTTCCTCGGCCTCGGCCGGCACGGCCTCCTCTAGCGGCGGCTGCTCTGGTAGCCATTTTTCAAATTCTGTATAGGCAACGAAAAAGTAAGCTAACAGAAATGATAGTCTATTGCATAATTAAGTAGAAAATTTACGGAAAGGTAACGATGGATTGATGAAATTGTTTTTGCTATTCTGCTCGGCTCATTCTAGGACTTTAATAGTCCTATCTCTAATGAGCGACTCGCCTTAGAATACTACTAATTCTATTTTGACGAAGTGTTTAATGTGTTAGACTCCAGAACTAAGGTTAACCAAAGCTCTGATACCAGCTGTGATGATCCTAAAACCCCGTGACACGGTGTTAAGGAAAATCATTGGAATATAACACATTAATCATCATTAGCAGATCACAGATAATAGCATAAACAGAAAATAGAATAATTTACACACACATGACAGCGGAATCATATAGATATCATCACATCAGAGAAGCACAGTACATGATACAACTTAGTGCATAATGATACATAATCAGTCACCATCGCCTGACGCGGAATCATACATAAAGAGTACACAAAAGGAATATCAGTCTACATCGCCAGTGGTGGAATCATAATATAGATACAATAATGGCGGAGAAAATCCAAGTCAGCACGGTGTAGTCAAGCCTCGCCATGAGCCAAAAGGTGCGTCCGAAACCTGTAACTAGGCTGCCCGTGTGAAAATGAGGGCACCCGAGTTTGCAAGGTGAAACAAACTACGAGTCAGTCATGGGACTGGTATGAGAAATCTACTCAACTTATTAACAACAATAATAAGGCAAACCAAAGGACCACGCCACTTTCGCGGAACGGGTTTACTCCAATGAGTGCTAGTGCATGAAATAAAGTAAATGATTAAATCATCGCAATGCTTTTTATAAAATGAAGCCATTATAAGACTCAGGTCCCATCACACATTGCAAAGCAAGCCGGAGGATAGAGTTTTTACCTTATAATGGCCAAAAATGCTTCATACGAATAAAACAAAAGTGCTTGATATTATTACTAGTGTATATATGTTTCAAAAGCAAATTCAATCATAAATATTAATCCTAGGCGGCATAGCTACCATCTACTATGTCGCCATACTAGTAATACAATCACATCCGCATATTTCGTATTGGAAATTGGATTCCTTCATGAGTCGAGGCAAGGGGCAAGCTCCTCTCCGTTCGAGACACTCTAGCAAATGTCCCAGGACCCCACTATGATCCTTGGAATCGGCTGGGCCGGTCCTCTCTTACTTTTGAGGATTAGTTATTCCTGAACACACGTTTCCCGGTCCTTACAGACCTATAATCGAGGCGCCTCGTATTCCAACAACCACACAGGTGAAAAGTATATATAATGTCAGGGCTGGTAGGTCACTGACACCACCATAGCTAGAAAGAAACGTTGTGCTCTCCCAGTGGTCCGTCTCCCGTTTTTGACTCATACCGGGGTGTGAGGCTCGCGAATTCACGTTATACACAAAGCTACGTCACACAGACCATGCTTTGATCATCACCCACAAGACTTTGCTTTGCAACAGAAGCCTTGATCATATGCAACTCAGGCGTGCCACACAGGCATTCCACTCCATGCGACTGATTTCTGTCAATACATAACCTCTGAGCTCGTACGTCTCAGAGAAGGGCGTTAAGAAAGAGAATAAATTCTCCGCCGCCAAACAGATATATATTTAACAGAGATCAATCAACACAGAACAAAATCCAATGTCAGACACACAGTCCATTTACAAGTCCGTTCTGGGTCTGAACGAAACCGGAGGCACCAATTCCTCGCATATCCGTACAATCAACAGTATGTTTGGACGACTACTACTTCAATTCCTTCATGGTAGCTACTCCAGTCACGAGTATCAGTAGCGCCCATCCATCCAATGTGGAGATCGTCGGTCTTCAGCCATCTTCGACTCTTCGACTTCTCAACGTCGATCGATTATTTGAAATGAGATAAACTCGGCCTTTTCAAATAACCCACATATATTTAGATTTTCAAATCAATTAATCACATGGTTGGACTATTCAACATTCACATTTCAGTTATTTAGTTATAATTTTCATGTCAAATACATTCAACCATCACATATCAAGCAAACACAACAAAATTGGTTTATTTCCACTCTATATCGTCTATAGTACTTTATAACGATATATCGCCATTTTTATTTAATTTAAAACGGCCATATTTAATTAAACGACGTTTCGGGTCGTGTCGATGCACTGGCGCTGCTTTCCACTAATTTTGTTTTACACATATCTGAAAATCTAACCGTTGGATCTTCACAAATTTTACATCATTAGGAAGGTCATTTCAAAACGAATCCAACGGTTTCAGTTTTGGGAAAATCCGACGGTCGGATCTTCCACACTAGCCATTTGAAGTTATGATTTCAATTTACGAACTGCAGCGTCGTTATTCGATTTAATTTAATTATATTTATATATATATATAAATATAATCGTTTCTGGCGCTGTTTTTCTTCAGTTTTGAATTAAACATTCCAGACAATCCAACCGTCGGATCTTCACAAAGTTGGTGCCGTTGGAAAGATATTTCCAAGGCGAACCCAACGGTTGTGGTTTCGGGAAAATCCAATTGTCGGATTTCCCGTATTAGTCGTTTGAAATCACGGTTTCAAAACACGAACTGCACGGCCACGTTTCGTTTTAATTTCATTTATATTTATATATTTATATAAATATAGTTCATTCAAAAATTCCTATATCGTTTCCACTTCAATTATTTTACTAATGCCTTTAAATTTCGGAAAATTTCGCCATAACCTCCTTTGTACGGGAGGGTCTGGGAAAATTCCCAAATAGCCACACGGGCGTCTCATATCAAAAGAAAAAGAAAAGGCCAAGCGGCTAGCCAACAGGCTCATAAAATCATCACCAAAACAAAGCGGTAAATGTGTACCTATTTGTCGGGCACAAAATTTTATTTCTCTTCTCTAGCCCGTTTTCTTTAACCTGTTCAATAGATATGCATGTACATATATACAATTTCTAACATTTATCATTTTCCATTCAATTTCATATTTGATTTGCTTTGGTTTAAAAACACCATTCATTCTAATGTTGCATGCATAGGCTAAAATCATATCATTAGCTAGTTAATGTATATTTCAACTCATGCACGTTTATTTGAACAAGTGGCTATTTTTAACACTTCACATTTCAAAGATGATAATCTTGGCGAACTAAAATATATTTCAACACATGACTATTTTATTTAGTTCCTATGCATGTTAAAAATAATATTTCTTTCACAATTATTTATTTCAACGTCCGCATATCTTTAGCATATCACACATATGATAAAAATGATATTTTTATCATTTAAAATATTTATTCGACAAATAGATGTTTCAACACTTCATAGTTTCAATAAAAATGTAATTTTTATTGTTCGATCTTTTTATTCAACACATGAACTTTTCCACTACACACACTTCTCAACAAATGAGTATCTCCACACATGGACATTTTATTTATGTTGTTCATATTAGAAAGATGGAATTTTTGTTGTTGAAACTATTTATATAAGGCGAATATTTTTCATACTTCATATACATATAAAAATGTGATTATTTATTGTTTAAACACTTCGTTCATTCACAAATGAATTTAATTTTCACACCACACTTTTCAACACATGAACATTTCCACACATGGATATAATTTCAACATATGGCTTTAATTTCAACGCATGAAAAATAATTTCAACATATGAAAATAATTCTAACACACAAAGATTATTCAAAATTTCGGCAGCATAACGGCAGGGTAGTTAAACCGGCACCGTCCCTAGTACGGCTCCTCGCTCTACCTTAAAACCTCGCGGTTTTTGACAATGGTGATTCATGCATCTAATTCGCACACAGGCGGCATGTTTATTTTTATTTCCACGAATATTTCCAATTCATTTCAATCACCAATGGGTATTTTTCAACCACAACCAAACAATATCAACCACAAACAATTATTCAACCATTCGTATTTTTCATCCAATATTTCACACCAATTCACCACAATAAATATCGTCCATGGTCTGTGGACGAGGGGAGTATATATATATATATATATATATATATATATATATATATATATATATACATAATTGCTATATTTCACTTGCATTTCAACACATATATCAATTATTCTATGCATGTAAAATTCATACTTCGCTTATATAGCTTACACTACGCATGTACATGAGATATACAACACGTATGTAATTTATATTTCGCTAATATAAATTATACACGACATTTTCCATTCAATTTCACGTTAATTTAGATTTCTCACATTGGTTTTCGGAGCACTAAAAATCGATACGATGTCAGAAAAATCCGCGGCTTCTTCTATTGGGTAGAGAGCTTCCTTGCGGTCCCGATGTTTCCTATTTCATCGAATTTCGTCAACACACCAAAAAGATATGATTTTTCAAAGTGTAAAGATCAAAGAAAAACTCACTTTCACGAAGCTTCAAAACTAGGTTTACAGTTTTCGCGAAATCAGTGGCACGTGGGGACGATCGGGGGTGCTGACGTGGAAGAGGACGGCGAGGGCTTCACGGCCCTAGTGGTTTGAGGGGGTGCGGTGGCAGATCGGAGCGGCGGCGGCGCTAGGAAGGTCGGGACTTCCTGGCTTCGATTCCGACGGCACAGGCGACGAGGGTGGCGAAGCTGGGGTCGGATCTGACGAGGGGGCGGAGGTGCTTTGAATGGTGGCGGTGGCGAAGGCTGTAGGTGGCTGTAGCGGTGGCGGCGGAGGAGAGAAGGTCGGGAGCTCGTGTCGCCGTTCGTTCGAGGGGTTTTTTTTTATTTTTAAAATTTATGAAAGGAAAATTCTGATTGGCCGAGGACTATATTAAATTTTTAAATAGTGTTTTCTCAAACGAACTCCTTTTTAAACCCAACGACTGTCGCCACTAGCTAAATACCCCCATTCCGGACATAATGGGATATGTGTCGTAGGCCAATTCGACTGTTACAGTCAGTTATTTTTCAAATTAAAGTATAAAACATTTAATTTTTAACTCTGAACGCACATTTCAATTTGCCAGGGCCACAAACTGATTCGAAAAATTCCAAAAAAATAAATCTAGCTATGTTTTGACGCTACGGTCCCAACAAAACTAGTTTCGTCGAATTCTGAGGTCGTTTGAAAAATGGCCATTTTCTGGTCGATCCAATTTGACAGAACTTGACCAATCACATTTTCTTTTGCCACGCTCACATACTAGCTTCAAAAATTATGAAATTTGAAACCAAGCAATAGTTTGACATCCCGGACCCAACAAAAGTGGTTTCGTCGAATTCCGAGGTCGTATGCAAAATATCAGTTTTTCAAGGGTCATATATTTTATATACCGACCCTTCTGAAAATTCATTCGGCCATAACTTTTGATTCCCGTTACGAAACTTCGATTTTTCAGATTCGTTAGAAAGGTATTGACTAACAGATTTAAATATTTTTGGTTTCACTAAAATCCGTTATATTTTCCACCCTGCACAGTCAGTCAAACTTTGAATTCAAATTTTCAAACTGACTCACTATTTCTAATTCCCTATTTTATTGAAATATTCTATTTCAATTGTTCAAATCCTTATGAAATCATCAATTTAAAAATTTTAAATTGGCTCGTATTTTCCGGGTTATTACATAGAGAATTTGTTTTATATATTTAAAACAAGAGGTGTTATTTATAAATAATTTTTATAAATAGAAGGGGATAATCATCATGGGATGATTTGGGTATTTAAATTCAAATTTGAATTTAAAAAGATATTTATACCTTGAAATCATTTCAAAAGGAAACGATGGAGTTTATTCCGATATTCGGAATGTAGGCTGAATTTGAATAAATCCACACGGATTATTGATTGTAACTCGACTATGTCGAACACCTAGAATAAAATTATATTTCAAAAGATATTGGAATTGTATTAAAATTGAATTTAAGTTTTAAAATGAAAATAGATTATGGTAATTAAATATTTTTAAATCCACTTGTGATTCAAAAGGGAAATAAAATACTCCAAATAGAAATCGAGTGTCAATAGATTATTTAAATGGAAGTTGAATCTAATAAAGAAGTGAATTTATAAACAAGGTTTATAAATGTGATGAAGTAATGTTCATCGTGTAATTTGGAAATAAATTTCCAAATGTAAGAAATGGGGTAGAAGGCGAGACTTAAATCGAGTTGTGTATTACAAGCTTTTATTCGTCTCAAGATAAGAACGTCGTCGATCAAGGTCTGAGAGGTAATTAAAATACCCCAACTTGAATGACTTCACTATTGTCAAGAGATGATATTAGTTTGTAAAGGTGAAGAGGGTTGAATAAATTGATTTTCCCCATAAAGGAAAATTATAATGTGAATTCGATTATATCATGTTTTATAAGATAATTTATATCCAATGGAATTGGAATTTTAATGAAGAGGTTGAGCTTTAAATAACTAAAACCAAGTTGTAGAATCAGAATGAAGTATTCAATGATTTTTGGAAAAATCAAGATGTTAAGAAAGATTTGGGAAATTGTTTTTAAATATTAAAGAATGGAGTTGAGATTTATTTTATAAACGAAGCTTAAACGTTTATAATTAAATTTAATTAAATCGAATTCACCGCAGCGCGGTAGTTCATAAATTGGCGATTCGAACTTAAATTGAGTTTACAGAACTCAATCTAAGTCGGAATTCGATGAAACAAGAAACACCTGGACCGATTAAATGATAACTTTCAAATGAAAGAGGAAAATCTTGATTTCGTCGTATAGATTTTGAGTTATATCAAAAATCAAATTTTAGAAAAGTCGCTGTAAAATCGTTTATAAACCATATCGGTTTATTAAATAAAATAAAGGGATTTTTGTGAATAAAATCCATGTTTCCAATGTAAAAATCCAGAGTTGAGTTATGAAATAAATAAAGACTCAAGTCGAGTAAATGGATTGATTTTTGAAATAAAAAAATCAGATTTTAATTATCGAATGAAGTTAACTAATTTCAAAGGAAATTAGTAAATAGAGTTTTGGGCTGACCTTAACTTTGTTAAGTGATTTGAATTTATTAACTGAAATTGGGGAATTATATATGAAACGTGAATTAGAGTTTTGGAAGCGATCGAGGAAATTGACTTTGATTTATGGTAAGTGTGAAAACCCGTAACTTCCCCGTAAAGGAAAGCGGCGGATAGTTCGAGAACAAGCCACAACAGAACGCTTACAAAGAACATTTCATTGTATATTACAACAATGTATCAGATTACAAGAATATACAGAGTATAAATGAATATTACATTCGATGAATATCAGAGATTACAATACATTGTACAGCAGCGGAAAATAATACAATACACAACTAGAAGGAGATATACGGATACAAAGCTTTCCGGATATCGTTCCAGCTGTAAACCAGGACCCTGTGAATAAAAATCTGCAAAACCAAAACTACTAGCTGCCCGTGTCAAAATAGGGGCACCCAGAGTTTAGGTTAAAACAATAAACTCCAGGTCAGTCATGTGACTGGTGTGAGAACTAAAACAGTTAATCTTTATTTTTAAAGCTAGGTAAATCAAGGGACCACGCCGTATAACACGGAACGGGTTTCCTCCCAAGAACACCAGTGCATATAAGTAAACAGTGCAATGCTTTTCTAAAAATGAAGCTATTATAAGACCTAGGTCCCATCACACAATGCAACGCAGCCGAGGATAGGGTTTTCCCTTATAATAGCCAAACATGCTTAGTACGTTTAAAACAAATCATTTGATACTACTATAAGTGCATAGTGTATAAAACAACTTCAAATCATAAGTATCAATCATAGGCGGCATGAGCGCCCCATCCCACTATGTCGCCATACTAGGCTCTACAAATAAAACCGCAAAGTCACGTATTTGGAAATTGGATTTCCGTCTATGAACCGAGGCAAAAGATAGTCCTCAACCGATTCGAGACTGTCTAGCCCGAGTCTCAGGTCAGAGCTCGAGTGACCTTGGAGCGACAGGGCCGGTCCACCGATGTGGATTAAACTTAAACCCTGAACACTACGTTTCCCCGCCCTTTGGGGCGTAAATGAGCCAACTAAATGACTCCATCGGTTCGAGAACGACCGATCAATCCGAGGCGCCTCGCAACAGCAACAACCACATAAGTCAAACTCGTCAGGGCATGTAAAACCACTGACGCCACTTTTTAGCTAGAAGGAAACGCATGCCCTCCCTGAGGTTCGTCTCCCGTTTTTGGTTCATACCGGGTGTGAAACTCGCGAAGTAAACGTTACACAAAGCTACGCCACAAAGGCCGTGCTTTGATCATCACCACAAGACTTTGCTTTTCAACAGAATCCTTGATCAATTGCCACTTAGGCATGCCACACAGGCAATTCAGTCCATGCGTTTGATATCCATCAATATATAACCCCTGAGCTCGTACGTCTCAGAGAAGGGCGTTAAGCAAAAGAATAAATTCTCCACCGCCAAATAGATATATATTTAATAGAGATCAATCACACGGACTAAAATCCAATGTCAGACACACAGTCCATTTACAAGTCCGTTCTGGGTCTGAACGAAACCGGAGGCACTTTCCTCGCATATCCATCCATCTCCAAGTACGTCTGGACGATCACCAACTGTTTCCATCTTCTTGGGTGTACAGCCCAATCAAGATCATCAGTAATCACCCAAACAACATGAAGACTTCCGGTCTTCGACCACCGTCTTCATCTTCGACTTATCGTCGTATCAGTTATTCAGAATGGGATAAACCCGGTCTTTTCGAATAACTCGCGTATATTTTAAATAAGTGTTACACAAACACAACATACGCCTCATTCCAATTCATCAGTCACTAACCGTAAATTAATCAAGAGAATAATTTCCCAAATATTAACCCCGAAGGCCGAAACCAACATCAGATCAATATCCAGAAAACCATTCTGCTTGGCTAACCGAAAGTTAGTTTCTAAATTTCACATTCATAGGGAAAGGTTCCCATTAATTTTATCCAAGATAAATTCCTGAATTTATTCTCTAATCTTCCTTTGAATTTCGATTCAACTAGTCGGAATTAGCGAACCTTACCGTAGTAATCATTGGTTTTAATTTCCCAATCCCAACCTATTCATCCCATGAAGTAAAACTGGTAATACTTCATATCTAACACCACGGTGTTATCGGTAAATTAAATTACCATTTCACGTTCAAATCTAATTAAAGATTTAACTATCGCCTGGAGCAAAACTGGTGGTACTCCATTTTCGATCTTTTCAATCTAATTAAAGATTCATTAAAACTCCACTTAGTTTTTATCTTTAACTGGGTTAAAGAATCAGTGTCATTTAAAAACACAGTTCACGATAAACCCAAAATCACATTCATTAATTATCGGGTTAAAGAACGAGTGTTGTTTAAAACACTGTTCACGATAAACCCAAAAATCAATATCAATTCAATTCCAATTAAATATTATTTAATTGGTACACTTCATTAAATCTAAATAAAAAGATTTAATCTTTTCTCAACAGGGTTCAAGAACAGTGTTAATGAAGACACCATTCACGACAAACCCAAATCACATTTGATATTCAATACAAGGCTCTGAATAGAAAATATACCGGCTTATATTCAATATCAAATTCTACGACTAACAAATATCGCATTGGAAATAACAATATATATATATATATATATATATATATATATCTTTCAAATTCCCATAACAATATCTGTATCATCACGAAATCCAACATCGAAATATTCCGAAGGCAATTTCGATTCAAATCCATTCCAATGCAATCATTGGAAATTCTGGTTATTTTCAAAACCATTTCAAATTCAATTTATTTATTTGAAAATAAATAGAATTGTAATTCTAGTTCAAAACTAGTTCATTTCGATAAAAATCTATTTTTATCTTTTCAAATATGGAGTTTTTCATCCCAATTCTTTCTAAATCATTTCTTATGATTTTACACAAATTATTACTATTTTTAATAATTTTATCAAGGCCCGTACAGTCGATTTCCATCAACGGCCATCGAACTGCACTTACAGCGACCTTTTTCAAATTTGATTTGGACGTAACTCCAAATCCAACTGTTAGATTTCAAATTTCTAATATTCGTTAGAAAGCTCTTTTCGATACGAACCCAACGGTTCCGGTTTTAGGAGAATCCGATGGTCGGATCTCCCGTAATGTCCGTTTGAAATAAATGGTCGAAATTCACGAACTGCCGCGGCGCGGCGCGTTCTATTCAGGCCATTATATTATATATATAATATATACTTCGTCGATTTCTATTTAAAATGAATTATATAAATAGTTTTAAAATCGTTTCAAAAGCAATTTCAACTTTCTTTTCAATTCAAATCAAAATTGAATTCTTCTTTATAAATTCGTTTTAAAATTCATTTCTATTCAATTCAAATTTCAATTCAATTTGAATTCATTTCAATTCAATTTGAATTCATTTCAATTCACTTTCAATTCATTTCGAAATCGTTTTCAATTCAATTCATTTCGAAATCGTTTTCAATTCAATTCATTTCGAAATCGTTTTCAATTCAATTCATTTCGAAATCGTTTTCAATTCAATTCATTTCGAAATCGTTTTCAATTCATTTCAAAATCTTTTTCAATTCAATTCATTTCGAAATCGTTTTCAATTCAATTCATTTCGAAATCGTTTTCAATTCAATTCATTTCGAAATCGTTTTCAATTCATTTCAAAATCGTTTTCAATTCAATTCATTTCGAAATCGTTTTCAATTCAATTCATTTCGAAATCGTTTTCAATTCATTTCATTTCAAAATATTCGATTTCGAAATCACTTTTCAATATTCATTTTAAAATGAATAAAATCGATATAAATATCGTTCACGTCAAAATGGCGTCAATCTAATCAACACGGCTTCATAAATTTCTATTTTCAAATATTCTGTTTCAAATATTTCTTTTTCAAAATAGTTGTTATTATCAAAATATTTCGTTCAACACATGACCAATCTCAATGGATGAGTACTGTCAACACATGAACCTTTATTTTATATTGATAAAGATGTAAATTTTATTACTAAAATATTTCGTTCAACACATGACCAATCTCAATGGATGAGTACTGTCAACACATGAACCTTTATTTTATAATATTCTTTATTTTTCAAATTGGAATGAGGCCCAATCAATTACCATATAAAGTTAATTATATGGATTTTCATACATTACACACATATAATAGCATTGAAAAATAATCAACCATCAACCAAAGTGCACTACACTGTATAAGCATCAAATATAGATATCTAACGCTTATAACAGCCTGTCAATCGATCGATCGACATATTTAATCAATCAGGATGAGTGAACTTCAAATTTCATCCTAACACCCGTGTGGGGTTTCAAACAATCAAACACAGATTTTAGTTGTGCAGTTGGGCGATGTGTAAAATTTATCGACCCAATCAATGTCCTTCAAATAGGTGTACATAAACAAACCGTTCGGTTTGTAAATGAATATTGTATTTTATTCACTTCACGTTAAAAATTATATTTTTAACGATAAAAACATTTTTATTTCAACATATGAATTTCTATTCAGTTCATTTATTCAATAAAATGATATTTTTATTTTTCTAACATATTTTAGAAAATTTCGGCGGCATAACGGCACGATACTAGAAACGGGACGAGGCCTAGCCTTATCCCCGGTCTAGTGAAGGCCCACGCCATTCACACATCAATCAAATCCATTCATCTCACCAAACAATTCAATTTCAATCAAATAATCTAACTTATTTTTGCAATCAAACAAACAAGTCCATGGTCTGTGGACGATTGTGTCGGGTGCTACTAAGCACCGTCTGCATCCTAGTATATATATAACTAGAAAAGAAATTGAAAGGTGAGAAATTCTCACTTATAGCTATCCAACTTCACGGCACTTCATTGATAGAAATCTTCATCGCTATCGCATCTTCGTCATCTTCTTTGCCCGTACTCACTATATATGTAAAAATCGAATTTTTACTACGATGTTCAATATATAAAAATCATATTTTTACTTCGATGTTCAATATATAAAAATCATATTTTTACTTCGATGTTCAATATATAAAAAATCATATTTTTACTACTATGTTATATAGATAAAAATTATATTTTTATCACGCTATTTTCCACCTAAAGATTTCGCCTTTATAAACACATAGACTTCGCCTTTTCAAATTTAAAGATTTCATCTTTATAAAAATCTCATTTTTATTTTTCTACACATATAAAGATGATATTTTTAATATTCCTATCATGTAAAAATTATATTTTTAATTCTCTACCTAAACAAAAATCATATTTCTACCACTTCTATATAGTAAAGATTATATTTTTAATTCTTTAAAAATATAAAAACTATATTTTTAATACTTTAAAACATAAAAATCATATTTTTATGATATTAAAAATCGTATTTTCCTAACATGAAAAATATAATCTTCCCTTACATTATTTATATGGAAAATAAATAAGCTAAATTAAAATAAATACTTACTTTAATTCAGCGAAGGGAGGGGGGTCTTGGGAGCACCGAATTCAGGGAGGGGAGGGGATTTACTGACGGAATTGGTGGAGGGGGGGCTTTCAGGCCGGCGGCCGCTGCTGCGAGGGGGGGATCTTCGGGGTTAGGGTTTCGCGCATCAGCACGAGGAGGGGGTTGCGGCAGGTCGGGGAGGCGCCAGGAGGGTGGCGTCGATGCGATGGAGGCGCCCCTAGGGCTGGCCGCTTGCGTTCGTGCTTCAACGGAGAGGGAGGGAGAGAGGACCGAGCGCGAGAGGGGAGGGGGGGTTCCTAGTGGAGGGCGAGGCCGTAGGGGCCAGGCGACGACGATGGTGATGGCGGTTTTCCGCCTCCGCCCCTTTTTCTTTTTTTTTTCTTTTTTTTTATTTCTAAAATGAACGGCTGATAAAGGAATGGGGGGGTCTGGAGATAAAGGTTTTTTTTTATTTTATATCATATTTAATTCCCTAGAGTTAACTTTTATTTTGAACTCAAAATTGAGCCCACCGACTGTCGTCCATAGCTAATTACCCCCATCCCGAACATAATGGGACGTGTATCGCAAGCTGATTCGATAGTTACAATCAGTTTCCGTTGAATTTACCTTTAAATTAATATATTGAATTTTAAACGTACATTTCAAATTACCAGGGTCGCATACTAACTCTATAAATTCCATAAAAATATTTTCTAGCTTCGTATTGACGATACGGTCCTAACAAAACTAGTTCCGTCGAATTCTGAGACCGTTTGAAAAATGGCCAATTTCCAGTCGATTAAAATCAACTGAAACTGGTCAAACGCGTTTTCCTTTGCCACGCTCACATATTGATTCTAAAAATTATGAAATTTAAAACCTAGCAATAATTTGACATCACGGACCCAACAAAATTGGTTTCGTCGAAATCCGAGGTCGTTTGCGAAATTTCCATTTTTAAGGGCCTGAATTCCATAGCGACTATTCAGGATTTTCAACTGGACATATCTTTTGATTCCCGCTATGAAATTTTGATTTTTTTGATTCGTTGGAAAGATATTATCAATTAGATCCTATCATTTTTGGTTTCACTAAAATCCGGATTGTTTTGCACCTGGTACATTCATTTGAAGTTTGAAATCGAATTATCGAACTACCGCGCCATTTTCAATTCTATTTATAATTATATATAAATATTTATATTCTAACGACGACGCGTATAAATATATACGTTCGAATTATATTCAAAATAAATTTCTCGTCGATTTTATTTAAAATAATCTATTTTAAATATACTAAATTCGCTAAAATTGCCAAAATAAAATTTTCAAACTGGCTCGCATTTTCCAGGTTATTACAGTAAGTGTATTTATACGTGATAGATTCAAAAACAGATTAAGCAAAGAAGCTAATTAGAAAATTAATTTGAGAATAGAACAAAAAGGGATTGAATGGATTAAAATGAAATGGAAATGGCTGCATATGTTTAAACAGTTATGGAGAATATGAAGAGAGTATGAAGAATATATTTTAGTGCCCCACAAAAGGTTCATGTTTCAATTTCCATATGAGGTTTTATGCGCCGAATCGGCAAGCCATTTGGTTTTTTTCTTTTTCTTTTGGATTGGTGAGGGCCATGGGAGGCTATTTGAAATATCTCGATGCTCCCGGGACAAAGGCGGTTATGGCAAAATTTTCCGGAAATTTAAGGAGTTAGAATAATTTTAAGAAATTTTGATAATAGAAATCGATATAACAATATATATAGAATTCGCTAAGGAAATGAATTCAATATAAAATATTAGAAAAGGGCCAGTGATTGTGAAATTGTCTGATGGATGTTTATTTTTCCTTTGATAGTTAAAACACCGGCTATCAAAGATTTTTACCATCGTTGTCGATACGGAGAGACCGGTTGGATTTAATATCCGAAAACCACTCCGTATAGGCATAGACGCTACGAATTAGATTATGCTAAAGATAATCAAAGATGGAGTGAAATTCAAAGAGCTGTTATGTTTGTCCAATCCCAGGACAACTTGTATGGACGAATGTCTGACAGAGTATTCCTAACGGATCACATAAGACGATCTTTTCAAGGTGTTACGTCTGGTGGCGGAGAAACTCGTTTCTCTTAGCTTTTATACCCGTAATATTTTTGGGAAGACCAACTTGTGATTTGATGGGTTTGACGATGTGGCATTCAAAGTGTATGGTGGCCAGATGTTCAAAAATATAGACGTAGCCTCAAGCCTCACAACCGAGAAATGACAAAATCGGGCAGGCAGCATGGCTATGTGGGTCGCTCCCATTAGGGTGTATAATCACCTATCTAGAGAAATTCCTTTTGTTTCTTAATCTATCGATTCTGCCCATTCGGGAAACGATGGTTTGAGCCCAACCGTTGGTGATATACATTCGATACACTCAAGCGAAATGAGTGGTCGGTCATGTGTGGGCCGGGTTGCAAGATGTTCTTGTTGAACCCAGCTGTATTCGCCTCTAGATATACATCATCGGAAGGTGGTCCCATACCTTGTCATAGTTGGAATCCAATCTCCAATAAGCGCCCTGCGGTTTTTGATTTTATACTATATATGTAGAGCGTGAGATGCAAACGTTCTACTATTTGATTATTTATTTGATTTGACATTACTATAATATCACTGGATTTTGATATCAAAAATGGTTTGGGTTATAGTAAGGTAAAAACCGTCCGTGTTTATGTGTGGACTGGTCTTACTATTATCCTTTTCTTTCAAAATATTTTTGAAGTTAAATCATATGGTTGGAGTTTACTCACACCAGTCCCATGACTGACCTAGAGTTTATTTTGTTTTGTTTTTCCTAAACTCTTGGGTGCCCAAATTTGTACGGGTGGTCAATTGTTTCAGGCTTTACAGATACACTTGGAGGAGCTTGAAGTAGGAGGCTTCACCGCTAGTTCTTTTAGAGTTATTTCCGCTGTATCAAATATTGTATTGTGCTCTTATGATGACATGTATATGTGGTACAAAATTCTGTATTCAAAGTTATGTTATCTAATATATTTTATCCGTTCCACTGTGAGGTTCTGTATTGTCATTTCTGCTCTTCTTCTATCCTTTCTATTTTCTTTAACCCTAATGACTTGTATTTCTGTATTATTTGAGTTGGACGTGTGTTGTATTTGTCGGCTCAGATAGTATGGATTTTCGGGTCGTTACAGTTGGTATCCGAGCTTAGGTTGAGCGAACACCTAGGCTTGTGTGGCATGCGCTCATTAGAGATTGGGTCAGTAGTACCCTAGAATGAGTTGAGTGTATATATAAGAGAGCGTATTTGTAAGTTGATATAAAAATTGTTTTATATTGTGTTGGCTTGTCTGTTGAGTGGTTTATGAATTCTGATCGAATCGTGGGACGCCACGACATCGATATGAGTTTCTGAACCCTTGAACAGAAGAATTGACATAATATTGTTTTGAAGTGGGTAAATGTAATAACCCGGAAAATCTGGGCCAGTTTAAAATTTTTATTTTGGCAATTTTAGCGAATTTTGAACATTTAAAATTGATTATTTTAAATAATATCGACAAGAAATTTATTTTGAATATAATTAGAACGTATATATTATATACGTCGTCGTTAGGATATAAATATTTATATATAATTATAAATAGAATTGAAAATGGCGCGGTAGTTCGATAATTCGATTTCAAACTTCAATTGAACATACCGGGTGCAAAACAATCCGGATTTTAGTGAAACCAAAAACATTAGGATCTAATTGATAACATCTTTCTAACGGATGGAAGAAACTGAGACTTCACTTTAAAAATTGAGGGATATGTCCAGTTGAAAATTCTGAATAGTCGCTATGGAATTCAGGCCCTTAAAAATGGACATTTTGCAAACGACCTCGGATTTCGACGAAACCAGTTTTGTTGGGTCCGTGATGTCGAATTATTGCTAGGTTTCAAATTTCATAATTTTTCGAATCAATATGTGAGCGTGGCAAAGGAAAACGTGTTTTGACCATTTCAGTTGATTTTAATCAACTGGAAATTGGCCATTTTTCTAATGATCTCAGAATTCGACGAAACTAGTTTTGTTAGGACCGTATCGTTAATACGAAGCTAGAAAATATTTTTCTACAATTTATAGAGTTAGTGTGTGACCCCGGTAATTTGAAATGTACGTTTAAAATTCAATATAGTGATTTAAATGTAAATTTAACGGAAACTGATTGTAACTGCCGAATCAGCTGACGATACATATCCCATTGTGTTCGGAATGGGGGTTAAACGCTATGGACGACAGGTGGTGGGCCTCGTTTTGATGACGTATGTAAAAGTCAACTTTTATAAAATAATAAAATAATAAAATAATAAAATAAAATAATATATATAAACCCACCCCACTTCGTTATTTCCCAAACCCGTTAAACCACTCAGCCTCTCCCCAAATCGATTTGGTCACCGCCGCCCTAGGGCTCATCGTCGCCGCCTCGGACAGGACGCCGCCCCCCTCCAGTCAACGGCGCAGCCCCCTCTCTCCGCCTGGCCGCTTCCACCTCCTCCACCCCCTTCCGCTTCGTACGAACCCCTTCAGCCCTAGCCACCCATCCTCCCACCATCGCCCACTGCTCCGCCTGCCGCACCCCCTGTGGCCCCCACGACCTCCGCCTGACCACCACAGCCCAACCCCGACCCCTTAGACCCCCCCGGCGCCTTCCTTTAAGTTTGTTTTCTTCCTTTTTTTTATTTATTTTTTATTTTTATTTATTTATTTAGCTAGGCAAATTAATGTTTAGATTTTTAATTTGATAAAACTTGGATGTGTAAGATAGAAGAATCTGAATTTTAAAAACAGAAAGGAGATGTTTTTAAAATGGAGGATACGATTTTTAGAATTGTAAAGATATGGAATGATTTTTAAAGGAATAAAAATATGAGTTTTATATTTTTAAAGTATTAAAAATATAGTCTTTACTATATAGAAATATTAAAAATATGATTTTTATATTTTTAAAGTATTAAAAATATAATCTTTATGGGATAGAGAATATAAAAATATCATCTTTGTGTATGTAACGAAATAAAAATCTGATTTTTATTTTATATACGTTGAGATAAAGTGGTAATTTTTATAAAGGCGAAAACTTTATTTTTGAAAGGAGAAAACTTTATTTTTATAAAGGCGAAAACTTTATTTTTATAAAGGCGAAAACTTCATATTAGAAAAGGCGAAATCTATATTTTTATAAGGGCGAAATCTATATTTTTGAAATGGAATTTTTACCTATATAGTAGCAATGTAGAAATAGAATTTTTATCCATAGAGCGTGATAGTAAAAATAGGATCTTTATATATTGAATAGCATAGTAAAAATTCGATTTTTAAATATATGAAGTAATTATAAAAATATGTTTTTTAAATTGAAAATGAATGAATAAAAATGTGATTTTTATTTTAAAGACATCGAAATATAAAAATGTGTGACTTTTATATATATAGTGACTACGGGCAACGAAGATGGCGAAGATAGGATAACGACGAAGATTTTCTACAAAAGAAGTGTCGTGAAGTTGGATAGCTATCGGTGAGAACTTCTCACCTTTCAATTTCTTTTCTAGTTATGTATATATACTAGGATGCAGACGGTGCTTAGTAGCACCCGACACCCGTCATCCACAGACCATGGATGGCTTGTTTGAAAATTGTTTGGTTGTGTAGTTGGTTAGATTAATTGAATTGAAATTGAATTGTTTGGTGAATTGAAATGGATTTGATTGATGTGTGAATGGCGTGGGCCTTCACTAGACCGGGGATAAGGTTAGGCCTTGTTCCGTTTCTAGTATCGTGCCGTTATACCGCCGAAATTTTCTAAAATATGTTAGAAAAATAAAAATATCATTTTTATTGTGTAAATGAAATGAATAGAAATTCAAGTGTTGAAATAGAATATTTTATCGTTAAAAATAATTTTTAACGTGAAAGTGAATAAATAAAATATTTATAAACAAATCGGCCGATTTGTTTATATACACTGATTTGACTGATATTGATTGGGTCGATAAATTTTACACATCGCCCAACTGCACAAATAAAATCTGTGTTTGATTGTTTGAAACCCCACACGGGTGTTGGGATGAAATTTGATGTTCACTCATCCTGATTGATTAAATATGTCGATCGGTCGATTGACAGACTGTGTAAGCGTCAATTATTTATATTTGGTGCTTATACAGTGTAGTGCACTTTGGTTGATGATTGATTATTTTTCAAAGCTATTATATACATGTGTTGTATGGAATCCATATAATTAACGTTATATGGTGATTGATTGGGCCTCATTCCAATTGGGAAAATAAGGAATATTATAAAAGAAAATCCACGTGTTGAATATAAAAATAGTGATGTGTTGACAGTACTCATGTGTTGAGATTAGTCGTGTGTTGAAAGAAATATAGGTTCATGTGTTGAATTGAATAGAAGTTTTTGAAATATATAAAGCCGTGTGGATTAGAGATGCGCTATTTTGACGTGAACGATATTTATATCGATTTTATTCGTTTTACAACGAATATTGAAAAGTGATTTCAAAACTAAATATTTTGAAATGAAATTCAATTGAATTAGATTAAAATTCGAATTGAATAGGAAGTGAATTTGAATTTGAATAAAATAGGAATGGATTGAATTGAAAACGATTTCGAAATGAATTGAATTGAAAACGATTTCGAAATGAATTGAATTGAAAACGATTTCGAAATGAATTGAAAACGAATTCAAATTGAATTGAAAGTGAATTGAAATGAATTCAAATTGAATTAAAATTTGAATTGAATAGAAATGAATTTTAAAACGAATTTATAAAGAAAAATTCAATTTTGGCTTTGAATGGAAATAGTGTTGAAATGGTTTTGAAACGAAGTTAAAACGATTTATAAAATTCGTTTTAAAAGGAAATCGACGAAATATATATAATATATATATATATTATATATATAATGGCCTGAATAGAACGCGCCGCGCCGCGGTAGTTCGTGAATTTCGACCATTTATTTCAAACGGACATTGCGGGAGATCCGACCGTCGGATTCTCCTAAAACCGGAACCGTTGGGTTCGTATCGAAAAGAGCTTTCCAATGAATATGAGAAATTTGAAATCTAACGGTTGGATTTGGAATTATGTCCAAATCAAATTCGAAAAAGGTCGCTGTAAGTGCAGTTCGATGGCCGTTGTTGGAAATCGACTGTACGGGCCTTGATAAAATTATTAAAAATATCTATAATTTGTGTAAAATTATAATATGTGAATTGGAAAGATTTGGGCTGGAAAATTCCACATTTGAAAAGATAAAAATAGATTTTTATCGAAATGAACTAGTTTTGAACTAGAATTGAAATCAATTTATTTTTAAAATAAATAAATTGAATTTGAAAGTGATTTTGAAAATAATCGATAATTTCCAATACGTGGATTGGACTGGAGCTGAATCGAAATTATCTTCGGGATATTTCGATGTTGGATTTCGTGACTATACAAATATTGTTATGGGGATTTGAAAGATATTTTATATCGTTATTTCCAATACGATATTTGTTGGTTTCAGAATTTGATATTGAATATAAGCCGATATATTTTCTATTCAGAGCCTTGTATTTAATATCAAATGTGATTTGGTTTGTCGTGAATCGTGTTTTGATGACATTGGTTCTTTAACCCAGTTAAGGGCAGGATATTGTTTTTTTTGAAAAGATTAAAACTAAGTGGAGTTTTAATGAATCTTTAATTAGATTAAAATGTGAATTGATAATTTAAATTATCAAATCTGAAAGGTGATCGAGAATGGAGTACCACCAGTTTTGCTCCAAAGCGATAGTTGAATCTTTAATTAGATTTGAACGTGAAATGGTAATTAATTTTACCGATAACACAGTGGTGTTAGTTGTGGAGTATTACCAGTTTTCTCCATGGGATATAGGTTGGGATTGGGAAATAAAATAAATAATTACATCGGTGTGGTTCGTTAATCCCGACTAGTTTGAAATGATATCCAAAGGAGGATTATAGGATAAATTCAGAAGAATTTATCTTGGATAAAATTAATGGGAACCTTTCCCTAAGAATGTGATTTTGTGAATAAAAGAATATTCTGAATTGGAATGAGGCGTTTGTTGTGTTTGTGTAACATTTGTTTATTATATACGTGGGTTATTCAGAAAGGCCGGGTTTATACCCATTCTGAATGACCGATTCGACGAGATGTCGAAGATGAAGACGGTGGTTGAAGACCGGAAGTCTTCACATCGTTTGGGTGATTACTGATGATCTTGATTGGGCTGTACACCCAAGATGAGGGAAACAGTCGGTGATCGTCCAGACGTACTTGGAGATCGATGGATATGCGAGGAAAGTGCCTCCGGTTTCGTTCAGACCCAGAACGGACTTGTAAATGGACTGTGTGTCTGACATTGGATTTTAGTCCGTGTGATTGATCTCTATTAAATATATATCTGTTTGGCGGCGGAGAATTTATTCTCTTGCTTAACGCCCTTCTCTGAGACGTACGAGCTCAGGGGTTATATATTGATGGATATCAAACGCATGGAGTGAATTGCCTGTGTGGCATGCGTAAGTGGCAATTGATCAAGGCTTCTGTTGAAAAGCAAAGTCTTGTGGTTGATGATCAAAGCACGGCCTGTGTGGCATAGCTTTGTGTGTAACGTGGATTCGCGAGCCTCACACCTCGGTATGAGTCAAAAACGGGAGACGGACCCAAGGAGTGCATGACGTTTCTTTCTAGCTAGGGTGGTGTCAGTGACCTACCAGCCCTGACATTTATATACTTTTCACCTGTGTGGTTGTTGGATACGAGGCGCCTCGGATATAGGTCTGTAAGGACCGGGAAACGTGTGTTCAGGAATAACTAATCCTCAAAAGTAAGAGAGGACCGGCCTTGGAGGTTCCAAAGGATCAGAGTGGGGTCCTGAGGCATTGCTAGAGTGTCTCGAACGCGGAGAGGAGCTTGCCCCTTGCCTCGGCTCATGACGGAAATCCAATTTCCAATACGTGATAGTGCGGTTTTATTTGTAGAACCTAGTATGGCGACATAGTGGTATGGGTCATTCATGCCGCCTATGATTGATATTTATGATTGAAATTGTTTTTGACACTATACACTTATTATAGTATCAAATAATGTGTTTTAAACGTATCAAGCATGCTTTGGCTGTTATAAGGTAAAAACCCTATCCTCCGGCTTGCGTTGCATTGTGTGATGGGACCTGGGTCTTATAACAGCTTCATTTTTGTTTATTTAGCATTGCGCTGTTTGTTCTATGCACTGGTATTCTTGGGAGGAAACCCGTTCCGTGTTATACGGCGTGGTCCCTTGATTTACCGAACTTTAAAATAAAGAATATTAACTGTTTTAGTTCTCACACCAGTCACATGACTGACCTGGAGTTTATTGTTTTAACCTAAACTCTGGGTGCCCCTATTTTCCGCACGGGCAGCTAGTAGTTTTGGTTTTGCAGATTTATATTCACAGGGTCCTGATTAACAGCTGGAACGATGCTCGGAAAGCTCTGTATCCGTGTGTCACTTTCAGTTGTATTTTGTACATTTTTCCGCTGCTATGTAATTTATTGTAATCTCTGATATTTATCGAATGTAATTTAATCATTTATACTCTGTATATTCTTGTATCTGATGGAATTGTTGTAATAACAATGAAATGTTCTTCCGTATGCGTCCTTTTGTGTGTTGTTCTCAAAGTATTCGTGCTTTCCTTCACGGGGAAGTTACGGGTCCTTTCATTTGGTATCAGAGCTTTGGTTTACAGAGCTCGAGAACAAGACACATTAGAACCATACGAAAGAATTCATCAGATATTGGATTAGCAATATCCAATTAGAATGACTCGTTAGAGATAGGATCAGTAGTATCCTAGAACGAGTGTGAAGAGTATATTTTTCAAATGAAAACAATTTTGTTTTGAAATTTGAATCGCTTTATACGGATTTGATTATTTATTTATGTTGAATATGGACAATCGAGTATATATAGATTTCGCGTATACGCGTCATGAACGTATATTCGAAGTTTTAATATACTGGGTAGATATAGAATCACATTCTAGACACCCGGAGATGGTTCTGATGATTGATATATCATCATCAGAATTTATGTTCGTGTTTCGAAGGTGTGATTTCTATATATTTCCATTAGACTGGTGTGAGAACCAAAACTTATATAGTTAGAACACATTGTTGTGAATTGGCATCAAAACATGTTTTTTTTTGTATATATATCAAATTATGAATTTGAAACTCTAATTCACTAATTGATTGATGTTTGGGTTGTTTGTTTAATTGTTTGCTAATTTTAACCATTTATGCCTAATTGAACCGAATATTGAACTGTATTGAAAATTGGTCGCATTTGCTTGCATATACATATACTTACCTTGAACAGGTCATAGCAAGGAGGCTAGAGCCGAAGAATAAAATTTGTTTGCCCGACAAATAGGTACATGTTTACTACATAATTTCCTGTTTTGTTCGGGTGATGATGATTTTGTGAGCCTATTGGCTAGCCGCTTGGCTTTTTCTTTTTTCTTTTTGAGATCTGAAGGACCGGGGAAGCTATTTGAAATTCCCCGATGCTCCCGGTGCAGGGGAGGTTATGGCGAAATTTTTCAAAAATTTAGGGTGTTAGCCAAATTTTTGAAATTTTGAAAATTCTCAGAAACTGAAAAGTTAGAGAATGGAAGCCGGATTGAACGTAGAGCTGATTAATCAAACCACTTTCGACTTTGTTCCTTTTCGGGGACGAAAAGTTTTAAGTGGGGGAGATTGTAATAACCCGGAAAATCTGGGCCAGTTTAAAATTTTTATTTTGGCAATTTTAGCGAATTTTGAACATTTAAAATTGATTATTTTAAATAATATCGACAAGAAATTTATTTTGAATATAATTAGAACGTATATATTATATACGTCGTCGTTAGGATATAAATATTTATATATAATTATAAATAGAATTGAAAATGGCGCGGTAGTTCGATAATTCGATTTCAAACTTCAATTGAACATACCGGGTGCAAAACAATCCGGATTTTAGTGAAACCAAAAACATTAGGATCTAATTGATAACATCTTTCTAACGGATGGAAGAAACTGAGACTTCACTTTAAAAATTGAGGGATATGTCCAGTTGAAAATTCTGAATAGTCGCTATGGAATTCAGGCCCTTAAAAATGGACATTTTGCAAACGACCTCGGATTTCGACGAAACCAGTTTTGTTGGGTCCGTGATGTCGAATTATTGCTAGGTTTCAAATTTCATAATTTTTCGAATCAATATGTGAGCGTGGCAAAGGAAAACGTGTTTTGACCATTTCAGTTGATTTTAATCAACTGGAAATTGGCCATTTTTCTAATGATCTCAGAATTCGACGAAACTAGTTTTGTTAGGACCGTATCGTTAATACGAAGCTAGAAAATATTTTTCTACAATTTATAGAGTTAGTGTGTGACCCCGGTAATTTGAAATGTACGTTTAAAATTCAATATAGTGATTTAAATGTAAATTTAACGGAAACTGATTGTAACTGCCGAATCAGCTGACGATACATATCCCATTGTGTTCGGAATGGGGGTTAAACGCTATGGACGACAGGTGGTGGGCCTCGTTTTGATGACGTATGTAAAAGTCAACTTTTATAAAATAATAAAATAATAAAATAATAAAATATATATAAACCCACCCCACTTCGTTATTTCCCAAACACGTTAAACCACTCAGCCTCTCCCCAAATCGATTTGGTCACCGCCGCCCTAGGGCTCATCGTCGCCGCCTCGGACAGGACGCCGCCCCCCTCCAGTCAACGGCGCAGCCCCCTCTCTCCGCCTGGCCGCTTCCACCTCCTCCACCCCCTTCCGCTTCGTACGAACCCCTTCAGCCCTAGCCACCCATCCTCCCACCATCGCCCACTGCTCCGCCTGCCGCACCCCCTGTGGCCCCCACGACCTCCGCCTGACCACCACAGCCCAACCCCGACCCCTTAGACCCCCCCGGCGCCTTCCTGTAAGTTTGTTTTCTTCCTTTTTTTTTTTATTTTTTATTTTTATTTATTTATTTAGCTAGGCAAATTAATGTTTAGATTTTTAATTTGATAAAACTTGGATGTGTAAGATAGAAGAATCTGAATTTTAAAAACAGAAAGGAGATGTTTTTAAAATGGAGGATACAATTTTTAGAATTGTAAAGATATGGAATGATTTTTAAAGGAATAAAAATATGATTTTTATATTTTTAAAGTATTAAAAATATAGTCTTTACTATATAGAAATATTAAAAATATGATTTTTATATTTTTAAAGTATTAAAAATATAATCTTTATGGGATAGAGAATATAAAAATATCATCTTTGTGTATGTAACGAAATAAAAATCTGATTTTTATTTTATATACGTTGAGATAAAGTGGTAATTTTTATAAAGGCGAAAACTTTATTTTTGAAAGGAGAAAACTTTATTTTTATAAAGGCGAAAACTTTATTTTTATAAAGGCGAAAACTTCATATTAGAAAAGGCGAAATCTATATTTTTATAAGGGCGAAATCTATATTTTTGAAATGGAATTTTTACCTATATAGTAGCAATGTAGAAATAGAATTTTTATCCATAGAGCGTGATAGTAAAAATAGGATCTTTATATATTGAATAGCATAGTAAAAATTCGATTTTTAAATATATGAAGTAATTATAAAAATATGTTTTTTAAATTGAAAATGAATGAATAAAAATGTGATTTTTATTTTAAAGACATCGAAATATAAAAATGTGTGACTTTTATATATATAGTGACTACGGGCAACGAAGATGGCGAAGATAGGATAACGACGAAGATTTTCTACAAAAGAAGTGTCGTGAAGTTGGATAGCTATCGGTGAGAACTTCTCACCTTTCAATTTCTTTTCTAGTTATGTATATATACTAGGATGCAGACGGTGCTTAGTAGCACCCGACACCCGTCATCCACAGACCATGGATGGCTTGTTTGAAAATTGTTTGGTTGTGTAGTTGGTTAGATTAATTGAATTGAAATTGAATTGTTTGGTGAATTGAAATGGATTTGATTGATGTGTGAATGGCGTGGGCCTTCACTAGACCGGGGATAAGGCTAGGCCTTGTTCCGTTTCTAGTATCGTGCCGTTATACCGCCGAAATTTTCTAAAATATGTTAGAAAAATAAAAATATCATTTTTATTGTGTAAATGAAATGAATAGAAATTCAAGTGTTGAAATAGAATATTTTATCGTTAAAAATAATTTTTAACGTGAAAGTGAATAAATAAAATATTTATAAACAAATCGGCCGATTTGTTTATATACACTGATTTGACTGATATTGATTGGGTCGATAAATTTTACACATCGCCCAACTGCACAAATAAAATCTGTGTTTGATTGTTTGAAACCCCACACGGGTGTTGGGATGAAATTTGATGTTCACTCATCCTGATTGATTAAATATGTCGATCGGTCGATTGACAGACTGTGTAAGCGTCAATTATTTATATTTGGTGCTTATACAGTGTAGTGCACTTTGGTTGATGATTGATTATTTTTCAAAGCTATTATATACATGTGTTGTATGGAATCCATATAATTAACGTTATATGGTGATTGATTGGGCCTCATTCCAATTGGGAAAATAAGGAATATTATAAAAGAAAATCCACGTGTTGAATATAAAAATAGTGATGTGTTGACAGTACTCATGTGTTGAGATTAGTCGTGTGTTGAAAGAAATATAGGTTCATGTGTTGAATTGAATAGAAGTTTTTGAAATATATAAAGCCGTGTGGATTAGAGATGCGCTATTTTGACGTGAACGATATTTATATCGATTTTATTCGTTTTACAACGAATATTGAAAAGTGATTTCAAAACTAAATATTTTGAAATGAAATTCAATTGAATTAGATTAAAATTCGAATTGAATAGGAAGTGAATTTGAATTTGAATAAAATAGGAATGGATTGAATTGAAAACGATTTCGAAATGAATTGAATTGAAAACGATTTCGAAATGAATTGAATTGAAAACGATTTCGAAATGAATTGAAAACGAATTCAAATTGAATTGAAAGTGAATTGAAATGAATTCAAATTGAATTAAAATTTGAATTGAATAGAAATGAATTTTAAAACGAATTTATAAAGAAAAATTCAATTTTGGCTTTGAATGGAAATAGTGTTGAAATGGTTTTGAAACGAAGTTAAAACGATTTATAAAATTCGTTTTAAAAGGAAATCGACGAAATATATATAATATATATATATTATATATATAATGGCCTGAATAGAACGCGCCGCGCCGCGGTAGTTCGTGAATTTCGACCATTTATTTCAAACGGACATTGCGGGAGATCCGACCGTCGGATTCTCCTAAAACCAGAACCGTTGGGTTCGTATCGAAAAGAGCTTTCCAATGAATATGAGAAATTTGAAATCTAACGGTTGGATTTGGAATTATGTCCAAATCAAATTCGAAAAAGGTCGCTGTAAGTGCAGTTCGATGGCCGTTGTTGGAAATCGACTGTACGGGCCTTGATAAAATTATTAAAAATATCTATAATTTGTGTAAAATTATAATATGTGAATTGGAAAGATTTGGGCTGGAAAATTCCACATTTGAAAAGATAAAAATAGATTTTTATCGAAATGAACTAGTTTTGAACTAGAATTGAAATCAATTTATTTTTAAAATAAATAAATTGAATTTGAAAGTGATTTTGAAAATAATCGATAATTTCCAATACGTGGATTGGACTGGAGCTGAATCGAAATTATCTTCGGGATATTTCGATGTTGGATTTCGTGACTATACAAATATTGTTATGGGGATTTGAAAGATATTTTATATCGTTATTTCCAATACGATATTTGTTGGTTTCAGAATTTGATATTGAATATAAGCCGATATATTTTCTATTCAGAGCCTTGTATTTAATATCAAATGTGATTTGGTTTGTCGTGAATCGTGTTTTGATGACATTGGTTCTTTAACCCAGTTAAGGGCAGGATATTGTTTTTTTTGAAAAGATTAAAACTAAGTGGAGTTTTAATGAATCTTTAATTAGATTAAAATGTGAATTGATAATTTAAATTATCAAATCTGAAAGGTGATCGAGAATGGAGTACCACCAGTTTTGCTCCAAAGCGATAGTTGAATCTTTAA
Source organism: Allium sativum (assembly GCA_030737875.1). NCBI lineage: Eukaryota > Viridiplantae > Streptophyta > Magnoliopsida > Asparagales > Amaryllidaceae > Allium > Allium sativum. The sequence goes on along the minus strand of CM060916.1, from coordinate 90,718,473 downwards.
TTAGATTTGAACGTGAAATGGTAATTAATTTTACCGATAACACAGTGGTGTTAGTTGTGGAGTATTACCAGTTTTCTCCATGGGATATAGGTTGGGATTGGGAAATAAAATAAATAATTACATCGGTGTGGTTCGTTAATCCCGACTAGTTTGAAATGATATCCAAAGGAGGATTATAGGATAAATTCAGAAGAATTTATCTTGGATAAAATTAATGGGAACCTTTCCCTAAGAATGTGATTTTGTGAATAAAAGAATATTCTGAATTGGAATGAGGCGTTTGTTGTGTTTGTGTAACATTTGTTTATTATATACGTGGGTTATTCAGAAAGGCCGGGTTTATACCCATTCTGAATGACCGATTCGACGAGATGTCGAAGATGAAGACGGTGGTTGAAGACCGGAAGTCTTCACATCGTTTGGGTGATTACTGATGATCTTGATTGGGCTGTACACCCAAGATGAGGGAAACAGTCGGTGATCGTCCAGACGTACTTGGAGATCGATGGATATGCGAGGAAAGTGCCTCCGGTTTCGTTCAGACCCAGAACGGACTTGTAAATGGACTGTGTGTCTGACATTGGATTTTAGTCCGTGTGATTGATCTCTATTAAATATATATCTGTTTGGCGGCGGAGAATTTATTCTCTTGCTTAACGCCCTTCTCTGAGACGTACGAGCTCAGGGGTTATATATTGATGGATATCAAACGCATGGAGTGAATTGCCTGTGTGGCATGCGTAAGTGGCAATTGATCAAGGCTTCTGTTGAAAAGCAAAGTCTTGTGGTTGATGATCAAAGCACGGCCTGTGTGGCATAGCTTTGTGTGTAACGTGGATTCGCGAGCCTCACACCTCGGTATGAGTCAAAAACGGGAGACGGACCCAAGGAGTGCATGACGTTTCTTTCTAGCTAGGGTGGTGTCAGTGACCTACCAGCCCTGACATTTATATACTTTTCACCTGTGTGGTTGTTGGATACGAGGCGCCTCGGATATAGGTCTGTAAGGACCGGGAAACGTGTGTTCAGGAATAACTAATCCTCAAAAGTAAGAGAGGACCGGCCTTGGAGGTTCCAAAGGATCAGAGTGGGGTCCTGAGGCATTGCTAGAGTGTCTCGAACGCGGAGAGGAGCTTGCCCCTTGCCTCGGCTCATGACGGAAATCCAATTTCCAATACGTGATAGTGCGGTTTTATTTGTAGAACCTAGTATGGCGACATAGTGGTATGGGTCATTCATGCCGCCTATGATTGATATTTATGATTGAAATTGTTTTTGACACTATACACTTATTATAGTATCAAATAATGTGTTTTAAACGTATCAAGCATGCTTTGGCTGTTATAAGGTAAAAACCCTATCCTCCGGCTTGCGTTGCATTGTGTGATGGGACCTGGGTCTTATAACAGCTTCATTTTTGTTTATTTAGCATTGCGCTGTTTGTTCTATGCACTGGTATTCTTGGGAGGAAACCCGTTCCGTGTTATACGGCGTGGTCCCTTGATTTACCGAACTTTAAAATAAAGAATATTAACTGTTTTAGTTCTCACACCAGTCACATGACTGACCTGGAGTTTATTGTTTTAACCTAAACTCTGGGTGCCCCTATTTTCCGCACGGGCAGCTAGTAGTTTTGGTTTTGCAGATTTATATTCACAGGGTCCTGATTAACAGCTGGAACGATGCTCGGAAAGCTCTGTATCCGTGTGTCACTTTCAGTTGTATTTTGTACATTTTTCCGCTGCTATGTAATTTATTGTAATCTCTGATATTTATCGAATGTAATTTAATCATTTATACTCTGTATATTCTTGTATCTGATGGAATTGTTGTAATAACAATGAAATGTTCTTCCGTATGCGTCCTTTTGTGTGTTGTTCTCAAAGTATTCGTGCTTTCCTTCACGGGGAAGTTACGGGTCCTTTCAGTAAATTTTACGCAAAATTATATTTTGAAGAAAAAAATGAATAATTTTCTAAAATTATTTATATATACATATATATATGGATGAGTTGGTTGCTATAATTAGATTATAAAATTACAATGGTTAATTATAACCAGATAATTTGTATATGGATAATATATACAAATGAGATGAATTAAAATTGAATTCAAACCAGAATTAAGAATTTAAAATCCTGGGAAGTTTGAAAAATATTTTCAAAGTATATTAAAATAATATAGCTTTGATTTGAAAGGATTTGAATAAAAATCATTTTGAATGGATTTTGAAATTGATAAAGCACTGAACTCACTTCTGTGGCTGGAAAATAATTCTGATGATGACTGCAGCATCATCAGTGTTCATTTTCGAGTTTCTAAGTGATGGATTGCTATCTTGGAAAAGTTTTTGATGAAATTTGTTTGAAGGAAAACAAATTGTTTAGGAAAGTTCAACTTTGAGATGAAAACAAATATATGTATATGTATTTATATGATTTGAAAAGAATTTGAAATAAAGACCAGGCATTTGAATTCTGGAATCTAAACTTAACTTAAGCAAGTTAAATAATACGAAATAATGGAAACCAGTTAAATAAACTGAAATTAAATATTCCCATGAGGACTTAAAATTGTATGGAACTTGAATTATAGAATTTGAAATACTGAGTTATAAAAAAGTTGGCTTTTGAAAAAGTTAACGCGTCTGTAGCATTTCTTCTGCCTTATTAATTTCGGGGACGAAATTCTTTTAAGGGGGATGGAATGTAACGTCCTGGATTTTTGATCGTTGAATATTAAATATTTAAAGTTATTTTAAATATTGATTCGAATATAAATGGAATTAAATTAATTATAAGGAATTTGAATAATAGAATTAAAAAGGAATTTAAATATTTGAAATTCAAATAGAATAAATATGGACTTTGAATTCAAAGAAATTTAAATAGGGAATTTGAATGGAGAATTCAAAAAGAATTCAAATGGATTTTAAACTAAAGAAATTTGAATATTGCATTCAAATGGAATTTTAAACTATGGAATTTAAAATATGGAATTTAAATACAGTATTCAAATAGAAGTGAAATTTGAAATTTGAATGTTAGAATTCAAACAGAAATGAAATGGAATTGGAAAGTAAATCTCACTCAGTAAAAATTGCTTGCCAACTCAAGTATCGAAAACACCACAATACCTACTGTAATGGCCCGCAAATCCGTACTATCTGAGTTGACTATTAACACCACACGTCCAACCCAAATTGCACAGAAATACGAATCATTATTAGAAAGAAGTTAGAGGATGAGGAATAGAAAGAAAGAAATATTAGAATAGAAGAAAACAAAGAAGACAAATCTCACAGCGGAACGAATAAAATATATTATATAACATATCTTTTGAAATACAAATCAGTAACTTTATATACACCCCATCATCAGAGCACAACAGTTATTCCTGGAACAGTTATAAACACATGTTTCCAGTTACAAACATGGTTCACAACGGAATATAGGATAGTCTATAGCTAACTGGTGAAGCCTCCTGCTTCCAGCTCTTCCAGGCGAATCTGAAAAATCCCGACTACTTGACTACGCGTACAAATTTGGGCACCCAAGAGTTTAGGGAAAACAAACAAAATAAACTCTGGGTCAGTCATGGGACTGGTGTGAGTAAACTCCAATCATTTGTTTAACTTTCGAAATCCTTTCGAAAGAAAAGATAATAGTAAGACCAGCCCACACATAAACACGGACGGTTTTTACCTTACTATAACCCAAAACTCTTTGATATCAAATCCAGTGATATTATAATAATGTCTACATCAAGTAAATAACCGAATAGCAGAACGCTTGCTTCTCACGCTCCACATATATAGTATGAAATGAAAAACCGCATGGCGCTTATTGGAGACTGAATTTCCAACATGACAAGGTATGGAACCACCTTCCGATAGTGTATCTCTAGAGAGTAATACACTGGGTTCAACAAGAACATCTTACAACCCGGCCCACGCATGACCGACCACTCATTTCGCTTGAGTGTATCGAATGTATATCACCAACGGTTGGGATCAGCAACCGTCTCCCGACTGGGACAACATCGAATAGAAAAAGAAATTAAATGAACCTCTAGATAGGTGATTATACATCCTAATGGGAGCGACCCACATAGCCATGCTGCCTGCCCGATTTTTGTCATTCCCGGTTGTTGAGGCCTGAGGCTACGATTACGTTCTATCCATTGACAGCACAATCACTTTGAATGTCACATTGTCAGATCCGTTAATCACTAATTGATTTGCACAAATATTCTGGATGTTATGCTAAGGGAATAAATCTGTTGCAACCATATATATTTATACAGACCAACTCATTAAATCATTGGAAATACTTTGTCAGACATTCGTCCATTTACGTTCGTTCTGGGACTGAACGAAACCGAAGGCACAATTTCTATTTATACAAAAAGCCCTTGCACTCCGTCTTCGATTGTCTTCATAGAATCTGATCCGCAACGCTACTGCCAATACAGAGTGGTTCACGGATAATAATCCAACCGCTCTCTCCAAATTGACAACGATATTGGCAAAACTTCGATAGTCTAAGATTTAACTATCGAATAAAAACAAGTGTTTCAATAGTCGATGATTTAACTATCGAAGAAAAACTAGTGTTCATCCAACATATCAAACAAATCACTGGGCTCTTTAATTTATATTTCATTAATTACATCTCTTCTCCATTTCCCTATCAATATTTGTTAACCAAATATTTTCAATAATCATCTTGGTCTCTTTTGCCATTTGGAAAACGTTTCCAAATATCAACTTCTTTTATTTTCTATATATAAGAAAATATCTCTATTTGCAATTGAAAACAATTTCTATCACTTATCTCTATCCCGATTATTTTAATTATACTCAGGAAATATTTACTTTTATAATTCCAAAATTTCATCACTTGAGTTAAAACGAATGTTGTATACAACATCATTACAAACAACCCAAAATATTTTATTCAACCAAACTATTATTCAAACACTTCTCTTCGAGACTGGATCTTGCTATTTATCAATTAAAAATGAAATTAATCAAGTTGGGGTATAATTACCTCTCAGACCTTGATTGAAAACATCATCAACTTCAAAACGGCAAAACCACTAACCTCGAATAAATACACTATAAAACCCAATTATTCATTTTTAAAACATGTATATATGTCGCTTTCTATTTCTACTTTATAGATTTCCCTTTTTGTTTACAAAATTCTATTTTGATTTCGTTTCCTTATCGAATTCTATATATATCGATACACTAATTCCTAACTATCAAATTATCTGAAAAATATTCTAACTCCTTAAATTCCCAAAAATATTCGCTATAACCTCCCTTGTACCGGGAGCTTCGGGATATTTCAAATAGACTCCCATGGCCCTCACCAATCAAAAAGAAAAAGAAAAGCCAAGCGACTTGCCGATACGATGCATAAAACCTCATATATGAATTTAAACATGTACCTTTTTGTCGGGCACATAAATTAAAATCTTCCTATACTTTATCCCATACCTGTCTAACATATGCTCACCTATTTTCAATTCAATTCAACTCAATCCAATCGTTTGAATTCAGTTTGAATCGTTTGAATTTAGTTTCGCTCAGTTATTCTTTAATTAGCCTTTTTGCCTATTTCACTTCTTTGTTTGAACATAACATGTTCAAACAAAATATTTAACTTGCTCATAACCAAATTGAATTTCAATTTCAATTCTAGTTTCCTGTTTGATTTCGAATATAAATTTTCAAATTGAATTCACTTATTCGAAGCCCAATATCTATTCAAAATCTCATTAACTAATTTCTATTCAAATTAGTTAATTCTATTCAGTAAATCAAAAATCTGGTTTCTGTTTCAAAAATCATATTCATTTACACAACCTAAATTCACATATATTTTACAACTCAATTCTGAAATTTTCTAACTAGAAATTCGGATTTTATTCGCTTAAAATCCTTTTATAACATTAAATAAACCGTTATGGTTTCAAAACGATTTTGGCGCTGCTATTCTGAAAATTTGATTTTGATATAACTCAAAAACTATTTGACGAAATCCAGATTTTTCCCTTCCATTAGAAAACTATTATCAAATTGGTCCTGACGTTTCTTGCTTTGAAGAATTCCGACTTCAATTGCGTTCTGTATACTCAATTGAAGTTCGAATCGCCAATTTACGAACTGCAGCGCTGCGGCGAGTTCGTTTTAATTATATTTATAAATATAAACGTTTTAAAATTTTATTTAAATAGTTTTAACTCTATTCTGATATATTTTAATATATATCAAATCCATTTCAACATAACGTTCATGATCTATTTTACTTCCATTAGAAATTCTATATTCGAATTCCATTTCACTTCTATTTGAATTCTATATTCAAATTTTCATTTCACTTCTGTTGAATTCTATTATTCACATTTCTTTTAAATCTCAATTTGAATTTCTATTCAAATCTATTTTCCAACTTCATTTGAATTTCTATATTCAAATCTATTTCAGTTCTCTTTGAATTTTATATTCAAAATCTATTCAAATGCTATATTTGAATTTCCTTTATTTTTCTATATTCAAATTCTATATTTGAACTCCATTTGAATTACATATTCAAATTCCATAGTTTAAATTCCATTTGAATTCTATTTGAATTCCATATTCAAATTTCATTTGAATTTCTATATTCAACTCCATTTGAATTCTATTTTCAAATCCTATATTTTTAATTTCATTTGAACTTCTTTATTCAAATCCATTTGAATTTCTTTGAATTTAAATTCTATTTGAATCCCTTTGAATTCAAATTTTATTTCAATGCCTTTGAATTCAAATCTATTTCAATTCCTTTGATTTCAAATCCCATATTTAAATTCCTTTGAATTCAAATATTCAATTTATCTCTTGATCATTTATTCATTAAATTTATCAACACTATTTTATAAATTTCCCCTGTTGAATATCATGTTTAATTCCATATCATCGAGTTATAAATATATTCGAACCGTCTTGAATGAATTTGAGATTTGAATTTTAATACTCAGGAACATCTTGCAACCCGTCCAATATTTCATGCTCTGATAGTGTTGATAAAGAAAAGAACAATTAGATGAAAATGAACAATTAGACTCTGTGTAGGAACAATCCAATCACCAAACCAATATATATAGTAGTCAACCTTAAATAACTAATATTTTTAAATCAACCAGAAAGCATTCAAACAAGCATCAAACAATTATTTTTAATGGATAAAAATAATTATAAATAAAAGGTGAGTGAGATTTACTCACCTCGATTTTTAATTTGTACTCGTATAAATTTAATTGGTGTTCTGGATAAATTTCTAGATAAATTACTATTATCTGAATAAATGTATTTAATTGCCATCACTAGTACAACCTGAAAAAAAGAAAAGAAAAAAAACAAATCGCCTAAGCTTAGAGTAGCTGGCATTATCTAAGAAATACACAAAATCTATAGGACTAAATCAGTACAGCTAGGGAAAGAAAAAAAATCAAAAAAATCAAATAAACAATAAAAGAAATGAAGATATAATCTAACAGAAGATATGAACAGCTAGGGAAATCAAGCATTGGTATGTAAATATTGATGCATCAAATCAGAACAGCTAAGAAAATTGGAAAAAAATGAAACAGTAATACAGGATGGGAACTACAAACAAAACAGTAAATAAACTGTTGTAAAACAGTAAAGAACAACTAAGTAAATCAAATATATGTATATTTCATAAAATCTAACAGGCAACGATGTAACATATATACAGGAAATCTTGCGTACAAATCCTATCTGCCATATATATTTACATCAATTCAAAATCTGAAACCGAAAGATACAATTCAATAGTTGTGTATACAAGTACGAACAGACCATGTTCAATGCGAGTAGAACTTTACAACCTAATCTACATAGGATTTGCACATGGAAAACTCAACACAAACCTTTAGATGTACCCTGTCAAACATCTGACTGATTTAACAAATCATAGCCCCAATTTGAACAGACCAACCATACCAAATCAAATCCTGAATTCAACCAAATCTCTGCTATAATCACGCAACATCCATCGCAAGTACCACAGTTTGATAATACAACTAAGCAGCATCTAAGATCCTAGGATAAACCTATGATTTTACCATACGTGTTGACATCGTTCTTATCTAGAGCGAATTCACAGCTATAAATACGCACCACAATTTTGTTCGATCCACACAAGAATCAAAGAAACTAGAGAAAAAATCAAACGACATAATACTGTAATAGAAAAATCGGGTGAAAAGAAAAGAAAGCTTAGCTTAAACCGATGGAGTTCGGCCTGGCTTGCTCGTCGTTGATGAGGTGGCTGTTGAAGTTGAAGTAGACGAAGGAGGTTGCGACGCCATCTATCTCGAAGCGGCTGGAAATCAAAAAGGGGATCCGATGGAGCCATTAGGGTTTTCAATTTCCTTTTGAGGCGGCAGACGGATTGAATAAGATAGGGTCCGATAATAGGGTTTTGATAGAAGGGAGCGGGTTGGGCTTTTGGGCCGTGGTTTTGAAGGTAAAGGGCCCGTCTCACTTATATAAATCCATGTTTTATAGTTTAATTATTTTACAAATTTCGTAATAAGATATCTTGCGCTCACGTTATCAGATTGAGGCACGGTCTGTCTCGTTTGGACCGTAAAGATGAGATCTTCAAGATGGAGCATAGGTTGGTCAGAATCATGAACAACTGAGAATCTTATTCGAATTAAACGACCAGTTTAATCTGACTAAAAAAATCAGATAATTATCGACGGATTCAAAACCAGGTGAGTAAATCTCACTCGGTTTTTCCCATTTATATTTTATATAAATTGGGTTTCTATTTTTGTGTGCTTTGTTGGCTGTTAATGGACTGTTGGTTGATCCATGTGTTGATTTAATTGACGGAATTAAACTGTTGTTTAATTTCCGTAAATTAACCAATCGTTATTCTAACGATTTGACCAAATAGAGGTAATTTACCCTGTGGACCACGTTGTTTTATAAGCATGTTTAATTGTTTGAATTGTTTGTTTATTTGGTTGATGTTGAACAGTAGTCATTATAGAAATTATCAATTAAATGGGTTTAATTGATTAGTGATTCTGGGCTGGAAAATTTACCTGTGTTGGATTAACCAAAGGGCGAGATTGGTTAAGTAATCGGTAATTAAATCATTTTGTTTACCACCCGGTGAGTCGACAAAACTAAAGTAATAAAGATTTACTTTTATAACTAGGAGTAGATTTCGAAATGAGTGGTCGGTCATGTGTGGGCTGCAGATAGCCTACGACGGTCGGATCTTGTATTTAATTTCGTCCATGTGAAACAGTACATGAGATTGTTGTAGATTTTCTGTATATGAATATATATATATTATCAGATTCAAATTTGTAAAATTTGGTGATGTAAAAATTAAATGAATCTCTAGATAGGTGATTATACATCCTAATGGGAGCGACCCACATAGCCATGCTGCCTGCCCGATTTTTTTCATTTCCCGGTTGTTGAGGCCTGAGGCTACGATTACTTATCATTCATTGATAGCACCATCACTTTGAATGCCACATTGTCAGATCCGTTAATCACTAATTGATTTGCACAAATATTCTGGATGTTATGCTAAGGGAATAAATCCGTTGCAACCATATATATTTATACTGACCAAATCCTATTTTTTAAACCAGATTTGAATAAAAAGGGGAAATGAGATTTTGATGTAGTGGTTAAACTAATATTATTCTAAGGTAAGAACGGGTTGATCAAGGTCTGAGAGGTAACTAAAATACCCCAACTTGATTGGCTTCACAATTATCGAGGAATTGTGTTAGTTTGGGATGAGTGAAGATGTTGAATCGGGTTATCCCCTACGAGGGATAGTGAACTCTGATGCGAGGATTAGCAGATAAATAATATTTCAATATTAGTTTTTAAAAGAAATAAAAATAGTGATTTCAAATTATACTAAACATATCGTTATTCAATTAGAGTTGATCGAATATAGTTAGAGTTAGTCAAACATAGTTATTCAGGAAAAGATGCCATTGCATACGACTGCTAGCGTAATTCGCAGGGCTGCAGATAGCCTGCGGCGGTAGGATGTTTCCTGAGGGAATCAGGCGTAACCATTGTGATCGCTGCAATCTAGAGTCGAGCGAATGGAGTTAAATCGAGTATTAATTAATCGATAGTAGTAATCAAGTCAAGTTAATCGAGTTAAATAAGTTGAGTTAGTCAAGTAGAGTTAATCAATCAAAGTAAATCAATCAGAGTTAATCAGAGTAAACTTGGTATATACATATATTTTAAAAGAGGTCAAGTTGTGTCAAGTGCTGAATCAGCAAACTAATATTATTCACACATTTGTTATTGATAGTTAAATCACCGACTATCGAAGTTGACCAATACGCTTGTTGGTATGGAAAGACCGGGATCAAATTCTTATTCGAAAACCATTCGGACCAATAAATATGTGTAGAGATCAGAAGATGATCATGATGGAGCGTTGAAGACTGTGGATTTCCATAAACGGAAGGACCACTCATAATCTCTAGATCGTAACCAGAGATAAGCTGTGGTTCTGTCGTGATTGGAATCTACAGGTTGCAAGGACTTCTCGCTACTGATCCTTGGGGTGATTCCTATATGAGATGCAGTAGGAGAGTACCTTCGGTTATCATTAGTTAATTTTGTATCGAATATTTAAAACCATACTAAATATTTAAAATAAATCGACCAAAAATCCGGGTCGTTACATTCTTCCCCCCTAAAAATAATTTCGTCCTCGAAATTGCTAAGGTAGGAAAAATGATACAAATCCATTACTTTTCACAATCCACTTATGTTGAAACTCAACTCCTCATATTTCAACAAATTTAATTCCACCAAAACTTTTGGTCTTCCGTCATTTAATTTGAATGATCTATGATCAATCCATTTATATCCAATCTATGTTCTATTAAACAAATTCAAATTGATTCTAGTCGATTGATTCACTTCAATCCATTTAACCAGCTTAAGTTAAATTCCAATTCCAGAATCCAAATCCCAGGATTTTCATTTCAAATCCTTTTTAAATCACTTAAATATATACATATATTTATAATCTATCACAAATTAAAAACATTTGAATTTTCAAATCAACTTTTTTTCTTTCGGACAACTTTCTATTTAACACTTTTCTAAGGTAGCCATTCATCACTTATAACTCGAAAATGAACACTGATGAAGCTGCAGTCATCATCAGAATTATTTTCCAGCAACTGAAGTGAGTTCAGCGCTTAAACAATTTCAAAACCAATTCAAAATGATTTTTATTCAAAAATTCCTTTCAAACGAAGCTATATTATTTTAATATACTTCAGAAATATTTTCCAACTTCCCAGGATTTAAAATTCCAAATTTTGGTTTGATTTAAATTTTTATTCATCTCGTTTGTATATTTCATTCATATACAAGTTCTATTTGGTTCTAGATAACCATTTCAATTTTATAATCTCATCTGATTATATTGATAACATCCATTACATCGACAATTTCAGTAAATTTTTCTTTTTATATCAAAATATAATTTTGGGCCAAATTATTTCATTTACCCACTTTAAAACAATATCGTGTTCAATCTTCTATTCAAGTGTTTAGAAATTCCTATCGACTTTGTGGCGTCCCACTATTCGATCAGAATTCATAAACCACTCAACAGACTAACCAACACAATATAAAACAACTTTTATATCAATTAACAAATACGCTCTCTCGTATATATATACCCAACTCATTCTAGGGTTTTACTGACCCTATCTCTAATGAGCACATTTCCACCAAAGTCTAGGTATTCGCTCAACCTGGCTCTGATACCAACTGTAATGGCCCGCAAATCTGTACTGTCTGAGTTGACTAATAACACCACACGTCCAACCCAAATTGCACAGAAATACGAATCATCATTAGAAAGAAGTTAGAGGATGAGAAATAGAAAGAAGTATTAGAATAGAAGAAAAAAAAGAAGACAAATCTCACAGCGGAACGAATAAAATATATTATATAACATAACCTTTGAAATATAAATCAGTAACTTTATATACATACCATCATCAGAGCACAACAGTTATTCCTGGAACAGTTATAAACACCTGTTTCCAGATACAAACATGGTTCACAGCGGGATATATGAGTCTATAGCTAACTGGTAAAGTCTCCTGCTTTCAGCTCCTCCAAATGAATCTTTAAAATCCCTACTACTTGACTGCCCGTACAAATTTGGGCACCCAAGTGTTTAGGGAAAACAACAAAATAACTCTGGGTCAGTCATGGGACTGGTGTGAGTAAATTCCAACCAATTGTTTAACTTTCAAAACCTTTAGAAAGAAAAGATAATAGTAAGACCAACCCACAGATAAACATGGACGGTTTTTATATTACTCTAACCCAAAACACTTTGATACGAAAATCCAGTGATATTATAATAATGTCTACATCAAATAAATAACCAAATAGCAGAACGCTTGCATCTCACGCTCCATATATATAGTATAAAATCAAAAACCGCATGGCGCTTATTGGAGATTGGATTTCCAACATGACAAGGTATGGAACCACCTTCCGATAGTGTGTCTCTAGAGAGGAATACACTGGGTTCAACAAGAACATCTTGCAACCCGACCCACACATGACCGACCAATCATTTCGCTTGAGTGTATCGAATGTATATCACCAATGGTTGGGATCAGCAACCGTCTCCCGACTGGGATAGCATCGAATAGAATAAGAAATTAAATGAATCTCTAGATAGGTGATTATACACCCTAATGGGAGCGACACACATAGCCATGCTGCCTGCCCGATTTTTGTCATTTCCCGGTTGTTGAGGCCTTAGGTTACGATTACTTTCTATTTATTGATAGCACACTCACTTTGAATGCCACATTGTCAGATCCGTTAATCACTAATTGATTTGGACAAATATTCTATACATTATGCTAAAGGGATAAATCCGTTGCAACCATATATATTTATACATAACAACTCCAGCGATCATTGGAAATACTTTGTCAGACATTCGTCCATTTACATTCGTTCTGGGAGTGAACGAAACCGAAGGCACAGTTCCTATTAATAGAAAAAGCCCTTGCACTTCACTCCATCCTCGATTATCTTCATATAATCTGATTCGCAACGCTACTGCCAATACAGAGTGGTTCCCGGATAATAATCCAACCGGTCTCTCCATATTGACAACGATGGTAAAAACTTCGGTAGTCTGTGTTTTAACTATCGAATAAAAACAAGTGTTCATTCAACATATCAATCAAATCACTGGGCTCTTTAATTAATATTTCATTAATTAAATCTCTTCTCCATTTCTCTATCAATATTTGTTAACCAAATATTTTCAATAATCATCTTGCCTCTTATGCCATTTGGAAAACGTTTCCAAATATCAACTTCTTTTATTTTCTATATATTAGAAAATATCTCTATTTGCAATTGAAAACAATTTCAATCACTTATCTCTATCCCGATTATTTTAATTATACTCAGGAAATATTTACTTTTATATTTCCAAACTTTCATCACTTGAGTTAAAACGAATGTTGTATACAACATCGTTACAAACAACCCAAAATATTTTATTCAACCAAACTATTATTCAAACACTTCTCTTCGAGACTGGATCTTGCTATTTGTCCATTAAAAATGAAGTCAATCAAGTTGGGGTAAAATTACCTCTCAGACCTTAACTGAAAACATCCTCAACTTCAAAACGGCAAAACCACTTACCTCGAATAAACACACTATAAAACCCAATTATTCATTTTTAAAATATGTATATATGTTCGCTTTTTATTTTTAATTTATAGATTTCCCTTTTGTTTTACAATATTCTATTTTTGATTTCGCTGCCTTATCGAATTCTCTATATATCGATATGTTGGTTTCTAACTATCAAATTATCTTAAAAATATTCTAACACCTTTAATTTTCGGAAAATTTCGCCATAACCTCCCCTGCACCGGGAGCTTCGGGATATTTCAAATAGCCTCCCATGGCCCTCACCAATTCAAAAGAAAAAGCCAGGCGGCTTGCCAATACGGCGCATAAAACCTCATATATGAATTTAAACATGTACCTTTTTGTCGGGCACATAAATAAAATCTCCATATACTTCATCCCATACATGCTCACCTGTTTCTAATCTGTTCCAACTCAATATGGTCATTTTAACTCAATTCACTAATTTATCCTCTTATTAGCTTCTTTTGCCTATTTTACTTTATATTTGAAAATAGCATGTTCAAATATCCTTTGATCTCGCTTATAATTTAATTCCATTCCCAACTCAAATTCCATATTCGATTCCGAATATATATCCACCAGTTCAATTTACTTAACCAAAACCCAAATTCGATTCAAATTCTCATTTAACTAAATATACTTCAGATTAGTTAGTTCTGTCCAGTAGTTAAAAATCTGATTTTTGTCTCAAAAATCATTTCACTTACTTCACTGGAGTTCATATTTATTTTATATCTCCAGTCTGGACTTTTCTAATGGAAATTCGGATTTTTATTTATAAAAATCCTTTTATTTATTTAAATAAACTGTTATGGTTTTAAAATGGTTCTGGCGCTGTTTTTTTGAAAATTTGATTTTGACATAACTCAAAATCTATACGACTAAATCTAGATTTTTCTCCTCCATTAGAAAACTATTATCAAATCGGTCCTGACGTTTCTTGTTTCAAAGAATTCCGACTTCAATTGAATTCTGTATACTCAATTGAAGTTCGAAACGACAATTTACGAACTGCAGCGCTGTGGCGAGTTCATTTTAATAATATTTATATATATAAACGTTTTAACTTCATTAAAATGAATTCAACTCCATTTTAACTCTATTCGAATTTTAATATTCAAACTCCATTTCATTTCTGTTAGAATTCTAACATTCAAATTTCAAATTTCACTTCTATTTGAATACTATATTTAAATTCCATATTTTAAATTCCATATTTTAAAATTCCATTTGAATGAAATATTCAAATTTCTTTAGTTTAAAATCCATTTGAATTCTTTTTGAATTCTCCATTCAAATTCCCTATTTAAATTTCTTTGAATTAAAATTCCATATTTATTCTATTTGAATTTCAAATATTCAAATTCCTTTTTAATTCTATTATTCAAATTCCATTTAAATCCTCTTATTCAAATTCTATTTCAATTTCCCTTATTCAAATTCTATATCAAATTCCCTTATTCAAATTCTATATTTGAATTCCCTTTAAATTTTCTATATTCAGCATCTATTTAAATTTCTATATTCAAATTCTATATTTGAATTCTCTTTGAATTTCTAATATTCAAATTCTATATTTAAATTCTCTATTCAAATCCCGTTTGAATTTCTATATTCAAACTCCATTTAAATTCTATATTCAAATTTTATAGTTAAACTCCATTATTTTCAAATCTCTATTTTTGAATTTCATTTGAACTTTCTTTATTCAAATCCATTTGAATTCCTTTGAATTCGAATTCTATTTGAATTCCTTTGAATTCAAATTCTATTTGAATTCCTATTTGAATTCCAATCTATTTTCAAACTTCGTTTGGATTTCTATATTCAAAACTATTTTCAAACTCCATTCAAATTCTATTTTTGAAATTCTATTTCAAATTCTACTTAAATTTTCTATATCAAATTTCCATTTGAATTCTTATATTCAACTTCTTTAAACAAGACTCGATTTCAATTCCTTTTGAAATCGATATTTCTATTTTTTTTTGAAAATAAATTTCCCTTTTCAATTTCACACTTATATTTTTATTTCTGAATTATCAAGTGATAATTCTTTTTACTTCATTTATAACCTCATTATAAAATAACTATTTATAAACTTTGTTTATAAAGGAACTACTTGTTTTATTTTTCAAAACAAGTTTATATTTTTATTCCATTCAAATTTTCAAAATTCTATTTAAAAATAGAATTTTCCCTTTTTAATCTTAAATATCCTTTTCACGATATTTTAAATAAATTAACACTTGGCCCAGTGATATTTAAAACAATCAAATCACCCAATTTTCAATCATTTTATTTTTAACACGTCATATATGAATATATGAAATCAAGCAAACAAACAAACAGATAATATATTTTTGAGGAATCCAATTGGATTCCTCCAACCTGTTTTCCTGCATCCACAAACGTTAGTCAACAAAAATAATATCCATCCTGC
Organism: Allium sativum; assembly: GCA_030737875.1. Lineage (NCBI taxonomy): Eukaryota > Viridiplantae > Streptophyta > Magnoliopsida > Asparagales > Amaryllidaceae > Allium > Allium sativum. The sequence goes on along the minus strand of CM060916.1, from coordinate 90,702,223 downwards.
TTCAAGGCAGGATATCACGGTATAAAAGGGGATCCACTTATATACGTGGGCGTAGGGTCATCCGCTAATGATACTACGGGCATCCGCTAATGGAACTGCGGGAATCCAACCAATCACCAAACCAATATATATAATAGCAAGCCTATATAACTAATATTTTTAAATCAACCAGAATGCATTCAAACAAGCATCAAACAATTATTTTAATGAATAAAAATAATTATAAATAAAAGGTGAGTGAGATTTACTCACCGAGATTTTCTAATTATTGAATTCCCAATTAAATTCCAAATTGTCCGGGTGATGCATCTACCCAGGTCAATCTATTGAACACCAATGATCGTCTTTCTTCCTTGAAATCTACTTGATCAATCCACCAAGCAATTTCAAAAATCGTCGATCTGTTTCTACTGAAAGCAGTCCCAATACCGCAATCATCCCACTTCGGCAATTCGTCGAATAACTTATCAAAAATCCACTATCTTCTTCCTATCAAACTCACCATTCACTTAGCAGAAAATCTCTTCCATTAACAGTCTCCAATTCTCATGCCTGCTCTCACATCTCCAACCATTACAACCTGTCAGTACAAGCTCCACTACTCCTCCTGAACATGTTGTACAAACAGCACCAACCCTACTACTTCATGACTGTCTTCTGCTTGCCTCCAAACCACGATTCCTAAGCCAAAACTGCACCTTTCTTCCACCACTAAACAGAATTCGAGACCCACGTTCACCTCCTATATGTCTCCTCCCTGACATCGCACCCCCAAATCACACTGCAACTCCTCACGTTTCCACAGTCGCCCTCCAGTTTATCAGTATACATTAAATCCCTGTCGCCACTCAATACTAACGTCGACTTCAAATTGAACCAGAACCCTCGATCCATCACAGTCGCATCGCCTCCCTTCCTCCTTAGCGAGTGCTCCAGCTAGCTTCAGAGAACCCACGGTCTTTAATTTCGATAATGAATGAAAACGCGATTTTGATTTTCCCCCTTTTTTTATTTAAGAAATGGTGGGTCGAATTCTATTTTTGACTGAGGGAAGAAAAAGAAATTAAAGAGGGCTCGGCTTGAATCATTTCTGATCTGAGGATGGAAAAATAAGGAAGTCGATGGGTTTATATAAGTGTGAGAGGGAACAAGGAGTACACAGGCCATTAATTTGATGTTTTCCTTCGTGCTGAAGTAAGGGGACATAAGCTTGTGCTCGAGAAGAAAATAGCTGTGTGATTTTTAAAGATAGGTCTGCCTTAGGTCGGCTGAAAGATTTTATTTGATTTTATAATTAATATGATTTGATTTCGATTCGATATAAAGAGATCTTTTATACTTTTTAAATAGATATCGATTTGATTTCGATCCTATCCACAATCAAATATCTCGGGGTTCAAAATTAAAAATCGTGAACCGCTATTTTAGCGTACCGACCGTTGTTATAATGTTATAACGCTATTTTGAATTCAACGAAATAAATTATACAATTTAATTTGAACGTATATTTAAAATAGCCATATTAAATTAATATAATTTTAATTCGAAAACCGTTAATTCTCTGATAATAAAGTATTTATTATTATCGTTCATATTCAAATACTACTTCTCTACATCATTTGAATCCTTCTGGCTTAGTTATAAATTTCGAATTGAATTATTTTAAATTCTCGTATTACGATGATTATCAAAACAAATCGTATATCGATTATTTAATCGATAACCCAAAAAATACCATTTATATTATAAATTCAACATTTAAAACCATACTAAATATTTAAAATAAATCGACCAAAAATCCGGGTTCAAGGTTGATATTTATTTTAAATATTTGCACAATAAGGTTGAGTATTACTATCTTTGTTAGTTGATCAACTATAAGTGTACATGTTTAAAATCACTGGAAATAAAATATCTCTATTCTGTTAAAATGAGAATATCCTATCTGAGTACGGTCCATACTAGACCCCTTCTATTTGATTTGAATATATGATATAAAATTTTGTATTTCAAAGCTTATGTTATCTAATATATTCGCTCTGATACCAACTGTAACGACCCGAAGATCCATACTATCTGAGCTGACTAATACCACACACGTCCAACTCAAATAATACTGAAATACAAGTCATTAGGGTTAAAGAAAATAGAAAAGATAGAAGAAGAACAGAAATGACAATACAGAACCTCACAGCGGAATGGATAAAATATATTATATAACATAAGCTTTGAAATACAAAATTTTATATCATATATTCATACCATCATCAGAGTACATACAGCATTTGGTACAGCGGAAATAACTCTAAATAACTAATGATAAATAAAATAATGCTACTAGAGCGCTTGCATCTCACGCTCCACATATATAGTATACAATCAAAACCGCGGGCGCTTATTGGAGATTGGATTCCAACTATGACAATGTATGGGACCACCTGCCGATAGTGTATCTCTAGAGACAAATACACTAGGTTCAACAAGAACGTCTTGCAACCCGGCCCTCACATGACCGACCACTCATTTCGCTTGAGTGTATCGAATATATTGTCACCTACGGTTGCTAGCAACATAACCATTCCCGGGAGATACAGAAATGGAAAGAAGTAACAAATATGAATTCTCTCTAGATGGTGACAATACACCCTAATGGGAGCGACCCACATAGCCATGCTGCCTGCCCGATTTTTGTCATTTCCCGGTTGATGAGGCTTGAGGTTTAAATTAGTTTTTCAGAACATCTGGCCGCCATTCACTTTGAATGTCACATCATCAGATCCGCCAGACATCACTAATTGACGTCCACAAAAATACTCTAGTGGTTAAGCTAAGAGAAGTGCCCTTCTCCGCCACCAACTATAGTACGTTTGGAGAAATCAACGTACGTAATTCCTTTGGAAATACTTGTCAGACACTCGTCCATACAAGTCATCCAGGAACAGGATGAACCGAAGGCACCCTCCTACTGCATCCTAGGAATCACCCTATAGATCAGTAGCAAGCAGTCCTTGCAATCCGTCGATCTCAACCGTGACGGAATCACAGTGTATCTCTGATTGCAAGTCAGAGATTTTAAGTAATCCTTCCACTTAATGAAGATCGACGGTCTTCAATGCACTAACTCGATCATCAATTGATATCTTCATCATTTCACATATTTGTTGGTCGGAATGGTTTTTGAATATAAATTCGATTCCGGTCTTTCCGTTCCAAAAATCGTATAGGTCAGATTTTTTATAGTCGTTTATTTAACTATCAAAATAAACAATCATTCAACCATGCAAATAAACGAGTTTACTAGTTCAGTATCCAGCTTCACTTGGCCCTTTTAAGTTTTCCATTTGTTAACCAAACCTTTTTAAATCTATTAATATCTGGAACAAAGACTTTTATATCTTATAAAAATATATTTATACTTGAAATCATCTTAATTAACTTAAAACATTTAAAACTTTATTTTATAATACTATTCATCAAAATTCTAACTTTATTTCTCTCGACCACTCTCGTATCTAAACTAATATCATTCGTGGATAAGCATGAAGTTGTTCAAGTTGGGGTATTTTATTTACCTCTCAGACCTTGAGTCAACAACATTCTTATCTTTAGAATAAATAGAAGTTTATCCACAAAACTTCGTTTCACTAATTATCCCACATAAGGGTATATAGATAGTTAGTTGAAGGACTCCAATTAGTGATATTCCAGTTGATATCCAGAGGAATCTTGTACTATCCATACTAGTCAGCTCAGATAGTATGGATCTTCAGATCGTTACAACAAAATTTTACTTTATATTTAATTCTCATTCTATAATAGACCCCTTCTACACATCGAATCTTCATGTAATAGTCAACCTTAAATAACTAAGATAGTTTGAATATTCAACACTATTCGATTCAATGATATTAACTGATTATTAAACGTTGAGCGACGTTGAATTTATATAAATATACTAAATTAAGGTGAGTATCAATCTAGTAGAACGCTTGCCATAAAGATTTTTTTATATCAACTTAAGCAATAGGATAAAATCCTTATTATCCACTTTAAAAGGGATTTATAGAAGGAATTTTATCTTTCGAAGTGGAAATTTGAATTTCAAATAGAATATGAAATACAAACTTGTTTTAAGTATTTAAAACAAGAAGTAAAATTTATAAACGATGTTTATAAATAGAAGGGGATAATCATCATAGGATGATTTGGGTATTTAAATTCAAATTTGAATTTAAAAAGAGATTTATAACTTGGAATCGTTTCAAAAGGAAACTATCGAGTTTATCCCGATATTCGGAATGAAAATTGAGTTTAAATAAATCCACACGGATTTATGATTTTAACTCGACTATGTCGAATACCTAGAATAAAATTATATTTCAAAGGATATTGGAATTGTATTAAAAGTGAATTTAAGTTTTAATATGGAAATAGATTTTGTAAATATAAGCGATGATAATTAAATATTTTCAAATCAACTTGAGATTCAAAAGGGAAATCAATTAGTCAAAAATAGAAATCGAGTTTCAATAGATTATTTAAATGGAAGCTGAATCTAATAAAGGGGTAAATTTATAAACAAGGTTTATATATGTGATTAAGTAATTTTCATCGTGTAATTTGGAAATAAATTTCCAAATGTAAGAAAAGGAATCGAAGGTGAGATTTAAATCAAGTTTTGATATTACAAGCTTTTATTCGTCTCAAGATAAGAACCTCGTCGATCAAGGTCTGAGAGGTAATTAAAATACCCCAACTTGAACGACTTCACTATTGTCAAGAGATGATATTAGTTTGTAATGGTGAAGAGCGTTGAATAAATTGATTTTCCCTATTAAGGAAAATTGTAATTTGAATTCGATTATGTCGTATTTTATAAAATAATTTATATCTAATGGAATTGGAATTTTAATATAGTGGTTGAGCTTTGAATAACTAATAACCAAGTTATGGAATCAGAATGAAGTATTCAATGATTTTTGGAAAGATCGGGATGTTAAGTTAGAGTTGGGAAATTGTTTGTAAATATTAGAGAATTGTAACGACCCAGAAAATCTGAACCAATTAAATTTTTTTAAATTGGCTAAAATAATGAATTTTAAATATTTAAAATAAATATTTTAAATAATGGCAATGAAAAGTGAGTTTGAATCGACGTTTGAAAACGAATATAATTAATTATAATTATAAACAAGGCCTGAAAAGGCGCTGCAGTTTCAAAATTTGAATCCAAACTTTGTCGGACTGTACCGAGTGCAAAACAAAACGGATTTGAGTGAAACCAAAAATATTTAAATCTGTTAGTGAATACCATTCTAACGAATCTGAAAAATCGAATTTTCATAGCGGAAAGCAAAAGTTATGGCCAAATGAATTTTCAGAAAGGTCGCTATGGAATTTATATAGCCCGTGAAATTGGCCATTTTGCATATGACCTCGGAATTCGACGAAACCACTTTTGTTGGATCCGGGATGTGAAGTTATTGCTAGGTTTCAAATTTCATAATTTTTGAAGCTAGTATGTGAGCATGGCAAAGGAAAACGTGTTTTGGTGAATTATAGTTAAATTGGATCGACCAGAAATGGGCCTTTTTGCAAACGGTCTCAGAATTCGACGAAACTAGTTTTGTTGGGACCGTATCGTCAAAACATAGCCAGATATATTTTTCTGGAATTTTTCGAATCAGTTTGTGGCCCTAGCAAATTGAAATGTACGTTCAAATTGAATATTGAATGTTTTATATTCTAATTTGAAGGAAAACTGACTGAAACAGTCGAATGGGCCTACAAAACATATCCCATTGTGTTCGGAATGGGGGTAAAATGCTAGGGACGACAGTCGTTGGGTTTAGATTGGTGGTCGTGTCAGAAAACCCCGTTAAAACTCCCCCGACCAATCATATTTTTTTTTTAAAAAAGAAAAATCCTTTTTTTTCTCTCTCCCTGTAACAGCCGATCGATGACGGAAAGGAGTTCGCCGCTTCCCATTCATTTTCCGACCAATCCACGCAGTAATAGACCCCGACCCAGTTGAAGCTTTTGTAGTACTCGCCGAGGGCTTCAAATCTATGCCTCCCATGCCACCCCTCATTCGCTGTACCTCGAGATTCACGCCCTCGAAGTCGCCGACTTTGCGCCGCCGCAGACATCGCCTCCGACCACCGAGTTCGACGAGGTTGCCCTCGTTCTGCGCGCCTCTCCTTCCTCTTCCAGGTGGCAGTGACCGATTGTCCTATAGTGCAACGGTTGTCGAGAAAAATCAAAACCTAGTTTTGAACATTTATTGAAAGGTACGGGTTTTATTTTCTAAAATGATTTTAACACCTTTAAACCGTTGCAAACCTTGTAAAAATCATATCTTTTTCGTTTCTTGACGAAATTCGATGAAACAGGAAACATCTTGACCGTGTGGACGTCTTCTACATTTTAGACGAGACCACATATTTTTCTGAGCCTTCTGCTATTTTTGGTGGAGCGGAACCCAATGTGAGATTTCTAATTTATAAATGATATGGAAAACGATGATGTATAAATTATATGGTCGATGTATGGGTTATATAAGCGTTGTACACCTCATGTATAAGCGTTGTATAAGTTGTACGTTCGATGTATAAGTTATATATGCATTGTAAAAATTATATATGTGTTGAAATAGAAGTGAATTGCTATATATGAATATATATATATATATATATATATATATATACGCCCCTCGTCCACAAACCATGGACGATATTTATTGGTTGTGATTGATGTGAAAATTGATTGATAGCGAATGGTTGATTGGGATTGTTTGTGGTTGATATTGATTGATTGTGGTTGAAAAATACACGTTTGTGGTTGAGAAATATTTGGTTAAAACCACATAGGATTAGTTTGTGGAAATGAAATAAATATATACACGCCGCCTGCATGCGAACTAGATGCATGATCCCCCATTGTTAAAAACCGCGAGGTTTTAAGTTGAGCGAGGAGCCGTACTAGGGACGGTCCCTGTTTTAACTACCCTGCCGTTATGCTGCCGAAATTTTGAATAATATTCATGTGTTTGAATTATTTTCATTTGCTGAAACTATATTTATTCGTTGAATAGAAAACCTTCATGTGTTGAATCGATATTCATTCGTTGAATTGAAATTCATGTGTTGAATGGTATTCGTGTTTTAAATATAAAAATCACATTTTTATCTATATATATAAACTATAGAAAACCTTCATGTGTTGAATCGATATTCATTCGTTGAATTGAAATTCATGTGTTGAATGGTATTCGTGTTTTAAATATAAAAACCACCTTTTTATCTATTTATATAAACTATAGAAGACCTTCATGTGTTGAATCGATATTCATTCGTTGAATTGAAATTCATGTGTTGAATGGTATTCATATTTTTGAAATAAATTGTTTTCTAATAAAAATCACATTTTTATCATCTATATGAAATGTATAAAATAATATCGTTTTGAAATAAATTGTTTTCTAATAAAAATCACATTTTTATCATCTATATGAAATGTATAAAATAATATAGTTTTGAAATGAATTGTTTTACAATAAAAATCACATTTTTATTATATACATGAATTGTTAAAAATAGTGAAATGTTGAAATAGAAGACAGTAGATAAAAATATCATTTTTATCAAAAGTATCAAAAGAATATAGCTTTGAAATCGAAGAATCGATATATATATATAAATAGAATTAAAATATATCGAATAACGACGCTGTAGTTCGTATTTTGAAACCGTGATTTCAAACGATTAGTACGGGAGATCCGACCATCGGATTTTCCTGAAATCGCAACCGTTGGGTTCGCTTTGGAAATATCTTTCCAACGGCACCAACTTTGTAAAAATCCAACGGTTGGATTGTCTGGAATGTTTAATTCAAATTTGAAGAAAAACAGTGCCAGAATCGATTATATATGTGTGTATATATATATATAATTATATTACATCGAATAACGACGGTGCAGTTCGTATTTTGAAATCGAAACTTCAGACGATTGTACTGGGAGATCCGACCGTCGGAATTTTTTGAAACTGGAACCGTTGGATTCGTTTTGAAAAGATATTTCTAATGATGTAAATTTTGCGAAGATCCAACGGTTAGATTTTCAGATATGTGTAAATCAAATCTGAAGAAAAACAGCGCCACGGTCGCGTTATGGCCCGAAGCGCCGTTTTAAATAAATTGGCTATTTTAAAATAAATAAAAATAGTGATAAATCATTATAAAATATTATAAACGATATGGATGTGATTTAGAAATGAACTGGAGGTTGGCTAAGTCGAATGGTTTCCTGGGTGTTGATCTGATTTTAGTTTCGGCCTTCGAGGTTAATATTTGGGAAATCGTTCTCTTACCGATTGACAGTTAGTGACTAATGAACTGAAATGATGCGTGTGTATAATAGTGTTGCACTTGTTTATTATATACGCGAGTTGCTCAGAAAGACGGGGTTTATCCCATTCTGAATAACTGAATCGACGATAAGAAATCGAAGATAAAGACGGTGGTCGAAGACCGGAGATCTTCACCTCGTTTGGATGGCAACCGAGGTCCTGATTGGGAGGCATCCCGAAATATGGAAAATGAGTGATGATTGTCTAGACGTACTTGGTGATCGATGGGTTTGCGAGGTATTTAGTGCCTCCGGTTTCGTTCATACCCAGAATGGACTGGCAAATGGACAGTGTGTCTGACATTGGAATTTATTCTGTGTAATTGATAGCCATCAGTTGCACGGTGTGAATTGCCTGTGTGGCATGCTAAGATGCAGTGATCAGGGCTTGTGTTGAAAAGAAAAGTCTTGTGGTGATGATCAAAGCACCGCCTGTGTGGTGTAGCTTTGTGTATACGTGAAATCGCGAGCCTCACACCCCGGTATGAACCGGAAACGGGAGAAAGGACCTCAGGGATGGCCTGCTTTTCCTCCTACCTAGAAGTGGCGTCAGTGGTTTTACACGCCCTGACGAGTTTGACTTATGTGGTTGTGGTTGTTGCTTTTGCGAGGCGCCTCGGTTAGATCGGACGACCCGGGTCCGATGGAGTCACTTGTTGGCTCGCTTACGCCCCAAAGGGCGACGAAACGTAGTGCTCAGGCATTTTAATCCACTCCGTGTAGACCGGCCCTGTCGCTCCAAGGGTCGATGCGTTCTGATCCTGAGACTTGGGCTAGGCAGTCTCGAATTCGGTAAGGACTATCTTTTGCCTTGGTTCATGAAGGAAATCCAATTTCCAAATACGTGACTATGCGGTTTTGATTGTATACCTATATATGGCGACATAGTGGTATGGGGGCATCAATGCCGTCTATGATTGATAGTTATGATTTGAAATTGTTTTCAAAACATATAAACACTAGTAATAATATCAAATGCCTTTGTTTTATTCGTATCAAGCATATTTTGGCTGTTATAAGGTAAAAACTCTATCCTCCGGTTTGCGTTGCATTGTATGATGTGAACTGAGTCTTATAATGGCTTCATTTTTATAAAAAGCATAGCGATGTTTAAAAGAATGGCTTGTTTTAAAGCACTGGCAATCCAATGGAGTAAACCCGTTCCACGAAAGTGGCGTGGTCCTGTGATTAGCCATATTATAAATGTGTTGAGTAGATTTCTCATACCGGTCCCATGACTGACTCGTAGTTTGTTTCACTTTCAAACTCGGGTGCCCCCTTTTCTTCACGGGCAGCCTTGTATTCAGGTTTAGCTGGTTCTTTTTGGATAGCTGGAGCTGAAGATGGATTCTATTATTTATCTCTTTTTATGCTGTTCAGCTCCTATTGTACATATTATGTTTGTTTTCCGCTGTAGACATTTATGTATAGTTGAACTGTATTTGTACTAAGTATGATCCTGTATACTGTGTAACTCTGATGATTACTTTTATCCAGTGTATTCTATTGTACATTATCTGGTGTATTTATTTAATTTTGTTCTTCTATTATCTATTTCTGTGTTATATTCCACGGATTACCCTTGCCGCCGTCAATACAGGGTTTGGGGTCGTCTCATTTGGTATCAGAGCTTTGGTTAAGCTTAGTGCTGGAATATAACGTATTATCGAACTTGTTAGAAATAGAACCAATAGTGTTCTCGGACGGGTAACTCTATACAGATAGGATTAGTAATATCCTAGTATGAGTAAAGCAGAATGAAATTACACCTCGATAGACACATTTACATTTGAAGTATGTGTTTCTATATTTTAAAATACCTTTTCTGTGACCTGACACTTGATCTGCCATTTGCAGAAGTACTAGAAATGAGTGTCAGAAACAGAAGGAATGCAGAACCGGATATTGAGGCCCTATTAATCAAATATCGAAATGTGGGTGGAATACCGTTCTCAGGTGAAGAATCTTTTATGAAGACACGGGCTTGGATTCGTTCGGCTGAAAAGATCTTTGATGGTTTAAAGCTGAGGGATGACCAGAAAAGATTACTGGCCTCCTGGGCACTCAAAGATGAAGCTTTGTTCTGGTGGGATTCGGTTATTGAGGATAGATTCAAAGTGATTTTCCTAGAAAGATTTACTCCTCCAGAAGCGACTGAGCGATTATGCGATGAATTTTCTTATCTGATACAAGGTGATATGACCGTCCCAGAATATCATAAGAAATTCAATGAGCTTTCGCACTTTGCTCCTCATCTGATTAAAGACCCAAAGATGAAAAATCTGAGATTTATTCACGGGCTTCAAAGAAAATATCAGAACAGTGTAATGAGGAACATGAAGCTCCCCTTTTCTGAAATGATATACATGGCTTATCAGTACGAAGATCTAGACAAGAAAGGTATGCTACAGTACGAAGAAGAAGTCAGCTCTAGTAATAGAAATGAGTCTGAAACTGATCGTCTTGAGGCCAGTACAAAGTCTGATGTCAGTAAGAAGCCCAGTGCCAAGAGAAAAAGGGCTAAATCTGAAAAAGAACCGGCAACGATTGCCACATGCTCTAACTGCAATAAACAGGGGCATCTGACCAGGAAGTGTAAAACCTCGAAGAAACGAAAGAAGGGGTTTAAACCCGATAACCAGTTTCGAGAGAATAGAAAGTGCGTTCAATGCCGTCGGACTGGCCATCTTGAAAAGGACTGCAAGCAATTTAAGAAGTCCAAAGCAGCGCATGTAAATGAAGTGGTAGAAGTACCTGCATCTTCGTCTCCTCAGGAAAGGTCTGATGTTTTAGAAGGCACGCTCAATGTCAAGAACATTCCAGTTAAAGTACTGTTTGACACAGGCGTGTCACGAAGCTTTATTGCAAAGAGTGCAGTCAAGAAGTTGGATTTGAGGTTGAAGAAGCTCAAAGAACCAATGACTGTCCAAAATCCAGTTGGGGGTTCCATCAATCTCAGTTGGATTTATGCAGTACCTGTCTCTTTTTCTTGCTATAAATTCCCTATTATCTCTATCGTCATGAATTTTAATGAATTAAATCTTATTCTGGGATTGGATTGGCTAACCAAATATGAAGCAGAGGTTAGATGCGCCGAGAGAGTTGTTAAGGCAAAGGCACGATCGGGGAATTATATAACCATACCTTGTGAAGGCCCAACATCAAATAGAAAGGACTTCTGGGCAGCTTTGGATGTTCTCCAGCCCAAATAGAAAATATCCCTGAAGTTGCAGAGAATATTCCTGACCTCATCAAAGACATTCCTATCGTTAAGAACTATGCGGATGTGTTCGAAGAAGTTGTTCGCTTACCTCCACAGAGAGAAATTGATTTCAAAATTGCTTTAATTCCGAATGCAAGGCCGGTAGTTCACGCTATTTGAAGAATGTCCTTGAAAGAGAAAGAGGAATTAGACAATCAAACACGACAGCTAGTATGGAAGGGCCTGATCAGGCCTAGTTTCTCTGATTGGGGTGCAGCAGTGGTGTTTGTCCCAAAATCTGACGGTACTCTACGTCTATGTGTGGATTATCGTGATTTGAACAAACAGACAATAAAGAATAAATATCCATTGCCGCAGATTGATGATTTGTTGGATCGATTAAATGGCGCACAAGTATTTTCACGAATGGACCTAGCTACAGGTTTCCATCAGCTTCGAATCGCCGAGGAGTGTGTTCCTTTGACAGCGTTCAGAGGTCCAGATTTATTCTACGAGTGGTTAGTAATGCCGTTCGGCTTACGTAATGCTCCAGCCTATTTCGTCGATCTAATGAACAGAGTATTCAGAGGAGTTTTGAATAAATTTGTTCTGGTTTTATTGATGATATTCTAATCTTCTCTAAATCAAAGGCCGAACAGGAAAAGCATCTGGAACAGGTTCTGGAAATCCTCAGAAGGAATGTATTGAAAGCCAAACTATCCAAATGTATATTCCGGCAAGATGAAGTGAAATTTCTGGGCCACGTCGTATCAAAAGAAGGAATTGCTGTGGATCCAAGCAAAATCACAGCTATTCAGAATTGGAAACAGCCCAGTACCCCCACTAAAGTCCGCAGTTTTCTCGGATTGGCTAGCTATTACCGGAAGTTCGTTAAAAACTTTTCGAAGATATCTGGTCATTTAACGAAGCTTACGAAGAAGCACTCTAAATTCAAATGGACTCCTGAAAGTGAGGAGGCTTTTGAAGAGCTAAAGTTAAGATTAACGACTGCTCCAGTGTTAGCCATCATCGATGGAAATCAGGATTTGAAAGTCTGGACTGATGCTTCTAGAGAAGGCCTTGGCGCAGTGTTAATGCAAAGAGGTCAAGTGATTGCTTATGCTAGTCGTCAGTTGAAGCCACACGAGAAGAACTACGTGACTCATGATCTTGAGTTATTGGCCATGGTATTCGCCTTGAAAATCTGGAGACATTATCTTCTAGGTGAGAGATTTGAACTGTTTACAGATCACCAGTCGCTAAAGTATCTGTTCACCCCGAAGGACTTGAATCTGAGGCAGCAGCGTTTGCTGGAGTTTCTTGCAGCATACGATTTTGAGATTATATATACTCCAGGGAAAGCCAATGTCGTGGCCGATGCGCTGAGCTGAAAGAACGTAATGATCGCCAGCTTTATTATTACGACTTCCTTGATTGACAAAATATCTATTCTTCAGAAAGAAGACAAATTTATTAAGGATATGATCAAAAGGATTCATAAAGGCGAACCCTCGTGTTTTCAAATAGATAACGACGAGACCCTGAGATTGAAAGGAAGGATTTGTGTTCCTAACATCCCCGAGCTCAAAAGAGAAGTGTTAGACGAGTGTCACAAGTCCAAGCTGAGTATCCATCCTGGTGTAGCCAAAATGTACAATGATCTCAAGCGAACATTCTGGTGGAAGGCTATGAAAAGGGACGTTTCAATATACGTTACCGATGCCCTACTTGCCAGCTAGTCAAAAGCGACCAACAGAAACTAGCTGGATTATTACAACCGCTAGACGTTCCTGGTTGGAAGTGGGAACATATTTCTATGGATTTCATTGATGGTCTGCCCAGAACCAGAAAAGGGAATGACAGTATTTGGTTGATCGTAGATCGCTTCACGAAGACCGCCCATTTCATACCTGTCAGATCAAATAGATCGGCTCAGAGTCTGGCCCAGATTTACTTCAAGGAAATAGTTAGACTACATGGAGTGCCGCTCAGTATAGTCAGTGATAGAGATACAATATTTACTAGTAAATTCTAGGAGGCATTTCAAGTAGAGCTGGGAACGAAGTTGAACTTGAGCACAGCTTATCATCCTCAGACAGACGGTCAGACTGAGAGGGTGAATCGTATTTTAGAAGATCTATTGCGGGCTTGTGTTCTAGATTTTGGTGGATCGTGGGAAGACCATCTGCATTTGGCTGAATTCTCATATAACAACAACTACAAGGCGAGCCTGACAATGTCGCCATTCGAAGTGTTGTATGGTAGACCGTGCCGATCTCCCGCTTGTTGGGTCGAACCCGGTAATAGACTTGTGTTGGGGCCTGATATGATCCGAGAAGCTGCCGACAAAGTCGATTTTATTAAGAAGCGATTACTCGCCGCTCAGAGCCGACAAAAGAGCTATGCCGATAGGAGAAGAAGAGGTATATCCTTTGTTGTTAGCGACTATGTATATCGGAAATTATCGCCGATGAGAGGAGTAATCCGGTTCGGTAAGACTGGAAAGTTGGCGCCCAAATTCATTGGTACGTTTCCTATTCTGAAACGGATCGGAACTCTCTCTTATAGGGTCAAACTGCCTGATTGGTTGCCTGGAGTTCATGAAGTATTTCACATATCTCAACTTCGAAAGCACGTTCATGATCCAGACTTGATCGTGGAAGAAGCAGCTCAACAGGATATTGAAATTACTCCAGAATTAGCTGTGAGACGAGAGCCGCTAAAGATCATCGGCAAAGAGACCAAAGAACCGAGGAACAAGAAAGTTCACTTAGTCAAAGTGTAATGGAGTGGAGATACGCGAGATTGTATTTGGGAAACTGAGGAGAGCATTCAGAAAGCTTATCCTAGATGCCGAGTGGATACCTCTGATTGACTCCGGTGCAAGGTACATTTACCCTACTTTGCATTACCAATCAGTTCTCTATTCTGTTGTTATTTTCTTTCCATGGATGTGCACTTTTAATTCTATAGTCTGAATGATTTTAAAAGACAATAGGAATCAATTTGTATGGTTTTGAAAAGTTAAAAACAATTTGATTATTGGTAGTGTTGTGTGATTGTATATTTGATTAATTAAAGTTATTAAAACGATAGTTAATTTGATCAATAATAGGATAATGGTAGAATTTATTCATTTAAATCACACATTGAACTGATTAGAAAATAGATAGAAATATATATACATGTGCATTTTATATATTTGAACAGGTAAATGGATTAGCTGTTGAGTAAAGATTTTATTTGCGTGCCCGACAAATAGGTAAACCGTAATGAGTTGGATGCGAAATATTATTATATCAACTCCTGTGAATGCCATTGGATGCGGAGTGCTGGTTTTTCTGTGTGAAATAATATACGTCGCCATAGGATAGTAACAATTAATTTTGAACTACATTACATGGCATACTTCTGATATAGGCATACTTCATCATATACCACATAAGCATTTGGAGCTTGTGTGACGAGGTGGAAGATTTACCATACGAACGAGAGGCTTGTATGGCGATGACTATATTTTACAGGTTGAACTGATGACTGATATGGACTATTTAAATTATAAAGATAAAATTGCCAGATTAATAAAAACCCCACACGGGTCTGGAGTTGACAATAATCACGTCTCACTAGTTATTAGATACGGCACATGGACTATTTATTTCCCACACGAGATGAGGTGACGAGCATTTATCCTCTGGAGCATTTAAAATACACACTCCCTCGGGCTTTGACAGGGTGACGAGAATTTATTCTCTGGAGTTATTATCAATACACGCTCCCCTGTAAACACCAGAATATATCACTATAAATATGTGTATGCTTATTAGGATTTATTGGGTACCTAATACGGCCCGATAAATTTCCAAACCTCTCCCCGTACAAAGGAGGTTATGGCGAAATTTTTCGAAAATTCCAGGTGTTAGCCAAATTTTTGAAGAATTTGAAAATTCTTAGAAACTGAAAAGTTGGAGAATGGAAGACAGATCGAACGTAGAGTTGATTAATCAAACCACTTTCGACTTTGTTCCTTTTTGGGGAAGAAAAGTTTTAAGTGGGGGAGATTGTAACGACCCAGAAAATCTGAACCAATTTAAAATTTTTAAATTGGCTAAAATAATGAATTTTAAATATTTAAAATAAATATTTAAAATAATGGCAATGAAAAGTGAGTTTGAATCGACGTTTGAAAACGAATATAATTAATTATAATTATAAACAAGGCCTGAAAAGGCGCTGTAGTTTCAAAATTTGAGTCCAAACTTTGTCGGACTTTACCGGGTGCAAAACAAAACAGATTTGAGTGAAACCAAAAATATTTAAATCGGTTAGTGAATACCTTTCTAACGACTCTGAAAAATTGAATTTTCATAGCGGAAAGAAAAAGTTATGGCCAAATGAATTTTCAGAAAGGTCGCTATGGAATTTATATAGCCCGTGAAATTGGCCATTTTGCATATGACCTCGGATTTCGACGAAACTACTTATGTTGGATCCGGGACGTGAAGTTATTGCTAGGTTTCAAATTTCATAATTTTTGAAGCTAGTATGTGAGCGTGGCAAAGGAAAACGTGTTTTGGTCAATTATAGTTAAATTGGATCGACTAGAAATGGGCCTTTTTGCAAACGTTCTTAGAATTTGACGAAACTAGTTTTGTTGGGACCGTATCGTCAAAACATAGCCAGGTTTATTTTTCTGCAATTTTTCGAATCAGTTTGTGGCCCTGGCAAATTGAAATGTACGTTCAAATTGAATATTGAATGTTTTATATTTTAATTTGTAGGAAAACTGACTGAAATAGTCGAATGGGCCTACGAAACATATCCCATTGTGTTCGGAATGGGGGTAAAACGCTGGGGACGACAGTCGTTGGGTTTAGATTGGTGGTCGTGTCAGAAAACCCCTTTAAAACTCCCTCGACCAATCATATTTTTTTTAAAAAAAAAAAGAAAAATCCTTTTTTTTTCTCTCTCCCCTTAACAGCCGATCGACGACGGAAAGGAGTTTGCCACTTCCCATTCATTTTCCGACCAATCCACGCAGTAATAGACCCCGACCCAGCTGAAGCTTTTGTAGTACTCGTCGAGGGCTTCAAATTTATACCTCCCACGCCACCCCTCGTTCGCTGTACCTCGAGATTCACGCCCTCGAAGTCGCCGACTTTGCGCCGCTGCAGACATCGCCTCCGACCACCGAGTTTGACGAGGTTGCCCTCGTTCTGCGCGCCTCTCCTTCCTCTTCCAGGTGGCAGAGGCCGATTGTCCTATAGTGCAACGGTTGTCGAGAAAAATCAAAACCTAGTTTTGAACATTTATTGAAAGGTACGGGTTTTATTTTTTGAAATGATTTTAACACCTCTAAACCGTTGCAAACCTTGTAAAAATCATATCTTTTTCGTTTCTTGACGAAATTCGATGAAACAGGAAACATCATGACCGTATGGACGTCTTCTACATTTTATAAGAGACCGTATATTTTTGTGAGCCTTCTGCTATTTTTGGTGGAGTGGAACCCAATGTGAGATTTCTAATTTATAAACGATATGGAAAACGATGATGTATAAATTATATGGTCGATGTATGGGTTATATAAGCGTTGTACACCTCATGTATAAGCGTTGTATAAGTTGTACGTTCGATGTATAAGTTATATATGCGTTGTAAAAATTATATATGTGTTGAAATAGAAGTGAATTGCTATATATGAATATATATATATATATACACGCCCCTCGCCCACAAACCATGGACGATATTTATTGGTTGTGATAGATGGGAAAATTGATTGATAGCGAATGGTTTATTGGGATTGTTTGTGGTTGATATTGATTGATTGTGGTTGAAAAATACCCGTTTGTGGTTGAGAAATATTTGGTTGAAACCACATAGGATTAGTTTGTGGAAATGAAATAAATATATACATGCCGCCTGCGTGCGAACTAGATGCATGATCCCCATTGTCAAAAACCGCGAGGTTTTAAGGTAGAGCGAGGAGCCGTACTAGGGGCGGTCTCGGTTTTAACTACCCTGTCGTTATGCTGCCGAAATTTTGAATAATATTCATGTGTTTGAATTATTTTCATGAAACTATATTTATTCGTTGAATAGAAAACCTTCATGTGTTGAATCGATATTCATTCGTTGAATTGAAATTCATGTGTTGAATGGTATTCGTGTTTTAAATATAAAAATCACATTTTAAATATATATATATATATATATAAACTATAGAAAACCTTCATGTGTTGAATCGATATTCATTCGTTGAATTGAAATTCATGTGTTCAATGGTATTCGTGTTTTAAATATTAAAACCACCTTTTTATCTGTTTATATAAACTATAGAAGACCTTCATGTGTTGAATCGATATTCATTCGTTGAATTGAAATTCATGTGTTGAATGGTATTCATATTTTTGAAATAAATTGTTTTCTAATAAAAAACACATTTTTATCATCTATATGAAATGTATAAAATAATATCGTTTTGAAATAAATTGTTTTCTAATAAAAATCACATTTTTATCATCTATATGAAATGTATAAAATAATATAGTTTTGAAATGAATTGTTTTACAATAAAAATCACATTTTTATTATATACATAAATTGTTAAAAATAGTGAAATGTTGAAATAGAAGACAGTAGATAAAAATATCATTTTTATCAAAAGTATGAAAAGAATATAGCTTTGAAATCAAAGAATAGATATATATATATATATATAACTAGAATTAAAATATATCGAATAACGACGCTGCAGTTCGTATTTTGAAACCGTGATTTCAAACGATTAGTACGGGAGATCCGACCATCGGATTTTCCTGAAATCGCAACCAATGGGTTCGCTTTGGAAATATCTTTCCAACGGCACCAACTTTGTAAAAATCCAACGGTTGGATTGTCTGGAATGTTTAATTCAAATCTAAAGAAAAACAGCGCCAGAATCGATTATATATATATATATATAATTATATTACATCGAATAACGACGCTGCAGTTCGTATTTTGAAATCGAAACTTCAAACGATTGTACCGGGAGATCCGACTGTCAGAATTTCCCGAAACTGGAACCGTTGGATTCGTTTTGAAAAGATCTTTCTAACGATGTAAATTTTGTGAAGATCCAACGGTTAGATTTTCATATATGTGTAAATCAAATCTGAAGAAAAACATCGCCACGGTCGCATTATGGCCTGAAGCGCCGTTTTAAATAAATTGGCTATTTTCAAATAAATAAAAATAGCGATAAATCGTTATAAAATATTATAAACGATATGGATGTGATTTAGAAATTAACTGGAGGTTGGCTAAGTCGAATGGTTTCCTGGGTGTTGATCTGATGTTGGTTTCGGCCTTCGGGGTTAATATTTGGGAAATCGTTCTCTTACTGATTGACGGTTAGTGACTAATGAATTGAAATGATGCGTGTGTATGATAGTGTTGCACTTGTTTATTATACACGCGATTTGGTCAAAAAGACCGGGTTTATCCCATTCTGAATAACTGAATCGACGATAAGAAATCGAAGATAAAGACGGTGGTCGAAGACCAGAGATCTTCACCTCGTTTGGATGGTAACCGAGGTCCTGATTGGGAGGCATCCCGAAATATGGATAACGAGTGGTGATCGTCCAGACGTACGTGGTGATCGATGGGTTTTCGAGGTATTTAGTGCCTCCGGTTTCGTTCAGACCCAGAACGGACTGGCAAATGGACAGTGTGTCTGACATTGGAATTTATTCTGTGTGATTGATAGCCATCATTTGCACGGTGTGAATTGCCTGTGTGGCATGCTAAGATGCAGTGATCAGGGCTTATGTTGAAAAGCAAAGTCTTGTGGTGATGATCAAAGCACCGCCTATGTGGCATAGTTTTGTGTATAACGTGAAATCGCCAGCCTCACACCCCGGTATGAACCAGAAACGGGAGAAAGGACCTCAGGGAGGGCCTGCGTTTCCTCCTAGCTAGAAGTGGCGTCAGTGGTTTTACACGCCCTGACGAGTTTGACTTATGTGGTTGTTGCTGTTGCGGGGCGCCTCGGTTAGCTCGGACGATCCGGGTCCGATGGAGTCACTTGTTGGCTCGCTTACTCCCCAAAGGGCGGCGAAACGTAGTGCTCAGGCATTTTAATCCACTCCGTGTGGACCGGCCCTGTCGCTCCAAGGGTCGATGCGTTCTTATCCTGAGACTCGGGCTATGCAGTCTCGAATTCGGTAAGGACTATCTTTTTCCTTGGTTCATGAAGGAAATCCAATTTCCAATACGTGACTGTGGGTTTTGATTGTATACCTATATATAGCGACATAGTGGTATGGGGCATTAATGCCGTCTATGATTGATAGTTATGATCTGAAATTGTTTTCAAAACATATAAACACTAGTAATAATATCAAATGCCTTTGTTTTATTCGTATCAAGCATATTTTGGCCGTTATAAGGTAAAAACTCTATCCTCCGGTTTGCGTTGCATTGTGTGATGGGAACTGAGTCTTATAATGGCTTCATTTTTATAAAAAGCATAGCGATGTTTAAAAGAATGACTTGTTTTAAAGCACTGGCAATACAATGGAGTAAACCCGTTCCACGAAAGTGGCGTGGTCCTATGATTATCCATATTATAAATGTGTTGAGTAGATTTCTCATACCAGTCCCATGACTGACTCGTAGTTTGTTTCACTTTCAAACTCGGGTGCCCCTTTTTCTACATGGGCAGCCTTGTATCCAGGTTTAGCTGGTTCTTTCTAGATAGCTGGAGCTGAAGATGGATTCTATTATTTATCTCTTTTTATGCTGTTCAGCTCCTATTGTACATATTATGTTTGTTTTCCGCTGTAGACATTTATGTATAGCTGAACTGTATTTGTACTAAGTATGATCCTGTATACTGTGTAACTCTGATGATTACTTTTATCCAGTGTATTCTATTGTACATTATCTGGTGTATTTATTTAATTTTGTTCTGCTATTATCTGTTTCTGTGTTATATTCCATGGATTACCCTTGACGCCGTTAGTACGGGGTTTGGGGTCGTCTCAAGAATGGAGTTGGAATCCATTATAAATGAAGTTTAAAACGTTTATATTTAATTTGATTAAAACGAACTCGCCACGCACGGTAGTTCAAAAATTGGCGATTCGAACTTTAATTGAGTATACAGAGCTCAATATAAGTCGAAATTCGATGAAACAAGAAATGCCCGGACCGACTGAATGATACTTTGCTAGTGAAAGAGAAAAATCTAGATTTTGTTGTGTAGATTTTGAGTTATGTCAAAATCAAAATTTCAGAAAAACAGCGCCATAATCGTTTTAAAACCGTAATGGTTTATTTAATTAAATAAAAGGATATTTAGTGAATAAAAATCAGAATTTCCTTTTTGAAATCCGGACTTGAGCTAGAAAATAAATATGAACTCAATCGAGTAAATCGACCGATTTTTAGAACAAGAATCGGAATTTCAATTATCGAATAAGATTAACTAATTTCCAAGGAATTAGTTATAGAATTTTGAGTCGAACTTAACCGAGCTTAAGTGAAATGAAATATGTGAATTTGTGTTGTGAATCCAAATATGAAACATGAATTAGAATTGGGAATTCCCAAGCAAGGATGTTGAGTTTAATTTGCATATAAGCAAATACAAATATATTTGAACGGGATATATTCAAGTTTAAAGGTACATGAAACCAAGAAGCTAATTATAAAATTGATTAGCAAATGGAAGGCGATCAAAGCAAAACGTGTTGAATTGATTTGAAATGAATTGGAAATAGTCGTGTATATTTCAAACAGGTATGGAATGAAGGGAATGACGATTATATATTGAGTGCCCGACAAAAGGTACACGTTTAAATTTCCATATGAGGTTTTTTGCGCCGAATCGGCAAGCCGCTTGGCTTTTTGATTTTCTTTTTGAATGGAAAGGGCCTAGAGAGGCGAGTTGAGGTTTGAACTATTCGCCGGTACAAAGAAGGTTATGGCGAATTTTTCCAGAAATTTAAGGAGTTAGAATATTTTTAAGAAGTTTTGAAATTAGAAATCGATATATCGATATCAAGAATTCGATAAGAAAATTAAAAAATGAAATATTAGAAGGGTCCAGTGATTGAGAAATTGTTTGATGGATGTTTATTTTTCCTTTAATAGTTAAAACACCAACTATCAAAGATTTTTACCATCCTTGTCGATATGGAGAGACCGGTTGGATTTAATATCCGGAAACCACTCCGTATAGGCATAGGCGTTGCGAATTAGATTATGCTGAAGATAATCGAAGACGGAGTGAAATTCAAGAGCTGTTATGTTTGTCTAGTCCCACGACAACTTGTATGGACGAATGTCCGACAAAGTATTCCTAACGGTCACATAAGACGATCTTTTCAAGGTATTACGTCTGGTGGCGGAGAAATTCGTTTCTCTTAGCTTTTATACCCGTAATATCTTTGAGAAGATCAACTGGAGATTTGATGGGTTTGACGATGTGGCATTCAAAGTGAATGGTAATCAGATGTTCTGAAGATAGACGTAGCCTCTAGCTTCACAACCGGGAAATGACAAAAATCGGGCAGGCAGCATGGCTATGTGGGTCGCTCCCAGTAGGGTGTATAATCACCTATCTAGAGAAATTCCTTTTACTTCTTTGATCTATTTCGATGCTGTCCCTTTTCGGGAAACGGTGTTTTGAGTCCAACCGTTGGTGATATACATTCGATACACTCAAGCGAAATGAGTGGTCGGTCATGTGTGGGACGGGTTGCAAGACGTTCTTGTTGAACCCAGTGTATTCGCCTCGAGAGATACATCATCGGAAGGTGGTCCCATACCTTGTCATAGTTGGAATCCAATCTCCAATAAGCGCCCTGTGGTTTTTGATTTTATACTATATATGTAGAGCGTGAGATGCAAGCTTCTACTATTTGGTTATTTATTTGATTATACATTAGTATAATATCACTGGATTTTGATATCAAAAATGGTTTGGGTTATAGTAAGGTAAAAACCGTCCGTGTTTATTTGTGGACTGGTCTTACTATTATCCTTTTCTTTCAAAGGATTTTTGAAGTTAAACTATATGGTTGGAGTTTACTCACACCAGTCCCATGACTGACCCAGAGTTTGTTTTGCTTTGTTTTTCCTAAACTCTTGGGTGCCCAAATTTGTACGGGCAGGTCAAGTGTTTCAGGCTTTTACAGATACACTTGGAGGAGCTGGAAGCAGGAGGCTTCACCGCTAGTTATTTTAGAGTTATTTCCGCTGTATCAAATATCGTATTGTGCTCTGATGATGGTATGTATGTATAATACAAATTTTGTATTCAAGATTATGTTATATAATATACTTTATTCGTTCCGTTTTGAGGTTCTATGTTGTTATTTCTATTTTTCTTCTATCTTTTCTATTTTCTTTAACCCTAATGACTCGTATTTCTATATTATTTGAGTTGGATGTGTGTTGTATTAGTCAGCTCAGATAGTATGGAACGACCAGTTTAAACAATTATTTCACTTCTATTTGTATTTGCTTATATTCAAATCTAAATTCTTTTAAAAGGGATTTTTTTTAAATAGAAACGGAATGTTGAATGTGATGTGGAATATTAACTTGTTTTTAATAATAAAAACAAGTAACTGAAATTATAAACAATGTGTTTAATGGAAAGGAAAATCATTATTTTGTTTTAAATTTAAATATGGAATTTAAAAGTAGAAACGGAATTTAGAATGAGATGTGGAATATTAACTTGTTTTTAATAATAAAAACAAGTAACTGAAATTATAAACGATGTGTTTAATGGAAAGGAAAATCATTATTTTGTTTTAAATTTAAATATAGAATTTAAAAGGAAAATTTGTTTTCCAAAGTGGAAATTGGATTTTAAAGAGAATTGAAATCGAAATCTTGTTTTAATATTTAAAACAAGAAGTGTTATTTATAAACAAGGTTTATAAATAGAAAGAAATATTATCATTTGATAATATTAAATTTCAAATTTAAGTAATAATTTAAAGTGGAAAACTTTATTTTTCGAAATGGAAATTAGATTTCAAATGGACTTTGAAATCATAAGCTTATTTTAATACACAAAGCAAGAAGCGAAATTTATAAATGATATTTGTAAACAAGAGAAAAATATGGTTGTTGGATAACTTGAAAATTTAATTCAAGGATAAACTTTAAAAGGTGAATTTGAATTCGTTTCAAGAAGAAACGATGGAATTTATTCCGACGGTTGGAATGTAAACTGGATTTAAATATATCCACGTGGAATTATGATTTGAATTCAGCGATGTCGAATTCATAGAAATAAAATTATTCTTTTCAGAAATGATATTGAAATAGTATAAAATTAAATGTATTATGAAATGAGTTATAGGTTTATATGCATATGTACGTATATATATATATATATGTATATATATATGTGTATATATATATATATATATATATATGATAATAATAAATATAATGAGAATCGAATTCAAGTGGAAGTTGTTTTAATAAATAAAATAAGGGGGTTAATTGATAAACAAAGTTTATAAATGCGATGAAGATATTTTCATCAGATAATTTAGAAATGAATTTTTCCAAAGTGGATATGGCTTATGATACCATATTTGAATAGACTAGAAGCTGAGATTTTATCGAGTGTTGGTATTACAAGCTGTTATCTATCTCAAGATAAGAACGTTGTCGGTCAAGGTCTGAGAGGTAAATAAAATACCCCAACTTGAACGACTTCACTATTATCAAGGGATGATACTAGTTTGTAATGAAAATGGATATTGAATAAATCGATTTCTTTCCCATAAAGGAATTTATAATTGGAATTCGATTCTATCGAATTTTATAAATAATTTAACTCCAAATGGATTTGAAATGAATATAAAGTTGGAGTTGAATAAACACATAGCCGAGTTATGAATGTGAAAGTAAATAATCGACATGTTTGAATGATCAGAATTTTAAAGTCAAATTTGGATAATGGGTTTGAATTATTTCAAATACTGAAATGGAATTGAAATTTATTTATAAACAAAGTTTTAAATGTTTATATTAAATTTAATTAAAACAAACTGGCCGTAGCGCGGTAGTTCGTAAATTGGCGATTCGAACTTCAATTGAGTTTCTAGAACTCAATCTAAATTGGAACTTGATGAAACAAGAAACGCCCGGACCTATTAAATGATAGTTTTCTAATGGAAAAGAAAAATCTTGGTTTCGTCATATAGATTTTTAGTTATGTCAAAATCAGATTTTAAGAAAAACAGCGCCATAATCATTTTTAAACCATAACGGTTTATTAAATAAATTTAAAGGATTTTAAGTGAATAAAATCTGAATTCGTATTTGAAAAATCTAGATTTGAGTTATAAAATAGATTTGAACTCAAGTGAAGTGAGTGAAGTGATTTTTGATATAAAAATCAGATTTTTCCATTATGGAATGAAGTTGATTAATGGGATAGGGAATTAATTAAATAAAGATTGGATTGAATTCAGCTTTGGTTAAGGAAATTGAGATTGTGAAATGAAATTAGAAAATTGAATATAAAACTCGAAATCGAACATAGAATTTGATTTCGACTTTTGTATAAGAGTATTGAAAATATATTTGATTAGGATATGCTCCAATCAAAAGCGCATTAGGCTACGAGCTAAATAAAGAAGTAATTAGTGAGTTTCGGTTAAAATGATTGGATTGATTGAAATGAGTTGGAAATGAGTGTATATATGTAAACAGGTATGGAATGAAGAATATGAGGAATATGAAGATTTTAGTTTAAGTGCCCAACAAAAAGGTACATGTTTAAATTTCCATATGAGGTTTTATGTGCCGAATCGGCAAGCCACTTGGCTTTCTGATTTTCGTTTTGAATGGAAAGGGCCTAGAGAGGCGAGTTGAGGTTTGAACTATTTTCAGGTACAATGGAGGTTATGACGAATTTTTCCGGAAATTTAAGGAGTTAGAATATTTTTACAAAATTTTGACAATAGAAATCGATATAACAATATATATAGAATTCGCTAAGAAAATGGATTTAATATGAAATATTAGTAAGGGCCAGTGATTGTGGAATTTGTTTGACGGATGTTTATTTTTCCTTTTATAGTTAAAACACCGGCTATCAAAGATGTTTAACATCGTTGTCGATACGGAGAGACCGGTTGGATTTAATATCCGAAAACACTTCCGTATAGGCATAGGCATTGCGAATTAGATTATGTTGAAGACAATCGAAGACGGAGTGAAATTCAAAGAGCTGTTATGTTTGTCCAGTCCCAGGACAACTTGTATGGACGAATGTCTGACAGAGTATTCCTAACGGTCACAAAAGACGATCTTTTCAAGGTATTATGTCTGGTGGCGGAGAAATTCGTTTCTCTTAGCTTTTATACCCGTAATATTTTTGGGAAGTTCAACTAGTGATTCGACGGGATTGACGATGTGGCATTCAAAGTGTATGGTGGTCAAATATTCTAAAAGTTAGACGTAGCCTCAAGCCTCACAACCGGGAAATGAAAAAAATCGGGCAGGAAACATGGCTATGTGGGTCGCTCCCATTAGGGTGTATAATCACCTATCTAGAGAAATTCCTTTTACCTCTTTAATCTATCGATGCTGTCACTTTTCGGGAAACAGTGGTTTGAGCCCAACCGTTGGTGATATACATTCGATACACTCAAGCGAAACGAGTGGTCGGTCATGTGTGGGCCGGGTTGCAAGATGTTCTTGTTGAACCCAGTGTATTCGCCTCTAGAGATACACTATCTGCAGGTGGTCCCATACCTTGTCATAGTTGGAATCCAATCTCCAATAAGTGCCCTGCGGTTTTTGATTTTATACTACATATGTAGAGCGTGAGATGCAAGCTTTCTACTATTTGGTTATTTATTTGATTAGACATTATTATAATATCACTGGATTTTGATATCAAAAATGGTTTGGGTTATAGTAAGGTAAAAACCGACCGTGTTTATGTGTGGACTGGTCTTACTATTATCATTTTCTTTCAAAAGATTTTTGAAGTTAAACCATATGGTTGCAGTTTACTCACACCAGTCCCATAACTGACCCAGAGTTTATTTTGTTTTGTTTTTCCTAAACTCTTGGGTGCCCAAATTTGTACGGGCAGGTCAAGTGTTTCAGGTTTTTTACAGATACACTTGGAGGAGCTTGAAGCAGGAGGCTTCACCGCTAGTTATTTTAGAGTTATTTCCGCTGTATAAAATATTGTAGTGTGCTCTGATGACGGTATGTATGTATGATACAAATTTTGTATTCAAGATTATGTTATATAATATATTTTATTCGTTCCGCTGTGAGATTCGTGTTTACTCTGATTATGCTCAGTTGTATTCTTCTTCTTCTATTCTATTAGTTCTATCTTTTCGATCTCACCCTCTAATTTCTTTCTATTAGTGATCCGGTATTTTCGATGTCTGAACAGTCGACGCTGGGTTTTGTGTCGATTTTCGGAATCGAAAATCTCGTGGTCGTTACAGTGGTATCAGAGCTTAGGTTTAGCGAACACCTAGGCTTTGGTGGGGGTTTACTCATTAGAGATAGGGTCAGTAGTACCCTAGAATGAGTTGAGTGTATATATATGAGAGAGCGTATTTGTAGATTTGTATAAAGACTGTTTTATATTGTGTTGATCGATCTATTGGGTGGTATATAAATTTCACATCGACTTGTTTAGCTGACGTGGCCGATAAGGATTTATAAACACTTGAACAGAGTAATTTGACACAGTATGTTTTGAAAGCTGGGTAAATGAAAGAATTTTACCCAAACCTATATTTTTATATGAAAAGAATAATTTTATGGAATTATTATAATATATGGGTGTGTTGATTGAAATTATAATCAAATGAGATTATAAAATTGAATTGGTTATATATAACCAAATAAAACTTGTATACACAAATGAGTTGAATTAAAATTGGATTGAAAACACAAATTGGAATTTAAATCCCGGAATAGTTGGAAAATGTTTTTCAAAGTATATTAAAATAATATAGCTTTGATTTGGAAGAATTTTGAATAAAAATCATTTTGAAACGGACTTTGACAAAAATAAAGCATTGAACTCACTTCAGTCGCTGGAAAATAATTCCAATGATGATCCGAACATCATCGGTGTTCATTTTCGAGTTTCTAAGTGATGGATTGCTACCATAAGTGAGATTTCTAATTGGAAATCAGAAAATAAATTGCTTGGAAAATTCAAATATTTTGAATTTAAGTTGGAAATAAATACAGATGTATATTATTTCAAAAGGATCTAAAATAAAAACCGGTTATTTGAATTCTGGAATGTAAAATTTAATTTAAGCAAGTTAAATGGATTAAAATAAATAAATTGATTGAAATCAATTTGAATGCTTATGGATGAAATATGAAATGTTGGGTTTCATCGTAAATGGATTTTGAAGGGTTAACGGGTCTGTAACATTTCTTCTACCTTAGTAATTTCGGGGACGAAATTATTTTAAGGGGAAAGGAATGTAATGTCCTGGATTTTTAGTCAATTAATTTGAATATTTAAATTTATTTAATTATTGAATTGGAAATATAAACGAATTTTTATATTGAATTTTATCGATTTAATAATCGATATATGTAATAACCCGGAAAATGTGAACCAGTTTAAAATTTTTAAATTAGGTTATTACCAAGAAATTTGAATAGTTGAAATAGTATATTTCAATAAAATATAGAATTGTGTATAATATGGCCGTTTGAAATTTTGAATACAAACTTTGTCTGACTGTACCGGGTGGAAAATATAACGGATTTTGACGAAACTCAAAATATTTAAATCTGTTTATCAATACCTTTCTAACGAATCTGAAAAATCGAAATTTCATAACGGAAATCAAAAGTTATGGCCAAATGAATTTTCTGAAAGGTCGCTATATAGTATACATAGCCCTTGAAAATTGAGATTTTGCATACGACCTCGGAATTCGACGAAACCACTTTTGTTGGGTCCGAGATGTCAAATTATTGCTAAGTTTCAAATTTCATAATTTTTGAAGCTAGTATGTGAGCGGGGCAAAAGATAATGTGTTTGGTCAAATTCTGTTAAAATGGGTCGACCTAAAAATGGCCGTTTTTCAAACGAGCTCAGAATTCGACGAAACTGGTTTTGTTAGGACCGTATCGTCAAAACAAAGCTAGATTTATTTTTCTGGAATTTTTCGATTCAGTTTGTGGCCCTGGCAAATTGAAATGTACGTTTAAATTAAATATCGAATGTCATATATTTTAATTTGAAAAATAACTGACTGTAACAGTCGAAATGGCCAACGAAACATATCCCATTGTGTCCGGAATGGGGGTATTTAGCTAGAGACGACAGTCGTTGGGTTTAAAAAGGAGTCCGTTTGCAAAAACACTATTTAAAAATTTCTATAAAGCTCCGGCCAATAGGAAATTTTCTTTAAAAAAAAAACCTAAAACCCTAGCCACCAGAGCGCGATTGGACGATCCACGTCGCACGAGACTTCTTCCCCTTTTTCCGACCGCCTCAGGCGATTTAACCGCCGACCCCAGTTGAGGTTTCTGACCGCCGTAGTCCCCTCTCCACATCCGACCAACCCACGTCTCCTCCCATCGACTATCGACGCCGGAAATCGAGGAGGAAGGCGCGACCTTCTGAGCGCCGCCGCGACGAGCACAGACCACCGAACCACTCGCCACCACCGCCGTTCTGGTGGTGCTTCGTAGCTCTTCGACGCAGCGTAGCCTGATCGAAGCATAGAGGTACGGATCGACTGAAATTTTGAGACCTAGTTTCGAAGATTTTAAAAACCTTTCTGTTGAAAATTCTGAAATGAAAATAACACTTTTAAGTGTTGCAAAACTTTGAAAAATAATATCTTTTTCGCTCTTTAACGAAATTCGATGAAACAGGAGACACCGTGACCGCAAGGAGGCTCTTTACATTCTAGAAGAAGCCGCGGATTTTTCTGACCTTCCTGCGATTTTTAGCACTGCAATAACCAATGTGAGGAATCTAAACTATTTGTGTGAATGAAATCGCGTTGTATAAATTATATAGGCGAAGTATAAATTATATACGCATTGTATACCTCATGTACATGTGTTGTATAAGTTATATTAGCGATGTATAAATTATACAAGCGTTGAATGAAACATATATGCTTTGAATTGTGATGAAATGCAAGTGAATTATTATATATATATATATATATACTCCCCTCGTCCACAGACCATGGACGATATTTGTTGCTTGTGTTTGACGTGATATTATATGGTATGACGAATGGTTGGAAATAATTGTTTGTGGTTGATATTATGGTTGAGAAATACCTTTGTGGTTGAAAAATACCCTATTGTGGTTGAAACAAAATAGAATAGGATTGTGAATTGAAAATAAAACATGCCGCCTGCGTGCGAACTAGATGCATGATCCCCATTGTCAAAAACCGCGAGGTTTTAAGGTAGAGCGAGGAGCCGTACTAGGGACGGTCCCGGTTTTAACTACCCTGCCGTTATGCTGCCGAAATTTTCTGAAATATTTATGTGTTAGAATAATTTTCATTCGTTGAAATAAATTACATATACTATATCGAATATTCATGTGTTGAGTTGCAATTCATTCGTTGAGTTGAAATTCATGTGTTGAATATTAACTGAATTTAGCTTTAGCGATAAAAATCACATTTTTATATATATACATACGATATAGAATATTCATGTGTTGAATTGCAATTTGTTCGTCGAGTTGAAATTCATGTGTTGAATGTTATCGTATTTTAAAAATAAAATGAATAGACAATAAAAACTATATTTTTATTGTGAATAGGAAGAGTTAAAAATACACATGTGTCGAATAAATATTTTTGATGATAAAAATATTCCTTTTATCATGTATACGCTTAGTTAAAAATACACATGTGTCGAATAAATATTTTTGATGATAAAAATATTCCTTTTATCATGTATACGCTTAGTTAAAAATACACATGTATACGCTTAGTTAAAAATACACATGTGTCGAATAAATATTTTTGATGATAAAAATATTCCTTTTATCATGTATACGCTTAGTTAAAAATACACATGTGTCGAATAAATATTTTTGATGATAAAAATATTCCTTTTATCATGTATACGCTTAGTTAAAAATACACACATGTTGAAATAAATAATAGTTTGCTAGAAATATTATTATTAGCTTTGTTCTGCATATATATATACATGTGTTAAACAGGAAAAATGGATTAGCTGTAGAGTAAAGAAATTATTTGCGTGCCCGACAAATAGGTAAACCTTGATGAGTTGGCTGCGCAATTTTATTTATATATCAACTCCTGTGAATGCCATTGGATGCAGAGTGCTGGTTATTCTGTGTGAAATAATAAATAACGCCATAGGATAGTAACAATTAATTTTGAACTACACTACATGGCATACTTCTTGACGATAGGCATACTTCATCATATTCCACATAAGCAACTGGAGCTTGTGTGACGAGGTGGAAGATTTACCGTACAAGCGAGAGGCTTGTATGGCGATGACTATATACTACAGGTTGAACTGATGACTGATATGGACTATATAAATTATAACGATAAATTGCCAGATTAATAAAAACCCCACACGGGTCTGGAGTTGACAATAATCACGTCGCTCTAGTTATTAGATACGGCACATGGACTATTTATTTCCACACGGAAACGGGGTGACGGGAATTTATTCTCTGGAGTGATTATCAGTACATGCTCCCCCGTAAACACCAAAATATATCACTATAAATATGTGAATGCTTTTTAGGATTTATTGGGTACCTAATACGGCCCAATAAATTTCCAAACCCCTCCCCGTACAAAGGAGGTTATGGCGAAATTTTTCGAAATATTAAGGCGTTAGTGAAATATTTGAAGTGAAAACGAAATTGAAAATAATAGAATGAACTATATTTATATATATAAATATAAATATAATAAAAAGGAATAGAGGCCGTGCAGTTCGTGTTTTGGAATCATAATTAGAAATGATTAGTACGAGAAATCCGACCATCGGATTTTCCCGAAACCGCAATCGCTGAGTTCGCCTTGGAAATATCTTTCTAACGGCACCAACCTTGTAAAAATCCAAAGGTTGGATTGTCCGGGATGTTTAATTCAAATCTGAA
Organism: Allium sativum; assembly: GCA_030737875.1. Lineage (NCBI taxonomy): Eukaryota > Viridiplantae > Streptophyta > Magnoliopsida > Asparagales > Amaryllidaceae > Allium > Allium sativum. The sequence continues at coordinate 90,670,447 of CM060916.1, read as the reverse complement.
GAAAAACAGCGCCAGAATCGTTTATATTTATATATAAATATAAATATAATTAAATTAAATCGAATAACGACGCTGCAGTTCGAATTTTGAAACCGTAACTTCAAACGACTAGTGTGGGAGATCCGACCGTCGGATTTTCACGAAACTGGAACCGTTGGGTTCGCTTTGGGAATATCTTCCCACTGATATAGACTTTGTAGAAATCCAACGGTTAGATTTTCCGATATGTGTAAAACAAATTAAGGGAAAAACAGCGCCAGTGCCACGGCACGACCTGAAACGTCGTTTAATTAAATATGGCCATTTTTAAGTAAATAAAAATGGCGAAAAATCATTATAAAGCATTATAAGCGTTATTGATTGAGGATAAACCAAATGGGCTTGAATTGTTTGATATTTGATGGTTGTATGTGTATGACATGAAAATAACACTAAAGAACCGAAAGATGGATGTCGAATAATATAACCATAAAATAAATCGATTTAAATTCTAATGGCGTGAATTATTTGAAAAGGCCGAGCTAACCCTCATTTCAAATAATTTATCGAGCGATTCGAATTGGAAAATGCAAAGACGATTCAAGACCGACGATCTTCGTATCGGTTGGATGGGCGCTATTGAGGTTCCTAACCGGAGTAGCTACCGGAAGGGGACGGAGGTAGTAGCCGTCTGAACGTATGTATTGATTGGACGGATATGCGAGGAATTTGACGCCTCCGGTTTCGTTCAGACCCAGAACGGACTTGTAAATGGACTGTGTGTCTGACATTGGATTTTGTTCTATACTGATTGATCTCTGTTTGGCGGCGGAGAATTTATTCTCTTGCTTAACGCCCTTCTCTGAGACGTACGAGCTCAGGGGTTATATATCGATAGAAATCAATCGTATGGAGTGGACTGCCTATGTGGCATGCCAAGATGCTGTGATCAAGGCTTCTGTTGCAAAGCAAAGTCTTGTGGAAGATGATCAAAGCAAGGTCTACGTAGCCTAGCTTTGTGTATTTCGTAGATTCGCGAACCTCACACCCCGGTATGAGTTAAAAACGGGATACAGACTGCAGGGAGAGCACGACGTTTCTTTCTAGCTATGGTGGTGTCAGTGACTTACCAGCCCTAACATATATATCTACTTTTCACCTTTGTGGTTGTTGGAATGCGAGGCACCTCGATTATAGGTCTGTAAGGACCGGGAAACGTGTGTTCAGGAATTGCCAATCCTCTAACGTAAGTGAGGACCGGCCCTGAAGCATCCAGGGGTTACCCAGAGTGTGTAGTCCCGAGGCATTTGCTAGAGTATCTCGAAGCGGAGAGGAGCTTGCCCCTTGCCTCGACTCATGACAGAAATCCAATTTCCAATACGAAATAACTGTCTTTATTGTAAAACTAGTATGGCGACATAGTAGATGGTAGTTATGCCGCCTAGGATTGATATTTATGATGCTATTCGCTTTTGAAACATATATGCACTAGTAATAATATCAATTGATTTTGCTTTATACGTATCAAGCATATTTGGCCCTTATAAGGTAAAACTCTATCCTCCGGCTTGCGTTGCATTGTGTGATGGGACCTGAGTCTTATAATGGCTTCATTCGTTCAAAAAGCATTGCGTTGTTTTAAAAAGAATTTACTTTGTCTTAAATGCACTAGCAATCACTGGAGTAAACCCGTTCCGCGAAAGTGGCGTGGTCCTATGATTTGCTATTACTGTTGTTTAACTGTTAAATAGATTCCTCATACCAGTCCCCATGACTGACTCGTTGTTTGTTTCACTTTGCAAACGCGGGTGCCCTTATTTTCACACGGGCAGCCTAGTACACAGGTGACAGGTTGTTTTTGGCTCTGCACTGCTGCATAGAGTGCATTTTTGGCTCATGGTGAGGCTGACTTCACAGAGATGACTTTGACATTTTCCGCCATTACTGTACTTATATTATGATTCCGCCACTGGCGATGCAGACTGATTCACTTTCCGTATTTCTTACTACATGTGTATGTATTCCGCCTTCGGCGATGTAGACTGATACCCTTATTATGTCTCACTGCATGTATGTATTCCGCCTCTGGCGATGATGACTGATCACTTTCCTTTTATTTACTAAGTTATATCCCACGTTATGCTATTCTGGTATTCCTACATGTTGTGATTCCGCTGTCATATCCATGTAAAATTATTTTATTTATTGTTTCTGCTATTATCTGTACTCTGCTATGATGATTAATGTGTTATTTCCTAATGATTATCCTTAATACCGCCCCTCGGATTTTGGGATCGTCACAGTTGGTATCAGAGCTTTAGTTCCAGGATCTAACACATTAAACACCTCGTCAGAATAGAATCAGTAGTGTTCTAATGCGAGTAGCTCATTAGAGATAGGATTAGCAATGTCCTAGAATGAGCTAAGCAGATTAGCAAAACAATTTGATCAGTACATCATCATTATCTTTCCTTGTATTCCCTTGCTTTATCATTTATGGAAATTATCAAATCTGTGAGCTTGACTCTTTTCTTGCTTATACAGTATTCTCTTAGATGGCTACACGAGCAGCAGCAGCTAGAGGAGGCCGTGGAGGCCGAGGAGATGCAGCAGGAGGAAGGGGGAATGTCCCCGTAGTTGTGGAAATCCCTATTGTTCAGCCACCTGCACCAGAAGACTTTGAGCTGGATAAAGTAGCAAAGAGGTACAGAAACCTTAGGGGAAAACCTTTTACTGGCACCGGTACAGTGACCGAGGCAATAACTTGGCTGAAAACCTGTGAGAAAATCTTTGAAGGCATGGGTATGGGAACCAACAACAAAGCCCGACTTGGCATTTGGCTCCTTCAGGAGGAAGCAGAACTGTGGTGGGATGCCATTACCTCAGTGGATGCAGCTGGTACTGTTAGAACTTGGGAACAATTTAAAGCTATGTTCAATGAGAAGTTTGTACCTGAACAAGCTCTAGAGAGGATGCTAGAGCAATTTGCTAATCTCCAGCAAGGAGATCTCTCTATTCAAGATTATCTAAATAAGTTCACCCAATTGTCGCGCTATGCTCCAGAGCTGATTACGACCAACAAAGCAAAGAATAAGAGATTCAAATTTGGGCTGAAGCGCAAGTACCATGATAGAGCTATGAGCAACATCAAACTCTCCTTTACAGAACTGGTAGAGATGGCTTGCAATTACAAAGACATGGATGAGAGGCACGCTAGCCAAGACCGCGCCAAAAGCCAAGCTGGAAATAAGCGCAAGGCTTCAACCGATCAACCCGAATCTAGCATTACCGCGGCCGCTACTCAGAAACCTGCAAAGATCCCGAAAGGAAATTGCTACAACTGCGGGAAGCCAGGTCACTTTTCTAATGTATGCAAAGCTCCGAGGAAGCCAAAGGCAAATGACTCAGCCGAATGCTACAACTGCCACAAGAAGGGGCACTATAGCAGGAACTGTCCTCTGAAGCAGAATGCTCAAGTGGCTCATGTCTATGACGGGAAGACCCCGCCAGCTACCACCGATGGAACGGGTAAACCCGATGTCTTGGGAGGTACCATTACCATTAAAAATATTCCTGTTTCTGTACTTTTTGATACTGGTGCATCACGTAGCTTCATATCTGGTATCCTTGTTCACAAATTAAAATTGAAACGAAGAAAACTTAAGGAACCAATCAAAGTTCAAAACCTGATAGGAAGTTCCGTTAGTCTCAGTTCATACAGTAGAGTGCCTATCGCTTATTCTTGCTATAAGTTCTCCTTTGATTCGATTGTTATGGACCTTTCAGAATTTGATGTTATACTGGGGCTTGACTGGTTGACAAAATATAAGGCCGAAGTTAGATGTGCCGAAAGAATCGTTAAAGTCGAAACGAAGCTTGGACCTATATATATACCATGCCATGGCTTAGAAATTAATAGAACAGAATTTTGGTCCTCTTTAGAAGTTATTCCCCCTTCATTAGAAAAGATACCGATCGTTAAAAACTATGCGGATGTGTTTGAAGAAGTAGAAAACTTACCGCCGCAAAGAGAGATTGAATTCAGAATAGATCTAATTCCTAACGCCCGACCAGTAGTACATCCAATAAGAAGAATGGCCCCGAAAGAAAAAGAAGAGTTAGGTAGTCAAACCCGAGAATTGCTTTGGAAAGGTCTAATCAGACCGAGCTTTTCAGCATGGGGAGCAGCAGTAGTATTTGTCCCGAAATCAGACGGTACTCTAAGACTTTGTGTTGATTACCGGGATCTCAATAAGCAGACACTGAAGAACAAATATCCCTTGCCCCGTATAGATGATCTGTAAGATCAATTAAATGTAGCAACGGTATTCTCCAGAATGGACCTAGCTACAGGTTTCCACCAATTACGTATAGCCGAAGACTGTGTTCCTTTAACAGCCTTCAAGGGTCCCGATTTATTCTACGAATGGTTAGTAATGCCGTTCGGCTTGTGTAACGCTCCGGCGTACATCGTTGATCTTATGAACAGAGTGTTCCGTGGGGTATTGAATAAATTTGTTCTAGTCTTCATCGATGACATTTTAATCTACTCCAAGTCGGAAGACGAACATGCAAAACATATAGAACTAGTGTTGAAAATTCTAAGGAGAAATGTCTTGAAAGCTAAATTTTCTAAATGTGTCTTCTGGCAGAATGAAGTTAAATTCCTAGGCCACGTCGTATCAAAAGAAGGGATTGCTGTAGATCCAAGCAAAATTACAGCGATTCAGAACTGGAAACAACCTACTACCCCCACAGAAGTTCGAAGTTTCCTTGGACTGGCTAGTTACTATCGGAAATTCGTTCAGGATTTTTCAAAGATATCAGGAGTATTGACAAAGATTACAAAGAAGCATGAGAAATTCAAATGGACTCCCGAATGTGAAGAAGCTTTCCAGGAGCTGAAACTGAAATTAACAACCGCTCCAGTATTGACAATTATAGAAGGCAACCAAGACTTGACTGTATGGACAGACGCTTCTATTAGAGGGCTAGGCGCAGTGTTAATGCAAAAAGGCCAAGTGATCGCGTATGCCAGCCGTCAACTAAAGCCGCATGAAAGAAACTATGCAACTCATGATCTTGAGTTATTAGCCATCGTGTTTGCTTTAAGATTCTGGAGGCATTATTTACTGGGCGAGAAATTCGAACTATTTACCGATCATCAATCCTTGAAATATCTGTTCACTCAGAAAGATTTAAACCTGAGGCAACAGCGCTGGTTAGAATTCCTTGCAGCATACGATTTTGAAATTCTATACACTCCAGGGAAAGCCAACGTTGTAGCCGATGCGCTCAGCAGAAAGAATGAAATCATCGCCAGTTTTGTCATCGCGTCTTCATTAATAGATAGGATCTCGACTCTTCAGAAAGACGATGAATTTATTCAAAGAATCAGTCAAAGAATTAAAGGAGGTGAATCCACAAGTTTTAGACTCGATGACAAAGGATTTCTAAGATTAAAGGGCAGAATTTGCATCCCAAACCTTCCCGAGCTCAGAAGAGAAATACTTGATGAGTGCCACAAATCCAAATTAAGTATCCATCCCGGTGTGAGCAAGATGTATAACAATATCAAACGCGCATTCTGGTGGAGAGCTATGAAAAGAGATATCTCATTATATGTTAGCAGATGCCCCACTTGTCAGCTAGTTAAGAGTGATCAGTAGAAATTGGCTGGATTATTACAACCATTAGAAATTCCAGGTTGGAAGTGGGAAAAAATCTCGATGGATTTCATCGATGGCTTGCCTCGAACAAAAAAAGGAAACGACAGTATATGGGTAATCGTAGATCGCTTCACGAAGACTGCCCATTTCATACCTGTCCGATCCAACAGAACGGCTCAAAGTCTAGCACAGATTTACTTCAGAGAAATAGTTAAACTACATGGAGTGCCGCTCAATATAGTCAGCGATAGAGATCCCCTATTTACTAGCAAATTCTGGGAAGCATTCCAAGAAGAATTGGGAACCAAATTGAATCTAAGCACCGCTTATCACCCTCAGACAGATGGCCAAACTAAGCGGGTGAATAGAATTTTAGAAGATTTACTGCGGGCTTGCGTTATTGATTTTGGAGGCTCATGGGAAGATCACTTACATTTAGCAGAATTCTCTTACAACAATAGCTATCAAGCAAGTTTGGGAATGTCTCCATTTGAAGCATTATACGGTAGACCGTGCCGATCTCCCGCATGTTGGGTAGAACCTGGCAACAGACTTGTGTTAGGGCCGGATATGATTCAAGAAGCATCGGATAAAGTCGATTTCATTAAGAATAGATTGAAAACCGCGCAGAGCCGACAGAAAAGTTATGCTGATGCGAGAAGAAGGGATATATCGTTTGCCGTTGGCGATTATGTTTATTTAAGAGTTTCTCCAATGCGAGGAGTAATCAGATTTGGCAAGACTGGGAAGTTGGCACCGAGATTCATTGGTCCCTTTCCTATACTTGAACGGATTGGAACTCTTGCATATAGGGTTTCATTACCTAATTGGTTGCCTGGTATACATGATGTGTTCCACGTATCCCAACTCAGAAAACATGTTCATGATCGCGACCTTATTGTGGAAGAAGCAGCGCAACATGATATTGACATAACTCCAGAATTAGCGCTCAGTAGAGAGCCATTAAAGATAGTTGGCAAAGAAACTCGAGAGCTGAGGAGGAAAAAGATTTGTTTAGTCAAAGTGCAGTGGAGTAGTGATCCTAGAGACTGTACTTGGGAGACTGAGGAAAGCATTAAACAAGCCTATCCCAAATGCAGAGTGGACATCTCTGACTAACTCCGGTGCAAGGTACCTTTACAATACTTTGCATTTACATTTTATTTCCTGCTTAACTATTATTTCCTTTTCGAGGACGAAAAGTTTTAAGTGGGGGAGATTGTAATAACACGGAAAATGTGAACCAGTTTAAAATTTTTAAATTAGGTTATTACCAAGAAATTTGAATAGTTGAAATAGTATATTTCAATAAAATATAGAATTGTGTATAATATGGCCGTTTGAAATTTTGAATACAAACTTTGTCTAACTGTACCGGGTGGAAAATATAACGGATTTTGACGAAACTGAAAATATTTAAATCTGTTTATCAATACCTTTCTAACGAATCTGAAAAATCGAAATTTCATAATGGAAATCAAAAGTTATGGCCAAATGAATTTTCAGAAAGGTCGTTATATAGTATATATAGCCCTTGAAAATTGAGATTTTGCATACGACCTCGGAATTCGACGAAACCACTTTTGTTGGGTCCGGGATGTCAAATTATTGCTAAGTTTCAAATTTCATAATTTTTGAAGCTAGTATGTGAGCGGGGCAAAAGATAATGTGTTTGGTCAAATTCTGTTAAAATGGGTCGACCTAAAAATGGCTGTTTTTCAAACGAGCTCAGAATTCGACGAAACTGGTTTTGTTAGGACCGTATCGTCAAAACAAAGCTAGATTTATTTTTCTGGAATTTTTCGATTCAGTTTGTGGCCCTGGCAAATTGAAATGTACGTTTAAATTAAATATCGAATGTTATATATTTTAATTTGAAAAATAACTCACTGTAACAGTCGAAATGGCCAACGAAACATTTCCCATTGTGTCCGGAATGGGGGTATTTAGCTAGGGACGACAGTCGTTGGGTTTAAAAAGGAGTCCGTTTGCAAAAACACTATTTAAAAATTTCTATAAAGCTCCGGCCATTAGGAAATTTTCTTTAAAAAAAATTAATAAAAAAACCTAAAACCCTAGCCTCCAGAGCGCGATTGGACGATCCACGTCGCACGAGACTTCTTCCCCTTTTTCCGACCGCCTCAGGCGATTTCACCGCCGACCCCAGTTGAGGTTTCTGACCGCCGTAGTCCCCTCTCCACATCCGACCAACCCACGTCTCCTCCCATCGACTATCGACGCCGGAAATCGAGGAGGAAGGCGCGACCTTCTGAGCGCCGCTGCGACGAGCACAGACCACCGAACCACTCGCCACCACCGCCGTTCTGGAGGTGCTTCGTAGCTCTTCGACGCAGCGTAGCCTGATCGAAGCATAGAGGTACGGATCGACTGAAATTTTGAGACCTAGTTTCGAAGATTTTAAAAACCTTTCTGTTGAAAATTATGAAATGAAAATAACACTTTTAAGTGTTGCAAAACTTTGAAAAATAATATCTTTTTCGCTCTTTAACGAAATTCGATGAAACAGGAAACACCGTGACCGCAAGGAGGCTCTCTACATTCTAGAAGAAGCCGCGGATTTTTCTGACCTTCCTGCGATTTTTAGCACTGCAATAACCAATGTGAGGAATCTAAACTATTTGTGTGAATGAAATCGCGTTGTATAAATTATATAGGCGAAGTATAAATTATATACGCATTGTATACCTCATGTACATGTGTTGTATAAGTTATATTAGCGATGTATAAATTATACAAGCGTTGAATGAAACATATATGCTTTGAATTGTGATGAAATGCAAGTGAATTATTATATTATATATATATATATACTCCCCTCGTCCACAGACCATGGACGATATTTATTGCTTGTGTTTTACGTGATATTATATGGTATGACGAATGGTTGGAAATAATTGTTTGTGGTTGATATTATGGTTGAAAAATACCTTTGTGGTTGAAAAATACCCTATTGTGGTTGAAACAAAATAGAATAGGATTGTGAATTGAAAATAAAACATGCCGCCTGCGTGCGAACTAGATGCATGATCCCCATTGTCAAAAACCGCGAGGTTTTAAGGTAGAGCGAGGAGCCGTACTAGGGACGGTCCCGGTTTTAACTACCCTGCCATTATGCTGCCAAAATTTTCTGAAATATTTATGTGTTAGAATAATTTTCATTCGTTGAAATAAATTACATATACTATATCGAATATTCATGTGTTGAGTTGCAATTCATTCATTGAGTTGAAATTCATGTGTTGAATATTAACTGAATTTAAACAAATGGCTTTAGCGATAAAAATCACATTTTTATATATATACATACGATATAGAATATTCATGTGTTGAATTGCAATTTGTTCGTCGAGTTGAAATTCATGTGTTGAATGTTATCGTATTTTAAAAATAAAATGAATAGACAATAAAAACTATATTTTTATTGTGAATAGGAAGAGTTAAAAATACACATGTGTCGAATAAATATTTTTGATGATAAAAATATTCCTTTTATCATGTATACGCTTAGTTAAAAATACACATGTGTCGAATAAATATTTTTGATGATAAAAATATTCCTTTTATCATGTATACGCTTAGTTAAAAATACACATGTGTCGAATAAATATTTTTGATGATAAAAATATTCCTTTTATCATGTATACGCTTAGTTAAAAATACACATGTGTCGAATAAATATTTTTGATGATAAAAATATTCCTTTTATCATGTATACGCTTTGTTAAAAATACACATGTGTCGAATAAATATTTTTGATGATAAAAATATTCCTTTTATCATGTATACGCTTAGTTAAAAATACACACGTGTTGAAATAAATAATAGTTTGTTAGAAATATTATTATTAGCTTTGTTCTGCATATATATATACATGTGTTGAACAGGAAAAATGGATTAGCTGTAGAGTAAAGAAATTATTTGCGTGCCCGACAAATAGGTAAACCTTGATGAGTTGGCTGCGCAATTTTATTTATATATCAACTCCTGTGAATGCCATTGGATGCGGAGTGCTGGTTATTCTGTGTGAAATAATAAATAACGCCATAGGATAGTAACAATTAATTTTGAACTACACTACATGGCATACTTCTTGACGATAGGCATACTTCATCATATTCCACATAAGCAACTGGAGCTTGTGTGACGAGGTGGAAGATTTACCATACAAGCGAGAGGCTTGTATGGCGATGACTATATACTACAGGTTGAACTGATGACTGATATGGACTATATAAATTATAACGATAAATTGCCAGATTAATAAAAACCCCACACGGGTCTGGAGTTGACAATAATCACGTCGCTCTAGTTATTAGATACGACACATGGACTACTTATTTCCACACGGAAACGGGGTGACGGGAATTGTAACGACCCATAATTTCTGTATATTTAAAATTTAAATTTTAATTAAATAAATCGTATACTATTGGTTAAATTTATATTTATTTATATTACGAGCCTGAAATGGCGCGGTAGTTTGAAAATTCGATTTTAAACTTTGGAAAAATATATAAAATTCATTTTAAATCAGAATTGGGTAAAACTGGAAACGTTAGAATCGAATTAATCATATCTTTCCAGAGAATGTAAGAAATTGAAATTTCCCGGATAAATTGCAAGTTATGACTAAATCAAAATTTCGAAAGGTCGCTATGGAATTTATATAAAGAAATTATAAGCGTTTGAGATTAAAATTTGAATTCCGGATTTGTTAAATTTTAAATAATTATATATGGGAATATAAAATATGTGAATTTGATTTATAAAATTTTATTTAAGTTATAAATTGATTTAAATTGAATTTTAAGGATATTTAATTTGAAAGTTAAGTTAAAGTTGGAATTTTATTTGCTTATATTTAATTTGATATTCAAGTTTGAAATTTGAAAATAATTAAATGTGGAATTTAAAATATATGTGAAATAAATTTGTAAATTTATCTAAATTGTAATTTGGTTTAAATATGAATTTATAAATATTTAAATTTGAATATAACAGTTAATTAAATTTGAATATTTTATTAATTTATTTAACTGTGAAATTTAACTGTTTTGGTGACTGTCTCGGAATTCGACGAAACTGGCGCCATCAGAACCGGAACAATGAATTATTACAGGATTTTAATTTGCGGGACAATCTGACTTACCGTTTGACCGTACGAGAGAAGTTGTGAGCGAGACCCTTGTAAGCTGATAACTGGATGTTTTAACATTTAGGACCTTCCATAAATTATATAAATAAATCTCTCCCTCCACTTACCAGCCATTTCCACCTTATGCTCATTTCTCCATCAAATCTCTTTTTCCATGGCTGAATAAAAAAATTAAAACCCTAGATTTTAAAACAAAAATTCACCTCAAAATAAAATCTCTTCAAAACCTATCGTATTATATGTCGATTCGAAGCTCTCGACTTGTAGAATGCAGATCTACAGTTTGTTTCGACATGCATCAGTTCGTTTGGCCAGAAATCGCGGTCAAAGTTCCGAAATCGCGAAACCCTAACTATGGATTTGGGGGTTTTTTGATTCGGGGCTCAATCGAGAAATCAGAAAACTGGGTATTGTAGCCCTCGACGATAGGAATCAATTGATTGTGATCGGAGGTTGTGTAGTGGTGTGTAGTGACCGAATTTGATCATCGAATGGGGGAATTTCCGTTCGCACTTCAGGTTGCTGGCGCCGGAGTTGTCCACCGAAGACGGCGGCTTTGGTGTCTGGGGATGCGGCTCGAGACGAGCTTCAAGATGGAGGTGGTCCTAGGTCCTAATTCGGTCGGAGGTCAAAGATCGGCGGATTGGGTTGCTTTTCCGTTCGGCCTTGTAGCAGAAAGAGGAAATGTGCGGGAGAAGAGGGATGACGTGGCGGGAGTCCATTGGGTGAGAGAAACTTTTAATTTTATATATATTTAAAATATCAAATGGTAAAACGAGCATAACTTCTTCATACGACCTCGGATTGACACGCGGTTTGTTGCGTTAGGATTGTGGCAGAATTGCGGACGTTTTGGCACTGACCTGGCTGCGTTTAAAGACTGTCAAATTTTGGGCTTCTTCTGGACGTCCGATTCAAATTGAAACCCGAAAGTGAGTGTTTCTTCGCTCACGAAATACTGAATTAATCCCATATTTATCGAATTAAAGTATGAAGTAATCTGGTTGCATGGTTGTGATTGGCTGTTGAATTGGTTGCTTGAATTTGATTTACCAGAGGGTTAACATGAAAAATTGATCGACAATTAGTTATTAAATTAAATTAAATTTCTAGTTGGAAATTCGAATTCTCGGAAATTCTGAAACTGTTTAATGCTGATCAATTGAATAAATTGTGTGATGGATGTTTGGTTGTATTTATTACTGAATTTGATATAGACACTGCTAATATTTCATTTCAGTGTGTTGTATCGCATGTGGGTGTGACGATAAATCCCATTCACCCTTGATGTTACGGGCATCGAATAAACCCGGGATTTATCGATAAAATGAATTAAGAACACAGAGTGAAATGATACATCTCTGTGACCCTGATTTGGATTGAAATGATAGATCCATCCCTGAATATCGAGAAATAAAAATTAAATCACTTGGCCATAGGATAGCAAATTATATACGGACATCGGTTGGTTAAATAATTTTTAAAATTATTTGAAATATATTCGATGTGAAATTTCATTTAAAGGAAATGTATCGATTTTCGATAAATTATTATTTTCTTTTAAATTATGGATTCTCGATGACATTTGAAATGATTAAGGAAAATCTCCAAATTAATTTGGAATTTGAAATTCGGATTTAAATAAAATTTGGGATTTATTCCAATAGTTGGACTCAAGTGTAAATAATTCTTTTGAATTAAAATTTTGGAATAGAAAGTAATCGTGGATATTTGAATTGTTTAAAAACTATATACGAGTATGGTTTGAATTCTCGAAACGTAAAATGGTTGAAGGGGTTTGAAACAAGACTTTGAAATGGGTTAACTCCATTTGAGGTTGAGATTTAGATTTGAGTGCTGAAATTAGGAAGGAGAAATAATTTAAATTTAAATTCTATTTTTAATTTGTTTTATTTATTTTATTTTATTTTATTTTAAACTATATATATCTACCTTATTTCAAGTAAGTTTTATACAGTATTATTTTGAAATCATTTAGTAAAACCTTGTTTTATATATATATATAGCAATTTGAATTTCCTCAGTATACTCTAATAATTTATATCAGTAAGTTTTTATATATGGTTTATTCTTAAGTATATATATTTTTATAAATTTTTATATAAATTTTATTCTCCTTCCGAATGGAAAGTGTTTGGTTTTTATATCGTTGGTTCAAATGGAGTCGAGAGAATGTTATATTCTTTTTGAATATGAATTGATTTAAATCGATTTTATACGGAAAAGGTAGATTTATTCTATGTGAATATGAAAGGTGATTTCAAGAATTGAAATGAATAGATATGGAAATATATATACCCTATTTGAATATGAATGGGTTCAAATGTAATTTGATTTGGAATAACTGAAATCATTTGGAATGAAGTATATTCTGTATGAATATATATGTCGATTTGAAATATTATATATGAATCTAATATAATGGTATGGAAATAAATCCTGGTTTGGAATATAATCGGTTGGGGAATGATCGAAATATTTTGATATGAAAATTATATTCTATTTGAATATAAACTGGGCTCGAAACAAAATATGATGTTGATATGAAAGCGAACTTTTGTGAAATGTAAAAGAACCGACCGATGTGAAAAATGTAACGTTTGGTTGTTAAGGAGACCGGAGTCGACATAAGGCATACTCTCTGTCAGTGTCGATACCACTTTGACAACTGTGTACGCGGTGGAAGTTCCAGAACCGGAGTAGGATGGTATGGAGGCGATTACTGGATTTGAAGAAAGAAAACGATGATGGATTAGCCTTGACCTTCGGGTCATAATTGAAATGACTAAAACAGAAGCCATACCCAGGTTAATGAGATCGCATCTCTGATCGAACGCGCTCCTTCGATACCATCTCTATTACTGTTGTGATTGATTTGGGTGCACCCTTTGAATATGGGAATGTCGTTCGAGGTGGGCGGTAGTTGCGGCTATGCGTTACCACCGGCCTGGGGGCCGCTAATTCGGTAGAATCCTACCGGGGTATTTCCTCAGGGCCTTGTCATATTATCCTGATCGAGCCCCTACGATTTTGATTTAACGTTGTCGTATCACGGTGCATCCCTATCCACCGACGTACTGGTGTGTTATATGCAAACTGTATGGCAATGGTATAAACGGCGTAAGGGTAACATGGTAATCCCGCTTACGCTATTTTCGATATTATATTTTACTGAATAAACACTATTGTAATAGCGTATTATACTATGTATGTATTAGTTTAACGGACCCTTGAGAGATGGAAAATCCCGTAACATCTCTTGAGTTACTGCACCATGACACTGATATTATTTCGTATTTTAATTTGACTAATATGAGATGGTTTAGTGCTGATCCGAGTGTTTGTTGTGTTTTCTTTTATGCAATATGCTCGGGTCAGCAGTCGTTGCAGTTAATGAAGATTATTTGGCCTTGGAGATCGAAGACGGGGTTTGGTATATGTATCCACTACATTTATTTCCGCTGCATTTCTGTATGTAAGTGTATAACTCTGATGATTTAAATGTTGTAACTCGAATGTATATGTTTAAATGCTTTTGAATATTTATTTGTCTATTATATGTGATCCTTCCGCTGTGAGATTCCATGATTGTTTTTCTTTTCTGTCTCCTTTTCTTCTTTTTCCCAATAACTATCCGGATTAGTGATTTGTTTGGGTCGACATGTGTGGTTTATTGTCGATTTAAACGGTCAAAAATCTGGGTCGTTACAGTTGGTATCAGAGCGATGGTTAGCGATAACCTTGGCTCTGTTTGGGAATTAACTCATTAGAGATGGGGTTAGTAACGCCCTAGAATGAGTTCGGGTGAATATATGAGAGAGCGTATTTGTATTTTGGATATAAAATGATTTTATGTTGTGTTAATTGTTCTGTTGAATATTTATAGATTCTGGTCGATATATGGGACGCCATAGAATCGATAGGAATTTCTAAATGATCGGACAGAATGAGTTGACATAATATGGTTTTCGATTATATTTTAAAATATATCAAATATATATATAAATATGGTTCAATTATGTATGTATTTGTCTGAGTGGGTGATAATATAAAGTTATTACCCATTATGGTTGATTAAATTATAAATCTAATACGGAAATTTAATGAATTTGGAAAATATTTGGAAATAAAATCTGTTGAATACAATTGGGGGGCAAAACAATTGCGATTTAAACGAAATGGAATTGAGGGTTTGATTCTGGTGCTTTTGAGATAGTTTTGTCAAATTTTGAAATTATATCGTATTATAAGTCTTTACGAAAGAAATGGTTTAAAGGATTTTAAAAGAACTAAGTGTGTAATCCCTTCTCGGACATCAGAAATTGACTTCGATAATGAGTGCACGCATTATCGACGTTTATTATGAAGTGTCTAAGTGGGGGAGATCACTCCGTACTTTCATAACCTGTTTGAAAAGAATTTTGGATCTAAATTTCCATGGGTATGTAAAGTGTATTTTCAAATTTATACAGGATTGAAATTCCTTTGTTTATTAATTAAAGTTGAATTTTAATTTAGGGTATGTTCCTACGGATTTATAAATACGTATGTATTTTGAACTTAGGTTACAAAACCAGAATCAAGCAATTTAAGTTCGTCCTAATTTGCGACATCGATTCAAGGTTAATACTCTCGGTTCCTTGAAATTTTAGACTTTGAAACGTTGGAATGGACTAAAGAACTGAGGGGTCGTCACAGAACTCTTGAATTTGGATTGTAAAAATATTTTATCAGATAAAGTATAGCTTTATTTAAGTAAAGGGAATCGAATAATGATAGTTTGAGAATTAAGTATGAATTTGAGTCGTGAACAGTCGTTAATTCAAATCATGACTTGTACGTCGAATAAATAAATTTGGTTAATGGAATAAGGGTCAAGTGAATCCAGTTCGTCGAAAATTTTAAAGTGAATTCAAGTTTAATCGAAATATAACACTTGAAACAAAACCGGAAATTGAATAGAAAGAATATCAAATATAAAGTAAGCAATTGAATGGGGATCCAATTATTGAAAATGAGGTGATAACAACGTTAAGTGTTAAGGATTTACAAAGTATTGGAATCGAAAGGTTGAAATTTCAAATAGAAATAAACCAACGTTATGAGAAAATCCAAAATAGTCGATAAGCTGAAATTAAAATGACTATAACTTTTGATGGGCTGATCGGAATCTGACAACTCCGGACTTTATGGAAACCTTAGAAAATTGAGTTAAAACCTTCGTTAATAGCGCCCGTTGAAATTCTCATGTTTACTATGCTGAAATTCAAGTTTTAGACATAGTTGTATATAAAGGAAATTAAAAACAGAGGTGTACATCGATATTGTTTTGATCATAACTCCCAAACGAAACGTCGGATTTTAGTGTGCGAGTACAATTCGGAAAGGCCAAAGTGTAAGCTAAAACTTTTCCTTAATGTGCTAAGTAAAATTTTGAGATTTAGAGGGCTGAAAACTGACATGAACAATTCAGGCCTGCATTTTCAGTGCCCGGGCTGAAGCGTTCACCTCCAGTAAAACTGCCATAACTTTTAAACCGATTATCCGAATTCGATGAGTCCGGACATTTCGGAAAGCCTGAAACGAGAGCAACAACTTTTGCCTAGTATGCTTTGGTCAAAATCCAACATTTAATGCGTGATAATCAACGATTTGTTCGCTGGCCTGTTACGGATATTCGGTTTTGTAGTTAAAACGATGAAATTTTGATATGTATGTTGAATGCATTTGCTATATATTGTATATATGTTTGATTTTCATGTATGTGTAAGTATTTGGCAGGTGTACAGAGTGTGCGCTACGACTTTGAAGCTCGCTTGCGCTAAAATGCTAAATGCCAAGGTAAATAAAAATGCAATATAACGCTAAAAGAGGTACGTACTTGTGGTATATGGTTTTGAGGGTTTTATATTTTGTTTTTCCCCACTTTTGGGATGCCTCATCATTGGATGAGATGTATTTTGGGTTATATATGTATTGGGATTTTCCCGGACCTCTCCGTACAAAGGAGACGCTGCCGAAATTTTTCGTGATTTCGGGAGTTAGAAAAATTTACGGATTTTACAACTATACTTGTTTTGGAAATATTATTTTAAGTATAGATTTGAAATTTATATGCGCTTAATATCGGTTCGTTCTCTTTTCGAGGACGAAAAGATTTTAAGTGGGGGAGAATGTAACGACCCATAATTTCTGTATATTTAAAATTTAAATTTAAATTAAATAAATCGTATACTATTGGTTAAATTTATATTTATTTATATTACGAGCCTGAAATGGCGCGGTAGTTTGAAAATTCGATTTTAAACTTTGGAAAAATATATAAAATTCATTTTAAATCAGAATTGGGTAAAACTGGAAACGTTAGAATCGAATTAATTATATCTTTCCAGAGAATGTAAGAAATTGAAATTTCCTGGATAAATTGCAAGTTATGACTAAATCAAAATTTCGAAAGGTCGCTATGGAATTTATATAAAGAAATTATAAGCGTTTGAGATTAAAATTTGAATTCCGGATTTGTTAAATTTTAAATAATTATATATGGGAATATAAAATATGTGAATTTGATTTATAAAATTTTATTTAAGTTATAAATTGATTTAAATTGAATTTTAAGGATATTTAATTTGAAAGTTAAGTTAAAGTTGGAATTTTATTTGCTTATATTTAATTTGATATTCAAGTTTGAAATTTGAAAATAATTAAATGTGGAATTTAAAATATATGTGAAATAAATTTGTAAATTTATCTAAATTGTAATTTGGTTTAAATATGAATTTATAAATATTTAAATTTGAATTTAAACAGTTAATTGAATTTGAATATTTTATTAATTTATTTAACTGTGAAATTTAACTGTTTTGGTGACTGTCTCGGAATTCGACGAAACTGGCGCCATCAGAACCGGAACGATGAATTATTACAGGATTTTAATTTGTGGGACAATCTGACTTACCGTTTGACCGTACGAGAGAAGTTGTGAGCGAGACCCTTGTAAGCTGATAACTGGGTGTTTTAACATTTAGGACCTTCTATAAATTATATAAATAAATCTCTCCCTCCACTTACCAGCCATTTCCACCTTATGCTCATTTCTCCATCAAATCTCTTTTTCCATGGCTGAATAAAAAAATTAAAACCCTAGATTTTAAAACAAAAATTCACCTCAAAGTAAAATCTCTTCAAAACCTATCGTATTATATGTCGATTCGAAGCTCTCGACTTGTAGAATGCAGATCTACAGTTTGTTTTGACATGCATCAGTTCGTTTGGCCAGAAATCGCGGTCAAAGTTCCGAAATCGCGAAACCCTAACTATGGATTTGGGGGTTTTTTGATTCGGGGCTCAATCGAGAAATCAGAAAACTGGGTATTGTAGCCCTCGACGATAGGAATCAATTGCTTGTGATCAGAGGTTGTGTAGTGGTGTGTAGTGACCGAATTTGATCATCGAATGGGGGAATTTCCGTTCGCACTTCAGGTTGCTGGCACCGGAGTTGTCCACCGAAGACGGCGGCTTTGGTGTCTGGGGATGCGGCTCGAGACGAGCTTCAAGATGGAGGTGGTCCTAGGTCCTAATTCGGTCGGAGCTCCGAGATAATGGAGGTCAAAGATCGGCGGATTGGGTTGCTTTTCCGTTCGGCCCTGTAGCAGAAAGAGGAAATGAGCGGGAGAAGAGGGATGACGTGGCGGGAGTCCATTGGGTGAGAGAAACTTTTAATTTTATATATATTTAAAATATCAAATGGTAAAACGAGCATAACTTCTTCATACGACCTCGGATTGACGCGCGGTTTGTTGCGTTAGGATCGTGGCAGAATTGCAGACGTTTTGGCACTGACCTGGCTGCGTTTAAAGACTGTCAAATTTTGGGCTTCTTCTGGACGTCCGATTCAAATTGAAACCCGAAAGTGAGTGTTTCTTCGCTCACGAAATACAGAATTAATCCCATATTTATCGAATTAAAGTGTGAAGTAATCTGGTTGCATGGTTGTGATTGGCTGTTGAATTGGTTGCTTGAATTTGATTTACCAGAGGGTTAACATGAAAAATTGATCGACAATTAGTTATTAAATTAAATTAAATTTCTAGTTGGAAATTCGAATTCTCGGAAATTCTGAAACTGTTTAATGCTGATCAGTTGAATAAATTGTGTGATGGATGTTTGGTTGTATTTATTACTGAATTTGATATAGACACTCCTAATATTTCATTTCAGTGTGTTGTATCGCATGTGGGTGTGACGATAAATCCCATTCACCCTTGATGTTACGGGCATCGAATAAACCCGGGATTTATCGATAAAATGAATTAAGAACACAGAGTGAAATGATACATCTCTGTGACCCTGATTTGGATTGAAATGATAGATCCATCCCTGAATATCTAGAAATAAAAATTAAATCACTTGGCCATAGGATAGCAAATTATATACGGACATCGGTTGGTTAAATAATTTTTAAAATTATTTGAAATATATTCGATGTGAAATTTCATTTAAAGGAAATGTATCGATTTTCGATAAATTATTATTTTCTTTTAAATTATGGATTCTCGATGACATTTGAAATGATTAAGGAAAATCTCCAAATTAATTTGGAATTTGAAATTCGGATTTAAATAAAATTTGGGATTTATTCCAATAGTTGGACTCAAGTGTAAATAATTCTTTTGAATTAAAATTTTGGAATAGAAAGTAATCGTGGATATTTGAATTGTTTAAAAACTATATACGAGTATGGTTTGAATTCTCGAAACGTAAAATGGTTGAAGGGGTTTGAAACAAGACTTTGAAATGGGGTAACTCCATTTGAGGTTGAGATTTAGATTCGAGTGCTGAAATTAGGAAGGAGAAATAATTTAAATTTAAATTCTATTTTTAATTTGTTTTATTTATTTTATTTTATTTTAAACTATATATATCTACCTTATTTCAAGTAAGTTTTATACATTATTATTTTGAAATCATTTAGTAAAACCTTGTTTTATATATATATATATATAGCAATTTGAATTTCCTCAGTATACTCTAATAATTTATATCAGTAAGTTTTTATATATGGTTTATTCTTAAGTATATATATTTTATAAATTCTTATATAAATTTTATTCTCCTTCCGAATGGAAAGTGTTTGGTTTTTAAATCGTTGGTTCAAATGGAGTCGAGAGAATGTTATATTCTTTTTGAATATGAATTGATTTAAATCGATTTTATACGGAAAAGGTAGATTTATTCTATGTGAATATGAAAGGTGATTTCAAGAATTGAAATGAATAGATATGGAAATATATATACCCTATTTGAATATGAATGGGTTCAAATGTAATTTGATTTGGAATAACTGAAATCATTTGGAATGAAGTATATTCTGTATGAATATATATGTCGATTTGAAATATTATATATGAATATAATATAATGGTATGGAAATAAATCCTGGTTTGGAATATAATCGGTTGGGGAATGATCGAATTATTTTGATATGAAAATTATATTCTATTTGAATATAAACTGGGCTCGAAACAAAATATGATGTTGATATGAAAGCGAACTTTTGTGAAATGTAAAAGAACCGACCGATGTGAAAAATGTAACGTTTGGTTGTTAAGGAGACCGGAGTCGACATAAGGCATACTCTCTGTCAGTGTCGATACCACTTTGACAACTGTGTACGCGGTGGAAGTTCCAGAACCGGAGTAGGATGGTATGGAGGCGATTACTGGATTTGAAGAAAGAAAACGATGATGGATTAGCCTTGACCTTCGGGTCATAATTGAAATGACTAAAATAGGAGCCATACCCGGGTTAATGAGATCGCATCTCTGATCGAATGCGCTCCTTCGATACCATCTCTATTACTGTTGTGATTGATTTGGGTGCACCCTTTGAATATGGGAATGTCGTTCGAGGTGGGCGGTAGTTGCGGCTATGCGTTACCACCGGCCTGGGGGCCGCTAATTCGGTAGAATCCTACCGGGGTATTTCCTCAGGGCCTTGTCATATTATCCTGATCGAGCCCCTACGATTTTGATTTAACGTTGTCGTATCACGGCGCATCCCTATCCACCGACGTACTGGTGTGTTATATGCAAACTATACGGCAATGGTATAAACGGCGTAAGGGTAACATGGTAATCCCGCTTACGCTATTTTCGATATTATATTTTACTGAATAAACACTATTGTAATAGCGTATTATACTATGTATGTATTAGTTTAACGGACCCTTGAGAGATGGAAAATCCCGTAACATCTCTTGAGTTACTGCACCATGACACTGATATTATTTCGTATTTTAATTTGACTAATATGAGATGGTTTAGTGCTGATCCGAGTGTTTGTTGTGTTTTCTTTTATGCAATATGCTCGGGTCAGCAGTCGTTGCAGTTAATGAAGATTATTTGGCCTTGGAGATCGAAGACGGGGTTTGGTATATGTATCCACTACATTTATTTCCGCTGCATTTCTGTATGTAAGTGTATAACTCTGATGATTTAAATGTTGTAACTCAAATGTATATGTTTAAATGCTTTTGAATATTTATTTGTCTATTATATGTGATCCTTCCGCTGTGAGATTCCGTGATTGTTTTTCTTTTCTGTCTCTTTTTCTTCTTTTTCCCAATAACTATCCGGATTAGTGATTTGTTTGGGTCGACATGTGTGGTTTATTGTCGATTTAAACGGTCAAAAATCTGGGTCGTTACAGGAATTTATTCTCTGGAGTGATTATCAGTACATGCTCCCCCGTAAACACCAAAATATATCACTATAAATATGTGAATGCTTTTTAGGATTTATTGGGTACCTAATACGGCCCAATAAATTTCCAAACCCCTCCCCGTACAAAGGAGGTTATGGCGAAATTTTTCGAAATATTAAGGCGTTAGTGAAATATTTGAAGTGAAAACGAAATTGAAAATAATAGAATGAACTATATTTATATATATATATATATATAAATATAATAAAAAGGAATAGAGGCCGTGCAGTTCGTGTTTCGGATTCATAATTAGAAATGATTAGTACGAGAAATCCGACCATCGGATTTTCCCGAAACCGCAATCGCTGAGTTCGCCTTGGAAATATCTTTCTAACGGCACCAACCTTGTAAAAATCCAACGGTTGGATTGTCCGGGATGTTTAATTCAAATCTGAAGAAAAACAGCGCCAGAATCGTTTATATTTATATATAAATATAAATATAATTAAATTAAATCGAATAACGACGCTGCAGTTCGAATTTTGAAACCGTAACTTCAAACGACTAGTGTGGGAGATCCGACCGTCGGATTTTCACGAAACTGGAACCATTGGATTCGCTTTGGGAATATCTTCCCACTGATATAGAATTTGTAGAAATCCAACGGTTAGATTTTCCGATATGTGTAAAACAAATTAAGGGAAAAACAGCGCCAGTGCCACGGCACGACCTGAAACGTCGTTTAATTAAATATGGCCATTTTTAAGTAAATAAAAATGGCGAAAAATCATTATAAAGCATTATAAGCGTTATTGATTGAGGATAAACCAAATGGGCTTGAATTGTTTGATATTTGATGGTTGTATGTGTATGACATGAAAATAACACTAAAGAACCGAAAGATGGATGTCGAATAATATAACCATAAAATGAATCGATTTAAATTCTAATGGCGTGAATTATTTGAAAAGGCCGAGCTAACCCTCATTTCAAATAATTTATCGAGCGATTCGAATTGGAAAATGCAAAGACGATTCAAGACCGACGATCTTCATATCGGTTGGATGGGCGCTATTGAGGTTCCTAACCGGAGTAGCTACCGGAAGGGGACGGAGGTAGTAGCCGTCTGAACGTATGTGTTGATTGGACGGATATGCGAGGAATTTGACGCCTCCGGTTTCGTTCAGACCCAGAACGGACTTGTAAATGGACTGTGTGTCTGACATTGGATTTTGTTCTATACTGATTGATCTCTGTTAAATATATATCTATTTGGCGGCGGAGAATTTATTCTCTTGCTTATCGCCCTTCTCTGAGACGTACGAGCTCAGGGGTTATATATCGATAGAAATCAATCGTATGGAGTGGACTGCCTATGTGGCATGCCAAGATGCTGTGATCAAGGCTTCTGTTGCAAAGCAAAGTCTTGTGGATGATGATCAAAGCAAGGTCTACGTAGCCTAGCTTTGTGTATTTCGTAGATTCGCGAACCTCACACCCCGGTATGAGTTAAAAACGGGATACAGACTGCAGGGAGAGCACGACGTTTCTTTCTAGCTATGGTGGTGTCAGTGACTTACCATCCCTGACATATATATCTACTTTTCACCTTTGTGGTTGTTGGAATGCGAGGCGACTCGATTATAGGTCTGTAAGGACCGGGAAACGTGTGTTCAAGAATTGCCAATCCTCTAACGTAAGTGAGGACCGGCCCTGAAGCATCCAGGGGTTACCCAGAGTGTGTTGTCCCGAGGCATTTGCTAGAGTGTCTCGAAGCGGAGAGGAGCTTGCCCCTTGCCTCGACTCATTACGGAAATCCAATTTCCAATACGAAATAACGGTCTTGATTGTAAAACTAGTATGGCGACATAGTAGATGGTAGCTATGCCGCCTAGGATTGATATTTATGATGCTATTCGCTTTTGAAACATATATGCACTAGTAATAATATCAATTGATTTTGCTTTATACGTATCAAGCATATTTGGCCCTTATAAGGTAAAACTCTATCCTCCGGCTTGCGTTGCATTGTGTGATGGGACCTGAGTCTTATAATGGCTTCATTCGTTCAAAAAGCATTGCGTTGTTTTAAAAAGAATTTACTGTCTTAAATGCACTAGCAATCACTGGAGTAAACCCGTTCCGCGAAAGTGGCGTGGTCCTATGATTTGCTATTACTGTTGTTTAACTGTTAAATAGATTCCTCATACCAGTCCCCATGACTGACTCGTTGTTTGTTTCACTTTGCAAACGCGGGTGCCCTTATTTTCACACGGGCAGCCTAGTACATAGGTGACAGGTTGTTTTTGGCTCTGCACTGCTGCATAGAGTGCATTTTTGGCTCATGGCGAGGCTGACTTCACAGAGATGACTTTGACATTTTCCGCCATTACTATACTTATATTATGATTCCGCCACTGGCGATGCAGACTGATTCACTTTCCGTATTTCTTACTATATATATATGTATTCCGCCTTCGGCGATGTAGACTGATACCCTTATTATGTCTCACTGCATGTATGTATTCCGCCTCTGGCGATGATGACTGATCACTTTCCTTTTATTTACTAAGTTATATCCCACGTTATGCTATTCTGATATTCCTACATGTTGTGATTCCGCTATCATATCCATGTAAAATTATTTTATTTATTGTTTCTGCTATTATCTGTACTCTGCTATGATGATTAATGTGTTATTTCCTAATGATTATCCTTAATACCGCCCCTCGGATTTTGGGATCGTCACAATATACGATTAATTTCGAAGAGATTGAATTATCGTAATACGAAAACGATAATAATTCAAAATTAAAAACTGGATTGAAATTATTCTGACAATTTATATAAATCCGATTGAATTAGAACGATAATAATAATTTATTATTGATTAATTAAATTGTTTGGAATCATTTTATATTTTAAATCGAGTTTAATTTAAATCGTTAATTTAAATTGTTATCTCTTCTATACTGTCGAATTTAAATTCAGAATTGGTTCCACCAAGTTCAGAATAATGGTTATACTCTAGAAACGCCATCTCAAATAAAAGTTCAGAACCATGAGATATTTTCGAATAGAAAATATAAATGTAAATCAAATCAATTCACATTAGAAAAGAAGGGGAGCCGACGTAAGGTTGTATAGCCACCCTAAAAACTGAAATTCGCGCAGATTTTTTTTTCCATTGAGCTGAAAAAAATGTTCCCCATTTTCCTTATCTAGGAGAAAAAAAAATTTAATGATTGCATCCCTGGTGTCTGCTTTTGCGCTTATATAAATTAAGCTACCGTATCCTTATGTTCCCCATTCTAAAACCGTTCCATTTCTCTTGTTTCCTTCTCTTCTATCATTCACGAATTGGAAAATCAATTCCACCAATCTTATAAAAAAACGTAATGGAAAACAAAACCGCAAGCCTCTATTTTCCTGAAATCAAGACCGTCTTCTTTATATCTAGCGAAAAGCCAGATTCACCATCGCGGAATCAGAGACATCAAGCTTGTGCTCGATTGGAGAGAGTCGTCGCTGTCTAAGGGTGCC
Organism: Allium sativum; assembly: GCA_030737875.1. Lineage (NCBI taxonomy): Eukaryota > Viridiplantae > Streptophyta > Magnoliopsida > Asparagales > Amaryllidaceae > Allium > Allium sativum. Next base: position 90,645,355 of record CM060916.1, on the reverse strand, counting down.
GTCAGTTTGCTGAAGGGTTTCCAGGTGGTATGCGATGCTATGGAAGAGGCGCTGCAAAGAATGTCAGTGCGATTTTATGGGGTGCAGATCAATCTGGAGGTCGCGTTTGTGCTAGGGTTCGAGTAGTATAGCGGGATTTTGGGGTCGCGATGCTTTCTGATGGTGTGCGATGTACTGATCTGAGGTGAGATTCGAAGGTGTTGAACTGAGGTTATCATGTGTTGTTCGAAGTTCTGTTGAGGGGTACTGACCTTGATTTGAAGTGCGACAATTGATGAAGAAGGGGTTTGGGTCTTTGTTGTTGAGTAATTTGGGGTTCGTCTTTTACTTTTTGTGGTAATCTGGAACTATTGGATTTTGTGGTATAGCAGTGGAGTGTTTATGGGGATTGGAGCGTTTTATTTGAGATGTATGGTCTGTGAATGATTATTGAGTGGTGGCTATAGGATCGGATGGAGTATGACATTGGAAAAAATGATCTAAAGGTGCATGTTTTAATAAGTTGGATGTCGCGACTTTTTTTTTCCAGGAAGGAGGAATGTATGAAAAGTGTTTTAAGGGGAGACCGTTGGGTAGGAGTTGATGACAGTGGTGTAATGGGTGATCGAGCAGTGTAGTGGTGTGGAGACAGTGGAGTATTGGCAGCGAGTAAAGGTGAGAAAAAAAAAGAATATGGATTGCATGAAAAGTGTTTGATAATTGCCAAAAATGGATGTGCAAGATTTGGGCTTTATTGTTGATATTGCATCGTAGGTGGTCGAGAGTGGCAAGGTATACGTTCTTATTTAATTTAATTTGCATAGAAAAATTATTTAATTGTTTAAGTAGTTAATATTAATGAGATCGTTTAATCGAAATAAAATTAAATAATCGTAGGTACAAACAGATTTATTGGAAATGATTCGAAGGCGAAAATATGGAAATAAACGGGATATTCAGCAAATAAAAATTCAAGTGAGTAAATCTCACTTAAAGTTTTATTTTTAATCGTTAAAAATAAATTCTTGGTTGCTTGGATGCTTGCATGAATTATTGAATTGTTGTGGTCATATATATTAGTTATTTAGGCTTGGTGATTGTGGTTATTGGATATTTCCCGCGGTACGATTAGCGGGTGCCCGCAGTATCGTTAGAGGATGACACTATGCCCACGTACATAAGTGGATCCCCTTTTTATACCGCGATATCCTTCCTTGAAGCAGGATTGGTATTATTTTTGTTAACTAACATTTGTGGATGCAGGGAAAATAGGTTGGAGGGATCCAACTGGATTCCTCACATTTATTTACCGTTGTTTACATATTTATATATGTATGTGATGTGTGAATTGAATGGATGATTTGTGTGTTAGATATCAGAATATCACTGGCTCTAGATATTTATATTTTAAATATCATAAAAAGGGATTTTTGGGTTTTAAAAGGGATTTTTTTTTGAAATAGAAACGGAATTTAGAATGAGATGTGGAATATTAACTTGTTTTTAATAATAAAAACAAGTAACTGAAATTATAAACGATGTGTTTAATGGAAAGGAAAATCATTATTTTGTTTTAAATTTAAATATGTAATTTAAAAGGAAAATTTGTTTTCCAAAGTGGAAATTGGATTTTAAAGAGAATTGAAATCGAAATCTTGTTTTAATATTTAAAACAAGAAGTGTTATTTATAAACAAGGTTTATAAATAGAAAGAAATATTATCATTTGATAATATTAAATTTCAAAATTAAGTATGAATTTAAAGTGGAAAACTTTAATTTTCGAAATGGAAATTAGATTTCAAATGGACATTGAAATCAGAAGCTTGTTTTAATACTCAAAGCAAGAAGCGAAATTTATAAATGATATTTGTAAATAAGAGAAAAATATGGTTGTTGGATAACTTGAAAATTTAATTCAAGGATAAACTTTAAAAGGTGATTTTGAATTCGTTTCAAGAAGAAACGATGGAATTTATTCCGATGGTCGGAATGTAAACTGGATTTAAATATATCCACGTGGAATTATGATTTGAATTCAGCGATGTCGAATTCATAGAAATAAAATTATTCTTTTCAGAAAAGATATTGAAATAGTATAAAATTAAATGTAATATGAAATGAGTTATAGGTTTATATGCAGATTTATATATGTATGTATATGTATGTACATATATATATGTATATATATATATATGATAATAATAAATATAATGAGAATCGAATTCAAGTGGAAGTTGTTTTAATAAATAAAATAAGGGGGTTAATTGATAAACAAAGTTTATAAATGTGATGAAGAAATTTTCATCAAATAATTTAGAAATGAATTTTTCCAAAGTGGATATGGCTTATGATACCATATTTGAATAGACTAGAAGCTGAGATTTTATCGAGTGTTGGTATTACAAGCTATTATCTATCTCAAGATAAGAACGTTGTCTGTCAAGGTCTGAGAGGTAAATAAAATACCCCAACTTGAACGACTTCACTATTATCAAGGGATGATACTAGTTTGTAATGAAAATGGATATTGAATAAATCGATTTCTTTCCCATAAAGGAATTTATAATTGGAATTCGATTCTATCGAATTTTATAAATAATTTAACTCCAAATGGATTTGAAATGAATATAGAATTGGAGTTGAATAAACTCATAGCCGAGTTATGAATGTGAAAGTAAATAATCGACAAGTTTGAATGATCAGAATTGTTAAGTCAAATTTGGATAACGGGTTTGAATTATTTTAAATACTGAAATGGAGTTGAAATTTATTTATAAACAAAGTTTTAAACGTTTATATTAAATTTAATTAAAACGAACTTGCCACAGCGCGGTAGTTCGTAAATTGGCGATTCGAACTTCAATTGAGTTTCTAGAACTCAATATAAATTGGAACTTGATGAAACAAGAAACGCCCGGACCTATTAAATGATAGTTTTCTAATGGAAAAGAAAAATCTTGGTTTCGTCGTATAGATTTTGAGTTATGTCAAAATAAGTTTTTCGGAAAAACAGCGGAATAATCGTTTTTAAACCATAACAGTTTATTAAATAAATTTAAAGGATTTTAAGTGAATAAAATCCGAATTCGTATGTGAAAAATCTAGATTTGAGTTATAAAATAGATTTGAACTCAAGCGGAGTGAATGAAGTGATTTTTGATATAAAAATCAGATTTTTGCATTATGGAATGAAGTTGATTAATGGGATAGGGAATTAATTAAATAAAGATTGGATTGAATTCAGCTTTGGTTAAGAAAATTGAGATTGTGAAATGAAATTAGAAAATTGAATATAAAACTCGGAATCGAACATAGAATTTGATTTCGACTTTTGTATAAGAGTATTGAAAATATATTTGATTAGGATATGCTCCAATCAAAAGCGCATTAGGCCACGAGCTAAATAAAGAAGTAATTAGCGAGTTTCGGTTAAAATGATTGGATTGATTGAAATGGCTTGGAAATGAGCGTATATATGTAAACAGGTATGGAATGAAGAATATGAGGAATATGAAGATTTTAGTTTAAGTGCCCAACAAAAAGGTACATGTTTAAATTTCCATATGAGGTTTTATGTGCCGAATCGGCAAGCCACTTGGCTTTTTGATTTTCTTTTTGAATGGAAAGGGCCTAGAGAAGCGAGTTGAGGTTTGAACTATTTTCCGGTACAAAGGAGGTTATGGCGAATTTTTAAGGAAATTAAAGGAGTTAGAATATTTTTAAGAAATTTTGATAATAGAAATCGATATAACGATATATATAGAATTCGCTAAGAAAATGGATTTAATATGAAATATTAGTAAGGGCCAGTGATTGTGGAATTTGTTTGATGGATGTTTACTTTTCCTTTGATAGTTAAAACATCGGCTATCAAAGTTGTTTACCATCGTTGTCGATACGGAGAGACCGGTTGGATTTAATATCCGAAAACCACTCCGTATAGGCATAGGCATTGTGAATTAGATTATGCTGAAGATAATCGAAGACGGAGTGAAATTCAAAGAGCTGTTATGTTTGTCCAGTCCCAGGACAACTTGTATGGACGAATGTGTGACAGGGTATTCCTAACGGTCACAGAAGATGATCTTTTCAAGGTATTACGTTTGGTGGCGAAGAAATTCGTTTCTCTTAGCTTTTGTACCCGTAATATTTTTGGGAAGTTCAACTAGTGATTCGACGGGTTTGACGATGTGGCATTCAAAGTGTATGGTGGTCAGATATTCTAAAAGTTAGACGTAGCCTCAAGCCTCACAACCGGGAAATGACAAAAATCGGGCAGGTAGCATGGCTATGTGGGTCGCTCCCATTAGGGTGTATAATCACATATCTAGAGAAATTCCTTTTACCTCTTTAATCAATCGATGCTGTCCCTTTTCGGGAAACGGTGGTTTGAGCCCAATCGTTGGTGATATACATTCGATACACTCAAGTGAAATGAGTGGTCGATCATGTGTGGGCCCGGTTGCAAGACGTTCTTGTTGAACCCAGTGTATTTGCCTCTAGAGATACACTATCGGCAGGTGGTCCCATACCTTGTCATAGTTGGAATCCAATCTCCAATAAGCGCCCTGCAGTTTTTGATTTTATACTATATATGTAGAGCGTGAGATGCAAGCGTTTTACTATTTGGTTATTTATTTGATTAGACATTATTATAATATCACAGGATTTTGATATCAAAAATGGTTTGGGTTATAGTAAGGTAAAAACCGTCCGTGTTTATGTGTGGACTGGTCTTACTATTATCCTTTTCTTTCAAAATATTTTTGAAGTTAAACCATATGATTGGAGTTTACTCACACCAGTCCCATGACTGACCCAGAGTTTATTTTGTTTTGTTTTTCCTAAACTCTTGGGTGCCCAAATTTGTACGGGCAGGTCAATTGTTTCAGGTTTTTTACAGATACACTTAGAGAAGCTTGAAGCAGGAGGCTTCACCGCTAGTTATTTTAGAGTTATTTCCGCTGTATCAAATATTGTATTGTGCTCTGATGACGGTATGTATGTATGATACAAATTTTTTATTCAAGATTTTCGGAGTAGACTCGACACAAATTTGGGATATAGAATTCAAATAGAAGTAAAATGGAACTCGAATATAGAATTTCAAATGGAAGTAAAATAGATCAGAAGTATTATGTTGAAATGAATTTGATATATATTAAAAATATATCAGAATGGAGTTGAATTTATATAAATGAAGTTTTAAAGCGTTTATATATATAAATATAATTAAACGAGCTCGCCGCAGCGCTGCTGTTCGTAAATTGTCGTTTCGAACTTCAATCGAGTATACAGAACTCAATTGAAGTCGTAATTCTTTGAAACAAGAAACATCGGGACCGATTAGATAATAGTTTTCTAATGAAAGAGAAAAATCCGGATTTCGTCGTTTAGATCTTGAGTTATGTCAAAATCAAATTTTTAGAAAAGCAGCGCCCTAATCGTTTTAAAAACGATAATGGTTTATTTAATAAATAAAGGGATTTTAAAGAAATAAAAATCTGAATTGACATTAGAAAAATCCAGATGGGTGATACAAAATGAATATGAACTCCAGTGAAGTAAGTGGAATGATTTTGAGACAAAAATCATATTTTTTAACTATCAAATAAAATTAACTAAATTGGAAAATAATTAGTTAAAGGAATTTTGAATCGAAATTGGGTTTTTGGATAAGTGAAGGAGATTGAGAATTTAGATTCAAAATCGAATATATAACTTGAGTTGGAAATAGAATTCAATTTGATTATAAGCAAGTTAAATATTTTATTTGAACATGTTATGTTCAAACAAAGAAGTGGAATTGGCCATATAGCTAATTAAAGAATAAATGAGCGAAATTGAATTCAAACGATTGGATTGAGTTGAATTAAATTGAAAACAGGTGAACATGTGTTAGATAGGTATGGGATGGAGTATATGAAGATTTTAATTTATGTGCCCGACAAAAAGGTACACGTTTAAATTCATATATGAGATTTTATGCGCCGTATCGGCAAGCCGCTTGGCTTTTTCTTTTTCTTTTGGATTGGTGAGGGCCATGGGAGGCTATTTGAAATATCCCCAAGCTCCCGGTACAAGGGATGTTATGGCGAATTTTTCCGGGAATTTAAGGAGTTAGGATATTTTTAAGAAATTTTGATAGTTAGGAATCAATATATTAATATATATTGAATTCTATAAGGAAACGAATTTAAAATAGAATATTATAACCATAAGGGAAATCTATAAATTAGAAATAGAAAGCGAACCATATACATGTTTTAAAAATGAATAATTGGGTTTTATAGTGTGTTTATTCGAGGTAAGTGGTTTTGCTGTTTTGAAGTTAATGATGTTTTCAGTCAAGGTCTGAGAGGTAATTATACCCCAACTTGATTGATTTCATTTTTAATTGATAAATAGCAAGATCCAGTCTCGAAGAGAAGTGTTTGAATATTAATTTGGTTGAATAAAATATTTTGGGTTGTTTGTAACGATGTTGTATACATCATTCGTTTTAACTCAAGTGATTTAACGAATTAGGATATTTAATGATAAAATATATTAATTCAATGTTTTTACATTTTGAAAATTTCAAATAGCATAACTTTTGCATATGTTAACGAAATTTAACGAAACAAGATCCGTTGGGATCGCAGGGACGAGACCTATCTGATGGCACTGATTAGGAGTCACTCTGACGCTGTTGAAAATTCAGCTAATTTTGGATGGTCGTCCCAAATTAGAAGTGACAAACGCGTCAACCGTCAACCAGAACAAACTCTGGTGAGTTAATTCTCACACCTTCTGGAATCCTGTGATGTGGTACATTCACAGTAAAATATATTTTACAGTTAACAGTTTAAATTGGCTGATTGGATGCAATGGATGCAAGTTGTTTGTTGTTGTTTGATGGTTGCAGTTATTTATATTCTGCCAATTATTTAATTCGTATATTGTTATCAACTTACATCTGTGATGCAGAGAAGGTGTAACAACCTAGAAAATCTGAACCAATTTAAAATTTTTAAATTGGCTAAAATAGTGGATTTTAAATATTTAAAATAAATATTTTAAATAATAGCAATGAAAAGTGGGTTTGAATCAACGTTTGAAAACGAATATAATTAATTCTAATTATAAACAAGGCCTGAAAAGGCGCTGCAGTTTCAAAAATTGAATTCAAACTTTGTCGGACTGTACCGGGTGCAAAACAAAACGGATTTGAGTGAACCAAAAATATTTAAATCTGTTAGTGAATACCTTTCTAACAAATCTGAAGAATCGAAGTTTCATAGCGGAAAGCAAAAGTTATGGCCAAATGAATTTTCAGAAAGGTCGCTATGGGAATTATATAGCCCGTGAAATTGGCCATTTTGCAAACGACCTCGGAATTCGGCGAAACCACTTTTGTTGGAACCGGGATGTGAAGTTATTCTAGGTTTCAAATTTCATAATTTTTGAAGCTAGTATGTGAGCGTGGCAAAGGAAAACATGTTTTAGTCAATTGCAGTTAAATTGGATCGACCAGAAATGGGCCTTTTTGCAAACGGTCTCAGAATTCGACGAAACTAGTTTTGTTGGGACCGTATCATCAAAACATAGCCAGATTTATTTTTCGGGAATTTTTAGAATTAGTATGTAGCCCAGGCAAATTGAAATGTACGTTCAAATCAAATATGGAATGTTTTATATTTTATTTGAATGGAAACTGACTGAAACAGACGAATGGGCCTACGAAACATATCCCATTGTTTTCGGAATGGGGTAAAATGCTAGGGATGACAGTCGTTTGGTTTGATTTCGAGTTCGTGGGAGAAAACCCTAATTTTCGAATAAATATAAATATCGGCCAATAGAAAATTTTCATTAATTAATTAAAAATATACAAAAATCCGTAACACCCCCCCCCCCCCCCCCCGTATCAGCCGATATCGACGGCGAGAATTCTTCAATCCTTCCCGACCCTTTTTCCGCCACCTCGGCCATCTACCAGCGCCGCCACCACCCTACCTCGACACGCCTCCTCCTACTCTTCAAATCCGACCCCCTGCCGCCTTCTCTTTCCTCGCCAGTGTTGCGAATGATGCCCAGGAAGTCGACAGCTTGAGAGCGCCGCCACCGCTTCCACAGGCCATCGATCTGGCCAAAACCCCCGGCGCCGCGAAGCCCTTTCCACCCTCTTCGACGTCACGCAACCTGATCGGGACGAAGTGCTACGGATTTCCTGAATTTTTAAAACCTAGTTTTGATCAATTTTGAATGGTACGGCTGTGTATATTTTGAAATGATTTTGACGCTTTAAAGTGTTGCAAAATTGTGAAAAATCATATCTTTTTCGTGTATTGACGAAATTCGATGAAACAGGAAACACCGGGACCGTGAGGACGTCTTCTACATTTTAGAAGAGACCGCGTATTTTTCTAAGCCTTCTGCTATTTTTGGTGGAGTGGAACCCAATGTGAGATTTCTAAATTATAAACGATATGGAAAACGACGATGTATAAATTATACAGTCGATGTATGAGTTAAACACCTCATGTATAAGCGTTGTATAAGTTGTACGTTCGATGTATAAGTTATATATGTGTTGTAAAAATTATATATGTGTTGAAATAGAAGTGAAATACTATATATAAATATACATATATATATATATATATATATACGCCCCTCGTCCATAAACCATGGACGATTTTTATTGGTTGTGATTGGTGTGAAAATTGATTGATAGCGAATGGTTGATTGGAATTGTTTGTGGTTGATATTGATTGATTGTGTTTGAAAAATACCCGTTTGGGGTTGAGAAATATTTGGTTGAAACCACATAGGATTAGTTTGTGCAAATGAAATAAATATACATGCCGCCTGTGTGCGAACTAGACGCATGATTCCCCATTGTCAAAAACCATGAGGTTTTAAGGTAGAGCGAGGAGACGTACTAGGAATGGTCCCGGTTTTAACTACCCTGCCGTTATGCTGCCGAAATTTTGAATAATGTTAATGTGTTTGAATTATTTTCATTTGTTGAAACTCTATTTATTCGTTGAATAGAAAACCCTCATGTGTTGAATCGATATTCATTCGTTGGATAGAAATTCATGTGTTGAATGGTATTCGTGTTTTAAATATAAAAATCATATTTTTATCTATATATATAAACTATAGAAAACCTTCATGTGTTGAATCGATATTCATTCGTTGAATTGAAATTCATGTGTTGAATGGTATTCGTGTTTCAAATATATAAATCACAATTTTATCAATATATATAAACTATAGAAAACCTTCATGTGTTGAATCGATATTCATTCGTTGAATTGAAATTCATGTGTTGAATGGTGTTCGTGTTTTAAATATAAAAAATCACATTTTCATCTATATATATAAACTATAGAAAACCTTCATGTGTTGAATCGATATTCATTCGTTGAAAGGAAATTCATGTGTTGAATGGTATTCATATTTTGAAATAAATTGTTTTATAATAAAAATCCTATTTTTATTACCTATATGAACTATATAAAATAATAGTGTTTTGAAATGAATTGTTTTACAATAAAAATCACATTTTTATTATATACATGAATTGTTAAATATAGTGAAGTGTTGAAATAGAAGACAGTTAGATAAAAATAACATTTTTATCAAATGTATGAAAAGAATATAGCTTTGAAATCGAAGAATCGATATATATATATATATATATAGAATTAAAATATATCGAATAACGAAGCTACAGTTCGTATTTTGAAACCATGATTTTAAACGATAATACCGGGAGATCCGACCATCGGATTTTCCTGAAACCGCAACCGTTGGGTTCGCTTTGGAAAAATCTTTCCAACGGCACCGACTTTGTAAAAATCCAACGGTTGGATTGTCTGGAATGTTTAATTCAAATCTGAAGAAAAACAGCGCCAGGATCGATTATATTTATATATATATATATATTTAGTCGAATAACGATGCTGAAGTTCGTATTTTGAAATCGAAACTTCAAATGATTATACCGGGAGATCCGACCGTGGGATTTTCCCGAAACTGGAACCGTTGGATTTGTTTTGAAAAGATCTTTCTAATGATGTAAATTTTGTGAAGATCCAATGGTTCGATTTTCAGATATGTGTAAATCAAATCTAAAGAAAAACAGCGCCACGGCCGCGTTATGGCCCGAAGCGTCGTTTTGAATAAATTGGCTATTTTAAAATAAATAAAAATAGCAATAAATCGTTATAAAATATTATAAACGATATGGATGTGAAATTTAGAAATTAACTGAAGGTTGGCTAAGCCGAATGGTTTCCTGGGTGTTGATCTGATGTTGGTTTCGGCCTTCGGGGTTAATATTTGGGAAATCGTTCTCTTACTGATTGACGGTTAGTGACTAATGAATTGAAATGATGTGTGTGTATGTTAGTGTTGCACTTGTTTATTATATACGCGAGTTGCTCAGAAAGACCGGGTTTATCCCATTCTGAATAACTGAATCGATGATAAGAAATCGAAGATGAAGACGGTGGTCGAAGACCGGAGATCTTCACCTCGTTTGGACGGTAATCGAGGTCCTGATTGGGAGGCATCCCGAAATATGGATAATGAGTGGTGATTGTCCAGACGTACGTGGTGATCGATGGGTTTGCGAGGTATATATATCCTCCGGTTTCGTTCAGACCCAGAACGGACTTGCAAATGGACAATGTGTCTGACATTGGAATTTATTCTGTGTGATTGATAGCCATCAGTTGCACAGTGTGAATTGCCTGTGTGGCATGCTAAGATGCAGTGATCAGGGCTTCTATTGAAAAGCAAAGTCCTGTGGTGATGATCAAAGCACCGCCTATGTGGCGTAGCTTTGTGTATAACGTGAATTCGCGAACCTCACAGCCGGTATGAACCAGAAACGGGAGGAAGGACCTCAGGGAGGGCATGCGTTTCCTTCTAGCTAGAAGTGGTGTCAGTGGTTTTACACGCCCTGACGAGTTTGACTTATGTGGTTGTTACTGTTGCGAGGCGCCTCAGTTTGATCGGACGATCCGGGTCCGATGGTGTCATTCGTTGGCTCTTTTACGCCCCATAGGGCGGGGAAATGCATTGTTCAGGAATTTTAATCCACATCGGTGGACCAGCCCTGACGATCCAAGGGTCACTTGAGCTCTGATCCTGAGACATGGGCTAGATTGTCTCGAAGTCGGTAAGGACTATCTTTTGCCTTGGTTCATGACGGAAATCCAATTTCCAAATACGTGACTATGCGATTCTGATTGTATATCTATATGGCGACATGATATATGGTACCCATGCCGTCTATGATTGATAGTTATGATTCGAAATTGTTTTTGAAACATGTAAACTCTAGTAATAATATCAAATGCTTTTGTTTTCTTCGTATCAAGCATATTTTGGCCATTATAAGGTAAAACTCTATCCTCCGGTTTGCGTTGCATTGTGTGATGGGAAATGAGTCTTATAATGGCTTCATTTTTTTAAAAAGCATTGTGATGTTTAAAAGGATGATTTGTTTTTAAAGCACTGGCAATCCAGTGGAGTAAACCCGTTCCACGAAAGTGGCGTGGTCCTGTGATTAGCCATATTTTAAAATGTGTTGAGTAGATTTCTCATAACAGTCCCATGACTGACTCGTAGTTTGTTTCACTTTCAAACTCGGGTGCCCCTTTTTCTACACGGGCAGCCTTGTAATCAGGTTTTAGCTGGCTTTATCCGGATAGCTGGAGCTGAAGATGGATTCTATCATTTATCTCTTTTTATGTTATTCAGCTCCTATTGTACATATTATGTTTGTTTTCCGCTGTAGACATTTATGTATAGTTGAACTGTAATTGTACTAAGCAAGATCCTGTATACTGTGTAACTCTGATGATGACATTTATCCAGTATATTCATTGTTCATTATCTGGTGTATTTATTTAATTCTATTCTGCTATTATCTGTTTCTGTGTTATATTCCAAAAATTACCCTTGTCTCCGTCAGTACGGGGTTTGGGGTCGTCACAGAAGGATAGGTTGGAGGGATCCGACCGGATTCCTCAAATTAACTATATTTTGTTTGTTATGCATATATATGAATTGTTCACCTTGACTGACACCAAAACCTGTCTGTATATTGATGGTTGAATATATAAGCACCTGTGTTGTGTTTAAAAAAACCCACAGTGTTGATTTGGTAATTGGCAGTGAACGGACTAGAATGTGTTGTTTCTGACGTTAGTTGACTGTTGGGTGAATCGACGCAGTGTTAGAGTTATAAGTTATTTTATAACTGGAATTAAGTTTTAAATAAAATTATATAAGGGATTTAAATGGAAATTATAAATATCTATTTTTAATCGGGTTTAAAGGGTTATTTAAATGGATTATACCAGTGTTGAAAGCAGAGAAAAACCCAAGGTTTTACCTACGGGTTGGTTAAATTTGACAGTTTGTTTTCAAACAATTAAAGGTTGATTTTTAATCAATTAAGTTATTTGATTAATTTAAGAAAAGGGAAATGACAAAGGAAATTCAGTTCACTGTTAACTGATATATATATATATATATATATATATATATATACGGTTGATAAAATCCACCGTTTTCGAGTAAAATAGACAAAGGGATAGATATGGATTTAAATATTCATTAAAGTGTAACGAGTAGAGTTAGAGCATAGTTAATCTTCGATTAACTAAAAATCTAAAGAGAATATTGAACTGGGTATTGTTAATAACCTAAATTATTTTGAGTAAGCTTGTAAAAGTAATAATAATCCTATTTTGGTTTTGGAGCAAAGTTAACTATATTTTAATATGGTTAATGTTAAAACTAATTATCCTTTTAATTTAAAATGATTTAAAGGGATAAAAATATTTCTATTTCAAGAGGAATTTTGTATTTGATTTGAATGAATCAAGTTGATTGACCACTCATTTCCCGGTTGTTGAGGATATCACTAATTGATTTGCTCAAATATTCTGGATATTTGAGTTGATTTCATTTTTAATTGATAAATAGCAGGATCCAGTCTCGAAGAGAAGTGTTTGAAAAAGAGTTAGTTGAATAAAATATTTTTGGTTGTTGTAACGATGTTTTACACAACATTCGTTTTAACCCAATGATAGAATTTTGGAAATATAAAAATAAATATTTCCTGAATATAATTAGATTAGTCGCGAAAAGATAAGTGATTGAAATTGTTTTCAATTGCAAATAGAGATATTTTCTAAAAATAGAAAATAAAAGGGGTTGATATTTGGAAACGTTTTTTCCAAATGGCGTAATAGGCCAAGATGATTATCGAAAATATTTGGTTAACCAATATTGTTAAGGAAATGGAGAAGAGATTTAATTAATGAAATAGTAATTAAAGAGCCCAGTGATTTGTTTGATATATTGGATGAACACTTGTTTTTATTCGATAGTTAAATCACAGACTATCAAAGGGTTAAACTATATATGTGGAGCGTGATTGTATACTATCAATAGTTAAATCAAAGTAACTCATAAATAATATATCGTAAATAATATTTGAAAATAACGGAGTTTAACTATAAAATTTGAATATAGAATTTAAATGGAGTTTGAATATAGAAATTCAAACGGGATTTGAATAGAGAATTTAAATATAGAATTTGAATATTAGAAATTCAAAGAGAATTCAAATATAGAATTCAAATATAGAAATTTAAATAGATGTTGAATATAGAAAATTTAAAGGGAATTCAAATATAGAATTTGAATAAGGGAATTTGATATAGAATTTGAATAAGGGAATTTGAATAAGAGGATTTAAATGGAATTTGAATAATAGAATTAAAAAGGAATTTGAATATTTGAAATTCAAATAGAATAAATATGGACTTTTAATTCAAAGAAATTTGAATAGGGAATTTGAATGGAGAATTCAAAAAGAATTCAAATGGATTTTAAACTAAAGAAATTTGAATATTACATTCAATTGGAATTTTAAACTATGGAATTTAAAATATGAATTTAAATATAGTATTCAAATAGAAGTGAAATTTGAAATTTGAATGTTAGAATTCAAACAGAAATGAAATGGAGTTTGAATATTAAAATTCGAATAGAGTTAAAATGGAGTTGAATTCATTTTAACGAAGTTAAAACGTTTATATTTATAAATATAATTAAAACGAACTCGCCGCAGCGCTGAAGTTCGTAAATTGTCATTCCGAACTTCAATTGAGTATACAGAATTCAATTGAAGTCGGAATTCTTTGAAACAAGAAACGTCAGGACCGATTTGATAATAGTTTTCTAATGGAGGAGAAAAATCTAGATTTCGTCGTATAGATTTTGAGTTATATCAAAATCAAATTTTCAAAAAAACAGCGCCAGAACCATTTTAAAACCATAACAGTTTATTTAAATAAATAAAAGGGTTTTTATAATTAAAAATCCGAATCTCCCTTAGAAAAGTCCAGACTGGAGATTTAAAATAAATATGAACTCCAGTGAAGTAAGTGAAATGATTTTTGAGACAAAAATCAGATTTTTAACTACTGGGTAGAACTAACTAATCCGAAGTATATTTAGTTAAATGAGAATTTGAATCGAATTTGGGTTTTGGTTAAGTAAATTGAACTGGTGGATATATATTCGGAATCGAATATGGATTTTGAGTTGGGAACGGACTTAAATTAATTTATAAGCGAGATCAAAGGATATTTGAACATGCTATTTTCAAATATAAAGTAAAATAGGAAAAATAAGCTAATAAGAGGATAAATTAGTGAATTGAGTTAAAATGACCATATTGAGTTGGAACAGATTAGAAACAGGTGAGCATGTATGGGATGAAGTATATGAAGATTTTATTTATGTGCCCGACAAAAAGGTACATGTTTAAATTAATATATGAGGTTTTATGCGCCGTATCGGCAAGCCGCTTGGCTTTTTCTTTTTCTTTTGAATTGGTGTGGGCCATGGGAGGCTATTTGAAATATCCCGAAGCTCCCAGTGCAGGGGAGGTTATGGCGAAATTTTCCGAAAATTTAAGGAGTTAGAATATTTTTAAGATAATTTGATAGTTAGAAACCAACATATCGATATATATAGAATTCGATAAGGCAGCGAAATCAAAAATTGAATATTGTAAAACAAAAGGGAAATATATAAATTAAAAATAAAAAGCGAACATATATACATATTTTAAAAATGAATAATTGAGTTTTATAGTGTGTTTATTTGAGGTAAGTGGTTTTGCCGTTTTGAAGTTGAGGATGTTTTCAGTTAAGGTCTGAGAGGTCATTTTACCCCAACTTGATTGATTTCATTTTTAATGGATAAATAGCAAGATCCAGTCTCGAAGAGAAGTGTTTGAATAATAGTTTGGTTGAATAAAATATTTTGGGTTGTATATAACGATGTTGTATACAACATTCTTTTTAACTCAAATGATGAAAGTTTGGAAATATAAAAGTAAAAATTTCCTGAGTATAATTAAAATAATCGGGATATAGATAAGTGATGGAAATTGTTTTCGATTGCAAATAGAGACATTTTCTAATATATAGAAAATAAAAGAAGTTGGTATTTGGAAACGTTTTCCAAATGGCATAAGAGGCAAGACGATTATTGAAAATATTTGGTTAACAAATATTGATAGAGAAATGGAGAAGAGATTTAATTAATGAAATATTAATTAAAGAGCCCAGTGATTTGATTGATATGTTGAATGAACACTTGTTTTTATTCGATAGTTAAAACACAGACTACCGAAGTTTTTACCATCGTTGTCAATATGGAGAGACCAGTTGGATTATTATCCGAGAACCACTCTGTATTGGCAGTAGCGTTGCGAATCTGATTATATGAAGATAATCGAGGATGGAGTGAAGTGCAAGGGCTTTTTCTATTAATAGGAATTGTGCCTTTGGTTTCGTTTAATCCTAGAACGAATGTAAATGGATGAATGTCTGACAAAGTATTTCCAATGATCGTTGGAGTTGGTATGTATAAATATATATGATTGCAACGGATTTATCCCTTTAGCGTAATATCCATAATATTTGTGCAAATCAATTAGTGATTAACGGATCTGACAATGTGGCATTCAAAGTGAGTGTGCTATCAATAAATAGAAAGTAATCGTAGCCTCAGGCCTTAACAACCGGGAAATGACAAAAATCGGGCAGGCAGCATGGCTATGTGGGTCGCTCCCATTAGGGTGTATAATCACCTATCTAGAGATTCATTTAATTTCTTATTCTATTCGATGTTGTCCCAGTCGGGAGACGGTTGCTGATCCCAACCGTTGGTGATATACATTCGATACACTCAAGCGAAATGAGTGGTCGGTCATGTGTGGGTCGGGTTGCAAGATGTTCTTGTTGAACCCAGTGTATTCCTCTCTAGAGATACACTATCGGAAGGTGGTTCCATACCTTGTCATGTTGAAAATCCAATCTCCAATAAGCGCCATGCGGTTTTTGATTTTATACTATATATATGGAGCGTGAGATGCAAGCGTTCTTCTATTTGGTTATTTATTTGATGTAGACATTATTATAATATCACTGGATTTTCGTATCAAAGTGTTTTGGGTTATAGTAAGGTAAAAACTGTCCAAGTTTATCTGTGGGTTGGTCTTACTATTATCTTTTCTTTCGAAAGGTTTTGAAAGTTAAACAATTGGTTGGAATTTACTCACACCAGTCCCATGACTGACCCAGAGTTATTTTGTTGTTTTCCCTAAACACTTGGGTGCCCAAATTTGTACGGGCAGTCAAGTAGTAGGGATTTTAAAGATTCATTTGGAGGAGCTGAAAGCAGGAGACTTTACCAGTTAGCTATAGACTCATATATCCCGCTGTGAACCATGTTTGTATCTAGAAACAGGTGTTTATAACTGTTCCAGGAATAACTGTTGTGCTTTGATGATGGTATGTATATAAAGTTACTGATTTGTATTTCAAAGGTTATGTTTTATAATATATTTTATTCGTTCCGCTATGAGATTTGTCTTCCTTGTTTTCTTCTATTCTAATATTTCTTTCTTTCTATTTCTCATACTCTAACTTCTTTCTAATGATGATTCGTATTTCTGTGCAATTTGGGTTGGACGTGTGGTGTTATTAGTCAACTCAGATAGTACAGATTTGCGGGCCATTACAAATTATTTTATAAAATACGACATTATCAAATTCAAATTACAATTTTCCTTGATGGGGAAAATCAATTTATTCAACACTCTTCACCATTACAAACTAATATCATCTCTTGACAATAGTGAAGTCGTTCAAGTTGGGGTATTTTAATTACCTCTCAGACCTTGATCGGCGATGTTCTTATCTTGAGACGAATAAAAGCTTGTAATATCAAAACTTGATTTAAATCTCACCTTCGATTCCTTTTCTTATATTTGGAAATTTATTTCCAAATTACATGATGAAAATTACTTCATCACATATTGTAATAACCCGGAAAATCTGGGCCAGTTTAAAATTTTTATTTCGGCAATTTTAGCGATTTTGAATATTTAAAATAGATTATTTTAAATAATATCGACGAGAAATTTATTTTGAATTGAATTCGAACGTATATATTATACACGTCGTCGTTAGAATATAAATAATTATATATAATTATAAATAGAATTGAAAATGGCGCGGTAGTTCGATAATTCGATTTCAAACTTCATTTGAATGTACCAGGTGCAAAACAACCCGGATTTTAGTGAAACCAAAAACATTAGGATCTAATTGATGATATCTTTCCAACGAATCCGAAAAATCAAAATTTCGTAGCGAGAATCAAAAAAATATGTCCAGTTGAAAATTCTGAATAGTCGCTATGGAATTCAGGCCCTCAAAAATGGACATTTTGCAAATGACCTCGGATTTCAACGAAACCAGTTTTGTTGGATCCGCAGTGTCAAATTATTGCTAGGTTTCAAATTTCATAATTTTTCGAATCAATATGTGAGTGTGGCTAAGGAAAACGTGTTTTGACCATTTCAGTTGATTTTAATCAACTGGAAATTGGCCATTTTTCCAACGGTCTCAGAATTCGGTGAAACTAGTTTTGTTAGGACCGTATCGTCAATACGAAGCTAGAAAATATTTTTCTGGAATTTTTAGAGTTCGTATGCGACCCCGGTAATTTGAAATGTACGTTTAAAATTCAATATAGTGATTTAAATGTAAATTTAACGGAAACTGATTCAAACGATCGAATCAACCTACGATACATATCCCATTGTGTTCGGAATGGGGGTAAAACGCTATGGACGACAGGCGGTGGGTTCGATTCTGAAGTCGATAGGAAAAGTTACTTTTTGGCGAAAAAATAAATTAATTAAAAAAAAAATATATACCTTTCTCTCCTTAACCAGGCCCCCCCCCCCGATCTAAAATCATTTCAAAAAAAAAGAAAAAAAAAAGAGAACGGACGGAGGAACGCAGCAGCCCACCGCCACGTCCACCGTCGAACCCCCCCCCCCCCCCATCGCAACCTCCAAGCGCGCAACCCCCTCCCCTCCCTTCGACCGACGCCGACCCCCTTTCCCCCGAAACCCCTGCCTTGCGATTCGAACCCCCCCTCCCCTTTTTTCCGATGCGCCGCCGCCGAGGTGCAGTCCTCCCCCACCGACCCTCCTCCGCCTGCATCAAAGATCCGCACCACTCCCTCTTGCTAAAACCTGTAAGTGGCTTTTCCTTTCTTTTTTGTTTTTATTATATATAGCTTTGTTTATTTATTTCTATGATTCCTATGTTAATAAAAAGGGGATTCTTACATTTATAAAAGTTTAGATTTTTAATTTATAAAAGTTTAGATTTTTAATTTATAAAAGTTTAGATTTTTAATTTATAAAAGGAATGGATTTTTATCAACATAAAGATGAGATCTTTATGTATGTAAAGTTATGATTTTTGAAATATAATCTTTGTTTGTATAAAAATATAATTTTTATAGTATAGCAAGAATCAAAATATAATTTTTTTTTAGTTAGAGAATATAAAAATATGATTTTTATATAGGTAGTATAATAAAAATATGATTTTTATTATATGAGAAGCGAAATAAAGGTATGAACTTTATTTTAAAGGAGGTGATAAAAAATTCTATTTTTACGTTAAAGAAATAGTGATAAAAATTCTATTTTTACAATTATAGAAGTTGCGTTGTTTTGAAAATATAAGTAGCGATGCTTCGAAAATAGAAGTAGCAAGGTTTAGAGAAAAATATGATTTTTATATTTTTAAAGAATTAAAAATATGATCTTTATATTTTTAAAGTATTAAAAATATAGTCTTTACTATATAGATGATGTAAAAATATGATTTTCGTTTATGTAGAGAATTAGAAATATAATTTTTACATGATAGCAATATTAAAAATAGCATCTTTATATGTGTAGAAAAATAAAAATGTGATTTTTATAATGATGTATATGAAAAAGTTCAATCTTTATATTTGAAAAGCTAAAATCTTTTTATGCAAAAAGGCGAGATCTTTATATAGAAAATAGAGAAGTAAAATATGATTTTTATATATTGAACATCATAGTAAAAATTAGATTTTTATATATTGAACATCATAGTAAAAATTAGATTTTTATATATTGAATAGCATAGTAAAAATTCGATTTTTAAATATATGAAGTGATTATAAAAATATGATTTTAAATTGAAAACGAACAAATAAAAATGTGATTTTTATTTTAAAAGACATCAAAATATAAAAATGTGATTTTTATGTATATAGTGACTACGGGCAACGAAGATGACGAAGGTGGGATAACGAAGAAGATTTCTATAAATGAAGAGTCGTGGTATTGGATAGCTTTAGGTGAGAACTTCTCACTCTTCAACTTCTTTTTCTAGTTATATATATATACTAGGATGCAGACGGTGCTTAGTAGCACCCGACACCCGTCCACATACCATGGACTTGTTTGTTTGGTTGTGTAGTTGGTTAGATTATTTGGTTTGAACTGAATTGTTTGGTGAAATGAATGGATTGATTGATGTGTGAATGGCGTGGGCCTTCACTAGACCGGGGATAAGGCTAGGCCTCGTCCCGTTTCTAGTATCGTGCCGTTATGCCGCCGAAATTTTCTAAAATATGTTAGAAAAATAAAAATATCATTTTTATTGTGTAAATGAAATGAATAGAAATTCATGTGTTAAAATAAAATATATTATCATTAAAAATATAGTTTTAACGTGAAAGTGAATAAATAAATATTTATAAACAAATCGGCCGATTTGTTTATATACACTGATTTGACTGATATTGAATGGGTCGATAAATTTTACACATCGCCCAACTGCACAACTAAAAATCTGTGTTTGATTGTTTGAAACCCCACACGGGTTTGGGATGAAATTTGAAGTTCACTCATCCTGATTGATTAAATATGTCGATCGATTGATTGACAGACTGTTATAAGCGTAAGATATCTATATTTGATGCTTATACAGTGTAGTGCACTTTGGTTGATGTTTGATTGTTTATTATTGCTATTATATACATGTGTTGTATGGAATCCATATAATTAACGTCATATGGTGATTGATTGGGCCTCATTCCAATCGGGAAAGTAATGAATATTATAAAAGAAAATTCATGTGTTGAATATAAAAATAGTGTTGTGTTGACAGTACTCATGTGTTGAGATTAGTCGTGTGTTGAAATAAATATAGATTCATGTGTTGAATGGGATAATATTCATTTGTTGGATAGAATAAAGAAGTTTTGAAAATATAAAGCCGTGTTGATTAGATTGACGCCATTTTGACGTAAACGATATTTATATCGATTTTATTCATTTCGAAATGAATTGAATTGAAAACGATTTCGAAATGAATTGAATTGAAAACGATTTCGAAATGAATTGAATTGAAAACGATTTCGAAATGAGTTGAATTGAAAACGATTTCGAAATGAATTGAATTGAAAAAGATTTCGAAATGAATTGAATTGAAAACGATTTCGAAATGAATTGAATTGAAAACGATTTCGAAATGAATTGAATTGAAAACGATTTCGAAATGAATTGAATTGAAAACGATTTCGAAATGAATTGAATTGAAAACGATTTCGAAATGAATTGAATTAAAAACGATTTCGAAATGAATTGAATTGAAAACGATTTCGAAATGAATTGAATTGAAAACGATTTCGAAATGAATTGAATTGAAAACGATTTCGAAATGAATTGAAAGCGAATTCAAATGAATTCAAATTGAATTGAATAGAAATGAATTTTAAAACGAATTTATAAAGAAGAATTCAATTTTGATTTGAATTGAAATGGAAGTTGAAATTGTTTTGAAACGAATGTGGAACTATTTATAAAATTCGTTTTAAAAGGAAATCGACGAAATATATATAATATATATATATTATATATATAATGGCCTGAATAGAACGCGCCGCGCCGCGGCAGTTCGTGAATTTCGACCATTTATTTCAAACGGACATTGCGGGAGATCCGACCGTCGGATTCTCCTAAAACCGGAACCGTTGGGTTCGTATCGAAAAGAGCTTTCCAATGAATATTAGAAATTTGAAATCTAACGGTTGGATTTGGAGTTATGTCCAAATCAAATTCGAAAAAGGTCGCTGTAAATGCAGTTCGATGGCCGTTGTTGGAAATCGACTGTACGGGCCTTGGTAAAATTATTAAAAATATCTATAATTTGTGTAAAATCATAATATATGGATTGGAAAGAGTTGAGCTGGAAAATTCCACATTTGAAAAGATAAAAATAGATTTTTATCGAAATAAACTAGTTTTGAACTAGAATTAAAATCAATTTATTTTTGAAATAAATAAATTGAATTTGAAAGTGATTTTAAAAACAATCAATACTCCCAATACGTGGATTGGACTGGAGTTGAATCGAAATTATCTTCGGGATATTTCGATGTTGGATTTCGTGACTATACAAATATTGTTATGGGGATTTGAAAGATATATTTTATATCGTTATTTCCAATACGACATATGTTGGTTTCAGAATTTGATATTGAATGTAAGCCGATATATTTTCTATTCAGAGCCTTGTATTTAATATCAAATGTGATTTGGGTTTATCGTGAATCGTGTTTTAGAAGACATTGGTTCTTTAACCCAGTTAAAGGCAAGATATCGATTTTTGAGAAGATTAAAACTAAGTGGAGTTTTAATGAATCTTTAATTAGATTGAAAAATGAATTGATTATTTAAATTATCAAATCTGAAAGGTGATCGAGAATGGAGTACCACCAGTTTTGCTCCAAAGCGATAGTTAAATCTTTAATTAGATTTGAACGTGAAATGGTAATAAATTTTACCGATAACACAGTGGTGTTAGATGTGGAGTATTACCAGTTTTCTCCATGGGATATATAGGTTGGGATTGGGAAATAAAATAATAATTACTTCGGTGTGGTTCGCTAATCCCGACTAGTTTGGAAAACCATAATATGGTTTGAAATGATATCCAAAGGAAGATTAAAGAATAAATTTAGAAGAATTTATCTTGGATAAAATTAATGGGAACCTTTCCCTAAAAATGTGATTTTGTGAATAAAAGAATATTCTGAATTGGAATGAGGCGTTTGATGTGTTTGTGTAACATTTGTTTATCATATACGTGGGTTATTCAGAAAGGCCGGGTTTACACCCATTCTGAATAACCGATTCGACGAGATGTCGAAGATGAAGACGGTGGTTGAAGACCGGAAGTCTTCACATCGTTTGGATAATTACTGACGATCCTGATTGGGCTGTACACCCAAGAGGATGGAAATAGTTGGCGGTCGTCCAGACGTACTTGGAGATGGATGGATATGCGAGGAAAGTGCCTCCGGTTTCGTTCAGACCTAGAACGGACTTGTAAATGGATGGTGTGTCTGACATTGTATTCCTTTATATTGTATTTGTTGATCTCTGCTAAATATATATCTGTTTGGCGGCGGAGAATTTATTCTCTTGCTTAACGCCCTTCTCTGAGACATATGAGCTCAGAGGTTATATATTGGCAGAAATCAGTGGTACGATATGGATTGATAGTGTGGCATACTGAGATGCAGTGATCCAGACTTTTGTTGAAAAGCAAAGTTTGGTGGTTGATGATCAAAGCGCAGCTGATATAGCATGGCTTTGTGTATAGTGTTGATCCGCGAGCCTCACAGCCCGGGATGGTGGTAAACTGATGGTTTGATCAGGATACATTTTTAGTGTAGTGGATTCGGTCGACCGATATTGAGCTTCGTGCTCGGAGGGATAGAGTAAGCGGTGTTTTCTCTTGCTGGGACGTAAGCCGCGGTGATACTTGAGTCCCAAAAGTGCGGATGTGCATAGCGGTGTTTTCTCTTGCTGAGACGTAAGCCGCGGTGATTTGTACTACGCGATCGATCTTTCGAATCAGGAGCCACCATGATGGAAATCCAATTTCCAATACGTGTATTTCGGCTTTATTTGTAGAGCCTAGTATGGCGACATAGTGGGATGGGGCACTCATGCCGTCTATGATTTATATTTATGATTGAAATTGCTATTGACACTATACACTTATTATAGTATCAAATGATTTGTTTTAAACGTATCAAGCATGTTTGGCTGTTATAAGGTAAAACCCTATCCTCCGGCTTGCGTTGCATTGTGTGATGGGACCTGGGTCTTATAATAGCTTCATTTTTCGAAAAAGCATTGCGCTGTTTATTCTATGCACTAGTATTCTTGGGAGGAAACCCGTTCCGTGTTATACGGCGTGGTCCCTTGAATTACTCTCTTTTAAAGTAAAGTTTTAAATAGCTGTTTTAGTTCTCACACCAGTCACATGACTGACCTGGAGTTTATTGTTTTAACCTAAACTCTGGGTGCCCTTATTTTCGACACGGGCAGCTAGTAGTTTTGGTTTTGCAGATTTATATTCACAGGATCCTGGTTTACAGCTGGAATGATATCCGGAAAGCTTTGTATCCGTATATCTCTTCTAGTTGTGTATTGTATTATTTTCCACTGCTAGGTATTTAAATGTAATTTAAATCTCTGATATTTCTGTGTAATATTCATTTATACTCTGTATATTCTTGTAATCTGGTGCATTGTTGTAATAACAGTGAAATGTTCTTCTGTTTGTGTTCTGATTTGTCTTGTCCTCACAGTAATTCGTTCTTTCTCATCTCTTCGGAGACCGGGGAAGTTTCGGGTCGCTTCATTTGGTATCAGAGCTTTGGTTTACAGAGCTCGAGAACAAGACACATTAGAACCATACGAAAGAATTCATCAGATATTGGATTAGCAATATCCAATTAGAATGACTCGTTAGAGATGGGATCAGTAGTATCCTAGAACGAGTGTGAAGAGTATATTTTTCAAATGAAAGCAATTTTGTTTTGAAAATTTAAATCTATTTATACGTATTTGATTAATTATTTATCTTGAATTTGGACAATCGAGTATATATAGATTTCGCGTATACGCGTCATGAACGTATAGTCGAAGTTTTAATATACTGGATAGATATAGAGTCGCATTCTAGACACCCGGGGATAATTCTTGTGATGTGGCCACATCATCAGTATTTATATTCGTGTTTCGAAGATGTGATTTTCTATATATTTCCATTAGACTGGTGTGAGAACCAAAACTAATATAGCTAGAATACATTGTTGTGAATTGGCATCAAAACATGATTTTTTGTATATATATCAAAAATTATGAATTTGAAACTCTAATTCACTAATTGATTGATGTTTGTGTTGTTTGTTCATTTGTTTGATAATTTTGAACCATTATGTCTAATTGTACCAAATATTGAACTATATTGATAATTGGTCGCATTTGCTTGCATATACATATACTTACATTGAACAGGTCATAGCAAGGAGGCTAGAGCCAGAGAATAAAATTTGTTTGCCCGACAAATAGGTACATGTTTACTATAATTTACTGTTTGTTTGGGTGATGATGATTTTATGAGCCTATTGGCTAGCCGCTTGGCTTTTTCTTTTTCTTTTTGAGATCTGAAGGACCGGGGAAGCTATTTGAAATTCCCCGATGCTCCCATTGCAGGGGAGGTTATGGCGAAATTTTTCGAAAATTTAGGGTGTTAGCCAAATTTTTGAAAATTTGAAAATTCTCAGAAACTGAAAAGTTGGAGAATGGAAGCCAGATCGAACGTAGAGTTGATTGATCAAACCACTTTCGACTTTGTTCCTTTTCGGGGACGAAAAGTTTTAAGTGGGGGAGATTGTAATAACCCGGAAAATCTGGGCCAGTTTAAAATTTTTATTTCGGCAATTTTAGCGATTTTGAATATTTAAAATAGATTATTTTAAATAATATCGACGAGAAATTTATTTTGAATAGAATTCGAACGTATATATTATACACGTCGTCGTTAGAATATAAATAATTATATATAATTATAAATAGAATTGAAAATGGCGCGGTAGTTCGATAATTCGATTTCAAACTTCAATTGAATGTACCAGGTGCAAAACAATCCGGATTTTAGTGAAACCAAAAACATTAGGATCTAATTGATGATATCTTTCCAACGAATCCGAAAAATCAAAATTTCGTAGCGAGAATCAAAAAAATATGTCCAGTTGAAAATTCTGAATAGTCGCTATGGAATTCAGGCCCTTAAAAATGGACATTTTGCAAATGACCTCGGATTTCAACGAAACCAGTTTTGTTGGATCCGCAGTGTCAAATTATTGCTAGGTTTCAAATTTCATAATTTTTCGAATCAATATGTGAGCGTGGCTAAGGAAAACGTGTTTTGACCATTTCAGTTGATTTTAATCGACTGGAAATTGGCCATTTTTCCAACGGTCTCAGAATTCGGCGAAACTAGTTTTGTTAGGACCGTATCGTCAATACGAAGCTAGAAAATATTTTTCTGGAATTTTTAGAGTTCGTATGCGACCCCGGTAATTTGAAATGTACGTTTAAAATTCAATATAGTGATTTAAATGTAAATTTAACGGAAACTGATTCAAACGATCGAATCAACCTACGATACATATCCCATTGTGTTCGGAATGGGGGTAAAACGCTATGGACGACAGGCGGTGGGTTCGATTCTGAAGTCGATAGGAAAAGTTACTTTTTGGCGAAAAAATAAATTAATTAAAAATAATAATAATATATACCTTTCTCTCCTTAACCAGCCCCCCCCCCGATCTAAAATCATTTCAAAAAAAAAAAAAAAAAAAAGAGAACAGACGGAGGAACGCAGCAGCCCACCGCCACGTCCACCGTCGAACCCCCCCCCATCGCAACCTCCAAGCGCGCAACCCCCTCCCCTCCCTTCGACCGACGCCGACCCCCTTTCCCCCGAAACCCCTGCCTTGCAATTCGAACCCCCCCTCCCCTTTTTTCCGATGCGCCGCCGCCGAGGTGCAGTCCTCCCCCACCGACCCTCCTCCGCCTGCATCAAAGATCCGCACCACTCCCTCTTGCTAAAACCTGTAAGTGGCTTTTCCTTTCTTTTTTGTTTTTATTATATATAGCTTTGTTTATTTATTTCTATGATTCCTATGTTAATAAAAAGGGGATTCTTACATTTATAAAAGTTTAGATTTTTAATTTATAAAAGTTTAGATTTTTAATTTATAAAAGTTTAGATTTTTAATTTATAAAAGGAATGGATTTTTATCAACATAAAGATGAGATCTTTATGTATGTAAAGTTATGATTTTTGAAATATAATCTTTGTTTGTATAAAAATATAATTTTTATAGTATAGCAAGAATCAAAATATAATTTTTTTTTAGTTAGAGAATATAAAAATATGATTTTTATATAGGTAGTATAATAAAAATATGATTTTTATTATATGAGAAGCGAAATAAAGGTATGAACTTTATTTTAAAGGAGGTGATAAAAAATTCTATTTTTACGTTAAAGAAATAGTGATAAAAGTTCTATTTTTACAATTATAGAAGTTGCGTTGTTTTGAAAATATAAGTAGCGATGCTTCGAAAATAGAAGTAGCAAGGTTTAGAGAAAAATATGATTTTTATATTTTTAAAGAATTAAAAATATGATCTTTATATTTTTAAAGTATTAAAAATATAGTCTTTACTATATAGATGATGTAAAAATATGATTTTCGTTTATGTAGAGAATTAGAAATATAATTTTTACATGATAGCAATATTAAAAATAGCATCTTTATATGTGTAGAAAAATAAAAATGTGATTTTTATAATGATGTATATGAAAAAGTTCAATCTTTATATTTGAAAAGCTAAAATCTTTTTATGCAAAAAGGCGAGATCTTTATATAGAAAATAGAGAAGTAAAATATGATTTTTATATATTGAACATCATAGTAAAAATTAGATTTTTATATATTGAACATCATAGTAAAAATTAGATTTTTATATATTGAATAGCATAGTAAAAATTCGATTTTTAAATATATGAAGTGATTATAAAAATATGATTTTAAATTGAAAACGAACAAATAAAAATGTGATTTTTATTTTAAAAGACATCAAAATATAAAAATGTGATTTTTATGTATATAGTGACTACGGGCAACGAAGATGACGAAGGTGGGATAACGAAGAAGATTTCTATAAATGAAGAGTCGTGGTATTGGATAGCTTTAGGTGAGAACTTCTCACTCTTCAACTTCTTTTTCTAGTTATATATATATATACTAGGATGCAGACGGTGCTTAGTAGCACCCGACACCCGTCCACATACCATGGACTTGTTTGTTTGGTTGTGTAGTTGGTTAGATTATTTGGTTTGAACTGAATTGTTTGGTGAAATGAATGGATTGATTGATGTGTGAATGGCGTGGGCCTTCACTAGACCGGGGATAAGGCTAGGCCTCGTCCCGTTTCTAGTATCGTGCCGTTATGCCGCCGAAATTTTCTAAAATATGTTAGAAAAATAAAAATATCATTTTTATTGTGTAAATGAAATGAATAGAAATTCATGTGTTAAAATAAAATATATTATCATTAAAAATATAGTTTTAACGTGAAAGTGAATAAATAAATATTTATAAACAAATCGGCCGATTTGTTTATATACACTGATTTGACTGATATTGAATGGGTCGATAAATTTTACACATCGCCCAACTGCACAACTAAAAATCTGTGTTTGATTGTTTGAAACCCCACACGGGTTTGGGATGAAATTTGAAGTTCACTCATCCTGATTGATTAAATATGTCGATCGATTGATTGACAGGCTGTTATAAGCGTAAGATATCTATATTTGATGCTTATACAGTGTAGTGCACTTTGGTTGATGTTTGATTGTTTATTATTGCTATTATATACATGTGTTGTATGGAATCCATATAATTAACGTCATATGGTGATTGATTGGGCCTCATTCCAATCGGGAAAGTAATGAATATTATAAAAGAAAATTCATGTGTTGAATATAAAAATAGTGATGTGTTGACAGTACTCATGTGTTGAGATTAGTCGTGTGTTGAAATAAATATAGATTCATGTGTTGAATGGGATAATATTCATTTGTTGGATAGAATAAAGAAGTTTTGAAAATATAAAGCCGTGTTGATTAGATTGATGCCATTTTGACGTAAACGATATTTATATCGATTTTATTCATTTCGAAATGAATTGAATTGAAAACGATTTCGAAATGAATTGAATTGAAAACGATTTCGAAATGAATTGAATTGAAAACGATTTCGAAATGAATTGAATTGAAAACGATTTCGAAATGAATTGAATTGAAAACGATTTCGAAATGAATTGAATTGAAAACGATTTCGAAATGAATTGGATTGAAAACGATTTCGAAATGAATTGGATTGAAAACGATTTCGAAATGAATTGAATTGAAAACGATTTCGAAATGAATTGAATTGAAAACGATTTCGAAATGAATTGAATTGAAAACGATTTCGAAATGAATTGAATTGAAAACGATTTCGAAATGAATTGAATTGAAAACGATTTCGAAATGAATTGAATTGAAAACGATTTCGAAATGAATTGAATTGAAAACGATTTCGAAATGAATTGAATTGAAAACGATTTCGAAATGAATTGAATTGAAAGCGAATTCAAATGAATTCAAATTGAATTGAATAGAAATGAATTTTAAAACGAATTTATAAAGAAGAATTCAATTTTGATTTGAATTGAAATGGAAGTTGAAATTGTTTTGAAACGAATGTGGAACTATTTATAAAATTCGTTTTAAAAGGAAATCGACGAAATATATATAATATATATATATTATATATATAATGGCCTGAATAGAACGCGCCGCGCCGCGGCAGTTCGTGAATTTCGACCATTTATTTCAAACGGACATTGCGGGAGATCCGACCGTCGGATTCTCCTAAAACCGGAACCGTTGGGTTCGTATCGAAAAGAGCTTTCCAATGAATATTAGAAATTTGAAATCTAACGGTTGGATTTGGAGTTATGTCCAAATCAAATTCGAAAAAGGTCGTTGTAAGTGCAGTTCGATGGCCGTTGTTGGAAATCGACTGTACGGGCCTTGGTAAAATTATTAAAAATATCTATAATTTGTGTAAAATCATAATATATGGATTGGAAAGAGTTGAGCTGGAAAATTCCACATTTGAAAAGATAAAAATAGATTTTTATCGAAATAAACTAGTTTTGAACTAGAATTAAAATCAATTTATTTTTGAAACAAATAAATTGAATTTGAAAGTGATTTTAAAAATAATCAATACTCCCAATACGTGGATTGGACTGGAGTTGAATCGAAATTATCTTCGGGATATTTCGATGTTGGATTTCGTGACTATACAAATATTGTTATGGGGATTTGAAAGATATATTTTATATCGTTATTTCCAATACGATATATGTTGGTTTCAGAATTTGATATTGAATGTAAGCCGATATATTTTCTATTCAGAGCCTTGTATTTAATATCAAATGTGATTTGGGTTTATCGTGAATCGTGTTTTAGAAGACATTGGTTCTTTAACCCAGTTAAAGGCAAGATATCGATTTTTGAGAAGATTAAAACTAAGTGGAGTTTTAATGAATCTTTAATTAGATTGAAAAATGAATTGATTATTTAAATTATCAAATCTGAAAGGTGATCGAGAATGGAGTACCACCAGTTTTGCTCCAAAGCGATAGTTAAATCTTTAATTAGATTTGAACGTGAAATGGTAATAAATTTTACCGATAACACAGTGGTGTTAGATGTGGAGTATTACCAGTTTTCTCCATGGGATATATAGGTTGGGATTGGGAAATAAAATAATAATTACTTCGGTGTGGTTCGCTAATCCCGACTAGTTTGGAAAACCATAATATGGTTTGAAATGATGTCCAAAGGAAGATTAAAGAATAAATTTAGAAGAATTTATCTTGGATAAAATTAATGGGAACCTTTCCCTAAAAATGTGATTTTGTGAATAAAAGAATATTCTGAATTGGAATGAGGCGTTTGATGTGTTTGTGTAACATTTGTTTATCATATACGTGGGTTATTCAGAAAGGCCGGGTTTACACCCATTCTGAATAACCGATTCGACGAG
The DNA here is from genome assembly GCA_030737875.1 of Allium sativum. NCBI lineage: Eukaryota > Viridiplantae > Streptophyta > Magnoliopsida > Asparagales > Amaryllidaceae > Allium > Allium sativum. The sequence continues at coordinate 90,614,892 of CM060916.1, read as the reverse complement.
ATGTCGAAGATGAAGACGGTGGTTGAAGACCGGAAGTCTTCACATCGTTTGGATAATTACTGACGATCCTGATTGGGCTGTACACCCAAGAGGATGGAAATAGTTGGCGGTCGTCCAGACGTACTTGGAGATGGATGGATATGCGAGGAAAGTGCCTCCGGTTTCGTTCAGACCTAGAACGGACTTGTAAATGGATGGTGTGTCTGACATTGTATTCCTTTATATTGTATTTGTTGATCTCTGCTAAATATATATCTGTTTGGCGGCGGAGAATTTATTCTCTTGCTTAACGCCCTTCTCTTAGACATATGAGCTCAGAGGTTATATATTGGCAGAAATCAGTGGTACGATATGGATTGATAGTGTGGCATACTGAGATGCAGTGATCCAGACTTTTGTTGAAAAGCAAAGTTTGGTGGTTGATGATCAAAGCGCAGCTGATATAGCATGGTTTTGTGTATAGTGTTGATCCGCGAGCCTCACAGCCCGGGATGGTGGTAAACTGATGGTTTGATCAGTATACATTTTTAGTGTAGTGGATTCGGTCGACCGATATTGAGCTTTGTGCTCGGAGGGATAGAGTAAGCGGTGTTTTCTCTTGCTGGGACGTAAGCCGCGGTGATACTTGAGTCCCAAAAGTGCGGATGTGCATAGCGGTGTTTTCTCTTGCTGAGACGTAAGCCGCGGTGATTTGTACTACGCGATCGATCTTTCGAATCAGGAGCCACCATGATGGAAATCCAATTTCCAATACGTGTATTTCGGCTTTATTTGTAGAGCCTAGTATGGCGACATAGTGGGATGGGGAACTCATGCCGTCTATGATTTATATTTATGATTGAAATTGTTTTTGACACTATACACTTATTATAGTATCAAATGATTTGTTTTAAACGTATCAAGCATGTTTGGCTGTTATAAGGTAAAACCCTATCCTCCGGCTTGCGTTGCATTGTGTGATGGGACCTGGGTCTTATAATAGCTTCATTTTTCGAAAAAGCATTGCGCTGTTTATTCTATGCATTAGTATTCTTGGGAGGAAACCCGTTCCGTATTATACGGCGTGGTCCCTTGAATTACTCTCTTTTAAAGTAAAGTTTTAAATAGCTGTTTTAGTTCTCACACCAGTCACATGACTGACCTGGAGTTTATTGTTTTAACCTAAACTCTGGGTGCCCTTATTTTCGACACGGGCAGCTAGTAGTTTTGGTTTTGCAGATTTATATTCACAGGATCCTGGTTTACAGCTGGAATGATATCCGGAAAGCTTTGTATCCATATATCTCTTCTAGTTGTGTATTGTATTATTTTCCACTGCTAGGTATTTAAATGTAATTTAAATCTCTGATATTTCTGTGTAATATTCATTTATACTCTGTATATTCTTGTAATCTGGTGCATTGTTGTAATAACAGTGAAATGTTCTTCTGTTTGTGTTCTGATTTGTCTTGTCCTCACAGTAATTCGTTCTTTCTCATCTCTTCGGAGACCGGGGAAGTTTCGGGTCGCTTCACATATATAAACCTTGTTTATAAATTTACCCCTTTATTAGATTCAGCTTCCATTTAAATAATCTATTGAAACTTGATTTCTATTTTGGACTATTTGATTTCCCTTTTGAATCTCAAGTTGATTTGAAAATACTTAATTATCATCGCTTATATTTACAAAATCTATTTCCATATTAAAACTTAAATTCACTTTAATACAATTCCAATATCTTTTGAAATATAATTTTATTCTAGATGTTCGACATAGTCGAGTTACAATCATAAATCCATGTGGATTTATTTAAAGTCGGTTTACATTCCGAATATCGGAATAAACTTCGTCGTTTCCTTTTGAAACGATTTCAGGACAAAAATCTCTTTTTAAATTCAAATTTGAATTTAAATAGCCAAAGCATCCCACGATGATTATTCCCTTCTATTTATAAACATCGTTTATAATTTTTGCTTCTTGTTTAAATATTTATAACAAGTTTGTATTTCATATTCTATTTGAAATTCAAATTTCCATTTTGAAAGATAAATTTCCTTCTTTAAATCTCTTTCTTGAAATTAAAGTTTAATATTATCAAGTGATAATATTTCTTTCCCTTAATAAACAACGTCTATACTTTCAGCAAATTGTTTTTTTTTTTAAAAAAAATTCTCAATTTATTCGAAATACTATTCTACTTCGAAAAGTAAAATTTCCCCTCTTTTTTTTCCATTTAAAAATCCCTTTCAGTTCATAACTAGATTTAAATAAATTATACAATAAAATTCCCTTCTTTTATTTATAAAAATCATTTATGGATAACACTACTTGTTTTAAATATTAAAACAAGTTCTATTTCAAATTCCATTTGAAATTTCATTTCTACTTTGGGCGGATAAACTTCCTTTTTAATCTTATATTTAAGTATTTATCTATCCGATATTCTTTCAAGAAATAATGTATTCCATACATTCGACATGGTCGAATTCAAACAATATTCCATATGGATTCATCCCAATTTTATTTATATCCCGAACATCGCAAATGATTTTATCGTTTACATTTTGAAATGATTCCCTCGTTTTAAATCAAAAATTCTTTTATATTTCCAATTAAATATTTAACTAATTTAAATATTGATTTAAAATAGCTAAAATCCAACTGTAACGACCCATGGATTTTCGACCCCGAACATCGACATCAAATCACCATGTCGACTATTCAAGCATCGAAAACACTGGATTGTCAATAGAAAGAAATTAGACGGTGATAATAGAAAGAAAGAATATTAGAGTAGAAGAAAGAAGAAGAACACATCAGAATCTCACAGCAGAGCGAATAAAATATAATATCAAATCTCTTTATACAAAAGAAACTATATATACATACCAATCATCAGAGTACAGCATATATCAGACACAGCGGAATAACAACTTTATATAGCTAGCGGTGAAGCCTCCTGCTTCTAGCTCCTGAAACTCCAAGCGGAAACCTAACCTGGAACATACCCGGTTTGACCCGAGCACATTTGATTTAAAACAAAATACACCGGGTCAGTCTGGAATACTATCAGTGATAAATTCACAGCAACACACACTTGTTTAATTTTGGAAATCCTTTTCGAAATCAAAGGATAGTAGTAAGACCAGTCCACACATAAACACGGACGGTTTTTACCTTACTATAACCCAAAACGTTCTTGAAATCAATATCTTGCTCTGATATTATCATAATGTCTAAATACAAGTAAATAACAATCTAGAGGAACACTTGCATCTCACGCTCCCCATATATAGTATACAAACCAAAACCGCTGGCGCTTATTGGATATTGGATTTCCAACTTGACAAGGTATGGGACCACCTTCTGCACGTGTATCTCTAGAGGCGAATACACTGGGTTCAACAAGAACATCTTGCAACCCGGCCCTCACATGACCGACCACTCATTTCGGTTGAGTGTATCGAATGTATATCACCGACTGTTGGGATCAACAACCGCCTCCCGAAAAGGGACAACATCGAAACATAGATTAAAGAAGCAAATGGAATTTCTCTAGATAGGTGAGCATACATCCTAATGTCAGCGACCCACATAGCCATGTTTCCTGCCCGATTTTTGTCATTTCCCGGTTGATGAGGCTTGAGGCTAGAATTCCTTTAAAACATCTGGCCGCCATTAACTTTGAATGCCACATTGTCAGATCCGCCAGATCACACTTGATTGACGTCCACCAAAAATACTCTAGTTATTTTGCTAGAGAATAACCATTTCTCCGCCATCAACTATGGTACGTTTGGAGAAATCAACGCATGTAATTCCTTTTGGAAATACTCTGTCAGACATCCGTCCATACAAGTCATCCAGGAACAGGATGAATCGAAGGTACTCTCCTACTCCATCTCATATAGGAATCACCCCAAGGATCAGTAGCGAGAAGTCCTTGCAACCTGTAGATTCCAATCACGACAGAACCACAGCTTATCTCTGGTTACGATCCAGAGATTATGAGTGGTCCTTCCGTTTATGGAAATCCACAGTCTTCAATGCTCCATCACGATCAACTTCTGATCTCTACACGTATTTATTGGTCGGAATGGTTTTCAAATAAGAATTCAATCCCGGTCCTTCCATACCAACAAGCGTATTGGTCAACTTCGATAGTCGGTGATTTAACTATCGAATAACAAATGTGTGAATAATATCAGTTTGCTGATTCAGCACTTGACACAACTTGACCTCTTTTAAAATATATGTTTATACCAAGTTTACTCTGATTAACTCTGATTAATTTACTTTGATTGATTAACTCTACTTGACTAACTCAACTTATTTAACTCGATTAACTTGACTTGATTACTACTATCGATTAATTAATACTCGACTTAACTCGCTCGACTCTAGATTGCAGCGATCACAATGGTTACGCCTGATTCCCTCAGGAAACATCCGACCGCCGTAGGCTATCTGCAGCCCTGCGAATTACGCTAGCAGTCATACGCAATGGCATCTTTTCCTGAATAACTATGTTTGACTAACTCTAACTATATTCGATCAACTCTTATTGAATAACGATATGTTTAATATAATTTGAAATCACTATTCTTATTTCTTTTAAAAACTAATATTCAAATATTATTTATCTGTTAATCCTCGCATCAGAGTTCACTATCCCTCGTAGGGGATAACCCAATTCCAACATCTTCACTCATCCCAAACTAATACAATTCCTCGATAATAGTGAAGCCAATCAAGTTGGGGTATTTTAGTTACCTCTCTGACCTTGATCAACCCGTTCTTACCTTAGAATAATATTAGTTCAACCACTACATCAAAATCTCATTTCCCCTTTTTATTCAAATCTGGTTTAAAACCATTGCTTATATTTGAAATCCTCGCCCAGATTTTCTTTACATAATTCCTTTAATTAAGGAGATGTTCACCAAACCACCACTTTTAACTTAAACATTGGTTCACTCATACTCTTGGGTTTTAATGAAATCCTACGCCCAAAGTTTTACCATTAACCATATTAAAAATCAGAGTTCGTTTAGATTTTCAAATAATTTATATAAATTTTGTTTATGTCCCCGAAATCACGTCCAACTCAACTGTTTTGCTCTGATGATGGTATGTGTATAAAGTTACTGATTTGTATTTCAAAGTTTATGTTATATAATATATTTTATTCGTTCCGCTGTGAGATTTGTCTTCTTTGTTTTCTTCTATTCTAATATTTCTTTATTTCTATTTCCCATCCTCTAACTTCTTTCTAATGATGATTCGTATTTCTGTGCAATTTGGGTTGGACGTGTGGTGTTATTAGTCAACTCAGATAGTACAGATTTGCGGGCCATTACAGTGTAAGTGCAGTTCGATGGCCGTTGAGGAAATTAACTGTACGGGCCTTGATAAAATTATTAAAAATAGTTATAATTTGTGTAAAATCATAAGAAATAATTTGTGAAGAATTGAGATGAAAAATCCCAAATTTGAAAAGGTAAAAATTGATTTTTATCGAAATGAACTAGTTTTGAACTAGAATTATAATCCCATTTATTTTTAAAATAAATAAAGTGGATTTGAAATGGTTTTGAAAATAACCAGAATTTCCAATATATAAAGTGGAAATGGATTTGAATCGAAATTGTCTTTGGAATATTTCGATGTTGGATTTCGTGATTATACAGATATTGTTATGGAAATTTGAAAGATATATTTATATCGTTATTTCCAATACGATATTTGTTGGTCGTAGAATTTGATATTGAATATAAGCCGATATATTTTCTATTCCGAGCCTTGTATTTAATATCAAATGGGATTTGGGTTTGTCGTGAATGGTGTCTTCATTTACACTGTTCTTAAACCCAGTTGAGAAAAAGATTAAATCTTTTTATTTAGATTTAATGAAGTATACCAATTAAATGGTATTTAATTGGAACTGAATTTGAATTGATTTTTGGGTTTATCGTGAACCGTGTTTTAAATGACATTGGTTCTTTAACCCAGTTAAAGACAGGATATAATTTCCTAAGTTAAATAATCATTGATAGTGATTTTTGGGAAGATTAAAACCAAGTGGAGTTTTAATGAATCTTTAACTAGATTAAAATGATCGAGAATGGAGTATCACCAGTTCTGCTCCAGGCGATTGTTAAATCTTTAATTAGATTTGAACGTGAAATGATAATTGAATTTACCGATAACACCGCGGTGTTAGATATGAAGTATGACCAGCTTTACTTCATGGGATGAATAGGTTGGGGTTGGGAAATTTAACAAGTGATTACTTCGGTAAGTTTCGTTAATCCCGACTAGTTTGGATATGTAACGACCCGGAAAATCTGAACCAATTTAAAATTTTTAAATTGGCTAAAATAGTGGATTTTAAATATTTAAAATAAATATTTTAAATAATAGCAATGAAAACTGAGTTTGAATCAACGTTTGAAAACGAATATAATTAATTCTAATTATAAACAAGGCCTGAAATGGCGCGGTAGTTTCAAAATTTGAATTCAAACTTCGACTGACTGTACCGGGTGCAAAACAAAACGTATTTGAGTGAAACCAAAAATATTTAAATCTGTTAGTGAATACCTTTCTAACGAATCTGAAAAATCGAAGCTTCATAGCGGAAAGCTAAAGTTATGGCCAAATGAATTTTCAGAAAGGTCGCTATGGAATTTATATAGCTCGTGAAATTGGCCATTTTGCAAACGACCTCGAAATTCGACGAAACCACTTTTGTTGGATCCGGGATGTGAAGTTATTGCTAGGTTTCAAATTTCATAATTTTTGAAGCTAGTATGTGAGTGTGGAAAAGGAAAACGTATTTTGGTCAATTACAGTTAAATTGGATCGACCAGAAATGGGCCTTTTTGCAGATGGTCTCAGAATTCGACGAAACTAGTTTTGTTGGGACCGTACCGTCAAAACATAGCTAGATTTATTTTTCTGGAATTTTTCGAATCAGTTTGTGGCCCTGGCAAATTGAAATGTACGTTCAAATTTAATATTGAATGTTTTATATTTTAATTTGAAGAAAAACTGACTGAAACATTCGAATGGGCCTTCGAAACATATCCCATTGTGTTCGGAATGGGGGTAAAACGCTAGGGACGACAGTCGTTGGGTTTGGATTGGAGTTCGTATGAGATAAGGGGTATTTTTGGATTTTAAAAAATTATAAATATAAAGAAAAATCTGATTGGGCCATCGTTTCTCTCTCTCTCCTTTCTCTCTCCCCGTAACACGATCGAAGGCGGAAAACCCTCCAAATCTACCCGTCCATTTTCTGATCGATCCACACGCCAAAATCAAACACTCCAGTTGGGAAATTTGTAGAGCTCGAGAAGATCTTCAAATCAATATATAGTTTGGATTTTTTCATTGAGTGGCTTGGGAGAATCGAGCTCGGGAAGTTGAGATGTTTTCGCCGCCTCCCCGCCTGCCTCAGGCGATCGAATGCCTCCCCCCTTCAGGCGCAGGCGTGCCTCTCCTCCCCCTTCGACGCTGCGAAGGCTGATCGACGAATAGCTACACGGATTCGAAGAAAAATCCAAACCTAGTTTTGAACTTTTCAGCTGAGAGGTACGGCTGTTTAATTAAAACTGTTTTTAACAGTTTAAAACCGTTGCAAACTTTGAAAAATCATATCTTTTACGTGTATTGACGAAATTCGATGAAACAGGAAACATCGTGACCGTGTGGACGTCTTCTACATTTTAGAAGTGACCGCATATTTTTCTGAGCCTTCTGCTATTTTTGGTGGAGTGGAACCCAATGTGAGATTTCTAATTTATAAACGATACGGAAAACGACAATGTATAAATTATATAATCGATGTATGAGTTATATAAGCGTTGTACACCTCTTGTATAAGCGTTGTATAAGTTGTACGTTCGATGTATAAGTTGTGTATGCGTTGTAAAAATTATATATATGTTGAAATAGAAGTGAAATGCTATTTATAAATATATATATATATATATATATATATATATAAACGTCCCTCGTCCACAAACCATGGACGATATTTATTGGTTGTGATTGGTGTGAAAATTGATTGATAGCGAATGGTTGATTGAAATTGTTTGTGGTTGAAATCGATTGATTGTGGTTGAAAAATACCCGTTTGTGGTTGAGAAATATTTGGTTGAAACCACATAGGATTAGTTTGTGGAAATGAAAAAAATATACATGCCGCCTGCGTGAAAACTAGATGCATAATTCCCCAATGTCAAAAGCTGCGAGGCTTTAAGGTAGAGCGAGGAGCCGTACTAGGGACGGTCCCGGTTTTAACTACCCTGCCGTTATGCGGCCGAAATTTTGAATAATATTCATGTGTTAGAATTATTTTCATTTGTTGAAACTATATTTATTCGTTGTATAGAAAACCTTCATGTGTTGAATCGATATTCATTCGTTGAATTGAAATTCATGTGTTGAATGGTATTCGTGTTTTAAATATAAAAATCACATTTTTATCCATATATATAAACTATAGAAAACCTTCATGTGTTGAATCGATATTCATTCGTTGGATAGAGATTCATGTGTTGAATGGTATTCGTGTTTTAAATATAAAAATCACCTTTTTATCTATATATAAAAACTATAGAAAACCTTCATGTGTTGAATCGAAATTCATTCGTTGAATTGAAATTCATGTGTTGAATGGTATTCATATTTTGAAATAAATTGTTTTACAATAAAAATCACATTTTTATCATATATATGAACTATATAAAATAATCTTGTTTTGAAAGAAATTGTTTTATAATAAAAATCCTATTTTTATTACCTATATGAACTATATAAAATAATCATGTTTTGAAATGAATTGTTTTACAATAAAAATCACATTTTTATTATATACATGAATTGTTAAAAATAGTGAAGTGTTGAAATAGAAGACAGTTAGATAAAAATATCATTTTTAGCAAATGTATGAAGAGAATATAGTTTTAAAATCGAAGAATCAATATATATTTATATATAAACAGAATTGAAATATATCGAATAACAAAGCTGTAGTTCGTATTTTGAAACCGTGATTTCAAACGATTAGTGCGGGAGATCCGACCATCGGATTTTCCCGAAATCGCAACCGTTGGGTTCGCTTTGGGAATATCTTTCCAACGGCACCAACTTTGTAAAAATCCAACGGTTGGATTGTCTGGAATGTTTAATTCAAATCTGAAGAAAAACAGCGCCAGAATCGATTATATATATATATAATTATATTTAATCGAATAGCGACACTGCAGTTCGTATTTTGAAATCAAAACTTCAAACGATTATACCGGGAGATCCGACCATCGGATTTTCCCGAAACTGGAACCGTTGGATTTGTTTTGAAAATATCATTCTAACGATGTAAATTTTGTGAAGATCCAACGGTTAGATTTTCAGATATGTGTAAATCAAATCTGAAGAAAAATAGCGCTACGGCCGCGTTATGGCCCAAAGCGTCGTTTTGAATAAATTGGCTATTTTAAAATAAATAAAAATAGCAATAAATCATTATAAAATATTATAAACGATATGGATGTGAAATTTAGTAACTAACTGAAGGTTGGCTAAGTCGAATGGTTTCTTAGGTATTGATCTGATGTTGGTTTCGGCCTTCGGGGTTAATATTTGGGAAATCATTCTCTTACTGATTTACCGTTAGCGACTAATGAATTGAAATGATGCGTATGTATGTTTGTTAAGCACTTATTTATTATATACGCGAGTTGCTCAGAAAGACCGAGTTTATCCCATTCTGAATAACTGAATCGACGATAAGGAATAGAAGATGAAGACGATGGTCGAAGACCAGAGATCTTCACCTCGTTTGGATGGTAACCGAGGTCCTGATTGGGAGGCATCCCAAAATATGGATAATGAGTGGTGATCGTCCAGACGTACATGGTGATCGATGGGTTTGCGAGGTATATAGTGCCTCCGGTTTTGTTTAGACCCAGAACGGACTTGCAAATGGACAATGTTTATGACATTGGAATTTATTCTATGTGATTGATAGCCATCAGTTGCACGGTGTGAAGTGCCTGTGTGGCATGCTAAGTTGCAGTGATCAGGGCTTCTGTTGAAAGGCAAAGTCTTGTGGTGATGATCAAAGCACCGCCTGTGTGGCATAGCTTTGTGTATAACGTGAAATCGCGAGCCTCACACCCCGGTATGAACCAGAAACGGGAGAGGACCTCAGGGAGGACATGCATTTCTTTCTAGTTAGAAGTGGCGTCAGTGGTTTTACACGCCCTGACGAGTTTGACTTATGTGGTTGTTGTTGTTGCGAGGCACCTCGGTTTGATCGGACGATCCGGGTCTGATGGAGTCATTCGTTGGCTCATTTACGCCCCAAAGGGCCGGGAAACGTATTGTTCAGGAATTTTAATCCACATCGGTAGACCGGCCCTGACGATCCAAGGGTCACTCGAGCTCTGATCCTGTGGCTCGGGCTAGAGAGTCGCGAAGTCGGTAAGGACTATCTTTTGCCTTGGTTCATTACGGAAATCCAATTTCCAAATACGTGACTGTGCCGTTTTGATTGTGTATATATATATATATATATATGGCGACATGATATACGGTACCCATGCCGTCTATGATTGATAGTTATGATTGAAATTGTTTTTGAAACATATAAACACTAGTAATAATATCAAATGCTGTTGTTTTATTCGTATCAATCATATTTTGGCCATTATAAGGTAAAACTCTATCCTCCGGTTTGCGTTGCATTGTGTGATGGGAACTGAGTCTTATAATGGCTTCATTTTTATAAAAAGCATTGTGTTGTTTAAAAGAATGATTTGTTTTAAAGCACTGGCGATCCGATGGAGTAAACCCGTTCCGCGAAAGTGGCGTGGTCCTGTGATTAGCCATATTTTAAATGTGTTCAGTAGATTTCTCATACCAGTCCCATGACTGACTCGTAGTTTGTGTCACTTTCAAACTCGGGTGCCCCTTTTTCTACACGGGCAGCCTTGTATTCAGGTTTAGCTGGCTCTTTCTGGATAGCTGGAGCTGAAGATGGATTCTATTATTTATCTCTTTTTATGGTGTTCAGCTCCTATTGTACATTATGTTTGTTTTCTGCTGTTAACATATATGTATAGCTGAACTGTATTTGTACTAAGTATGATCCTGTATACTTTGTAACTCTATTGATTACGTTTATCCAGTATATTCTATTGCGCATTATCTGATGTATTTATTTATTTATGTTCTGCTATTATGTGTTTCTGTGTTATATTCCAAAGATTACCCTTGCCGCCGTCAGCTCGGGGTTTGGGGTTGTCACAGGATAAACCATAATTTGGTTTGAATTGATATTCAAAGAAAGATTAAAGAATAAATTTAATGAATTTATCTTTGATAAAATTAATGGGAACCTTCCCAAAGTATAAGAATATTTGAATAAAAGAATATTCTGAATTGGAATGAGGCGTATGTTGGGTTTGTGTAACACTTGTTTATTATATACGCGAGTTATTCAGAAAGACCGGGTTTATCCCATTCTGAATAACTGATTCGACGATGTGTCGAGGATGTAGACGGTGGTCGAAGACCAAAGGTCTTCACATCGTTTGGGTGATTGCTGATGATCTTGATTAGGTTGTACACCCAAGAGGAGGGAATCAGTTAGTGATCGTCCAGACGTACTTGGAGATCGATGGATATGTGAGGTACAAGGTGCCTCCGGTTTTGTTCAGACCCAGAACGGACTTGTAAATGGGTTGTGTCTGACATTGGATATCCTTCTGTGTGATTGATGGACATCGGTTGCATGGAGTGGTCTGCCTGTGTTGCATGCTAAGTTGCAAATGATCAAGGCTTCTATTGAAAAGCAGAGTCTTGTGGTTGATGATCAAAGCACAGCCTGTGTGGCACAACATTGTGTAGCATTAACTCGCGAGCCTCACACCCCGATGTGAACCAGAAACTGGAGAAGGACCTTAGGGCGGACATGCGTTTCTTTCTAGCTAGAAGTGGCGTCAGTGGTTTTACACGCCCTGACGAGTTTGACTTATGTGGTTGTTGGGTTGCGAGGCGCCTCGGATATATCGGTGACTATGTGGAGCCGATGGAGTCATTGGGCTCATTGACACCCCATAGGGTGGAGAAACGTAGTGTTCAGGCATTTTAATCCACATCGGTGGACCGGCCCTGACGATCCAAGGCTTGCCTGTGCACTTGCCTGAGACATGGGCTAGAGCGTCTCGAAATCAGTAATGACGATCTCTTGCCTAAGTTCACAGATGGAAATCCAACTTCCAATACGTGATATTTGCTGTTTTGATTGTAGAGCCTAGTATTGGCGACATGATATATGGTACCCATGCCGTCTGTGATTAATACTTATGATTGAAATTGTTTTGACAATATACACTTTTAGTGATAATAAAAGATGAAATTTAGAGTATCAAGCATTCTTTGGCTATTATAAGGTAAAACCCTATCCTCCAGCTTGTATTGCACTGTGTGATGGGACCTGGGTCTTATGATAGCTTCATTGTTCTTTATTTAGCATTGCGCTATTGTTTTATGCACTGGTATTCTTAGGAGGAAACCCATTCCGTGTTATACGGCGTGGTCCCTTCGTTTACCTAACTCTAAAATAAAGATTAATAACTGTTTTAGTTCTCACACCAGTCACATGACTGACCTGGAGTTTATTGTTTTAACCTAAACTCTGGGTGCCCTTATTTTCGACACGGGCAGTTAGTAGTTATGGTTTTGCAGATTTATATTCACAAGATCCTGATTTGCAGCTGGAACGATATCCGGAAAGCTCTGTATCCGTATATCTCTTTCAGTTGTGTATTGTAATATTTTTTCCGCTGCGATGTATTTAAATGCAATTTAAATCTTTGATATTTTCAGTGTAATATTTATTCATACTCTATATATTCTTGTATTCTGATGGAATTGTTGTAATATACAATGAAATGTTCTTCTATTTTTGTTCTGATCTGTCTTGGCCTTAAAGTATCCGCTCTTTCCTTCACGGGGAAGTTACGGGTCCTTACAGTGGTATTAGAGCTTTGGTTTATAGAGCTCGGAGAACAAGACACATTAGAACCGAACGAAAGAATTCATCAGAGATTGGATTAGTAATACCCAATAAGAATGACTCGTTAGAGATGGGATCAGTAGTATCCTAGAACGAGTGTAAAGTGTGATATTTTTTTAAATAAAATGAAAATGAATTTTGTTTTGAAAATTTAAACTTTATTCAATGTATTTGAATATTTATTTGTATAGAATTTGGGCAATCCAATATGTAAAGATTTTGCATATACGTCTGACCAATGGGTATTCGAAGTTTTAATATATTGGGTAGATATAGAATCACACTGTAGTCGCCCGTAGATGAAACTATTGATGACTGTACAACATCAGTCGTTTGGGTTCGAGTTTCGAAGGTGTGATATTAATATATTTCCAATTGACTGGTGTGAGAACCAAAAATATAGTTAAAATATATTGTTGTGACTTGGCTTCAAAAACATGATTTTTGACTATGTATCAAAATTATGAATTTGAAACGTTAATTAACTAATTGATTGCTGGTTGTGTTGTTGATTATTGTTTGATTAATTAAATGTTGAACCTTTAGCCAAATTGAACCAAATATTGAGTTGTGTCGGAAATTAGTCGCATTTGCATGCATATACAGGTACTTACAATGAACAGGTCATAATAAGGCAGCTAGAGAAGAGGAATAAAATTGTTTGCCTGACAAATAGGTACATGTTTATTGTATTTCTTGGGTTTTTGATGATTTTATGAGCCGATTGGCTAGCCTCTTGGCAATTTCTTTTTTCTTTTTGGATTGGTGAGGCCATGGGAGGCTATTTGAAATATCCCGAAGCTCCCGGTGTAGGGGAGGTTATGGCGAAATTTTTCAAAAATTTAGGGTGTTAGCTAAATTTTTGAAAAATTTGAAAAGTTCTTAGAAACTGAAAAGTTGAAGAACTTAAGCCGTAATGAAAATAGCGAAAGTTGAGTTGATTAGTTGAACAACTTTCAACTTTGTTCCTTTTCGGGGAAGACAAGTTTTAAGTGGGGGAGATTGTAATAACCCCGAAATCTGAGCCAATTTAAAATTTTTATTTAGGCAATTTTGATGAATTTTAAATAATAATGATGAGAAATTTATTTTGAATAGAAATAGAACGTATATATTTAATTGAATTGTCGTTAGAATATAATTATTTATTTATAATTATAAAAGGAACTGAAAATGGCGTGGTAGTTTGAAATTTCGATTTCAAAGTTCAAATGAATATACAGAATTCAAAATAAACCGGATTTTAGCGAAACCAAAAATATTAGAATCTATTTGAGAATATCTTTCCAACGAATCCGAAAAATTAAAATTTCATAGCGGGAATATAAAGTTATGCCCAGTTGAAAATTCAGAATAGTCGCTATGGAATTTTGAGCCCTTAAAATTGGAAATTTTGCAAACGATTTCTGTTTTCGACGAAACCGCTTTTGTTGGATCCGGGATGTCAAATTATTGCTAGGTTTCAAAATTCATAATTTTCTGAATCAATATGTGAGCAAGGCAAAGAAAACGCGTTTGACCAGTTTCAATTGATTTTAATCGACTGGAAAATGGCCATTTTTCAAACAGCCTCAGAATTTGACAAAATTAGATTTTTTTTTGAACTGTATCATCAATATGAAGCTAGAAAATATTTTTTGGGAATTTTTAGAGTTAGTATGTGGCCCCGGTAAATTGAAATGTACATTTAAATCAAATATATATTGATTTATGTTTTGATTTTTATAAAAATTGATCGAGACGATCGAATCTGCTTTCTTAACATATCTCATTGTGTTCGGAATAGGGGTAATTAGCTGGGGACGACAGGCAGTGGGTCTCATTTTGAGATCAAATTGCAAGCTACTTTTTGAGAGAATAAATAAATAATTAAATAAAACTATATAAGGCCTTAAGCCCTAATTTTCCCTCAGACAAAAATCAGCCCCTTTTCCATTATAAAAAACCCGTCGCTCCCTCTATAGCCTTCATCGCCGCTCGTGCTCCGCCGCCCACTTCTCCTCTACCATCGCCGAACAGCCATGGCCCCCCCTCAACGCCGACGGTCCCCTTCACCTCCAGCTCCTCTCCCATTTCCCCCAAATAAATCCGTCGCCCCACAGCCCTGAAGCCGCCGCCCGCCACTTGGATGGCCTGCCGTCGCCGCCTATGAGGGCCCCTGACCCTTCAGCCTTCGACCGCCATTCTGGTGAACCCCCAACCCCCCCCCCTCTTCAACAAAAGCTTCATTTTCCTTAAAAAGGTGTGTTTTAATTTATTATTTATTTTTCTTTTCAGTTTTGTAGATGTTAGGACCTTGATAAACATATATATGATTTTTTTATATAGTTAGGGTGTAAAGAAATGATTTTTATAATAAAGGTATGATTTTTCTTAATTTAAAGATACGATTTTCTTAGTATAAAAAGATTACATTTTATAGAAGTTTAAAGATTAGATTTTTATAACGAGAAAGATTAGATTTTTATAACGAGAAATGTTGGATTTTTATAACGAGAAAGATTAGATTTTTATAACGAGAAATGTTGGATTTTTATAACGAGAAAGATTAGATTTTTATAACGAGAAAATTAGAATTTTTATCTATATAGTAGCGGTATAAAAATAGAATTTTTATCTATATAGTAGCGTTTTAAAAATGTGATTTTTATATACTAGAGAATATAAAAATGTGATTTTTATATATGTAGTGGCTACAGACAACGAAAGTGGCAAAATGCGAGCACGGCGAAGATTTTCTACATATGAAGAGTAGCGGCGTTTGGTTTAGCTCTTGGTGAGTACTCCTCAGTTTTATTTTTATTTTTAGTTTGAAATATATACTAGGATTCAGATGGTGCTTAGCGGCACCCGACACCCGTCGTCTATAGACCATGGACGACTTGTTTGTTTGATTTCGTTTGGATTGATTTGTTTGTGTGAAAATTGATTGTGAGGTGGAATGAATAGAATAAAATTCATGTGTTGAATAGAATAAAATTCATGTGTTGAAATAAAATATATATTCATGTGTTGAAATAATATAAATATTCATTTACATATCGAACGATTTGTTTATGTACACCGATTTGACTGATATTGATTGGGACGATAAATTTTACACATCGCCCAACTGCACAAATAAATTCTGCGTTTGATGTTTGAAACCCCACACGGGTGTTGGGATGAAATTGGACATACACTAATCCCAATAATTAGCTGTATGTCGGTCGATTGATTGACAAGCTATTATAAGCGTTGAATATTTATATTTGATGCTTATACAGTGTAGAATGCACTCTGGATGATGGTTGATTATTTATCGTTGCTCTTATATACATGTGTTGTATGGAATCCATATAAGTAATATTATATGGTAATTGAGTGGGTCTCATTCCAATTTAGAAAATAAATTATATTCCTGTGTTGAATAAACAAAATAGTCATGTGTTGACAATACTCATGTGTTGAGAGTATTCATGTGTTGAATAGAATAAAATTCATGTGTTGAATAAATGAAAATTCATGTGTTGAAGAAAATATTCATTTGTTGAATAGAATAATGAAGTTATTGAAATATATAAAGCCGTGTTGATTAGATTGACGCCATTTTGAAGTGAACGATATTTATATCGATTTTATTCATTTTTATAACGAATATAGATAAGGAAGTGATTTCAAAATATGACATTTGGAAAATATTATCATTTATAGATTAATCATATGGAATATTCAATTTTGATTAGAAATTGAATATGAAGTTGAAATCGTTTCGAAAACGAATTTAAAACCGTTTATAAAATACGTTTTGAAAGGAAATCGATGAAATATATATATATAATTTATGTTATATATATAATGGCCAGAATAGAATGAGCTGCGCTGTGGCAGTTCGCGAATTTCGACCGTTGACTTCGAATGGATATTACGGGAGATCCAACCGTCGGATTCTCCTAAAACCGGAACCGTTGGGTTCATATCGAAAAGATTTTCCAATGAATATTAGAGATTTGAAATACAACGATTGGATTTGGAATTATTTCCAAATCAAATTTGGAAAAGGTCGTTGTAAGTGCAGTTCGATGGCCGTTGATGGAGATCGACTGTACGGGCCTTGATAAAATTATTAAAAATAGTAATAATTTGTATAAAATCATAAGAAAAGATTTGTGAAGAATTGAGATGAAAAATCCCAAATTTGAGAAGATAAAAATAGATTTATATCGAAATTAACTAGTTTTGAACTAGAATTATAATCCGATTTATTTTTAAAATAAATAAAGTGGATTTGAAATGGTTTTGAAAATAACAAGAATTTCCAATATATAAAGTGGAAATGGATTTGAATTGAAATTGTCTTCGAATATTTTGATGTTGGATTTCGTGATTATACAGATATTGTTATGGAAATTTGAAAGATATATTTATATTGTTATTTCCAATACGATATTAGTTGGTCGTAGAATTTGATACTGAATATAAGCCGATATATTTTCTATTCCGAGCCTTGTATTAAATATCAAATGGGATTTGGGTTTGTCGTGAATGGTGTCTTCATTTACACTGTTCTTAAACCCAGTTGAGAAAAAGATTAAACCTTTTTATTTATATTTAATGAAGTATACCAATTAAATGGTATTTAATTGGAATTGAATTTGAATTGATTTTTGGGTTTATCGTGAACCGTGTTTTAAATGACATTGGTTCTTTAACCCAGTTAATGATAGGATATGATTTCCTAAGTTAAATAATCATTGATAGTGATTTTTGGGATGATTAAAACCAAGTGGAGTTTTAATGAATATTTAATTAGATTGAAATGATCGAGAATGGAGTATCACCAGTTCTGCTCCAGGCGATAGTTAAATCTTTAATCAGATTTGAACGTGAAATGGTAATTGAATTTACAGGTAATACTGTGGTGTTAGATGTGAAGTATGACCTGTTATACTTCATGGGAAGAATAGGTTGGGGTTGGGAAATTTAACAAGTGATTACTTCGGTAAGGTTCGTTAATCCCGACTAGTTTGGATAAACCATAATTTGGTTTGAATTGATATTCAAAGGAAGATTAAAGAATAAATGTAATGAATTTATCTTCGATTAAATTAATGGGAACCTTTCCCAAAGTATAAGAATATTTGAATAAAAGAATATTCTGAATTGGAATGAGGCGTATGTTGTGTTTGTGTAACACTTGTTTATTATATACGCGAGTTATTCAGAAAGACCGGGTTTATCCCATTCTGAATAACTGATTCGACGATGTGTCGAGGATGAATGTAATAACCCGAAAATCTGGGCCAGTTTAAAATTTTTATTTTGGCAATTTTAGCGAATTTTGATTATTTAAAATGAATTATTTTAAATAAAATCGACGAGAAATTTATTTTGAATAGAATTCGACGTATATATTATATACGCCGTCGTTAGAATATAAATATTTATATATAATTATAAATAGAATGGAAAATGGCGTGGTAGTTCGATAATTCGATTTCAAACTTCAATTGAATGTACCGGGAGCAAAACAATCCGGATTTTAGTGAAACCAAAAACATTAGGATCTAATTGACGATATCTTTCCAACGAAGTTAACAAACTGAGATTTCACTTTATAAATGATAAGATATGTCCAGTTGAAAATTCTGAATAGTCGCTATGGAATTCAGGCCCTTAAAAATGGACATTTTGCAAACGACCTCGGATTTCGACGAAACCAGTTTTATTGGGTCCGTGATGTCAAGTTATTGCTAGGTTTCAAATTTCATAATTTTTCGAATCAATATGTGAGCGTGGCAAAGGAAAACGCGTTTGACCAGTTTCAGTTGATTTTAATCGACTGGAAAATGGCCATTTTTCTAACGGTCTCAGAATTCGACGAAACTAGTTTTGTTAGGACCGTATCGTCAATACGAAGCTAGAAAATATTTTTCTAGAATTTTTAGAGTTCGTATGTGGCCCCGGTAATTTGAAATGTACGTTTAAAATTCAATATAGTGGTTTAAATGTAAATTCAAAGGAAACTGATTGTAACGATCGAATCAGCTGGCGATACATATCCCATTGTGTTCGGAATGGGGGTGAAACGCTATGGTCGACAGGCGGTGGGCCTCGTTTTGAGGTCGAAAAAAAAAGTTGCTTTTAAGTGAAAAATAAAATAAAATAATTAAATAATAAAAAAAAAAAATTCTCCCCCCTTAAACCCGCTCAGGCCCCCCCTTTTCAGTTTGATTCAGATCGAAAAAAAAAAAAAGAAGAACGAGGAGGACGGAGGGGCGGAGCGGCCTCCTCCACCGCCGCTGCCACCGCTGAAGGCGGCGCCCTCCGCCAGGGTCCCTCTCCTCCCCCTCGCGACTCTTTCCTCTCTCCTCTCGAACTCGAGCCTCCCCCAGAAAATCCCGATGCCTCCCTCGCAGCTGCCTCCCGACCTCACCCGCATCGCGCCGCCTGTGGCCAGGCACCACCATTCCGACGCCAGGCCCTAGCCGCTCGCCCCTCAGCCTCCAGTTGCCTCCACTGACCACCAGCGCACCCCCCCCCATGTAAGTTTTTTTTATTTATTTTATTTTATTAGTTTATTTTATTTTTATTTTATTTTTATTTTATATTAACAGAAAATAAACTGTTTTTTTTAGGATAAATAAACTGTTTTTTTTAGGATTTTAAACCGAATTTTTTTTTAAGGTTTTAAAAACTGATTTTATTTTTAGATTTTAAATAAGAAAAGATTTAAACTTTAGAATAGAGAAAGATTTAATCTTTAAAAAGAGAAAGGTGAAATCTTTAAATTAGAGAAAGGTGAAATCTTTAAATTAGAGAAAGGTGAAATCTTTAAATTAGAAAAGGTGAAATCTTTAAATTAGAAAAGGTGAAATCTTTAAATTAGAAAAGGTGAAATCTTTAAATTAGAAAAGGTGAAATCTTTAAAAAGAGAAAAGGTGAAATCTTTAAATTAGAAAAGGTGAAATCTTTAAATTAGAAAAGGTGAAATCTTTAAATTTGAAAAAGCGAAATATTTATAGTTGAAAAGGCGAAATATTTGAAAAGACGAGATCTTTATATAGAAAACATCGTAGTAAAAAAATTCGATTTTTAGATATATGAAGTGATTATAAAAATATGACTTTTAAATTGAAAGTGAATAAATAAAAATGTGATTTTTATTTTAAAAACATCGAAATATAAAAATGTGTGATTTTTATATATATAGTGACTGCGGGCAACGAAGATGACGAAGATGGGATAATGAAGAAGATTTCTGTCAATGAAGTGTCGTGAAGTTGGATAGCTATCAGTGAGAACTTCTCACTCTTCAATTTCTTTTTCTAGTTATATTTATATACTAGGATGCAGACGGTGCTTAGTAGCACCCGACACAATCGTCCACAGACCATGGACTTGTTTGTTTGGTTGCATAGATTAGTTAGATGATGTGATTTGAAATTGAATTGTTTGGTGAAATGAATGGATTGATTGATGTGTGAATGGCGTGGGCATTCACTAGACCGGGGATAAGGCTAGGCCTCGTCCCGTTTCTAGTATCGTGCCGTTATGCCGCCGAAATTTTCTAAAATATGTTAGAAAAATAAAAATATCATTTTTATTGTGTAAATGAACTGAATAGAAATTCAAGTGTGGAAATAAAATATTTTTGTCGTTAAAAATATAATTTTTTTTACGTGAAAGTGAGTAAATAAATATTTATAAACAAATCGGCCGATTGGTTTATTTACACTGATTTGACTGATATTGATTGGGTTGATAAATTTTACACATCGCCCAACTGCACAAACAAAAATATGTGTTTGTTGATTTGAAACCCCACACGGGTGTTGGGATGATATTTGGCGTACACGAATCCCAATTATTTAATTATTGTCAATCGATTGGTCGACAGACTGTGTAAGCGTCGACTATTTATATTTGATGCTTATACAGTGTAGTGCACTTTGGTTGATGGTTGATTATTTTTCAATGCTATTATATACATGTGTTGTATGGAATCCATATAATTAACATTATATGGTGATTGATTGGGCCTCATTCCAATCGGGAAAGTAATGAATATTATAAAAGAAAATTCATGTGTTGAAGATAAAAATAGTGATGTGTAGACAGTACTCATGTGTTGAGATTAGTCGTGTGTTGAAATAAATATAGATTCATGTGTTGAATGGGATAATATTCATTTGTTGGATAGAATAAAGAAATTTTGAAAATATAAAGCCGTGTTGATTAGATTGACGCCATTTTGACGTAAACGATATTTATATCGATTTTATTGATTTCGAAATGAATTGAATTGAAAACGATTTCGCAATGAATTGAATTGAAAACGATTTCGCAATGAATTGAATTGAAAACGATTTCGAAATGAATTGAATTGAAAACGATTTCGAAATGAATTGAATTGAAAACGATTTCGAAATGAATTGAATTGAAAACGATTTCGAAATGAATTGAATTGAAAACGATTTCGAAATGAATTGAATTGAAAACGATTTCGAAATGAATTGAATTGAAAACGATTTCGAAATGAATTGAATTGAAAATGATTTCGAAATGGATTGAATTGAAAACGATTTCGAAATGAATTGAATTGAAAGCGAATTCAAATGAATTCAAATTGAATTGAATAGAAACGAATTTATAAAGAAGAATTCAATTTTGATGTGAATTGAAATGGAAGTTGAAATTGTTTTGAAACGAATGTAGAACTATTTATAAAATTCGTTTTAAAAGGAAATCGACGAAATATATATAATATATATATATTATATATATAATGGCCTGAATAGAACGCGCCGCGCCGCGGTAGTTCGTGAATTTCGACCATTTATTTCAAACGGACATTGCGGGAGATCCGACCGTCGGATTCTCCTAAAACCGGAACCGTTGGGTTCGTATCGAAAAGAGTTTTCCAATGAATATTAGAAATTTGAAATCTAACGGTTGGATTTGGAGTTATGTCCAAATCAAATTCGAAAAAGGTCGCTGTAAGTGCAGTTCGATGGCCGTAGATGGAAATCGACTGTACGGGCCTTGATAAAATTATTAAAAATATCTATAATTTGTGTAAAATCATAATATGTGAATTGGAAAGAACGGGGGTGAAAAACTCCACATTTGTAAAGATAAAAATAGATTTTTATCGAAATGAACTAGTTTTGAACTAGAATTAAAATCAATTTATTTTTGAAATAAATAAATTGAATTTGAAAGTGATTTTAAAAATAATCAATACTCCCAATACGTGGATTGGACTGGAGTTGAATCGAAATTATCTTCGGGATATTTCGATGTTGGATTTCGTGACTATCCAAATATTTTTATGGGGATTTGAAAGATATATTTTATATCGTTATTTCCAATACGATATTTGTTGGTTTCAGAATTTGATATTGAATGTAAGCCGGTATATTTTCTATTCAGAGCCTTGTATTTAATATCAAATGTGATTTGGGTTTATCGTGGGTCGTGTTTTAGATGACATTGGTTCTTTAACCCAGTTAAAGACATAATATCGATTTCTGAAAAGATTAAAACTAAGTGGAGTTTTAATGAATCTTTAATTAGATTAAAATGTGAATTGATAATTTTAATTATCAAAATCTGAAAAGTGATCGAGAGTGGAGTATCATCAGTTTTGCTCCAAAGCGATAGTTAAATCTTTAATTAGATTTGAACGTGAAATGGTAATTAATTTTACCGATAACACAGTGGTGTTAGATGTGGAGTATTACCAGTTTTCTCCATGGGATATATAGGTTGGGATTGGGAAATAAAATAATAATTACTTCGGTGTGGTTCGCTAATCCCGACTAGTTTGGAAAACCATAATATGGTTTGAAATGATATCCAAAGGAAGATTAAAGAATAAATTTAGAAGAATTTATCTTGGATAAAATTAATGGGAACCTTTCCCTAAAAATGTGATTTTGTGAATAAAAGAATATTCTGAATTGGAATGAGGCGTTTGATGTGTTTGTGTAACATTTGTTTATCATATACGTGGGTTATTCAGAAAGGCCGGGTGTACACCCATTCTGAATAACCGATTCGACGAGATGTCGAAGATGAAGACGGTGGTTGAAGACCGGAAGTCTTCACATCGTTTGGATAATTACTGACGATCCTGATTGGGCTGTACACCCAAGAGGATGGAAATAGTTGGCGGTCGTCCAGGCGTACTTGGAGATGGATTGATATGCGAGGAAAGTGCCTCCGGTTTCGTTCAGACCTAGAACGGACTTGTAAATGGATGGTGTGTCTGACATTGTATTCCTTTATATTGTATTTGCTGATCTCTGCTAAATATATATCTGTTTGACGGCGGAGAATTTATTCTCTTGCTTAACGCCCTTCTCTGAGACATATGAGCTCAGAGGTTATATATTGGCAGAAATCAGTGGTACGATATGGATTGATAGTGTGGCATACTGAGATTCAGTGATCCAGACTTTTGTTGAAAAGCAAAGTTTGGTGGTTGATGATCAAAGTGCAGCTGATATAGCATGGCTTTGTGTATAGCGTTGATCCGCGAGCCTCACAGCCCGGGATGGTGGTAAACTGATGGTTTGATCAGTATACATTTTTAGTGTAGTGGATTCGGTCGACCGATATTGAGCTTCGTGCTCGGAGGGATAGAGTAAGCGGTGTTTTCTCTTGCTGGGACGTAAGCCGCGGTGATACTTGAGTCCCAAAAGTGCGGATGTGCATAGCGGTGTTTTCTCTCGTTGAGACGTAAGCCGCGGTGATTTGTACTACGCGATCGATCTTTCGAATCAGGAGCCACCATGATGGAAATCCAATTTCCAATACGTGTATTTCGGCTTTATTTGTAGAGCCTAGTATGGCGACATAGTGGGATGGGGCACTCATGCCGTCTATGATTTATATTTATGATTGAAATGGTTTTTGACACTATACACTTATTATAGTATCAAATGATTTGTTTTAAACGTATCAAGCATGTTTGGCTGTTATAAGGTAAAACCCTATCCTCCGGCTTGCGTTGCATTGTGTGATGGGACCTGGGTCTTATAATAGCTTCATTTTTCGAAAAAGCATTGCGCTGTTTATTCTATGCACTAGTATTCTTGGGAGGAAACCCGTTCCGTGTTATACGGCGTGGTCCCTTGAATTACTCTCTTTTTAAGTAAAGTTTTAAATAACTGTTTTAGTTCTCACACCAGTCACATGACTGACCTGGAGTTTATTGTTTTAACCTAAACTCTGGGTGCCCTTATTTTCGACACGGGCAGCTAGTAGTTTTGGTTTTGCAGATTTATATTCACAGGATCCTGGTTTACAGCTGGAATGATATCCGGAAAGCTTTGTATCCGTATATCTCTTCTAGTTGTGTATTGTATTATTTTCCGCTGCTAGGTATTTAAATGTAATTTAAATCTCTGATATTTCTGTGTAATATTCATTTATACTCTGTATATTCTTGTAATCTGATGCATTGTTGTAATAACAGTGAAATGTTCTTCTGTTTGTGTCCTGATTTGTCTTGTCCTCACAGTAATTCGTTCTTTCTCATCTCTTCGGAGACCGGGGAAGTTTCGGGTCGCTTCATTTGGTATCAGAGCTTTGGTTTACAAAGCTCAGAGAACAAGGCACATTAGAACCATATGAAAGAATTCATCAGATATTGGATTAGTAATATCCAATTAGAATGACTCGTTAGAGATGGGATCAGTAGTATCCTAGAACGAGTGTGAAGAGTATATTTTTGAAAATGAAAACATTTTTGTTTTGAAAATTTAAATTCAATTATTCGTATTTGATTATTTATTTTATATTGATTTGGACAGTCCAGTATATAAAGATTTTGCATATGCGCCTTGCAAACATATATTTGAAATTTTAATATACTGGATAGATATAGAAGCACACTCTAGTCGCACGGACCTGATTCTGATGATTGACGCGTCATCATTAGTAATTATTTTCGTGTTTCGAAGGTGTGATATCTATATATTTCCATTAGACTGGTGTGAGAACCAAAACTTATATAGTTAGAATACATTGTTGTGAATTGGCATCAAAAACATGATTTTCTTTATATGTAGTAAAATTATCAATTTGAAACGTTAAAGTCACTAATTGATTGATGTTTGTTTATTTGTTTGATAATTGTGAACCATTTAGCCTAATTGAACCAAATGTTGAATTGTATTAAAAATTGGTTGCTTTTGCTTGCATATACATATACTTACATTGAACAGGTCATAGCAAGGAGGCTAGAGCAGAGAATAAAATTTGTTTGCCCGACAAATAGGTACATGTTTATTACATAATTTCCTGTTTTGTTTGGGTGATGATGATTTTGTGAGCCTATTGGCTAGCCGCTTGGCTTTTTCTTTTTCTTTTTGAGATCTGAAGGACCAGGGAAGCTATTTGAAATTCCCCGATGCTCCCGGTGCAGGGGAGGTTATGGCGAAATTTTTCAAAAATTTAGGGTGTTAGCCAAATTTTTGAAATTTTGAAAATTCTCAGAAACTGAAAAGTTGGAGAATGAAAACCAGATCGAACGTAGAGTTGATTAATCAAACCACTTTCGACTTTGTTCCTTTTCGGGGACGAAAAGTTTTAAGTGGGGGAGATTGTAATAACCCGAAAATCTGGGCCAGTTTAAAATTTTTATTTTGGCAATTTTAGCGAATTTTGATTATTTAAAATGAATTATTTTAAATAAAATCGACGAGAAATTTATTTTGAATAGAATTCGACGTATATATTATATACGACGTCGTTAGAATATAAATATTTATATATAATTATAAATAGAATGGAAAATGGCGCGGTAGTTCGATAATTCGATTTCAAACTTCAATTGAATGTACCGGGAGCAAAACAATCCGGATTTTAGTGAAACCAAAAACATTAGGATCTAATTGACGATATCTTTCCAACGAAGTTAACAAACTGAGATTTCACTTTATAAATGATAAGATATGTCCAGTTGAAAATTCTGAATAGTCGCTATGGAATTCAGGCCCTTAAAAATGGACATTTTGCAAACAACCACGGATTTCGACGAAACCAGTTTTATTGGGTCCGTGATGTCAAGTTATTGCTAGGTTTCAAATTTCATAATTTTTCGAATCAATATGTGAGCGTGGCAAAGGAAAACGCGTTTGACCAGTTTCAGTTGATTTTAATCGACTGGAAAATGGCCATTTTTCTAACGGTCTCAGAATTCGACGAAACTAGTTTTGTTAGGACCGTATCGTCAATACGAAGCTAGAAAATATTTTTCTAGAATTTTTAGAGTTCGTATGTGGGCCCGGTAATTTGAAATGTATGTTTAAAATTCAATATAGTGATTTAAATGTAAATTCAAAGGAAACTGATTGTAACGATCGAATCAGCTGGCGATACATATCCCATTGTGTTCGGAATGGGGGTGAAACGCTATGGGCGACAGGCGGTGGGCCTCGTTTTGAGGTCGAAAATAAAAGTTGCTTTTAAGAGAAAAATAAAATAAAATAATTAAATAATAATAATAAAAAAATCTCCCCCCTTAAACCCGCTCAGGCCCCCCCCCCCTTTTCAGTTTGATTCAGATCGAAAAAAAAAAAAAAAAGAAGAACGAGGAGGACGGAGGGGCGGAGCGGCCTCCTCCACCGCCGCTGCCACCGCTGAAGGCGGCGCCCTCCGCCAGGGTCCCTCTCCTCCCCCTCGCGACTCTTTCCTCTCTCCTCTCGAACTCGAGCCTCCCCCAGAAAATCCCGACGCCTCCCTCGCAGCTGCCTCCCGACCTCACCCGCATCGCGCCGCCTGTGGCCAGGCACCACCATTCCGACGCCAGGCCCTAGCCGCTCGCCCCTCAGCCTCCAGTTGCCTCCACTAACCACCAGCGCACCCCCCCCCATGTAAGTTTTTTTTATTTATTTTATTTTATTAGTTTATTTTATTTTTATTTTATTTTTATTTTATATTAACAGAAAATAAACTGTTTTTTTTAGGATAAATAAACTGTTTTTTTAGGATTTTAAACCGAATTTTTTTTAAGGTTTTAAAAACTGATTTTATTTTTAGATTTTAAATAAGAAAAGATTTAAACTTTAGAATAGAGAAAGATTTAATCTTTAAAAAGAGAAAGGTGAAATCTTTAAATTAGAGAAAGGTGAAATCTTTAAATTAGAGAAAGGTGAAATCTTTAAATTAGAAAAGGTGAAATCTTTAAATTAGAAAAGGTGAAATCTTTAAAAAGAGAAAAGGTGAAATCTTTAAATTAGAAAAGGTGAAATCTTTAAATTAGAAAAGGTGAAATCTTTAAATTTGAAAAAGCGAAATATTTATAGTTGAAAAGGCGAAATATTTGAAAAGACGAGATCTTTATATAGAAAACATCGTAGTAAAAAAATTCGATTTTTAGATATATGAAGTGATTATAAAAATATGACTTTTAAATTGAAAGTGAATAAATAAAAATGTGATTTTTATTTTAAAAACATCGAAATATAAAAATGTGTGATTTTTATATATATAGTGACTGCGGGCAACGAAGATGACGAAGATGGGATAATGAAGAAGATTTCTGTCAATGAAGTGTCGTGAAGTTGGATAGCTATCTGTGAGAACTTCTCACTCTTCAATTTCTTTTTCTAGTTATATTTATATACTAGGATGCAGACGGTGCTTAGTAGCACCCGACACAATCGTCCACAGACCATGGACTTGTTTGTTTGGTTGCATAGATTAGTTAGATGATGTGATTTGAAATTGAATTGTTTGGTGAAATGAATGGATTGATTGATGTGTGAATGGCGTGGGCCTTCACTAGACCGGGGATAAGGCTAGGCCTCGTCCCGTTTCTAGTATCGTGCCGTTATGCCGCCGAAATTTTCTAAAATATGTTAGAAAAATAAAAATATCATTTTTATTGTGTAAATGAACTGAATAGAAATTCAAGTGTGGAAATAAAATATTTTTGTCGTTAAAAATATAATTTTTTTTACGTGAAAGTGAGTAAATAAATATTTATAAACAAATCGGCCGATTGGTTTATTTACACTGATTTGACTGATATTGATTGGGTTGATAAATTTTACACATCGCCCAACTGCACAAACAAAAATATGTGTTTGTTGATTTGAAACCCCACACGGGTGTTGGGATGATATTTGGCGTACACGAATCCCAATTATTTAATTATTGTCAATCGATTGGTCGACAGACTGTGTAAGCGTCGACTATTTATATTTGATGCTTATACAGTGTAGTGCACTTTGGTTGATGGTTGATTATTTTTCAATGCTATTATATACATGTGTTGTATGGAATCCATATAATTAACGTCATATGGTGATTGATTGGGCCTCATTCCAATCGGGAAAGTAATGAATATTATAAAAGAAAATTCATGTGTTGAATATAAAAATAGTGATGTGTTGACAGTACTCTTATGTTGAGATTAGTCGTGTGTTGAAATAAATATAGATTCATGTGTTGAATGGGATAATATTCATTTGTTGGATAGAATAAAGAAGTTTTGAAAATATAAAGCCGTGTTGATTAGATTGACGCCATTTTGACGTAAACGATATTTATATCGATTTTATTCATTTCGAAATGAATTGAATTGAAAACGATTTCGAAATGAATTGAATTGAAAACGATTTCGAAATGAATTGAATTGAAAACGATTTCGAAATGAATTGAATTGAAAACGATTTCGAAATGAATTGAATTGAAAACGATTTCGAAATGAATTGAATTGAAAACGATTTCGAAATGAATTGAATTGAAAACGATTTCGAAATGAATTGAATTGAAAACGATTTCGAAATGAATTGAATTGAAAACGATTTCGAAATGAATTGAATTGAAAACGATTTCGAAATGGATTGAATTGAAAACGATTTCGAAATGAATTGAATTGAAAGCGAATTCAAATGAATTCAAATTGAATTGAATAGAAACGAATTTATAAAGAAGAATTCAATTTTGATGTGAATTGAAATGGAAGTTGAAATTGTTTTGAAACGAATGTAGAACTATTTATAAAATTCGTTTTAAAAGGAAATCGACGAAATATATATAATATATATATATTATATATATAATGGCCTGAATAGAACGCGTCGCGCCGCGGCAGTTCGTGAATTTCGACCATTTATTTCAAACGGACATTGCGGGAGATCCGACCGTCGGATTCTCCTAAAACCGGAACCGTTGGGTTCGTATCGAAAAGAGCTTTCCAATGAATATTAGAAATTTGAAATCTAACGGTTGGATTTGGAGTTATGTCCAAATCAAATTCGAAAAAGGTCGCTGTAAGTGCAGTTCGATGGCCGTAGATGGAAATCGACTGTACGGGCCTTGATAAAATTATTAAAAATATCTATAATTTGTGTAAAATCATAATATGTGAATTGGAAAGAACGGGGGTGAAAAACTCCACATTTGTAAAGATAAAAATAGATTTTTATCGAAATGAACTAGTTTTGAACTAGAATTAAAATCAATTTATTTTTGAAATAAATAAATTGAATTTGAAAGTGATTTTAAAAACAATCAATACTCCCAATACGTGGATTGGACTGGAGTTGAATCGAAATTATCTTCGGGATATTTCGATGTTGGATTTCGTGACTATCCAAATATTGTTATGGGGATTTGAAAGATATATTTTATATCGTTATTTCCAATACGATATTTGTTGGTTTCAGAATTTGATATTGAATGTAAGCCGGTATATTTTCTATTCAGAGCCTTGTATTTAATATCAAATGTGATTTGGGTTTATCGTGAGTCGTGTTTTAGATGACATTGGTTCTTTAACCCAGTTAAAGACATAATATCGATTTCTGAAAAGATTAAAACTAAGTGGAGTTTTAATGAATCTTTAATTAGATTAAAATGTGAATTGATAATTTTAATTATCAAAATCTGAAAAGTGATCGAGAGTGGAGTATCATCAGTTTTGCTCCAAAGCGATAGTTAAATCTTTAATTAGATTTGAACGTGAAATGGTAATTAATTTTACCGATAACACAGTGGTGTTAGATGTGGAGTATTACCAGTTTTCTCCATGGGATATATAGGTTGGGATTGGGAAATAAAATAATAATTACTTCGGTGTGGTTCGCTAATCCCGACTAGTTTGGAAAACCATAATATGGTTTGAAATGATATCCAAAGGAAGATTAAAGAATAAATTTAGAAGAATTTATCTTGGATAAAATTAATGGGAACCTTTCCCTAAAAATGTGATTTTGTGAATAAAAGAATATTCTGAATTGGAATGAGGCGTTTGATGTGTTTGTGTAACATTTGTTTATCATATACGTGGGTTATTCAGAAAGGCCGGGTGTACACCCATTCTGAATAACCGATTCGACGAGATGTCGAAGATGAAGACGGTGGTTGAAGACCGGAAGTCTTCACATCGTTTGGATAATTACTGACGATCCTGATTGGGCTGTACACCCAAGAGGATGGAAATAGTTGGCGGTCGTCCAGACGTACTTGGAGATGGATGGATATGCGAGGAAAGTGCCTCCGGTTTCGTTCACACCTAGAACGGACTTGTAAATGGATGGTGTGTCTGACATTGTATTCCTTTATATTGTATTTGCTGATCTCTGCTAAATATATATCTGTTTGACGGCGGAGAATTTATTCTCTTGCTTAACGCCCTTCTCTGAGACATATGAGCTCAGAGGTTATATATTGGCAGAAATCAGTGGTACGATATGGATTGATAGTGTGGCATACTGAGATGCAGTGATCCAGACTTTTGTTGAAAAGCAAAGTTTGGTGGTTGATGATCAAAGTGCAGCTGATATAACATGGCTTTGTGTATAGCGTTGATCCGCGAGCCTCACAGCCCGGGATGGTGGTAAACTGATGGTTTGATCAGTATACATTTTTAGTGTAGTGGATTCGGTCGACCGATATTGAGCTTCGTGCTCGGAGGGATAGAGTAAGCGGTGTTTTCTCTTGCTGGGACGTAAGCCGCGGTGATACTTGAGTCCCAAAAGTGCGGATGTGCATAGCGGTGTTTTCTCTCGCTGAGACGTAAGCCACGGTGATTTGTACTACGCGATCGATCTTTCGAATCAGGAGCCACCATGATGGAAATCCAATTTCCAATACGTGTATTTTGGCTTTATTTGTAGAGCCTAGTATGGCGACATAGTGGGATGGGGCACTCATGCCGTCTATGATTTATATTTATGATTGAAATGGTTTTTGACACTATACACTTATTATAGTATCAAATGATTTGTTTTAAACGTATCAAGCATGTTTGGCTGTTATAAGGTAAAACCCTATCCTCCGGCTTGCGTTGCATTGTGTGATGGGACCTGGGTCTTATAATAGCTTCATTTTTCGAAAAAGCATTGCGCTGTTTATTCTATGCACTAGTATTCTTGGGAGGAAACCCGTTCCGTGTTATACGGCGTGGTCCCTTGAATTACTCTCTTTTTAAGTAAAGTTTTAAATAACTGTTTTAGTTCTCACACCAGTCACATGACTGACCTGGAGTTTATTGTTTTAACATAAACTCTGGGTGCCCTTATTTTCGACACGGGCAGCTAGTAGTTTTGGTTTTGCAGATTTATATTCACAGGATCCTGGTTTACAGCTGGAATGATATCCGGAAAGCTTTGTATCCGTATATCTCTTCTAGTTGTGTATTGTATTATTTTCCGCTGCTAGGTATTTAAATGTAATTTAAATCTCTGATATTTCTGTGTAATATTCATTTATACTCTGTATATTCTTGTAATCTGATGCATTGTTGTAATAACAGTGAAATGTTCTTCTGTTTGTGTCCTGATTTGTCTTGCCCTCACAGTAATTCGTTCTTTCTCATCTCTTCGGAGACCGGGGAAGTTTCGGGTCGCTTCAATGAAGGCGGTGGTCGAAGCAACCAGAAACGGGAGAAGGACCTCGGGGAGGACATGCATTTCTTTCTAGCTAGTAGAAGTGGCGTCAGTGGTTTTACATGCCCTGACGAGTTTGACTTATGTGGTTGTTGGGTTGCGAGGCGCCTCAGATATATCGGTGACTATGTGGAGCCTAATGAAACGACCCGAACTTCCCCGTGAAGGGAAGCACGGATTGTGCTGAGAACAAAACATATTGGAACACAGACAGAAGAACATTTCATTGCTTGTTACAACAATTCCATCAGAATACAAGAATATACAGAGTATAAACAAATTAAATTCATTCGATAAATATCTGAAATTGTAATAAATTACATAGTAGCAGAAAATAATACAATACACAACTAGAAGTAATACACGGATACAGAGCTTTCCGAATATCGCTTCAGCTGTAAATCAGGATCCTGTGAATATAAATCTGGAAAACCAAAACTACTAGCTAACGTGCAGAATATAGGGGCTCCCAGAGTTTTGGTTAAAATAATAAACTCCAGATCAGTCATGTGACTGGTGTGAGAACTAAAACAGTTATTAATCTTTATTTTAAAGTTAGGTAAATCAAGGGACCACGCCGTATAACACGGAACGGGTTTCCTCCCAAGAGTACCAGTGCACAAAACAATAGCGCAATGCTAAATAAAGAACAATGAAGCTATTATAAGACCCAGGTCCCACCATACCACTATGTCGCCATATATAGGTTTACAACTAAAACCGCAAAGTCACGTATTGGAAATTGGATTTCCATCTGTGAACCGAGGCAAAATATAGTCCTCTACCGATTCAAGATGCTCTAGCCTACCCTTCAAGACCCAGACTCAGGTAGGCCCTTGGATCGTCAGGGCCGGTCCACCGATGTTGATTAAAATGCCTGAACACTGTGTTTCCCTACACCCTTTGGGGTGTCAATGAGTCCAATGACTCCATCGGCTCCACGTAGTCACCGATATATCTGAGGCGCCTCGCAACCCAACAATCACATAAGTCAAACTCGTCAGGGCGTATCAAACCACTGATGCCACTTCTAGCTAGAAGGAAATGCATGTCCTCCCTGAGGTCCTCTCCCGTTTCTGGTACACAACCGGGGTGTGAGGCTCGCGAATTAACGCTACACATAGCTGTGCCACACTAGCTGTGCTTTGATCATCAACCACAAGACTCTCCTTTTCAACAGAAGCCTAGATCATTTGCATCTTAGCATGCCACACAGGCAAACCACTCCATGCAACCGATATCCATCAATCACATTGAATGATATCCAATGTCAGACACACAGTCCATTTACAAGTCCGTTCTGGGTCTGAATGAAACCGGAGGCACCTTGTACCTCGCATATCCATCGATCTCCAAATACGTCTGGACGATCTGCAACTGATTCCCTCCTCTTGGGTGTATGGCCCAATCAAGATCATCAGTAATTATCCAAACGAGGTGAAGACCTCCGGTCTTCAACCACCGTCTTCATCTTCGACTCATCGTCGAACAGCTATTCAGAATGGGATAAACCCGATCTTTCTGAATAACTCACGTATATAATAAACAAGTGATACACAAACACAACATACGCCTCATTCCAATTCAGAATATTCTTACACTTTGGGAAAGGTTCCCATTAATTTCATCAAAGATAAATTCTTTAAATTTATTCTTTAATCTCCTTTTGAATATCAATTCAAATTAGCCGGGATTAGCGAACCACACCGAAGTAATCATTTATTTTATTTCCCAATCCCAACCTATTCATCCCATGAAGTAAAACCGGTCATACTTCATATCTAACACCACGGTGTTATCGGTAAATTCAATTACCATTTTACTTTCAAATCTAATTAAAGATTTAACTATCGCTTGGAGCAAAACTGGTGATACTCCATTCTCTATCATTTCAATCTAATTAAAGATTCATTAAAACTCCACTTATTTTTAATCTTCCCAAAAATCATATCAATGATTGTTTAACTTGGGAAACCATATCCTATCTTTAACTGGGTTAAAGAACCAATGTCATTTAAAACATGGTTCACGATAAACCCCAAAATCACATTCTATTCCATCAGCCTTTAACCGTAAATTAGCAAGTGAACAATTCCCTAAGTATTAACCCCGAAGGCCGAAACCAACATATTATCAATACCCAAGAAACCATTTAACTTACCTAATCTCCAGTTAGTTTCTGATTTTCTTAACTCCATTGGGTCTAAGAACGGTATTATTAAAGGTGCCATTCACGACAACCCAAAATCACATTCCATTAATTATCGGGTCAAAGAACAAGTGTTATTTAAAACACCGTTCACGATAAACCCAAAAATCAATTCAAATTCAATTCCAATTAAATACCATTTAATTGGTATACTTCATTAAATCTAAATAAAAAAGATTTAATCTTTTTCTCAACTGGGTTTAAAAACAGTGTTAATGAAGACACCGTTCATGACAAACCCAAATCCCATTTGATATTAAATACAAGGCTCTGAATAGAAAATATATCGGCTTATATTCAATATCAAATTCTACGACCAACAAATATCGTATTGGAAATAACGATATAAATATATCTTTCAAATTTCCATTAAAATATCTGTATAATCACGAAATCCGACATTGAAATATTCCAAAGACAATTCCGATTCAAATCCTCCAATTCAATTATTGGAAATTCTGGTTATTTTCAAATCCAATTTATTTAATTTAAAAATAAATGGAATTATAATTCTAGTTCAAAACTAGTTCATTTCGATAAAAATCTATTTTTATCTTTTCAAATATGGAAATTTTCATCCCAATTCTTTCCAAATCATTTCTTATGATTTTACACAAATTATTACTATTTTTAATAATTTTATCAAGGCCCATATAGTCGATTTCCATCAACGGCCATCGAACTGCACTTACAACAACATTTTCCAAATTTGATTTGGACATAATTCCAAATTCAACCTTTAGATTTCAAATCTCTAAGATTCGTTAGAAATCTCTTTTCGATACGAACCCAACAGTTCTGGTTTTAGGAGAATCTGACGGTCGGATCTCCCGTAATATCCATTCGAAGTCAATGGTCGAAATTCGCGAACTACCGCGGTGCGGCGCGTTCTATTCAGGCCCTTATATATATATATATATCGTTTTAAATTCATTTTCAAAACGATTTCAACTTCATATTCAATTTCTAATCGAAATTGAATATTCCATATCATTAATCTCTAAATGATAATATTTTCAAAATGTTATATTTTGAAATCACTTCCTTTTCTATATTCATTATAAAAATGAATATAATCGATATAAATATCGTTCATGTCTAAATGGCTCATATCTAATCAACACGGCTTTTATTCAACACATGAACGTTTATTCTGTTCAACACATGAATATTTATTTTATTCAACACATGAATATTTATTCTACTCAACACATGAATATTTATTATATTCAACACATGAATTTTTATTCTACTCAACACATGAATATTTATTATATTCAACACATGAATTTTTATTTTATTCAATACATGAATTTATACTATTTAACACATGAATTTATACTATTTAACACATGAATTTATACTATTCAAAACATGAATTTTCTTTCTATTCAACACATGATTTTTTTTCTATTCAACAATGAATTTATACTATTCAACACATGAATTTTCTTTTATCATATTCCTTATTTTCCCAATTGGAATGAGGCCCAATCATTTACCATATAATGTTAATTATATGGATTTTCTATAACACATGTATATAATAGCAACGATAAATCATCAACTATCATCCAGAGTGCACCACACAACTGCATAAGCATTAAATATAAATAATTAACGCTTACACAGTCTGTCAACCCATCGATTGACATACAACTAAAGAATCGGGATTAGTGTACGTCAAATATCATCCCAATACCCGTGTGGGTTTTCAAGTCAACAAACACTGATTTTATTTGTGCAGTTGAGCGATGTGTAAAATTTATCGTCCCAATCAATATCAGTCAAATCGGTGTACATAAACAAATCATTCGATTTGTAAATGAATATTTATTTTACTTCAAAACATGAATATATATTTTATTTCAACACATGAATTTTATTCTATTCAACACATGACCTCACAATCAATTTTCACACAAACAGGCCAATCCAAACGCAATCAAACAAACAATGGTCTGTGGACGACGGGTGTCGGGTGCTTCTAAGCACCGTCTGCATCCTAGTATATATTTCAAACTAGAAATAAATCAAAGGTGAGTCGTTCTCACCAACTAGCTAAACCAAACGCCACGACTCTTCATATGTAGGAAATCTCCGTCATGCTCGCCTTTTATCACTTTCGTTGTCTATAGTCACTACATGTATAAAAATCACATTTTTATTCCTTCTACAGTATAAAAATCATATTTTTATTCTTTCTACAATATAAAAATCATATTTTTATCTTGCTTTCATGACAGTAAAAATCTCATTTTTATAAATTAAAAATCATTCTTTTACATCGCTAAAAAAATCGTATCATTTCTATTTATATAATCATATTTTTCACTTAAATAAAAATCTAATCTTTCATGTAAATAAAAACTAATCTTTACTCCATAAAAATTATAGCTTCATACGATTAAAAATTGTGTCTTTACCTTATATAAAATCATAATTTTACTCAATTAAAAATCTTAACTTTCCTAGAAATCAAAACTAGAAAGAGAAACTTACTGTATTTTATTTTTCGTCGAACTGGAGCCACCATCATCACTGCGCGGATCGAGGGGGTGTGCTCGCGGGTTGGCGTAGGGGGAAGCAGGCGGAGGTGGGGACAACGGTGCTTGGCTTTGGTGCGGCAGCCTCTAGCTAGGGTTTTTTTCCTTTGGGGGATTCTCTCTTTCGAGGAGAAAGAGGCGGAGGAGCTAAAGGGGGAGGGCGATGACTGGTGGTGCGGCTAAGGGGGGCGCAGGCGGCGGCTACAGCGATCGTCGATCGCGGTTCTTCCATCTTTTCTTTTTAATTTTATTTTCTGAAGTGTCGATTTGGTCAAAGGAAGAGAAGGGGGGAGTTAAGTGAAAAGTTATATATTATTATTTTATTGTTATTTTCCTCCTTAAATGTTGACTTTCATTCGAACTCCGATCGAGGCCCAACGACTGTCGCCTCTAGCTAATTACCCTCATTCCGAACACAATGGGATATGTTTCGTAAGCCAACTCGGTTGTTATGATCAGTTTTCACTTAATTTAAAATATAGATCAGTATATATTCAATTTGAACGTACATTTTGAATTACCGAGGCCACATACTGACTCGAAAAATCCCAGAAAAATTATTTCTAGTTTCGCATTGACGGTACGATCCTAACAAAACTAATTTCATCAAATTCTGAGACCGTTTGAAAAATGGCCATTTTCTGGTCGATCAAAATTGACTGAAACTGTCAAGACACGTTTAACTTCGCCACACTCACATATTGATTCAGAAACATATGAATTTTGGAAACTAGCAATAATTTGACATCCTGAATCCAACAAAAGTTGTTTCGTCGAAAACGAAGGTCGTTTGCAAAATTTCCATTTTTAAGGGCCAGAATTCCATAGCGACTATACTGAATTTTTAATTTGACATAACTTTTTATTCTCGCTATGGAATTTCAATTTTTCGGATTCGTTGGAAAGATATCCTCAAATTGATTCTAATATTTTCGGTTTCGCTAAAATCCGGTTTATTTTGAATCCTGCACATTCATTTGAAATTTGAAATCGAATTTTCAAACTACCGCGCTATTTCAGGCTCGTTAAATAATTAAAATAAATTATTTATACTCTAACGACGATTCGAATAAATATATACGTTCTAATTCTATTCAAAATAAATTTCTCATCGCTATTATTTAAAATAATTCATTTTAAATATTCAAAATTCACTAAAATTGCCAAAATAAAAATTTTAAATTGGCTCGGATTTCTGGGTTATTACAATCTCCCCCACTTAAAACTGTTCGTACCCGAAAAGGAACGAAGCTGAAAGTTGTTTTACAAACCAAGTCAACTTTCATTATTTTCATTACGGCTTAAGTTCTTCCACTTTTCAGTTTTTAAGAACTTTTCAAATTTTTCAAAAATTTGGCTAACACCCTAAATTTTCAAAAAATTTCGCCATAACCTCACCTGCACCGGGAGCTTCGGGATATTTCAAATAGCCTCCCATAGCCCTCACCAATCCAAAAGAAAAAGAAAAAGCCAAGCGGCTAGTCAATCGGCTCATAAAATCATAAAAACCCAAGAAATACAATAAACATGTACCTATTTGTCGGGAAAACAATTTTATTCCTCTGCTCTAGCCTCCTTGCTATGACCTGTTCAATGTAAGTACATTTATATGCATGTAAATGCGACAAATTTTCAATACAATTCACTATTTGGTACAATTTGGCTAAAGGTTCAACATTTAATTAATCGAACAATAATCAAACAACACAACCAGCAATCAATTAGTCGATTATCATTTCAAATTCATAACTTTGATACTTAGTCCAAAAAAAATCACATTTTGGTGTCCAATCACAACAATAGGCCCTATCTAATTGTAACGACCCAGAAAATCTGAACCAATTTAAAAATTTTAAATTGGCTAAAATAATGGATTTTAAATATTTAAAATAAATATTTTAAATGATGGCGATGAAAACTGAGTTCGAATCGACGATTGAAAACGAATATAATTAATTATAATTATATATAGAATTGAAAATGGCGCGGTAGTTCGATAATTCGATTTCAAACTTCAATTGAATATACCGGGTGCAAAACAATCCTGATTTTAGTGAAACCAAAAATAATGGAATCTAATTGATAATATCTTTCTAACGAATCTGACCAATCGAAATTTGATAGCGGGAATCAAAAGATATGTCCAGTTGAAAATTCTGAATAGTCGCTATGGAATTCAGGCCCTTAAAATGGACATTTTGCAAATGACCTCGGATTTCAACGAAACCACTTTTGTTAGATCCGCAGTGTCAGGTTATTGCTAGGTTTCAAATTTCATAATTTTTCGAATCAATATGTGAGCGTGGCAAAGGAAAACGCGTTTGACCAGTTTCAGTTGATTTTAATCGACTGGAAATTGACCATTTTTCAAACGGTCTCAGAATTCGACGAAACTAGTTTTGTTAGGACCGTATCGTCAATACGAAGCTAGAAAATATTTTTCTGGAATTTTTCTAGTTAGTATGTGACCCCGATAATTTGAAATGAGCGTTTAAAATTCAATATAATGATTTAAATGTAAATTCAACAGAAACTGATTGTAACGATCACATCAGCTTGCGATAAATATCCCATTGTGTTCGGAATGGGGGTTAAACGCTATGGACGACAGGTGGTGGGCCTCGTTTCGAGGTCGTGGGTAAAAGTCAACTTTATGCAATTAATTTAAATAAAAAAAAATTAAAAAAAAAATATATTTTCTTTTTCCCCCCTTTTATCTCCTGCTTGCCCCCCCCCGTTTCAGTTATCAGAAAAAAAAAAAAAAAAAAAAAAAAACTTAATCGAATCAAGCCGCCGCCCCCCTCCAGACATCGCCATCGCCTCCCGTTCGAAACCCTAGCCACCGCCTTACCTCGAACCCATCGCGACGCCACCAGACCCAAGCCGCCACCTCGAAGCCCAACTCCGCCTTGCCTCCATCGATCGAAGACCGAAGCCACCGCCTCCCCGTTCGAACCCCGAGCCGCCCCTTGAAGCCACCTCCGACGGCTGCGAAGACCTCCCCCCCCTCTCTGTAAGTTTTACTTTATTTATTTATTTTATTTTAATTCTGAATTTTTTTGAAAGCATTTTAAAAACTGAATTTTTAAGAAAAAGAATAAAACTGATTTGTTTTAAGAAGAAAATAAAAACTGGTTTTGTTTTAGAAATATAAACTGATTTTTAAACGAAATATAAAAACTGAATCTTTTATAAAATTAAAACTGTTTATTTTAAAAAAGAATAAAACTGGATTTTAAAAAAGAATAAAACTGGATTTTAAAAAAGAATAAAACTGGATTTTAAAAAAAGAATAAAACTGGATTTTAAAAAAGAATAAAACTGGATTTTAAAAAAAGAATAAAACTGGATTTTAAAAAAGAATAAAACTGGATTTTAAAAAAAGAATAAAACTGTATTTTAAAAAAGAATAAAACTGGATTTTAAAAAAAAAAAAAAGTTAAAAACTGATTTATTTATAAAGTTAAAAACTGATTTATTTATAAAGTAAAAACTGATTTATAAAGGAATATAAAAACTGATTTTAAAATGATTTATAAACTAGAAGAAGATTAGAAATTTAAAAGTAAAAATCAGATTTTTATATATATAAAGCCGAAGTAAAAATCATATTTTTATATATTGAATAGCATCGTAAAGATTCGATTTTTACATATGTAGAGAATACGGGCGACGAAGCAACAGAAAGAGAGATTGGCGAAGAAGAGTCGTGGTACTGGATAGCTATTGGTGAGATTTCTGATTTAAAAATTATATATGTGTTGACAATGAAAGTGAATTGCTATATATAAATATCTATATATATATATATATACGCCCCTCGTCCACAAACCATGGACGATATTTATTGGTTGAAATTGTTGTGAAAATTGATTGATAGCGAATGATTGTTTGGGATTGTTTGTGATTGATATTTGTTGATTGCGGTTGAAAAATACCCATTTGTGGTTGTGAAATATTTGGTTGAAATCACATAGGATTAGTTTGTGGAAATGAAATAAATATATACATGCCGCCTGCGTGCGAACTAGATGCATGATCCCCATTGTCAAAAACCGCGAGGTTTTAAGGTAGAGCGAGGAGCCGTACTAGGGACGGTGCCGGTGTAACTACCCTGCCGTTATGCTGCCGAAATTTTGAATAATATTTGTGTGTTTGAATTATTTTCATATGCTTAAACTATATTTATTCATTGAATTGAAAACATTCATGTGTTGAATTGATATTCATTCGTTGTTTAGAAATTCATGTGTTGAATGGTATTCATATTTTGAAATAAATCGTTCGATAATAAAAATCACATTTTTATCTATATATAAAAACTATTGAAAACATTCATGTGTTGAATTGATATTCATTCGTTGATTAGAAATTCATGTGTTGAATGGTATTCATATTTTGAAATAAATCGTTCGATAATAAAAATCACATTTTTATCTATATATAAAAACTATTGAAAACATTCATGTGTTGAATTGATATTCATTCGTTGATTAGAAATTCATGTGTTGAATGGTATTCATATTTTGAAATAAATCGTTTGATGATAAAAATCACATTTTTATCTATATATAGAAACTATAGAAAACATTCATGTGTTGAATTGATATTCATTCGTTGTTTAGAAATTCACGTGTTGAATGGTATTCATATTTTGAAATAAATTGTTTGATAATAAAAATCACCTTTTATCGACTATATGAACTATATAGAAAAATAGTGTTTTGAAATGAATCGTTTTACAATAAAAATCGCATTTTTATTGTATGCATCAATCGTTGAAATGTGAAGTGTTAAAAATAGCCACTTGTTCAAAATAAACATATATGAGTTGAAATATTCATTAATTAGCTAATGAAATGATTTGCACCTATTTATGTAACATTAGAACGAATGGAGTTTTTAAACCAAATAGAAATCAAATATGAAGTCGAATAGAAATTGATAAATGATAAGAACTGTATATATATGTACATGCAATATTCATTGAACAGGTTATAGCAAAGGGGCTAGAGAAGAGGAATAAAATTTTGTGCCCGACAAATAGGTACACATTTACTGATTTGTTTGGGTGATGATTTTGAGCCTGTTGGCTAGCCGCTTGGCTTTTTCTTTTTCTTTTTGAGATTAGAAGGACCGGGAACGCTATTTGCGATTTCCCGATGCTCCCGGTGCAGGGGAGGTTATGGCAAAAATTTTTCAAAATTTAAGGTATTAGAAAAATATTTGAAGTGAAAACGATATTGAAATTGTTGAATGAACTATATTTATGTAAATATATAAATATAAATAAAATTAAAACGAAACGAAGCCGTGCAGTTCGTATTTTGAAACCGTGATTTCAAACGACTAGTGCGGGAAATCCGACCATTGGATTTTCCCGAAACCTCAACCGTCGGGTTCGCCTTGGAAATATCTTCCCAACGGCACCAACTTTGTAGAAATCCAACGGTTGGATTGTCTGGAATGTTTAATTCAAATCTGAAGAAAAACCGCGCCAGAAACGATTATATTTATTTATATATATAAATATAATTATATTTAACCGAATAACGACGCTGCAGTTCGTATTTTGAAATCGAAATTTCAAACGAGTGTACCGGGAGATCCGACCGTCGGATTTTCCCGAAACTGGAACCGTTGGATTCGTTTTGAAAAGACCTTTCTAATGATTTAAATTTTGTGAAGATCCAACGGTTAGATTTTCAGATATGTGTAAATCAAATCTGAAGAAAAACAGCGCCACGGCCGCCTTATGGCCCGAAGCGTCGTTTTGAATAAAATGGCTATTTTAAAATAAATAAAAATAGCGATAAATAGTTATAAAATATCATAAGCGATATGGAATGGAAATAAACTGAATTTGCTTGATTTATGTGATGTTTGATGGTTGAATGTGTTTGGTGTGAAAATTACATTAAAGGACAAAATTGGTGTTGTCGAATAATTTAACCATTGAAATAAATTGAATTGAAATTCTAAATATACGTGAATTATTTGAGAAGGCCGAGTTAATTCTCATTTCAAATAATTGACCGACGATTGAAAGTCGAAGATAAAGACGGTGGTCGAAGACCGGAGATCTTCACCTCGTTTGGATGGTAACCGAGGTCCTGATTGGGAGGCATCCCGAAATATGGATAATGAGTGGTGATCGTCCAGACGTACGTGGTGATCGAAGGGTTTGCGAGGTATTTAGTGCCTCCGGTTTCGTTCAGACCCAGAACGGACTTGTAAATGGACTGTTTGTCTGACATTGGAATTTGTTCTGTGTGATTTATAGCCATCAGTTGCACGGTATGAATTGCCTGTGTGGCATGCTAAGATGCAGTGATCAGGACTTCTGTTGAAAAGCAAAGTCT
Source organism: Allium sativum (assembly GCA_030737875.1). Taxonomy (NCBI): domain Eukaryota; kingdom Viridiplantae; phylum Streptophyta; class Magnoliopsida; order Asparagales; family Amaryllidaceae; genus Allium; species Allium sativum. Next base: position 90,571,813 of record CM060916.1, on the reverse strand, counting down.
TGTGGTGATGATCAAAGCACCGCCTGTGTGGCGTAGCTTTGTGTATAACGTGAATTCGCGAGCCTCACACCCCGGTATGAACCTAAAACGGGAGAGGACATCAGGGAGGGCCTGCGTTTCTTCCTAGCTAGGGTGGTGTCAGTGACCTACCAGCCCTGACATTTATATACTTTTCACCTATGTGGTTGTTGCTGTTGCGAGGCGCCTCGGTTTGATCGGACGATCCGGGTCCGATGGAGTCATTCGTTGGCTCATTTACGCCCCAAAGGGCGGGGAAACGCAGTGTTCAGGCATTTTAATCCACATCGGTGGACCGGCCCTGACGATCCAAGGGTCGATGCGCTCTGACCCTGAGGCTCGGGATATGCAGTCTCGAATTCGGTAAGGACTATCTTTTGCCTTGGTTCATGACGGAAATCCAATTTCCAAATACGACATCGTGCGGTTTTGATTGTATACCTATATATGGCGACATAGTGGTATGGGGCATTAATGCCGTCTATGATTGATAGTTATGATTTGAAATTGATTTCAAAACATATAAACACTAGTAATAATATCAAATGCCTTTGTTTTATTCGTATCAAGCATATTTTGGCCGTTATAAGGTAAAAACTCTATCCTCCGGTTTGCGTTGCATTGTGTGATGGGAACTGAGTCTTATAACGGCTTCATTTTTATAAAAAGCATAGCGATGTTTAAAAGAAAGATTTGTTTTAAAGCACTGGCAATCCAATGGAGTAAACCCGTTCCACGAAAGTGGCGTGGTCCTGTGATTAGCCAAAATATATGTGTTGAGTAGATTTCTCATACCAGTCCCATGACTGACTCGTAGTTTGTTTCACTCTCAAACTCGGGTGCCCCTTTTTCTACACGGGCAGCCTTGTATTCAGGTTTAGCTGGTTCTTTCTGGATAGCTGGAGCTGAAGATGGATTCTATCATTTATCTCTTTTTATGCTGTTCAGCTCCTATTGTACATATTTTGTTTATTTCCGCTGTAGACATTTATGTATAGCTGAACTATATTTGTACTAAGTAAGATCCTGTATACTGTGTAACTCTGATGATTACTTTTATCCAGTATATTTTGTTGTTCATTATCTGGTGTATTTATTTAATTCTGTTCTGCTATTTTCTGTTTCTGTGTTATATTCCAAAGATAACCTTGTTTCCGTGTGAACGGGAATTCGGGCCGTCTCAACGTGGTATCAGAGCTTTGGTTAAGCTTAGTTCTGGAATATAACATTTGAACGAACTCGTCAGAAATAGAACCAGTAGTGTTCTAGGACGGGCAACTCCATACAGATAGGATCAGAAATATCCTAGTATGAGTAGCAGAATAAGATTACACCTCGATAGACACATTTACATTCAAGTATTTGTCTCTATATTTTGAAATATCTTTTCTGTGACCTGACACTTGATCTGCTATTTGCAGAAGAACTAGAAAATGAGTGCCAGAAACAGAAGAAGTAATACTGACCCGGATATAGAAGCTCTATTCATGAAATATAGAAATCTGGGTGGAAAACCCTTTACGGGCGAAGAATCTATTATGAGAACACAAGCTTGGATTCGTTCGGCTGAGAAAATCTTCGAAGCCATAAAACTAAGGGATGCCCAGAAAAGATTACTGGCCTCCTGGGCACTCGAAGACGAAGCTTTGTTTTGGTGGGATTCAGTTATTAAAGATAATCCAGAAGGTGATATCACCTGGGACAGATTTAAAGTGATTTTCCTGGAAAGATTTACTCCTCCCGAAGCGACCGAGCGACTATGCGATGAATTTTCCTATCTGATACAAGGGGATATGACCATTCCCGAATATCATAAGAAATTCAACGAACTTGCTCACTTTGCTCCTCATCTAATTCAAGACCCAAAGAGGAAGAATCTTAGATTTATTCACGGACTTCAAAGGAAATACCAGAATAAGGTATTGGGGCATGTAAAGCTTCCTTTTTCAGAAATGATTTATATGGCTTATCAATATGAAGATCTTCATAAGAAAGGAATGTTACGCGACGAAGAAGAAGTCTGTTCTAGTGACAAAGAAGATTCGAAAACTGATATTCCTGAAGCCAGTATGATGTCTGAAGTCGGTAAGGAGCCCGAAGTAAATCGAAAAAGGGCTAGATCTGAAAAAGAACCTGGCACGACTGCCATATGCAAGAATTGCAATCAGAAGGGGCATTTGTCCAGGAAATGTAAATCTTTAAAGAAACCAATAAAGGATGGATATAGTGCCAATCGAAAGCAAAAGAAGAAAAGGTTGGGAAAAGATGGGGAGTTTCAAGAGAATAGGCATTGTAAACAGTGCCGCGAGGCCGGTCATCTTGCAAAGGATTGCCCGCTCTTAAACAAGGTCGAAGCAGTACATGTAAATGAATTGGCAGAAACTTCTGAGCCCTCAGCTAGTCAAGAAAGGGCAGATGTCTTAGAAGGCACACTCAATGTCAAGAACATTCCAGTTAAAGTACTGTTTGATACTGGCGCATCACGAAGCTTTATTGCAAAGAGTGCAGTCAAGAAGTTGGATTTGAATTTGAAGAAGCTCAAAGAGCCAATGACTGTCCGAAATCCAGTTGGAGGTTCCATCAATCTTAGTTGGGTTTGTGCAGTACCCGTCTCTTTTTCTTGCTATAAATTCCCTATTATCTCTGTAGTCATGAATTTTGATGAATTCGATCTTATTTTGGGATTGGATTGGTTAACCAAATATGAAGCAGAGGTTAGATGCGCCGAGAGAGTCGTTAGAGCTAAGATTAAATCAGGGGGTTATATAACCATACCGTGTGAAGGTCAGAATGCAAATAGAAAAGACTTCTGGGCAGCTTTGAATGTTTCTCCAGCCCAAATTGAAAATGTTCCTGAAGTCACAGAGAATATTCCTGACCTCATCAAAGACATCCCTGTCGTCAAGAACTATGCGGATGTGTTCGAAGAAGTTGTTCGCTTACCTCCGCAAAGAGAAATAGATTTCAAGATTGCTTTGATTCCCAATGCAAGGCCGGTAGTTCACGCTATTCGAAGAATGTCCTTGAAAGAGAAGGAAGAATTAGACAATCAAACACGGCAGCTAGTATGGAAAGGTCTGATCAGGCCTAGTTTCTCTGATTGGGGTGCAGCAGTGGTATTTGTCCCAAAATCTGACGGTACTCTACGTCTATGTGTGGATTATCGTGATCTGAACAAACAGACAATAAAGAACAAGTATCCATTGCCGCGAATAAATGATTTGTTGGATCGATTAAATGGAGCACAAGTATTTTCACGAATGGACCTAGCTACAGGTTTCCATCAACTTCGAATTGCCGAGGAGTGTGTTCCAATGACAGCGTTCAGAGGCCCCGACCTATTCTACGAGTGGTTAGTAATGCCGTTCGGCTTATGTAACGCTCCAGCCTATTTCGTCGATCTGATGAACAGAGTATTCAGAGGAGTATTGAATAAATTTGATCTGGTTTTTATTGACGATATTCTAATCTTCTCTAAATCAAAGGCCGAGCATGAAAAGCATCTGGAACAAGGGTTAGAAATTCTCAGACGGAATGTATTAAAAGCCAAGTTTTCCAAATGTATATTCTGGCAAGATGAAGTGAAATTTCTGGGCCATGTCGTATCGAAAGATGGAATTGCTGTGGATCCAAGCAAAATCACAGCTATTCAGAATTGGAAACAGCCCAGTACTCCCACTGAAGTCCGCAGTTTTCTCGGATTGGCTAGCTATTACCGAAAGTTCGTTAAAGACTTTTCGAAGATATCTGGCCACTTAACGAAGCTTACAAAGAAGCATTCTAAATTCAAATGGACTCAAGAGAGTGAGGAGGCTTTCGAAGAGCTGAAGTTGAGATTAACGACAGCTCCAGTGTTAACCATCATTGATGGCAACCAGGATTTAAAAGTCTGGACTGATGCTTCTAGAGAGGGCCTTGGCGCAGTGTTAATGCAAAGAGGCCAAGTAATTGCTTATGCTAGCCGTCAACTGAAGCCGCACGAGAAAAACTATGTAACTCATGATCTTGAGTTATTGGCTATCATATTCTCTTTGAAAATCTGGAGACACTATCTTCTGGGCGAGAGATTTGAACTGTTTACAGATCACCAGTCGTTAAAGTATCTGTTCACTCAGAAGGACTTAAATCTGAGACAGCAACGTTGGCTGGAGTTTCTTGCAGCATATGACTTCGAAATTATATATACTCCAGGGAAAGCCAATGTCGTGGCCGATGCGCTGAGCAGAAAGAATGTAATGATCGCCAGCTTTATTATCACGACTTCCTTGATTGACAAAATATCTATTCTTCAGAAGGAGGATAACTTTATAAAAGATATGATCAAAAGGATTCAGAAAGGCGAACCCTCGTGTTTTCAAATAGATAACGACGAGACCTTGAGATTAAAAGGAAGGATTTGTGTTCCTGACATCCCAGAGTTAAAAAGGGAAGTGTTAGACGAGTGTCACAAGTCCAAGCTGAGTATCCATCCTGGCGTGGCCAAAATGTATAACGATCTCAAAAGAACATTCTGGTGGAAGGCTATGAAAAGAGACGTTTCAATATATGTTAGTCGATGCCCTACTTGCCAGCTAGTCAAGAGTGACCAACAGAAATTGGCTGGATTATTACAACCGCTAGAAGTTCCTGGCTGGAAGTGGGAACATATTTCTATGGATTTCATTGATGGTTTTCCCAGAACCAGAAAGGGAAATGACAGTATTTGAGTGATCGTAGATCGCTTCACGAAGACCGCCCATTTTATACCTGTCAAATCAAACAGAACTGCTCAGAGTCTGGCGCAGATATACTTCAGGGAAATAGTTAGACTACATGGAGTGCCGCTCAGTATAGTCAGTGATAGAGATACAATATTCACTAGTAAATTCTGGGAAGCATTTCAAGTCGAGCTAGGAACGAAGTTAAACTTGAGCACCGCTTATCATCCTCAGACAGACGGTCAGACTGAGAGGGTGAATCGTATTTTAGAAGATCTATTGCGGGCTTGTGTTACAGATTTCGGTGGATCATGGGAAGACCATCTGCATTTGGCTGAATTCTCTTATAACAACAGCTACCAGGCGAGTCTGACAATGTCGCCATTCGAAGCATTATATGGTAGACCTTGCCGATCTCCTGCTTGTTGGGTAGAGCCTGGAAATAGACTTGTGTTGGGTCCCGATATGATTCGAGAAGCTGCCGACAAAGTCGATTTTATTAAAAAGCGGTTACTCGCCGCTCAAAGCCGACAAAAGAGCTATGCCGATAAAAGAAGAAGAGATATATCCTTTGAAGTTGGCGACTATGTATATTTGAAAGTATCGCCGATGAGAGGAGTTATCAGGTTCGGTAAAACTGGAAAGTTGGCACCCAAATTCATTGGTCCGTTTCCTATTCTGGAACGGATCGGAACTCTCGCTTATAGGGTCAAACTTCCTGATTGGTTGCCTGGAGTTCATGATGTATTTCATATATCTCAACTTCGAAAGCATGTTCATGATCCAGACTTGATCGTGGAAGAAGCAGCTCAGCAGGATATTGAAATTACTCCAGAATTAGCTGTGAGGCGAGAGCCGCTAAAGATCATCGGCAAAGAAACCAAAGAGCTGAGAAACAAGAAGGTTCACTTAGTCAAAGTGCAATGGAGTGGAGATCCGCGAGATTGTACTTGGGAAACTGAGGAGAGCATTCAGAAAGCTTATCCTAGATGCCGAGTAGATATCTCTGATTGACTCCGGTGCAAGGTACAATTACCATACTTTGCATTACCATTCAATTCTCTATTCTGTTGCTATTTTCTTTTCATAGATGTGCGCTTCTGATTATATAGTCTGAATGATTTTTAAAGAATATAGAATTTGATTAGTATATTTTCGAAAGGTTAGAAACAAATTGGTTATTGTGTTGTATGATTATGGATTTATCAAACCACTTTCGACTTTGTTCCTTTTCGGGGACGAAAAGTTTTAAGTGGGGGAGATTGTAACGACCCAGAAAATCTGAACCAATTTAAAAAATTTAAATTGGCTAAAATAATGGATTTTAAATATTTAAAATAAATATTTTAAATGATGGCGATGAAAACTGAGTTCGAATCGACGATTGAAAACGAATATAATTAATTATAATTATATATAGAATTGAAAATGGCGCGGTAGTTCGATAATTCGATTTCAAACTTCAATTGAATATACCGGGTGCAAAACAATCCGGATTTTAGTGAAACCAAAAATAATGGAATCTAATTGATAATATCTTTCTAACGAATCTGACCAATCGAAATTTGATAGCGGGAATCAAAAGATATGTCCAGTTGAAAATTCTGAATAGTCGCTATGGAATTCAGGCCCTTAAAAATGGACATTTTGCAAATGACCTCGGATTTCGACGAAACCACTTTTGTTAGATCCGCAGTGTCAGGTTATTGCTAGGTTTCAAATTTCATAATTTTTCGAATCAATATGTGAGCGTGGCAAAGGAAAACGCGTTTGACCAGTTTCAGTTGATTTTAATCGACTGGAAATTGACCATTTTTCAAACGGTCTCAGAATTCGACGAAACTAGTTTTGTTAGGACCGTATCGTCAATACGAAGCTAGAAAATATTTTTCTGGAATTTTTCTAGTTAGTATGTGACCCCGATAATTTGAAATGTGCGTTTAAAATTCAATATAATGATTTAAATGTAAATTCAACAGAAACTGATTGTAACGATCACATCAGCTTGCGATACATATCCCATTGTGTTCGGAATGGGGGTTAAACGCTATGGACGACAGGCGGTGGGCCTCGTTTCGAGGTCGTGGGTAAAAGTCAACTTTATGCAATTAATTTAAATAAAAAAAAATAAAAAAAAATAAATTTTCTTTTTCCCCCCTTTTATCTCCTGCTTGCCCCCCCCCCCCCCCGTTTCAGTTATCAGAAAACAAAAAAAGAAAAAAAAAAGAAAAAAACTTAATCGAATCAAGCCGCCGCCCCCCTCCAGACATCGCCATCGCCTCCCGTTCGAAACCCTAGCCACCGCCTTACCTCGAACCCATCGCGACGCCACCAGACCCAAGCCGCCACCTCGAAGCCCAACTCCGCCTTGCCTCCATCGATCGAAGACCCGAAGCCACCGCCTCCCCGTTCGAACCCCGAGCCGCCCCATGAAGCCACCTCCGACGGCTGCGAAGACCTCCCCCCCCCTCTCTGTAAGTTTTACTTTATTTATTTATTTTATTTTAATTCTGAATTTTTTTGAAAGCATTTTAAAAACTGAATTTTTAAGAAAAAGAATAAAACTGATTTGTTTTAAGAAGAAAATAAAAACTGGTTTTGTTTTAGAAATATAAACTGATTTTTAAACGAAATATAAAAACTGAATCTTTTATAAAATTAAAACTGTTTATTTTAAAAAAGAATAAAACTGGATTTTAAAAAAGAATAAAACTGGATTTTAAAAAAGAATAAAACTGGATTTTAAAAAAAGAATAAAACTGGATTTTAAAAAAGAATAAAACTGGATTTTAAAAAAAGAATAAAACTGGATTTTAAAAAAGAATAAAACTGGATTTTAAAAAAAGAATAAAACTGGATTTTAAAAAAGAATAAAACTAGATTTAAAAAAAAAAGTTAAAAACTGATTTATTTATAAAGTCAAAAACTGATTTATTTATAAAGTAAAAACTGATTTATAAAGGAATATAAAAACTGATTTTAAAATGATTTATAAACTAGAAGAAGATTAGAAATTTAAAAGTAAAAATCAGATTTTTATATATATAAAGCCGAAGTAAAAATCATATTTTTATATATTGAATAGCATCGTAAAGATTCGATTTTTACATATGTAGAGAATACGGGCGACGAAGCAACAGAAAGAGAGATTAGCGAAGAAGAGTCGTGGTACTGGATAGCTATTGGTGAGATTTCTGATTTAAAAATTATATATGTGTTGACAATGAAAGTGAATTGCTATATATAAATATCTCTATATATATATATATATACGCCCCTCGTCCACAAACCATGGACGATATTTATTGGTTGAAATTGTTGTGAAAATTGATTGATAGCGAATGATTGTTTGGGATTGTTTGTGATTGATATTGGTTGATTGCGGTTGAAAAATACCCATTTGTGGTTGTGAAATATTTGGTTGAAATCACATAGGATTAGTTTGTGGAAATGAAATAAATATATACATGCCGCCTGCGTGCGAACTAGATGCATGATCCCCATTGTCAAAAACCGCGAGGTTTTAAGGTAGAGCGAGGAGCCGTACTAGGGACGGTGCCGGTGTAACTACCCTGCCGTTATGCTGCCGAAATTTTGAATAATATTTGTGTGTTTGAATTATTTTCATATGCTTAAACTATATTTATTCATTGAATTGAAAACATTCATGTGTTGAATTGATATTCATTCGTTGTTTAGAAATTCATGTGTTGAATGGTATTCATATTTTGAAATAAATCGTTCGATAATAAAAATCACATTTTTATCTATATATAAAAACTATTGAAAACATTCATGTGTTGAATTGATATTCATTCGTTGATTAGAAATTCATGTGTTGAATGGTATTCATATTTTGAAATAAATCGTTCGATAATAAAAATCACATTTTTATCTATATATAAAAACTATTGAAAACATTCATGTGTTGAATTGATATTCATTCGTTGATTAGAAATTCATGTGTTGAATGGTATTCATATTTTGAAATAAATCGTTTGATGATAAAAATCACATTTTTATCTATATATAGAAACTATAGAAAACATTCATGTGTTGAATTGATATTCATTCGTTGTTTAGAAATTCACGTGTTGAATGGTATTCATATTTTGAAATAAATTGTTTGATAATAAAAATCACCTTTTATCGACTATATGAACTATATAGAAAAATAGTGTTTTGAAATGAATCGTTTTACAATAAAAATCGCATTTTTATTGTATGCATCAATCGTTGAAATGTGAAGTGTTAAAAATAGCCACTTGTTCAAAATAAACATATATGAGTTGAAATATTCATTAATTAGCTAATGAAATTATTTGCACCTATTTATGTAACATTAGAACGAATGGAGTTTTTAAACCAAATAGAAATCAAATATGAAGTCGAATAGAAATTGATAAATGATAAGAACTGTATATATATGTACATGCAATATTCATTGAACAGGTTATAGCAAAGGGGCTAGAGAAGAGGAATAAAATTTTGTGCCCGACAAATAGGTACACATTTACTGATTTGTTTGGGTGATGATTTTGAGCATGTTGGCTAGCCGCTTGGCTTTTTCTTTTTCTTTTTGAGATTAGAAGGACCGGGAACGCTATTTGCGATTTCCCGATGCTCCCGGTGCAGGGGAGGTTATGGCAAAATTTTTCCAAAATTTAAGGTGTTAGAAAAATATTTGAAGTGAAAACGATATTGAAATTGTTAAATGAACTATATTTATGTAAATATATAAATATAAATAAAATTAAAACGAAACGAAGCCGTGCAGTTCGTATTTTGAAACCGTGATTTCAAACGACTAGTGCGGGAAATCCGACCATTGGATTTTCCCGAAACCTCAACCGTCGGGTTCGCCTTGGAAATATCTTCCCAACGGCACCAACTTTGTAGAAATCCAACGGTTGGATTGTCTGGAATGTTTAATTCAAATCTGAAGAAAAACAGCGCCAGAAACGATTATATTTATTTATATATATAAATATAATTATATTTAATCGAATAACGACGCTGCAGTTCGTATTTTGAAATCGAAATTTCAAACGAGTGTACCGGGAGATCCGACCGTCGGATTTTCCCGAAACTGGAACCGTTGGATTCGTTTTGAAAAGACCTTTCTAATGATGTAAATTTTGTGAAGATCCAACGGTTATATTTTCAGATATGTGTAAATCAAATCTGAAGAAAAACAGCGCCACGGCCGCCTTATGGCCCGAAGCGTCGTTTTGAATAAAATGGCTATTTTAAAATAAATAAAAATAGCGATAAATAGTTATAAAATATCATAAGCGATATGGAATGGAAATAAACTGAATTTGCTTGATTTATGTGATGTTTGATGGTTGAATGTGTTTGGTGTGAAAATTACATTAAAGGACAAAATTGGTGTTGTCGAATAATTTAACCATTGAATTGAAATTCTAAATATACGTGAATTATTTGAGAAGGCCGAGTTAATTCTCATTTCAAATAATTGACCGACGATTGAAAGTCGAAGATAAAGACGGTGGTCGAAGACCGGAGATCTTCACCTCGTTTGGATGGTAACCGAGGTCCTGATTGGGAGGCATCCCGAAATATGGATAATGAGTGGTGATCGTCCAGACGTACGTGGTGATCGAAGGGTTTGCGAGGTATTTAGTGCCTCCGGTTTCGTTCAGACCCAGAACGGACTTGTAAATGGACTGTGTGTCCGACATTGGAATTTGTTCTGTGTGATTGATAGCCATCAGTTGCACGGTATGAATTGCCTGTGTGGCATGCTAAGATGCAGTGATCAGGACTTCTGTTGAAAAGCAAAGTCTTGTGGTGATGATCAAAGCACCGCCTGTGTGGCGTAGCTTTGTGTATAACGTGAATTCGCGAGCCTCACACCCCGGTATGAACCTAAAACGGGAGAGGACATCAGGGAGGGCCTGCGTTTCTTCCTAGCTAGGGTGGTGTCAGTGACCTACCAGCCCTGACATTTATATACTTTTCACCTATGTGGTTGTTGCTGTTGCGAGGCGCCTCGGTTTGATCGGACGATCCGGGTCCGATGGAGTCATTCGTTGGCTCATTTACGCCCCAAAGGGCGGGGAAACGCAGTGTTCAGGCATTTTAATCCACATCGGTGGACCGGCCCTGACGATCCAAGGGTCGATGCGCTCTGACCCTGAGGCTCGGGCTAGGCAGTCTCGAATTCGGTAAGGACTATCTTTTGCCTTGGTTCATGACGGAAATCCAATTTCCAAATACGACATCGTGCGGTTTTGATTGTATACCTATATATGGCGACATAGTGGTATGGGGCATTAATGCCGTCTATGATTGATAGTTATGATTTGAAATTGATTTCAAAACATATAAACACTAGTAATAATATCAAATGCCTTTGTTTTATTCGTATCAAGCATATTTTGGCCGTTATAAGGTAAAAACTCTATCCTCCGGTTTGCGTTGCATTGTGTGATGGGAACTGAGTCTTATAACGGCTTCATTTTTATAAAAAGCATAGCGATGTTTAAAAGAAAGATTTGTTTTAAAGCACTGGCAATCCAATGGAGTAAACCCGTTCCACGAAAGTGGCGTGGTCCTGTGATTAGCCAAAATATATGTGTTGAGTAGATTTCTCATACCAGTCCCATGACTGACTCGTAGTTTGTTTCACTCTCAAACTCGGGTGCCCCTTTTTCTACACGGGCAGCCTTGTATTCAGGTTTAGCTGGTTCTTTCTGGATAGCTGGAGCTGAAGATGGATTCTATCATTTATCTCTTTTTATGCTGTTCAGCTCCTATTGTACATATTTTGTTTATTTCCGCTGTAGACATTTATGTATAGCTGAACTGTATTTGTACTAAGTAAGATCCTGTATACTGTGTAACTCTGATGATTACTTTTATCCAGTATATTTTGTTGTTCATTATCTGGTGTATTTATTTAATTCTGTTCTGCTATTTTCTGTTTCTGTGTTATATTCCAAAGATAACCTTGTTTCCGTGTGAACGGGAATTCGGGCCGTCTCACTAATTTTGGTTCTCACACCAATCAATTGGAAATATATAGATATCCCACTTTCGAAACTCGAACACAACACTGATGATGGGTACCCATCATCAGAATCATTCCTGGGCGAATACAGTGTGATTCTATAACTATCCAGTATATTAAAACTTCGAATACACGCGGATCAGATGTATACTGTAACGACCCAGAAAATCTGAACCAATTTAACATATATAAATTGCCTAAAATAATGGATTTTAAATATTTAAAATAAATATTTTAAATAATGGCAATGAAAAGTGAGTTTGAATCAACAATTGAAAGCGAATATAATTAATTATAATTATAAACAAGGCCTGAAAAGGCGCTGCAGTTTCATAAATTGAATTCAAACTTTGTCGGACTGTATCGGGTGCAAAACAAAACGGATTTTAGAGGAACCAAAAATATTTAAATCTTTTAGTGAATACCTTTCAAACAAATCTGAAAAATCGAATTTTCATAGCGGAAAGCAAAAGTTATGGCCAAATGAATTTTCAGAAAGGTCGCTATGGAATTTATATAGCCCGTGGAATTGGCCATTTTGCGTACGACCTCGGAATTCGACGAAACCACTTTTGTTGGATCCGGGATGTGAATTTATCGCTAGGTTTCAAATTGCATATTTTTTGAAGCTAGTATGTGAGCGTGGCAAAGGAAATCGTGTTCTGGTCAATTACAGTTAAATTGGATCGACCAGAAATGGGCCTTTTTGCAAACGTCTCAGAATTCGACGAAACTAGTTTTGTTAGGACCGTATCGTCAAAACATAGCTAGATTCATTTTTCTGGAATTTTTTGAATCAATTTGTGGCCCTGGCAAATTGAAATGTACGTTCAAATTAAATATTGAATGTTTTATATTTTAATTTGAATTGAAACTGACTAAAACAGTCGAATGGGCCTACAAAACATATCCCATTGTGTTCGGAATGGGGGTAAAACGCTAGGGACGACAGTTGTTGGGTTTGGATTAGAGTTCGAGTGTGAAAGAGGGTACTTTCGGATTTTTAAAAATATATAAATAAACAAAAAAATATCATTGGCCAGAAAATCTATTTTCTCTCTCCCCGTCGTCGATAGCAGGCGGAACTTCTTCAATCCCTTCTCTCCTCGATTGCTCTCAATCCGCTCAAAATTAGACCTCCATCCTATTGAGGATTTTGTAGAGCTTGACAAGACCTTCAAATCCATAGCAAGTTTGGATTTTTTCATTGAGCGTTCTTCGAGTTACGGGTCCCCGAAGTCGCGACGTTCAAGTCGCCGCCTCCGCCACCTCAGGCGATCGAACGCCACCGCACCCCCGTGCGCTGGAAGCTCTCTCCTCCCTCTTCGACCTCATGCAACCCGATCCCAATATCGTGCAACGGTTTGGGCGAAAGATCAAAACCTAGTTTTGAAGAAAATAGAGGTATACGGCTATATGTATATTTTCAACGGTTTTAACACCTTTAAACCGTTGCAAACTTTGAAAAATCATATCTTTTTCGTTCGTTAACGAAATTCGATGAAACAGGAAACATCGTGACCGTGAGGACGTCTACTACATTTTAGAAGAGACCGCATATTTTTCTGAGCCGTCTGTTATTTTTGGTGGAGTGGAACCCAATGTGAAATTTCTAATTTATAAACGATATGGAAAACGACGATGTATAAATTATATAGTCGATGTATGAGTTATATAAGTGTTGTACACCTCATGTATAAGCGTTGTATAAGTTGTACGTTCGATGTATAAGTTATATATGCGTTGTAAAAATTATATATGTGTTGAAATAGAAGTGAATTTCTATATATATATATATATATATGTATATATATTTATACGCCCCTCGTCCACAAACCATGGACGATATTTATTGGTTGTGATTGGTGTGAAAATTGATTGATAGCGAATGGTTGTTTGGGATTGTTTGTGGTTGATATTGATTGATTGTGGTTGAAAAATACCCGTTTGTGGTTGAGAAATATTTAGTTGAAACCACATAGGATTAGTTTGTGGAAATGAAATAAATATATACATGCCGCCTGCGTGCGAACTAGATGCATGATCCCCATTGTCAAAAACTGCGAGGTTTTAAGGTAGAGCGAGGAGCCGTACTAGGGACGGTCCCGGTTTTAACTACCTTGTCGTTATGCTGCCGAAATTTTGAATAATATTCATGTGTCTGAATTATTTTCATTTGCTGAAACTATATTTATTCGTTGAATAGAAAACCTTCATGTGTTGAATCGATATTCATTCGTTGATTAGAAATTCATGTGTTGAATGGTATTCGTGTTTTAAATATAAAAATCACATTTTTATCTCTATATAGAAGCTATAGAAAACCTTCATGTGTTGAATCGATATTCATTCATTGAATTGAAATTCATGTGTTGAATGGTATTCATATTTTGAAATGAATTGTTTCGTAATAAAAATCACCTTTTATCAACTATATGGACTATGTAAAATAATCTCGTTTTAAAAGAAATTGTTTTATAAGAAAAATCCTATTTTTATCACCTATATAAACTATATAAAATACCAATGTTTTGAAATGAATTGTTTTACAATAAAAATCACATTTTTATTATATACATGAATCGTTGAAATGTGAAGTGTTAAAAATAGCAACTCGTTCAAATAAATATGCATGAGTCGAAATATTCATCAATTAGCTAATGATATGATTTTTGCCTATGCATGCAACATTAGAATGAATGGTATTTTTAAACCAAATATGAAGTTGAATGGAAAATGATAAGTGGTAAGAACTGTATATATGTACATGCATATTTATTGAACAGGTTATAGCAAAAGGGGCTAGAGAAGAGGAATAAAATTTTGTGCCCGACAAATAGGTACACATTTACTGTTTTGTTTGGGTGATGATTTTATGAGCCTATTGGCTTTTTCTTTTTCTTTTGACATGAGACGCCCGTGTGGCTATTTGGGAATTTTCCCAGCCACTCCCGTACAAAGGAGGTTATGGCGAAATTTTCCAAAATTTAAAGGCGTTAGTGAAATATTTGAAGTGAAAACGATATTGGAATTGTTGAATGAACTATATTTATATAAATATATAAATATAAATAAAATTAAAACGAAACGTGGCCGTGCAGTTCGTGTTTTGAAACTGTGATTTCAAACAACTAGTGCGGGAAATCCGACCATTGGATTTTCCCGAAACAGCAACCGTTGGGTTCGCCTTGGAAATATCTTTCCAACGGCACCAACTTTGTAAAAATCCAACGGTTGGATTGTCTGGAATGTTTAATTCAAATCTGAAGAAAAACAGCGCCAGAAACGATTATATATATATATAATTATATTTAATCGAATAACGACGCTGCAGTTCGTATTTTGAAATCGAAACTTCAAACGATTGTACCGGGAGATCCGACCGTCGGATTTTCCCAAAACTGGAACCGTTGGATTCGTTTTGAAAAGATCTTTCTAATGATGTAAATTTTGTAAAGATCCAATGGTTAGATTTTCAGATATGTGTAAATCAAATCTGAAGAAAAACAGCGCCACGGCCGCGTTATGGCTCGAAGCGTCGTTTTGAATAAATTGGCTATTTTAAAATAAATAAAAATAACGATGAATCGTTATAAAATATCCTAAACGATATGGAATGGAAATAAACTGAATTTGCTCGATTTATGTGGTATTTGATGGTTGAATGTGTTTGGTGTGAAAATTACCTTAAAGAACAAAATTGGTGTTGTCGAATAATTTAACCATTGAAGTAAATTGATTTGAAATTCTAAATATATGTGAATTATTTGAAAAGGCCGAGTTAATTCTCATTTCAAATAATTGACCAACGATTGAAAGTCGAAGATGAAGACGGTGGTCGAAGACCGGAGATCTTCACCTCGTTTGGATGGTAACCGAGGTCCTGATTGGGAGGCATCCCGAAATATGGATAATGAGTGGTGATCGTCCAGACGTACGTGGTGATCGATGGGTTTGCGAGGTATATAGTGCCTCCGGTTTCGTTCAGACCCAGAACGGACTTGTAAATGGACTGTGTGTCTGACATTGGATTTTATTCTGTGTTGATTGATCTCTATTAAATATACATCTGTTTGGTGGCGAAGAATTTATTCTTTTGCTTAACGCCCCTCTCTGAAACGCATGAGCTCAGAGGTTGTATATCGATGGACATCCGTCGCATGGCATGAATTGCTAGTGTGGCATGCCTAAGTGGCAAATGATCAGGGCTTCTGTTGAAAAGAAAAGTCTTGTGGTGATGATCAAAGCACCGCCTATGTGGTGTAGCTTTGTGTATAACGTGTAATCGCGAGCCTCACACCCCGGTACGAACCAGAAACGGGAGAAGGACCTCAGGGAGGACATGCGTTTCTTTCTAGCTAGGGTGGTGTCAGTGACCTACCAGCCCTGACATTTATATACTTTTCACCTGTGTGGTTGTTGCTGTTGCGAGGCGCCTCGGTTTGATCGGACGATCCGGGTCCGATGGAGTCATTCGTTGGCTCGTTTACGCCCCAAAGGGCGGGGAAATGTATTGTTCAGGCATTTAATCCACATCGGTGGACCGGCCCTATCGCTCCAAAGGCTTGACTGAGTACTTGCCTAAGACATGGGCTAGATTGTCTCGAATTCGGTAAGGACTATCTTTTGCCTTGGTTCATGACGGAAATCCAATTTCCAAATACGTGACTGTGCGGTTTTGATTGTATACCTTTATATGGCGACATAGTGGTATGGGGCATTAATGCCGTCTATGATTGATAGTTATGATTTGAAATTGTTTTCAAAACATATAAACACTAGCAATAATATCAAATTCCTTTGTTTTATTCGTATCAAGCATATCTTGGCCGTTATAAGGTAAAAACTCTATCCTCCGGTTTGCGTTGCATTGTGTGATGGGAACTGAGTCTTATAATGGCTTCATTTTTATAAAATGCATTGCGTTGTTTTAAAAGAAAGATTTGTTTGAAAGCACTGGCAATCCGATGGAGCAAACCCGTTCCACGAAAGTGGCGTGGTCCTGTGATTAGCCATATATTAAATGTGTTGAATAAATTTCTCATACCAGTCCCATGACTGACTCGTAGTTTGTTTCACTTTCAAACTCGGGTGCCCCTTTTTCTACACGGGCAGCCTTGTAACAGGTTTAGCTGGTTCTTTCTGGATAGCTGGAGATGAAGATGGATTCTATCATCTATCTCTTTTTATGCTGTTCAGCTCCTATTATACATATTATGTTTGTTTTCTGCTGTAGACATTTATGTACAACTGAACTGTATTTTTACTAAGTATGTTCCTGTATACTGTGTAACTCTGATGATTACTCTTATCCAATATATTCTATTGTTCATTATCTGATGTATTTATTTATTTCTGTTCTGCTATTATCTGTTTCTGTGTTATATTCCACGGATTACCCTTGCCGCCATCAGTACGGGGTTTGGGGTCGTCTCATTTGGTATCAGAGCTTTGGTTAAGCTTAGTTCTGGAATATAACATATTAACGAACTCGTCAGAGATAGAACCAGTAGTGTTCTAGGACGGGTAACTCTATACAGATAGGATCAGTAATATCCTAGTATAAGTAAAGCAGAATGGAATTACACCTCGATAGACACATTTACATTTGAAGTAATTGTCCCTATATTTTTAAATACCTTTTCTGTGACTTGACACTTGATCTGCTGTTTGCAGAAGTACTAGAAAATGAGTGTCAGAAACAGGAATGCAGAACCGGGTATTGAGGCCCTATTAATCAAATATCGAAATATGGGTGGAATACCGTTCTCTGGTAAAGAATCCATTATGAAGACACAGGCTAGGATTCGTTCGGCCGAAAAGATCTTTGATGGTTTAAAGCTGAGGGATGACCAGAAAAGATTACTGGCCTCCTGGGCACTCAAAGATGAAGCTTTGTTCTGGTGGGATTTAGTTATTGAGAATAATCCGGAAGGTGATATCACCTGGGATAGATTCAAAGTGATTTTCCTAGAAAGATTTACTCCTCCAGAAGCGACCGAGCGATTATGCGACGAATTTTCTTATCTGATACAAGGTGATATGACCATCCCAGAATATCATAAGAAATTCAACGAACTTTCTCACTTTGCTCCTCATCTGATTAAAGACCCAAAGAGGAAGAATCTTAGATTTATCCACGGACTTCAAAGAAAATATCAGAACAAAGTGATGAGGAATGTGAAGCTTCCTTTCTCAGAAATGATTTATATGGCTTATCAGTATGAAGATCTCGATAAAAGGTATGTTGCGCGGCGAAGAGGAAGTCAGTTCTAGCGATAAGGTTGAATCAGAAACTGATCGTCCTGAGGCCAGTACGATGTTTGAGGTCAGTAAGGAGCCTAGAACCAATCAGAAAACGGCCAGATCAGGAAAACAACCGGTAACGACCGCCATATGCAACAACTGCCATAAGCAAGGGCATTTGCAAGGAAATTGCAGATCTTTAAAGAAGCAAGGAAAGAGCGGGTCCAAACCTACGAAGAGGCAAAAGAACACACATGGCGAAAGGAAATGCCATAAGTGTCGTCAAGCAGGTCATATTGCACGGGAGTGTCAACTCTCAAAGAAATCTGAGGCAGTACATATAAATGAAGTAGCAGAAACTTCTGAGCCCTTAGATAGTCAAGGGAGGTCTGATGTTTTAGAAGGCACACTCAATGTCAAGAATATTCCAGTTAAAGTACTGTTTGACACAGGCGCGTCACGAAGCTTTATTGCAAAGAGTGCAGTCAAGAAGTTAGATTTGAGATTGAAGAAGCTCAAAGAACCAATGACTGTCCAAAATCCAGTTGGGGGTTCCATCAATCTCAGTTGGATTTGTGCAGTACCTGTCTCTTTTTCTTGCTATAAATTCCCTATTATCTCTATCGTCATGAATTTTAATGAATTCGATCTTATTCTGGGATTGGATTGGCTAACCAAATATGAAGCAGAGGTTAGATGCGCCGAGAGAGTTGTTAAGGCAAAGGCACAATCGGGGAATTATATAACCATACCATGCGAAGGCCCGACTTCAAATAGAAAGGACTTCTGGGCAACTTTGAATGTTTCTCCAACTCAAATAGAAAATATCCCAGAAGTCATAGAGAATATTCCTGACCTCATCAAAGACATTCCAGTCATCAAGAACTATGCGGATGTGTTCGAAGAAGTTGTTCGCTTACCTCCGCAGAGAGAAATAGATTTCAAAATTGCTTTAATTCCGAATGCAAGGCCGGTAGTTCACGCTATTCGAAGAATGTCCTTAAAAGAGAAGGAGGAATTAGACAACCAAATAAGAAAGCTAGTATGGAAGGGTCTGATCAGGCCCAGTTTCTCTGATTGGGGTGCAGTAGTGGTGTTTGTCCCAAAATCTGACGGTACTCTACGGCTATGTGTGGATTATCGTGATTTGAACAAACAGACAATAAAGAACAAATATCCATTGCCGCGGATTGATGATTTGTTGGATCGATTAAATGGCGCACAAGTATTTTCACGAGTGGACCTAGCTACAGGGTTCCATCAACTTCGAATGGCCAAAGAGTGTGTTCCAATGACAGCATTCAGAGGTCCCGACTTATTCTACGAGTGGTTAGTAATGCCGTTCGGCTTATGTAACGCTCCTGCTTACTTTGTGGATCTGATGAATAGAGTGTTCAGAGGAGTTTTGAATAAATTTGTTCTGGTTTTCATTGACGATATTCTAATCTTCTCTAAATCAAAAGCCGAATATGAAAAGCATCTGGAACAGGTTCTAGAAATCCTCAGAAGGAATGTATTGAAAGCAAAGTTTTCCAAATGTATATTCTGGCAGGATGAAGTAAAATTTCTAGGCCACGTCGTATCGAAAGAAGGAATCGCTGTGGATCCAAGCAAAAACACAGCTATTCAGAATTGGAAACAGCCCAGTACCCCCACTGAAGTCTGCAGTTTTCTCGGATTGGCTAGCTATTACCGGAAGTTCATTAAAAACTTTTCGAAGGTATCTGGTCATTTAACGAAGCTTACAAAGAAGCACTCTAAATTGAAATGGACTCCAGAAAGTGAGGAGGCTTTCGAAGAGCTAAAGTTAAGACTAACGACTGCTCCAGTGTTAACCATCATCGATGGCAATCAGGATTTAAAAGTCTGGACTGATGCTTCTAGAGAAGGCCTTGGCGCAGTGTTAATGCAGAGGGGCCAAGTGCTTGCTTATGCTAGCCGTCAGCTGAAGCCACACGAGAAGAACTACGTAACTCACGATCTTGAATTATTGGCGATAGTATTCGCTTTGAAAATCTGGAGGCACTATCTTCTGGGTGAGAGATTTGAACTGTTTATAGATCACCAGTCGTTAAAGTATCTGTTCACACAGAAGGACTTGAATCTGAGGCAGCAACGTTGGCTAGAGTTCCTGGCAGCATACGATTTTGAAATTATATATACTCCGGGGAAAGCCAATGTCGTGGCCGATGCGCTGAGCCTAAAGAATGTAATGATCGCCAGCTTTATTATCACGACTTCCTTGATTGACAAAATATCTACTCTTCAAAAGGAGGATAACTTTATTAAGGACATGATTAAAAGGATTCAGAAAGGCGAACCCTCATGTTTTCAAATAGATAACGACGAGACCCTGAGGTTAAAAGGAAGGATTTGTGTTCCTGACATCCCCGAGCTCAAAAGGGAAGTGTTAGACGAGTGTCACAAGTCCAAGTTGAGTATCCATCCTGGTGTAGCCAAAATGTATAACGATCTCAAGCGAACATTCTGGTGGAAGGCTATGAAAAGAGACGTTTCAATATATGTTAGCCGATGCTCTACTTGCCAGCTAGTCAAGAGCGACCAACAAAAACTGGCTGGATTGTTGCAACCGCTAGAAGTTCTGGGCTGGAAGTGGGAACATATTTCTATGGATTTCATTGATGGTCTGCCCAGAACCAGAAAAGGGAATGACAGTATTTGGGTGATCGTAGATCGCTTCATGAAGACCGCCCATTTCATACCTGTCAGATCAAACAGAACTGCTCAGAGTCTGGCGCAGATTTACTTTAAGGAAATTGTTAGACTACATGGAGTGCCGCTCAGTATAGTCAGTGATAGAGATACAATATTCACTAGCAAATTCTGGGAAGCATTTCAAGTCGAACTGGGAACGAAGTTGAACTTGAGCACCGCCTATCATCCTCAGACAGACGGTCAGACTAAGAGGGTGAATCGTATTTTAGAAGACCTATTGCGGGCTTGTGTTATAGATTTCGGTGGATCATGGGAAGACCATCTGCATTTGGCTGAATTCTCATATAACAACAGCTACCAGGCGAGCCTGACAATGTCGCCATTCGAAGCATTGTATGGTAGACCATGCCGATCTCCTGCTTGTTGGGTCGAGCCCGGAAATAGACTTGTGTTGGGTCCTGATATGATTCGAGAAGCTGCCGCCAAAGTCGATTTTATTAAGAAGCGATTACTCGCCGCTCAAAGCCGACAAAAGAGCTATGCCGATAGTAGAAGAAGAGATATATCCTTTGCTGTTGGCGACTATGTATATTTGAAAGTATCGCCGATGAGAGGAGTTATCCGGTTCGGTAAAACTGGAAAGTTGGCACCCAAATTCATTAGTCCGTTTCCTATTCTGGAACGGATCGGAACTCTCGCTTATAGGGTCAAATTGCCTGATTGGTTGCCTGGAGTTCATGATGTATTTCACATATCTCAACTTCGAAAGCACGTTCATGATCCAGACTTGATCGTGGAAGAAGCAGCTCAGCAGGATATTGAAATTACTCTAGAAAGTGAGAAGAGAGCAGCTAAAGATTATCGGCAAAGAAACCAAAGAGCTGAGGAACAAGAAGGTTCACTTAGTCAAAGTGCAATGGAGTGGAGATCCGCGAGATTGTACTTGGGAAACTGAGGAGAGCATTCAGAAAGCTTATCCTAGATGCCGAGTGGATATCTCTGATTGACTCTGGTGCAAGGTACATTTACACCACTTTGCATTACCATTTAATTCTCTACTCTGTTGTTATTTTCTTCCCATGGATGTACACTTTTAAATTTTATAGTCTGAATGATTTTAAAAAGAGTATAGGAATTGATTAGTGCATTTTTGAAAAGTTGAAAACAATTGGATTGGTTGTTGTGTCGTGTGATTGTAGATTTATCAAACCACTTTCGACTTTGTTCCTTTTCGGGGACGAAAAGTTTTAAGTGGGGGAGATTGTAACGACCCAGAAAATCTGAACCAATTAAAATTTTTTAAATTGGCTAAAATAATGGATTTTAAATATTTAAAATAAATATTTTAAATAATGGCAATGAAAAGTGAGTTTGAATCGACAATTGAAAGCGAATATAATTAATTATAATTATAAACAAGGCCTGAAAAGGCGTTGTAGTTTCAAAAATTGAATTCAAACTTTGTCGGACTGTATCGGGTGCAAAACAAAACAGATTTTAGAGAAACCCAAAATATTTAAATCTATTAGTGAATACCTTTCTAACGAATCTGAAAAATCGAATTTTCATAGCGGAAAGTAAAAGTTATGGCCAAATGAATTTTCAGAAAGGTCGCTACGGAATTTATATAGCCCGTGGAATTGGCCATTTTGCATACGACCTCGGAATTCGACGAAACCACTTTTGTTGGATCCGGGATGTGAAGTTATCGCTAGTTTTCAAATTGCATAATTTTTGAATCTAGTATGTGAGCGTGGCAAAGGAAAACGTGTTCTGGTCAATTACAATTATATTGGATCGACCAAAAATGGGCCTTTTTGCAAACGGTCTCAGAATTCGAAGAAACTAGTTTTGTTAGTACTGTATCGTCAAAACATAGCTAAATTCATTTTTCTGGAATTTTTCGAATCAATTTGTGGCCCTGGCAAATTGAAATGTACGTTCAAATTAAATATTGAATGTTTTATTTTTTAATTTGCGTGAAAACTGACTGAAACAGTCGAATGGGCCTACGAAACATATCCCATTGTGTTCGGAATGGGGGTAAAACGCTAGGGACAACAGTCGTTGGGTTTGGATTAGAGTTCGAGTGTGAAAGAGGGTATTTTCGGATTTTTAAAAATATATAAATAAACAAAAAAATATCATTGGCCAGAAAATCTATTTTCTCTCTCCCCGTCGTCAATAGCAGGCGGAACTTCTTCAATCCCTTCTCTCCTCGATTTCTCTCAATCCGCTCAAAATTAGACCTCCATCCTATTGAGGATTTTGTAGAGCTTGACAAGACCTTCAAATCCATAGCAAGTTTGGATTTTTTTTCATTGAGTGTTCTTCGAGTTACGGGTCCCCGAAGTCGCGACGTTCAAGTCGCCGCTGCCGCCACCTCAGGCGATCGAACGCCACCGCACCCCCTGCGCTGGAAGCTCTCTCCTCCCTTTTCGACCTCATGCAACCCGATCCCAATATCGTGTAACGGTTTGGGCGAAAGATCAAAACCTAGTTTTGAAGAAAATAGAGGTATACGGCTATATGTATATTTTCAACAGTTTTAACATCTTTAAACCGTTGCAAACTTTGAAAAATCATATCTTTTTCGTTCGTTAACGAAATTTGATGAAACAGGAAACATTGTGACCGTGAGGACGTCTTCTACATTTTAGAAGAGACCGCATATTTTTCTGAGCCTTCTGCTATTTTTGGTGGAGTGGAACCCAATGTGAGATTTCTAATTTATAAACGATATGGAAAACGACGATGTATAAATTATATAGTCGATGTATGAGTTATATAAGCGTTGTACACCTCATGTATAAGCGTTGTATAAGTTGTACGTTCGATGTATAAGTTATATATGCGTTGTAAAAATTATATATGTGTTGAAATAGAAGTGAATTGCTATATATATATATATATATATATATATATATATATATATATACGCCCCTCGTCCACAAACCATGGACGATATTTATTGGTTGTGATTGGTGTGAAAATTGATTGATAGCGAATTGTTGTTTGGGATTATTTGTGGTTGATATTGATTGATTGTGGTTGAAAAATACCCGTTTGTGGTTGAGAAATATTTAGTTGAAACCACATAGGATTAGTTTGTGGAAATGAAATAAATATATACATGCCGCCTGCGTGCGAACTAGATGCATGATCCCCATTGTCAAAAACCGCGAGGTTTTAAGGTAGAGCGAGGAGCCGTACTAGGGACGGTCCCGGTTTTAACTACCCTGCCATTATGCTGCCGAAATTTTGAATAATATTCATGTGTTTGAATTATTTTCATTTGCTGAAACTATATCTATTTGTTTAATAGAAAACCTTCATGTGTTGAATCAATATTCATTCGTTGATTAGAAATTCATGTGTTGAATGGTATTCGTGTTTTAAATATAAAAATCACATTTTTATCTATATATAGAAACTATAGAAAACCTTCATGTGTTGAATCGATATTTATTCGTTGAATTGAAATTCATGTGTTGAATGGTATTCATATTTTGAAATGAATTGTTACATAATAAAAATCACCTTTTATCAACTATATGGACTATGTAAAATAATCTCGTTTTAAAAGAAATTGTTTTATAAGAAAAATCCTATTTTTATCACCTATATAAACTATATAAAATACCAGTGTTTTGAAATGAATTGTTTTACAATAAAAATCACATTTTTATTATATACATGAATCTTTGAAATGTGAAGTGTTAAAAATAGCAACTCGTTCAAATAAATATGCATGAGTCAAAATATTCATCAATTAGCTAATGATATGATTATGCATGCAACATTAGAATGAATGGTATTTTTAAACCAAATAGAAACAAATATGAAGTTGAATGGAAAATGATAAGTGGTAAGAACTGTATATATGTACATGCATATTTATTGAACAGGTTATAGCAAAAGGGGCTAGAGAAGAGGAATAAAATTTTGTGCCCGACAAATAGGTACACATTTACTGTTTTGTTTGGGTGATGATTTTATGAGCCTGTTGGCTAGCCGCTTGGCTTTTTCTTTTTCTTTTGACATAAGACGCCCGTGTGGCTATTTGGGAATTTTCCCAGCCCCTCCCGTACAAAGGAGGTTATGGCGAAATTTTCCAAAATTTAAAGGCGTTAGTGAAATATTTGAAGTGAAAACAATATTGAAATTGTTGAATGAACTATATTTATATAAATATATAAATATAAATAAAATTAAAACAAAACGTGGCCGTGCAGTTCGTGTTTTGAAATCGTGATTTCAAACAACTAGTGCGGGAAATCCGACCATTGGATTTTCCCGAAACCGCAACCGTTGGGTTCGCCTTGGAAATATCTTTCCAACGGCACCAACTTTGTAAAAATCCAACGGTTGGATTGTCTGGAATGTTTAATTCAAATCTGAAGAAAAACAGCGCCAGAAACGATTATATTTATATATATATATATAATTATATTTAATCGAATAACGACGCTGCAGTTCGTATTTTGAAATCGAAACTTCAAACGATTGTACCGGGAGGTACGACCGTCGGATTTTCCCGAAACTGGAACCGTTGGATTCGTTTTGAAAAGATCTTTCTAATGATGTAAATTTTTTAAAGATCCAACGGTTAGATTTTCAGATATGTGTAAATCAAATCTGAAGAAAAACAGCGCCACGGCCGCGTTATG
The DNA here is from genome assembly GCA_030737875.1 of Allium sativum. Taxonomy (NCBI): domain Eukaryota; kingdom Viridiplantae; phylum Streptophyta; class Magnoliopsida; order Asparagales; family Amaryllidaceae; genus Allium; species Allium sativum. Next base: position 90,546,470 of record CM060916.1, on the reverse strand, counting down.
GACCGAAGCGTCGTTTTAAATAAATTGGCTATTTTAAAATAAATAAAAATAACGATGAATCGTTATAAAATATCATAAACGATATGGAATGGAAATAAACTGAATTTGCTCGATTTATGTGGTATTTGATGGTTGAATGTGTTTGGTGTGAAAATTACCTTAAAGAACAAAATTGGTGTTGTCGAATAATTTAACCATTAAAGTAAATTGATTTGAAATTCTAAATATACGTGAATTATTTGAAAAGGCCGAGTTAATTCTCATTTCAAATAATTGACCGACGATTGAAAGTCGAAGATGAAGACGATGGTCGAAGACCGGAGATCTTCACCTCGTTTGGATGGTAACCGAGGTCCTGATTGGGAGGCATCCCGAAATATGGATAATGAGTGGTGATCGTCCAGACTTACGTGGTGATCGATGGGTTTGCGAGGTATATAGTGCCTCCGGTTTCGTTCAGACCCAAAACGGACTTGTAAATGGACTGTGTGTCTGACATTGGATTTTATTCTGTGTTGATTGATCTCTATTAAATATACATCTGTTTGGCGGCGGAGAATTTATTCTTTTGCTTAACGCCCCTCTCTGAAACGCATGAGCTCAGAGGTTGTATATCGATGGACATTAGCCGCATGGCATGAATTGCTAGTGTGGCATGCCTAAGTGGCAAATGATCAGGGCTTCTGTTGAAAAGCAAAGTCTTGTGGTGATGATCAAAGCACCGCCTGTGTGGTGTAGCTTTGTGTATAACGTGTAATCGCTAGCCTCACACCCCGGTACGAACCAGAAACGGGAGAAGGACCTCAGGGAGGACATGCGTTTCTTTCTAGCTAGGGTGGTGTTAGTGACCTACCAGCCCTGACATTTATATACTTTTCACCTGTGTGGTTGTTGCTGTTGCGAGGCGCCTCGGTTTGATCGGACGATCCGGGTCCGATGGAGTCATTCGTTGGCTCGTTTACGCCCCAAAGGGCGGGGAAACGTATTGTTCAGGCATTTTAATCCACATCGGTGGACCGGCCCTGTCGCTCCAAAGGCTTGACTGAGTACTTGCCTGAGACATGGGCTAGATTGTCTCGAATTCGGTAAGGACTATCTTTTGCCTTGGTTCTTGATGGAAATCCAATTTCCAAATACGTGACTGTGCGGTTTTGATTGTATACCTTTATATGGCGACATAGTGGTATGGGGCATTAATGTCGTCTATGATTGATAGTTATGATTTGAAATTGTTTTCAAAACATATAAACACTAGCAATAATATCAAATGCCTTTGTTTTATTCGTATCAAGCATATCTTGGCCGTTATAAGGTAAAAACTCTATCCTCCGGTTTGCGTTGCATTGTGTGATGGGAACTGAGTCTTATAATGGCTTCAATTTTATAAAATGCATTGCGTTGTTTTAAAAGAAAGATTTGTTTGAAAGCACTGGCAATCCGATGGAGCAAACCCGTTCCACGAAAGTGGCGTGGTCCTGTGATTAGCCATATATTAAATGTGTTGAATAGATTTCTCATACCAGTCCCATGACTGACTCGTAGTTTGTTTCACTTTCAAACTTGGGTGCCCCTTTTTCTACACGGGCAGCCTTGTATTCAGGTTTAGCTGGTTCTTTCTGGATAGCTGGAGATGAAGATGGATTCTATCATTTATCTCTTTTTATGCTGTTCAGCTCCTATTGTACATATTATGTTTGTTTTCCGCTATAGACATTTATGTACAGCTGAACTGTATTTTTACTAAGTATGATCCTGTATACCATGTAACTCTAATGATTACACTTATCCAGTATATTCTATTCTTCATTATCTGATGTATTTATTTATTTCTGTTCTGCTATTATCTGTTTCTGTTTTATATTCCACGGATTACCCTTGCCGCCGTCAGTACGGGGTTTGGGGTCGTCTCATATACGCAAAATCTTTATATACTTGATTGTCCAAATCAATTTAAAATAAATATTCAAATACGAATAATTGATTTAAATTTTCAAAACAAAAACTGTTTTCATTTTAAAAATATACTCTTCACACTCGTTCTAGGATACTACCGATTCCATCTCTAACGAGTCATTCCCATTGGATATTACTAATCCAATCTCTGATGAATTCTTTCGTATGGTTCTAATGTATCTTGTTCTCCGAGCTCTGTAAACCAAAGCTCTGATACCAAAATGAAACGACCTGAACTTCCCCGTGAAGGGAAGCACAAATTGTATTGAGAACAAAACACATTGGAACACAGACAGAAGAACATTTCATTGCTTGTAACAACAATTGCTTCAAAATACAAGAATATACAGAGTATAAACAAATAAAATACATTCGATAAATATCATATATTACAATAAAATACATAGCAGCGGAAAATAATACAATACACAACTGGAAGTAATACACGGATACAGAGCTTTCCGAATATCGCTTCAGTTGTAAATCAGGATCCTATGAATATAAATCTACTAAACCAAAATTACTAGCTACCATGCGGAAAATAGGGGCACCCACAGTTTAGGTTAAAACAACAAACTCCATGTCAGTCATGTGACTGGTGTGAGAACTAAAACAGTTATTAATCTTTATTTTAAAGTTAGGTAAATCAAGGGATCATACCGTATAACATGGAACGGGTTTCCTCCCAAGAGTACCAGTGCATAAAACAATAGCGCAATGCTAAATAAAGAACAATGAAGCTATTATAAGACCCAGGTCCCATCACACTTTGCAACACAAGCTGAAGGATAGGGTTTTACCTTATAATAGCCAAAGCATGCTTGATGTGCTAAAGTTCATGTTTTATTATTACTATAAGTGTATAGTGTCAAAACAATTTCAACCATAAGTATCAATCATACACGGCATAAATGCCCCATAGCACTATGTTGCCATATATAGGTTTACGACTAAAACCGCAAAGTCACGTATTGGAAATTGGATTTCTATCTGTGAACCGAGGAAAAAGATAGTCCTCTACCGATTCGAGACGCTCTAGCCCGCCCCTCAGGACCTAGACTCAGGTGAGCCCTTGGAACGTCAGGGCCGGTCCACCGATGTGGATTAAAATGCCTGAACACTGCGTTTCCCCACCTTTTGGGGGTGTCAGTGAGTCCAATGACACCATCGGCTCCACATAGTCACCGATATATCCGAGGCACCTCGCAACCCAACAACCACATAAGTCAAACTCGTTAAGGCATGTCAAACCACTGACGCTACTTCTAGCTAGAAGGAAACGCATGTCCTCCCTGAAGTCCTCTCCGATTTCCGGTTCACAACCGGGGTGTGAAGCTCACGAATTAACGCTACACAAAGCTGTGCCACACAGGCTGTGCTTTGATCATCAATCACAAGACTCTGCTTTTCAACAAAAGCCTTGATCATTTGCATCTTAGCATGCCACACAGGCAAACCACTCCATGCAACCGATATCCATCAATCACATAGAATGATATTGTAACAACCCGTATTTTCAATAACCTGTTATAATATAAATCGAGGCAGAATTTAATTAAAAAATCTGAATCAAGGGAAACGGGCTATGCCATTTCGTTCGTCTCGGAAAAATACGCGAAATAGAGTCCGAGTTTTCGAAAATCGGAGTCCGTATGACCCAATTAAGGCCCAGCGAAGTTTTCAGAAAATTTCAAAGTAAAAACAGATTTCAAATTCAAGTTTGAATTTGGATATTTGGGCCAGTATGGGCCAGGCGGGAAAATTCCCGCCAGAGCACCCAAGTCGACAGCCCTGTCGACTTGGGAGTCGACTTGGTTGGACCAAGTCGACAGCCCTGTCATCTTGGCTGTCGACTTGGCTCAGCCGGGTAGTCCTGCCTGGTGCACCATTTTGAGATTGTGTTGAGCTTGGGGGCCAGATTCGGTTTTAAGGGCTGAGATTGCAACTAGGGTTTAATCCTATGGCCTAAAACACTTGCCTAATCTATAAATAAGGCCCTAACCTAACCCTAAATCATCATTAAACAATCCTACAACTAAACTATGGCAAAATTTTACCTCTCATGGCCTCCACTCTCTTCATACAATTCCTAAATAAATTTCTAAGTGATTTTCCATGCATACAAGTGTTTTCAAACTTGTATGAGCATCATTAGCTTGCATTCAAGTCAAGTTTCTATATTTGCATCATAAAGAAAGAGTTTTGATCATTTTGGCTCAAGGGTTTTTATGTTAGAGCTTGCATTTTGGGTCTATTTGATTGCATAAGGGCTTTGTCATATCTTTTGTGCCTTCATAAGTATTGTAAGCCCTTTTCTACTTTCATATTTGAACTCTAAAGTTAATGAATGATGCAAGTTGTGTTTGATCATTATGATATGCAAGTTTACTATGATGTGTTATGCAAGTTTACTATGTTGTGATATACAAGTTTATATGCAAGTTTGCTATGCTATGATATGCAAGTTTATCATGTTGTGATATGCAAGTTTATATGCAAGTTTGCTATGCTATGATATGCAAGTTTATCATGTTGTGATATGCAAGTTTATATGCAAGTATGCCATGTTATGATATGCAAGTTCATTATGTTATGTTATGCAAGTATGCCATGTCATGATATGCAAGTTTATCGTGTTATGTTATGCAAATTTGATATGCAAGTTTGTCATATGATATGCAAGTTATGTTATGCAAGTTTGGGTTGATCATTTTGCTCATGTTATCATGTTATGCAAGCTTATCTTGGGTTTATGAACATAAAGCTTCAAGCTTTATGCTAAAGGTTGCATTTTGGCAACATGTAAGTTATCATATCCCTTATGATAACTTGCATGTGAGGCTAAATGCGAACTTATGGCCATTTCTACATGTCATTTATCACCATGTATCACCAATATGCTAAGTTTGGTTTTATGCATGCTTTTGAGGCCTAAAAATGTAATATGCAAGTATATGAACATATGTACATTTCATATGCCACCATGTTAAACTTGTGGCTTCAACCCCTTTATGTCATGATTATGCCAAGTTCCCTCTTTCTATCCTTTATGCGCTATTGCGATATGTAAGCGATGGGATTGCGTTTGGGGTTGGGTAAACTTAAAAGACATAAAAACATAAGATTGGGAATTTACCTATTAAGTTAGGTCTACCCATTGGGAATTTACCTATTAAGTTAGGTCTACCCAATTGCTTGAAATTTGTAACATGTTTTGGAAACATGATGGACATGACACTTAGAAAAGATAAGTGTGACCAACTCGAGGTTGGGTTGAGTTTGTAGCGTAAACCTACCCGGAACCGACCGGCTTAACTAGTTGCTACAAACAATAGGACCCAATGTGAGAAGTTGGCCATGTTGTACCTTGAACCCGAGGTTAGACCAAGTTGTGGTGTAAAGCTACCCGGACCCGCCCGGCTTAACTAGTAACCACAACAAGGTCTAATGTGAGAGGTTAAGGCACATTAAATTAATTAATGCCTCGTGATTAGGGTTAAGTCATGGTCCACTAAATACTTAACCAATTTGGGCTTGGTAGATTAATCAGGGTTAAGTCGTGAACTCATCGTTACACTTAACCAAGTTAATCCATGATTAGCAAGAGGGTTAAACCGTACTTAACCCACTAGAAAAATCCTAGCAATGGGGGTCCACTCCAGCAGTAATCCCAAGTTCGTATCATTATGGCCCTAGGGACTAGGCTAGGGTGTGGGGCACGAATTACTAAACTGGAGGTAAGTGACCAAAAACGACGGTAGAGTGGTACGCCGGTGTAGTTCCGGGCGGACTATGGTCGTGCACTTAGTCCGAAGCCGAGGAAAACATGCACGGGTACCGGTAGATCGAGGCTGTGCACTTATGTTTATGGTGTCCAGGGGTTGCCACCCTAGGGCTTGATACACCCGACGGGAGACCCTACACAGTCTGACTACCATTATGTTTGGGCCGCATAGACACCAACACGTGACGAGTTAGGCTTATAGGGAGCCGATCGACTAGACCGTTTGGTTAGACCACGTGGTAGGGTCACTTCATGTTATTGGGCCAAAGCTTGGGCCAAGGGATCAATACTTGTTTATTCCAGTCATGTTAGTTTGCTAGTACACCTGTGGTGCAAAAACCTTAAACCTGATTATGCGATGACACCTTTATCTACCTTGTTAGTTAATCATCATGCCAGTATGTAGTTGTCCATATGTTCATCTCAGCTTTCATCATGCCAGTTAACTTTATCAGTTTACATTGATTGTAGTAGGGCTTACTCAGTCTTTTTGACTGACCTGTTTTCTTTCGCCTCTTTTCTTCCGTTTCCCCCCCCCCCCCAGGTTCTCAGGGTGGGAACGTTGGAGCTTAGCTTGGATTTCTGATTGCTTGCTTGTGGGATTTCAGCTCATGTACGGTTTCGACATGAAGCTAGCTATGGTTATCACTTATTTGGGGATAGTACTTATGTATTTCACTTTTTCAGTTGATGTTGTTTTTATCTAGACTTGTTTATTTGGAAAGCTATGTTGTACCAGACTTGTTTTGAAATAGTATGAAATCTTCCGCTGTTTTATCTATGTTATTTACTCTGTTTACATATATACATATGTTCTTGTTCTGCCTTGATATATCATTATGCATGTTTACCTGATTCAAACGCCCCTCCAAAGTCAGAGTGCTTGCAAGAGCCACCCTGGCGGAGGTGGGGTGTTACATTTGGTATCAGAGCATATGGTTTACGAGAAGGAAAAAAAAGGTTTTTAAAACTTTTTGAAAACTATTTTCAAAACCAAGTATAAAGTATTTTCCAAAGAAAAGTCTAGTTTATTTTAAAGGCTATTCCCCAAAAAGCCATTAGCAAAATTCCTTTGTTTTTCTCCATTCTGAATCTGTCTTTTTCTTCGTTTTCAGTATGGCCGATAACTTTGCTATTCCGGAGGGAGTACAAGTACCCGTTTGGTATAGGAGACTTTTGGAGGCTAGGGCGACCGAAGTCGGCCCCGCAAATATTACTCCTCCTCCGGTAGTTGATGTTCCTCCTCCTCCTGTCGCTGAGGTTCCTTTTCCTCCTCCCCCTCAGCATACTCAAGTTGACTTCGCAAAGATTTGCCAAGACTTTAAGGCGATGGGTTGCAAGAATTTCATTGGAACCGAGACTTATGTAGAGGCAAGGAATTGGTTGAAAGAAACCGAAGATCTTTTTACCTTCTTTGATATAGATGACCGTAGGAAGGTTTTATTAGCAGTGTGGTTGCTAAAGGAAGAAGCTGCACGTTGGTGGGTGGTCACCACCGCTACTAGGCCAATTGAGACTTGGGATGACTTTCGGGGAAAGTTTGGACTAAGGTTCCTATCACTGGAGAAAGGGGACATGACTATTAGGGAATACATAGATAAGTTTAATCAACTGGCTCGGGTCGGTTTAGACTTGGTTAATACAGCTCAGAAGAAGGCCCTATACTTTGCTCTAGGATTAAACGAGCCATTACATGGTTTAGCCATGACTCATATACCCTTGGGGGCAACTTTCGAGAGCTTGGTGTATATGGCCCTACTCAATGAAGAGAATAGGAGTGACAAGAAGGAGATCAAGATGAATGATACTCAAGCCAAGAAGACTGATTCCCAGTGGAAAGGAAATCAGGGTAATCCAAGCGGTCAGAGCAGTCAAGGCAATACGAACAAGAACAAGAGTCAAGGCAACAAGGGGAACAACAACAAGGGCAATAACGACAAGAGGAAGTTCCATTATTGCAGTTCAGTTGGGCATCTTATTAAGGATTGTAGGAAGAGAAAAAGGAGGAGTGGTGAATGCTTTCATTGTGGTAAGTTTGGACATTTCAGCAAAGATTGCCCGAAGAAGCAAGGGCAAGGTCAGACTCAGTATGCAAGACCATCTGGAGGGCGAATTCATCCCCCCAACGTCATTCTTCCAGCTCATGATCGAGGTAGTATTTCTGTTGAAAGTCTTGTATATATTTCTGATTTTCCCAGTTCGTACCTTGTTTGATTCTGGTGCATCGCATAGCTTTATCTCATCTGATCTTGTTGATAGTTTGCACCTAAGTACTAGTCTAGTTAATGATCCCGTGTGTGTTTCAAATCCAATTGGGGGTTCCGCCCATTTGTCTATTATCTACGTGGATTGGAAAATCTCTATCTTTAGTGTAGAGTTCTCGTGTGATGCTTATATTCTCGGTTTCATGGGGTATGGGTTGATTTTTGGGCATGGATGGTTGTCCAGTTTTGGAGCCATCCTTGATTTTTGAGCATAGGGTTGAGAGGCTCATGACTCGCCTCGGTAATACCCTAAAAATTTCTAGTAACCCTATGAGTCTCGTCATGTGGTGTTATCTTGAATCCCTCAACTCGTCTACCGATAGTTTGCAATCGGTGAGGGTGGTCCGAGAATATCCTGATATCTTGGGTGAAGTGAAGGGGGTTACCCCTAAACGAGAGATAGATTTCCGCATTTATCTGGTTGATAATGCCAAGAAAGTTTCGTGGCCGGTAAGGCACATGGCCCGCAAGATGAGAGTTAGGAAAGCAAGTCAAGGAGTTGCTTGAGAAGAATTTCATTAGATGAAGTATATCTGAATGGGGAGCGCCTGTAGTATTTACTACCAAGGCAGATGGTTCTCTTCGACTTTGGGTTGATTATCGTGAGTTAAACAAAGAGAATAGACAACCATTGCCAAGGATCGATGATTTGTTTGATCAGCTTGTAGGAACATCTGTTCCATCAGCTCAGAGTAGCTGAAGATAGTATAGGCGAAACTGCGTTCAGAACTCCAGATGGATTCTTAGAATGGCTAGTCATGCCATTCGGTTTGACTAATGCACCCGCCTACTTCATGGACTTGATGAGTAGGGTGTTCAGGGAGTTCTTGAACAAGTTTGTCGTGGTTTTCATAGATGATATTCTGATCTTCTCTAAGGATGAGGAAGAGCACGCAAGGCATCTCGTGGAGGTGATGGATACGTTTAGAGCGCATCAGTTGAAGGCCAAGTTCTCCAAGTGTCATTTTGGAGAAAAAGGAGTTAGAGTTCTTGGGCACATAGTTTCTAGGCAAGGCTTAGCGGTGGATCCCGCTAAGGTAGTTGCAGTTCAGGATTGGAAGACTCCAAGGAATGCAACCGAAGTAAGAAGTTCTCTCAGTTTAATTAGTTAGTTAGCGTCCCTTGAGCTTAGACCTACCCTCCTGGATCAAGTAGGGACTTCACAGAAAGAAGACCCGCAGTTAGTCGAGATCATGGACAAGTTGATTCGAGGCGAGATGGTAAGTCACCTCGCTATAGATGACAAGGGATGGCTAAGACGCGATGAGAGAAAGAAGGTTCTTAAAGATGCACATCACTCGAGGAGGTGGCCGAGTTTGTCCCAAGGTGCATGTTGTACCAACAGGTTAAAGGCCGAGTCATAGAAGCCAGGTAGGCTATTACATCCATTGGAGGTCCCCGCAATGGAAGTAGTAAAACGTGACGAAGGATTCCGTGGATGGACTACCTAGGTCAAGGAAAGAGAATACGAGCATGTGGGTCATGGTAGGTAGACTCACGAAGAGTGCTCATTTCACTCCGGTAAAGAGCGAAAGGACTGCATCATAGCTAGCGACAGTTTACTTTCAAGAAATAAAGCGGTTGCACGAGGTTCCCTAAAGTATAGTTAGTAACCATGACTTAATCTTCACTAGCCAGTTTTGGGATAGTCTACGGGAAGTCATGAGCAAGCAACTGAATCTAAGTACGGCCTATCATTCGTAGGCGGATGGTTCCTTTTGTTCAAGCATGAGTTATGGAAAATCACGTTGGTAAGAGCAATTGGCAACGTGGATTGGTATTTTCAAGAAAAGTTCTGCTGCGTGGAATACTTTATAGTAAGTAAACGAGATCCAGGATTCACAAGTGAATTTTGGAGAGCTTGCATGAAACCATGTGGTCATAGTTATGTTTAAGCCGAGAATGATAGAAGAGTAAGTGAAAGAGGAAGACGAGAGGCGACAATGAAATGGGTTCCAACTCATATTTGGAAATAAGAGTTAAGAAGCTAAGAAATCATGAGGTAAAAGATGGTCAAAGCACAGTGGAGTTAAGCTCAAAGAAACGTGACTTAGAAGACTGAAGGCTAGATACGCGCATCATATCTCTTTTTAAGAGCATATCCTTGGTCCTTGTTTTCCTGTGGAACTTACTCGCATATTATCTTTTTTATGTATATCCTCTCGGTCCCATTCTCGGTCCTATTTCGGTCGGGAGGTATGACTTATTGGCTAGTAATACATGTCAGGGTTTGAAGGAGTCCGTTAGGTTGACTAAACCTTTTGGGCTTTTATAGAATATGGATTGGGTTAGGAAGGGATTTCTTGTAATCCGAAAGGGGTATATCCTGCTTATCTTCCCGATCTCTTTGTAGCATATCTTTTGCTATCCATGTTTGTCTTGATTATCTAGTATATCGTGTTAATCTTGTCATGAGAACCTTAGGTAGAAACCCTTTGGATGAAACATGTGTTTGAAACATGTTATGCTTGGTGGTTGCAAGTGGTTGCAAGTGTTTGCAAGTGGTTACTCGTGGATGCATTATACACATTAGGCACTAGATCGGCTCACACACTCCTCATATTGCATATGCATGAGTGTTTACGCTTATTTATGGATGAAAATTTTTGTGTTATCACATGGATGTCGCATATGGATGTATGTTATGTGCACGCATATAGATGTTATACATTATGTTAGGAATTGCATACATATGGATTCATTTCACTAACATAATTTGCATTGATGATATTTGCATTAGATAAGTACATATACACACACCTTTGCATATGTTCATACAACATTTAGAATCTTGTAAGGACAATGATTGCTCGTGGATGATGTTTTGAGTAGATGGATGTTGGATGGTAGGATACGTTCTTCCTAACTTGAAGATTTCGGGGACGAAATCCTTTAAGGAGGGGAGAATGTAACAACCCGTATTTTCAATAACCTGTTATAACATAAATCGAGGCAGAATTTAATTCAAAAATCTGAATCAAGGGAAACGGGCTTTGCCATTTCGTTCGTCTCGGAAAAATATGCGAAATAGAGTCCGAGTTTTCGAAAATCGGAGTCCGTATGACCCAATTAAGGCCCAGCGAAGTTTTCAGAAAATTTCAAAGTAAAAACAGATTTCAAATTCAAGTTTGAATTTGGATATTTGGGCCAGTATGGGCCAGGCGGGAAAATTCCCGCCAGAGCACCCAAGTCGACAGCCCTGTCGACTTGGGAGTCGACTTGGTTGGACCAAGTCGACAGCCCTGTCGACTTGGCTGTCGACTTGGCTCAGCCGGGTAGTCCTGCCTGGTGCACCATTTTGAGATTGTGTTGAGCTTGGGGGCCAAATTCGGTTTTAAGGGCTGAGATTGCAACTAGGGTTTAATTCTATGGCCTAAAATACTTGCCTAATCTATAAATAAGGCCCTAACCTAACCCTAAATCATCATTAAACAATCCTACAACTAAACTATGGCAAAATTTTACCTCTCATGGCCTCCACTCTCTTCATACAATTCCTAAATAAATTTCTAAGTGATTTTCCATGCATACAAGTGTTTTCAAACTTGTATGAGCATCATTGGCTTGCATTCAAGTCAAGTTTCTATATTTGCATCATAAAGAAAGAGTTTTGATCATTTTGGCTCAAGGGTTTTTATGTTAGAGCTTGCATTTTGGGTCTATTTGATTGCATAAGGGCTTTGTCATATCTTTTGTGCCTTCATAAGTAATGTAAGCCCTTTTCTACTTTCATATTTGAACTCTAAAGTTAATGAATGATGCAAGTTGTGTTTGATCATTATGATATGCAAGTTTACTATGATGTGTTATGCAAGTTTACTATGTTGTGATATACAAGTTTATATGCAAGTTTGCTATGCTATGATATGCAAGTTTATCATGTTGTGATATGCAAGTTTATATGCAAGTTTGCTATGCTATGATATGCAAGTTTATCATGTTGTGATATGCAAGTTTATATGCAAGTATGCCATGTTATGATATGCAAGTTCATCATGTTATGTTATGCAAGTATGCCATGTCATGATATGCAAGTTTATCGTGTTATGTTATGCAAATTTGATATGCAAGTTTGTCATATGATATGCAAGTTATGTTATGCAAGTTTGGGTTGATCATTTTGCTCATGTTATCATGTTATGCAAGCTTATCTTGGGTTTATGAACATAAAGCTTCAAGCTTTATGCTAAAGGTTGCATTTTGGCAACATGTAAGTTATCATATCCCTTATGATAACTTGCATGTGAGGCTAAATGCGAACTTATGGCCATTTCTACATGTCATTTATCACCATGTATCACCAATATGCTAAGTTTGGTTTTATGCATGCTTTTGAGGCCTAAAAATGTAATATGCAAGTATATGAACATATGTACATTTCATATGCCACCATGTTAAACTTGTGGCTTCAACCCCTTTATGTCATGATTATGCCAAGTTCCCTCTTTCTATCCTTTATGCGCTATTGCGATATGTAAGCGATGGGATTGCGTTTGGGGTTGGGTAAACTTAAAAGACATAAAAACATAAGATTGGGAATTTACCTATTAAGTTAGGTCTACCCATTGGGAATTTACCTATTAAGTTAGGTCTACCCAATTGCTTGAAAATTTGTAACATGTTTTGGAAACATGATGGACATGACACTTAGAAAAGATAAGTGTGACCAACTCGAGGTTGGGTTGAGTTTGTAGCGTAAACCTACCCGGAACCGACCGGCTTAACTAGTTGCTACAAACAATAGGACCCAATGTGAGAAGTTGGCCATGTTGTACCTTGAACCCGAGGTTAGACCAAGTTGTGGTGTAAAGCTACCCGGACCCGCCCGGCTTAACTAGTAACCACAACAAGGTCTAATGTGAGAGGTTAAGGCACATTAAATTAATTAATGCCTCGTGATTAGGGTTAAGTCATGGTCCACTAAATACTTAACCAATTTGGGCTTGGTAGATTAATCAGGGTTAAGTCGTGAACTCATCGTTACACTTAACCAAGTTAATCCATGATTAGCAAGAGGGTTAAACCGTACTTAACCCACTAGAAAAATCCTAGCAATGGGGGTCCACTCCAGCAGTAATCCCAAGTTCGTATCATTATGGCCCTAGGGACTAGGCTAGGGTGTGGGGCACGAATTACTAAACTGGAGGTAAGTGACCAAAAACGACGGTAGAGTGGTACGCCGGTGTAGTTCCGGGCGGACTATGGTCGTGCACTTAGTCCGAAGCCGAGGAAAACATGCACGGGTACCGGTAGATCGAGGCTGTGCACTTATGTTTATGGTGTCCAGGGGTTGCCACCCTAGGGCTTGATACACCCGACGGGAGACCCTACACAGTCTGACTACCATTATGTTTGGGCCGCATAGACACCAACACGTGACGAGTTAGGCTTATAGGGAGCCGATCGACTAGACCGTTTGGTTAGACCACGTGGTAGGGTCACTTCATGTTATTGGGCCAAAGCTTGGGCCAAGGGATCAATACTTGTTTATTCCAGTCATGTTAGTTTGCTAGTACACCTGTGGTGCAAAAACCTTAAACCTGATTATGCGATGACACCTTTATCTACCTTGTTAGTTAATCATCATGCCAGTATGTAGTTGTCCATATGTTCATCTCAGCTTTCATCATGCCAGTTAACTTTATCAGTTTACATTGATTGTAGTAGGGCTTACTCAGTCTTTTTGACTGACCTGTTTTCTTTCGCCTCTTTTCTTCCGTTCCCCCCCCCCCTCCAGGTTCTCAGGGTGGGAACGTTGGAGCTTAGCTTGGATTTCAGATTGCTTGCTTGTGGGATTTCAGCTCATGTACGGTTTCGACATGAAGCTAGCTATGGTTATCACTTATTTGGGGATAGTACTTATGTATTTCACTTTTTCAGTTGATGTTGTTTTTTTCTAGACTTGTTTATTTGGAAAGCTATGTTGTACCAGACTTGTTTTGAAATAGTATGAAATCTTCCGTTGTTTTATCTATGTTATTTACTCTGTTTACATATATACATATGTTCTTGTTCTGCCTTGATATATCATTATGCATGTTTACCTGATTCAAACGCCCCTCCAAAGTCAGAGTGCTTGCAAGAGCCACCCTGGCGGAGGTGGGGTGTTACAGATAGCTAATGTCAGACACACAGTCCATTTACAAGTCCGTTCTGGGTCTGAACGAAACCGGAGGCACCTTGTACCTCACATATACATCAGTCTCCAAGTACGTCTGGATGATCACCAACTGATTCCCTCCTCTTGGGTGTACGGCCCAATCAAGATCATCGGTAATTATCCAGACGACATGAAGACCTTCGGTCTTCAACCACCGTCTTCATCTTCAACTCATCGTCGAATCAGTTATTTAGAATGGGATAAACCCGGTCTTTCTGAATAACTCGCGTATATAATAAACAAGTGTTACACAAACACAACATATGCCTCATTCCAATTCTGAATATTCTTTTATTCAAATATTCTTACACTTCGGGAAAGGTTCCCATTAATTTTATCAAAGATAAATTCTTTAAATTTATTCTTTAATCTCCTTTTGAATATCAATTCAAATTAGTCGGGATTAGCGAACCACACCGAAGTAATCATTTATTTTATTTCCCAATCCGAACCTATTCATCCCATGAAGTAAAACTGGTCATACTTCATATCTAACACCACAGTGTTATCGGTAAATTCAATTACCATTTTACGTTCAAATCTAATTAAAGATTTAACTATCGCCAGGAGCAAAACTGGTGATACTCAATTCTCGATCATTTTAATCTAATTAATGATCCATTAAAACTCCACTTATTTTTAATCTTCCCAAAAACCATATCACTTATTATTTAACTTGGGAAACCATATCCTATCTTTAACTGGGTTAAAGAACCAATGTCATTTAAAACACGGTTCACGATAAACCCCAAAATCACATTATATTCCATCAGCCTTTAACCGTAAATTAGCAAGTGAACAATTCCCTAAGTATTAACCCCGAAGGCCGAAACCAACATCAGATCAATACCCAAGAAACCGTTTAACTTAACTAATCTCCGGTTAGTTTCTGATTTTCTTAACTCCATTGGGTCTGAATGGTATTATAAAAGTTACCATTCACGACAACCCAAAATCACATTCCATTAATTATCGGGTTAAAGAAAAAGTGTTATTTAAAACACCGTTCACGATAAACCCAAAAATCA
Source organism: Allium sativum (assembly GCA_030737875.1). NCBI lineage: Eukaryota > Viridiplantae > Streptophyta > Magnoliopsida > Asparagales > Amaryllidaceae > Allium > Allium sativum. The sequence goes on along the minus strand of CM060916.1, from coordinate 90,531,281 downwards.
ATTCAAATTCAATTCAAATTAAATACCATTTAGTTGTTATACTTCATTAAATCTAAATAAAAAGATTTAATATTTTTTCAACTGGGTTTAAGAACAGTGTTAATGAAGACAACATTCACGACAAACCCAAATCCTATTTGATATTAAATACAAGGCTCTGAATAGAAAATATATCGGTTTATATTCAATATCAAATTCTACGACCAACAAATGTCGTATTGGAAATAACGATATAAATATATCTTTCAAATTTCCATAACAATATCTGTATAATCACGAAATCCAACATCGAAATATTCCAAAGACAATTTCGATTCAAATCCATTCCAATTCAATTATTGAAACTTCTGGTTATTTTCAAAACCATTTCAAATCCAATTTATTTATTTTAAAAATAAATGGAATTATAATTCTGGTTCAAAACTAGTTCATTTCGATAAAAATCTATTTTTATCTTTTCAAATATGGAAATTTTCATCCCAATTCTTTCCAAATCATTTTTTATGATTTACACAAATTATTACTATTTTTAATAATTATATCAAGGCCCGTACAGTCAATTTCCATCAATGGCCATCGAACTGCACTTACAACGACCTTTTCCAAATTTGATTTGGACATAATTCCAAATCGAATAGTTGGATTTCAAATCTCTAATATTCGTTGGAATGCTCTTTTCGATACGAACCCAACGGTTCCGGTTTTAGGAGAATCCGACTGTCGGATCTCCCGTAATATCCATTCGAAGTCAATGGTCGAAATTCGCGAACTACCGTGGCGCGGCGTGTTCTATTCAGGCCATTATATATATATATATATATATATATATATATATATATATATATTTCATCGATTTCCTTTCAAAACGTATTTTATAAGTCATTTTAAATTCGTTTTCAAAATGATTTCAACTTCATATTTAATTTCTAATCGAAATTGAATATTCCATATCATTAATCTCTAAATGATAATATTTTCAAAACGTTATATTTTGAAATCACTTCCTTTTCTATATTCATTATAAAAACGAATATAATCGATATAAAATTGTTCACGTCTAAATGGCGCATATCTAATCAACACGGCTTTCATTCAACACATGAATGTCATGAATATTTATTTTATTCAACACATGAATATTTATTCTACTCAACACATGAATATTTATTATATTCAACACATGAATTTTTATTTATTCAACACATGAATTTATACTATTCAACACATGAATTTTACTATTCAACACATGAATTTTCTTTCTATTCAACACATGAATTTTTATTCTATTCAACACATGAATTTGTACTATTCAATACATGAATTTTCTTTTATAATATTCCTTATTTTCCCAAATGGAATGAGGTCCAATCAATTACCATATAATGTTAATTATATGGATTTTCTACAACACATGTATATAATAGCAACGATAAATCATCAACCATCATCCAGAGTGCACCACACAATTGCATAAGCATTAAATATAAATATTTAACGCTTACACAGTCTGTCAACCCATCGATTGACATACAACTAAACAATCGGGATTAGTGTACGTCAAATATCATCCCAATACCCGTGTGGGGTTTCAAATCAACAAACACAGATTTTATTTGTGCAGTTGGGCGATGTGTAAAAGTTATCGTTCGAATCAATATCAATCAAATCGTGGTACATAAACAAATCGTTCGATTTGTAAATGAATATTTATTTTACTTCAACACATGAGTATATATTTTATTTCAACACATGAATTTTATTCTATTCAACAAATGAATTTTATTTTCAATTCCACCTCACAATCATTTTTCACACAAACAAATCAATCCAAACGCAATCAAACAAACAAGTCGTCCATGGTCTGTGGACGACGGGTGTCGCGTGCTACTAAGCATCGTCTGCATCCTAGTATATATTTCAAACTAGAAATAAATTAAAGGTGAGGAGTTCTCACCAACTAGCTAAACCAAACGCCATGACTCTTCATATGTTGGAAATCTTCGTCGTGCTCGCCTTTTGTCACTTTCGTTGTCTGTAGTCACTACATGTATAAAAATCACATTTTTATTCTTTCTATAATATAAAAATCATATTTTTATTCCTTCTAGAATATAAAAATCATATTTTTATTCTTTCTAAAATATAAAAATCATATTTTTATCTTGCTTTCATGATAGTAAAAATCTCATTTTTATAAATTTAAAATCATTCTTTTACATCGCTTAAAAAAATCGTATCTTTTTTATTTATAAAATCATATTTTTCACTTAAATAAAAATCTAATCTTTCATGTAAATAAAAACAAATCTTTACTCCATAAAAATTATAGCTTCATACGATTAAAAATCGTGTCTTTACCTTATATAAAATCATAGTTTTACTCAGTTAAAAATCTTAACTTCCCTAGAAATCAAAACCAGATAGAGAAGCTTACTGTATTTTATTTTCCGTCGAAATGGAGCCACCATCATCACCGCGTGGATCGAGGGGGTGTGCTCGCGGCTTGGCGCAGGGGGAAGAAGGCGGAGGTGGGGACAGCGGTGCTCGGCTTTGGTGCGGCAGCCTCTAGCTAGGGTTTTTTTCCTTTGGGGGGGTTCTCGCTTTCGAGGAGAAAGAGGCGAAGGAGCTAAAGGGGGAGGGCGATGACTAGTGGTGCGGCTGGGGGGGCAACGGAGGCACAGGCAGTGGCTACAGCGATCGTCGATCGCGGTTCTTCCTTCTTTTCCTTGTTTTTATTTTTTGAAGTGTCAATTTGGTCAAAGGAAGAGAAGGGGGCAGTTAAGTGAAGAGTTATATATATTATTATTTTATTGTTATTTTCCTCCTTAAATGTTGACTTTCATTCGAACTCCGATAGAGGCCCAACGACTGTCGCCCCTAGCTAATTACCCCCATTCCAAACACAATGGGATATGTTTCCTAAGCCAACTCGGCTGTTAAGATCAGTTTTCACTTAATTTAAAAAATATATCGGTATATATTCAATTTGAACGTACATTTCGAATTACCGAGGCCACATACTGACTCGAAAAATCCCAAAAAAAATATTTCTAGTTTTGCATTGACGATACGGTCCAAACAAAACTAATTTGATCAAATTCTGAGACCGTTTGAAAAATGGCCATTTTCTGGTCGATCAAAATTGACTGAAACTGTCAAAACACGTTTAACTTCGCCACACTCACATATTGATTTAGAAAATTATGAATTTTGGAACCTAGTAATAATTTGACATCCCAAATCCAACAAAAGTGGTTTCGTCGAAAACGAAGGTCGTTTGCAAAATTTCCATTTTTAAGTGCCAGAATTCCATAGCGACTATTCTGAATTTTCAATTAGACATAACTTTTTATTCCCGCTATGAAATTTCAATTTCTGGGATTCATTGGAAAGATATCCTCAAATAGATTTATTATTTTAGGTTTCGCTAAAATCTGGTTTATTTTGAATCCTGCTCATTCATTTGAAATTAGAAATCGAAATTGCAAACTAACGCGCCATTTCAGGCTCGTTATATAATTAAAATAAATTATTTATATTCTAACGACGATTCGAATAAATATATACGTTCAAATTCTATTCAAAATAAATTTTTCGTCGCTATTATTTAAAATAATTCATTTTAAATATTCAAAATTCACTGAAATTGCCAAAATAAAAATTTTAAATTGGCTCGGATTTCCTGGTTATTACACCGATGGAGTCATTGGACTCATTGACACCCCCATAGGGTGGGGAAACGCAGTGTTCAGGCATTTTAATCCACATCGGTGGACTGGCCCTGACGATCCAAGGCTTGTTGCGCGCTTGCCTGAGACACGGGCTAGAGCGTCTCGAATTCGGTAAGGACGATCCCTTGCCCTGGTTCACAGATGGAAATCCAACTTCCAATACGTGACCTTTGCGGTTTTGATTGTAGAGCCTAGTATTGGCGAAATGGTATATGGTACACATGCCTTCTATGATTAATACTTATGATTGAAATTGTTTTGACACTGTACACTTATAGTAATAATAAAAGATGAAATTTAGCGTATCAAGCATTCTGTGGCTATTATAAGGTAAAACCCTATCCTCCGGCTTGTGTTGCATTGTGTGATGGGACCTGGGTCTTATAATAGCTTCATTATTCTTTATTTAGCATTGCGCTGTTGTTTTTTGCACTGGTATTCTTGGGAGGAAACTCGTTCCGTGTTATACTACGTGGTCCCTTGATTTACCTAGCTCTTAAATAAAGATTAATAAATGTTTTAGTTCTCACACCAGTCACATGACTGACCTGAAGTTTATTGTTTTAACCTAAACTCTGGGTGCCCTTATTTTCGACACGGGCATCTAGTAGTTTTGGTTTTGCAGATTTATATTCACAGGATCCTGATTTGCAGCTGGAACGATATTCGGAAAGCTCTGTATCCGTATATCTCTTTCAGTTGTGTATTGTAATATTTTTTCCGCTCTGATGTCTTTAAATGTAATTTAAATCTCTGATATTTTCTGTGTAATAATTATTCATACACTGTATATTCTTGTATTCTGATGGAATTGTTGTAATATACAATGAAATGTTCCTCTATTTGTGTTCTGATCTGTCTTGTCCTCAAAGTATGCGCTCTTTCCTTCACGGGGAAGTTATGGGTCCTTACAAATTCTTTGATAATAGATTATTACTTATTATCGTATGTATCAAATAAAATTCCTACTTATCATCTGATCATTTTGATTCAGTTTTTAACTTCGATTTCGATTATATTTCGAATTACAATAATTTGATATATTCTAAATTAAACTGTATTCGATTATTAAATCGATAACTCGATATAAAAATTAATTTACATTATCAACTAAATATTTAAAACAAGTATTAAATATTTAAAATTAAAAAATCCGAGTTGTCACACGGTATTATGGAGCCATACCGAAGCAATCATTTATTTTATTTTCCCAATCCCAACCTACTCATCCCATAGAGCAAAACTAGTAGTATCCCATATCTAACATCCACGGTGTTATCGGTAAATTTAATTACCATTTCACGTTCAAATCTAATTAAAGATTTAACTATCACCTGGATTAAAACTGGTACTCCATTTTCGATCATTTCTCAAACTTGGCAAATTTAATTACCATATTTACTTTTCAATCTAATTATAGATTTTTTAAAACTCCGCTTAGTTTTAATCTCCAAAAATCATTATTTAATGATTATTCAAATTTTGGAAATAAATCCCGTATTTAACTGGGTTAGAGAACGAATGTCCTTTAAAACATAGTTCACGATAAACCCTAAATCATCTACCATCAAAATGGAATCTACACGGAAATCGTAACAGTCTATAATCGACATAAATTCCCATATCCGACTAATAATATAAATGGAATAGTGGCAAAGCCTTTTAAATTCCAAATATAGTAACGATCTTCATTCATAGAAGCTCATCTCAATTACTACCAAATCGAATTCCATACATTTCCAATTTAATCTATTAAATTGGAAAACTTTACTTTGTAAAATTTCCATTAAATCCTAATAATTTTTTTTAAATTCCAAATCATATCTTCACTGTTAATTGGGTTAAAGAACAAAATGTTATTTAAAACACAGTTCATGATAAACTCGAAATCCAATTTGCATTCAATTCCAATTAAATTAATTATTTGGTAAAACTTCATTAATCTTAATTAAAAGATTTGTTCTTTTCTCAACTAGGTTTAAGTATAGTGTTATTAAAGATACAATTCATGACAAACCCAAATTCCAATTTGATATTAAATACAAAGCTCTAAACAGAAATTATATCAACTTATATTCAATATCAAATTCTGAAACTAACGGATATCTTTTTGGAAATAACGATATATGTATCTTCCAAATTCCTCAACAATACCCGTATAATCACGGAATCCAATAACGAAATATTACGAAGATTATTTGCATGCAAATCCATTCAAATTCATTCATTGGAAAATTCTGGTTATATCCAAACCCATTAACAGATCCAACTTATTTATTTAAAAATCATTTGGATTATTATTCTAGTTAATAACTGGTTCATTTAGATGAAAATATCTTTTATTTTTTGTCTTTTCAAAACTAGGAATTTTTCATCCAAAATCTTTCCAAATCATTTTTTATGATTTTATACAATTTTTCCATATTTTTAATAATTTTATTGAGGCACTTACAGTCGGTTTCCAATAATGACCAACAAACTGCATCCATAGTGACCTATTCTAAAATTGATTTGGACATATCTTAAATTCTAACCATTATAATTCAAATCACTTATATTCATTGAAAATCACTTTTCGATATGAACCCAATGGCTCTGGTTTTAGGAGAAACTGACTGTTGGATCTCCCATGACATCAATTTGAGGTTAATGGTCGAAATTCGTGAAGGGTCACTGCGCAACGCGTTCTATTCAGGCCATTATATATATATATATATATAATATCGTCGATTTCCATTTAAAACGTATTTTATAAATTCGTTTTAAAACGATTTCAATTTCATTTTTAATTTTAAATCAAAACTGACTATTCCATATCACTATAATATTAAAATGGTAATATTTCCAAAATATCTGATTTTGAATACCATTTCCCTTTCGTATTCTTTATAAAATGAACAAAATCGACTGATAAACCCGTTCGGGTTAAAAGGACATTTAACTACTTAACCCGACTTCACATTTCAATCACTACAACAAAAACACCATATTACAACTTTAATTTTACAACTGAGCGAAAAGCACAGTTGTAATAAATGCTTTTTTACAACTGTTCAAAACGCACTGTTGTAATAAATGTTTTTTACAACTGTGAAAAAATCACTGTTGTAATAAACATATATATCACAACTTTTCTTTTTTGTCTGTTGTAATAACTAATATGTACTAATTAATTTCTGATAACTAATATTTAAATTAGAAAGTTGTTTAAACTTATTTTTAGTAACCCTTTTTTCTATTTCTTGTAGTAGAGACCTATTAAATATGAATAACAACTTATATTTAATAATTAGTAATATTAACATTTAAGAATAATTCATATTCAATAATAAATTTACAAATTAATACCAATTACTATTAGACTAGATAAAAACTGCTTAATTGATGATTAATAAATAATAGTTACTTTTCAAAAATTACTATTTTTATTTAATAGTATATAATTAATAACATTTACATAATAATTAACTTTTAATAGTTGGAATTCAATTATAACTTTGAAGAAATAGGTAATAATTAATAATAACTATTATTAATCAGTAATATTTAATATTTTAGTAAAGATCAATTCTCAAGAAATTCATATTATATTTATACTTAATATAAAATTTTACTTATCAATTCTAAATTATAATTTTCAATTCTCTAAGTTTCGGTGAAATTGATGGAAAACTGACACTCATGTTAAATGCAAAACAATGAAACCTAAGGGCGGTAAAACTAAAAATTTAGCTCTCATATAATTCGCGTTTGTATTTCTAGTGCCTTCTATCGACCAACCTCTTCGGTTCTCGTCTGTATGTCAAAATCAAAATCCCTAATTCCTCCTTCCTCAAAAATTCTTGCGCCCTTCGCCTTCTATTTCCCCTTCCGCCTTCTGCCTCCGCCCTTTCCCTTCCATATCGTTTATGTCCACACTATTAGTAGCAACTTTCCCTACCCTTACTGTTCGCACCTACTTCTGTTTGAACCCTAAGTACTCTCGCTTCTTCCTTTTTCCCCTTTTACTTCAGCCTTCACCCTAGGTATTATCGCTTCGTCCTGTGATAGGAAAGTTGGCTCAAAAAATCCTTGTTAACCCTAGGAAGATTGATTACCACATAGGGGTCTTTGCAAAGAAGGTATATTATTTGTCCTACTTATTGCTTTACGTGTATGATTTCTTGTACGCACATCACTTATCACTATCCTTTTACTTTTTAATTTGCAGATTCAATAGCAAAGGATGGCAAGCCTGTTCAGATTGAGCTTATTGATGCAAAGACAAAGGAACCAAAAGAAACATTGGAGGTAATTTTCTTCTTATCAACGGTTTGCTTATATCTTTTGTAGTAGTTCCTTGGCACATATTTTTCTTCACAAACACTCGGACAAAAAGTATATCCATTGTTTGAAGGAAATACTCCATTATTTAGTATGTTTTAATTTTCAAATTAAAAGACAAATAATAATAATATGTGTATCTGATTCTACCAAGAAATTCTTTAATTTGAATCATATTGGCTTCACAGTTGGATGCAGCTCTTATAGCTACCGGAAGAGCTCCATTCACTACGTGTCTTGGTTTGGAAAATGTAAGCGCATTCGAATATGTCTTTGAATAATCATCTATATTTTTCCCATGAAAGCTGAATATGGGCAATATGTTTCCTAAACTTTGCAGATAAATGTTATTACATAATGGGGTTTTATTCCAGTTAATGAGCGCATGCAGGTTATGGATAATGATGGGAAGCTGTTTAGTCATGAGTGATCAAAAGCTTACAAATAAAATCTGCAGTTGGCATACATCATAAAAATGCTGAGAATACGAATATGTTTGCAGGTTCCACATATATATTGCATAGGTGATGTTAATGGAAAAATGATGCTTGCTCATGCTGCTAGCGCACAAGGGATCTCAGGTGTTAAAACTGTTTGCTGCTCATAATATGCATGCCTGCATCTATTAAACAATGTTAACTCATTTGTATTTTGCTGCACGATGCAGTCGTAGAAAATATTTGTGGAGTGGACAATGTATTAAATCACTTGAGCATCCCAGCTGCATGTATCACTCATCCAGAGATTAGTATGGTTGGCATGACAGAGGTAATCAGCGGAATGTTATTTTTTGTTCGCACGCTTGTTATTCTTTTCAATTTTGAACATCCACGTGGAAGCATATCATTCATATTCTCTCCCACACACACGAGTGTGCGTGCACACACTTGAACATGCTGTAGGGATTCACTATACTGCTTATGATATACCTAAATGTTTTTTAGAGTTGCGCAATCATAGTTGAATAAAATTTTGTACATGGGTTCTTATAACATTGAAGATCGTTTTCACCAAAAAGGAAAAAAGGATTTGTATGGACCACCCTGCCCTAGTATTATCAAAAAAAAAAAATTAGTTTGGTGGTTTAATTTAATGGCTGAAAATAATTTAAGATTTTAGTCATTCCGAAAATCTCAAAATGATCTCAAATTTAGTGAAGATGATAATGAATGGTACAAAAACATATATCTATAAAATTTGTCTCGGTTTGGATTGTACAATTGTTTAAACATTCAGGTATAACTGAATGTTAATATGTAGCATTTAATAGGCTGTTAACATTTTTCCTATCTCACAAGCTCTGTATTCGTACTAGTTTGAATTATGCATCTAGTGAGCTAGCTAAGGTAGATGCTCATATCTCATTGTTAAAAAAAGTAAGCATATACAATATTCTTTTCTCTGTTTTTTCAAACCAAGCCTTTTAAAATTTAGTAGTAATACTCTTATAACATTTGATATGTCTGTCACTTAGGAACCATTTGACAGAACTGATGCATCTTATATTTCAGTTACCAAAGTTCCTGAGTGTTAATGCACACGTGATCCTCCCTTGAATATTTTTATTGACAAGCAACATTCACACAGACCTAGTGTATGCGTCGATTAATAGTTAAACAAGTATCAAAGCAATATAAAAGATACAGGAAGAACTTTTTGCTATTTAATGTCATGAATAATTTAAAGCTAGTGTAACTAGTATTTGTATTAGAAACTCATAGCCAACAACTGCGAATTTGCACTTTGTATTTCAAGCAAATGCAGTCACTCATTAATATATTGTTATTGTTATTTGATACTTGTGACCTAAAACTGACATTGAATAGTATATAAACAAAACAGGGTTTTTCTTGTCTTTAATCTATTTGATGATACATCCATGCTATTTACTCATGAATTCATGTCAATGCATGATAAATCGTGTGATAATCGAAGTATATGTACAGCCTCAAGCACGAGAAAGGGCTAAGAAAGAGGGATTTGAAGTAAGCATTGCTAAAACAAGTTTTAAGGCTAACACAAAAGATCTTGCAGAAAATGAAGGAGATGGATTAGCTAAAATGAAGGAGATGGATTAGCTAAAGTAAAGTTTAATTAGTTCTATGTCAGTTTTTGTTGCCTTGAAAGCATCCAAAATCTAACGCACCAATGCCAAATCTGATTTGTGTGCTTAACTCAAGATCGTTAAATAGAAAACTGTTGTTAAATTTCCAAATGAATTACAGTTCCAGGATGGGAGAACCAAAACAATAAAACATAAAACATGTACGATTAGTTCCTAAGAAAAGTACACTTGCTATGATTTTTATTACAGTGTGGCACTGGATCTATAATATCTTTTTACCATTTATTGAAACAACGTCATTTACATGGAACCCAAATTGTTGGGTTCAATTATGAGAATCATACAATTTGATTTTCGTAGAGTACACTGTATTCCATACTTAATACTTGAAATGCTAAAAAAATTATAGGTTATTAGCTATAGTATAATCTGTCAGTCTTCTTCAGAGTTATTTAGACTCCTTAATAATCTTATTAATTCGTTTATTCTGGGCAACTGCTACTATACTAAGTTTTACATCAAATTTTCTTTCATATGTTTTGGTGACTAATGATTTTGTTTAGAGTACATGACCTATGATATTATGGTAATGTTTCCCTTTTTCTTTTACACTCTAAATTCTCTATTGCTCATGGTCCACATCCTCTTAAATTTTATTTTCAGTACATTTCGGTTAAATCAACCCATTTTTAGTTTTATTACGCTATTTTGTTGGTGTGGTATAACAGGCATTCTCAGTTGTGAATCTGGTAGTAACGAAATATCAATTTTGCACGTATTGATCATTAATAGCGAAATAATATATTTTGTACATAATATCGCACAAAGTACCATATGATATGTTGACCTTTGCACCATATGCTCACATAAAGTTGTTTAAATACATTTAACTGTCATGTAATTTGTATTACTACTCCAGAGTTTACAGTTTCTAGTACTCCTAAGTAACATATATTTGTTTAGTATGTGCATGATTAATAAATAATCAAATAGATACACATTTTGTGGTTGTATTTGTTTGATTCCATTTCAGTTTTAAGTATCTTATGTATATAGATTGTATACGATAACTTATTAGCTTATAGTATCACGCTTCTGCAGTTAATATATAGTCGTAACACTGGAGAAATTCTTGGAGTTCACATGTTAGGGTTGCATGCTGTAGATCTAATCCACGAGGCATCAAATGCTATACACTTGGGAACTACTATTCAGGTGATCTTAATTTCAATTTTAATTTTAATTTTATGAGGAAAATGCTTCAACTGTGAAGTTGTTCAACATATTTAACGTTTCAGCAGTAAATATTTACTGAACAATCATCGACTAGAAGTTGAACTAATTTTGTGGCTTGATATGAGTGGTGCTTAAATAATTCAGTAATATTATATCATTTGCTGTTCTGATTGGGAGACTATCATGTTTTGTTAAATGACTACAATGATAACAAAGTTACAACTGCATACAATGCTAATAAATAAATAAAATAAAAAAGAAAAACCTTTTTACTGTGGCAATCCAGTTAAAGAGCTACTGATTGAACGTTAGCAGTTACTATTCCATATATGCCTATGCTATATGCAAAACTTCTTCTTCTTATTCCAAGCATCAGTTTCTTGTTCTACTGAACTTATTAAAATTACTTTTTTTTTGCAGTCCCACCGTGGACCGTAAGGTTGGAAAGTTTTGATTGATATGGTGGTGGATCCAGAAGCTTTCTTGTGGAAGCCGAATTCCGAAATGACTATCATTAGAGAAGTTGTTGGATCAACTGTGGCTTGGAATAAAAATTACGTTGCCTTCAACTAGAGTGCTTTCGTAGGGTATGCTTATATATCTTTTGTGGACAAAACTTTACCTATCTTATGTATCTTTTGTGTTAGATCGATGTATGTATTTTGAAGCGATTATGTTTTTTGTGACGGGTTCAGTTGGTGATGTACTATGTGTATGTTGATCGAATATTATGTTGATTAATATATATGAATGATTCCTTATAGTTATATTTGTTGCATTGAAATATGAATCATATTATTATTAATATATATATATATGAATTCTTTATAATAGTAAGTTGTATATAAGTTACAACAGCAAAAAAAGTTGTAATTAATCATTTTACAACGGTGTGAAAGAGTTGTAATACTTTGGAAGTCACAACGGTAATCACCAGTTGACTTACCTATGATCTTATGATATTTAAATATCTACAACAACGGGGAATAAAAGTTGTAATAAAATTTATTACAATGGTGAGTAAAAGTTGTTAAATATCCTATTTCACAACGGTGTTGCAACGGTGCAGAAATGTTGTAAAAGATATAAGTATATTACAACTTCTTAATACATGACGGTGGCTCCACCGTTGTAAAAGCTTTTTACAACGTTTTTGCACCGTTGTAATATGGTATATTTATTGTAGTGAATATTTTTTTATCCATCCAAATCGAACATAAAAATCATATTTTTATTCTTCACTTGATATTATTTTGAAATATTCGCTATTTTAAAATATTCCTTATTTTTTAATCGGAATGCGACTCAATCAATTACCATATAATTTCAGTTATATGGTTTACATACATTGCATGTATTCAACAATAATGATAAATAATCATTAACCATTCAAACATCATCCAAAGTGCAATTTACAACTGTATCAGCATTAAAATAAATAAATAACGCTCATCACAGCCTGTCGACCAATCGATTGACATATAACTAAATTCAGGGGAGATGTGAATAAATAATCATCCCCAGACCCGTGTTTGGTTTGAACTATCAACAATGCTATTGGGCGATGTGTAAAATTATCGTTCCAATACCCGTGTGGGGTTTACATCATAGTCCATGTGAATTTTTTAATATTTTCACTGTCCAAATTATAAATTGTAATAACCCGGAAATTCTTAGCCAATTTAAAATTTTATTTTGTCAATTTTAATGAATTTTGATTATTTAAAATGAATTATTTTAAATAATAACGATGAGAAATTTATTTTGAATAGAATTAGAACGTATATATTTATTTGAAACGTCGTTAGAATATAAATATTTTATTTTAAATTATAAAAGGTATTGAAAATGGCGCGGTAGTTCGAAAATTCGATTTCAAAGTTCAAATGAACGTACAGGATTCAAAATAAACTGGATTTTAGCAAAACCAAAAATATTTGAATCTAATTGAGAATATCTTTCCAACGAATCCAAAAAATTGAAATTTCATAGTGAGAATCAAAAGATACGCCCAGTTATTCAGAATAGTCGCTATGGAATTCTGGCCCTTAAAAATGGAGATTTTGCAAACGATCTCGATTTTCGACGAAACCACTTTTGTTGGATCCATGATGTCAAGTTATTGCTAGGTTTCAAAATTCGTAATTTTTCGAATCAATATGTGAGCGTGGCAAAGGAAAACACGTTTGACCAGTTTTAGTTGATTTTAATCGACTGGAAAATGGCCATTTTTCGAATGGTATCAGAATTTGAAGAAATTAGTTTTGTTAAGACAGTATCATCAATACGAAGCTAGAAACCATTTTTCTGAAATTTTTAGAGTCAGTATGTGGCCCCGGTAATTTGAAATGTACGTTTAAAATAGAATATATAGATTTAAATTTTGATTTAAATGAAAACTGATCGTAACAGCCGAATTGGCTTACGGGACATATCCCATTGTATTCGGAATGGGGGTAATTAGCTAAGGATGATAGGCGGTGGGTCTCGTTTAGAGATCGAAATTTGAAGTTAATTTTAGGGAATTAAATAATTAGATAAAATAAAATATGGCCAACCCCTTTTCCCTTTTAACCGGTCAAATGTCCCCTTTCGTTGAAAACCAAAATCGAACTCGTATATAAAAAAACGCGATCGCCCCTCCCCCACAGCCGCTACCCTACGTCGCCCCTCCCTAGATCGCGCCACACCCTCCCCTCAGGCCACCACTCCTCCAGCTCCGCCCCGTCCGCTCCCTCTCCCTCTCTCTACCCCTAGCAGCCGCCAACCCCATCTGCGCTCCCCTCTTCTTAATCCGCCGCCTAGCCGCCACCTCCACTGCCTGACCACAACCCATGCGCCACTGCAGCAAACGCCCCTTCCTCCGAGCCTCTTCCTCCTTCTCTGGAGCTTGTAAGTGTTTTTTTAATTCAATTAGTTAATTTAAGTAAAAACCATTGTTGTTAAAGGGAAGAAAAAAAATCAGTTTTTTTTCATAATATACATTATTTATATTCTGATTTTGATTTATTTTTATATGTATGAAGTTAGAGGTATATAAAGTAAAGATTAAATTTTTATATAAAGATTATAAATAAAAATACAATTTTTATGTATAAAGTTAGAGGTGTAAAAATATGATTTTTTTTCCTATGTAAATATTTGATTTTTTTTACATTGTAAAGAAAGGATTTTTGTTGATGAAATATAGAGTAGTGATTTTTAGCAACATAAAGATTGGATTTTGAATGCGATAAAAATTAGATCTTTGAAAATGAAAATGTTCGATTTTTAATTACATATGAAGTGAAGATAAAAATTTGGATCTTTATATAGTTGAAATGGTGAAGTAAAAATGAGATTTCTATATATGAAGACATAGAGAATAAAAATATAATTTTTATATAGTGATAAGGATAAAAATATAATTGTTATCTATATAGTAGCGGTGTAAAAATAGAATTTTTATCTATATAGTAGCGATATACAAGTAGAATTTTTATCTATACAGTAGCGATATAAAAATAGAATTTTTATACACATAGCAACAATATAAAAATGTGATTTTTATATATGTAGTGGCTACGGACAGTGAAATGGACAAAAGGCAAGCACGACGAAGATTTCTACATATGAAGAGTCATGGCGTTTGGTTTAGCTAGTCGGTGAGAACTTCTCACTTTAAATTTCTTTTTCTAGTTATAAATATATACTAGGATGCAGACGGTGCTTAGCAGCACCCGACACCCGTCGTCTACAGACCATGGACGGCTTGTTTGTTTGATTGATGTGTTGTGAAAATTGATTGTGTTGTGGAATGATTGAAAATAAATATTCATGTGTTGAAATAAATTAATTATCATTAAAAATATAATTTTTAATGTGAATGTGAATAAATAAATATTCATTTACAAACCGGACGGTTCGTTTATGTACACCTATTTGAAGGACATTGATTGGGACGATAAATTTTACACGTCGCCCAACTGCACAAATAATATTCGGGGTTTGTGGATTGAAACCCCACACGGGTGTTGGGATGATATTTGGCGTACGCTAATCTCAATTATTTAGTTGTATGTCAATCGATTGGTCGACAGACAGTGTAAGCGTTAATTATTTATATTTAATGCTTAAGCAGTTGTGTGGTGCACTTTGGATGATGGGTGATTATTTATCGTTGCTATTACATACATGTGTTGTATGGAAATCCATATAATTAACATTATATGGTAATTTATTGGGCCTCATTCCAATTTGGAAAATAAAGAATATTATAAAATAAAGATTCATGTGTTGTATAGAATAAATAGTCATGTGTTGACGATGCTCATGTGTTGAGAATATTCATGTGTTGAAATAAAAATATATATTCATGTGTTGAAATAAAAATATATATTCATGTGTTGAAAGAAAAATATATATTCATGTATTAAAATAAAAATATATATTCATGTGTTGAAAGAAAAATATATATTCATGTGTTGAAAGAAATATAGATTCATGTGTTGAATAGAATAAATATTCATTTGTTGAATAGAATAACGAAGTTATTGAAATATATAAAGCCGCGTTGATTAGAGGTGCGCCATTTCGACGCGAACGATATTTTTATCGATTATTCGTTTTTATAATGAATATAGAAAAAGAAGTGATTTCAAAATAAAACATTTTGGAAATATTATCATTTGTATATCGATGATGTGGAATATTCAATTTTGATTCGAAATTGAATATGAAGTTGAAATCGTTTCGAAAACAATTTAAAACGATTTATAAAATACGTTTTAAAAGGAAATCGATGAAATATATAATATATATATATATATATATATATATATATATATATTATATATAATGGCCTGAATAGAACGCGCCGCGCCGCGGCAGCTCGCGAATTTCGACCATTGACTTCGAATTGACGTTGCTGGAGATCCGACCGTCGGATTCTCCTGAAACCGGAACCGTTGGGTTCGTATCGAAAAGAGCTTTCTAGTGAATATTACAAATTTGAAACCTAACGGTTGGATTTGGAATTATATCCAAATCAAATTTGGAAAAGGTCGCTATAAGTGCAGTTCGATGGCCGTTGATGGAAATCGACTGTACGGGCCTTGATTGTAATAGCCCGTAAATTCTGGGCCAGTTTAAAATTTTTATTTTGGCAATTTTAGCGAATTTTGCATATTTAAAATGAATTATTTTAAATAACATCAACGAGAAATTTATTTTGAATAGAATTCGACGTATATATTATATACGTCGTCGTTAGAATATAAATAATTATATATAATTATAAATAGAATTGAAAATGGTGCGGTAGTTCGATAATTCGATTTCAAACTTCAATTGAATGTACCGGGTGCAAAACAAACCGGATTTTAGTGAAACCAAAGGATCTATTTGATAATATCTTCCCAACGAATCCGAAAAATCAAAATTTCATAACGGGAATCAAAAGATATGTCCAGTTGAAAATTCTGAATAGTCGCTATGGAATTTACGCCCTTAAAAATGGGAATTTTGCAAACGACCTCGGATTTCGACGAAACCACTTTTGTTGGATCCGTGATGTCAAATTATTGTTAGATTCCAAATTTCATAATTTTTCGAATCAATATGTAAGCGTGGCATAGGAAAACGCGTTTGACCAGTTTCAGTTGATTTTAATCGACTGGAAAATGGCCATTTTTCCAACGGTCTCAGAATTCAATGAAACTAGTTTTGTTAGGACCGTATCGTCAATACGAAGCTAGAAAATATTTTTCAGGAATTTTTCTAGTTAGTATGTGACCCCAGTAAATTGAAATGCATGTTCAAATTCAATATATAGAGTTATATGTTGATTTTAACAGAAACTGATCGAATCAGCCTACGATACATATCCCATTGTGTTCGGAATGGGAGTAAAACGCTATGGACGACAGGCGGTGGGCCTCGTTTAAAGGTCGTATGAAAAATTCAAAATTTTGAATTAAATAATAAAATAAAAAAAAATATCCTCGTCTCTCCTCTCCTTACATCACTCAGGCCCCCCCTTTGAAAATCGATTCAGTAGAAAAGAAAAAAAAAACCTGGACGACGAATCACGCAGACCCCCCCCCCCCCCAACGCCGCGCCGCCGCGCCTCGCGCCAGGCAGCCGCGCCCCCATCGCACTCCCCCTCCCTCCGATCTTCACCTCCTCCTCCTTCCTTCCTTCACCTCCCTCGCGACATCGCAGTCCCCCTGCCCTGTAGTCGCCGCCACCCAAACCCTAACCGCAACCACCACCCGCCGTTCAACCCCCTGGCGCGCCACCCGAGAGCACCCCTCCTCTTCCGATTTTGAGCATAGTAAGTTCATTTTTTTATTTAATTAAAATACGTTGTTACATTTTCTGATTTTTATATACCCAAAAATCAATTGGTTATTTTCAGATTTTATATAAATAACATAGGAAAGTTAATATTTTTATTATAGGAAAGTTGATATTTTTATTATAGGAAAGTTTGAAATTTTAAAACAAAAAAAATTCGATTTTTATATATTGAATAGCAAAGTGAAAATTCGATTTTTATATATTGAATAGCGAGGTAAAAATTCGATTTTTATATATTGAATAGCGAAGTAAAAATTCGATTTTTATATATTGAATAGCGAAGTAAAAATTCGATTTTTATATATTGAATAGCAATATAAAAATGTGATTTTTATATATGTAGTGGCTACGGGTAACTAAAGTGACAAAAAGGCGAGAATGACGAAGACTTCTACATTCGAAGTGTCGTGGAATTGGGATAGCTTTGGTGAGAACTTCTGTGACGAGAAGGAATTTCGCTCGGTCCGAACCAGTCGCTAAACCGATTCAAGCCGTTCGAAACGCCCTATCGTTTGAGAACAAGACAAAACAGAACGCATATAAAAGAACATTTCATTGTATATTACAACAATGCATCAGATTACAAGAATATACAGAGTATAAATGAATATTACACAGAAATATCAGAGATTTAAATTACATTTAAATACATAGCAGCGGAAAATAATACAATACACAACTAGAAGAAGATATACGGATACAAAGCTTTCCGGATATCGTTCCAGCTGTAAACCAGGATCCTGTGAATATAAATCTGCAAAACCAAAACTACTAGCTGCCCGTGTCAAAATAAGGGCACCCAGAGTTTAGGTTAAAACAATAAACTCCAGGTCAGTCATGTGACTGGTGTGAGAACTAAAACAGTTTTTAATCTTTGTTTTTAAAGTTAGGTAAATCAAGGGACCACGCCGTATAACACGGAACGGGTTTCCTCCCAAGAATACCAGTGTATAAAACAACAGCGCAATGCTAAATAAAGAAAAATGAAGCTGTTATAAGACCCAGGTCCCATCACACAATGCAACGCAGCCGAGGATAGGGTTTTCCCTTATAACAGCCAAAGAATGCTTGATACGTTTTAAAACAAATCATTTGATACTACTATAAGTGCATAGTGTATAAAACAACTTCAAATCATAAGTATCAATCATAGGCGACATGAGCGTCCCATGCCACTATGTCGCCATATATAGGTTTACAAATAAAACCGCAAAGTCACGTATTTGGAAATTGGATTTCCATCTATGAACCGAGGCAAAAGATAGTCCTCACCGACTTCGAGACAATCTAGCCCATGTCTCAGGCAAGTACTCAGTCAAGCCTTGGAGCGACAGGGCCGGTCCACCGATGTGGATTAAAATGCCTGAACACTACGTTTCCCCGCCCTTTGGGGCGTAAATGAGCCAACAAATGACTCCATCGGACCCGGATCGTCCGATCAAACCGAGGCGCCTCGCAACAGCAACAACCACATAAGTCAAACTCGTCAGGGCGTGTAAAACCACTGACGCCACTTTTTAGCTAGAAGGAAACGCATGCCCTCCCTGAGGTCCGTCTCCCGTTTCTGGTTCATACCGGGTGTGAAACTCGCGAATTCACGTTACACAAAGCTGTGCCACACAGGCTGTGCTTTGATCATCACCACAAGACTTTGCTTTTCAACAGAAGCCTCGATCTATTGCCACTTAGGCATGCCACACAGGCAATTCACTCTATGTGTTTGATATCCATCAGTATATAACCCCTGAGCTCGTATGTCTCAGAGAAGGGCGTTAAGCAAGAGAATAAATTCTCCGCCGCCAAACAGATATATATTTAATAGAAATCAATCACACAGACTAAAATCCAATGTCAGACACACAGTCCATTTACAAGTCCGTTCTGGGTCTGAACGAAGCCGGAGGCACCTAGTACCCCGCATATCCATCGATCTCCAAGTACGTCTGGACGATCACCAACTGTTTCCATCTTCTTGGGTGTACAGCCCAATCAAGATCATCAGTAATCACCCAAACGACGTGAAGACTTCTGGTCTTCGACCACCGTCTTCATCTTCGACACCACGTCGAATCAGTTATTCAGAATGGGATAAACCCGGTCTTTCTGAATAACTCGCGTATATATTATAAAAGTGTTACACAAACACAACATACGCCTCATTCCAATTCAGAATATTCTTTTATTCAAATATTCCTATACTTTGGGAAAAGTTCCCATTAATTTTATCCCAGATAAATTCTTTAAATTTATTCTTTAATCTCCTTTGAATATCAATTCAAACTAGTCGGGATTAGCGAACCACACCGAAGTAATCATTTATTTTATTTCCCAATCCCAACCTATTCATCCCATGAAGTAAAACTGGTGATACTTCATATCTAACACCACAGTGTTATCGGTAAATTCAATTACCATTTCACGTTCAAATCTAATTAAAGATTTAACTATCGCCTGGAGCAAAACTGGTGATACTCCATTCTCGACCATTTCAATCTAATTAAAGATTCATTAAAACTCCACTTAGTTTTAATCTTCGACTGGGTTAAAGAATCAGTGTCATTTAAAACACGGTTCACGATAAACCCAAAATCACATTCCATTAATTATTGGGTTAAAGAACGAGTGTTATTTAAAACACTGTTCACGATAAACCCAAAAATCAATACCAATTCAATTCCAATTAAATATCATTTAATTGGTACACTTCATTAAATCTAAAATAAAAAGATTTAATCTTTTCTCAACTGGGTTCAAGAACAGTGTTAGTGAAGACACCATTCACGACAAACCCAAATCACATTTGATATTCAATACAAGGCTCTGAATAGAAAATATATCGGCTTATATTCAATATCAAATTCTACGACTAACAAAGGTCGTATTGGAAATAACGATATAAATATATATATCTTTCAAATTTCCATAACAACATCTGTATAATCACGAATTCCAACATCGAAATATTCCGAAGACAATTTCGATTCAAATCCACTCCAATGCAATCATTGGAAATTTTGGTTATTTTCAAAACCCTTTTCAAATTCAATTTATTTATTTAAAAATAAATAGAATTATAATTCTAGTTCAAAACTAGTTCATTTCGATAAAAATCTATTTTTATCCTTTCAAATATGGAGTTTTTCATCCCAAATCTTCGCAAATCATTTCTTACGATTTTACACAAATTATTACTATTTTTAATAATTTTATCAAGGCCCGTACAGTCGATTTCCATCCACGGCCATCGAACTGCACTTACAGCGACCTTTTTCGAATTTGATTTGGACATAATTCCAAATCCAACCGTTAGATTTCAAATTTCTAACATTCGCTAGAAAGCTCTTTTCGATACGAACCCAACGGTTCCGGTTTTAGGAGAATCCGACGGTCGGATCTCCCGTAATGTCCATTTGAAATCAATGGTCGAAACTCACGAACTGCCGCGGCGCGGCGCGTTCTATTCAGGCCATTATATTATATATATAATATATATAATATATTTCGTCGATTTCTATTTAAAACAAATTATATAAACAGTTTTAAATTCGTTTCAAAAGCAATTTCAACTTCCATTTCAATTCAACATTGAATTCTTCTTTATAAATTCGTTTTAAAATTCATTTCTATTCAATTCAAATTTCAATTCAATTTGAATTCATTTCAATTCACTTTCAATTCAATTCGAATTCGTTTTCAATTCAATTCGAATTCGTTTTCAATTCAATTCATTTCGAAATCGTTTTCAATTCAATTCATTTCGAAATCGTTTTCAATTCAATTCATTTCGAAATCGTTTTCAATTCAATTCATTTCGAAATCGTTTTCAATTCAATTCATTTCGAAATCGTTTTCAATTCAATTTATTTCGAAATCGTTCGAATTTCAAATCTATTCAATTTCAATTCCAATTCGAAATCATTTACAATCAATTCTTTTCAAAATATCAGATTTTGAAATCACTTTCGATATTCATTATAAAATGAATAAAATCTATATAAATATCGTTCACGTCAAAATGGCGTCAATCTAATCAACACGGCTTCATATATTGATATTTTCAAATATTCCATTTCGAATATTTCTATTTCAAATATTTCTATTTCAAATATTTCCTATTATCAAAATATTTGTTATTATCAAAATATTCTTTATTTTCACGATTGGAATGAGGCCCAATCAATCACCATATAAAGTTAATTATATGGATTCCATACAACACATGTATATAATATCATTGAAAAATAATCAACCATCAACCAAAGTGCACTACACTGTATAAGCATCAAATATAGATATCTAACGCTTATAACAGCCTGTCAATCGATCGATCGACATATTTAGTCAATCAGGATGAGTGAACTTCAAATTTCATCCCAACACCCGTGTGGGGTTTCAAACAATCAAGCACATACTTTATTTGTGCAGTTGGGCGATATGTAAAATTTATCGACCCAATCAACGTCATTCAAATAGGTGTACATAAACAAACCGTCCGGTTTGTAAATGAATATTTTATTTATTCACATTCACTATATATTCACGTTAAAAATTATATTTTTAACGATAAAACATTTTATTTCAACACATGAATTTCTATTCAATTCATTTATTCAATAAAATGGTATTTTTATTTTTCTAACTTATTTTAGAAAATTTCGGCGGCATAACGGCACGATACTAGAAACGGGACAAGGCCTAGCCTTATCCCCGGTCTAGTGAAGGCCCACGCCATTCACACATCAATCCAATCAATTTCATCTCACCAAACAATTCAATTCAAACAAATAATTCAACTAATCTATGCAACCAAACAAACAAGTCCATGGTCTGTGGATGATTGTTTCGGGTGCTACTAAGCACCGTCTGCATCCTAGTATATATATATAACTAGAAAAGAAATTGAAAGGTGAGAAGTTCTCACCTTTTGCTATCCAACTTCACAACACTTCTATTGTAGATATCTTCGTCGTTCTCTCCCTTTTGTCACTTTCGTCGCCCGTATTCGCTACCTATATAAAAATCACATTTTTATATTCTCTTTACTTCACGATAAAATAAAGTTCAGATTTTTATTTCACTTCATATATTTACAACGCTTCCTTGTATATAAAAATTATATTTTTATATTTCTACTTTTTATATTAAGATTGAATTTTTATTATCAAAACTATATAAAAATCATATTTTTATATAATTAAAAATCATATCTTTTTGTTGATTAAAAATCACTTCTTTTTGTCGATTAAAAATCAAACCTTTCATTTGTTAAAAATCCCACTTTTCTTTGGTTAAAAATTCAACTTTTCTTTTGTTAAAAATAAACACTTTCATGTATTAGAAATTAACACTTTCACTTATCGTTTTTGAACTCAATAAAAACTGCTTTTATATATGATTTATATATTTTTAATAATCATAACTTCTAGCTCATAAAAAAAAATCTATTAAAAAAGTTAAAACTGAAAATAACATTCATGCTCTTTTAATCATTAAAAAAAACCAATTTTAAAACCACATTATTTCTATGGTATTTACATATAAACATTCAGTTTTTAAAACAAAGCTTTTCATTTAAAAATCAGATTTTTACTTTTATGTTATATATATAAAAATCTAAAAAGAAAATAAAATCCAATGCAATTCATAAAATAAAAAAAAACTGAAAAGAAAATAATGCTCTAAAGCTTACTGGTTTTACTGTGGAACTCGCGTTCTTCTTCGTTTTGCCGTGTAACAAGAACCGCACTTCAGAAAATAGCTCCTCCCCTAAGGCTGAAGATAGCCACCACCATGAAAGGTCGGACCTCAATCGGGTTGCGCAGGGGCTGAGTGGTCGGAGACTGTCCTACGGTGGCGGCCAGAGGTCTGTAGGGTCGTTGGGGAGTGGTTGCAGCAATCGGAAACAGCACTCAGGTGCAGACGACAGGGAGGAGCGGATTCCGGTGATCCCGAAGCGGAGGGTGAGAGATTTGGTGGAGCGGTGGTCTGATATGGGTCTCGTCTCCCTCGATGTGGGGCCTCGCGAAGCAGGCGCGACTTCCGAAGTTGCAGCGGGTTCCAGAGGAAGGAGGGTATCATCGTCGACGACTTGGGAGGAGGTGGAGTTGTGGACGCCTGAGCCGGAGGGTGTAGCGGTGGTCAACGTCGATTTTCATTTGGATCGGGTTTTATTTTTCCCCTTTGACCTAGTTTTGACTGAGTGGTATGGGAGGGGGGGTATTGTATAAATATATATATATTTTATTATTTTTAACTTTCAAAAAGCAACCTTTTATTTCAAACTCGAAATCAAACCCACCGACTGTCTTCCCTAGCATATTACCCCTATTCCGAACACAATGGGATATGTACCGCAAGCTGAATCGACCGTTTCGATCAGTTTCCGTTGCATTTACATTTAAATCATTATATTGAATTTTAAACGTACATTTCAAATTACCGGGGTCACATACTAACTAGGAAAATTCCAGAAAAATATTTTCTAGCTTCGTATCGACGATACGGTCCTAACAAAACTAGTTTCGTCGAATTCTGAGACCGTTTGAAAAATGGCCAATTTCCAGTCGATTAAAATCAACTAAAACTGGTCAAACGCGTTTTCCTTTGCCACGCTCACATATTGAATCGAAAAATTATGAAATTTGAAACCTAGCAATAATTTGACATCACGGATCCAACAAAACTGGTTTCGTCGAAATCCGAATTCATTTGCAAAATTTCCATTTTTAAGGGCCTGAATTCCATAGCGACTATTCAGAATTTTCAACTGGACATATCTTTTGATTCCCGCTATGAAATCTTGATTTTTCGAATTCGATAGAAAGATATTATCAATTAGATCCTATCATTTTTGGTTTCACTAAAATCCGGATTGTTTTGCACCCGCTACATTCAATTGAAGTTTGAAATCGAATTATCGAACTACCGCGCCATTTTCAATTCTATTTATAATTATATATAAATATTTATATTCTAACGACGACGTATATAATATATACATTCTAATTATATTCAAAATAAATTTTCTCGCCGATATTATTTCAAATAATTCATTTTAAATATTCAAAATTCGCTAAAATTGCCAAAATAAAAATTTTAAACTGGCCCAGATTTTCCGGGTTATTACAATCTCCCCCACTTAAAACTTTTCGTCCCCGAAAAGGAACAAAGTCGAAAGTGGTTTGATTAATCAGCTCTACGTTCGATTTGGTTTCCATTCTCCAACACTTTAGTTTCTGAGAATTTTCAAAATTTCAAAAATTTGGCTAACATCCTAAATTTTCGAAAAATTTCGCCATAACCTCCCCTGCACCGGGAGCATCGGGGAATTTCAAATAGCTTCCCCGGTCCTTCAGATCTCAAAAAGAAAACGAAAAAGCCAAGCGGCTAGCCAATAGGCTCATAAAATCATCATCACCCAAACAAAACAGTAAATTATGTAGTAAACATGTACCTATTTGTCGGGCAAACAAATTTTATTCTCTGGCTCTAGCCTCCTAGCTATGACCTGTTCAATGATATATATGCATATGCAAGCAAATGCAACCAATTTTCAATACAATTCAATATTTGATACAATTAGGCATAATGGTTCAAAATTATCAAACAATTAAACAAACATCAATCAATTAGTGAATCATCATTTGAAATTCATAACTTTGATATATAGTCAAAAATCAGATTTTTGATGCCAAATCACAACAATAAGCCCTATCTAATTTTGGTTCTCACACCAGTCAATAGGAAGTATATAGATATTACACGTTCGTCACTCGAATATAAATTCTAATGATGGAGCTCCATCATCAAAATCATCTCCGGGCGATTAGAGGGTAATTCTATATCTATCCAGTATATTAAAACTTCAAATACACGTTTGCAAGGCGTATATGCAAAATCTTTGTATACTGGACTGTCCTAATCAGTATAAATAGATAATCAAATACGAATAATTGATTTAAATTTTCAAAACAAAAATTGTTTTCATGCTAAAATTTACTCTTCACACTCGTTCTAGGATACTACTGATCCCATCTCTAACGAGTCATTCTAATTGGATATTACTAATCCAATATCTGATGAATTCTTTCGTATGGTTCTAATGTGCCTTTTCTCTGCTTTGTAAACCAAAGCTCTGATACCAACTGTGACGAGAAGGAATTTCGCTCGGTCCGAACCAGTCGCTAAACCGATTCAAGCCGTTCGAAACGCCCTATCGTTTGAGAACAAGACAAAACAGAACGCATATAAAAGAACATTTCATTGTATATTACAACAATGCATCAGATTACAAGAATATACAGAGTATAAATGAATATTACACAGAAATATCAGAGATTTAAATTACATTTAAATACATAGCAGCGGAAAATAATACAATACACAACTAGAAGAAGATATACGGATACAAAGCTTTCCGGATATCGTTCCAGCTGTAAACCAGGATCCTGTGAATATAAATCTGCAAAACCAAAACTACTAGCTGCCCGTGTCAAAATAAGGGCACCCAGAGTTTAGGTTAAAACAATAAACTCCAGGTCAGTCATGTGACTGGTGTGAGAACTAAAACAGTTTTTAATCTTTGTTTTTAAAGTTAGGTAAATCAAGGGACCACGCCGTATAACACGGAACGGGTTTCCTCCCAAGAATACCAGTGTATAAAACAACAGCGCAATGCTAAATAAAGAAAAATGAAGCTGTTATAAGACCCAGGTCCCATCACACAATGCAACGCAGCCGAGGATAGGGTTTTCCCTTATAACAGCCAAAGAATGCTTGATACGTTTTAAAACAAATCATTTGATACTACTATAAGTGCATAGTGTATAAAACAACTTCAAATCATAAGTATCAATCATAGGCGACATGAGCGTCCCATGCCACTATGTCGCCATATATAGGTTTACAAATAAAACCGCAAAGTCACGTATTTGGAAATTGGATTTCCATCTATGAACCGAGGCAAAAGATAGTCCTCACCGACTTCGAGACAATCTAGCCCATGTCTCAGGCAAGTACTCAGTCAAGCCTTGGAGCGACAGGGCCGGTCCACCGATGTGGATTAAAATGCCTGAACACTACGTTTCCCCGCCCTTTGGGGCGTAAATGAGCCAACAAATGACTCCATCGGACCCGGATCGTCCGATCAAACCGAGGCGCCTCGCAACAGCAACAACCACATAAGTCAAACTCGTCAGGGCGTGTAAAACCACTGACGCCACTTTTTAGCTAGAAGGAAACGCATGCCCTCCCTGAGGTCCGTCTCCCGTTTCTGGTTCATACCGGGTGTGAAACTCGCGAATTCACGTTACACAAAGCTGTGCCACACAGGCTGTGCTTTGATCATCACCACAAGACTTTGCTTTTCAACAGAAGCCTCGATCTATTGCCACTTAGGCATGCCACACAGGCAATTCACTCTATGTGTTTGATATCCATCAGTATATAACCCCTGAGCTCGTATGTCTCAGAGAAGGGCGTTAAGCAAGAGAATAAATTCTCCACCGCCAAACAGATATATATTTAATAGAAATCAATCACACAGACTAAAATCCAATGTCAGACACACAGTCCATTTACAAGTCCGTTCTGGGTCTGAACGAAGCCGGAGGCACCTAGTACCCCGCATATCCATCGATCTCCAAGTACGTCTGGACGATCACCAACTGTTTCCATCTTCTTGGGTGTACAGCCCAATCAAGATCATCAGTAATCACCCAAACGACGTGAAGACTTCTGGTCTTCGACCACCGTCTTCATCTTCGACACCACGTCGAATCAGTTATTCAGAATGGGATAAACCCGGTCTTTCTGAATAACTCGCGTATATATTATAAAAGTGTTACACAAACACAACATACGCCTCATTCCAATTCAGAATATTCTTTTATTCAAATATTCCTATACTTTGGGAAAAGTTCCCATTAATTTTATCCCAGATAAATTCTTTAAATTTATTCTTTAATCTCCTTTGAATATCAATTCAAACTAGTCGGGATTAGCGAACCACACCGAAGTAATCATTTATTTTATTTCCCAATCCCAACCTATTCATCCCATGAAGTAAAACTGGTGATACTTCATATCTAACACCACAGTGTTATCGGTAAATTCAATTACCATTTCACGTTCAAATCTAATTAAAGATTTAACTATCGCCTGGAGCAAAACTGGTGATACTCCATTCTCGACCATTTCAATCTAATTAAAGATTCATTAAAACTCCACTTAGTTTTAATCTTCGACTGGGTTAAAGAATCAGTGTCATTTAAAACACGGTTCACGATAAACCCAAAATCACATTCCATTAATTATTGGGTTAAAGAACGAGTGTTATTTAAAACACTGTTCACGATAAACCCAAAAATCAATACCAATTCAATTCCAATTAAATATCATTTAATTGGTACACTTCATTAAATCTAAAATAAAAAGATTTAATCTTTTCTCAACTGGGTTCAAGAACAGTGTTAGTGAAGACACCATTCACGACAAACCCAAATCACATTTGATATTCAATACAAGGCTCTGAATAGAAAATATATCGGCTTATATTCAATATCAAATTCTACGACTAACAAAGGTCGTATTGGAAATAACGATATAAATATATATATCTTTCAAATTTCCATAACAACATCTGTATAATCACGAATTCCAACATCGAAATATTCCGAAGACAATTTCGATTCAAATCCACTCCAATGCAATCATTGGAAATTTTGGTTATTTTCAAAACCCTTTTCAAATTCAATTTATTTATTTAAAAATAAATAGAATTATAATTCTAGTTTAAAACTAGTTCATTTCGATAAAAATCTATTTTTATCCTTTCAAATATGGAGTTTTTCATCCCAAATCTTCGCAAATCATTTCTTACGATTTTACACAAATTATTACTATTTTTAATAATTTTATCAAGGCCCGTACAGTCGATTTCCATCCACGGCCATCGAACTGCACTTACAGCGACCTTTTTCGAATTTGATTTGGACATAATTCCAAATCCAACCGTTAGATTTCAAATTTCTAACATTCGCTAGAAAGCTTTTTTCGATACGAACCCAACGGTTCCGGTTTTAGGAGAATCCGACGGTCGGATCTCCCGTAATGTCCATTTGAAATCAATGGTCGAAATTCACGAACTGCCGCGGCGCGGCGCGTTCTATTCAGGCCATTATATTATATATATAATATATATAATATATTTCGTCGATTTCTATTTAAAAAAAATTATATAAACAGTTTTAAATTCGTTTCAAAAGCAATTTCAACTTCCATTTCAATTCAACATTGAATTCTTCTTTATAAATTCGTTTTAAAATTCATTTCTATTCAATTCAAATTTCAATTCAATTTGAATTCATTTCAATTCACTTTCAATTCAATTCGAATTCGTTTTCAATTCAATTCGAATTCGTTTTCAATTCAATTCATTTCGAAATCGTTTTCAATTCAATTCATTTCGAAATCGTTTTCAATTCAATTCATTTCGAAATCGTTTTCAATTCAATTCATTTCGAAATCGTTTTCAATTCAATTCATTTCGAAATCGTTTTCAATTCAATTCATTTCGAAATCGTTTTCAATTCAATTTATTTCGAAATCGTTCGAATTTCAAATCTATTCAATTTCAATTCCAATTCGATTTCATTTACAATCAATTCTTTTCAAAATATCAGATTTTGAAATCACTTTCGATATTCATTATAAAATGAATAAAATCGATATAAATATCGTTCACGTCAAAATGGCGTCAATCTAATCAACACGGCTTCATATATTGATATTTTCAAATATTCCATTTCGAATATTTCTATTTCAAATATTTCCTATTATCAAAATATTTGTTATTATCAAAATATTCTTTATTTTCACGATTGGAATGAGGCCCAATCAATCACCATATAAAGTTAATTATATGGATTCCATACAACACATGTATATAATATCATTGAAAAATAATCAACCATCAACCAAAGTGCACTACACTGTATAAGCATCAAATATAGATATCTAACGCTTATAACAGCCTGTCAATCGATCGATCGACATATTTAATCAATCAGGATGAGTGAACTTCAAATTTCATCCCAACACCCGTGTGGGGTTTCAAACAATCAAGCACATACTTTATTTGTGCAGTTGGGCGATGTGTAAAATTTATCGACCCAATCAACGTCATTCAAATAGGTGTACATAAACAAACCGTCCGGTTTGTAAATGAATATTTTATTTATTCACATTCACTATATTCATATTCACGTTAAAAATTATATTTTTAACGATAAAACATTTTATTTCAACACATGAATTTCTATTCAATTCATTTATTCAATAAAATGGTATTTTTATTTTTCTAACTTATTTTAGAAAATTTCGGCGGCATAACGGCACGATACTAGAAACGGGACAAGGCCTAGCCTTATCCCCGGTCTAGTGAAGGCCCACGCCATTCACACATCAATCCAATCAATTTCATCTCACCAAACAATTCAATTCAAACAAATAATTCAACTAATCTATGCAACCAAACAAACAAGTCCATGGTCTGTGGACGATTGTGTCGGGTGCTACTAAGCACTGTCTGCATCCTAGTATATATATATAACTAGAAAAGAAATTGAAAGGTGAGAAGTTCTCACCTTTTGCTATCCAACTTCACAACACTTCTATTGTAGATATCTTCGTCGTTCTTGCCCTTTTGTCACTTTCGTCGCCCGTATTCGCTACCTATATAAAAATCACATTTTTATATTCTCTTTACTTCACGATAAATAAAGTTCAGATTTTTATTTCACTTCATATATTTACAACGCTTCCTTGTATATAAAAATTATATTTTTATATTTCTACTTTTTATATAAAGATTGAATTTTTATTATCAAAACTATATAAAAATCATATTTTTATATAATTAAAAATCATATCTTTTTGTTGATTAAAAATCACTTCTTTTTGTCGATTAAAAATCAAACCTTTCATTTGTTAAAAATCCCACTTTTCTTTGGTTAAAAATTCAACTTTTCTTTTGTTAAAAATAAACACTTTCATGTATTAGAAATTAACACTTTCACTTATCGTTTTTGAACTCAATAAAAACTGCTTTTATATATGATTTATATATTTTTAATAATCATAACTTCTAGCTCATAAAAAAAAATCTATTAAAAAAGTTAAAACTGAAAATAACATTCATGCTCTTTTAATCATTAAAAAAAAACAATTTTAAAACCACATTATTTCTATGGTATTTACATATAAACATTCAGTTTTTAAAACAAAGCTTTTCATTTAAAAATCAGATTTTTACTTTTATGTTATATATATAAAAATCTAAAAAGAAAATAAAATCCAATGCAATTCATAAAATAAAAAAACTGAAAAGAAAATAATGCTCTAAAGCTTACTGGTTTACTGTGGAACTCGCGTTCTTCTTCGTTTTGCCGTGTAACAAGAACCGCACTTCAGAAAATAGCTCCTCCCCTAAGGCTGAAGATAGCCACCACCATGAAAGGTCGGACCTCAATCGGGTTGCGCAGGGGCTGAGTGGTCGGAGACTGTCCTACGGTGGCGGCCAGAGGTCTGTAGGGTCGTTGGGGAGCGGTTGCAGCAATCGGAAACAGCACTCAGGTGCAGACGACAGGGAGGAGCGGATTCCGGTGATCCCGAAGCGGAGGGTGAGAGATTTGGTGGAGCGGTGGTCTGATATGGGTCTCGTCTCCCTCGATGTGGGGCCTCGCGAAGCAGCCGCGACTTCCGAAGTTGCAGCGGGTTCCAGAGGAAGGAGGGGATCATCGTCGACGACTTGGGAGGAGGTGGAGTTGTGGACGCCTGAGCCGGAGGGTGTAGCGGTGGTCAACGTCGATTTTCATTTGGATCGGGTTTTTATTTTTCCCCTTTGACCTAGTTTTGACTGAGTGGTATGGGAGGGGGGTATTGTATAAATATATATATATTTTATTATTTTTAACTTTCAAAAAGCAACCTTTTATTTCAAACTCGAAATCAAACCCACCGACTGTCTTCCCTAGCATATTACCCCTATTCCGAACACAATGGGATATGTACCGCAAGCTGAATCGACCGTTTCGATCAGTTTCCGTTGCATTTACATTTAAATCATTATATAGAATTTTAAACGTACATTTCAAATTACCGGGGTCACATACTAACTAGGAAAATTCCAGAAAAATATTTTCTAGCTTCGTATCGACGATACGGTCCTAACAAAACTAGTTTCGTCGAATTCTGAGACCGTTTGAAAAATGGCCAATTTCCAGTCGATTAAAATCAACTGAAACTGGTCAAACGCGTTTTCCTTTGCCACGCTCACATATTGAATCGAAAAATTATGAAATTTGAAACCTAGCAATAATTTGACATCACGGATCCAACAAAACTGGTTTCGTCGAAATTCGAAGTCATTTGCAAAATTTCCATTTTTAAGGGCCTGAATTCCATAGCGACTATTCAGAATTTTCAACTGGACATATCTTTTGATTCCCGCTATGAAATCTTGATTTTTCGAATTCGATAGAAAGATATTATCAATTAGATCCTATCATTTTTGGTTTCACTAAAATCCGGATTGTTTTGCACCCGGTACATTCAATTGAAGTTTGAAATCGAATTATCGAACTACCGCGCCATTTTCAATTCTATTTATAATTATATATAAATATTTATATTCTAACGACGACGTATATAATATATACATTCTAATTATATTCAAAATAAATTTTCTCGCCGATATTATTTCAAATAATTCATTTTAAATATTCAAAATTCGCTAAAATTGCCAAAATAAAAATTTTAAACTGGCCCAGATTTTCCGGGTTATTACAACTTCTCATTTTAAATTTCTTTTTCTAGTTATATATATATATACTAGGATGCAGACGGTGCTTAGCAGCACCCGACACCCGTCATCCACAGACCATGGATGGCTTGTTTGTTTGATTGATGTGTTGTGAAATTTGTTTGTGAAATTGATGTGAAATAGATAATGAAATATATTCATGTGTTGAAAGGAAATAAAATATTTATATAGTTAAATATATTTTATAGTTAAAAATATAATTTTTAACGTGAAAGTGAATAAATAAATATTTATAAACAAATCGGCCGATTTGTTTATATACACTGATTTGACTGATATTGATTGGGATGATAAATTTTACACATCACCCAACTGCACAAATAAAAATCTGTGTTTGTTGATTTGAAACCCCACACGGGTGTTGGGATGATATTTGGCGTACACTAATCCCAATTATTTAATTGTATGTCGATCGATTGGTCGACAGACTGTGTAAGCGTTGATTATTTATATTTGATGCTTATGCAGTTGTGTGGTGCACTTTGGATGATGGTTGATTGTTTGTCATTGCTATTATATACATGTGTTGTGTGGAATCCATATAATTAACATTATATGGTGATTGATTGGGCCTCATTCCAATCAGGAAAATAATGAATATTATAAAAGAAAATTCATGTGTTGAATATAAAAATAGTCATGTGTTGACGATGTTCATGTGTTGGAAATATTTATGTGTTGAGTAAAATATTTTAATAATAAAATTCACATCTTTATCATATTTAAAATTAGAACTACTTCACGGTGGAGTCTAATTAAAATCAAATGATAGATACCATAGTTTTATAAAATATTTTGCATAACAAAAATTAGTCGTGTGTTGGAAAAAAATATAGATTCATGTGTTGAATGGGATAAATATTCATTTGTTGAATAGAATAACGAATTTATTGAAATATATAAAGCCGTGTTGATTAGAGTTGCGCTATTTTGACGTGAACGATATTTATATCGATTTTATTCGTTTTATAATGAATATTGAAAAGTGATTTCAAAATTTAATATTTTGAAATGAAATTCAAATTGAATTAGACTAAAATTCAAATTTAAATTTTATCGAATCAAATTGAAATGAATTCGAATCGAATAGAAAATGAATTCGATTCGAATTGAATAGAAAGTGAATTGGAATTCGAATTGAATAGAAAGTGAATTTGAATTCGAATCGAATAGAAAATGAATTCGATTTGAATTGAATAGAGAGTGAATTTGAATTCGAATTAAATAGAAATGAATCAAATTGAATTAAATTGAAATTGAATTAAAAACGAATTGAAATCGTTTTGAAATAAATTTAGAATAAACTGAAATTGAATTGAAATCAATTTGAAATGAATTCGAATTGAATTAAATAGAAGGTAAATTCAAATTGAATTGAATTGAAACGAATTGGAATTTGAATTGAATTGAAACGAATTAGAATTTGAATTGAATTGAAACGAATTTGAATTCGAATTAAATCAAATTGAAATGAATTCGAATTGAATTGAAATCAAATCGATTTGAAATTGAAGATGAAGTTGAAATTGTTTTTGAAACGAATTTAAAACTATTTATAAAATTCATTTTAAAAAGGAAATCGATGAAATATATATATATTATATATAATGGCCTGAATAGAACGCGCCGCGCCGCGGCAGTTCGTGAATTTCGACCATTGAGTTCAAATGGACATTACGGGAGATCCGACCGTCGGATTCTCCTAAAACAAGAACCGTTGGGTTCGTATCGAAAAGAGCTTTCCAATGAATATTAGAAATTTGAAATCTAATGGTTGGATTTGGAATTATGTCCAAATCAAATTTGGAAAAGGTCGTTGTAAGTGCAGTTCGATGGCCGTTGACGGAAATCGACTGTATGGGCCTTGATAAATTATTAAAAATATCTATAATTTGTGTTAAATCATAAGAAATGATTTGGGAAAAACTGGGCTGAAAAATTCCACATTTGAAAGGGTAAAAATAGATTTTTATCGAAATGAACTAGTTTTGAACTAGAATTAAAATCAATTTATTTTTAAAATAAATAAATTGAATTTGAAAGTGATTTTAAAAATAATCAATATTCCCAATACGTGAATTGGGCTGGAGTTGAATCGAAATTATCTTCGGAATATT
Organism: Allium sativum; assembly: GCA_030737875.1. Lineage (NCBI taxonomy): Eukaryota > Viridiplantae > Streptophyta > Magnoliopsida > Asparagales > Amaryllidaceae > Allium > Allium sativum. The sequence continues at coordinate 90,496,589 of CM060916.1, read as the reverse complement.
TCGATGTTGGATTTCGTGACTATACCGATATTTTTATGGGAATTTGAAAGATATATTTTATATCGTTATTTCCAATACGATATTTGTTGGTTTCAGAATTTGATACTGAATATAAGCCGGTATATTTTCTATTCAGAGCCTTGTATTTAATATCAAATGTGTTTTGAGTTTGTCGTGAACCGTGTTTTAGATGACATTGGTTCTTTAACCCAGTTAAATGCAGGATATTGATTTTTGAAAAGATTAATACTAAGTGGAGTTTGAATGAATCTTTAATTAGATTGAAATGTGAATTGATAATTTAAATTATCAAATCTGAAAGGTGATCGAGAATGGAGCACCACCAGTTTTGCCCCAATGCGATAGTTAAATCTTTAATTAGATTTGAACGTGAAATGGTAATTATTTTTACCGATAACACCGTGGTGTTAGATATGGAGTATTACCAGTTTTGCTCCATGGAATGAATAGGTTGGGATTGGGAAATAAAATAAATAATTACTTCGGTGTGGTTCGCTAATCCCGACTAGTTTGAAATGATATCCAAAGGAAGATTAAAGAATAAATTTAGAAGAATTTATCTTGGATAAAATTAATGGGAACATTTCCCTAAGAATGTGATTTTGTGAATAAAAGAATATTCTGAATTGGATTGAGGCGTTTGTTGTGTTAGTGTAACATTTGTTTATCATATACGTGGGTTATTCAGAAAGGCCGGGTTTATACCCATTCTGAATAACCGATTCGACGAGATGTCGAAGATGAAGACGGTGGCTGAAGACCGGAAGTCTTCACATCGTTTGGGTGATTACTGATGATCTCGATTGGGCTGTACACCCAAGATGAGGGAAACAGTTGGTGATCGTCCAGACGTACTTGGAGATGGATGGATATGCGAGGAAAGTGCCTCCGGTTTCGTTCAGACCCAGAACGAACTTGTAAATAGATTGTGTGTCTGACATTGGATTTTATTCTGTGTTGATTTGATATCTATTAAATATACATCTGTTTGGCGGCAGAGAATTTATTCTCTTGCTTAACGCCCTTCTCTGAGACGTACGAGCTCAGAGGCTGTATATCGATAGACATCAGTCGCATGGAGTGAATTGCCAGTGTGGCGCGCGTAAGTGGCAATTGATCAAGGCTTCTGTTGAAAAGTAAAGTCTTGTGGTTGATGATCAAAGCATGGCCTGTGAGGCATAGCTTTGTGTATAACGTGAATTCGCGAGCCTCACACCTCGGTATGAGTCAAAAACGAGATAGGGACCCAAGGAGTGCACGACGTTTCTTTCTAGCTATGGTGGTGTCAGTGACCTACCAGCCCTGACATATATATACTTTTCACCTGTGTGGTTGTTGGATACGAGGCGGCTCGGATATAGGTCTGTAAGGACCGGGAAACGTGTGTTCAGGAATAACTAATCCTCAAAAGTAAGAGAGGACCGGCCTTGGAGGTTCCAAAGGATCAGAGTGGGGTCCTGAGGCATTTGCTAGAGTGTCTCGAACGCGGAGAGGAGCTTGCCCCTTGCCTCGACTGATGATGGAATCCAATTTCCAATATGTGTGTTCGGTTTTATTTGTAGAACCTAGTATGGCGACATAGTGGTATGGGTCATTCATGCCGCCTATGATTGATATTTATGACTGAAATTGTTTTGACATTATACACCTATAATAATATCAAATAATGTGTTTTAAATGTATCAAACATGCTTTGGCTGTTATAAGGTAAAAACCCTATCCTCCGGCTTGTGTTGCATTCTGTGATGGGACCTGGGTCTTATAACAGCTTCATTTTTCTTTATTTAGCATTGCGCTGTTTGTATTATGCACTGGTATTCTTGGGAGGAACCGTTCCGTGTTATACGGCGTGGTCCCTTGATTTACCTAACTTTAAAACCAATATTAATAACTGTTTTAGTTCTCACACCAGTCACATGACTGACCTGGAGTTTATTGTTTTAACCTAAACTCTGGGTGCCCCTATTTTCCGCACGGGCAGCTAGTAGTTTTGGTTTTGCAGATCTATATTTACAGGGTCCTGATTTACAGCTGGAACGATGCTCGGAAAGCTCTGTATTCGTGTATCACTTCTAGTTGTGTTTTGTATATTTTTCCGCTGCTATGTAATTTATTGTAATCTCTGATATTTGTTGAATGTAATTTATTCATTTATACTCTGTATATTCTTGTATCTGATGGAATTGTTGTAATAACAATGAAATGTTCTTCCGTCTGCGTTCCATTTTGTCCTGTTCTCAAACGATCAGGAGTTTCGAACGGTCTTTGTCGGTTTAACGATCGATTCGGATCGAGCGAAATTCCTTGCCGTTACAGTTTGGTATCAGAGCTTTGGTTTACAGAGCTCGAGAACAAGACACATTAGAACCGAACGAAAGAATTCATCAGATATTGGATTAGTAATATCCAATTAGAATGACTCGTTAGAGATGGGATCAGTAGTATCCTAGAACGAGTGTGAAGAGTATATTTTTCAAATGAAAACAATTTTGTTTTGAAAATTTAAATCGCTTTATACGTATTTGAATATTTATTTATATTGATTTGGACAATCGAGTATATAAAGATTTCGCGTATACGCGTCATGAACGTATAGTCAAAGTTTTAATATACTGGATAGATATAGAATCACATTCTAGACATCCGGGGATGGTTCTGATGATGGTGCATCAACATCAGTATTCATATTCGAGTTTCGAAGGTGTGGTTTCTATATATTTCCATTAGACTGGTGTGAGAACCAAAACGAAAATATAGCTAGAATACATTGTTGTGAATTGGCATCAAAAACATGATTTTTGCATATATATCAAAATTATGAATTTGAAACGCTAATCCACTAATTGATTGATGTTTGTGTTGTTTGTTTATTTGTTTGATAATTTTGAACCATTTAGCCTAATTAAATCAAATATTGAATTGTATTGAAAATTGATCACATTTGCTTGCATATACATGTACTTACATTGAACAGGTCATAGCAAGGAGGATAGAGCAGAGAATAAAATTTGTTTGCCCGACAAATAGGTACATGTTTAATATAATTTACTGTTTTGTTTGGGTGATGATGATTTTATGAGCCTATTGGCTTTTTCTTTTTCTTTTTGAGATCAGAAGGCATATATGGCAATTTCGGGATTTTCCCGTGGCTCCCGGTGTAGGGGAGGTTATGGCGAAATTTTTCGAAAATTTAGGGTGTTAGCCAAATTTTTGAAAAATTTGAAAATTCTCAGAAACTGAAAAGTTGGAGAATGGAAGCCAGATTGAACGTAGATTTGATTAATCAAACCACTTACGACTTTGTTCCTTTTCGGGGACGAAAAGTTTTAAGTGGGGGAGATTGTAACAGCCCGTAAATTCTGGGCCAATTTAAAATTTTTATTTTGGCAATTTTAGCGAATTTTGCATATTTAAAATGAATTATTTTAAATAACATCAACGAGAAATTTATTTTGAACAGAATTCGACGTATATATTATATACATCGTCGTTAGAATATAAATAATTATATATAATTATAAATAGAATTGAAAATGGCGCGGTAGTTCGATAATTCGATTTCAAACTTCAATTGAATGTACCGGGTGCAAAACAAACCGGATTTTAGTGAAACCAAAAATAATAGGATCTATTTGATAATATCTTTCCAACGAATCCGAAAAATCAAAATTTCATAACGGGAATCAAAAGATATGTCCAGTTGAAAATTCTGAATAGTCGCTATGGAATTTACGCCCTTAAAAATGGGAATTTTGCAAACGACCTCGGATTTCGACGAAACCACTTTTGTTGGATCCGTGATGTCAAATTATTGTTAGATTCCAAATTTCATAATTTTTAGAATTAATATGTGAGCGTGGCATAGGAAAACGCGTTTGACCAGTTTCAGTTGATTTTAATCGACTGGAAAATGGCCATTTTTCCAACCGTCTCAGAATTCGATGAAACTAGTTTTGTTAGGACAGTATCGTCAATACGAAGCTAGAAAATATTTTTCTGGAATTTTTCTAGTTAGTATGTGACCCCAGTAAATTGAAATGCGTGTTCAAATTCAATATATAGAGTTATATGTTGATTTTAACAGAAACTGATCGAAACGATCGAATCAGCCTACGATACATATCCCATTGTGTTCGGAATGGGAGTAAAACGTTATGGACGACAGGCGGTGGGCCTCGTTTAAAGGTCGTATGAAAAAGTCAACTTTTTGAATTAAATAATTTAATAAAATAAAAAAAATATCCTCCTCTCTCCTCTCCTTACATCACTCAGGCCCCCCTTTGAAAACCTATTCAGTAGAAAAAAAAACCTGGACGACGAATCGCGCAGCCCCCCCAAACCCCAGCGCCGCGCCTCGCGCCGGGCAGCCGCGCCCCCATCGCACTCCCCCTCCCTCCGATCTTCACCTCCTCCTCCTTCCCTCCTTCTCCTCCCTCGCGACATCGCAGCCCCCCTGCCCTGTAGCCGCCGCCACCCAAACCCTAACCGCAACCACCACCCGCCGTTCAACCCCCAGGCGCGCCACCCGAGAGCACCCCTCCTCTTCCGATTTTGAGCACAGTACGTTCATTTTTTTTATTTAATTAAAATACGTTGTTTCATTTTCTGATTTTTATATACCCAAAAATCAATTGGTTATTTTCAGATTTTATATAAATAACATAGGAAAGTTAATATTTTTATTATAGGAAAGTTAATATTTTTATTATAGGAAAGTTGATATTTTTATTATAGGAAAGTTGATATTTTTATTATAGGAAAGTTTGAAATTTTAAAACAAAAAAAATTCGATTTTTATATATTGAATAGCAAAGTGAAAATTCAATTTTTATATATTGAATAACAAAGTGAAAATTCGATTTTTATATATTGAATAGCGAAGTAAAAATTCAATTTTTATATATTGAATAGCGCAGTAAAAATTCGATTTTTATATATTGAATAGCGAAGTAAAAATTCGATTTTTATATATTGAATAGCAATATAAAAATGTGATTTTTATATATGTAGTGGCTACGGGTAACGAAAGTGACGAAAAGGCGAGAATGACGAAGACTTCTACATTCGAAATGTCGTGGGATTGGGATAGCTTTGGTGAGAACTTCTCATTTTAAATTTCTTTTTCTAGTTTATATATATACTAGGATTTAGACGGTGCTTAGCAGCACCCGACACACGTCATCCACAGACCATGGATGGCTTGTTTGTTTGATTGATGTGTTGTGAAATTTGTTTGTGAAATTGATGTGAAATAGATAATGAAATATATTCATGTGTTGAAAGGAAATAAAGTATTTATATAGTTAAAAATATTTTATAGTTAAAAATATAATTTTTAACGTGAAGGTGAATAAATAAATATTTATAAACAAATCGGCCGATTTGTTTATATACACTGATTTGACTGATATTGATTGGGATGATAAATTTTACACATCACCCAACTACACAAATAAAAATCTGTGTTTGTTGATTTGAAACCCCACACGGGTGTTGGGATGATATTTGGCGTACACTAATCCCAATTATTTAATTGTATGTCGATCGATTGGTCGACAGACTGTGTAAGCGTTGATTATTTATATTTGATGCTTATGCAGTTGTGTGGTGCACTTTGGATGATGGTTGATTGTTTGTCATTGCTATTATATACATGTGTTGTGTGGAATCCATATAATTAACATTATATGGTGATTAATTGGGCCTCATTCCAATCAGGAAAATAATGAATATTATAAAAGAAAATTCATGTTTTGAATATAAAAATAGTCATGTGTTGACGATGTTCATGTGTTGGAAATATTTATGTGTTAAGTAAAATATTTTAATAATAAAATTCACATCTTTATCATATTTAAAATTAGAACTACTTAACGGTGGATTCTAATTAAAATCAAATGATAGATACCATAGTTTTATAAAATATTTTGCATAACAAAAATTAGTCGTGTGTTGGAAAAAAATATAGATTCATGTGTTGAATGGGATAAATATTCATTTGTTGAATAGAATAACGAATTTATTGAAATATATAAAGCCGTGTTGATTAGAGTTGCGCTATTTTGACATGAACGATATTTATATCGATTTTATTCGTTTTATAATGAATATTGAAAAGTGATTTCAAAATTTAATATTTTGAAATGAAATTCAAATTGAATTAGATTAAAATTCAAATTGAAATTTTATTGAATCAAATTGAAATGAATTCGAATCGAATAGAAAATGAATTCTATTCGAATTGAATAGAAAGTGAATTAGAATTCGAATTGAATAGAAAGTGAATTTGAATTCGAATCGAATAGAAAATGAATTCGATTCGAATTGAATAGAGAGTGAATTTGAATTCAAATTAAATAGAAATGAATCAAATTGAATTAAATTGAAATTGAATTAAAAACGAATTGAAATCGTTTTGAATAAAATTTAAAATGAACTGAAATTGAATTGAAATCAATTTGAAATGAATTCGAATTGAATTAAATAGAAGGTAAATTCAAATTGAATTGAATTGAAACGAATTAGAATTTGAATTGAATTGAAATGAATTAGAATTTGAATTGAATTGAAACGAAATTGAATTCGAATTAAATCAAATTGAAATGAATTCGAATTGAATTGAAATCAAATCGATTTGAAATTGAAGATGAAGTTGAAATTGTTTTTGAAACGAATTTAAAACTATTTATAAAATTCATTTTAAAAAGGAAATCGATGAAATATATATAATATATATATATTATATATATAATGGCCTGAATAGAATGCGCCGCGCCGCGGCAGTTCGTGAATTTCGACCATTGACTTCAAATGGACATTACGGAAGATTCGACCGTCGGATTCTACTAAAACCGGAACCGTTGGGTTCGTATCGAAAAGAGCTTTCCAATGAATATTAGAAATTTGAAATCTAATGGTTGGATTTGGAATTATGTCCAAATCAAATTTGGAAAAGGTCGCTGTAAGTGCAGTTCGATGGCCGTTGATGGAAATCGACTGTACGAGCCTTGATAAATTATTAAAAATATCTATAATTTGTGTAGAATCATAAGAAATGATTTGGAAAAAATTGGGCTGAAAAATTCCACATTTGAAAGGGTAAAAATAGATTTATATCGAAATGAACTAGTTTTGAACTAGAATTAAAATCAATTTATTTTTAAAATAAATAAATTGAATTTGAAAGTGATTTTAAAAATAATCAATATTCCCAATACGTGAATTGGGCTGGAGTTGAATCGAAATTATCTTCGGAATATTTCGATGTTGGATTTCGTGACTATACCGATATTGTTATGGGAATTTGATAGATATATTTTATATCGTTATTTCCAATACGATATTTGTTGGTTTCAGAATTTGATATTGAATATAAGCCGGTATATTTTCTATTCAGAGCCTTGTATTTAATATCAAATGTGTTTTGGGTTTGTCGTGAACCGTGTTTTAGATGACATTGGTTCTTTAACCCAGTTAAATGCAGTATATTGATTTTTGAAAAGTTTAATACTAAGTGGAGTTTGAATGAATCTTTAATCAGATTGAAATGTGAATTGATAATTTAAATTATCAAATCTGAAAGGTGATCGAGAATGGAGTACCACCAGTTTTGCCCCAATGCGATAGTTAAATCTTTAATTAGATTTGAACGTGAAATGGTAATTAATTTTACCGATAACAACGTGGTGTTAGATATGGAGTATTACCAGTTTTGCTCCATGGAATGAATAGGTTGGGATTGGGAAATAAAATAAATAATTACTTCGGTGTGGTTCACTAATCCCGACTAGTTTGAAATGATATCCAAAGGAAGATTAAAGAATAAATTTAGAAGAATTTATCTTGGATAAAATTAATGGGAACATTTCCCTAAGAATGTGATTTTGTGAATAAAAGAATATTCTGAATTGGAATGAGGCGTTTGTTGTGTTAGTGTAACATTTGTTTATCATATACGTGGGTTATTCAGAAAGGCCGGGTTTATACCCATTCTGAATAACCGATTCGACGAGATGTCGAAGATGAAGACGGTGGTTGAAGACCGGAAGTCTTCACATCGTTTGGGTGATTACTGATGATCTCGATTGGGATGTACACCCAAGATGAGGGAAACAGTTGGTGATCGTCCAGACGTACTTGGAGATGGATGGATATGCGAGGAAAGTGCCTCCGGTTTCGTTCAGACCCAGAACGAACTTGTAAATGGATTGTGTGTCTGACATTGTATTTTATTCTGTGTTGATTGATATCTATTAAATATACATCTGTTTGGCGGCAGAGAATTTATTCTCTTGCTTAACGCCCTTCTCTGAGACGTACGAGCTCAGAGGTTGTATATCGATAGACATCAGTCGCATAGAGTGAATTGCCAGTGTAGCGCGCGTAAGTGGCAATTGAGCAAGGCTTCTGTTGAAAAGCAAAGTCTTGTGGTTGATGATCAAAACACGGACTGTGTGGCGTAGCTTTGTGTATAAAGTGAATTCGCGAGCCTCACAACTCGGTATGAGTCAAAAACGGGATACGGACCCAAGGAGTGCACGACGTTTCTTTCTAGCTATGGTGGTGTCAGTGACCTACCAGCCCTGACATATATATACTTTTCACCTGTGTGGTTGTTGGATACGAGGCGCCTCAGAGATAGGTCTATAAGGACCGGAAAACGTGTGTTCAGGAATAACTAATCCTCAAAAGTAAGAGAGGACCGGCCTTGGAGGTTCCAAAGGATCAGAGTGGGGTCCTGAGGCATTTGCTAGAGTGTCTCGAACGCGGAGAGGAGCTTGCCTCTTGCCTCGACTCATGATGGAATCCAATTTCCAATACGTGTGTTCGGTTTTATTTGTAGAACCTAGTATGGCGACATAGTGGTATGTGTCATTCATGCCGCCTATGATTGAAATTGTTTTGACATTATACATCTATAATAATATCAAATAATGTGTTTTAAACGTATCAAGCATGCTTTGGCTGTTATAAGGTAAAAACGCTATCCTCCGGCTTGTGTTGCATTCTGTGATGGGACCTGGGTCTTATAACAGCTTCATTTTCCTTTATTTAGCATTGCGCTGTTTGTATTATGCACTGGTATTCTTGGGAGAAAACCCGTTCCGTGTTATACGGCGTGGTCCCTCTATTTACCTATCTTTAAAACCAATATTAATAACTATTTTAGTTCTCATACCAGTCACATGACTGACCTGGAGTTTATTGTTTTAACCTAAACTCTGGGTGCCCCTATTTTCCGCACGGGCAGCTAGTAGTTTTGGTTTTGCAGATCTATATTTACAGGGTCCTGATTTACAGCTGGAACGATGCTCGGAAAGCTCTGTATCTGTAACATCCCATAATTTTCATTATATTTAAAATTTCGATTTAAAATAAATAAATGGAATAATCTGGGATATAAATCAAATTTTGTCAATTATAATGATGATGATTATTTGAATAGAGTATAAATAGAGTTCAAATTTAGTTTATCCTTAGAATTGGTGCAATTTGAAAATTTATATTTTATTTAATTAATAAATTTGAGGTGTTTAGTTTATAATGGAAATTCAAATTTAATTGGATAAATGGAGAATTCTAAGTTGGGAAATAATAATTGAAATTCAAATCAAAAGTTCAAATAATCAAATTTAGAGTTAAATGTGTGAAATTTATTTATAAATTTTATTTGAGTCTTTGTTGGATGTAAAATGGAATTTTATTGGTATTTAATTTGAATTTAAAAAACAGTTAATTGAATTTTTAATATTTTATTTATTTATTAACTGTGGAATTAATAATTTTTGTAACTGTCTCGGAATTCGACGAAACAGGCGCCATTGGATCCGGAACGACGAATTATTATAGGATTTCAATTTGCGTTACAATCCGACTTACCATTTGATCGTACGAGAGAAAATGTGAACGAGATCAATGAAAATGGATAATTGTTATTCCTCATTTATTTGGGCCTTATATAAATGTAAATTGCTTTCCTCTACTCTCCAGCCCATAAGTCTATTCTTCTCATTCTATACGTTCATTTCTTATCTTTAATGGCTGAATAAAATACTCAAACCCTAGTTTCAAAATGAAATCCAACTCAAAAATCAAATCTTCGCAAACCCTATCGTATTACATATCAAATCGAAGCTCTCGACGATACAAAGCCACTGGTACCATTTGTTTCGACATGCAGCACTTGGTTTGGTCGAAAATCGTGGTCAAACCTGCTGTTTTTCGAAGATTAAGGGTTTGAATTGGGTATTTTTGATTTGAGTAGAAATCGCAAACTCTGACTTCTGGGTATTGTTGCCCTCGTCGATACAAACTTGTAGAGGGTGGTCGGAGGTTCTATGGCGTTGGGGATTGTCGGAATTTGATCGTTGAAGGGTTGAAAACCGTTTCCGTCTTTGATCCGGCGGTGGCTCCCTGGTCAACCGGAGTTGATGTGGCGAGGTGCATCGGATGCAGCTTTTGAGGAGTGTCGAGATGGTGGTGGTCCCGTGGCTTCCGGTCGCCGGAATTTGTGATGATCGATGGTCAAACGCGGCCAGAAATGGGTTGTTTCACGTCGGGGTCCTGTAGCTAAGGAGAGAGGAGCGGGAATGGCTTTTGGGAGTGGCTGACGTGTCAAAGAGGGGTTGGTGAGAGATTTTTTTTTATTATTTTAAGATTCGTATAGAAAAAACACTGATAACTCTCTCGTTTTAACTCGGATTTGGACGCGGTTTGTTGCGTTGGGATCATAGCGGAATTGCGGACGTTTTGGCACTAACCGGGCTGCGTTTGGTGACTTACAAATTTTGGCCCTTAGTTGGACGTTCGATCAACTATGGATGCAAAGGTGAGTGATTCTTCGCTCACGAAATACTGAATTATCCCCATATTTATTGAATTAAATTATGAAGTAAGTTTGGTTGCATGGTTGTGTTGGATTGTTGATGTGTGGTTTAAATCTAACACGCAAGTGTGTTAACATGCAATTTAAGTAATTGATTTGTTATTTAATTTAATTTAAATCTCTAGTTGAATTCGAACCCTTGTAAAAATCCTGAAACAGTTTAATGTTGATCAGTTGAATGAAATGGTTGTGATGGATGTTGGTTGAAATTTATTACTGGATTTATAGTGACATTTTAATGCTCCTTATTTAGTATATTGTAATGCATGTTGATTTTTTTTTTTGACGATAAATCCCATTTACCCTTGATGTTGCGGGCAACTAATGAACCCGGGATTTATCGATAAAATGAATTAAGAACACGGAGTGAAATGATAAATCTCTGTGACCCTGATTTGGATTGAAATGATAGATGCATCCCTGAAATATCGAGAAATTAAATTTAAAATCACTTGGCCATTGGGTAGATAATTAAATACAGACATCGGTTGGTTAAATGATTTTAAATATTTGAAATTTTTATTAATAGAATTTTTCCTCTAAAAGAATGTATCGATACTCGATAATTCAATTCTTTAAAGATTCTGAACTGGGATGTTGATTAAAAGGGTTAAAGAAATGTTCCAAAACAAAGTGGAAGTATTTAAATCGGAATTTGAATATGATTTAAAATCTTTTCAAATTAAGAGTTGGATTAGAAGGAAATAAATTCTTATGTAATCTAATTTTGGGAAATTTGGAAATCAAAGATATCTGGGTTGTTTTAACTCAGTTGAATATATATTTGAACTCCTGAAGTCAAATAGTTGTTTGAACGGGTTGAAACGAGAGATGGAATTTAATGAACTCCGTTGAGACCGGAGGATAGATTCAAGTATTTGAAATTTGGAAGGAAGGAAGATTTTGATTAGAGAAATTTATTTTAAATATATTTATGCATTTGATTCCAAATAATTATTCTTGCTTTAAATTTATTACTTGCCTTTACTTATAACTATTGTATTTTTAAATAATTTTTTCCTTATAATTCATTTTTCAAAATTTTCTAGTAAACCTATATTTTAAGTAAATATATAATATTTAAATTACTAATTTATTTTAATTATTATATCCAATATGTATATCTATATATTTATTTATATAAAATTTATTTTATTATCATTTTTATTATTACTACTGTTATTATTATATATAAACATTTAGTTTACAAGTGTTTTTGGAATTATAAATTTCTTCCGAATGGAAATGCTTGAGTTGAACCGCTGGTTCAAATGGAGTTGAGATAAGAATCCGTGATAATTTGAAATCTTTGAGATAAATTATATTCTATTTGAATATAAGTCATTCTGAAATATTATATGATTATAATATAATGACATGTAATATATTCTAGTTTAGAATATAATCGGTTTGGGTATGATTATGATATGTTGATATGAAAATTTTATTCGTTTGAATATAAATTGGGTTCGAAACAGAAGATGATATTTTGGTATGAAAGCGAACCTTTATCAAATATAAAAGAACCGACCGATGTGAAAGGTGTAAGCGTTGGTTGTTAAAGAGACCGGAGTCGACATAAGGCATACTCTCTGTCAGTGTCGATACACTTTGACAACTGTGAACGTTATGACGTATCCAGAATGAGTATGATGACTTGAAGGCGATTATTGAATCGAAGAAGATGAACAATGACGAAATAGCCCTGACCTTCGGGCAGAATTGAAATGACTAAAACAGGAGCTATACCGTGACTAATTGAGGTAGCACCTTTGATCGGACACACTTCTTCGATACTATTTCTATGACTATGATGGTGATGATGATTTGGGCCCATTTATGACTTTGGGAGTGTGTTCCGAGGTGGGCGGTAGTGGCTGCTATGCGTTACCACCGGTCCGGGAGTGCAATTGGTAGAATCCTACCCTGGGCATTGCCTCGAGTGTCTTGTCATATATATCCATATCGAGCCCCATACGATTTTGATTTAGCATTGACTTCTATGGAGTGCCCTCTGATAACACCAGTACGGTGAATTTACGGTACTGTATAGACTGTTGATGCCTATAAACGGCGTAAGGGTAATATGGTAATCCCGCTTACGCTATTTTCAGTATTTATACTTTACTGGATAGACACTATCATAATAGCGTATTATATTATATATGTATTAGTTTAACGGATCCTTGAGAGATGGAAAAATCCCGTAACATCTCTTGAGTTAGTGTACCCATGACACTGATGTTATTTCGTATTTTGATTTGACTAATATGAAATGATTTAGTGCTGATCCGAGTGTTTGTTGTGTTTTCTTTTATGCAATATGCTCGGGTCAGCAGAAGTTGCAGTTAGCGAAGATCTCAATAGCTTGAAGGACGAAGACGAGGATTTGATATATATATCAAACATAAGTATTTCCGCTGCATTATTTCCGCTACTTATTATGTACAGCTGTATGTATATGTAACTCTGATAATCATTGAAGGTTATAGTCAATGTATATATATTTCAACTGCTTCTAAACTGCTATTTGTTTATTATATGTTGTCCTTCCGCTGTGAGGTTCTGTGATTGGTTTTTCTCTTCTTTCTTTCTTTTTCTTCTTTTCCCAATAACTACCTGCATTTGCGATTTGTTCGGGTCGACATGTGTGGTTTATTGTCGATTTGAACGGTCAAAAATATGGGTCGTTACAGTATCCGTGTATCACTTCTAGTTGTGTTTTGTATATTTTTCCGCTGCTATGTAATTTATTGTAATCTCTGATATTTGTTGAATGTAATTTATTCATTTATACTCTGTATATTCTTGTATCTGATGGAATTGTTGTAATAACAATGAAATATTCTTCCGTCTACGTTCCATTTTGTCCTATTCTCAAACGATCAGGGGTTTCGAACGGTTTTTGTCGGTTTAACGATCGATTCGGATCGAGCGAAATTCCTTGCCGTTACATTGATAAAATTATTAAAAATATCAATAATTTGTGTAAAATCATAAGAAGTGATTTGTGAAGAATTGGGATGAAAATCTCCAAATTTGAAAAGATAAAAATAGTTTTTTATCGAAATGAACTAGTTTTGAACTAGAATTGTAACTCCATTTATTTTTAAAATAAATAAATTGGATTTAAAATGGTTTTGAAAATAATCATAATTTCCAATACGTAAATTGGAATGGATTTGAATCGAAATTATCTTCGGAATATTTCGATGTTGGATTTCGTGATTATACAGATATGGGTGTGGAAATTTGAAAGATATAATTTATATCGTTCTTTCCAATACGATATTTGTTGGTTTCAGAATTTGATATTGAATATAAGCCAATATATTTTCTATTCAGATCCTTGTATTTAATATCAAATGGGATTTTGGGTTAGTCGTGAATGGTGTCTTAAATAACACTATTATTGAACCCAGTTTAGAAAAGAATAAATCTTTTAATTAAGATTTAGTGAAATTGTCCAGTTAATTAGTATTTAATTGGAATTGAATATGAATTGGTTTTTGGGGTTTATCGTGAGCAGTGTTTTGAATAACACATGTTCTTTAACACGATTAACAATGGAAAGTGATTTTGGGTTTACCGGGAACTGTGTTTTAGATGACATTGGTTCTTTAACCCAGTTAAAGACAGGATATTGATTTTTGGGAAGATTAAAACTAAGTGGAGTTTTATTGAATCTTTAATTAGATTAAAGTGATTGAGAATGGAGTACCACCAGTTTTGCTCCAAGCGATAGTAAAATCTTTGATTAGATTTGAACGTGAAATGGTAGTTAATATTTACCAATAACACCGTGGTGTTAGAGATGGAGTATTACCAGTTTTGCTCCATGGGATGAATAGGTTGGGATTGGGAAATAAAATAAATAATTACTTCGGTGTGGTTCCCTAATCTGACTAGTTTGGAAAACCATAATATGGTTTGAAATGATATCCAAAGGAAGATTAAAGAATAAATTTAGAAGAATTTATCTTTGATAAAATTAATGGGAACTTTCCCTAGGAATGTGAAAATTTGAATAAAAGAATATCCTTAACTGGAATGAGGCGTATGTTGTGTTTGTGTAACATTTGTTTATTATATACGCGGGTTATTCGGAAAGGCCGGGTTTATACCCATTCTGAGTAACCGATTCGACGATAAGTCGAAGATGAAGACGGTGGTTGAAGACCGGAAGTCCTCACATCATTTGGATGGTTATTGATTATCTTGATTGGGTTGTACACCCAAGAGGGGAGAATCAGTTGGTGATCGTCCAGACGTACTTGGAGACCAATGGATATGCGAGGAAAGTGCCACCGGTTTTGTTTAGACCCAGAACGAACTTGTAAATGGACTGTGTATGACATTGGATTATATTCTATGCTGATTGATCTCTATTAAATATACATCTGTTTGGCGACGGAGAATTTATTCTCTTGCTTAACGACCTTCTCTGAGATGTACGAGCTCAGAGGTTGTATATCGATGGACATAAGTCGCATGGAGTGAATTGCTTGTGCGCCATGCCTAAGTGGCAGATGATCAATGCTTCTGTTGAAAAGCAATGTCTTGTGTTTGATGATCAAAGCACGGCCTGTGTGTCATAGCTTTGTGTATAACATGAATTCGCAAGCCTCACACCTCGGTATGAGTCAAAAACGGGATAGTGATTGCAGGGAGAGCACGACATTTCTTTCTATCTCTGGGTGATGTCAGTGACCTACCAGCCTGAGACGACCCCAAACCTCGTACTGACGGCGGCAAGGGTAATCCTTGGAATATAACACATAAACAGATAATAGCATGACAGAAATAAATAAATACACCAGATAATGAACAATAGAATATACTGGATAAACATAAACATCAGAGTTACACAGTATACAGGATCATACTTAGTACAAATACAGTTCAGCTATACATAAATGTCTACAACGGAAAAACAAACATAATGTACAATAGGAGCTGAACAACACAGATAAATGATAGAATCCATCTTCAGCTCCAGCTATCCAGAGAAAGCCAGCTAAACCTGAATACAAGGCTGCCCGTGTAGAAAAAGGGGCACCCGAGTTTGAAAGTGAAACAAACTACGAGTCAGTCATAGGACTGGTATGAGAAATCTACTCAACACATTTATAATATGGCTAATCACAGGACCACGCCACTTTCGTGGAACGGGTTTACTCCATTGGATTGCCAGTGCTTTAAAACAAATCATTCTTTTAAATATCGCAATGCTTTTTATAAAAATGAAGCCATTATAAGACTCAGTTCCCATCACACAATGCAACGCAAACCGGAGGATAGAGTTTTACCTTATAATGGCCAAAATATGATTGATACGAATAAAACAAAAGCATTTGATATTATTACTAGTGTTTATATGTTTTGAAAACAATTTCAAATCATAACTATCAATCATAGACGGCATTAATGCCCCATACCACTATGTCGCCATATATAGGTATACAATCAAAACCGCACAGTCACGTATTTGGAAATTGGGTTTCCGTCATGAACCAAGGCAAAAGATAGTCCTTACCGAATTCGAGACGCCCTAGTCCATGTCTCAGGCAAGCGCGCAGGCAAGCCTTGGATCGTCAAGGCCGGTCCACCGAAGCGGATTATTATGCCTGAACAATGCGTCTCCCCGCCCTTTGGGGCGTCAATGAGCCAACGAATGACTCCATCGGACCCGGATCGTCCGATCTAACCGAGGTGCCTCGCAACAGTAACAACCACATAAGTCAAACTCGTCAAGGCGTGTAAAACCACTGACGCCACTTCTAACTAGAAAGAAACGCATGCCCTCCCTGAGGTCCTTCTCCCGTTTCTGGTTCATACCGAGGTGTGAGGCTCGCGATTTCACGTTATACACAAAGCTACGCCACACAGGTGGTGCTTTGATCATCACCACAAGACTTTGCTTTTCAACAGAAGCCCAGATCACTGCAGCATGCCACACAGGCAATTCACACCGTGCAACTGATAGCTATCAATCACACAGAATAAATTCCAATGTCAGACACACTGTCCATTTACAAGTCCGTTCTGGGTCTAAACGAAACCGGAGGCACTATATACCTCGCAAACCCATCGATCACCACGTACGTCTGGACGATCACCACTCATTATCCATATTTCGGGATGTCTCCCAATCAGGACCTCGGTTACCATCCATACGAGGTGAAGATCTCTGGTCTTCGACCACCGTCTTCATCTTCGATTTCTTATCGTCGATTCAGTTATTCAGAATGGGATAAACCCGGTCTTTCTGAGCAATTCACGCATATGATAAACAAGTGCAACACAAATACACATACACATCATTTCAATTCATTAGTCGCTAACCGTAAATAAGTAAGAGAACGATTTCCCAAATATTAACCCCGAAGGCCGAAACCAACATCAGATCAACACCCAGGAAACCATTCGACTAAGCCAACCTTCAGTTAGTTTCTAAATTTCACATCCATATCGTTTATAATATCTTATAACGATTTATCGCCATTTTTATTTATTTTAAAATATCCAATTTATTCAAAACGACGCTTCGGGCCATAACGCGGCCGTGGCGCTGTTTTTCTTCAGATTTGATTTACACATATCTGAAAATCTAACCGTTGGATCTTCACAAAATTTACATCATTAGAAAGATTTTTTCAAAACGAATCCAACGGTTGTAGTTTCGGGAAAATTCGACGGTCGGATCTCCCGGTATAATCGTTTGAAGTTTCGATTTCAAAATACGAACTGCAGCGTCGTTATTCGATTAAATATAATTATATTTATATTTATATATATATATAAATTTAATCGATTCTGGCGCTGTTTTTCTTCAGATTTGAATTAAACATTCCAGACAATCCAACCGTTGGATCTTTACAAAGTTAGTGCCATTGGAAAGATATTTCCAAAGCGAACCCAACGGTTGCGGTTTCGGGAAAATCCGATGGTCGGATCTCCCGCACTAATCGTTTGAAATCACGGTTTCAAAATACGAACTGCAGCTTCGTTATTCGATATATTTTAATTCTATTTATATATATATATATCGATTCTTCGATTTCAAAGCTATATTCTTTCCATACATTTGATAAAAATTATATTTTTATCTAACTGTCTTCTATTTCAACACTTCACTATTTTTATCAATTCATGTATATAATAAAAATGTGATTTTCAATGTAAAACAATTTATTTCAAAACTCGACTATTTTATATAGTTAATATAGTTGGTAAAAATAGGGTTTTTATTATAAAACAATTTATTTCAAAACAAGATTATTTTATATAGTTCATATTGATGATAAAAATAGGATTTTTATTATCAAACAATTTCTTTCAAAATATGAATACCATTCAACACATGAATTTCAATTCAACGAATGAATTTCGATTCAACACATGAAGGTTTTCTATAGTTTATATATATAGATAAAAATGTGACTTTTATATTTAACACACGAATACCATTCAACACATGAATTTCAATCCAGCGAGTGAATATCGATTCAACACATGAAGGTTTTCTATAGTTTTTATATATAGATAAAAATGTGATTTTTATATTTAAAACACGAATACCATTCAACACATGAATTTCAATCCATCGAATGAATTTTGATTCAACACATGAAGGTTTTCTATAGTTTATATATATAGATAAAAATGTGATTTTTATATTTAAAACACGAATACCACTCAACACATGAATTTCAATCCAACGAATGAATTTCAATTCAACACATGAAGGTTTTCTATTCAAAGAATAAATATAGTTTCAACAAACGAAAATAATTCTAACACATGAATATTATTCAAAATTTCAGCAGCATAACGGTAGGGTATTTAAAACCGGGACCGTCCCTAGTACGGCTCCTCGCTTTACCTTAAAACCTCGCGGTTTTTGACAATGGGGATTCATGCATCTAGTTCGCACGCAGGCGGCATGTATATTTTTTCCCATTTCCACAATCTAATCCTATGTGGTTTCAACCAAATATTTCTCAACCACAAACAATTTCAATCAACCATTCGCTATCAATCAATTTTCACACCAATCACAACCAATAAATATCGTCCATGGTTTATGGACGAGGGGCGTATATATATATATATATATATATATATATATATATATTTATATATAGCATTTCACTTCTATTTCAACACATATATAATTTTTACAATGCATATATAACTTATACATCGAACGTACAACTTATACAACGCTTATACAAGAGGTGTACAACGCTTATATAACTCATACATCGACTATATAATTTATACATCGTCGTTTTCCATATCGTTTATAAATTAGAAATCTCACTTTGGGTTCCACTCCACCAAAAATAGCAGAAGGCTCAAAAAAATATGCGATCTCTTATAGAATGTAGAAGACGTCCACACGAGTCCACTGTCTCTTGTTTCACTGAATTTCGTCAACACATGAAAAAGATATGATTTTTCAAAGTTGGCAACACTTTAAAGTGTTAAAACAGTTTAAATATAGCCAAGCCATACCTTTCACGTTGAACGTTCAAAACTAGGTTTTGATCTTTCGATCAAACTGTTGCACGATAGGAGAATCGGGTTATATGGTGTCGAAGAGGGTCGGAAGGTGCCTGAACGGCTGGTGGAGCGGTCAGAGTCGGTGGGGCCCAGCTGGCGTGGCGATGGCCCAAAGTCCCGACCTTCTCGAGCTTGATTCGAGCTCAATGATCCACGAAAAAATCTCCAACTGTTATTGATTTGAAGCCCTCGAGGAGATCTTCAAAATGGATCTGAGATTGCGTGATTTCGTTTAGAAACAAACGAGAAATCAAGGAGAGAAGTTGGAACCCCCTTTTCGTCGTTCGCAGTTGATAATCGGGGAGAGAGAGAGAGCTTGGGTGTCGATTTATGATTGGCCAGGATTTTTTTTATATTTTTAAAATTTCAAAAATGCTCCTCTTTGCATACTAACTCCAATCTGAACCCAACGACTGTCGTCCCTAGCGTTTTACCCCCATTCCGAACACAACGGGATATGTTTCGAAGGCCCATTCGACTGTTTCAGTCAGTTTCCTTCGAATTAAAATATAAAACATTCAATATTCGATTTGAACGTACATTTCAATTTGCCAGGGCCAAAAATTGAGTCGAAAAATTCCAGAAAAATAAATCTTGCTATGTTTTGATGATACGGTCCCAACAAAACTCGTTTCGTCGAATTCTGAGACCGTTTGCAAAAAAGCCCATTTCTGGTCGATCCAATTTAACTATAATTGACCAAAACACGTTTTTCTTTGCCACGCTCACATACTAGCTTCAAAAATTATGAAATTTGAAACCTAGCAATAACTTCACATCCCGGATCAAACAAAAGAGGTTTTGTCGAATTCCGAGGTCGTACGCAAAATGGCCATTTTCACGGGCTATATAAATTCCATAGCGACCTTTCTGAAAATTCATTTGGCCATAACTTTTGCATCCCGCCATGAAACTTTGATTTTTTAGATTCGTTAGAAAGGTATTCACTAACATATTTAAATATTTTTGGTTTCACTCAAATCCGTTTTGTTTTGCACCCGGTACAGTCAGTCAAAGTTTGAATTCAGATTTTGAAACTACCGCACCATTTCAGGCCTTGTTTATAATTAGAATTAATTATATTCATTTTCAATTGTCGATTCAAACTCTGTTTTCATCTTTCTTATTTAAAATATTTATTTTAAATATTTAAAATCCACTATTTTAGCCAATTTAAAAATTTTAAATTGGTTCAGATTTTCCGGGTCGTTACACAGCCTTAACATTTATATACTTTTTACCTGTGTGGTTGTTGGAATGCGAGGCGTCTAGAATAAATGGTCGATAACTGGCACTATGTGAGCCGACATACAAGCCATTATATAGGTCCTATAGTACCGGGAAACGTGTGTTCAGGAATAACTAATCCTCAAAAGTAAGAGAGGACCGGCGCTGAAGATCCAAGGATCATTGTGTGTTGTCCTGAGACATTTGCTAGAGTTTCTCGAACGGAGAGGAGCTTGCCCCTTGCCTCGACTCATGATGGAATCCAATTTCCAATACGTGATAATTCGGTTTTATTTGTAGAACCTAGTATGGCGACATGATAGATGGTACCCATGCAGCCTAGGATTGATATTTATGATTGAAATTGTTTTGACACTATAAACATATAATAGTATCAAATGATTTGTTTTAAACGTACCAAGCTTTATTGGCTATTATAAGGGAAAACCCTATCCTCCGGCTTGCGTTGCATTGTGTGATGGGACCTGGGTCTTATAATAGCTTCATTTTTTCAAAAAGCATTGCGCTGTTTTGTTATATGCACTAGTGTTCTTGGGAGGAATCCCATTCCGTGTTATACGGCATGGTCCCTTGAATTACTCTCTTTTAAAGTAAAGTTTTTAAATAACTGTTTTAGTTCTCACACAAGTCACATGGCTGACCTGGAGTTTATTGTTTTAACCTAAACTCTGGGTGCCCCTATTTTCGACACGGGCAGCTAGTAGTTTTGGTTTTGCAGATTCATATTCACAGGATCCTGATTTACAGCTAGAACGATGCTCGGAAAGCTCTGTATCCGTGTGTTACTTTCAGTTGTGTTTTGTATTGTTTTTTCACTGCTATGTAATTTATTGAAATCTCTGATATTTGTCGAATGTATATTTATTCATACTCTGTATATTCTTGTATTCTGATGGAATTGTTGTAATAAACAATGAAATGTTCTTCTGTTTGTGTTCTAATTCGTCTTGTCCTCACGGTAATTCGTCCTTTCTCTTCTCTTCAGAGACTGGGGAAGTTCGGGTCGCTTCATAAGTGGAGATTTATAATTTAATTTCAACTAGCACAATAACATTAACATTATTTGTGTATGTTAATCATCACAATACACAAATCACCAAATCATCAAAATAAATAAATACTCAACTACCCAATGCCATTAACTGCGCCATAAGTTGCCATTCGCAGAGTGTGAAATGCGAATGTCACTAATATCCATACATCGCTTCCAGTTTATGTGATTTTTGCGAATTCATGTGTTGAACTCCTTACAACAGATAAAAATCAATACTGGCAATTTCCATACATTTATAGTTATAAAATAAATTAAATAACTGTACAAATTTTAGTGAGAGAATTCTCACCTTGATCGGTTCAAAATCATTAACTAACGATTGCTTTTAATAAAAATAAACAGCCGTTTAATTTTATCTGAATTTCCCATAGCCTCCTTTTCAATTCTGGTTTGTTCCATCGTCTATTGCTCGACAAGAGGAATCCAACACATCTGAATTTGTCCATTTCTGATTTCGTATGGCAAAGTTATGGCTAATCAAACATTTAATTAATTAATTAATTCACTAATCCCTCATTAACCTTTAATAACATATAATAAAAACCTTGTCGCTCCTTTATCTTCTTCATATCCGCTTTAGGACCTAAATCAACCTATCACATAACCGCTAGGGTTTAAAATTGCCGCCGCCACGCCTGACTGGAACCAGATCGGAGCACACCACGTTGAAGTGCTGAGCTTCCTCCTCCACTGCCGCCCCACCATGTTGAACTCGGTGGTCCACAACTTGTCAAAATCACATGCAAACGGTGGTTCTTTGCAGGGGAAAATCGAACCATCTACGAACTTAAAACCGATCGTTCCTCTTGAATATCTAGATCTTAACATGCTCTTCATTTTTCATTTTATAAGTTTCATGAATTGTTGGTTGGATTTAGGGAATAAAGGGCACGAAATCCGAAGCTATTCAACCATTAATTTCATTAGGACCGGCGGTAGAGAGAATGAACTATGGTTTCGATTTATATATATATATATATATATGTATATTTAATAATATTAAATTCCATAAAGTGAGATTTTGCATGCGAACTCCAAATCAAACCCAACGACTGTCGCCCCCAGCTAAATACCCCCATTCCGAACACAATGGGATATGTTTCGTAATTCAATTCAACTATTTCGATCGATTTTCATCAAAATTAAAATATAAATTAATATAACGGTTCACATTGAATTCCAACGTACATTTTAATTTACCGGGGACACATACTAACTCCAAAAATTACAGAAAAATAAATCTAGCTATGTTTTGATGATACGGTCCTAACAAAATTAATTTCATCGAATTTGGAGATTGTTTGAAAAATGGAATATTTAACTGGTCAATTAAATTTAAACTGAAATTCAAAACAAGTTTAAATTTACTGCGCTCATATCTTAATTCCAAAAATTATGAAATTTGAAACCAAGCAATATTTGACATTCCAGATCCAATAAAAGTGGTTTAGTCAAAAATGGAGGTCGTTTCCAAAATGGCTACTTTTAAGGGCTATTATATTATTAAAAATATAGAAATTCCATAGCGACTATTTTGAATTTTGAACTGGCCATAACTTATAATTTATAAAGCAAAATTTGATATTTTCACATTCATTAGAGAGATATAATTGAACAGAATCAAATGTTTCTGGTTTTACTAAAATTCGATTTATTTTGAATTGTGTACATTCAATTGAAATTAGAAATCGAATTTTCAAAATAGCGCGCCATTTAACTCTATTTATAATTAAAATAAATCTATATGTTCTAACTTCAATTTAAATAAATTTTAAATCGTTATTATTTAAAATAAATCATTTTATATGTTCAAAACCCATTAAAATAGCTAAAACAAATTTTTTAAATTGGTTCAGAAATTCAGGGTTGTTACAATTGTCCTATTATTGTCTTTAATTCTGCAGATGGTGCCATTAAAAAAATCCATTTTCCGATTTGAGAAAATGTTGTTTTTATAAGAAGGTTTTGTTAATATGTTGAGAGCTAAATGGTCTGAATTTTCGAATTTAAATGAGGCTGCTGGTTCTATTAGTAGAAAGCTGAAGTTGTTGTAGAGTTTCTTGAAGAGATGGAATAGAGAAGTATGTGGATCTGTTAGAAGGAAAAAAGAATGTTTGGAAGATGAAATTCTCAATCTAAACATTCTTGCTGAACAAGAGCTCAGTTTGATGTTGAAAATTTTCTTTTGAAGAGTAAAGAAGCAGAGTTGTTAAAGGTGATTGATCAGGAGGAAGTTTATTGGAAACACGGATCTTGAGATCAATGGATTAAAGAAGGAGATAAGAATACTGGCTATTTTCATAGAATAGCCAATGGTAGAAGAAGATCAAATATGATTTGTAGTATTGAGCATGATGGAATGGAAGTTCGTAATCAATAAGACTTGAATAATGTGTTTACTGATTATTATAGGAATGCTTTTAGTTCTTGTCGAAGCAATAGAGTTGAAGTTGATTGGCATGTACTTTATACTTGTAAGTTGGATATCTCCTTCTTGGATCCAGCTTTACTAAAGAGGAAATCTTTGTTGCTTTCAATGAAATGCCTAATGGCAAAACACCAAGTCCAGATGGATTTCCTAATTTCTTTTGAAGAAATATTGGAGTTGGATTAAAGCTGACATCATCAAACTGTTTAGTGATTTGGAGAGGGGTACACTTATTTTGAGAAAATAAGCTATGCAAATGTTGTCCTTATTCCAAAGAAAGAGGGATGTTTGACTCCATCAGATTTTAGACTAATTAGTTTATTTAATAGTACTCACAAACTAATTACAAAGTACTGGCTAATAGACTAAAGTTGGTTATGAATAGTTTGGTTGAAAAGCCTCAAACAACTTTCATTAAGGGCAGATACTATTTAGAAGGAGCAGTCATGGTCCAAGAGATTGTTTCTTTTTCTTCTAATAACTCTATTCCATGTGCTTTGTTGAAGCTGGATTTCGCAACAGCTTTTGACACGATTGATTGGAATTTCATTTTAGATTTGTTACAAGCAAGGGGCTTCAGTGGAAAATGGATTGGATGGATTAGAGGTATAATTTTTGTTAGCAAAGCAAATATTTTTGTGAATGGAATTGCAGGAAAAACAATATGTTATAAGTGTGGTTTAAGGCAAGGTGATCCTCTTTCACCTTTGCTCTTTTATCCAGCAGCTGATGTGTTTACTCAGATTTTGAGAGTTAGTTGAGCTAATGGTATTTTGAGGAGTTTTGGTAATGAATATGTAGTGGGTGGAATAACTTCATTGCATTATGTTGATGAGACTATTGTCTTTACCAAGCCTGAAAGCAAATATATTGCAACCCTCAAGTTTATTTTGTATGCTTTTGAAAATCTTTTTGGTTTACTGATCAATTTTCATAAAAGCTCGGTATTGGTTTTTGGAGAGGCTATTGGAGTTGATGCTAATATTGCCGAAATGTTGAACTGCAAAGTTGGTTCATTACCATTGAAATATCTAGGTCTTTGCATTCGACCAAGTAAACTGTTAAAAGATAACTGGTATTCTCTTATCAATAAGGTGGACACCAGATTATCAAGATGGAAAGGGAGCTCTTTGTCTAAGGCTAGTAGGCTTGTACTAGTCAATTCAGTTCTTTCAGCAATTCCTCTGTATTGGCTTCCATTTTATAAATTTCCAGACTGGGTGATTAAGAAAATTGATGCGGTAGGGAGAAGCTTCCTTTGGCTGGAAAAGGTGATGTTAGTGTTGCTGTTTGTTTGATTTCTTGGAATCAAGTGTGCAAGTCTAAAGATCAGGGTGGATTGGGAGCACTTAATTTGTTTGAAATGAATCATGCTTTGTTGTGCATATGGCTTTGGTGTATTTCAGCTCATAAAGATACACTCTAGTGTGACTGGGTGACTAATACTTACTATAATGGTGTTTTTTCACTATATAGTAATGTTAGTTATCCCTCTGTATTTTGTAAAGGTGTTTTGAGTACGTCACATATTTTTAAAGTCCAGTACAATTTGAGAGTAAATAATGGAAGATGATGTTTCTTTTGGTTGGATAAGTGGCTACTCCCGATTGCTTTGGATTCAAAATTTGATAGTCTTTATGAGATATATTGTGATAGATTTGCAATGGTATCTGAAATGTATGATCAACATGCTACTAAATTTAAGTGGAAGTTGAACTTTAATCGAATTATCGAAGGGAGAGCACTGTACCGATTATTGGAGCTTTTCAAAATTTTAGAGGATGTTGAGCTTGTTGATTCTAATATTGAATGTCTGTGGAGAAATAAAACATGCTTCTCTATTAAGCAACATTATAAGTTGATTAATTTTTCAGGGAGAAGAATGAATTGTTTTACGTATATGTGGAGTTTTGCTGAGATTCCTTTGAAGGTTCACATGCTTATGTGGACTTTAATGCATGGAAAATTGAATGCTAAAAGTATGCTGAGAGGGAAGAATATTAACATTGATGAGCTATGTGTTGTGGGGATGATGTGGAGGATTGCATGCATTTATTTTGAGACTATGATACGACTTTCTACATCTAGAACAAATGTTTGGTTAATGTGAATATTGAGCTTGTCTGGAAGGATGCAATTCGTTATCAAATGCAGTTTTGGAATCATGTCACTTTAGGAAATTTAGCATTTCTTATTGTTGGGTGATTTGGAATGAAAAAAATAGTAGATGTTTTAAAAATGTTGCTAAATCGTCAAATGCTATTTTGTTTCAAGTCTTAAAGTTTTACTACAAATGTGCTGGTATTGACAGTTGGTATTTCTTTGATTTTCTTACAGATAGCAGTGGAGCTTGTGATTGGCTCCTAATGCTTTGGACGATGTATGGCGCCTGATATGCAGCAGTTTTTTTTTGTTTTGTTGTTTACCTAGCTCCTGCGTGGGCACTTTATTGTCTTTTACATCTTTTAGCTCATGCAAGAATATTATGCTATTGTATTTTGGCTCCTGCATGAGCGCTCTGTTGTTTTGGTTGTGTCGTTGTAGCTGCGAACTTTGTTTATTTTGGTATTTATATATGGCGTGGAACTCGGCTGAGTTTCCACTACCTTGCATCTCAAAAAAAAAAAGCAAAAAGCAAAACATTGCACTACTCCGGATCTGCTCGCTCGGATTGGTACCGATTTGGATCCAGGGCAAACTAATCTGAATCACCACTACGCCATAAATGGCCTACTACAATGAAATTACATGATGTTGCTAGCTACAATTTAACGATAGCTATGCTAATTTTTATCTATTACAACATTTGCTTCATGGTGTTAGCATAGATATCAGCATGATGTTGCAATAGCTATAGCTATATTCAAATTAAAAAAATTAAAAAAATTAGCAATCCGCATGAATACGATCCAACGGTCTACATTTAATTTGATTGTTTAAATGGATCTGCTTTTTCTCTTGAGGGCTTAAGACAAATTAGTTTTGGCCAACCTTCTTTTCTTTTTATTCTTTCGTCTCTTAAATTGTCGTCTCCTCTTTCTATCTTCAATAATGATCAAAGTTAAGGGTTTCTGCTTAATCCATGGAGATCTAATCAAATTGCGTGTATTTATCACTCAATGGCAACCAAAGTTTAATCGTTTCTGCTTATCGTTTGTAACTTCTATGGTGACTGAACTATTTACATATATGGTTTTTGCTCTTCTGCCCCAAATCACGACTTTAATGTTGCTCCAGAAATTGTTCTCCTAATGCTCCAACTAGTTGATTGTAAAGGCCAGCAAATCCGTACTATTTGAGTTGACTAATAACACCACACGTCCAACCCAAATTGCACAGAAATACGAATCATTATTAGAAAGAAGTTAGAGGATGAGAAGTAGAAAGAAAGAAATATTAGAATAGAAGAAAATGAAGATCACAAACTCACAGCGGAACGAATAAAATATATTAAATAACATAATTTTTTGAAATACAAATCAGTAACCTTATATACATACCATCATCAGAGCATAACAGTTATTCCTGGAACAGTTATAAACACCTGTTTCCAGATACAAACATGGTTCACAGCGGAATATATGATAGTCTATAGCTAACTGGTGAAGCCTCCTACTTCCATCTCCTCCAAATGAATCTGTGAAATCCAGACTACTTGACTGCCCGTACAAATTTGGGGACCCAAGAGTTTAGGGAAAACAAAACAAAATAAAATCTGGGTCAGTCATGGGACTGGTGTGAGTAAACTCCAACCATTCGTTTAACTTTCAAAATCTTTCGAAAGAAAAGATAATAGTAGGACCAGCCCACACATAAACATGGACGGTTTTTACCTTATTTGTAACAACCCGGAAATGCGAGCCAATTTAAAATTTTTATTTTGGCAATCCTAGTGAATTTTGAACATTTAAAATGAATTATTTTGAATAATATCGACGAGAAATTTATTTTGAATGAATTTGAACGTATATATTATATACGACGTCGTTAGAATATAAATAATTATATATAATTATAAATAGAATTGAAATGACGTAGTAGTTCGATAATTCGATTTCAAACTTCAATTGAATGTACCGGGCGCAAAACAAACCGGATTTTAGTGAAACCAAAAATATTAGGATCTATTTGAGAATATATTTCCAACGAATCTGAAAAATTGAGATTTCATAACGGGAATCAAAATATATGTCTAGTTGAAAATTTTGAATAGTCGCTATGGAATTTGAGACGACCCGAACTTCCCCGTGAAGGAAAGCACGGATAGAATTGAGAACAGGACAAAATAGAACGCATACAGAAGAACATTTCATTGTTATTACAACAATTCCATCAGATACAAGAATATACAGAGTATAATTGAATAAATTACATTCGATAAATATCAGAGATTACAATAAATTACATAGCAGCGGAAAAATATACAAAAGCACAACTAGAAGTGATACACGGATATAGAGCTTTCCGAGCATCGTTCCAGCTGTATATCAGGAACCTGTGAATATAAATCTGCAAAACCAAAACTACTAGCTGCCCGTGCGGAAAATAGGGGCACCCAGAGTTTAGGTTAAAACAATAAACTCCAGGTCAGTCATGTGACTGGTGTGAGAACTAAAACAGTTATTCTTTATTGGTTTTCAAAGTAAGGTAAATCAAGGGACCACGCCGTATAACACGGAACGGGTTTCCTCCCAAGAATACCAGTGCATAAAACAACAGCGCAATGCTAAATAAAGGAAAATGAAGCTGTTATAAGACCCAGGTCCCATCACACAATGCAACGCAAGCCGGAGGATAGGGTTTTCCCTTATAACAGCCAAAGCATGCTTGATACGTTTAAAACAAATCATTTGATACTATAATAAGTGTATAGTGTCAAAACAGTTTCAATCATAAATATCAATCATAGACGGCATGGGTACCATATATCATGTCGCCATACTAGTTCTACAATTAAAACCGCAATACACGTATTGGAAATTGGATTTCCGTCATGAGCCGAGGCAAGGGGCAAGCTCCTCTCCGATTCGAGACACTCTAGCAAATGTCCCAGGACCCCACTATGATCCTTGGATCTTCAGGGCCGGTCCTCTCTTACTTTTGAGGATTAGTTATTCCTGAACACACGTTTCCCGGTCCTTACAGACCTATATCCGAGGCGCCTCGCATTCCAACAACCACACAGGTGAAAAGTATATAAATGTCAGGGCTGGTAGGTCACTGACACCACCCTAGCTAGAAAGAAACGTCGTGCTCTCCCTGCAGTCACTATCCCGTTTTTGACTCATACCGAGGTGTGAGGCTCGCGAATTCACGTTATACACAAAGCTATGCCACACAGGCCGTGCTTTGATCATCAACCACAAGACTCTGCTTTTCAACAGAAGCCTTGATCAATTGCCACTTACGCATGCCACACAGGCAATTCACTCCATGCGTTTGATATCCATCAATATATAACCCCTGAGCTCGTACGTCTCAGAGAAGGGCGTTAAGCAAGAGAATAAATTCTCCGCCGCCAAACAGATATATATTTAATAGAGATCAATCACACGGACTAAAATCCAATGTCAGACACACAGTCCATTTACAAGTCCGTTCTGGGTCTGAACGAAACCGGAGGCACTTTCCTCGCATATCCATCCATCTCCAGGTACGTCTGGACGATCACCAACTGATTCCCTCATCCTGGGTGTACAGCCCAATCAAGATCAACAGTAATCACCCAAACGATGTGAAGACTTCCGGTCTTCAACCACCGTCTTCATCTTCGACATCTCGTCGAATCGATTATTCAGAATGGGTATAAACCCGGCCTTTCTGAATAACCCACGTATATAATAAACGAATGTTACACAAACACAACAAACGCCTCATTCCAATTCAGAATATTCTTTTATTCACAAAGTCACATTCTTAGGGAAAGGTTCCCATTAATTTTATCCAAGATAAATTCTTCTAAATTTATTCTTTAATCTTCCTTTGGATATCATTTCAAACTAGTCGGGATTAACGAACCACACCGAAGTAATTATTTATTTTATTTCCCAATCCCAACCTATATATCCCATGGAGAAAACTGGTAATACTCCATATCTAACACCACGGTGTTATCGGTAAAATTAATTACCATTTCACGTTCAAATCTAATTAAAGATTTAACTATCGCTTTGGAGCAAAACTGGTGGTACTCCACTCTCGATCACTTTTCAAATTTGATAATTTAAATTATCAATTCACTTTTCAATCTAATTAAAGATTCATTAAAACTCCACTTAGTTTTAATCTTCTCAAAAATCAATATTCTGCCTTTAACTGGGTTAAAGAACCAATGTCATCAAAAACACGATTCACGACAAACCAAATCACATTTGATATTAAATACAAGGCTCTGAATAGAAAATATATCGGCTTATATTCAATATCAAATTCTGAAACCAACAAATATCGTATTGGAAATAACGATATAAAATATCTTTCAAATCCCCATAACAATATTTGTATAGTCACGAAATCCAACATCGAAATATCTCGAAGATAATTTCGATTCAGCTCCAGTCCAATCCACGTATTGGAAATTATCGATTATTTTCAAAATCACTTTCAAATTCAATTTATTTATTTTAAAAATAAATTGATTTCAATTCTAGTTCAAAACTAGTTCATTTCGATAAAAATCTATTTTTATCTTTTCAAATGTGGAATTTTCCAGCCCAAATCTTTCCAATTCACATATTATAATTTTACACAAATTATAGATATTTTTAATAATTTTATCAAGGCCCGTACAGTCGATTTCCAACAACGGCCATCGAACTGCACTTACAGCGACCTTTTTCGAATTTGATTTGGACATAATTCCAAATCCAACCGTTAGATTTCAAATTTCTAATATTCATTGGAAAGCTCTTTTCGATACGAACCCAACGGTTCCGGTTTTAGGAGAATCCGACGGTCGGATCTCCCGCAATGTCCGTTTGAAATAAATGGTCGAAATTCACGAACTACCGCGGCGCGGCGCGTTCTATTCAGGCCATTATATATATAATATATATATATTATATATATTTCGTCGATTTCCTTTTAAAACGAATTTTATAAATCGTTTTAACTTCGTTTCAAAACCATTTCAACACTATTTCCATTCAAAGCCAAAATTGAATTCTTCTTTATAAATTCGTTTTAAAATTCATTTCTATTCAATTCAAATTTTAATTCAATTTGTATTCATTTCAATTCCCTTTCAATTCAATTTGAATTCGTTTTCAATTCATTTCGAAATCGTTTTCAATTCAATTCATTTCGAAATCGTTTTCAATTCAATTCATTTCGAAATCGTTTAAATTCGATATAAATATCGTTCACGTCGAAATAACGCATCTCTAATCAACACGGCTTTATATTTTTCAAAACTCCTTTATTCTATACAACAAATGAATATTTATCCCATTCAACACATGAATCTATATTTCTTTCAACACACGACTAATCTCAACACATGAGTATTGTCAACACCTCACTATTTTTGTTATGTAAAATATTTTATAAAACTAAGGTATCTATCGTTTGATTTTAATTAGACTCCACCGTAAAGTAGATTCTAATCGTAAATATGATAAAGATGTAATTTATTTTATTTTAAAATATTCTACTCAACACATGAATAGTTTCAACACATGATCATCGTCAACACATGACTATTTTTATATTCAACACATGAATTTCCTTTTATAATATTCATTGTTTTCCCGATTGGAATGAGGCCCAATCAATCACCATATAACGTTAATTATATGGATTTCATACAACACATGTATATAGTAGCATTGAAAAATAATCAATCATCAACCAAAGTGCACTACACTGTATAAGCATCAAATATAGATATCCGACGCTTATAACAGCCTGTCAATCCACCGATCGACATATTTAATCAATCAGGATGAGTGAACTTCAAATTTCATCCCAACACCCGTGTGGGGTTTCAAACAATCAAACACAGATTTTATTTGTGCAGTTGGGCGATGTGTAAAATTTATCGACCCAATCGATATCAGTCAAATCAGTGTATATAAACAAATCGGCCGATTTGTTTATAAATATTTATTCACTTTCACTTTCACGTTAAAAATTCTATTTTTAACGATAAAATATTCTATTTCAACACATGAATTTCTATTCATTTCATTTATCAAATAAAATGATATTTTTATTTTTCTAACATATTTTAGAAAATTTCGGCGGCATAACGGCATGATACTAGAAACGGGACGAGGCCTAGCCTTATCCCCGGTCTAGTGAAGGCCCACGCCATTCACACATCAATCAAATCACTTTTGTTATGCAAACCACAAAATTTGGAGTAAGAGTCTAACCTAGCCTT
Source organism: Allium sativum (assembly GCA_030737875.1). Taxonomy (NCBI): domain Eukaryota; kingdom Viridiplantae; phylum Streptophyta; class Magnoliopsida; order Asparagales; family Amaryllidaceae; genus Allium; species Allium sativum. The sequence goes on along the minus strand of CM060916.1, from coordinate 90,464,002 downwards.
ACTCCTTCGCCTTATAACGGCGCACGTCTAATCCTAACCCATTTATCGATTCGATTTTCCACACTACAAACCACATTCAAACCAATATCACAATCAATCACCAAACAGCCAAACAAACAAGTCCATGGTCTGTGGACGATTGTGTCGGGTGCTACTAAACACCGTCTGGATCCTAGTATATATATATATAACTAGAAAATAAATTGAAGAGTGAGAAATTCTCACCAAAAGCTATCCAACTTCACGACACTTCTTTTATAGAAATCTTCTTCATCCTCGCCTTTTTATCGTCTTCTTGTGCCCGTAGTCACTATATACATAAAAATCACATTTTTATATTTTGATGTCTTTAAAATAAAAAATCACATTTTTATTTGTTCGTTTTCAATTTAAAAATCATATTTTTATAATCACTTCATATATTTAAAAATCGAATTTTTACAATGCTATTCAATATATAAAAATCATATTTCCTTCCCGCTAATATATAGATACAAATTCTATTTCAAAAATATAGATTTCGCCTTTTCTAATATGAAGTTTTCGCCTTTATAAAAATAAAGTTTTCGCCTTTATAAAAATAAAGTTTTCGCCTTTCAAAAATATAGATTTCATCATTATAAAAATTACCACTTTATCTCAACGTATATAAAATAAAAATCAGATTTTTATTTCACTACATATGCAAAGATGATATTTTTATATTCTCTATCCTATAAAGATTATATTTTTAATACTTTAAAAATATAAAAATCATATTTTTAATATTTCTATATAGTAAAGATTATATTTTTAATACTTTAAAAATATAAAAATCACATTTTTATCACTTTAAAAATCAAATCTTTTCTGCTTTAAAAAAATCACGTCTTTTCTAATTTAAAAAAACACATCTTTTGCCTTTTTACATATAAAGATCTCGCCTTTTTAAACTTATAGATGTCGCCTTTTCAAAAATAATTTTATTAAGCTATATATATATTAAAAGTTATATTTTTATCAAGCTTTATAGTTTTAAAAATAATAAAAAGAAATCAATTGTAAAAATAATAAAAAGAAATCAGTTTTAAAAATAATAAAAAGAAATCAGTTTTAAAAATAATAAAAAGAAATCAGTTTTAAAAATAATAAAAAAGGAAAAATCTGTAAACTTACAGGGGGGGAACTTGCGGCTGAAGGAGGGAAGGGGGGGTTTCGTCAGTGCGTCGGAGGGCTCGAGGTTGGCGTTCGCGGTGGCACAAGGAGGCGGGGTGGACTGGTGATGTGGCGGCCTCGATTCTGGCGCGAGGGTTTGGGGGTCCTCGAAATGAGGCTGGGAGAAGAGAGCGTCGGGGGTTGTGGGTGCGGCGAGGCCAAGGCGATGGGGGAGCGCCTCCCCTGGTGGCGCGACGGCGGCCCTGAGTGGCTACGGGATTTGAGCGTTTTTTTTTTTTTTTTTTTTTTTTACTTCTGTTTAATGAATCGGGAAGAAATGAACGGGGGGGGGGGGGGATATATAATATATTTTTAATTAATTTAATCGCCAAAAAGTTGACTTTTACATACGACCCCTAAACGAGGCCCACCGCCTGTCGTCCATAGCATATTACCCCCATTCCGAACCCAATGGGATATGTATCGTAGGTTGATTCGATCGTTACAATCAGTTTCTGTTGAATTTACATTTAAATCGCTATATTGAATTTTAAACGTACATTTCAAATTACTGGGGTCACATACTAACTAGAAAAATTCTAGAAAAATATTTTCTAGCTTCGTATTGACGATACGGTCCTAACAAAACTAGTTTCGTCGAATTATGAGACCGTTGGAAAAATGGTCAATTTCCAGTCGATTAAAATCAACTGAAATGGTCAAAACACGTTTTCCTTTACCACGCTCACATATTGATTCGAAAAATTATGAAATTTGGAATCTAGCAATAACTTGACACTGCGGATCCAACAAAAGTGGTTTCGTCGAAATCCGAGGTCATTTGCAAAATGTCCATTTTTAAGGGCCTGAATTCCATAGCGACTATTCAGAATTTTCAACTGGACATATCTCTCAATTTTTAAAGTGAAATCTCAGTTTCTTACATCCGTTAGAAAGATATTATCAATTAGATCCTAATGTTTTTGGTTTCACTAAAATCCGGTTTGTTTTGCACCCGGTACATTCAATTGAAGTTTGAAATCGAATTATCGAACTACCGCGCCATTTTCAATTCTATTTATAATTATATATAAATATTTATATTCTAACGACGACGCGTATAATATATACGTTCGAATTATATTCAAAATAAATTTCTCGTTGCTATTATTTAAAATAATCCATTTTAAATATTCAAAATTCGCTAAAATTGCCAAAATAAAAATTTCAAACTGGCTCGCATTTTCCGGGTTATTACAGAATTCAGGCCCTTAAAAATGGGAATTTTGCAAACGACCTCGGATTTCGACGAAACCAATTTTGTCGGGTCCGTGATGTCAAGTTATTGCTAGATTCCAAATTTCATAATTTTTCGAATCAATATGTGAGCGTGGCAAAGGAAAACGCGTTTGACCAGTTTTAGTTGATTTTAATCGACTGGAAAATGGCCATTTTTCCAACGGTCTCAGAATTCGACGAAATTAGTTTTGTTAGGACCGTATCGTCAATACGAAGCTAGAAAATATCTTACTGCAATTTTCAGAGTTAGTATGTGACCCCGGTAAATTGAAATGCGCGTTCAAATTCAATATATAGAGTTATATGTTGATTTTGACGAAAACTGATCGAAACGATCGATTCAGCTTACGATACATATCCCATTGCGTTCGGAATGGGGGTAATTAGCTATGGACGACAGGCGGTGGGCCTCGTTTCGAGGTCAAAATAAAAAGTCAACTTTTTGAATTAAAATAATTAAATATAAAACTTCTCTCTCTCTTTCCTTATACCTTCTCTCTGCCCCCCCCCTTTTTCTTCATTCGTAAAAGAGGAAAAATAAATAAAAAAGAGGGAAAGAAAGGGAGAGCGACGATCGTCGCCCCTCCCTGATGACCACCGCGCCGCCGCGGGTGGCGGAGCTGCACCCCCCCCTTCTACTCCGCCTCCTCCTTCTTCCTCCGCCTCGCAGTCTCCCCTCTCCTCCCCTAGCCTCTTCGATCCACACACAAACCCCCACCTCGATCCCCTCTTCTCCTTCCACCGTCCGCCTCAGCCTCGCCGCCAACACCCCTTCGCCCTCCTCTGCCAAACTGAAAACCGCACCTCTTAACCCCTCCCCCCCCCTCATTAAAGAAAAACACTGTAAGTTTTGTTTTGCCTTGTTTATTTATATCACTTTTAGAGTACATAAAAGTTTGATTTTTATTTGATGGAAAGCTTATATTTTTATTAGAAAAAATATAGGATTCTTATATTGTTTTTAAATAAAGATTTGTTTTTGAAAAGGCAGATTTTTCTATATTGAATAACAAGGTAAAAATTAGATTTTTATAAAGTAGAAGTAATAAAAATATGATTTTTATATAATAGAGAATATAAAAATATTACCTTTATATATGTAGCGAAATAAAAATCTGATTTTTATTTATATATATGTTGAGATAAAAATGTGATTTTTGTAGCGATGTAAAAATAGAATTTTTATCTATATAATAGCAAAGTAAAAATTCGATTTTTATGTATTGAATAGTAAAGTAAAAATTCGATTTTTACATATGTAGAGAATACGGGCAATGAAGGTGACAAAAAGGCGAGAACGATGAAGATTTCTCTAAATGAAGTGTCGTGGAGTTGGGATAGCTATCGGTGAGGACTTCTCACCTTTTAATTTTCCTTTTCTAGTTATATTATTATATATACTAGGATGCAGACGGTGTTTAGTAGCACCCGACACCACTGTCCACAGACCATGGACTTGTTTGTTTGGTTGTGTAGTTGGTTAGATTATTTGATTGGTATTTGATTGTTTGGTGAAATGGAAATTGATTTGATTGATGTGTGAATGGCGTGGGCCTTCAGTAGACCGGGGATAAGGCTAGGCCTTGTCCCGTTTCTAGTATCGTGCCGTTATGCCGCCGAAATTTTCTAAAGTAAGTTAGAAAAATAAAAATATCATTTTTATTTTGTAAATGAACTGAATAGAAATTCATGTGTTAAAATAAAATAGTTTATCGTTAAAAATATAATTTTTAACGTGTGTGTGAATAAAATAAAATATTCATTTACAAACCAGACGGTTTGTTTATGTACACTGATTTGATTGATATTGATTGAGACGATAAATTTTACACATCGCCCAACTGCACGAATAAAAATATGTGTTTGTTGATTTGAAACCCCACACGGGTATTGGGATGATATTTAAAGTACATTAGTCCCAATTGTATAGTTGTTTGTTGATCGATAGGTTGACCAACAAGTGGTGTTGTGCACTTTGGATGATGGTTGATTATTTATCGTTGTTGTGATATACACGTGTTGTATGGAATCCATATAATTAACATTATATGGTAATTGATTGGGCCTCATTCCAATTGGGAAAATAAAATATATTATATAACAAAAATAGGGGTGTTGACAGTACTCATTTGTTGAGATTAGTCAAGTGTTGAAAGAAATATAGATTCATGTGTTGAATAGAATAAATATTCATTTGTTGAATAGAATAAAGGAGTTTTTGAAAAATATAAAGCCGTGTGGATTAGAGATGCGTTATTTTGACGTGAACAATATTTATATCGATTTTATTCGTTTTACAATGAATATTGAAAAGTGATTTCAAAATTTAATATTTTGAAATGAAATTCAATTTAAATTAGATTAAAATTCAAATTGAAATTTTATTGAATCAATTTGAAATGAATTCGAATCGAATAGAAAATGAATTCGATTCGAATTGAATAGAAAGTGAATTTGAATTCAAGTTGAATAGAATGTGAATTTGAATTCGAATTAAATAGAAATGAATTCCAATTGAATTAAATTGAAATTGAATTAAAAACGAATTGAAATCGTTTTGAATGAAACTTAAAACGAACTGAAATTGAATTGAAATCAATTTGAAATGAATTCAAATTGAAGTAAATAGAAGGTAAATTCAAATTGAATTGAATTAAAACGAATTAGAATTTGAATTGAATTGAAACGAATTTGAATTCGAATTAAGTAAAATTGAAATGAATTCGAATTGAATTGAAATCAAATCGATTTGAGATTGAAGATAAGGTTGAAATTGTTTTTGAAACGAATTCAGGACTATTTATAAATTCGTTTTAAAAGGAAATCGACGAAATATAATATATATATATATATTATATAATGGCCTGAATAGAACGCGCCGCGACAGTTCTTGAATTTCAACCATTGACTTCGAATTGACGTTGCGGGAGATCCGACCGTCGGATTCTCCTAAAACCAGAACCGTTGGGTTCGTATAGAAAATAGCTTTCCAATGAATATTAGAAATTTGAAATCTAACGGTTGGATTTGGAATTATGTCCAAATCAAATTTGGAAAAGGTCACAGTAAGTGCAGTTCGATGGCCGTTGATGGAAATCGACTGTACGGGCCTTGATAAAATTATTAAAAATATCTATAATTTGTGTGAAATCATAAGAAATGATTTGGGAAAAATTGGGCTGAAAAATTCCATATTTGACAAGATAAAAATAGATTTTTATCGAAATGAACTAGTTTTGAACTAGAATTAAAATCAATTTATTTTTGGAAATAAATAAATTGAATTTGAAAGTGATTTTAAAAATAATCAATATTCCCAATATGTGGATTGGACTGGAGTTGAATCGAAATTATCTTCGGAATATTTCGATGTTGGATTTCGTGACTATACAGATATTGTTATGGGAATTTGAAAGATATATTTTATATCGTTATTTCCAATACGATATTTGTTGGTTTCAGAATTTGATATTGAATATAAGCCTGTATATTTTCTATTCAGAGCCTTGTATTTAATATCAAATGTGATTTGGGTTTATTGTGAATCGTGTTTTAGATGACATTGGTTCTTTAACCCAGTTAAAGATAGGTTATTGATTTTTGAAAAAATTAAAACTAAGTGGAGTTTTAATGAATCTTTAATTAGATTGAAATGTGAATTGATAATTTAAATTATCAAATCTGAAAGGTGATCGAGGATGGAGTACCACCAGTTTTTCTCCAAAGTGATAGTTAAATCATTAATTAGATTTGAGCGTGAAATGGTAATTAATTTTACCTATAGCACCGTGGTGTTAGATATGGAGTATTACCAGTTTTCTACATGGGATATATAGGTTGGGATTGGGAAATAGAATAAATAATTACTTCGGTGTGGTTCGCTAATCCCGACTAGTTAGAAATGATATCCAAAGGAAGATTATAGAATAAATTTAGAAGAATTTATCTTGGATAAAATTAATGGGAACCTTTCCATAAGAATGTGATTTTGTGAATAAAAGAATATTCGGAATTGGAATGAGGCGTTCGTTGTGTTTGTGTAACATTTGTTTATCATATACGTGGGTTATTCAGAAAGGTCGGGTTTATACCCATTCTGAATAACCGATTCGACGAGATGTCGAAGATGAAGATGGTGGTTGAAGACCGGAAGTCTTCACATCGTTTGGGTGATTACTGATGATCTCGATTGGGCTGTACACCCAAGATGAGGGAAACAGTTGGTGACCGTCCAGACGTACTTGGAGATGGATGGATATGCGAGGAAAGTGCCTCCGGTTTCGTTCAGACCCAGGGCGAACTTGTAAATGGATTGTGTGTCTGACATTGGACTTTATTCTGCGTTGATTGATTTCTATTAAATATACATCTGTTTGGCGGCGGAGAATTTATTCTCTTGCTTAACGCCCTTCTCTGAGACGTACGAGCTCAGAGGTTGTATATCGATGGACATCAGTCGCATGGAGTGAATTGCCAGTGTGACACGCGTAAGTGGCAATTGATCAAGGCTTCTGTTGAAAAGCAAAGTCTTGTGGTTGATGATCAAAGCATGGCATGTGTAGCATAGCTTTGTGTATAACGTGAATTCGCGAGCCTCACACCTCGGTATGAGTCAAAAACGGGATACGGACCCAAGGAGTGCACGACGTTTCTTTCTAGCTATGGTGGTGTCAGTGACCTACCAGCCCTGACATTTATATACTTTTCACCTATGTGGTTGTTGGATACGAGGCGCCTCGGATATAGGTCTGTAAGGACCGGGAAACGTGTGTTCAGGAATAACCAATCCTCAAAAGTAAGAGAGGACCTGCCTTAGAGGTTCCAAAGGATCATAGTGGGGTCCTGAGGCATTTGCTAGAGTGTCTCGAACGCGGAGAGGAGCTTGCCCCTTGCCTCGACTCATGACGGAAATCCAATTTCCAATACGTGATAGTGCGGTTTTATGTGTAGAACCTAGTATGGCGACATAGTGGTATGGGTCATTCATGCCGCCTATGATTGATATTTATGATTGAAATTGTTTTGACACTATACAATTATAATAGTATCAAATAACGTGTTTTAAACGTATCAAGCATGCTTTGGCTATTCTAAGGTAAAAACCCTATCCTCCGGCTTGCGTTGCATTGTGTGATGGGACCTGGGTCTTATAACATCTTCATTTTTCTTTATTTACCATTGCGTTGTTTGTTTTATGCACTGGTATTCTTGGGAGGAAACCCGTTCCGTGTTATACGACGTGGTCCCTTGATTTACCTAACTTTAAAAATAAAGATTAATAACTGTTTTAGTTCTCACACCAGTCACACGACTGACCTGGAGTTTATTGTTTTATCCTAAACTCTGGTGCCCCTATTTTCCACACGGGCAGCTAGAAGTTTTGGTTTTGCAGATTTATATTCACAGGATCCTGATTTACAGCTGGAACGATGCTCGGAAAGCTCTGTATCCGTGCATTACTTCTAGTTGTGCTTTTGTATTATTTTCCGCTACGATGTATTTAAATGTAATTTAAATATCTGATATTTGTTGAATGTAATTTATTCATTTATACACTGTATATTCTTGTATCTGATGGAATTGTTGTAATAACAAAGAAATGTTCTTCCGTCTGCGTTCTATTTTGTCTTGTCCTCAACGCAATCCGTGCTTTCCTACACGGGGAAGTTCGGGTCGTCTCATTATTATAACCCAAAACACTTTGATATGAAAATCCAATGATATTATAGTAGTGTCTAAATCAAATAAATAACCAAATAGCAGAACGCTTGCATCTCACGCTCTACATATGTAGTATAAAATCAAAACCGCAGGGCGCTTATTGGAGGTTGGATTCCAACTATGACAAGGTATGGAACCACCTTCTGATGATGTATCTCTAGAGGCAAATACACCTGGGTTCAACAGGAACGTCTTGCAACCCGGCCCATACATGACCGACCACTCATTTCGCTTGAGTGTATCGAATGTATATCACCAACGGTTGGGATCAGCAACCATCTCCCGAATGGGACAGCATCGAATAGAATAAGGAATTAAATGAATCTCTAGATAGGTGATTATACATCCTAATGGGAGCGACCCACATAGCCATGCTGCCTGCCCGATTTTTGTCATTTCCCGGTTGCTGAGGCCTGAGGCTACGATTACTTTCTATCCATTGATAGCACAATCACTTTGAATGCCACATTGTCAGATCCGTTAATCGCTAATTGATTTGCACAAATATTCTGGATGTTATGCTAAGTGAATAAATCCGTTGCAACCATATATATTTATACAGACCAACCCATTAGATCATTGGAAATACTTTGTGAGACATTCGTCCATATATGTTCGTTCTGGGATTGAACGAAACCGAAGGCACAATTTCTATTAATAGAAAAAGCCCTTGCACTTCACTCCGTCTTTGATTATCTTCATATAATCTGATCAGCAACGCTACTGCCAATACAGAGTGGTTCACGGATAATAATCCAATCGGTCACTCCATATTGACAACGATATTGGCCAACACTTCGATAGTCGGTTATTTAACTATCAAAGAAAAATAAACAAACACCCATTCAAAACAATCAAACATTCACTGGGCCCCTTGATTACTATTAATTAATTAAATCACCCTTCCATTTCCTTATCAATATTTGTTAAACAAATATTTTCAATTATCATCACGGTCTCTTACATTCTTTGGAAAAACATTCCTATATCTCGCCTTCTATTATTTTCTACACTTAGAAAATATATTCTATTCGTAGTTGAAAACATTTCAGTCACTTATTTCTTCCCCGACTACTTTAATTATACTCAAGGAATATTTATTTTTATATCTCCAAAATTCCCATCACTTGGGTTAAAACGAATGCTTGTGTAAAACATCGTTACAACAACCCAAAATATTTTATTCAACTTACTATTATTCAGACACTTCTCTTCGAGACTAGATCCTACTGTTTATCAATTAAAAATAAAATCAATCAAGTTGGGGTAAAATTACCTCTCAGACCTTGACTGAAAACATCTCCAACTTCAAAACGGCAAAACCACTTACCTCGAATAAACACACTATAAAACTCAATTATTTATTTTTGAAACATGTATATGATTCACCTTCTATTTCTAATTTATAGATTTCCCTTTTTTGTTTACAATATTCTATTTTTTTATTTCGTTTCCTTATCGAATTTTATATACATTGATACATTGATTTCTAACTATCAAATTATCTTAAAAATATTCTAACTCCTTAAATTCCCGGAAAACTTCGCCATAACCTCCCCTGCACCGGGAGCTTCGGGATATTTCAAATAGCCTCCCATGGCCCTCACCAATCCAAAAGAAAAAGCCAAGCGGCTTGCCGATATGGCGCATAAAACCTCATATATGAATTTAAACATGTACCTTTTTGTCGGGCACACAGATAAAAATCTTCATATACTTCCTCCCATACCTGTCTAACACATGTTCACCTGTTTCAATTCAATTCAACGCTATCTAATCGTTTGAATTCAGTTTTGCCCATTTATCCTTTAATTAGCTATTCTGCCTGTTTCAGTACTTTGTTTGAACATAACATGTTCAAACAAAATATTTAATTAGCTTATATCCAAATTGAATTTTCAAGTTTCAAATTCTAGTTTCCCTTTCGATTTCGAATATAAATTTTCAAATCGAATTCACTTATTCAAAGCCCAATATCAATTCAAAATCCCATTAACTAATTACTATTCAAATTAGTTAGTTCTATTCAAAATCAAAAATCTGATTTCTGTTTCAAAAATCAAATTCATTACTTCACTTGAGTTCACATATAATTACAACTCAAAATCTGAAATTTTCTTAATAGAAATTCGAATTTTATTCGCTTAAAATTCGATTATAAAATTAAATAAACCGTTATGGTTTTCAAACGGTTATGGTGCTGCTTTTCTGAAAATTTGATTTTGATATAATTCAAAATCTATTCGACGAAATCCATATGTTTCTCCTCCATTTGAAAACTATTATCAAATCGGTCCTGACGTTTCTTGTTTCAAAGAATTCCGACTTCAATTGAGTTCTGTATACTCAATTGAAGTTCGGATCGCCAATTTACGAACTGCAGCGCTGCGGCGAGTTCGTTTTAATTATATTTATAAATATGAATGTTTTAAAACTTCGTTTATATAAATTCAACTCTATTCTAATATATTTTAACATATATCAAATCCATTTTCCAGTTCAACATAATATTTCCGATCTATTTCACTTCTATTTGAAATTCTATATAAAAATTTCAATTCACTTCTATTTTTAAAATTCTATTTGAATTTCTATATTCGAATTTCCTTTATTCAAACCCCATTTGAATTTTTACATTCAAATTCTATATTTGATTTTCCTTTGAATTTCATATATTCAAACTCCATTTTCACTTTTATTTGAATTCTATATTCAAATTCCAGTTTCACCTCTATTTGAATCCTATATTCAAATTCCATATTTTAAATTCCATTTAAATTATATATTTAAATCCCATAGCTTAAATTTCCATTTGAATGATATATTCAAATTCTAAAATTTAAATTCCATTTGAATTCCTTTTGAATTCTACATTCAAATCCCCTATTTAATTCTCTTTGAATTCAAATTCCATATTTATTCTATTTGAATTTCAAATATTCAAACTCTGATTCAATTCTATTTGAAATTTCAAATATTCAAACTCCTTTTTAATTCTATTATTCAAATTCTATTTAAACCCTCTTAGTCAAATTCTATTTCAAATTCCCTTATTCAAAATTTCAATTTACATTCCTATATTCAAATTCTATATTTGAATTTCCCTTAAATTTTCTATATTCAACATCTATTTAAATTTCTATATTTGAATTTCTCATATTCAAATTCTATTTGAATTCCTATATTGAAATTCTATTTGAATTTTCCTTTCAAATTCTATAGTTAAACTTCATTCAAATCTCTATTTGACTTTTCTTTATTCAAATCCATTTGAATTCCGTTGAATTCAAATTCTATTTCAATTCCTTTGAATTCTATATTCAAAGTCTATATCTAATTCTCTTTGAATTCTACATTCAAAGTCCATATTTAAATTTCTTTGAATTCTACATTCAAAGTCCATTCCAATTTCTCTTATATTCAAATTCTATTTTTGAATTCCATTTGAATTCCTATTAATCAAATTTCAAATTCTATTTTAGAAAAAAAATAGAATTTCCTTTTTAAATCAGCAAAATTCCTTTTCATGATATTTGTAAATATCATTATTTGGGCCCAGTGATATTTAAACACCAACAACCAATTCTTTATTTCAGGTTTTCTAACACACCATATAAGACAGTATATATGCAAATAAATAAACAAACAGATAATATATTTTTGAGGAATCCTGTTGGATTCCTCCAACCTGTTTTTCCTGCATCCACAGACGTTAGTCAACATAATAATACCCATCCTGCTTCGAGGAAGGATATCGAGGTATGAAGGTCATCCACCATCATAGCGTGGGGCGTATAGGGTAATCATCCGCTAATGAAACCGCGGGCATCCGCTAATGAGACTGCGGGAATCCAACCAATCATCAACCCAATATATATATATCCTAAATAACTAATATATATTTAAAGCAACCAGAAAGCATTCAACAAGCAACAAACAATTATTTTTAACAAATAAAAATAATTCTATTTTAACAGGTGAGTGAGATTTACTCACCATGTATTTTCCATTGCTGAATATCCTGGTTTGATTCTGAATCATCGACTATGAATCCTTTCAATGAATTCGCACCTACGATAATTTTATTTAAATTACTGATTAAACATTTATTTATTTAAATGACTATTTAAACAAGTAAATGACTTTCCTATATTTTTCTTCCTTTGGTAACTAAACTAAATTTAGCTTAACAATTTATTTAAACTAATCCATACTGATATACAAAAAAAAATCCTAACCATTTACTAATTTAATTCTTACCCTTTCACTAATAAAATTCTAACCTTTTAAATAATTAAAATCCTAACCTTTTAACTAATTAAAATCCTAATAAGAAAATATTAAGTGAACAAATTATAATTAATTACCTAAATTGACGATGTAAACACCCCCTTTCTCCTAACAAGCAATTTTCATTACTGACCTTACGAAACTTCCTGTCACCGTGAGCTACCACCAGCCGTCTCCATCATCAACAAATTTGCAAGACACCTCAAAGACAAACCCGACTCCGTACTTCGTTCGAAAGTCGAAGACCAGGACCGCCCATCGAATCGAACTCCATAATCAATCGAAAACCCACATCCCTCAATCCTCTACAAGTTCGAACTTCAAATTGCAGCGACCAAAACGCACTTTAGTTGCAACGTCGGCTTCACCTTTTCACTGCTGAGTCAATCCCGTCCATCCACAACTCCTTCGATGTCGAGCTCCAAATAGCATATGTCTTCAATCGCGATTTTAGGAACGACGCTCCAGAGAACTTTGTGGTCTTCGATTTTATCTCGCGATGTCCTGGATTTGATTTCGAATTTGTTTTGGGATAAGGAGGATCTCATTCGATTTTTGTTTGAGGAGTTTGGTTCCTGAGAAAACGAAATGGAAAGCCAGAAAGGGTAGGGGCGCGATTTTATAGAAGAGGGAGGGAACCAGATGTACTAAAGCATTTAAGAGATGTTGGCAAAAGTACAGGCAAATCCCTTTTTATTTTATTTAAAAAGATTTTCCCATTAATTTGATTTGGAATCGTATTTAATACGATTTGATTTAAAGAGATTTTTATTTCTTTTTAAATAGATATCGATCCTATCCACTGATCAAATAAATCGGGGTTCAAAATTAAAAATCGTGAACCGCTATTTCAACGTAACGACTGATATTTCAACGTTATAACACTATTCTGAACATAACAGAATAGACTATAAATTTATTTCGAACGTATATATAAAATAACCATATTAAATTGATATAATATAATTAAAAATTCAGAAATAATCAGTCCTTCGATAATAAATTATTATTATCATCGTATATATTCAAATAGAATTCATGAGTTGTACTGATTCAGTTTTATTTATTTATTTCGATATAAATTTTGTATTTCGATAGTTTAATATATTCGATACAAATTCAACAATTTATTTTGAAATCGATAACATAATATAAAAATTGATTTATCTTATCAATCCTATATTTAAAATAAATATTAAATATTCAAAAATAAATTGGCAAAAATCTGGGTCGTTACATTCTTCCCCCCTTAAAATAATTTCGTCCTCGAAATTGCTAAGGTAGGAAAAATGGTACAAATCCATTACTTTCAGAATCTAACTTATGTTGAAACTCAACTCCTCATATTTCAACAAATTTAATTCCACCAAAACTTTTGGTCTTCCTTCATTCAATTCGAATGATCTACGATCAAACCATTTATATCCAATCTATCTTCCAATAAACGTATTCAAATTGATTCTAGTCGATTGATTCACTTTAATCCATTTAACTAGCTTAAGTTAAATTCCAATTCCAGAATCCAAATCCCAGGGTTTTCCTTTCGAATCCTTCTGAAATTACATAAATATATACGTATATATTTATTTCCATTTCAAATTCAAAACATTTGAATTTTCAAACCACTTGTTTTCTTTCAAAACAAATTTCCATCAAAACTTTTCTAAGGTAGCAATCCATCATTTAGAAACTCGAAAATGAATACTGATGAAGTTACAGTCATCATCAGAATTATTTTCCAACCACTGAAGTGAGTTCAGTGCTTTATCAATTTCAAAATCCATTCAAATATGATTTTTATTCAAACGGTCTTTTCAAAACAAAGTTATATCCTTTTAATATACTTCGAAAATATTTTCAAACTTCCCAGGATTTAAATTCCAATTTATGGTTTGAATCCAGTTTTAATTCTTCTCAATTGTATATTTCATTCATATACAAATTCTATTTGGTTCTATATAACCATTTCAATTTTATAATCTAATTTGATTATAATATTAACAACCAACTCATACATATAATATAATAGTTCTAGATAATTATTCCTTTTTCTATCAAAATAGAAATTTGGGTAAAATTATTTCATTCACCCACTTTAAAACAATATCGTGTTCAATCTTCTGTCCAAGTGTTTAGAAATTCCTATCGACTTTGCGGCGTCCCAGTATTCGATCAGAATTCATAAACCACTCAACAGACTAGCCAACACAATATAAAACAACTTTTATATCAACTAACAAATACGTTCTCTCTTATATATACACAACTCATTCTATGGTACTACTGACCCTATCTCTAATGCGCACATGCCACATAAGCCTAGGTATTCTTTCAACCTAAGCTCTGATACCAACTGTAAAGGCCCGCAAATCCGTGCTATCTGAGTTGACTAATAACACCACATGTCCAACCCAAATTGCACAGAAATACGAATCATTATTAGAAAGAAGTTAGAGGATGAGAAGTAGAAAGAAAGAAATATTAGAATAGAAGAAAATGAAGATCACAAACTCACAGCGGAACGAATAAAATATATTAAATAACATAACTTTTTGAAATACAAATCAGTAACCTTATATACATACCATCATCAGAGCATAACAGTTATTCCTGGAACAGTTATAAACACCTGTTTCCAGATACAAACATGGTTCACAGCAGAATATATGATAGTCTATAGCTAACTGGTGAAGCCTCCTGCTTCCAGCTCCTCCAAATGAATCTGTGAAATCCCGACTACTTGACTGCCCGTACAAATTTGGGGACCCAAGAGTTTAGGGAAAACAAAACAAAATAAACTCTGGGTCAGTCATGGGACTGGTGCGAGTAAACTCCAACCATTCGTTTAACTTTCAAAATCTTTCGAAAGAAAAGATAATAGTAGGACCAGCCCACACATAAACATGGACGATTTTTACCTTATTATAACCCAAAACACTTTGATATGAAAATCCAGTGATATTATAGTAGTGTCTAAATCAAATAAATAACCAAATAGCAGAATGCTTGCATCTCACGCTCTACATATGTAGTATAAAATCAAAACCGCAGGGGGCTTATCGGAGGTTGGATTCCAACTATGACAAGGTATGGAACCACCTTCTGATGATGTATCTCTAGAGGCGAATACACCTGGGTTCAACAAGAACGTCTTGCAACCCGGCCCACACATGACCGACCACTCATTTCGCTTAAGTGTATCGAATGTATATCACCAACGGTTGGAATTAGCAACCGTCTCCTGAATGAGACAGCATCGAATAGAATAAGGAATTAAATGAATCTTTAGATAGGTGATTATACATCCTAATGGGAGCGACCCACATAGCCATGCTGCCTGCCCGATTTTTGTCATTTCCCGGTTGCTGAGGCCTGAGGCTACGATTACTTTCTATCCGTTGATAGCACAATCACTTTGAACGCCACATTGTCAGATCCATTAATCACTAATTGATTTGCACAAATATTCTGGATGTTATGCTAAGGGAATAAATCCATTGCAACCATATATATTTATACCCATATAGACCAACCCATTAGATCATTGGAAATACATTGTCAGACATTCGTCCATATACGTTCGTTCTGAGATTGAACGAAACCGAAGGCACAATTTCTATTAATAGAAAAAGCCCTTGCACTTCACTTCGTCTTTGATTATCTTCATATAATCTGATCCGCAACGCTATTGCCAATACAGATCGGTTCACGGTTAATAATCCAACCGGTCTCTCCATATTGACAACGATATTGGCCAACACTTCGATAGTCGGTTATTTAACTATCGAAGAAAAATAAACAAACACCCATTCAAAACAATCAAAATTTCACTGGGCCCCTTGAGTACTATTCATTAATTAAATCACCCTTCCATTTCCTTATCAATATTTGTTAAACAAATATTTTCAATTATCATCACGGTCTCTTACATTCTTTGGAAAAACATTCCTATATCTCGCCTTCTATTATTTTCTACACTTAGAAAATATATTCTATTCGCAGTTGAAAACATTTCAATCACTTATTTCTTCCCCGACTACTTTAATTATACTCAGGGAATATTTATTTTTATATCTCCAAAATTCCCATCACTTGGGTTAAAACGAAGTTTTGTGTAAAACGTCGTTACAACAACCCAAAATATTTTTGTGACGACCCAAACTTCCCCGTAAAGGAAAGGCTGGATTGCTTTGAGAACAACACACATCAGAATACAAACTAAAGAACATTTTATTGCTGATTCCAACATTTACATCGGAGTACAAGAATATAACTGAGTATGAATTTATTACACAATAGAAATACAATGATATCAGAGATTTAAATTACATTTAAATAGCAGCGGAAAATAATACAAATATACAGCCGAAAGGAATACACGGATACAGAGCTTTCCGAATACCGCTTCAGCTGTAAACCAGGATCCTGTAAATATATCTGCAAAAGCTACTCGACTGGTCATGTGGAAAATATGGGCACCCGAGTTTGCCAGTGAAACAAACTACAGGTCAGTCATGGGACTGGTATGAGAAATCTTAACTAGACTTATCTAATAATAAGGCGAATCACAGGACCACACCGCTAACGCGAAACGGGTTTACTCCATTGGATTGCCAGTGCATAAAATAAAGTAAATTGTTAAACAATGCAATGCCTTTTTAGAAAAATGAAACCATTATAAGACCCAAGTCCCATCACACAATGCAACGCAAACCGGAGGATAGGGTTTAACCTTATAATGGTCAAAAGATGCTTGATACGATAAAACGGATTTAATATTAGTGTGTATATATATGGGTATATATATATATATTTCAAAAACAATTTCAATCATAATGTATCAATCATAGACGGCATGGGTACCATATATCATGTCGCCATACTAGTTCTACAATCAAAATCGCAAGGTCGTATTGGAAATTGGATTTTCCATCATGAGTCGAGGCTAGGGGCAAGCTCCTCTCCGATTCGAGACACTCTAGCAAATACCTCAGGATCCCCCGCAGTGAACCCTTGGAGCGGTAGGGCCGGTCCCCGCCGATCGGCAGTGGATTGGTTATGCTTGAACACACGTTTCCCGGTTCCTTTGAACCAATAATATGACCACTATCGGTATATAAAAATCCGAGGCGCCTCAAAATCCATCATCCACATAAGTAAAATGCCAGGTCGTGTTAAAGCACTGACACTACCACTAGCTAGAAAGAAACGTGTGCACTCCCTACGGTCCATATCCCGTTTTTGACTCATACCGAGGTGTGAGGCTCGCGAAGTCACGATATACACAAAGCTATGCCGTAATAGGCTATACTTTGATCATCCGACAAGGCCCTGCTTTTCAACAAAAGCCTTGATCAATTGCATCTTGGCGTGCCACACTGACAATTCACGCCATGCGATCAATCACTATTAACATATACCAGGGTGTTAAGTAGAGAATAAATCCTCCACCACCAAACAGACATATATTAACAGAAATCGATTTAATTCACATGGAACGAAATCCAATGTCAGACACGCATCCATTTACTAGCTTATGCTCTGGGTCTGAGCGAAAACGAAATCCGAAAAATCAACAATAGTCCGGATAGCCACCACTGAAGCCCCTTCAAGGTAGCTACTCCCATCAAGGGTCTCTGTAGCAACACATTCATCTGATGTGAAGATCGTCGGTCTTCAACCACCGTCTTCATCTTCGACTCTTCATCGTCGTAGTAATTATTCGGAATGGGTTAAACCCGGTCTTCCCGAATAACTCACGTATTTTTATAATTAAAAATCAAATACTATAAAAACACATCCAATGCCATATTCCAATTCAGAATTATTCTTCTAACGAATTATTCATATTATCTTATCAAAGGTAAGTTCTTTACATTTATTCTTAAGTCTTTCTTTTAAAGATTTATTAAAACCCTAATTTGGTTTTAAATATCAAAAAACATTATTCAATGATTATTCAAATTTAAGAAATTAATCTTATTCTTAACTGGGTTAAAGAACTAATGTCATTTAAAACATAGTTCACGGTAAACCCAAAATCACCTTCCATAAAATATGGAATCTCCACGGAAATCAAATCAAAATATAATCGTTATAAATTTCTGTATCCGACCAATAATATAAATGGAATAACGACAAAGCCTCTTAAATTCCATGTGTAGTATTGGTTTTCTTTTATAGAAGCTTATCTCGGTTATTATTAATTTGAATTCAATTCAACTCCAATTTGATATATTAAATTGGAAAACTTGACTTTTGGAAAATTCCCATTTAAATCTTAATAAAAGATTTATAAATTCCAAATCATATTTGTAACAACCCGGAAATGCGAGCCAGTTTAAATTTTTTTTTTATTTTGGCAATTTTAATGAATTTCGAACATTTAAAATGAATTATTTTAAATAATATCGACGAGAAATTTATTTTGAATAGAATTCGAACGTATATTTTATATATGTCGTCGTTAGAATATAATAATTATATATAATTATAAATAGAATTGAAAATGGCGCGGTAGTTCGATAATTCGATTTCAAACTTCAATTGAATGTATCGGGTGCAAAACAATCCGGATTTTAGTGAAACCAAAAACATTAGGATCTATTTGAGAATATCTTTCCAACGAATCTGAAAAATTGAAATTTTATAGTGGGGATCAAAAGATATGTCCAGTTGAAAATTCTGAATAGTCGCTACGGAATTCAAGCCCTTAAAAATGGGAATTTTGCAAACGACCTTGGATTTCGACGAAACCACTTTTGTTGGGTCCATGATGTCAAATTATTGCTAGGTTTCAAATTTCATAATTTTCCGAATCAATATGTGAGCATGGCAAAGGAAAACGCGTTTGACCAGTTTTAGTTGATTTTAATCGACTGGAAAATGGCCATTTTTCTAACAGTCTCAGAATTCGACGAAACTAGTTTTGTTAGGACTGTATCGTCAATACGAAGCTAGAAAATATTTTTCTGGAATTTTTCGAGTTAGTATGTGACCTCGGTAGATTGAAATGCGCGTTCAAATTCAATATATAGAGTTATATGTTGATTTTGACGAAAACTGATCGGAACGATCGAATCAGCTTACGATACATACCCCATTGTGTTCGGAATGGGGGTAAAACGCTATGGACGACAGGCGGTGGGCCTCATTTCGAGGTCGAAATAAAAAGTCAACTTTTTGAATTAAATAAATTAATTAAATAATATATTTTCCTCTCTCCTCTTCCTTTATTCATTCTGCCCCCCCTTCGTTCATTCAGATCGAACGAAAAGAAAGAAAAAAAACGCGTCGATCGAGTGCCGCCGCCGCCGACCCTTCGCAAGCCGCTGCCTCCCTCCTTCTTCTTCCCTCCGCACCTCATCCACTGCGCCTCCTTCTTCTCCTCCTTCCCCTCCTAAAAACTGCACCCCTCCAGCCTAGAAGCCCTAGCCGATGCCCAAATCCCCAACCGCCTCTGCTGCCTCTTCTTCTGGCACTTCCCCCGCCTGCTAGAGGGCCAACCACCACCAGCGAACAAGAAAAACCCCCTCCGCTCCTCCTTAAAGCAATGTAAGCCCTTTCATTTATTTTGTTTTGTTTAATTAATTTTAACAATTAAAAATCTGAAATTTTATATTGTAGAAGGATAAAAATATGATCTTTTATATTGTACAGAGTTCAAAATATAATCTTTTATATTGTAGAGAGTTCAAAATATAATTTTTATCGTATGTAAAGGTAGAAAATATAATTTTCATATTATATAGATGATTAAAATGTGATCTTTATATGGTAGGATATAAAAAGACGATATTTTTATGTAGTGAAAGACGACATTTTTAGAGTAGGAAAAGGAGAAATATTTATTTTTGAAAAGGCGAAATATTTATTTTTGAAAAGGTGAAATCTTTGTATAGAGAATAGCGTAATAAAAATAGAATTTTTATCTATATAATAGCGTGATAAAAATAGAACTTTTATCTATATAGTAGCGATGTAAAAATAGAATTTTTATTTATATAGTAGCGATGTAAAAATAGAATTTTTATCTATATAGTAGCGATGTAAAAATAGAATTTTTATCTATATAGTAGCGGTGTGAAAATAGAATCTTTATCCATATAGCGTGATTATAAAAACAGGATCTTTATATACATAGCAACGAAGTAAAAATTCGATTTTTTTTTAAATATTGAATAGCGAAGTAAAAATTCGATTTTTATATATTGAATGGCGAAGTAAAAATTTGATTTTTTATATATTGAACAGCGAAGTAAAAATTCGATTTTTATACATGTAGTGGCTATGGGCAACGAAAGTGACAAAAGGCAAGAACGACAAGATTTTCTACATAAGAAGAGTCGAGATGATTGGATTAGCTATTGGTGAGAACTTCTCACTCTAAATTTCTTTTTCTAGTTATATATATATATATATACTAGGATGCAGACGGTGCTAAGCAGCACCCGACACCCGTCATCCACAGACCATGGATGGCTTGTTTGTTTTAATTGATGTGTTGTGAAATTTGTTTGTGTTGTTGATGTGAAATCGAAAAAAATATAGATAGTTGAAATTAAATATTTTATCGTTAAAAATATAATTTTTAACATGAAGGTGAATAAATAAATATTTATAAACAAATCGGCCGATTTGTTTATATACACTGATTTGGCTGATATTGACTGAGTCGATAAATTTTACACATCACCCAACTGCACAAATAAAAATATGTGTTTGTTGATTTGAAACCCCACACGGGTGTTGGGATGATATTTGTCATACACTAATCCCAATTATTTAATTGTATGTCAATCGATTGGTCGACAGACTGTGTAAGCATTGATTATTTATATTTGATGCTTGTGCAGTTGTGTGGTGCACCTTGGATGATGGTTGATTGTTTATCATTGCTTTTATATACATTTGTTGTATGGAATCCATATAATTAACATTATATGGTGATTGATTGGGCCTCATTCCAATCGGGAAAATAATGAATATTATAAAAGAAAATTCATGTGTTGAATATAAAAATAGTCATGTGTTGACGATGTTCATGTGTTGAAAACATTCGTGTGTTGAGTAGAATGTTTTAATAATAAAATTTACATCTTTATCATATTTAAAATTAGAACTACTTTACGGTTGAAGTCTAATTAAAAATCAAACGATAGGTACCATAATTTTATAAAATATTTTACATAACAAAAATAGTGTTGTGTTGACAGTACTCATGTGTTGAGATTAGTCGTGTGTTGAAAGAAATATAGATTCATGTATTGAATAGAATAAATTTTCATTTGTTGAATGGAATAAAGAAGTTTTTGAAAAATATGAAGCCGTGTTGATTAGCGTTGCACTATTTTGACGAGAACGATACTTATATCGATTTTATTCGTTTTACAATGAATATTGAAAAGCGATTTCAAGATTTAATATTTTGAAATGAAATTCAAATTGAATTAGATTAAAATTCAAATTGAAATTTTATTGAATCAATTTGAAATGAATTCGAATCGAATAGAAAATGAATTCGATTCGAATTGAATAGAAAGTGAATTTGAATTCGAACTTTATAGAAATGAATTCAAATTGAATTAAATTGAAATTGAATTAAAAACGAATTGAAATCGTTTTGAATGAAATTTAAAACGAACTGAAATTGAATTGAAATCAATTTGAAATGAATTCGAATTGAATTAAATAGAAGGTAAATTCAAATTGAATTGAATTGAAACGAATTAGAGTTTGAATTGAATTGAAACGAATTTGAATTCGAATTGAATAAAATAGAAATGAATTCGAATTGAATTGAAATCAAATCGATTTGAAATTGAAGAGGAAGTTGAAATTGTTTTTGAAACGAATTTAGAACTATTTACAAAATTCATTTTAAAAAGGAAATTGATGAAATATATATAATATATATATTACATATATAATGGCCTGAATAGAACGCGCCGCGCCGCGGCAGTTCGTGAATTTCGACCATTGACTTCGAATGGACATTACGGGAGATCCGACCGTCGGATTCTCCTTAAACCGGAACCGTTGGGTTCGTATCGAAAATAGCTTTCCAATGAATATTTGAAATTTGAAATCTAACGGTTGGATTTGGAATTATGTCCAAATCAAATTCGAAAAAGGTCGTTGTAAGTGCAGTTCGATGGCCGCTGTTGGAAATCGACTGTACGGGCCTTGATGAAATTATTAAAAATATCTTTAATTTGTGTAAAATCATAAGAAATGATTTGGGAAAAATTGGGCTGAAGAATTCCACATTTGAAAGGATAAAAATAGATTTTTATCGAAATGAACCAGTTTTGAACTAGAATTAAAATCAATTTATTTTTGAAATAAATTGAATTTGAAAGTGATTTTAAAAATAACCAATATTCCCAATACGTGAATTGGACTGGAGTTGAATCGAAATTATCATCGGAATATTTCGACGTTGGATTTCGTGACTATACAGATATTGTTATGGGAATTTGAAAGATATATTTTATATCGTTATTTCCAATACGATATATGTTGGTTTCAGAATTTGATATTGAATATAAGCCGATATATTTTCTATTCAGAGCCTAGTATTTAATATCAAATATGATTTGGGTTTGTCGTGAATCGTGTTTTAGATGGCTTTGGTTCTTTAAACCAGTTAAAGGCAGGATATTGATTTTTGAAAAGATTGAAACTAAGTGGAGTTTTAATGAATCTTTAATTAGATTAAAAATGTGAATTGATAATTTAAATTATCAAATATGAAAGGTGATCAAGAATGGAGTACCACCAGTTTTGCTCCGAAGCGATAGTTAAATCTTTAATTAGATTTGAACGTGAAATGGTAATTAATTTTACCGATAACACCGTGGTGTTAGGTATGGAGTATTACCAGTTTTGCTCCATGGGATGAATAGGTTGGGATTGGGAAATAAAATAAATAATTACTTCGGTGTAGTTCGTTAATCCCGACTAGTTTGAAATGATATCCAAAGGAAGATTAAAGAATAAATTTTGAGGAATTTATCTTGGATAAAATTAATGGGAACCTTTCCCTAAGAATGTGATTTTGTGAATAACAGAATATTCTGAATTGGAATGAGGCGTTTGTTGTGTTTGTGTAACATTTGTTTATCATATACGTGGGTTATTCAGAAAGGCCGGGTTTATACCCATTCTGAATAACCGATTCGACGAGATGTCGAAGATGAAGACGGTGGTTGAAAACCGGAAGTCTTCACATCGTTTGGGTGATTACTGGTGATCTTGATTGGGCTGTACACCCATGATGAGGGAAACAGTTGGTGATCGTCCAGACGTACTTGGAGGTGGATGGATATGCGAGGAAAGTGCCTCCGGTTTCGTTCAGACCCAGAGCGAACTTATAAATGGATTGTGTGTCTGACATTGGATTTTATTCTGTGTTGATCGATATCTATTAAATATACATCTGTTTGGAGGCGGAGAATTTATTCTCTTGCTTAACGCCCTTCTCTGAGACGTACGAGCTTAGAGGTTGTATATCAATGGACATCAGTCGCATGGAGTGAATTGCCAGTGTGGCACGCGTAGGTGGCAATTGATCAGGGCTTCTGTTGAAAAGCAGAGTCTTGTGGTTGATGATCAAAGCACGGCCTGTGTGGCGTAGCTTTGTGTATAACGTGAATTCGCGAGCCTCACACCTCGGTATGAGTCAAAAACGGGAGACAGACCGCTGGGAGAGCACGACGTTTCTTTATAACTAGGGTGGTGTCAGTGACCTACCAGCCCTGACATTTATATATTTTTCACCTGTGTGGTTGTTGGAATGCGAGGCGCCTCGGATATAGGTCTGTAAGGATCGGGAAACGTGCGTTCAGGAATTGCTAATCCTCAAAAGTAAGAGAGGACCGGCCCAGCCGATTCCAAGGATCAAAGTGGGGTCCTGGGACATTTGCTAGAGTGTCTCGAACGCGGAGAGGAGCTTGCCCCTTTCCTCGACTCATGACGGAAATCCAATTTCCAATACGTGATATTGCGGTTTTAATTGTAGAACTAGTATGGCGACATGATAGATGGTACCCATGCCGCCTATGATTGATATTTATGATTGAAATGTATTGACACTATACACTTACTATAGTATCAAATGATTTGTTTTAAACGTACCAAGCATGTTTGGCTATTATAAGGGAAAACCCTATCCTCCGGCTTGCGTTGCATTGTGTGATGGGACCTGGGTCTTATAATAGCTTCATTTTTTCAAAGAGCATTGCGTTGTTTTGTTATATGCACTAGTATTCTTGGGAGGAAACCCGTTCCGTGTTATACGGCGTGGTCCCTTGAATTACTCTCTTTTAAAGTAAAGTTTTGAATAACTGTTATAGTTCTCACACCAGTCACATGACTGACCTGGAGTTTAATGTTTTAACATAAACTCTGGGTGCCCCTATTTTCTACATAGGCAGCTAGTAGTTTTGGTTTTGCAGATTTATATTCACAGGATCCTGATTTACAGCTGGAACGATGCTCGGAAAGCTCTGTATCCGTGCATTATTTCTAGTTGTGCTTTTGTATTATTTTCCGCTGCAATGTATTTAAATGTAATTTAAATCTCTGATATTTGTTGTATAATATTTATTCATTTATACTCTGGATATTCTTGTATCTGATGGAATTGTCGTAATAACAATGAAATGTTCTTCCGTCTGCGTTCCATTTTGTCCTGTTCTCAAAACGATCAGGGGTTTCGAACGGTCTTAGTCGGTTTAACGATCGATTCGGATTGAGCGAAATTCCTTGCCGTTACAGTTGGTATCAGAGCTTTGGTTTACAGAGCTCAAGAACAAGACACATTAGAACCATACGAAAGAATTCATTAGATATTGGATTAGTAATATCCAATTAGAATGACTCGTTAGAGATAGGATCAGTATTATCCTAGAACGAGTGTGAAGAGTATATATTTCAAAAGAAAACAATATTGTTTTAAAAAATTGAATCGTTTTATACGCATTTGAATATTTATTTATTTTGAATTTGGACAATCGAGTATATAAAGATTTCGCGTATACGCGTCATGAACGTATAGTCGAAGTTTTAATATACTGGATAGATATAGAATTACACTCTAGTCGCCCAGAGATGATGTTGATAATGACCATGGCATCATCAATATTTATGTTCGTGTTTCGAAGGTGTGATATCTATACATTTCCATTAGACTGGTGTGAGAACCAAAATATAGCTAGAATACATTGTTGTGATTTGGCATCAAAAACATGATTTTTGTATATATATCAAATTTATGGATTTGATATGTTAATTCACTAATTGATTGATGTTTGTGTTGGTTGTTTATTTGTTTGATAATTTTGAGCCATTTAGCCTAATTGAATCAAATATTAAATTGTATTGAAAATTAGTCGCATTTGCTTGCATATTCATGTACTTACATTGAACAGGTCATAGCAAGGAGGCTAGAGCAGAGAATAAAATTTGTTTGCCCGACAAATAGGTACATGTTTACCATAATTTACTGTTTTGTTTGGGTGATGATGATTTTATGAGTCTATTGGCTAGCCGCTTGGCCTTTTCTTTTTCTTTTTGAGATCAGAAGGCCTGTATGGCAATTTCGGGATTTTCCCGTTGCTCCCGGTGCAGGGGAGGTTATGGCGAAATTTTTCGAAAATTCCGGGTATTAGCCAAATTCTTGAAGAATTTGAAAATTCTCAGAAACTAAAAAGTTGGAGAATGGGAGCCAGATCGAACGTAGAGTTGATTAATCAAACCACTTTCGACTTTGTTCCTTTTCGGGGACGAAAAGTTTTAAGTGGGGGAGATTGTAACAACCCGAAAATGCGAGCCAGTTTAAATTTTTTTATTTTGGCAATTTTAATGAATTTCAAACATTTAAAATGAATTATTTTAAATAATATTGACGAGAAATTTATTTGGAATAGAATTCGAACGTATATTTTATATACATCGTCATTAGAATATAATAATCATATATAATTACAAATAGAATTGAAAATGGCGGGTAGTTCGATAATTCGATTTCAAACTTCAATTGAATGTACCGGGTACAAAACAATCCGGATTTTAGTGAAACCAAAAACATTAGGATCTATTTGAGAATATCTTTCCAACGAATCTGAAAAATTGAAATTTCATAGCGGGGATCAAAAGATATGTCCAGTTGAAAATTCTGAATAGTCGCTATGGAATTCAGGCCCTTAAAAATGGGAATTTTGCAAACGACCTCGGATTTCGACGAAACCACTTTTGTTGGGTCCGTGATGTCAAGTTATTGCTAGGTTTCAAATTTCATAATTTTCCGAATCAATATGTGAGTGTGGCAAAGGAAAACGCGCTTGACCAGTTTCAGTTGATTTTAATCGACTGGAAAATGGCCATTTTTCTAACGGTCTCAGAATTCGACGAAACTAGTTTTGTTAGGACTGTATCGTCAATACGAAGCTAGAAAATATTTTTTTTGGAATTTTTCGAGTTAGTATGTGACCTCGGTAGATTGAAATGTGCGTTCAAATTCAATATATAGAGTTATATGTTGATTTTGACGAAAACTGATCGGAACGATCGAATCAGCTCACGATACATATCCCATTGTGTTCGGAATGGGGGTAAAACGCTATGGAAGACAAGCGGTGGGCCTCATTTCGAGGTCGAAATAAAAAGTCAACTTTTTGAATTAAATAAATTAATTAAATAATATATTTTCCACTCTCCTCTTCCTTTATTCATTCTGGCCAACCCCCTTCGTTCATTCAGATCGAACGAAAAGAAATAAAAAAAAGAAAAAAAACACGTCGATCGAGTGCCACCGCCGCCGCCTCCTTCGCACGCCGCCGCCTCCCTCCTTCTTCTTCCCTCCGCACCTCATCCACTGCGCCTCCTTCTTCTCCTCCTTCCCCTCCTTCCCCTCCTAAAAACCGCACCCCTCCATCCTAGAAACCCTAGGCGACGCCCAAATCCCCAACCGCCTCTGTTGCCTCTTCTTCTGGCACCTCCGCCGCCTGCTGGAGGGCCCACCACCACCAGCGAACAAGAAAACCCCCCCTCCGCTCCTCCTTAAAGCAATGTAAGCCCTTTCATTTATTTTGTTTTGTTTAATTAATTTTAGCAATTAAAAATCTGAAATTTTATATTGTAGAAGGATAAAAATATAATCTTTTATATTGTATAGAGTTCAAAATAAAATCTTTTATATTTTAGAGAGTTCAAAATATAATTTTTATCGTATGTAAAGGTAGAAAATATAATTTTCATATTATATAGATGATAAAAATGTGATCTATATATGGTAAGATATAAAAAGACGATATTTTTATGTAGTGAAAGACGACATTTATAGAGTAGGAAAAGGAGAAATAATTATTTTTGAAAAGGCGAAATATTTAATTTTGAAAAGGCGAAATCTTTGTATAGAGAATAGCGTGATAAAAATAGAATTTTTATCTATATAATAGCGTGATAAAAATAGAATTTTTATCTATATAGTAGCGATGTAAAAATAGAATTTTTATCTATATAGTAGCGATGTAAAAATAGAATTTTTATCTATATAGTAGCGATGTAAAAATAGAATTTTTATCTATATAGTAGCGATGTAAAAATAGAATTTGTATCTATGTAGTAGCGATGTAAAAATAGAATTTTTATCTATATAGTAGCGGTGTGAAAATAGAATTTTTATCCATATAGCGTGATTATAAAAACAGGATTTTTATATACATAGCAACGAAGTAAAAATTCGATTTTTTTTATATATTGAATAGCGAAGTAAAAATTCGATTTTTATATATTGAATGGCGAAGTAAAAATTCGATTTTTTATATATTGAATAGCGAAGTAAAAATTCGATTTTTATATATGTAGTGGCTACGGGCAACGAAAGTGACAAAAGGCAAGAACGACAAGATTTTCTCCATAAGAAGAGTCGAGATGATTGGATTATCTATTGGTGAGAACTTCTCACTCTAAATTTCTTTTTCTAGTTATATATATATACTAGGATGCAGACGGTGCTTAGCAGCACCCGACACCCGTCATCCACAGACCATGGATGGCTTGTTTGTTTTAATTGATGTGTTGTGAAATTTGTTTGTGTTGTTGATGTGAAATCGAAAAAAATGTAGATAGTTGAAATTAAATATTTTATCATTAAAAATATAATTTTTAACATGAAGGTGAATAAATAATTATTTATAAACAAATCGGCCGATTTGTTTATATACACTGATTTGACTGATATTGACTGGGTCGATAAATTTTACACATCACCAAACTGCACAAATAAAAATATGTGTTTGTTGATTTGAAACCCCACACGGGTGTTGGGATGATATTTGGCATACATTAATCCCAATTATTTAATTGTATATCGATCGATTGGTCGGCAGACTGTGTAAGCATTGATTATTTATATTTGATGCTTGTGCAGTTGTGTGGTGCACGTCGGATGATGGTTGATTGTTTATCATTGCTTTTTTATACATTTGTTGTATAGAATCCATATAATTAACATTATATGGTGATTGATTGGGCCTCATTCCAATCGGGAAAATAATGAATATTATAAAAGAAAATTCATGTGTTGAATATAAAAATAGTCATGTGTTGACGATGTTCGTGTGTTGAGTAGAATGTTTTAATAATAAAATTTACATCTTTATCGTATTTAAAATTAGAACTACTTTACGGTTGAAGTCTAATTAAAAATCAAACGATAGGTACCATAATTTTATAAAATATTTTACATAACAAAAATAGTGATGTGTTGACAGTACTAATGTGTTGAGATTAGTCGTGTGTTGAAAGAAATATAGATTCATGTGTTGAATAGAATAAATATTCATTTGTTGAATGAAATAAAGAAGGTTTTGAAAAATATGAAGCCGTGTTGATTAGAGTTGCACTATTTTGACGAGAACGATATTTATATCGATTTTATTCGTTTTACAATGAATATTGAAAAGCGATTTCAAGATTTAATATTTTGAAATGAAATTCAAATTGAATTAGATTAAAATTCAAATTGAAATTTTATTGAATCAATTTGAAATGAATTCGAATCGAATAGAAAATGAATTCGATTCGAATTGAATAGAAATTGAATTTGAATTCGAACTGAATAAAAATGAATTCAAATTGAATTAAATTGAAATTGAATTAAAAATGAATTGAAATCGTTTTGAATGAAATTTAAAACGAACTGAAATTGAATTGAAATCAATTTGAAATGAATCCGAATTGAATTAAATAGAAGGTAAATTCAAATTGAATTGAATTGAAACGAATTAGAGTTTGAATTGAATTGAAACGAATTTGAATTCGAATTAAATAAAATAGAAATGAATTCGAATTGAATTGAAATCAAATCGATTTGAAATTGAAGATGAAGTTGAAATTGTTTTTGAAACAAATTTAGAACTATTTATAAAATTCGTTTTAAAAAGGAAATCGAGGAAATATATAATATATATATATATAATATATATTTATATATATTATATATAATGGCCTGAATAGAACGCGCCGCGCCGCGGCAGTTCGTGAATTTCGACCATTAACTTCGAATGGACATTACGGGAGATCCGACCGTTGGATTTTCCTAAAACCAGAACCGTTGGGTTCGTATCGAAAATAGCTTTCCAATGAAAATTTGAAATTTGAAATCTAACGGTTGGATTTGGAATTATGTCCAAATCAAATTTGAAAAAGGTCGCTGTAAGTGCAGTTCGATGGCCGTTGTTGGAAATCGACTGTACGGGCCTTGATGAAATTATTAAAATATCTTTAATTTGTGTTAAATCATAAGAAATGATTTGGGAAAAATTAGGCTGAAGAATTCCACATTTGAAAGGATAAAAATAGATTTTTATCGAAATGAACTAGTTTTGAACTAGAATTAAAATCAGTTTATTTTTGAAATAAATAAATTGAATTTGAAAGTGATTTTAAAAATAACCAATATTCCCAATACGTGAATTGGACTGGAGTTGAATCGAAATTATCTTCGGAATATTTCGACGTTGGATTTCGTGAATATACAGATATTGTTATGGGAATTTGAAAGATATATTTTATATCGTTATTTCCAATACGATATATGTTGGTTTCAGAATTTGATATTGAATATAAGCCGATATATTTTCTATTCAGAGCCTAGTATTTAATATCAAATATGATTTGGGTTTGTCGTGAATCGTGTTTTAGATGACATTGGTTCTTTAACCCAGTTAAAGGTAGGATATTGATTTTTGAAAAGATTGAAACTAAGTGGAGTTTTAATGGATCTTTAATTAGATTAAAAATGTGAATTGATAATTTAAATTATCAAATCTGAAAGGTGATCGAGAATGGAGTACCACCAGTTTTGCTCCGAAGCGATAGTTAAATCTTTAATTAGATTTGAACGTGAAATGGTAATTAATTTTACCGATAACACTGTGGTGTTAGGTATGGAGTATTACCAGTTTTGCTCCATGGGATGAATAGGTTGGGATTGGGAAATAAAATAAATAATTACTTCGGTGTGGTTCGTTAATCCCGACTAGTATGAAATGATATCCAAAGGAAGATTAAAGAATAAATTAAGAGGAATTTATCTTGGATAAAATTAATGGGAACCTTTCCCTAAGAATGTGATTTTGTGAATAAAAGAATATTCTGAATTGGAATGAGGCGTTTGTTGTGTTTGTGTAACATTTATTTATCATATACGTGGGTTATTCAGAAAGGCCGGGTTTATACCCATTCTGAATAACCGATTCGACGAGATGTCGAAGATGAAGACGGTGGTTGAAGACCGGAAGTCTTCACATCGTTTTGGTTATTACTGATGATCTTGATTGGGCTGTACACCCAAGATGAGGGAAACAGTTTGTGATCGTCCAGACGTACTTGGAGATGGATGGATATGCGAGGAAAGTGCCTCCGATTTCGTTCAGACCCAGAGCGAACTTGTAAATGGATTGTGTGTCTGACATTGGATTTTATTCTGTGTTGATCGATCTCTATTAAATATACATCTGTTTGGCGGTGGACAATTTATTCTCTTGCTTAACGCCCTTCTCTGAGACGTACGAGCTCAGAGGTTGTATATCGATGGACATCAGTCGCGTGGAGTGTATTGCCAATGTGGCACGCGTAAGTGGCAATTTATCAGGGCTTCTGTTGAAAAGCAGAGTCTTGTGGTTGATGATCAAAGCACGGTCTGTGTGGCGTAGTGTAACAACCCGTATTTCGATAACATGTTAAGACGAGAATCAAGGCAGAATTTAATTTTAAATTCTGAATCAAGTAAAACGGGCTATGTCATTGCGTTCGTCTCGGAAAAATACGCGAAATAGAGTCTGAGTTTTCGAGAATCGGAGTCCGTATGACCAAGTTATGGTCCGACGAAGTTTTCAGAAAATTCAAGTTCAAAAACGAGTTCTAATTTCGAAAATTTGGCCTAGAAGGCTAGGCGGGGAAAATTCCCGCCAGCCACCCCAAGTCGACAGGGCTGTCGACATGGGAGTCGACATGGCATGACCCAAGTCGACAGCCCTATCGACTTGGGTGTCGACTTATGGTGGCCGGGCTGTTTTGCCTGGTGCACGTGTTTTCTGTCTTGGCTAGGTTTTTGGGCCTGGTTCGAAATCTGATGGTTCAGGTTGATCCTAGGGTTAATCTAAGGGTCCTAACTAATCCTAATCTCTATAAATAAGCCCCTAACCCTCTCCTAAATCCTCATTATTCATTCATGCAACTAAACTATGGCAAAATTGCTCCTCTCATGGCCTCCACTCAAAACCCTAGCCTCCATCCTCTTGCCCAAAGTTTCTATCTTCATTTCTATGAGAGGTTTCATGATCATGTGAGTGTTAGAGAGTCTCTATGTTAGTATGAGAGCTTCTCAAGTTGATTTCAAGGCTAAAGCTTTGATCTTTGTTCATCAAGATGGGTTTTTTTTATTGATTTGGAGCTTTCATCTTTGGGTTTTTGAATGATGGCATGCATAGGCTTTGTCTCAATCTTTAATTTAATCAATTTGGGCCTTCATAGCAATGTAAGCCCTTTCCCTACTCTTAGATATTAACTATGAAGTTAAATGTTCATGTTGCAAGTTTGGGTTTGATCATTGAGAATGATACATGCTATCATGTCATGCAAGTTTATGAAGTCATTATCTTGATCTTGTGGGCTAAAAGCTACAACCTTTATGTTGAAATGTTGCATTATGCAACATGAGAACCTTCATAACCTTTATGTCAACTTGCATATGAAGTCATAACCCTTATATGATGATATATGCGAGTTACTAGTCATCATTCCATGTCTTTTGTCACCATGATTCGCTTATGTGCCAAGTTTGGGTTTATGCATGTTTTTGGGGCTTAAGAATGTAACATGCAAGTTAATGAACACATTTGTGCCTCATTTGCCACCATGATTAACTTGTGGCTTAATATCCATTTTTGTCATGACTTTGCCAAGTCTCTTTTTTAATCCATTACGTTGTTGCGAACGTATATGCGAGTTTAAAAGCGTTGGGTTATGTTATGGGTAATTTCTAATGACATGAAAATATAACTTAAAAACATGACTTGAAATACAACATGGAAGTTGACATGTAAGTATGCTTGAAAATATGAAATTGGGAATTTACCTATTAAGTTAGGTCTACCCATACTATGGAATTGGGAATTTACCTATTGAGTTAGGTCTACCCATATTTTTAAGAAAACTTGAATATGAACATGACACTAGACTAAACATGAAAGTGACCAACTCGAGGTTGGGTTGAGTTTGCAACATAAAGCTACCCGGAACCGACCGGCCTAACTAGTAGTTGCAAACGATAGGACCCAATGTGAGAAGTTGGTCATGTTGTGCTTGAACCCGAGGTTAGACCAAGTTGTGGTGTAAAGCTACCCGGAACCAACCGGCTTAACTAGTAACCACAACAAAGTCTAATGTGAGAGGTTGGGGTGCATTAAGTAATTAATGCCACATAATAGGGTTAAGTTAATTTGATTAATGACTCTTAACCAAATATGACATGGACAAATGGGTTAAGTAATTTGATTAGGCTAATGATACTTAACAAAACATGACAAGGTTGGGTAGGTTAAGTAACTTGATTGCCTAATGACACTTAACCATTTTTTATACGACTAGTGGACGGGGTTAAGTTAACCAACACTTAATCAATCCAACACGATAATTTGGTAAGGTTAAGTAAGTTTTCTTAATGACACTTAACCGAAAAATACAGTTAATGGATGGGGTTAAGATTAGACTCAACTAGTCTAAACATGGAAATCGGATGGGGTTAAGTTAGCCTAGACTTAATTAATCCCACTTGGTAGTTTAATGGGGTTAAGTTAAACACTTAACTATTCTAACATGATGATTTGATGTGGTTAAGTGACCTATACTTAACCAATCTAACTCATTAATTTGATGTGGTTAAGTTAACCAATACTTAACCAATATAACGTGAAAACATGATAAGGCTAAGTCACGAATCGCTTGAATACACTTGACCGATTTGACTAAGTAAACTGATAGGGTCAAGTTAATATGTACTTAACCAATCTAGAATGATAATTGGACGAGGTTAATTCGTGAATTGCTTAATATACTTAACCAACTTGACACATGGTTTGTAGGGTTAAGTCTTGAACTTGGATACTTAGCCAATTTTGACATGATTTGTAGACGGATTAAGTCATGAACTTAAGTGACACTTAATCCATTATATAAACCCTAGTTCAGAGAATTAGGTGGATAACCGTAATTAGCAAGAATAACGGGAATAAGCTAAGGGGTAAACCTTAGTTGGAGAATAGCTAAGTAATAATTCTTAGTCAAGGAATTTTGGACCAGTTCATAGATTGGATGAGTAACCCGATACGGTAGGTCATCGTTTAAGCACACGAGTAGGAGCAAGTTATCTGATTTAGATAAAGGCTCCAGCGAACTGGGTAACGAAGCAGCGGCTTCAGGGAACGTGAGGATATTCTTGGTATCCCTCTGTGAGCTGCCAGGTGATCTCACTAGGCTCATGAGAGGTTAAGGTCTGCGTTAGAAGAACCAAGAGTATGCCTTGGTTGCTACACGAGCGACCTAAAGACGGGGATGGATAGGGGATAGTCGACGATACACGGTCGTGCCCTAGATAGCATTTCGTCAGGCTACCTACCATCTTTGGTCAAGCGTGTACGTACGGAAAGGCAGAGAACACCCAAAATACCATAATTGCTATCTAATTATGGTTGCGGTAAGGCTAGGATATGGGTTGGCCAGTAGTGTGTTCTCATACAGGATTTATCCTGTCTTGTCTTTCACTAGTTGAGGGAGTGGTCTCGTGGGACCATAGCCACGTATAGGAAAAACAGACCTTAGCATCTGCATCGGCAGATAAATCGAAAGCTCCCGACCGAGTCCTGTATTTCTTGAACTGCCCTGTGACAGGACTCGGATGGCACGATGTGATACATGTGCATACAGTCATGGAAAAACGATTCACGATGAATGCGTGGGAAAAAGGGCGCGGTTGACGGTTAGCGTAATTCCTAGTGGCCCTGGGTGGTTGAACCCAAACCGAAATACGAAAACGTGCAATAGGTAAGCATAATCACTAGTGGTCCTAGGTGGCATAAGTCCTAGTTGCACAAACGATGATTCATGTTGGGAAAGCCTAGCTAGGTCTAGGGTAACAGTCCAAACGAGCTTAAGGATCATGGAATTACATTGGAGTAGTATAGAACCTTATGGGAAAGCCCATACGGTCTACGGCAAGGAACTGAACATTTACATGGAAAGAAACATACGAGTTGAGTAACCTATAAATGCGATATATTAGGTTGACATGAACCATTACACGACTTTTGAGTAAGGGTCATTCATGGTTAACACATGATACAGTGGGGATACTAGTATGGTAGGTGTAGAGCTAAAATATAGGATAGATACCATGGGACGTTATACGTGATAGATATCTTGGGGATATTATACTTGATAGGAACCTGACGATGGGATACCTTGTTTTATCTTGACATCGTAATTTATCATGACACCTTAGTTTATCTGAGTTCAGTAGTTCATCCTGTTATTTTGATTTAGCTTATCTATCTTGTCATCATGCTTATGTTCTTCTCAGTTTCTCATGTCAGTTAACTTTACTAGTTTTTATGCTGATAGTAGATAGGGCTTACTCAGTCTTTTTGACTGACCCATTTTGTTTCGCTTCTTGTCTTCCGTTTCCCCCCCAGGTTACAGGGAGGAAATACTGTTGTTTAATTCGGACTTCTTCTGCTTGAAGGTCATCATGGATGGCTTGGACTTTTCTTGGTTATGGCTACTTTACTGTTTTACTTGGGGAATAATTTTCGAAAATGTCTTTATGCTTCTTTACTATTGCAAAACAGGTTTTGATGTACTCTGATGTAAAAGGCTTTAGACCTTATTTATTCATGTTATGAAAGTTTGATTTTATTTCCGCTATTTTATATATTCTGTCTTGTGATATTTCTGTGCATGTTTACCAATAATGCCCCTCTAAAGCTAGTGCATTCCTTTGCGAGTGACCCTAGCGGAGGCGGGGTGTTACACGTGGTATCAGAGCCAGGTTACCAGACTGGGCAAAAGTTTTTAAAGACCTTCTGAAAACTATTTGAAAATCGTTTACAAAGAAGCATTTTTCAAGAAAATTTTCTTTTAAAAAGAAAAAGGCTATTCCCCAAAGGCCATTAGCACTATCCTTGTTTCCTTAATTAAATCTCTTTTCCTTTCTTTCCTCCATCTGTAGTCACAGTGGTTTTAACTGCGACTAGTCTTTTCTATCTACGAAAGTGCTTTCCATACGATGGAGGTGGTTCTCGAGAGACCAGTGGCTGCGTTATAAGAAAGGATAGAGAGAAAGAGGATAAAGGATACGAGCTTAAGGATGAGCAACTTGTTGGTATGGCTTAGTCCTCAAAGGAGGGAGAAAGATGAACAATGAAACCCATGACGAGAGAGTACCTTTGGCACGGTAAAACGGGGCGGATAGTTAAGTATTATGGGACAAGGACAAGATCATCGGGAGGGCAATAGTATGCTCTCATTTCTAGGGTACCTCGGAAGGAGGGCAACGATCTTGTTAAAGGTTTAGCTCTTCTTCTCTATCATCCCGTTAGGACTTTGTTTTGATCATCGTATCATTTAAGTCTGCTTCGATAGTTGAGTCTCTGCACCTTAAGTACTAGCGTAATAGAGAATCCCATTTTTGTCTCAAAGTCCTATTGGGGAATCAGTCCATTTATACATGACTTATTTGGATTTGAGAATGTCTATGCCAAGAGTTGAGTTTGGAAATAATGCTTATGTTTATAAGCTATGGATGGATTCTAGGGATGAAGTGGTTATCCAGTAGGGGGTGCCACTCTCGGTTTTGATAGGAGGGTAGTTAGACCTTTTGACTAGCCTTGGTAATACCCTCGAAGTATCGTGTAACCTTTTTGAGGTTCTATCATGACTAGTTACTTAGAATCCCTTGATGCCTTTATTGGAAATTTGAAGCCCGATCGAGTGGTGTTCGCCGATAAGACGGATGGTTTATTTCACTTATGCATGGGTTATAGAAATCACCCTAGTAAGTGCGCTTGGTAACCTGGTTGACATCTGTTTACTTTCAAGAGAAAGTTCTTCTACATGGAATACCTTATAGTATATAAATGAGATCCAAGATTCACTAGTGAATTTTGGAAAGCTTGCATGAGATCATGAGTACGCAGTCATGTTTGCGCCAAGTGTTCTAGAAAAAGGATAAGTGCAAGTGGAACGAGAGGCGACGAAGAAATGAGTTCCAGCTCATGTTATGGAAACAGGAAATAAGAAGCTACGAAATCGCGAAGTTAAAAGACGGTCAAGGCACAATGGAATTAAGCTCAAGGAAATACGACTTTGATGGTCAAAGACTAGATACGCGCATGATATCTCTTTTTGGGAGTATATCCTCGATCCCTGTTTTCTGTAGAGCTTACTTGTAGGCTATCTTTTGTGGACATCCTCTCGGTCCTATTTTCTGTTACAGACCCCGTAAGGAGTTTGTCTTGTTTATCTTCTCGACCCTGTTTCAGGGAATCCTAGGTAGAACCCTATGGATGTAAACATGTATTTGAAACATGTTATGATTGATATGGTTGCAAGTGGTTGCAAGTGGTTGCTCGTGGATGCGCGAATACACATTAGATACTAGCTCGACTCGGTCACATTTCATATTGCATATACACGAGTATTTATACTTGTTTATGGATGAAATCGAATGTATTATCATGCGGTTGTTGCATATGAATGAATGATTGTGCACGCATATAGTATCTATATGACTAGGACTATTTGCATACATGTTGGATTCATGGCACTATACATATTTTGCATTAGAAAGATTATTCAGGCCTGATCATTAGCATTAGCTAAGGAACATGTACACACACGTTTTGCATATATTCATACAGCATTAGAAATCATCTAAGGACAATGGTTGCTTGTGGATGATGTTTTGAGCAGATGAATGATGGATGGTAGGATATGTTCTTCCTAACTTGGAGATTTCGGGGACGAAATCCTAAAAGGTGGGGAGAATGTAACAACCCGTATTTCGATAACGTGTTAAGACGAGAATCAAGGCAGAATTTAATTTTAAATTCTGAATCAAGTAAAACGGGCTATGTCATTGCGTTCGTCTCGGAAAAATACGCGAAATAGAGTCTGAGTTTTCGAGAATCGGAGTCCGTATGACCAAGTTATGGTCTGACGAAGTTTTCAGAAAATTCAAGTTCAAAAACGAGTTCTAATTTCGAAAATTTGGCCTAGAAGGCTAGGCGGGGAAAATTCCCGCCAGCCACCCCAAGTCGACAGGGCTGTCGACTTGGGAGTCGACATGGCATAACCCAAGTCGACAGCCCTGTCGACTTGGGTGTCGACTTATGGTGGCCTGGCTGTTTTGCCTGGTGCACCTGTTTTCTGTCTTGGCTAGGTTTTTGGGCCTGGTTCGAAATCTGATGGTTCAGGTTGATCCTAGGGTTAATCTAAGGGTCCTAACTAATCCTAATCTCTATAAATAAGCCCCTAACCCTCTCCTAAATCCTCATTGTTCATTCATGCAAGTAAACTATGGCAAAATTGCTCCTCTCATGGCCTCCACTCAAAACCCTAGCCTCCATCCTCTTGCCCAAAGTTTCTATCTTCATTTCTATGAGAGGTTTCATGATCATTTGAGTGTTAGAGAGTCTCTATGTTAGTATGAGAGCTTCTCAAGTTGATTTCAAGGCTAAAGCTTTGATCTGTGTTCATCAAGATGGGGTTTTTATTGATTTGGAGCTTTCATCTTTGGGTTTTTGAATGATGGCATGCATAGGCTTTGTCTCAATCTTTAATTTAATCGATTTGGGCCTTCATAGCAATGTAAGCCCTTTCCCTACTCTTAGATATTAACTATGAAGTTAAATGTTCATGTTGCAAGTTTGGGTTTGATCATTGAGAATGATACATGCTATCATGTCATGCAAGTTTATGAAGTCATTATCTTGATCTTGTGGGCTAAAAGCTACAACCTTTATGTTGAAATGTTGCATTATGCAACATGAGAACCTGCATAACCTTTATGTCAACTTGCATATGAAGTCATAACCCTTATATGATGATATATGCGAGTTACTAGTCATCATTCCATGTCTTTTGTCACCATGATTCGCTTATGTGCCAAGTTTGGGTTTATGCATGTTTTTGGGGCTTAAGAATGTAACATGCAAGTTAATGAACACATTTGTGCCTCATTTGCCACCATGATTAACTTGTGGCTTAATATCCATTTTTGTCATGACTTTTCCAAGTCTCTTCTTTTAATCCATTACGTTGTTGCGAACGTATATGCGAGTTCAAAAGCGTTGGGTTATGTTATGGGTAATTTCTAATGACATGAAAATATAACTTAAAAACATGACTTGAAATACAACATGGAAGTTGACATGTAAGTATGCTTGAAAATATGAAATTGGGAATTTACCTATTAAGTTAGGTCTACCCATACTATGGAATTGGGAATTTACCTATTGAGTTAGGTCTACCCATATTTTTAAGAAAACTTGAATATGAACATGACACTAGACTAAACATGAAAGTGACCAACTCGAGGTTGGGTTGAGTTTGCAACATAAAGCTACCCGGAACCGACCGGCCTAACTAGTAGTTGCAAACGATAGGACCCAATGTGAGAAGTTGGTCATGTTGTGCTTGAACCCGAGGTTAGACCAAGTTGTGGTGTAAAGCTACCCGGAACCAACCGGCTTAACTAGTAACCACAACAAAGTCTAATGTGAGAGGTTGGGGTGCATTAAGTAATTAATGCCACATAATAGGGTTAAGTTAATTTGATTAATGACTCTTAACCAAATATGACATGGACAAATGGGTTAAGTAATTTGATTAGGCTAATGATACTTAACAAAACATGACAAGGTTGGGTAGGTTAAGTAACTTGATTGCCTAATGACACTTAACCATTTTTTATACGACTAGTGGACGGGGTTAAGTTAACCAACACTTAATCAATCCAACACGATAATTTGGTAAGGTTAAGTAAGTTTTCTTAATGACACTTAACCGAAAAATACAGTTAATGGATGGGGTTAAGATTAGACTCAACTAGTCTAAACATGGAAATCGGATGGGGTTAAGTTAGCCTAGACTTAATTAATCCCACTTGGTAGTTTAATGGGGTTAAGTTAAACACTTAACTAATCTAACACGATGATTTGATGTGGTTAAGTGACCTATACTTAACCAATCTAACTCATTAATTTGATGTGGTTAGGTTAACCAATACTTAACCAATATAACGTGAAAACATGATAAGGCTAAGTCACGAATCGCTTGAATACACTTGACCGATTTGACTAAGTAAACTGATAGGGTCAAGTTAATATGTACTTAACCAATCTAGAATGATAATTGGACGAGGTTATGTCGTGAATTGCTTAATATACTTAACCAACTTGACACATGGTTTGTAGGGTTAAGTCTTGAACTTGGATACTTAGCCAATTTTGACATGATTTGTAGACGGATTAAGTCATGAACTTAAGTGACACTTAATCCATTATATAAA
Source organism: Allium sativum (assembly GCA_030737875.1). NCBI lineage: Eukaryota > Viridiplantae > Streptophyta > Magnoliopsida > Asparagales > Amaryllidaceae > Allium > Allium sativum. The sequence continues at coordinate 90,423,423 of CM060916.1, read as the reverse complement.
CCCTAGTTCAGAGAATTAGGTGGATAACCGTAATTAGCAAGAATAACGGGAATAAGCTAAGGGGTAAACCTTAGTTGGAGAATAGCTAAGTAATAATTCTTAGTCAAGGAATTTTGGACCAGTTCATAGATTGGATGAGTAACCCGATACGGTAGGTCATCGTTTAAGCACACGAGTAGGAGCAAGTTATCTGATTTAGATAAAGGCTCCAGCGAACTGGGTAACGAAGCAGCGGCTTCAGGGAACGTGAGGATATTCTTGGTATCCCTCTGTGAGCTGCCAGGTGATCTCACTAGGCTCATGAGAGGTTAAGGTCTGCGTTAGAAGAACCAAGAGTATGCCTTGGTTGCTACATGAGCGACCTAAAGACGGGGATGGATAGGGGATAGTCGACGATACACGGTCGTGCCCTAGATAGCATTTCGTCAGGCTACCTACCATCTTTGGTCAAGCGTGTACGTACGGAAAGGCAGAGAACACCCAAAATACCATAATTGCTATCTAATTATGGTTGCGGTAAGGCTAGGATGTGGGTCGGCCAGTAGTGTGTTCTCATACAGGATTTATCCTGTCTTGTCTTTCACTAGTTGAGGGAGTGGTCTCGTGGGACCATAGCCACGTATAGGAAAAACAGACCTTAGCATCTGCATCGGCAGATAAATCGAAAGCTCCCGACCGAGTCCTGTATTTCTTGAACTGCCCTGTGACAGGACTCGGATGGCACGATGTGATACATGTGCATACAATCATGGAAAAACGATTCACGATGAATGCGTGGGAAAAAGGGCGCGGTTGACGGTTAGCGTAATTCCAAGTGGCCCTGGGTGGTTGAACCCAAACCGAAATACGAAAACGTGCAATAGGTAAGCATAATCACTAGTGGTCCTAGGTGGCATAAGTCCTAGTTGCACAAACGATGATTCATGTTGGGAAAGCCTAGCTAGGTCTAGGGTAACAGTCCAAACGAGCTTAAGGATCATGGAATTACATTGGAGTAGTATAGAACCTCATGGGAAAGCCCGTACGGTCTACGGCAAGGAACTGAACATTTACATGGAAAGAAACATACGAGTTGAGTAACCTATAAATGCGATATATTAGGTTGACATGAACCATTACACGACTTTTGAGTAAGGGTCATTCATGGTTAACACATGATACAGTGGGGATACAAGTATGGTAGGTGTAGAGCTAAAATATAGGATAGATACCATGGGACGTTATACGTGATAGATATCTTGGGGATATTATACTTGATAGGAACCTGACGATGGGATACCTTGTTTTATCTTGACATCGTAATTTATCATGACACCTTAGTTTATCTGAGTTCAGTAGTTCATCCTGTTATTTTGATTTAGCTTATCTATCTTGTCATCATGCTTATGTTCATCTCAGTTTCTCATGTCAGTTAACTTTACTAGTTTTTATGCTGATAGTAGATAGGGCTTACTCAGTCTTTTTGACTGACCCGTTTTGTTTCGCTTCTTGTCTTCCGTTCCCCCCCCAGGTTACAGGGAGGAAATACTGTTGTTTAATTCGGACTTCTTCTGCTTGAAGGTCATCATGGATGGCTTGGACTTTTCTTGGCTATGGCTACTTTACTGTTTTACTTGGGGAATAATTTTCGAAAATGTCTTTATGCTTCTTTACTATTGCAAGACAGGTTTTGATGTACTCTGATGTAAAAGGCTTTAGACCTTATTTATTCATGTTATGAAAGTTTGATTTTACTTCCGCTATTTTATATGTTCTGTCTTGTGATATTTCTGTGCATGTTTACCAATAATGCCCCTCTAAAGCTAGTGCATTCCTTTGCGAGTGACCCTAGCGGAGGCGGGGTGTTACACGTAGCTTTGTGTATAATGTGAATTCGCGAGCCTCACACCTCGGTATGAGTCAAAAACGGGAGACGAACCGCTGGGAGAGCACGACGTTTCTTTCTAGCTAGGGTGGTGTCAGTGACCTACCAACCCTGACATTTATATATTTTTCACCTGTGTGGTTGTTGGAATGCGAGGCGCCTCGGATATAGAAGCTTGCCCCTTGCCTCGACTCATGACGGAAATCCAATTTCCAATACGTGATATTGCGGTTTTAATTGTAGAACTAGTATGGCGACATGATAGATGGTACCCAAGCCGCCTATGATTGATATTTATGATTGAAATGTATTGACACTATACACTAACAATAGTATTAAATGATTTGTTTTAAACGTACCAAGCATGTTTGGCTATTATAAGGGAAAACCCTATCCTCCGGCTTGCGTTGCATTGTGTGATGGGACCTGGGTCTTATAATAGTTTCATTTTTCCAAAGAGCATTGCGCTGTTTTGTTATATGCACTAGTATTCTTGGGAGGAAACCCGTTCCGTGTTATACGGCATGGTCCCTTGAATTACTCTCTTTTAAAGTAAAGTTTTGAATAACTATTTTAGTTCTCACACCAGTCACATGACTGACCTGGAGTTTATTGTTTTAACCTAAACTCTGGGTGCCCCTATTTTCTACACGGGCAGCTTGTAGTTTTGGTTTTGCAGATTTATATTCACGGGATCCTGATTTACAGCTGGAACGATGCTCGGAAAGCTCTGTATCCGTGCATTATTTCTAGTTGTGCTTTTGTATTATTTTCAGCTGCGATGTATTTAAATGTAATTTAAATCTCTGATATTTGTTGTATAATATTTATTCATTTATACTCTGGATATTCTTGTATCTGATGGAATTGTCGTAATATCAATGAAATGTTCTTCCGTCTGCGTTCCAATTTGTCCTGTTCTCAAAACGATCAGGGGTTTCGAACGGTCTTAGTCGGTTTAACGATCGATTCGGATCGAGCGAAATTCCTTGCCGTTACAATATTTTCATTGTCAACTGGGTTAAAGAACACATGTCACTTAAAAACACGGTTCACAATGAACCCAACTCACATTTCTTATTTCAATTACTAAATATAATTGAAATCTTTAATAATCTAAATTAAAAGATTATTCTTTTCATAAGGGGTTTAAGAACAGTGTTATTTAAGACACTATTCACGACAAACCCAAAATCCACTTTATTAAATTCAATTTCAATTAAATATTAAATAATTGGAAAACTTCATTAAATCTGAATTTAATGGTTTATTCTTGTACATTTCAATAAAAATATATTTTTCTAAAATATATTCTTTTCTAAAATATATTTTCTAGAATATTCTTTTCTAGAATATTCTTTATTGGAATGTGACTCAATCGACATCCATATATTGCATGTAATCGATGAGAAATAACTATCAAGCAACCAAATAACAACCAAAGTGGATTCTACACTAAATACTGGGATTGATGTTGATCAAATATCATCCCAACACCCGTGTGGGGTTTCATCCAACAAACAAGTAATAAATTAATTGTGCACTTGGGCGATGTGTAAAAATTATCGACCCAATCACATAAACAAGTCGGATGGCTTGTAAATGGAAGTGTAATATTCGATTTGAATATTCTAACATTATCTATAATACGTTTAACAATTCAACATCGCAGACATATATTTCACACATATGAATGACATGGTTTTTAATTCTTCTTACAATAAAATAAATTTTGTTACTAACATTTTTGTAGCAAAATGTTATTTTATTTTCATACGACATTTCATGACAAAAATGTATCAAAATTTCAATGTGACATTTTATGCATATTTTATTTGCAACAAGGAATGCAAATAAAATGTGACTTTTCAATTCTAGTTTTATTTGCAACAAGGAATGCAAATAAAAATATAACCTTTCATTGTAATAAACATTTTCTAAAAAAAATGTCCTTTTTATTCTAATTTACATTTTCTAACAAAAAGGTAAATTCTGCTTCGCTAACATGTTTTAACATAAAAATGAATATTCTGCTTCTGTAACATGTTTTAACATAAAAATGAATATTCTACTTCGGTAACATGTTTTAACATAAAAATGAATATTTTCTTCGCTAACATGTTTTAACATAAAAATGAATATTCTGCTTCGCTAACATGTTTTAACATAAAAATGAATATTTTCTTCGCTAACATATTTTAACATAAAAATGTACTTTCCTATTCCTTGTGTAATCCTTTTTCAATAACCAAAAGTATAAATGTATATTTTGGTGAAATCCTTTTAAGTGAATAAAAGTGAATATTTTGGTGTAACTCTTTCAAATGACCAAAAATGTTATATTTTGGTTTAACTCTTTCAAATGACCAAAAATGTTATATTTTGGTTTAACTTTTTTTTTAAAGTAAACAAGACTATATATTTTGATCGACTCCTTTTTAATGTAAACAATTGTTCATCTTTGTTTAATCTTTTTTTTTTAAATACACAAAAATATGTATTTTTGTATAATTCTTATTAGATGACAAAAATGTGATTTCTACTTCATTCCTTTAATGTATAAAAATATACATTTCTAACTTCTTCTTTTTAATGCATAAAAATATACATTTCCCCATTCATTCTTTAAATGTATACAAATATACATTTTCTAATTCATTCCTTTGAATGGATAAAAATATAATGTCCATTTTTAATCTCAATAAATGTTTATTATAAAAATGAATATATTTTTTCACTAATCATGTTTTGACCAAAAAAAAATGTTATTTTCTCATTAATCATTCTTTTAACAAAAAGATTATTTTTGTTCGCTAATCAAATTTTGGCAAAAATGTTTATTCTTGTTCGCTAATCAAAATGTTCTTTTATTACTAAGGTTCATTTTATAACTAAATGTGCTTTTAACCAAATGTAACTTTTCTAACATAAACGGTGTTTATATTCTGTGTTGGCAATTCTAACATAAACGGTGTTTTATTCTAATTAAACAATTCTAATCAAACGGTGTTTTAATGCTAAATGAACATTATTAACAAAAGTGATGTTTTAATTCTAAAGTAACATTTCTTGTCAAATGTGTATTTTTAATCATATATGACATTTCTAACAAAATGTACACTTATATTTCTAATGTACATTTCTAACAAAATGTATATTTATATTTCTAATGAGAAAATGACACTAAAATTGTACTACTAGCAATTTATATTTTTGTTCACATGTAATAGGTAAATAAAAGTGTACTTTTTCAATTCATGTTTTTATTTCACATTTATATGTAAATAAAAAGGTGCTTTTTAATTCTATATGAACATTTCTAATAAAATGTACTTTTTATTCTATGTGAAATTTTCTAAATAAAATTGAACTTTTTATTCTATGTGAACATTTCTAAATAAAATGAACTTTTTATTCTATGTGAACATTTTTAAATAAAATGAACTTTTATTCTATGTGAACATTTCTCAATAAAATGAGCTTTTTATTCTATGTGAACATTTCTAAATAAAATGAACTTTTATTCTCAATAAAATGAGCTTTTATTCTACGTGAACATTTCTAAATAAAATGAACTTTTTATTCTATGTATTCTAATGACAAATTGACATATTCCTATTTCAACTAATTTAATGGACAAAAACGTAACTTCTATCTAACCTAGTTAACAAAAATTGTTAATTTTGTTTAACCGTCATCTAATTAACAAAAATGTTAATTTTCCTCTATTGCAACATTTTTATATATACCATAAAGATATGGTTTTAACACATTCTATTTAACCAAATGAATATTTTACTTTCTAATTTAACAAAATCAATATTTTGTTTTTCACTATTTCCTAAGTATGTAAATGACATATTTGCTAACAAAACAGTGTTTTTATTCTAACATCACATTTGCTAACAAGACGGTGTTTTTAGTCAAGTTTGACAACTCTAACATAAATGATAATTTTATTTTAGTTTGACAATTCTAACAAAATAATGATTTTATTCTAATTAGACAACTCTAACATAAATGATAATTTTATTTTAGTTACCTTATCTTGACAAAAATTAACAAATTTGTTTTAACAAATTTGTTTTAACAAACTTGTTTTTGACAAACATGACAAATTATTTTCTCAACAATTTTATTCAACAAACATGGTATTTTGGTTTCAACCAAAATAATTCGTTCAATCGACAGATGTGACAGCCCGCCCCGCACCAGCCGACATTTCTCCGAAATACGCTGTGCCGATGTCCAACTAGCACGGGACGGTCGCCAAAAGAAAAGAAAAGAAGAGAAACAAACTTCAAAGAACCTGTAGAATGTCTCATAGCGCATGGAGTAAAATATAATAATAATAACATACTTGACATAAAACAGGCGAGACAGTGTATAAGCTGATAACTAAAACCAACATCAACATCAGAGCAGCGGAAATCCAAATACGGCTTATTACAACTTTCCAATTTTACTGTCTCTAAACAAAAGAAAGCTAAAGTAGAAGATACACCACTAATGCCCAAGCAGTGATCTTCAACAACACAGGGAGAATACTATATATATTACGTGGAAGCCTCCTGCTCGTCTCCGGATCATCTACCCGTGCATCACCAGCTAACCTGTCTCTAGTCTGCTCGTGTGAGCACCCAGAGTAATAAGAGGAGACATAAAACTCTGGGTCAGACATAAAGCCTGGTATGAGCGATAAGCATCTAAACAGAACAATAACAGGTATACTAAACCATACCTGAACTTGGACCTGCAACCAAAGAGTTAGTACCACATACCGTACAGTACTCTAAGGTGCCATAATAAATAGTGTAATGGATACGGTGGTGGGGTGTGCATGTCATAATGATAGCAAACAAATCAACCACAGCAACCATCCTCACTTCTCTCACTCAGTGCGTAAAGCATACGATGTCCACCACTGTCAATCACTAGACCCATCGAAGTAGTGACGGAGTTCGACTTGTACAACTACTGCTACTACCAAGCTTGCCACATGGAGTCATGACCAAATCTTTACAAATGACCCCACTTCATTGGTTTATAGCCCTTTAGTCGTACCTAGGCCACTGTGGCCCTGAATCCGTTCACGTAGCTCCCATACATAGTGACCCAAAGTCATAGACATCAACTGCCCCTTAGCACACGTCCCGCAGCAAAGCCCAACTATGAAGCCCACTCATTGGTTCCCAACTGGATCCTGAGTCAAAGCTCCTCATTTGGATTTCCTTTGCATCTCGGGTTTTGATTGAATTGGAGGTGGTCTTCAGAAGAGTCATCGCGTAGTAATAATAGCCCACGTACGGTTCGGTTCGGTGCTCCTCGTCTAACTCAGTTCGGTTCGGTGTAACCTTCCTGCTCGGTTCGGTTCGGTGGTCCTAGTCCATGCCTAGATCAGTGCTCCATCTCTTCTCGGTTTGGTTCGGAAGTGTAGTGCCTATCTTCTGCTTGGTTCGGTTCGGAAGTGTAGTGCCTATCTTCTTCTTGGTTCGGTGGTTGCTTCCTTCTAAGTTCCCAGATCCAACCCTGTCCTTCTCCATTTGCCCGATCCGATCCCACTCGCTTGCTTGCTCCGATCCGATCCGCTCCCTAGCCTACTCCGATCCGATCCTGCTCCATAGTTCCGATCCGATCCTCCGTCCAACTCCAACTTTAAGCAGTGGCCTTCCTTCTTGCCAAATTTCTTTTGTGCCAGGTTCCAGTTCGGGTCGGGTTCCTTGCCCAGGTCTCCTATCCGATCCGAGCCCATATCCGATCCGATCCGAAATCCTGCACAACTTTCTGCAACTTTTTCCAACAACTTGTTTACGCCATTCGACGACGTTTTCAACAAAACTAACTATACTAATCAATCACAAATCATGTCAAATAGTCATAGCAACATAGCAAACTAACCACAAACACCAAAACAAAGAATTTACATGTCAAAATGGATCGAATATACCCAAAATCGAATTTTTCCCTTAAGCATGATTAAATAAAACTAATCATAGGGTTAACGATACTTAATCAAATCGAACCAAATTTCTAACAGAGGCATAAAATAATATTTAAGAATTTCTAAACATTTTTCCAGAATTTATTAGTGTATAAATTCGCTAATCCTCACTAATTACCCTTAATTACCGTAATTAGTGCAAAAACTATGCAAATCACTCACCTTTGCCAGAAAATAAAACACCAAATCTGAAATACTCTCTGTTTGGATCGAATTCCTATGTATAGCAGCAGCTCCAACCTTGCTTTGTTGCTATTTGGCCTTGTTTTGATGTAGTTTAAGCCTAATCTTCACTAAAAATGTGTTTTGGAGTGGATTTAGAGGATGGAAGCCATTACTAGGGTCTCAAGAAGGTTTGTGGCGGCTCAAAACTGAAATGAAAGTGATTTCCTAACCCTAATCAGCCCTGCTATACCTCTAAACCCGAAATCCCCCCCGGGCCTAGCTGTTAATCACCCGGTTAGGCCCAATTAAGTTGTTTTCCCATCTGAAACTTGTTTCAGCCATATCTCCCAAACGGTGAGTCCGTTTGGCTAATGTGACCAATCTACAGAATTGTAAACCATCATCCGGAGCCAATGGAAGTGATTTCAGGTCAAAATTCCTTTCCAATCAAAAGTTATGGCCAAAACAGTACCAACTAGGGGTAAAATGGTCATTTAAAAATCGGGAAAAATCATGAACATGGGAAATGACCCCAATTGTCGTCTCCCAAGGTTACATGACCATACGACTTCATATGTGAAAGAAATAAATACTCTACGGTCCTATGATGCGTAGAATACGGGTCGTTACAACAGATCAACTTAACAGCATTCATCAACCCAAACAAAATCATGAATAACATCACATAGAATTTAACAGCGGACACAACCATAATTAATAAACTTTAATTATATAAATAAAAGAATAGATTTTCTCACCTTATTTTGATTTCGTCTCAAATTCCAACGTGTTCCGCTTCTGTTCTGGTCTTTTCCATTGCGAAGCTCTCATTCTTGTGATTCCAACGCAAGTTGTTTTCATGCGATTCTGTTTTCGTTTGAGAAAGTTACATGGTTTTATACATTTAATAATTACATAGTTAATAAAATAATCAAATATTAATCACCCTTTTATTCACCGTTAGCTATCGTCTTCCTCTTTAATAATTTCCTGGAATAGCCGAACCAACTCTCGCAACCCTTGTTCACCATGGCGCCACCCTATGAAGCTAAGATTCTACCACTCCAGTGATCGAGAATAGATCACAACCGTACGAGATGAAAGATCTAGCCTTGCTTTCTGATTTTGGTTTTCTAACCTTCGAATAATTTGGCATGGATTGGGGGATATTATGATGGAAAATCGCGACAATATCAGTCGTGAATAGGCTCGGTGGCGACTGTGTTATGTTTGGGGAGACAGGTTTTTTGGAATTTCCTATTGGATGTTTATATATATTTTTTAATATTGTTTAATTTCTTAGTTTCATTTCCCCTAATGTTCTGTTCATATATAGTAGATTACAAAGAAATTTAATTAGCTGACTAGGCGTGATGGGACCACATTTATCTTTCTTTATTCAAATTTCAAAGGTAAATAATAAAGAGAGAGAGAGAATAAATGGGAAGGAAAGAAATAATAGAAGATATATATACATACATACATATATATATATACATATATATATATATACATATATAAGTGGTTTCCTTGTGAAGGAAAAACAATAACAATGGAAAACAAAAAGGGGAAAAGATAAATGAATGCATGGTTAAGTAACATAAGGAATGAAACATAGTGAGAAAAATAGAATGAAGGAAAGAATTTAATGAAATGAAGGGTAATAAATTAATTTATGAAAGATAACTAAGAAGAATGTGTCAATTTGGAAGGAGATGTATGGTGCAATATTAATGACACAATAAAGAGAGGAGGGCACTGAAATAAATGTAGCTATTCATATTTCAAAGTAAATAAATTTCGAAGGTTTAAACATGTAAATTTTTTACGTTAATTATATACATATCTACATATTATGACATGTTTATCTAACACAATGACATGTTGTCATAATTTATTTAGAATCTACCTATTATTTTAAATCACATATTCAATGCTTATGCAAGAATAAATATACATAAATGGAGTTAATTTTTTTATTTTATTTAAGGAGAGATAATAAAAGGAGAAAAAAGAAAAAAAACAAGGAAAAAAAGAATGTAAGTTTAAGAAATAGGAATACATGAGTGAAAATAGAATGATAGAAATGAATTAATAGAATAGAGGATAATAAATTAATAGATAAAGGAAAGAAATGAATGCGTAATTAATGGAGAGTGGTGAGAAAAGAAGCAGTGAATTTGATGAAATTAGAAAAGGAAAAGGAAGCTAAATAAGCTTGCATGAAATGTGAATAAGCAAAGAAATTATGTGTTGATTTATTATTAATTATCATAAAACTCCTATATTAACGTTTTTAATAAAACAATGTATCAACTACTATTTTCTTTTAATATCAATTGCTTGAGGTTAATTATTACAAATACACATACAATTTGATACTAATTTCAATTATAATAAATCACTATTTATCTAGTTACAAATAATTGTTTAATAGAGATAAATTTGAAATCATTTATAAAAGACATCATAATGTAATTTAAAAAGTTTTTTTCTTTTTTTGTCGCTATTATTTAAAATAAATTATTTTAAATATTAAAATCCATTCAAATTTCTAAAATAAAAATTTTAATTTGGCCCCAAAATTCCGGGTTATTACAATCTCCCCCACTTCAAATCTTTTCGTCCTCGAAAAGGAACGAAGCTAAAAGTTGTTTTATTTAACCAACTCAACTTTAAATTTTTATCAATTTATTGGTTTAATTAATTATCATCCTAGTATTTAAATTAGTGAAACCAATTATCAAACATCCCAACCAGCCATCAATTAGGTGATTAACTTTTCAAATATATATAACTTTTATATATAGTCAAAAATCATATTTTTAGTGCAAATCACAGCAATGTGTACTAACTAAGTTTTGGTTCTCATACTAGTCAATGGAAATATATAGATATACCACTTTCGAAACTCGAACATAATTTCTGATGATGTTTCGAACCACCGTTAGAACATCTCCGGGCGACTAGAGTGTGATTCTATATCTATCCAGTATATTAAAACTTCGAATATCCGTTAATTACTCGTATATTCAAAAAATTTATATACTCGATTGTCCACATAAAAATATAATAATATACTCAAATACGTATTTTAAGATAAAATTTTCAGAGATAAATTTGTTTTCATTTTTATTTTAAAGAAAATAATAACCTTCACACTCGTTCTAGGATGTAACTGATCCTATCTCTAACGAGTTATTCTTATTGGATATTACTAATCCAATCTCTGATGAATTCTTTCGTTCGGTTCTAATGTGTCTTGTTCTCGGGCTCTATAAACCAGGCTCTGATACCAACTGTGATGACCCAAACTTCCCCGTAAAGGAAAGGCTGGATTGCTTTGAGAACAACACACATCAGAATACAAACTGAAGAACATTTTATTGCTGATTCCAACATTTACATCAGAGTACAAGAATATAACTGAATTTTATTTCAGTACTTTGTTTGAACATAACATGTTCAAACAAAATATTTAATTAGCTTATATCCAAATTGAATTTTCAAGTTTCAAATTCTAGTTTCCCTTTCGATTTCGAATATAAATTTTCAAATCGAATTCACTTATTCAAAGCCCAATATCAATTCAAAATCCCATTAACTAATTACTATTCAATTAGTTAGTTCTATTCAAAATCAAAAATCTGATTTCTGTTTCAAAAATCAAATTCATTACCTCACTTGAGTTCACATATAATTACAACTCAAAATCTGAAATTTTCTAAATAGAAATTCGAATTTTATTCGTTTAAAATCCTTTTATAAAATTAAATATTGGTTTTCAAATGGTTATGGTGCTGCTTTTCTGAAAATTTGATTTTGATATAACTCAAAATCTATTCGATGAAATCCATATTTTTCTCCTCCATTTGAAAACTATTATCAAATCAGTCCTGATGTTTCTTGTTTCAAAGAATTCCGACTTCAATTGAGTTCTGTATATTCAATTGAAGTTCGGATCGCCAATTTACGAACTGCAGCGCTGCGGCGAGTTCATTTTAATTATATTTATATATAAATAAACGTTTTAAAACTTCGTTTATATAAATTCAACTCTATTCTGATATATTTTAATATATATCAAATCCATTTTCCAATTCAACATAATATTTTCGATCTATTTCACTTCTATTTGAAATTCTATATTCAAATTTCAATTCACTTCTATTTTTCAAATTCTATTTGAATTTCTATATTCGAATTTCCTTTATTCAAACCCCATTTGAATTTTTACGATCAAATTCTATATTTGATTTTCCTTTGAATTTCATATATTCAAACTCCATTTTCACTTTTATTTGAATTCTATATTCAAATTCCAATTTCACCTCTATTTGAATCCTATATTCAAATTCCATATTTTAAATTCCATTTAAATTATATATTTAAATCTCATAGCTTAAATTTCATTTGAATGCTATATTCAAATTCTAAAATTTAAATTCCATTTGAATTCCTTTTGAATTCTACATTCAAATCCCCTATTTAATTCTCTTTGAATTCAAATTCCATATTTATTCTATTTGAATTTCAAATATTCAAACTCCGACTCAATTCTATTTGAAAATTCAAATATTCAAACCCCTTTTTAATTCTATTATTCAAATTCTATTTTAAACCCTCTTTTTCAAATTCTATTTCAAATTCCCTTATTCAGAATTTCTATTTACATTCCTATATTCAAATTCTATATTTGAATTTCCTTTAAATTTTCTATATTCAACATCTATTTAAATTTCTATATTTGAATTTCTATTTGAATTTCTCATATTCAAATTCTATGTGAATTCCTATATTCAAATTCTATTTGAATTTTCCTTTCAAATTCTATAGTTAAACTTCATTCAAATCTCTATTTGACTTTTCTTTATTCAAATCCATTTGAATTCCTTCGAATTCAAATTCTATTTCAATTCCTTTGAATTCCACATTCAATGTGACGATCCCAAAACCCCGTGACACGGTGTTAAGGATAATCATTGGAATATAACACATTAATCATCATTAGCAGATCACAGATAATAGCATAAACAGAAAATAGAATAATTTACACACATATGACAGCGGAATCATATAGATATCATCACATCAGAGAAGCACAGTACAGGATACAACTTAGTGCATAATGATACATAATCAGTCACCATCGCCTGAGGCGGAATCATACATAAGGAGTACACAAAATAAATATTAGTCTACATCGCCAACGGCGGAATCATAATATAGATACAATAATGGCGGAGAAAATCCAAGTCAGCACGGTGTAATCAAGCCTCGCCATGAGCCAAAAGGTGCGTCAGAAACCTGTAACTAGGCTGCCCGTGTGAAAATGAGGGCACCCGAGTTTGCAAGGTGAAACAAACTACGAGTCAGTCATGGGACTGGTATGAGAAATCTACTCAACTTAGTGACAACAATAATAAGGCAAATCAAAGGACCACGCCACTTTCGCGGAACGGGTTTACTCCAATGAGTGCTGGTGCATGAAATAAAATAAACGATTAAATCAACGCAATGCTTTTTATAAAATGAAGCCATTATAAGACTCAGGTCCCATCACACAATGCAACGCAAGCCGGAGGATAGAGTTTTACCTTATAATGGCCAAAAATGCTTCATACGTATAAAACAAAAGTGTTTGATATTATTACTAGTGCATATATGTTTCAAAAGCAAATTCAATCATAAATATCAATCCTAGACGGCATGGGTACCATATATCATGTCGCCATACTAGTAATACAATCATATTCGCATATTTCGTATTGGAAATTGGATTCCTTCATGAGTCGAGGCAAGGGGCAAGCTCCTCTCCGATTCGAGACACTCTAGCAAATGTCCCAGGACCCCACTATGATCCTTGGATCTTCAGGGCCGGTCCTCTCTTACTTTTGAGGATTGGCAATTCCTGAACACACGTTTCTTGGTCCTTACAGACCTATATCGAGGCGCCTCGCATTCCAATAACCACACAGGTGAAAAGTATATATAATGTCAGGGCTGGTAGGTCACTGACACCACCTTAGCTAGAAAGAAACATCGTGCTCTCCCTGCAGTCACTCTTCCGTTTTTGACTCATACCGAGGTGTGAGGCTCGCGAATTCACGTTATACACAAAGCTACGTCACACAGACCATGCTTTGATCATCAACCACAAGACTTTGCTTTGCAACAGAAGCCTTGATCATATGCCACTTAGGCGTGCCACACAGGCAATCCACTCCATGCGACTGATTTCTGTCAATACATAACCTCTGAGCTCGTACGTCTCAGAGAAGGGCGTTAAGCAAGAGAATAAATTCCCCGCCGCCAAACAGATATATATTTAACAGAGATCAATCAACACAGAACAAAATCCAATGTCAGACACACAGTCCATTTACAAATCCGTTCTGGGTCTGAACGAAACCGGAGGCACCAATTCCTCGCATATCCGTACAATCAACAGTATGTTTGGACGGCTACTACTTCAATTCCTTCATGGTAGCTACTCCAATCACGAGCATCAGTAGCGCCCATCCATCCAATGTGGAGATCGTCGGTCTTCAGCCGTCTTCGACTCTTCGACTTCTCAACGTCGATCGATTATTTGAAATGAGATAAACTCGGCCTTTTCAAATAACCCATGTACATTTAGATTTTCAAATCAATTAATCACATGGTTTGTGACGGCCTGGAATTTCGCTCGATCTGAATCAGTCGTTAAACCGATCTAGACCGTTCGAAACCCCTGAACGTTGAGAACAGGACAAATCAGAACACAAACAGAAGAACAATTCATTGTATATTACAACAATCCCATCAGATTACAAGAATATACAGAGTATAAATGAATAGGTTACATTCGATAAATATCAGAGATTACAGTAAATTACATAGCAGCGGAAAAATAATACAAAGAACAACTGAAGGTGATATACGAATACAGAGCTTTCCGGATATCATTCCAGCTGTAAACCAGGATCCTGTGAATATAAATCTGCAAAACCAAAACTACTAGCTGCCCGTGCGGAAAATAGGGGCACCCAGAGTTTAGGTTAAAACAATAAACTCCAGGTCAGTCATGTGACTGGTGTGAGAACTAAAACAGTTATTAAAACTTTATTTTAAAAGAGAGTAATTCAAGGGACCACGCCGTATAACACGGAACGGGTTTCCTCCCAAGAATACCAGTGCATATCAATAAACAACGCAATGCTTTTTCGAAAAATGAAGCTATTATAAGACCCAGGTCCTATCATACAATGCAACGCAAGCCGGGGGATAGGGTTTTCCCTTATAATAGCCAAACATGCTTGGTACGTTTAAAACAAATCATTTGATACTATAATAAGTGTATAGTGTCAAAACAGTTTCAATCATAAGTATAAATCATAGGCGGCATGGGTACCATATATCATGTCGCCATACTAGTTCTACAATTAAAACCGCAATACACGTATTGGAAATTGGATTTCCGTCATGAGTCGAGGCAAGGGGCAAGCTCCTCTCCGCGTTCGAGACACTCTAGCAAATGCCTCAGGATTACGCACACTGGGTAACCCTTGGATCGGTTGGGCCGGTCCTCACTTACGTTAGAGGATTGGCAATTCCTGAACACGCGTTTCCCGGTCCTTACAGACCTATAATCGAGGCGCCTCATTCCAACAACCACAAAGGTGAAAAGTATATAAATGTCAGGGCTGGTAAGTCACTGACACCACCAAAGCTAGAAAGAAACGTCGTGTTCTCCCAACGGCCCGTATCCCGTTTTTAACTCATACCGAGGTGTGAGGCTCGCGAATTCACGCTATACACAAAGCTGCCACGTAGGCTGTGCTTTGATCATCAACCACAAGACTTTGCTTTTCAACAGAAGTCTTGATCCATGCAACTCAGCATGCCACACAGGCAATTCATGCCGTGCGATTGATATCTATCGATATATAACCTCTAAGCTCGTACGTCTCAGAGAAGGGCGTTAAGCAAGAGAATAAATTCTCCGCCGCCAAACAGATATATATTTAATAGAAATCAATCAACACAGAATAAAATCCAATGTCAGACACACAATCCATTTACAAGTCCGTTCTGGGTCTGAACGAAACCGGAGGCACTTTCCTCGCATATCCATCCATCTCCAAGTACGTCTGGACGACCACCAACTATTTCCATCTTCTTGGGTGTACAGCCCAATCAGGATCGTCAGTAATTACCCAAACGATGTGAAGACTTCCGGTCTTCGACCACCGTCTTCATCTTCGACTTATCGTCGAATCGGTTATTCAGAATGGGTGTAAACCCGGACTTTCCGAACAACCCGCGTATATTAAAACAAATGTTACGCAAACACAACATACGCCTCATTCCAATTCATTAGTCACTAACCGCAAATTAGCAAGAGAACAATTTCCCAAACATTAACCCCGAAGGCCGAAACCAACATCAGATCAATACCCAGGAAACTATTCTTCTTAGCCAACCTACAGCTAGTTTCTAAATTTCACATTCTTAGGGAAAGGTTCCCATTAATTTTATCCAAGATAAATTCTTTAAAACTTATCCTGTAATCTTCCTTTGGATGTTATTTAAAACCAAATTATGGTTTTTCCAACTAGTCGAGATTAGCGAACCGTAACGAAGTAATTATTTATTTTATTTCCCAATCCCAACCTATTCATCCCATGAAGCAAAACTGGTAATGCTCCATATCTAACACCGTGGTGTTATCGGTAAAATCAATTACCATTTCACGTTCAAATCTAATTAAAGATTTAACTATCGCTTTGGAGCAAAACTGGCGATACTCCATATCTCGCTCAATTCTAAATTTGATAATTTAGATTATAAATTCGAGTTTCAATCTAATTGCAAATTCATTAAAACTCCTTTTACTGGGTTAAAGAACTAGGTGTTATTTAAAACACAGCTCACGACAAACCCATTTTATATCCAATCAAATATATTAGAAATTCGATTATTTAAAACCCCTTTTTAAATCTTATTCATTTATTTAAAAATAATTGGGTTTTAAATTTAGTTCAAAACTAGTTCATTTCGATAAAAATTCATTTTTATCTTTTCAAATATGGAGTTTTTCACCCCAATCTTTCCCAAATCATCTCTTATGATTTTACACAAATTATTGATATTTTTAATAATTTTATCAAGGCCCGTACAGTCGATTTTTATATATTGAACTTCGATAGAAAAAGTCAATTTTTATATATTGAACTTCGATATAAAAATTTGATTTTTATATATTGAATAGCATAATAAAAATTTGATTTTTATATATTGAATAGCATACTAAAAATATGATTTTTATTTAATAAAGGATATATAAAAATGTGATTTTTATATATATAGTGACTACGGACGACGAAGCTGACGAAGATGCGAAAACAATGAAGATTTCTATCAAAGAAGAGTCAAGATGTTTGGATAGCTATAAGTGAGAACTTCTCACCTTTCAATTTAATTTTTCTAGTTATATATATACTAGGATGCAGACGGTGCTTAGTAGCACCCGACACAATCGTCCACAGACCATGGACTTGTTTGTTTGACTGTTTGGTGATTGATTGCGATATTGGTTTGAATGTGGTTTGTGGTATGAAAAATCGAATCGATAAATTGATTAGGATTAGACGTGCGCCGTTATAAGGCGAAGGAGTAAGGCTAGGTTAGACCCTTACTCCAAATTTTGTGGTTTGCATAACGAAAGTGAATTTGATTGATGTGTGAATGGCGTGGGCCTTCACTAGACCGGGGATAAGGCTAGGCCCATTTCGAAATCTAATCGATATAAATATCGTTCGATTCATATTCAAAATAAATTTTCTCGTCGTTTTATTTAAAATAATTCATTTTAAATAATCAAAATTCGCTAAAATTGCCAAAATAAAAATTTCAAACTGGCTCGCATTTTACGGGTTGTTACATGGTTGGACTATTCAACATTCACATTTCAGTTATTTAGGTATAATTTTCATGTCAAATACATTCAACCATCACATATCAAGCAAACACAACAAAATTGGTTTATTTCCACTCTATATCGTCTATAGTACTTTATAACGATATATCGCCATTTTTATTTAATTTAAAACGGCCATATTTAATCAAACGACGTTTCAGGTCGTGTCGATGCATTGGCGCTGCTTTTCACTAATTTTGTTTTACACATATATGAAAATCTAACCGTTGGATCTTCACAAATTTTACATCATTAGGAAGGTCATTTCAAAACGAATCCAACGGTTTCAGTTTTCGGAAAATCCGACGGTCGGATCTTCCACACTAGCCATTTGAAGTTACGATTTCAATTTACGAACTGCAGCGTCGTTATTCGATTTAATTTAATTATATTTATATATATATAAATATAATCGTTTCTGGCGCTGTTTTTCTTCAGTTTTGAATTAAACATTCCAGACCATCCAACCGTCGGATCTTCACAAAGTTGGTGCCGTTGGAAAGATATTTCCAAGGCGAACCCAACGGTTGCGGTTTCGGGAAAATCAAATGGTTGGATTTCCCGCACTAGCCGTTTGAAATCACGGTTTCAAAACACGAACTGCACGGCCACGTTTCGTTTTAATTCTATTTATATTTATATATTTATATAAATATAGTTCATTCAAAAATTCCTATATCGTTTCCACTTCAATTATTTCACTAACGCCTTTAAATTTCGGAAAATTTCGCCATAACCTCCTTTGTACGGGAGGGTCTGGGAAAATTCCCAAATAGCCACACGGGCGTCTCATATCAAAAAGAAAAAGAAAAAGTCAAGCGGCTAGCCAACAGGCTCATAAAATCATCACCCAAACAAAGCGGTAAATGTGTACCTATTTGTCGGGCACAAAATTTTATTTCTCTTCTCTAGCCCCTTTGCTTTAACCTGTTCAATAGATATGCATGTACATATATGCAATTTCTAACACTTATCATTTTCCATTCAATTTCATATTTGATTTGCTTTGGTTTAAAAACACCATTCATTCTAATGTTGCTTGCATAGGCTAAAATCATATCATTAGCTAGTTAATGTATATTTCAACTCATGCACGTTTATTTGAACAAGTGGCTATTTTTAACACTTCACATTTCAAAGATGATAATTTTGGCGAACTAAAATAGATTTCAACACATGACTATTTTATTTGGTTCCTATGCATGTTAAAAAGAATATTTCTTTCACAAATATTTATTTCAACGTCCGCATATCTCTAGCATATCACACATATGATAAAAATGATATTTTTATCATTTAAAATATTTATTCGACAAATAGATGTTTCAACACTTCATAGTTTCAATAAAAATGTAATTTTTATTGTTCGATCTTTTTATTCAACACATGAACTTTTCCACTACACACACTTCTCAACAAATGAGTATTTCCATACATGGACATTTTATTTATGTTGTTCATATTAGAAAGATGGGATTTTTATTGTTGAAACTATTTATATAAGGCGAATATTTTTCATACTTCACATATATATATAAATGTGATTTTTATTGTTTAAACACTTCATTCACGAATGAATTTAATTTTCACACAACACTTTTCAACACACAAACATTTCCACACATGGATATAGTTTCAACATATGGCTTTAATTTCAACGTATGAAAATTATTTTAACATATGAAAATAATTCTAACACACAAAGATTATTCAAAATTTCGGCAGCATAACGGCAGGGTAGTTAAAACCGGCACCGTCCCTAGAACGGCTCCTCGCTCTACCTTAAAACCTCGCGGTTTTTGACAATGGGGATTCATGCATCTAATTCGCATGCAGGCGGCATGTTTATTTTTATTTCCACAAATATTTCCAATTCATTTCAATCACCAATGGGTATTTTTCAACCACAACCAAACAATATCAACCACAAACAATTATTCAACCATTCGTATTTTTCATCCAATATTTCACACCAATTCACAACAATAAATATCGTCCATTGTTTGTGGACGAGGGGAGTATATATATATATATATAATTGCTATATTTCACTTGCATTTTGTGACGAGCAAGGAATTTCGCTCGGTCCGAACCAGTCGCTAAACCGATCCAGACCGCTCGAAACGCCCTATCGTTTGAGAACACGACACAACAGAACGCATACAGAAGAACATTTCATTGTATATTACAACAATGCATCAGATTACAAGAATATACAGAGTATAAATGAATATTACACAGAAATATCAGAGATTTAAATTACATTTAAATATATCGCAGCGGAAAATAATACAATACACAACTAGAAGTAGATATACGGATACAAAGCTTTCCGGATATCGTTCCAGCTGTAAACCAGGATCCTGTGAATATAAATCTGCAAAACCCAAAACTACTAGCTGCCCGTGTCAAAATAAGGGCACCCAGAGTTTAGGTTAAAACAATAAACTCCAGGTCAGTCATGTGACTGGTGTGAGAACTAAAACAGTTTTTAATCTTTGTTTTTAAAGTTAGGTAAATCAAGGGACCACGCCGTATAACACAGAACGGGTTTCCTCCCAAGAATACCGGTGCATAAAACAAACAGCGCAATGCTAAATAAAGAAAAATGAAGCTGTTATAAGACCCAGGTCCCATCACACAATGCAACGCAGCCGAGGATAGGGTTTTCCCTTATAACAGCCAAAGAATGCTTGATACGGTTAAAACAAATCGTTTGATACTATTATAAGTGCATAGTGTATAAACAACTTCAAATCATAAGTATCAATCATAGGCGGCATGAGCGCCCCATCCCACTATGTCACCATATATAGGTTTACAAATAAAACTGCAAAGTCACGTATTTGGAAATTGGATTTCCGTCTATGAACCGAGGCCAGGGATCGTCCTCTACCGATTCGAGACAATCTAGCCTACCATGTCTCAGGAACAGCCGCAACTGCCCCCTGGATCGTCAGGGCAGGTCCACCGATGTGGATTATTATGCCTGAACAATACGTCTCCCCGCCCTTTGGGGCGCAAACGAGCCAACGAATGACTCCATCAGACCCGGATCGTCCGATCAAACCGAGGCGCCTCGCAACAGCAACAACCACACAGGTGAAAAGTATATAAATGTCAGGGCTGGTAGGTCACTGACACCACCCTAGCTAGAAAGAAACGCATGCCCTCCCTGAGGTCCTCTCCCGTTTTGGGTTCATAACCGGGGTGCGAGGCTCGCGAATTCACGTTACACAAAGCTGTGCCACACAGGCTGTGCTTTGATCATCACCACAAGACTTTGCTTTTCAACAGAAGCCTTGATCATTTGCATCTTAGCATGCCACACAGGCAAACCACTCTATGCAACCGATATCAGTCCCACAGAATGAAATCCAATGTCAGACACACAGTCCATTTACAAGTCCGTTCTGGGCCTGAACGAAACCGGAGGCACCTAGTACCCCGCATATCCATCGATCTCCATGTACGTCTGGACGATCACCAACTGTTTCCATCTTCTTGGGTGTACAGCCCAATCAAGATCATCAGTAATCACCCAAACGACGTGAAGACTTCTGGTCTTCGACCACCGTCTTCATCTTCGACACCACGTCGAATCAGTTATTCAGAATGGGATAAACCCGGTCTTTCTGAATAACTCGCGTATATATTATAAAAGTGTTACACAAACACAACATACGCCTCATTCCAATTCAGAATATTCTTTTATTCAAATATTCCTATACTTTGGGAAAGTTCCCATTAATTTTATCCAAGATAAATTCTTTAAATTTATTCTTTAATCTCCTTTGAATATCAATTCAAACTAGTCGGGATTAGCGAACCACACCGAAGTAATCATTTATTTTTATTTCCCAATCCCAACCTATTCATCCCATGAAGTAAAACTGGTAGTACTTCATATCTAACACCACAGTGTTATCGGTAACTCAATTACCATTTCATGTTCAAATCTAATTAAAGATTTAACTATCGCCTGGAGTAAAACTGGTGATACTCCATTCTCGATCTTTTCAATCTAATTAAAGATTCATTAAAACTCCACTTAGTTTTAATCGTTATCTGGGTTAAAGAATCAGTGTCATTTAAAACACGATCCACGATAAACCCCAAAATCACATTCCATTAATTATCGGGTTAAAGAACAAGTGTTATTTAAAACACTGTTCACGATAAACCTAAAAATCAATACCAATTCAATTCCAATTAAATATCATTTAATTGGTACACTTCATTAAATCTAAATAAAAAGATTTAATCTTTTCTCAACTGGGTTCAAGAACAGTGTTAGTGAAGACACCATTCACGACAACCCCAAATCACATTTGATATTCAATACAAGGCTCTGAACAGAAAATATACCGGCTTATATTCAATATCAAATTCTACGACTAACAAATGTCGTATTGGAAATAACGATATAAATATATATCTTTCAAATTTCCATAACAACATCCGTATAATCACGAATTCCAACATCGAAATATTCCGAAGACAATTTCGATTCAAATCCACTCCAATGCAATCATTGGAAATTCTGGTTATTTTCAAAACCCTTTTCAAATTCAATTTATTTATTTAAAAATAAATAGAATTATATTTCTAGTTCAAACTAGTTCATTTCGATAAAAATCTATTTTTATCTTTTCAAATATGGAGTTTTTCACCCCAATCCTTTCTAAATCATTTCTTATGATTTTACACAAATTATTACTATTTTTAATAATTTTATCAAGGCCCGTACAGTCGATTTCCATCAACGGCCATCGAACTGCACTTACAGCGACCTTTTTCGAATTTGATTTGGACGTATCTCCAAATCCAACCGTTAGATTTCAAATTTCTAACATTCATTAGAAAGCTCTTTTCGATACGAACCCAACGGTTCCGGTTTTAGGAGAATCCGACGGTCGGATCTCCCGTAATGTCCGTTTGAAATAAATGGTCGAAATTCACGAACTGCCGCGGCGCGGCGCGTTCTATTCAGGCCATTATATTATATATGTAATATATATAATATATATTTCGTCGATTTCTATTTAAAACGAATTATATAAATAGTTTTAAAATTCGTTTCAAAAGCAATTTCAACTTCCATTTCAATTCAAATCAAAATTGAATTCTTCTTTATAAATTCGGTTTAAAATTCATTTCTATTCAATTCAAATTTCAATTCAATTTGAATTCATTTCAATTCGTTTTCAATTCAATTTGAATTCATTTCAATTCATTTCGAAATCGTTTTCAATTCAATTCATTTCGAAATCGTTTTCAATTCAATTCATTTCGAAATCACTTTCAATTCAATTCATTTCGAAATCACTTTCAATTCAATTCATTTCGAAATCACTTTCAATTCAATTCATTTCGAAATCACTTTCAATTCAATTCATTTCGAAATCACTTTCAATTCAATTCATTTCAAAATGAATAAAACCGATATAAATATCGTTTACGTCAGAATAGCGTCAATCTAATCAACACGGCTTCATATGTTTCTATTTTCAAATATTCTATTTCGAATATTTCTATCTCAAATATTTCCTTTCAAATATTTCCTTTTTCAAATATTCTATTTTCAAATATTTCTTTTTCAAATATTTCTTTTTCGAAACTGGAATGAGGCCCAATCAATTACCATATAAAATTAATTATATGGATTTTCATACAACACATGTATATAATAGCATTGAACAATGATCAACCATCAACCAAAGTGCACTACACTGTATAAGCATCAAATAAAGATATCTAACGCTTATAACAGCATGTCAATCAATCGATCGACATATTTAATCAATCAGGATGAGTGAACTTCAAATTTCATCCCAACACCCGTGTGGGGTTTCAAACAACCAAACACATATTTTATTTGTGCTGTTGGGCGATGTGTAAAATTTATCGTCCCAATCAATGTCATTCAAATAGGTGTACATAAACAAACCGTCCGGTTTATAAATGAATATTTTATTTTATTCACTTCACGTTAAAATTATATTTTTAACGATAAAACATTTTATTTCAACCTATGAATTTCTATTCAATTCATTTACACAATAAAATGATATTTTTATTTTCTAACATATTTTAGAAAATTTCGGCGGCATAACGGCACGATACTAGAAACGGGACGAGGCCTAGCCTTATCCCCGGTCTAGTGAAGGCCCACGCCATTCACACATCAATCAAAATCACCAAACAACCAAATTCAAATCAAATCATATAACTAAGCTATGCAACCAAACAAACAAGTCCATGGTCTGTGGACGATTGTGTCGGGTGCTACTAAGCACCGTCTGCATCCTAGTATATATATATAATTAGAAAAAGAAATTGAAAGGTGAGAAATTCTCACATATAGCTATCCTAGCTCCACGGCACTTCTAATGCCGGAAATCTTCGCCAACTCGCCTTTTTGTCGCTTTCGCCCGTATTCTCTACATATGTAAAAATCGAATTTTTACTTCGCTATTCAATATATAAAAATCATATTTTTATTTCGAAGTTCAATATATAAAAATCATATTTTTATTTCGAAGTTCAACATATAAAAATCATATTTTTATTTCGAAGTTCAACATATAAAAATCATATTTTTATTTCGAAGTTCAACATATAAAAATCCTATTTTTATTTCGAAGTTCAACATATAAAAATCCTATTTTTACTAAGGTAAAAATCAAATCTTTTCTAATTTAAAAATCAAACTTTTCTAATTTAAAAATCAAATTTTTTTCTCATTTAA
Organism: Allium sativum; assembly: GCA_030737875.1. Taxonomy (NCBI): domain Eukaryota; kingdom Viridiplantae; phylum Streptophyta; class Magnoliopsida; order Asparagales; family Amaryllidaceae; genus Allium; species Allium sativum. Next base: position 90,398,681 of record CM060916.1, on the reverse strand, counting down.
AAATCAAACTTTTTATCTAATTTAAAAATCAAATTTTTCTAATTTAAAAATCAAATTTTTTTCTCATTTAAAAATCAAACTTTTTATCTAATTTAAAAATCAAATTTTTCTAATTTTAAAATCAAATTTTTTTCTCATTTAAAAATCAAACTTTTTATCTAATTTAAAAATCAAAATTTTCTAATTTAAAAATCAAACTTTTTATTTATAATATATATAGAAACAGAAAAGAAATTTAAATAAACGAACAAAAATAAATTAATAAAAACACTTACCGAGAAAAAAAGAAGAGGGGGGGGGCTGTGTAGGCGTTGCTTGCTGCGGAGGGGGTGTTGGAGGCTTGGGCAGGCGGCGGGGTCCCACTGGTGGCCGACGGTCTCGGTTTCCGTTCAGATTTGGGGGTTCGTGGTTTCGTGGGTGGCTGAGGGTCTTCGACGGAGTGAGGGGAGAGAAGGAGGGCAGTGGTGGGGGGAAGATCGACGGAGGAGGCAGCGATGGGGGGCGCGGTCTGGAGGTGGGCGACGACGAGCTCCCATCGTTTTTTTTTTTTTTTTTTTTGTATTTCGAAATGAATTTCAGAAAGGGGGGGGCCAGATGAGTTATAGAGGGGAGAGAGATATTTTTTTTTATTAATTAATTAATTAATTTTATCCTAAAGAGTTGACTTTCACATACGACCTCGAAACGAGGCCCACCGCCTGCCGTCCATAGCGTTTTACCCCCATTCCGAACACAATGGGATATGTATCGCAAGCTGATTTGATCGTTTCGATTAGTTTCCATTGAATTTACATTTAAATCACTATATTGAATTTTAAACGTACATTTCAAATTACCGGGGTCACATACTAACTAGAGAAATTCCAGAAAAATATTTTCTAGCTTCGTATTGACGATACGGTCCTAACAAAACTAGTTTCGTCAAATTCTGAGACCGTTAGAAAAATGGCCATTTTCCAGTCGATTAAAATCAACTGAAACCGGTCAAACGCGTTTTCCTTTGCCACGCTCACATATTGAATCGAAAAATTATGAAATTTGAAACCTAGCAATAACTTAACATCACGGACCCAACAAAACTGGTTTCGTCGAAATCCGAGGTCGCTTGCAAAATGTCCATTTTTAAGGGCCTGAATTCCATAGCGACTATTCAGAATTTTCAACTGGACATATCTTTTGATTCCCGATATGAAATCTTGATTTTTCGGATTCGTTGCAAAGATATTATCAATTAGATCCTATGATTTTTGGTTTCACTAAAATCCGGATTGTTTTGCACCCGGTACATTCAATTGAAGTTTGAAATCGAATTATCGAACTACCGCGCCATTTTCAATTCTATTTATAATTATATATAATTATTTATATTCTAACGACGACGTATATAATATATACGTCGAATTATATTCAAAATAAATTTCTCGTCAATTTTATTTAAAATAATCTATTTTAAATAATCAAAATTCGCTAAAATAGCCAAAATAAAAATTTTAAACTGGCCCAGATTTTCGGGTTATTACAATCTCCCCCACTTAAAACTTTTCGTCCCCGAAAAGGAACAAAGTCGAAAGTGGTTGGATTAATCAACTCTACGTTCGATCTGGCTTCCATTCTCCAACTTTTCAGTTTCTGAGAATTTTCAAAATCTCAAAAATTTGGCTAACACCCTAAATTTTTGAAAAATTTCGCCATAACCTCCCCTGCACCGGGAGCATCGGGGAATTTCAAATAGCTTCCCCGGTCCTTCAGATCTCAAAAAGAAAAAGAAAAAGCCAAGCGGCTAGCCAATAGGCTCATAAAATCATCATCACCCAAACAAAACAGTAAATTATGTAGTAAACATGTACCTATTTGTCGGGCAAACAAATTTTATTCTCTGCTCTAGCCTCCTTGCTATGACCTGTTCAATGATATATATGTATATGCAAGTAAATGCAACCCAATTTCAATACAATTCATTATTTGATTCAATTAGGCTGAATGGTTAAAAATTAGCAAACAAATGAACAAACAACACAAACATCAATCAATTAGTGAATTTAACGTTTCAAATTCATAATTTTGATATATATCCAAAAAAAATCATGTTTTGGTGCCAAATCACAACAATGAATTCTCGCTATATTAGTTTTGGTTCTCACACCAGTCTAATGGAAATATATAGAAAATCACACCTTCGAAACTCGAACATAAATGTTGATGATGCGATCACTATCATCAATATCATCTTCGGGCGACTAGAGTGTGATGCTATATCTATCCAATATATTAAAACTTTGAATATACGTTCATGACGCGTATATACAAAACCTTTATATATTGGATTGTCCATATTCAAAATAAATAAATAATAAAATACGTTTTAAAATGGTTTAAATTTCAAAACAAAATTGTTTTCATTTTCAAAAATATACTCTTCACACTCGTTCTAGGATACTACTGATCCCATCTCTAACGAGTCATTCCCTTGGATATTACTAATCCAATATCTGATGAATTCTTTCGTACGGTTCTAATGTGTCTTGTTCTCTGAGCTTTGTAAACCAAAGCTCTGATACCACGTGTGACGAGCAAGGAATTTCGCTCGGTCCGAACCAGTCGCTAAACCGATCCAGACCGCTCGAAACGCCCTATCGTTTGAGAACACGACACAACAGAACGCATACAGAAGAACATTTCATTGTATATTACAACAATGCATCAGATTACAAGAATATACAGAGTATAAATGAATATTACACAGAAATATCAGAGATTTAAATTACATTTAAATATATCGCAGCGGAAAATAATACAATACACAACTAGAAGTAGATATACGGATACAAAGCTTTCCGGATATCGTTCCAGCTGTAAACCAGGATCCTGTGAATATAAATCTGCAAAACCCAAAACTACTAGCTGCCCGTGTCAAAATAAGGGCACCCAGAGTTTAGGTTAAAACAATAAACTCCAGGTCAGTCATGTGACTGGTGTGAGAACTAAAACAGTTTTTAATCTTTGTTTTTAAAGTTAGGTAAATCAAGGGACCACGCCGTATAACACGGAACGGGTTTCCTCCCAAGAATACCGGTGCATAAAACAAACAGCGCAATGCTAAATAAAGAAAAATGAAGCTGTTATAAGACCCAGGTCCCATCACACAATGCAACGCAGCCGAGGATAGGGTTTTCCCTTATAACAGCCAAAGAATGCTTGATACGGTTAAAACAAATCGTTTGATACTATTATAAGTGCATAGTGTATAAACAACTTCAAATCATAAGTATCAATCATAGGCGGCATGAGCGCCCCATCCCACTATGTCACCATATATAGGTTTACAAATAAAACCGCAAAGTCACGTATTTGGAAATTGGATTTCCGTCTATGAACCGAGGCCAGGGATCGTCCTCTACCGATTCGAGACAATCTAGCCTACCATGTCTCAGGAACAGCCGCAACTGCCCCCTGGATCGTCAGGGCCGGTCCACCGATGTGGATTATTATGCCTGAACAATACGTCTCCCCGCCCTTTGGGGCGCAAACGAGCCAACGAATGACTCCATCGAACCCGGATCGTCCGATCAAACCGAGGCGCCTCGCAACAGCAACAACCACACAGGTGAAAAGTATATAAATGTCAGGGCTGGTAGGTCACTGACACCACCCTAGCTAGAAAGAAATGCATGCCCTCCCTGAGGTCCTCTCCCGTTTTGGGTTCATAACCGGGGTGTGAGGCTCGCGAATTCACGTTACACAAAGCTGTGCCACACAGGCTGTGCTTTGATCATCACCACAAGACTTTGCTTTTCAACAGAAGCCTTGATCATTTGCATCTTAGCATGCCACACAGGCAAACCACTCTATGCAACCGATATCAGTCCCACAGAATGAAATCCAATGTCAGACACACAATCCATTTACAAGTCCGTTCTGGGCCTGAACGAAACCGGAGGCACCTAGTACCCCGCATATCCATCGATCTCCATGTACGTCTGGACGATCACCAACTGTTTCCATCTTCTTGGGTGTACAGCCCAATCAAGATCATCAGTAATCACCCAAACGACGTGAAGACTTCTGGTCTTCGACCACCGTCTTCATCTTCGACACCACGTCGAATCAGTTATTCAGAATGGGATAAACCCGGTCTTTCTGAATAACTCGCGTATATATTATAAAAGTGTTACACAAACACAACATACGCCTCATTCCAATTCAGAATATTCTTTTATTCAAATATTCCTATACTTTGGGAAAAAGTTCCCATTAATTTTATCCAAGATAAATTCTTTAAATTTATTCTTTAATCTCCTTTGAATATCAATTCAAACTAGTCGGGATTAGCGAACCACACCGAAGTAATCATTTATTTTTATTTCCCAATCCCAACCTATTCATCCCATGAAGTAAAACTGGTAGTACTTCATATCTAACACCACAGTGTTATCGGTAACTCAATTACCATTTCACGTTCAAATCTAATTAAAGATTTAACTATCGCCTGGAGTAAAACTGGTGATACTCCATTCTCGATCTTTTCAATCTAATTAAAGATTCATTAAAACTCCACTTAGTTTTAATCGTTATCTGGGTTAAAGAATCAGTGTCATTTAAAACACGATCCACGATAAACCCCAAAATCACATTCCATTAATTATCGGGTTAAAGAACAAGTGTTATTTAAAACACTGTTCACGATAAACCTAAAAATCAATACCAATTCAATTCCAATTAAATATCATTTAATTGGTACACTTCATTAAATCTAAATAAAAAGATTTAATCTTTTCTCAACTGGGTTCAAGAACAGTGTTAGTGAAGACACCATTCACGACAACCCCAAATCACATTTGATATTCAATACAAGGCTCTGAATAGAAAATATACCGGCTTATATTCAATATCAAATTCTACGACTAACAAATGTCGTATTGGAAATAACGATATAAATATATATCTTTCAAATTTCCATAACAACATCCGTATAATCACGAATTCCAACATCGAAATATTCCGAAGACAATTTCGATTCAAATCCACTCCAATGCAATCATTGGAAATTCTGGTTATTTTCAAAACCCTTTTCAAATTCAATTTATTTATTTAAAAATAAATAGAATTATATTTCTAGTTCAAACTAGTTCATTTCGATAAAAATCTATTTTTATCTTTTCAAATATGGAGTTTTTCACCCCAATCCTTTCTAAATCATTTCTTATGATTTTACACAAATTATTACTATTTTTAATAATTTTATCAAGGCCCGTACAGTCGATTTCCATCAACGGCCATCGAACTGCACTTACAGCGACCTTTTTCGAATTTGATTTGGACGTATCTCCAAATCCAACCGTTAGATTTCAAATTTCTAACATTCATTAGAAAGCTCTTTTCGATACGAACCCAACGGTTCCGGTTTTAGGAGAATCCGACGGTCGGATCTCCCGTAATGTCCGTTTGAAATAAATGGTCGAAATTCACGAACTGCCGCGGCGCGGCGCGTTCTATTCAGGCCATTATATTATATATATAGTATATATAGTATATATTTCGTCGATTTCTATTTAAAACGAATTATATAAATAGTTTTAAAATTCGTTTCAAAAGCAATTTCAACTTCCATTTCAATTCAAATCAAAATTGAATTCTTCTTTATAAATTCGGTTTAAAATTCATTTCTATTCAATTCAAATTTCAATTCAATTTGAATTCATTTCAATTCGTTTTCAATTCAATTTGAATTCATTTCAATTCATTTCGAAATCGTTTTCAATTCAATTCATTTCGAAATCGTTTTCAATTCAATTCATTTCGAAATCGTTTTCAATTCAATTCATTTCGAAATCACTTTCAATTCAATTCATTTCGAAATCACTTTCAATTCAATTCATTTCGAAATCACTTTCAATTCAATTCATTTCGAAATCACTTTCAATTCAATTCATTTCGAAATCACTTTCAATTCAATTCATTTCGAAATCACTTTCAATTCAATTCATTTCAAAATGAATAAAACCGATATAAATATCGTTTACGTCAGAATAGCGTCAATCTAATCAACACGGCTTCATATGTTTCTATTTTCAAATATTCTATTTCGAATATTTCTATCTCAAATATATCCTTTCAAATATTTCCTTTTTCAAATATTCTATTTTCAAATATTTCTTTTTCAAATATTTCTTTTTCGAAACTGGAATGAGGCCCAATCAATTACCGTATAAAATTAATTATATGGATTTTCATACAACACATGTATATAATAGCATTGAACAATGATCAACCATCAACCAAAGTGCACTACACTGTATAAGCATCAAATAAAGATATCTAACGCTTATAACAGCATGTCAATCAATCGATCGACATATTTAATCAATCAGGATGAGTGAACTTCAAATTTCATCCCAACACCCGTGTGGGGTTTCAAACAACCAAACACATATTTTATTTGTGCTGTTGGGCGATGTGTAAAATTTATCGTCCCAATCAATGTCATTCAAATAGGTGTACATAAACAAACCGTCCGGTTTATAAATGAATATTTTATTTTATTCACTTCACGTTAAAATTATATTTTTAACGATAAAACATTTTATTTCAACCTATGAATTTCTATTCAATTCATTTACACAATAAAATGATATTTTTATTTTCTAACATATTTTAGAAAATTTCGGCGGCATAACGGCACGATACTAGAAACGGGACGAGGCCTAGCCTTATCCCCGGTCTAGTGAAGGCCCACGCCATTCACACATCAATCAAAATCACCAAACAACCAAATTCAAATCAAATCATATAACTAAGCTATGCAACCAAACAAACAAGTCCATGGTCTGTGGACGATTGTGTCGGGTGCTACTAAGCACCGTCTGCATCCTAGTATATATATATATATATAATTAGAAAAAGAAATTGAAAGGTGAGAAATTCTCACATATAGCTATCCTAGCTCCACGGCACTTCTAATGCCGGAAATCTTCGCCAACTCGCCTTTTTGTCGCTTTCGCCCGTATTCTCTACATATGTAAAAATCGAATTTTTACTTCGCTATTCAATATATAAAAATCATATTTTTATTTCGAAGTTCAACATATAAAAATCATATTTTTATTTCGAAGTTCAACATATAAAAATCATATTTTTATTTCGAAGTTCAACATATAAAAATCATATTTTTATTTCGAAGTTCAACATATAAAAATCCTATTTTTATTTCGAAGTTCAACATATAAAAATCATATTTTTATTTCGAAGATCAACATATAAAAATCCTATTTTTACTAAGGTAAAAATCAAATCTTTTCTAATTTAAAAATCAAACTTTTCTAATTTAAAAATCAAATTTTTTTCTCATTTAAAAATCAAACTTTTTATCTAATTTAAAAATCAAAATTTTCTAATTTAAAAATCAAATTTTTTTCTCATTTAAAAATCAAACTTTTTATCTAATTTAAAAATCAAATTTTTCTAATTTAAAAATCAAATTTTTTTCTCATTTAAAAATCAAACTTTTTATCTAATTTAAAAATCAAATTTTTCTAATTTAAAAATCAAACTTTTTATTTATAATATATATAGAAACAGAAAAGAAATTTAAATAAACGAACAAAAATAAATTAATAAAAACACTTACCGAGAAAAAAAGAAGAGGGGGGGGCTGTGTAGGCGTTGCTTGCTGCGGAGGGGGTGTTGGAGGCTTGGGCAGGCGGCGGGGTCCCACTGGTGGCCGACGGTCTCGGTTTCCGTTCGGATTTGGGGGTTCGTGGTTTCGTGGGTGGCTGAGGGTCTTCGACGGAGTGAGGGGAGAGAAGGAGGGCAGTGGTGGGGGGGAAGATCGACGGAGGAGGCAGCGATGGGGGGCGCGGTCTGGAGGTGGGCGACGACGAGCTCCCATCGTTTTTTTTTTTTTGTATTTCGAAATGAATTTCAGAAAGGGGGGGCCAGATGAGTTATAGAGGGGAGAGAGATATTTTTTTTTATTAATTAATTAATTAATTTTATCCTAAAGAGTTGACTTTCACATACGACCTCGAAACGAGGCCCACCGCCTGCCGTCCATAGCGTTTTACCCCCATTCCGAACACAATGGGATATGTATCGCAAGCTGATTTGATCGTTTCGATTAGTTTCCACTGAATTTACATTTAAATCACTATATTGAATTTTAAACGTACATTTCAAATTACCGGGGTCACATACTAACTAGAAAAATTCCAGAAAAATATTTTCTAGCTTCGTATTGACGATACGGTCCTAACAAAACTAGTTTCGTCAAATTCTGAGACCGTTAGAAAAATGGCCATTTTCCAGTCGATTAAAATCAACTGAAACCGGTCAAACGCGTTTTCCTTTGCCACGCTCACATATTGAATCGAAAAATTATGAAATTTGAAACCTAGCAATAACTTAACATCACGGACCCAACAAAACTGGTTTCGTCGAAATCCGAGGTCGCTTGCAAAATGTCCATTTTTAAGGGCCTGAATTCCATAGCGACTATTCAGAATTTTCAACTGGACATATCTTTTGATTCCCGATATGAAATCTTGATTTTTCGGATTCGTTGCAAAGATATTATCAATTAGATCCTATGATTTTTGGTTTCACTAAAATCTGGATTGTTTTGCACCCGGTACATTCAATTGAAGTTTGAAATCGAATTATCGAACTACCGCGCCATTTTCAATTCTATTTATAATTATATATAATTATTTATATTCTAACGACGACGTATATAATATATACGTCGAATTATATTCAAAATAAATTTCTCGTCGATTTTATTTAAAATAATCTATTTTAAATAATCAAAATTCGCTAAAATAGCCAAAATAAAAATTTTAAACTGGCCCAGATTTTCGGGTTATTACACATTTCAACACATATATCAATTATTCTATGCATGTAAAATTCATACTTCGCTTATATAGCTTACACTACGTATGTACATGAGGTATACAACACGTATGTAATTTATATTTCGCTAATATAAATTATACACGACATTTTCCATTCCATTTCACGTTAATTTAGATTTCTCACCTTGGTTTTAGGAGCACTAAAAATCGATACTATGTCAGAAAAATCTGCGGCTTCTTCTATTGGGTAGAGAGCTTCCTTGCGGTCCCGATGTTTCCTGTTTCATCGAATTTCGTCAACACACCAAAAAGATATGATTTTTCAAAGTGTAAAGATCAAAGAAAAACTCACTTTCACGAAGCTTCAAAACTAGGTTTACAGTTTTCGCGAAATCAGTGGCACGTGGGGATGATCGGCGAGTTGGACGTGGAAGAGGGAAGAGAGGGCTTCCTGTCGGTGGTGGTTTGGTGGCGTTCAGTGGTCCAGATCGGCGGTGGCGGTGGTGGAAAGGTCGGGACTTTGGGGCGTCGATACGGGCGGCACAGGCGACGAGGGGCGGCGACGGTTAGTCGGATTTGAAGAGGGGGCTGAGGCGCGTCGAGTGGTGGCGGTGGCGAAGGCTGGAAGCGGCTGTAGCGGCAGCGGTGGAGGAGAGAAGGTCGGGAGCTCGGGTCGCCATTCGTTCGAGGGGGTTTTCTTTTTTTTTAAAAAAAAAATTTATGAATGGAAAATTCTGATTGGCCGAGGACTATATTAAATTTTTAAATAGTGTTTTCTCAAACGAACTCCTTTTTAAACCCAACGACTGTCGCCCCTAGCTAAATACCCCCATTCCGGACACAATGGGATATGTTTCGTAGGCCAATTCGACTGTTACAGTCAGTTATTTTTCAAATTAAAGTATAAAACATTTAATTTTTAACTTTCAACGCACATTTCAATTTGCCAGGGCCACAAACTGATTCTAAAAATTCCAGAAAAATAAATCTAGCTATGTTTTGATGCTACGGTCCCAACAAAACTAGTTTCGTCGAATTCTGAGGTCGTTTGAAAAATGGCCATTTTCTGGTCGATCCAATTTAACAGAAATTGACCAATCACATTTTCTTTTGCCACGCTCACATACTAGCTTCATAAATTATGAAATTTGAAACCTAGCAATAGTTTGACATCCTGGACCCAACAAAAGTGGTTTCGTCGAATTCCGAGGTTGTATGCAAAATATCAATTTTCCAGGGCTATATATTCTATATACCAACCCTTCTGAAAATTCATTCGGCCATAAATTTTGATTCCCGTTATGAAACTTCGATTTTTCAGATTCGTTAGAAAGGTATTGACTAACATATTTAAATATTTTTGGTTTCGCTAAAATCCGTTATATTTTCCACCCTGCACAGTCAATCAAAGTTCGAATTCAAATTTTCAAACCGACTCACTATTCCTAATTCACTATTTTATTGAAATATTCTATTTCAATTGTTCAAATTCCTTTGAAATCACCATTTTAAAAATTTTAAATTGGCTCGTATTTTCCGGGTTATTACAATCTCCCCCACTTAAAACTTTTCGTCCTCGAAAAGGAAACAACAGTAAAGTAGGAAATAAAATGTAAATGCAAAGTATTGAAAAGGTACCTTGCACCGGAGTTAGTCAGAGATATCCACACTGCATTTGGGGTAAGCTTGCTTAATGCTTTCCTCAGTTTCCCAAGTACAGTCTCTAGGATCACTGCTCCATTGCACTTTAACTAAATGAACCTTTTTGCTTCTGAGTTCTCTAGTTTCTTTGCCAACAATCTTTAATGGCTCTCTTCTGAGTGCTAATTCTGGAGTTATCTCCACATCCCGTAGCGCTGCTTCTTCTACAACAAGATCCGGATCATGCACATGTTTTCTAAGTTGAGATACATGAAATACATTGTGCACTCCAGGCAACCAATCTGGCAATTGAACCCTATAAGCAAGAGTTCCAATTCGTTCAAGTATAGGAAAGGGACCAATAAATCTCGGTGCCAACTTCCCAGTCTTGCCAAATCTGATTACTCCTCTCATCGGAGAAACCTTCAAATAAACATAATCACCAACAGTAAATGTCAAATCTCTCCTTCTAGAGTCTGCATAACTTTTCTGTCGGCTTTGGGCGGTTTTCAATCGCTTCTTGATGAAGTCCACTTTATCGGATGCTTCCCTAATCATATCGGGTCCTAACACAAGTCTGTTGCCAGGTTCTACCCAACATGCTGGAGATCTGCAGGGTCTGCCATATAATGCTTCAAATGGCAACATTCTCAAACTTGCTTGATAGCTATTGTTATATAAGAACTCTGCCAAATGCAAATGATCTTCCCATGACCCACCAAAATCAATTATACAAGCCCGCAATAAATCTTCTAGAATTCTATTCACCCGCTCAGTTTGGCCATCTGTTTGTGGGTGATAAGCGGTGCTCATATTCAGTTTTGTTCCCAATTCTGTCTGGAAAGCCTCCCAGAATTTGCTAGTAAATAGGGGATCTCTATCACTGACTATGCTGATGGGAATTCCATGTAGCTTAACAATTTCTTTGAAGTAAATTTGCGCTAGAATTTGAGCAGTTCTATTGGACCTGACAGGTATAAAATGGGCAGTCTTCGTGAAGCGATCTACGATTACCCAAATGTTGTCATTACCTTTCTTGGTTCGCGGCAAACCATCTATGAAATCCATGGAAATCTGTTCCCATTTCCAACCTGGGACTTCCAACGGTTGCAACAGTCCAGCTAGCTTCTGCTGGTCACTCTTGACCAATTGACAAGTAGGGCATCTGCTAATATACAAGGAAATATCTCTTTTCATTGCCTTCCACCAGAAAGTGCGTTTGATATCGTTGTACATTTTACTCACACCTGGGTGGATGCAAAATTTGGATTTATGGCATTCATCCAGCACATCTCTTTTGAGCTCAGGAAGGTTGGGAACACAAATTCCCCCATTCAGCCTCAGAACTCCTTCTTTATTTGCTTGAAAGCTTGAGGGTTCTCCTTTCTGGATTCTTTCTTTGATCTTTTGAATGAAATAATCATTCTTCTGGAGAGCACATATCTTATCGATCAAGCTAGGTGTAATTATAAGATGGGCAACAATTGCGGTTTTTCTACTAAGTGCATCCGCTACAACGTTAGCCTTCCCCGGCGTATACAGGATATCAAGATCATACGCTGTAAGAAATTCTAGCCAATGCTGCTGTCTCAGATTCAGATCTTTCTAGGTATATAAATACTTCAACGATTGATGATCTGTGTACAGTATAAATTTCTCGCCCAATAAATAATGCCTCCAGATTTTCAAGGCAAAAACGATGGCTAGCAACTCAAGATCATGAGTCACATAATTCTTCTCATGCGGTTTCAGTTGGCGGCTTGCATAAGCGACTACTTGGCCTCTCTGCATTAACACTGCACCAAGACCTCTAATAGAAGCATCTGTCCAAACCGTTAAATCCTGATTGCCATCAATAATAGTTAACACTGGAGCGGTGGTCAGCTTCGATTTCAATTCCTGGAAAGCTTCTTCATAGTCGGAAGTCCACTTAAACTTCTCATGTTTCTTTGTGAGCTTCGTTAACGGACCGGATATCTTCGAAAAATCCTTAATGAACTTTCGATAATAACTAGCCAACCCCATAAAACTTCTAACTTATGTGGGAGTAGTGGGTTGTTTCCAGTCTTGAATCGCTGTTATTTTGCTTGGGTCAACAGGAATTCCTTTCTCTAACACAACATGGCCAAGAAATTTGACTTCTTCTTGCCAGAAGACACATTTAGAGAATTTGGCTTTGAAGACGTTCTTCCTTAGAATCTCCAATACTTGTTCTAAGTGTTTTTCATGCTCAGGTTTTGATTTGGAGTAGATTAAAATATCATTGATAAATACGAGGACAAATTTATTCAGAACTCTCCTGAACACTCTATTCATTAGATCGACAAAGTATGCTGGAGCGTTGCATAGGCCAAACGGCATTACTAACCATTCATAAAATATGTCTGGACCTCTGAAAGCTGTCAAAGGAACACACTCTTCTGCTATTCTCAATTGATGAAAACCTGTAGCTAGGTCCATTCGGGAAAATATTTTCGCCTTATTCAATTGGTCTAGCAAGTCATCAATGCGGGGTAATGGATATTTATTTTTAAGCGTCTGTTTGTTGAGGTCTCGGTAATCAACGCATAATCGAAGAGTACCGTCTGACTTTGGGACAAACACAACAGCTGCACCCCAATTAGAAAAACTCGGTCTGATTAGACCTTTCCACAACAATTGACGAGTTTGATCGCCTAATTCTTCTTTTTCTTTCGGAGTCATTCTGCGAATTGGATGTACCACTGGTCTGGCGTTGGGAATTAGATCGATTCAGAATTCTATTTCTCTTTGCGGAGGTAAGTTTTCAACTTCTTCAAACACATCCGCATAGTTTCTAACAATCGAAATCTTTTCCATGGAAGTGGGGATAAGTTCTAATGCTGACCAAAATTCTTCTCTATTCGGATTCGAACCATGACATGGTACCGTAATATATCCAAGCTTCATTCGAATTTTAACGATTCTTTCCGCACACTTCACTTCAGCTTCGTATTTCGTTAACCAATCCAGCCCGAGAATAATATCGAATTCGGGAAAATCCATAACGATTAAATCAAAAGGAAATTTGTATGAAGAATAAGAGACTGGCACTCTACAATATGAACCGAGAGTAATAGGACCCTCTATCGGGTTATGAACTTCAACCGATTCTTTGAGCTTTCGTTGTTTTAACTTTAATTTGTGCGCTGTGTTTCTAGCAATGAAACAACGTGATGCACCTGTGTCAAATAATACAGAAACAGGAATATTTTTAATTGTAAGGGTACCTCCCAAAACATCAGGTTTACCTGCTCCATCAGAAGCAGCTGGCGGGCTAGACCCGTCATAGACATGAGCTACTGTAGCTTTCTTCAGCAAAGGACAATCTTTGACCAGATGATCGGTCTTTCGACAATTGAAGCACGAGCGAGGGTTCTGAGAGCCTTGGCTCGAGCCTTGAGAATTAGTCTTCTGCCTCTTCGGAGCTGTGCAGACGTTTGAGTAGTGCCCCGGCTTACCACAGTTAAAGCAATTTCCTCTTGGCGGCTTGCCAGTCTGAGGTTTTGAAGATGCTGCTTGGCTTGACTCGCCTTGATTTACAGCAGGCTTGCGCTTGTTTCCAGCTTGGCTTCTAGCGCGATCCTGATCCAAATGCCTTTGATCAAGGTCTTCATAGTTGCATGTCATTTCCACCAGCTCGTTGAATTCCAGCTTGACATGGGCCATGGCTCTATCATGATATTGTCGTCTTAGCCCAAGGATAAACCTCTTATTTTTGGATTTCGCAGTAGCAACTAGCTCCGGAGCATAGGGCGACAACAGTGTAAATTTATTCAGATAATCTTGCACGGAAAGATCCCCCTGCTGGAGATTGGCGAAGTCATCGTGCATTCTTTCTAGAGCTTGTTCGGGGACATATTTCTCCTTGAAGAGTTCTTTAAATCCATCCCATGTTCTTCCGGCTTCTCTATTCCCGGCGGTAAGAGATTCCCACCATAATTCAGCTTGTTCCTGCATAAGCCAGGCGCCCATAATAGCTTTGTCTTCGTCTCAAAGCCTTAGGCCTTCAAGAATTTTCTCGCATGTTTTGAGCCATGCAAGGGCCTCTATTACGGTGCCAGTTCCCGAGAAGGTCTTGCCTCCTAAGTTCTTATATCTCTTAGCTACACGGTCAAGCTCGAAGTATTGAGCGGCCGGAGGTTGTATCAAAGGTCCTTCTTGAGCTGGGACTTCTCCCCTTCCTCAGCCTCGGCCGGCACGACCTCCTCTAGCGGCGGCTGCTCTGGTAGCCATTTTTCAAATTCTGTATAAGCAACGAAAAAGTCAGCTAACAGAAATGATAGTCTATTGCATAGTTAAGCAGAAAATTTACGGAAAGGTAACGATGGATTGATCAAATTGTTTTTGCTATTCTGCTCGGCTCATTCTAGGACTTTACTAGTCCTATCTCTAATGAGCGACTCACCTTAGAATACTACTGATTCTATTTTGACGAAGTGTTTAATGTGTTAGACTCCAGAACTAAGGTTAACCAAAGTTCTGATACCAGCTGTGACGATCCCAAAACCCCGTGACACGGTGTTAAGGATAATCATTGGAATATAACACATTAATCATCATTAGCAGATCACAGATAATAGCATAAACAGAAAATAGAATAATTTACACACATATGACAGCGGAATCATATAGATATCATCACATCAGAGAAGCACAGTACAGGATACAACTTAGTGCATAATGATACATAATCAGTCACCATCGCCTGAGGCGGAATCATACATAAGGAGTACACAAAATAAATATCAGTCTACATCGCCAATGGCGGAATCATAATATAGATACAATAATGGCGGAGAAAATCCAAGTCAGCACGGTGTAGTCAAGCCTCGCCATGAGCCAAAAGGTGCGTCAGAAACCTGTAACTAGGCTGCCCATGTGAAAATGAGGGCACCCGAGTTTGCAAGGTGAAACAAACTACGAGTCAGTCATGGGACTGGTATGAGAAATCTACTCAACTTAGTAACAACAATAATAAGGCAAATCAAAGGACCACGCCACTTTCGCGGAACAGGTTTACTTCAATGAGTGCTGGTGCATGAAATAAAATAAACGATTAAATCAACGCAATGCTTTTTATAAAATGAAGCCATTATAAGACTCAGGTCCCATCACACAATGCAACGCAAGCCGAAGGATAGAGTTTTACCTTATAATGGCCAAAAATGCTTCATACGTATAAAACAAAAGTGTTTGATATTATTATTAGTGCATATATGTTTCAAAAGCAAATTCAATCATAAATATCAATCCTAGACGGCATGGGTACCATATATCATGTCGCCATACTAGTAATACAATCATATTCGCATATTTCGTATTGGAAATTGGATTCCTTCATGAGTCGAGGCAAGGGGCAAGCTCCCCTCCGATTCGAGACACTCTAGCAAATGTCCCAGGACCCCACTATGATCCTTGGATCTTCAGGGCCGGTCCTCTCTTACTTTTGAGGATTGGAAATTCCTGAACACACGTTTCCCGGTCCTTACAGACTTATATCGAGGCGCCTCGCATTCCAACAACCACACAGGTGAAAAGTATATATAATGTCAGGGCTGGTAGGTCACTGACACCACCTTAGCTAGAAAGAAACATCGTGCTCTCCCTGTAGTCACTCTCCCGTTTTTGACTCATACCGAGGTGTGAGGCTCGCGAATTCACGTTATACACAAAGCTACGTCACACAGACCATGCTTTGATCATCAACCACAAGACTTTGCTTTGCAACAGAAGCCTTGATCATATGCCACTTAGGCGTGCCACATAGGCAATCCACTCCATGCGACTGATTTCTGTCAATACATAACCTCTGAGCTCGTACGTCTCAGAGAAGGGCGTTAAGCAAGAGAATAAATTCCCCGCCGCCAAACAGATATATATTTAACAGAGATCAATCAACACAGAACAAAATCCAATGTCAGACACACAGTCCATTTACAAATCCGTTCTGGGTCTGAACGAAACCGGAGGCACCAATTCCTCGCATATCCGTACAATCAACAGTATGTTTGGACGGCTACTACTTCAATTCCTTCATGGTAGCTACTCCAATCACGAGCATCAGTAGCGCCCATCCATCCAATGTGGAGATCGTCGGTCTTCAGCCGTCTTCGACTCTTCGACTTCTCAACGTCGATCGATTATTTGAAATGAGATAAACTCGGCCTTTTCAAATAACCCATGTATATTTAGATTTTCAAATCAATTAATCACATGGTTGGACTATTCAACATTCACATTTCAGTTATTTAGGTATAATTTTCATGTCAAATACATTCAACCATCACATATCAAGCAAACACAACAAAATTGGTTTATTTCCACTCTATATCGTCTATAGTACTTTATAACGATATATCGCCATTTTTATTTAATTTAAAACGGCCATATTTAATCAAACGACGTTTCAGGTCGTGTCGATGCATTGGCGCTGCTTTTCACTAATTTTGTTTTACACATATATGAAAATCTAACCGTTGGATCTTCACAAATTTTACATCATTAGGAAGGTCATTTCAAAACGAATCCAACGGTTTCAGTTTTCGGAAAATCCGACGGTCGGATCTTCCACACTAGCCATTTGAAGTTACGATTTCAATTTACGAACTGCAGCGTCGTTATTCGATTTAATTTAATTATATTTATATATATATAAATATAATCGTTTCTGGCGCTGTTTTTCTTCAGTTTTGAATTAAACATTCCAGACAATCCAACCGTCGGATCTTCACAAAGTTGGTGTCGTTGGAAAGATATTTCCAAGGCGAACCCAACGGTTGCGGTTTCGGGAAAATCAAATGGTTGGATTTCCCGCACTAGCCGTTTGAAATCACGGTTTCAAAACACGAACTGCACGGCCACGTTTCGTTTTAATTCTATTTATATTTATATATTTATATAAATATAGTTCATTCAAAAATTCCTATATCGTTTCCACTTCAATTATTTCACTAACGCCTTTAAATTTCGGAAAATTTCGCCATAACCTCCTTTGTACGGGAGGGTCTGGGAAAATTCCCAAATAGCCACACGGGCGTCTCATATCAAAAAGAAAAAGAAAAAGTCAAGCGGCTAGCCAACAGGCTCATAAAATCATCACCCAAACAAAGCGGTAAATGTGTACCTATTTGTCGGGCACAAAATTTTATTTCTCTTCTCTAGCCCCTTTGCTTTAACCTGTTCAATAGATATGCATGTACATATATGCAATTTCTAACACTTATCATTTTCCATTCAATTTCATATTTGATTTGCTTTGGTTTAAAAACACCATTCATTCTAATGTTGCATGCATAGGCTAAAATCATATCATTAGCTAGTTAATGTATATTTCAACTCATGCACGTTTATTTGAACATGTGGCTATTTTTAACACTTCACATTTCAAAGATGATAATTTTGGCGAACTAAAATAGATTTCAACACATGACTATTTTATTTGGTTCCTATGCATGTTAAAAAGAATATTTCTTTCACAAATATTTATTTCAACGTCCGCATATCTCTAGCATATCACACATATGATAAAAATGATATTTTTATCATTTAAAATATTTATTCGACAAATAGATGTTTCAACACTTCATAGTTTCAATAAAAATGTAATTTTTATTGTTCGATCTTTTTATTCAACACATGAACTTTTCCACTACACACACTTCTCAACAAATGAGTATTTCCACACATGGACATTTTACTTATGTTATTCATATTAGAAAGATGGGATTTTTATTGTTGAAACTATTTATATAAGGCGAATATTTTTCATACTTCACATATATATAAAAATGTGATTTTTATTGTTTAAACACTTCATTCATTCACAAATGAATTTAATTTTCACACAACACTTTTCAACACACAAACATTTCCACACATGGATATAGTTTCAACATATGGCTTTAATTTCAACGCATGAAAATTATTTTAACATATGAAAATAATTCTAACACACAAAGATTATTCAAATTTTCGGTAGCATAACGGCAGGGTAGTTAAAACCGGCACCGTCCCTAGTACGGCTCCTCGCTCTACCTTAAAACCTCGCGGTTTTTGACAATGGGGATTCATGCATCTAATTCGCACGCAGGCGGCATGTTTATTTTTATTTCCACAAATATTTCCAATTCATTTCAATCACCAATGGGTATTTTTCAACCACAACCAAACAATATCAACCACAAACAATTATTCAACCATTCGTATTTTTCATCCAATATTTCACACCAATTCACAACAATAAATATCGTCCATGGTTTGTGGACGAGGGGAGTATATATATATATATATATAATTGCTATATTTCACTTGCATTTCAACACATATATCAATTATTCTATGCATGTAAAATTCATACTTCGCTTATATAGCTTACACTACGTATGTACATGAGGTATACAACACGTATGTAATTTATATTTCGCTAATATAAATTATACACGACATTTTCCATTCAATTTCACGTTAATTTAGATTTCTCACCTTGGTTTTCGGAGCACTAAAAATCGATACTATGTCAGAAAAATCCGCGGCTTCTTCTATTGGGTAGAGAGCTTCCTTGCGGTCCCGATGTTTCCTGTTTCATCGAATTTCGTCAACACACCAAAAAAATATGATTTTTCAAAGTGTAAAGATCAAAGAAAAACTCACTTTCACGAAGCTTCAAAACCAGGTTTACAGTTTTCGCGAAATCAGTGGCACGTGGGGATGATCGGCGAGTTGGACGTGGAAGAGGGAAGAGAGGGCTTCCTGTCGGTGGTGGTTTGGTGGCGTTCGGTGGTCCATATCGGCGGCGACGGCGGTGGAAAGGTCGGTACTTTGGGGCGTCGATACGGGCGGCACAGGCGACGAGGGGCTGCGATGGTTAGTCGGATTTGAAGAGGGGGTTGAGGCGCGTCGAGGGTGGGCGGTGGCGAAGGCTGGAAGCGGCTGTAGCGGCGGCGGTGGAGGAGAGAAGATCGGGAGCTCGGGTCGCCGTTCGTTCGAGGGGGTTTTCTTTTCTTTTTAAAAAAAATTATGAATGGAAAATTCTGATTGGCCGAGGACTATATTAAATTTTTAAATAGTGTTTTCTCAAACGAACTCCTTTTTAAACCCAACGACTATCGCCCCTAGCTAAATACCCCCTTTCCGGACACAATGGGATATGTTTTGTAGGCGAATTCGACTGTTACAGTCAGTTATTTTTCAAATTAAAGTATAAAACATTTAATTTTTAACTTTCAACGCACATTTCAATTTGCCAGGGCCACAAACTGATTCTAAAAATTCCAGAAAAATAAATCTAGCTATGTTTTGATGCTACGGTCCCAACAAAACTAGTTTCGTGGAATTCCGAGTTCGTTTGAAAAATGGCCATTTTCTGGTCGATCCAATTTAACAGAAATTGACCAATCACATTTTCTTTTGCCACGCTCACATACTAGCTTCAAAAATTATGAAATTTGAAACCTAGCAATAGTTTGACATCCCGGACCCAACAAATGTGGGTACGTCGAATTCCGAGGTCGTATGCAAAATATCAATTTTCCAGGGCTATATATTCTATATACCGACCCTTCTGAAAATTCATTCGGCCATAACTTTTGATTCCCGTTATGAAACTTCGATTTTCAGATTCGTTAGAAAGGTATTGATTAACAGATTTAAATATTTTTGGTTTCGCTAAAATCCGTTATATTTTCCACCCTGCACAGTCAGTCAAAGTTCGAATTCAAATTTTCAAACCGACTCACTATTCCTAATTCACTATTT
The DNA here is from genome assembly GCA_030737875.1 of Allium sativum. Lineage (NCBI taxonomy): Eukaryota > Viridiplantae > Streptophyta > Magnoliopsida > Asparagales > Amaryllidaceae > Allium > Allium sativum. The sequence continues at coordinate 90,378,417 of CM060916.1, read as the reverse complement.
TATTGAAATATTCTATTTCAATTGTTCAAATTCCTTTGAAATCACCATTTTAAAAATTTTAAATTGGCTCGTATTTTCCGGGTTATTACATTCAAAGTCCATATTTAATTCTCTTTGAATTCTACATTCAAAATCCATATTTAATTTTCTTTGAATTCTACATTCAAAGTCCATTCCAATTTCTCTTATATTCAAATTCTATTTTTGAATTCCATTTGAATTCCTATTATTCAAATTTCAAATTCTATTTTAGAAAAAAAAATAGAATTTCCTTTTTAAATCAGCAAAATTCCTTTTCATGATATTTGTAAATATCATTATTTGGGCCTAGTGATATTTAAACACCAACAACCAATTATTTATTTCAGGTTTTCAAACACACCATATATGACAGTATATATGCAAATAAATAAACAAACAGATAATATATTTTTGAGGAATCCTGTTGGATTCCTCCAACCTGTTTTTCCTGCATCCACAGACGTTATTCAACATAATAATACCCATCCTGCTTCGAGGCAGGATATCGCGGTATGAAGGTCATCCACTATCATAGTGTAGGGGCGTATAGGGTAATCATCCGCTAATGAAACCGCGGGCATCCGCTAATGAGACTGCGGGAATCCAACCAATCATCAACCCAATATATATATATATATATATGTCCTAAATAACTAATGTATATTTAAAGCAATCAGAAAGCATTCAACAAGCAACACACAATTATTTTTAACAAATAAAAATAATTCTATTTTAACAGGTGAGTGAGATTTACTTACCGTGTATTTTCCATTGCTGAATATCCTGGTTTAATTCTGAATCATCGACTATGAATCCTTTCAACGAATTCGCACCTACGATAATTTTATTTAAATTACCGATTAAACATTTATTTATTTAAATAATTATTTAAACGAGTAAATGACTTTATTATATTTTTCTTCCTTTGGTTACTAAACTAAATTTAGCTTAACAATTTATTTAAACTAATCCATACTGATATACAAAAGAAATCCTAACCATTTACTAATTTAATTCTAACCCTTTCACTAATAAAATTCTAACCTTTTAACTAATTAAAATCCTAACCTTTTAACTAATTAAAATCCTAATAAGAAAATATTAAGTGAACAAATTATAATTAATTACCTAAATTGACGATGTAAACATCCCCTTTCTCCTAACAAGCAATTTTCATTACTGACCTTACGAAACTTCCTGTCACCGTGAGCTACCACCAGCCGTCTCCATCATCAACAAATTCGCAAGCCACCTCAAAGACAAACCCGACTCCGTACTTCGTTCGACAGTCGAAGACCAGGACCACCCATCGAATCGAACTCCAGAATCAATCGAAAACCCACATCCCTCAATCCTCTACAAGTTCGAACTTCAAATCGCAGCGACCAAAACGCACTTCAGTTGCAACGTCGGCTTCACCTTTCCACTGCTGAGTCAATCCCGTCCATCCACAACTCCTTCGATGTCGAGCTCCAGATAGCATATGTCTTCAATCGCGATTTTAGGAACAACGCTCCAGAGAACTTTGTGGTCTTCGATTTTATCTCGCGATGTCCTGGATTTGATTTCGAATTTGTTTTGGGGTAAGGAGGATCTCATTCGATTTTTGTTTGAGGAGTTTGGTTCCTGAGAAAACGAAATGGAAAGCCAGAAAGGGTAGGGGCGCGAGTTTATAGAAGAGGGAGGGAACCAGACGTACTTAAGCATTTAAGAGATGTTGGCAAAAGTACAAGCAAATCCCTTTTTATTTTATTTAAAAAGATTTTCCCATTAATTTGATTTGAAATCGTATTTAATACGATTTGATTTAAAGAGATTTTTATTTCTTTTTAAATAGATATCGATCCTATCCACTGATCAAATAAATCGGGGTTCAAAATTAAAAATCGTGAACCGCTATTTCAACGTAACGACTGATATTTCAACGTTATAACAGTATTCTGAACATAGCAGAATAGACTATAAATTTATTTCGAACGTATATATAAAATATCCATATTAAATTGATATAATATAATTAAAAATTCAGAAATAATCAGTCCTTCGATAATAAATTATTATTACCATCGTATATATTCAAATAGAATTCATGAATTGTACTGATTCAGTTTTTTTTATTTCGTTATAAATTTTGTATTTCGATAGTTTAATATATTCGATACAAATTCAACAATTTATTTTTAAATCAATAACATAATATAAAAATTGATTTATCTTATCAATCCTATATTTAAAATAAATATTAAATATTCAAAAATAAATTGGCAAAAATCTGGGTTGTTACATTGATGCTCTTGGTCGAACGATTTAGCTTTTCAATTGATCGAAAAAATCTGAATTCTTGTGAGTTCTCTGAATTTATTTCTTCAATTTTATAGCTTGATTTTCGATGATTAAGCCGATGATGATATTGGTGTATATATAGGTTTTAAAATCCGAAATAATCTCTAATTTCATATATAGATTTGGTCATTGATGTGTTACTACAATTTTATTTGAGTTTGAAATATTCAAACTTTCTGAAATAAAATGTGTGATGATCCATATTGAATTCTTCGATTTTCTGGAATATTGAATAAGTCTTCCTTTTGAAAAAATCGATTTAAAAAATGCAGTATATTCATTTATCTTTCAGGAAAAGATGCTCGGTGAATTCTGGAATTGTAACAACCCGAACTCCGATAGACCGTTTTTTTTTTAATTCTAATATATCGGAACTCATGTTGGTTTGTCTGGTATCCTGCAGAAAAGACAGAGATATAAACATATCAGAGCTCAAAAAATATCTCACAGCGGAATGGAATAAAATATAACCTTACCCAGATAATAATACTATCTAACCAGTATCCAAAGCTATCATATCTCTGACACAAATCTAACCTATGAGTGTGTTACGAGGAGGGGGTCAGAACATAAGTTCTGGTGACTGGATTTAAACTACACAAGTCTGTATAACCCTACATATACAGTTCAGTTACATCTTCTTATTTATCATGTTAATTTTGTTAATAGCACTCAAGACTTACACACACGTCGTACCCATCTTCTCCCCGGTAGATTAACCTAATACAATATACATATATCTACTCCCGATATTAAGGTATACCCCATGGTACCCCACTCGCACGGTCTCTGCCGCAATGCCACAGAAATATATGCAGTCTCTCATCCTATGCTAGAACGACATATGAAACTCTTTATAACAACGCTACATTCCGCATAGAACCGCCGTCACCTTGCTACGTAAGTGTACGGGCTGCCACATTCTAACTGTTTGATCGAATCATATTCCATCATAGAGTAATTCTTTAGAGTCCATGGTACACCACCCGGAGCAGACATGCACTATATATACTTTCTCACGTACGTATCATTGATCGTATTTGATGCCTCAATCTCGATGATACACCATTCGAAAATGATATGCATGTATCCGCACGTTTTATCTACCGTGCACCGAGTTCCGTAACAGGGCTATATTAGATACACGGAACACGGTCGGAAGCCTTTTCAAATATCTGTATACATAGATGCTATGGTCTACATTTTCATGGTGACTATGGTCCCACCCAACCCCTCCCTCGACTAGTGAAAGGCCAACAGATATGAAAGCTAGTGACATGCCCCTAACATACAATCTACATCCAAATTGGCATGTCCCGCAACCAAAACCTCGATAGTAAAAGGTCAATGGTCTTTTGGTTTAACTCTACGCATTCCGCATCATGCTTGACTATCGATGAACAGTATCTAACGATTACTATCAATCAGATGGTTAGACCTGTCTAAGGCAAATTAATGAGATGGTCGTAACCTGCCTAGTCACAAGGCGCCAGATTCGTCGAATCACCTATGCCACGTTATAGCCATCTGACTGCCCACTATCATGGCAATCAAGGTATACTCACCGGGTAGTAACGCGCAGAACCAACCTTTGCGAGCACACCCTAAATGCCGCCACCGGACAGAGGACTACCAGGAGTACCCGCACGTTCTAGGAAGTTGTGTGCTTCCCCTTATAGTCCTTCGGAGCAAGCAGAATATCAACATAACAACATGCAGAATAGGCAGAATAATCAGATGGACGTGCGCTCCTCACGTGTCTCATGACACCACGATGATATACCCCTATTGGGTTATTCACTTGCAGACGTAGGTACTGGTCCATGTGCCTCAGGTTAACGTGTTATTAGGCCCTATGTCCAAACGTTTAATTACGCGCTTACTTTACCTCATTAGATTTCCAGTTAACTTAGTTATTTCTAAGCATATTAACTTCTTATTCAGGTTACCAAGTTCTTTTTGCTTATTAATTTGAGTTATATAACTCACCCCATTTAAGTTCATAAATAAGCCTTTAACATGTCAATCTTATCATCAGATTTCAGATTCTCAAGTTTCCAGATAACATACTCTTCTTATCAGCAGGATTCAGATTCGTAGGTTTACAGATTACTTGATTTATAATTAAGTACAACTTATTGCATTTCACAAGTTTTCCCTTCTTTTCTCTACTTATTACAAATAGCAGGTTTCAAGTTTCCAAGTTTACAGATTATTTAATTTATAATTAAGTACAACTTATCTCATTACATAAGTTATCTCATTTTCTCTATCATTCAATATAACCTAAGTAATAATTTCCACTTGTCCCTAGGACAAGCCTACCTATTATCTTTCCTTTTTCCCTTCAGGTTTATTCATAATAGGCTATTATCATTCCCCGTTTATTTTAATATTTATACTGTTGTAACACTCATTTCCATTAATTACAATTAATGTCATTTATTTCTATCCTGTTATATACATATATTTATGTATGTTAATGCACCAGACTCCTCACATTAAGTTGACCACTCGTGAATGTTGGATTTCCTGGGCAGTTTCGGGCAAGCTTCTACCACAAGTTGAACTTAACCTCATGTCTTAGTACCATTATATGTATGTTTACCCAGCATACCCCTCACATTAAATTAACCACTGCTGGATGTTGGATCTGTAGGATGGTTTCGAGCAGACTTCTACCACAAGTTGAATTTAACCTCATGTCAAAATGCAATTAAAATTTTCTATTTACTGTAAATTTAGGCATATTCATTCTTCCAAATTTTACTGTAATTCAATTTACTATCTTTAGGTATAATAATATTATTAAATATTCATGTTTATTGTAAATTCCATAATTACAGCATTTACAGTAAATTCCAACTCAGAAAGATGATTAACGAAAATAGGTTTTTATACAACATAAATGTTCTAAGTTTAGGTTTCAAGATTACAGTACTACAGAAGTTCCATCATTTATACAATGGATACAATTCATTTTAATCACAATATTACTAATTTCAACAGATTTCAGTAGGTTAAACATTTCAGTAGATTTAAACATTTCAGTAGGTTTACATTTCAGCAGATTAAACATTTCAATAGGTTTACATTTCAACCGATTAATCGTTTCAGCAGAATTCAGCGAGTTAAACATTTCAGCAGATTAATTATTTCAGCAGATTAATTATACATATTAACGGGGAATGCCAAACGATAGATATACTGTTATCAAAAGGTATAACTTAAATCCACTCACCTAATATCATTCCAATCCATGAATCTGGTCCTAACCAAGCATTCTATGGCTCTCCTAACTAAATCCAGAATCTAAATAACAATGGATTCACAATACTCAAACTAAAAGAAATGGGGAAAAAGAAGAGAAATATAAGTCAACCAGGTCCAATAATTTACCTTACTTCGGTCAAAATTATAGACACAAACACTGTCGATTTAAATCTCACCTTCAAATCTTGAATCAGAAGCCTGCCTAAGAACTAATAATTTATTTTCTGAAAAGGTTTGGAGGGAGAAGAGAATGGCAGAGACTAGGCAGCACCTCGGAAAATATGAAAATAAAACTAGGCCCTATTAGTCTATTTATAAGCATAGTAGAAAGCTGTGAACCGTCGGATTTAAATAAATAAAATCCGAACCACACACAATATCAAAGACACGTCATAACTGTGCACCTAACCATCCTTGGGTCGACCCACCTACCACTTGGGTCGACCTACAGGTCGACCCACCTTTCCTTGGGTCGACCCGTAAGTCGACTAAGGCAGGTGTGTATTGACCCATTTAGGTCAAAGGAGCTATTTTTGGCGCAGCTATTTATTTATTAATGTTTTAAAATTTTGAACGTTATTACTTGCTTACTTTGCTTCTCTTAATTTATTTTGTGTGCCTCTTTTCCTTTCTTTAATTTACTACATGTGGCTTAATTACCTTGCATGCAACCGCATGCATTTATTTTATTGCATAACCTTTCTCGCCTTTTAAACTTATTAATTGGTTGCATGCGCTCATATATTACTTTCTTCTTTTTACCTCATGTATTTATTGCATGTATTGTTTTACTACATTAACTCTTTTTAAATGCATGCACCATTTTATTATGTGAAAACCCGTAACTTCCCCGTAAAGGAAAGCGTCGGATAGTTCGAGAACAAACCACAACAGAACTCATACAGAAGAACATTTCACTGTATATTACAACAATGCATCAGATTACAAGAATATACAGAGTATAAAAGAATATTACACAGAAATAACAGAGATTTAAATTACATAGCAGCGGAAAATAATACAATACACAACTAGAAGAGATATACGGATACAAAGCTTTCCGGATATCATTCCAGCTGTAAACCAGGATCCTGTGAATATAAATCTGCAAAACCCAAAACTACTAGCTGCCCGTGTCAAAATAAGGGCACCCAGAGTTTAGGTTAAAACAATAAACTCCAGGTCAGTCATGTGACTGGTGTGAGAACTAAAACAGTTATTAATCTTTATTTTAAATCATTAGGTAAATCAAGGGACCACGCCGTATAACACGGAACGGGTTTCCTCCCAAGAATACCAGTGCATAAAACAAACAGCGCAATGCTAAATAAAGAAAGATGAAGCTGTTATAAGACCCAGGTCCCATCACACAATGCAACGCAGTCGAGGATAGGGTTTTCCCTTATAACAGCCAAAGAATGCTTAGTACGTTTAAAACAAATCATTTGATACTACTATAAGTGTATAAAACAACTTCAAATCATAAGTATCAATCATAGGCGGCATGGGTACCATATATCATGTCGCCATATATAGGTTTACAAGTAAAACCGCAAATGTCACGTATTTGGAAATTGGATTTCCGTCTATGAACCGAGGCAAAAGATAGTCCTCAACCGATTCGAGACAATCTAGCCCATGTCTCAGGCAAGCGCGCAGGCAAGCCTTGGATCGTCAGGGCCGGTCCACACGGAGTGGATTATTATGCCTGAACAATACGTCCCCCCACCCTATGGGGTGTAAGTCTGGTCCGTCAGCCGACCAGAATGCATTCGGCCGAAACCGATATAACCGAGGCGCCTCGCAACCGCAACAACCACATAAGTCAAACTCGTCAGGGCGTGTAAAACCACTGACGCCACTTCTAGCTAGAAAGAAACGCAAGTCCTCCCTAAGGTCCGTCTCCCGTTTTTGGTTCATACCGGGTGTGAAACACGCGAGGTAAACGTTACACAAAGCTACGCCACAAAGGCCGTGCTTTGATCATCAACCACAAGACTTTGCTTTTCAATAGAAGCCTTGATCATTTGCATCTTAGCATGCCACACAGGCAAGCCATCCTATGCAACCGATATCAGTCACACAGAATGAAATCCGATGTCAGACACACAGTCCATTTACAAGTCCGTTCTAGGTCTGAACGAAACCGGAGGCACCTAGTACCCCGCATATCCATCGATCTCCAAGTACGTCTGGACGATCACTAACTGTTTCCATCTTCTTGGGTGTACAGCCCAATCAAGATCATCAGTTATCACCCAAACGACGTGAAGACCTCCGGTCTTCGACCATCGTCTTCATCTTCGACTTATCGTCGTATCAGTTATTCAGAATGGGATAAACCCGGTCTTTCCGAATAACTCGCGTATATATTATAAAAGTGTTACACAAACACAACATACGCCTCATTCCAACTCATTAGTCATTAACCGTAAATTAATCAAGAGAATAATTCCCCAAATATTAACCCCGAAGGCCGAAACCAACATCAGATCAATATCCAGAAAACCATTCTACTTAGCTAACCGACAGTTAGTTTCTAAATTTCACGTTCAAATCTAATTAAAGATTCATTAAAACTCCACTTAGTTTTAATCTGTGACTGGGTTAAAGAATCAGTGTCATTTAAAAACACGGTTCACGATAAACCCAAAGTCACATCCCATTAATTATCGGGTTAAAGAACAAGTGTTATTTAAAACACTGTTCACGATAAACCCAAAGATCAATATCCATTCAATTCCAATTAAATATTACTTAATTGGTACACTTCATTAAATCTAAATAAAAAGATTTAATCTTTTCTCAACTGGGTTCAAGAACAGTGTTAGTGAAGACACCATTCACGACAAACCCAAATCACATTCATTAATTATCGGGTTAAAGAACAAGTGTTATTTAAAACACTGTTCACGATAAACCCAAAAATCAATATCCATTCAATTCCAATTAAATATTACTTAATTGGTACACTTCATTAAATCTAAATAAAAAGATTTAATCTTTTCTCAACTGGGTTCAAGAACAGTGTTAGTGAAGACACCATTCACGACAAACCCAAATCACATTCATTAATTATCGGGTTAAAGAACAAGTGTTATTTAAAACACTGTTCACGATAAACCCAAAAATCAATATCAATTCAATTCCAATTAAATATTATTTAATTGGTACACTTCATTAAATCTAAATAAAAAGAATTAATCTTTTCTCAACTGGGTTCAAGAACAATGTTAGTGAAGACACCATTCACGACAAACCCAAATCACATTCGATATTCAATACAAGGCTCTGAATAGAAAATATATCGGCTTATATTCAATATCAAATTCTACGACTAACAAATGTCGTATTGGAAATAACGATATAAATATATATGTATCTTTCAAATTTCCATAACAACACCTGTATAATCACGAATTCCAACATCGAAATATTCCGAAGACAATTTCGATTCAAATCCACTCCAATGCAATCATTGGAAATTTTGGTTATTTTTAAAACCCCTTTTAAATTCAATTTATTTATTTAAAAATAAATAGAATTATATTTCTAGTTCAAAACTAGTTCATTTCGATAAAAATCCATTTTTATCTTTTCAAATATGGAGTTTTTCATCCCAAACTTTCACAAATCATTTCTTATGATTTTACACAAATTATTACTATTTTTAATAATTTTATCAAGGCCCGTACAGTCGATTTCCATCAACGGTCATCGAACTGCACTTACAGCGACCTTTTTCAAATTTGATTTGGACGTAATTCCAAATCCAACCGTTAGATTTCAAATTTCTAATATTCGTTAGAAAGCTCTTTTCGATACGAACCCAACGGTTCCAGTTTTAGGAGAATCCGACGGTCGGATCTCCCGTAATGTCCGTTTGAAATAAATGGTCGAAATTCACGAACTGCCGCGGCGCGGCGCGTTCTATTCAGGCCATTATATTATATATATAATATATATAATATATATTTCGTCGATTCCTATTTAAAACGAATTATATAAATAGTTTAAAAATCGTTTCAAAAGCTATTTCAATTTTCTTTTCAATTCAAATCAAAATTGAATTCTTCTTTATAAATTCGTTTTAAAATTCATTTCTATTCAATTCAAATTTCAATTCAATTTGAATTCATTTTCAATTCAATCCATTTCGAAATCGTTTTCAATTCATTTTGAATTCGTTTTCAATTCAATTCATTTCGAAATCGTTTCAATTCATTTTGAATTCGTTTTCAATTCAATTCATTTCGAAATCCTTTTCAATTCATTTTGAATTCGTTTTCAATTCAATTCATTTCGAAATCCTTTTCAATTCATTTTGAATTCGTTTTCAATTCAATTCATTTCGAAATCGTTTCAATTCATTTTGAATTCGTTTTCAATTCAATTCATTTCGAAATCGTTTCAATTCATTTTGAATTCATTTTCAATTCAATTCATTTCGAAATCGTTTTCAATTCATTTTGAATTCGTTTTCAATTCAATTCATTTCGAAATCGTTTTAAAATCGATATAAATATCGTTCACGTCGAAATGGCGTCAATCTAACCAACACGGCTTCATAAATTTCTATTTCGAATATTCTATTTCCAATATTTCCTATTATCAAAATATTTGTTATTATCAAAATATTCTTTATTTTCACGATTGGAATGAGGCCCAATCAATCACCATATAAAATTAATTATATGGATTTTCATACAACACATGTATATAATAACATTGAAAATAATCAACCATCAACCAAAGTGCACGACACTGTATAAGCATCAAATATAGATATTCAACGCTCATAACAGCCTGTCAATCAATCGATCGACATATTTAATCAATCAGGATGAGTGAAATTCATATTTCATCCCAACACCCGTGTGGGGTTTCAAACAATCAAACACAGATTTTAGTTGTGCAGTTGGGCGATGTGTAAAATTTATCGTCCCAATCAATGTCATTCAAATAGGTGTACATAAACAAACCATTCGGTTTATAAATGAATATTTATTTATTCACTTCACGTTAAAAATTATATTTTTAACGATAAAACATTTTATTTCAACAAATGAATTTCTCTTCAATTCATTTATTCTATAAAATGATATTTTTATTTTTCTAACATATTTTAGAAAATTTCGGCGGCATAACGGCACGATACTAGAAACGGGACGAGGCCTAGCCTTATCCCCGGTCTAGTGAAGGCCCACGCCATTCACTCATCAATCAAATCAATTTCATTATGCAAACCACAAAATTTGGAGTAAGGGTCTAACCTAGCCTTACTCCTTCGCCTTATAACGGCGCACGTCTAATCCTAACCAATTTATCGATTCGATTTTTCACACCACAAACCACATTCAAACCAATATCACAATCAATCACCAAACAGTCAAACAAACAAGTCCATGGTCTGTGGACGGGTGTCGGGTGCTACTAAGCACCGTCTACATCCTAGTATATATATAACTAGAAAAATAAATTGAAAGGTGAGAAATTCTCACAATTAGCTATCCAATCATCTTGACTCTTCTTTTGCAGAAGTCTTCGTCGTTTCGCCTTTTTGTCCTCTTCGTTGCCCGTAGCCACTACATATGTAAAAATCGAATTTTTACTTCGCTATTCCATATATAAAAATCATATTTTTCTATCGAAGTTCAATACGAAGTTCAATATATAAAAACCCTATTTTTATTTCGAAGTTCAATATATAAAAATTCCATTTTTCTATCGTTATTCAATATATAAAAATTCCATTTTTCTATCGTTATTCAATATATAAAAATCTCGCCTTTTTAACTATAAAGATTTTACCTTTTTCAAAAATAAAGATTTGATTTTTATAGTTCCTACTAGGCAAAGATTATATTTTGACATCATCTATATAGTAAAGACTATATTTTTAATATTTTAAAAATATAAAGATCATATTTTTAATTCTTTAAAAATATAAAAATCATATTTTTATTACTTCATATATTTAAAAATCGAATTTTTATCTCTATATCACTTCATATGAAAAGTTCAATCTTCTCTGTCGCTTCATATATAAAATAAAAATCTAATCTTTTTATTCTCTACATATAAAAATCATAGCTTTTTAAATTAAAATAAACAAGTTTTATGTTTAAAATAAATATGTTTTCAGTTTTAAAATCTTTTCTAAAAATTACAGTTTTAAATTCTTTTATAAAAATTACAGTTTTAAATTCTTTTATAAAAATTACAGTTTTAAATTCTTTTATAAAAATTACAGTTTTAAATTCTTTTTAAAAAAAACAGAAAAAGTAAATAATAATAAAAAACAGTTTAAAGTAAAATAAAATAAAATAAACAGTTGAAGTAAAATAAAATAAAAATCAGGAAAAGTAAATAATAAAAAAAAAACAGCAGGGCACTTACAGGGGGGGGGGGATTTGCAGCGCCGTCGAGGTCGGAGGGGGGGGGGGGTATCGCGTCACTTCTGGTGAGAGAGGGGGGGGGTTTCGTCGAGGGTTCGGAGGAGGGGGGTCGGCTTCGTCGAGGGTTCGGAGGAGGGGGGTCGGCTTCGTCGAGGCGTGGTGGCGATTCCGAGGGAGGCGGCGGCGATTTATAGATCGGGCCCTTCTTCCTTTTTTTTTTTTTTTTTCTTTCTGATTTATGATTTTAGTCGGGGGGGGCCTGGTAGTTAAGGGGAGATATTTTTTTTTTATTTTTTTTTTATTTATTATTTAATTATTAAAAAGTTGACTTTTACATACGACCTCGAAACGAGGCCTACCGCCTGTCGCCCATAGCGTTTTACCCCCATTCCGAACACAATGGGATATGTATCTCCAGCTGATTCGATCGTTACAATCAGTTTCCTTTGAATTTACATTTAAATCACTATATTGAATTTTAAACGCACATTTCAAATTACCGGGGTCACATGCTAACCCTAAAAATTCTCGAAAAATATTTTCTAGCTTCGTATTGACGATACGGTCTTAACAAAACTAGTTTCGTCGAATTCTGAGACCGTTGGAAAAATGGCCAATTTCCAGTCGATTAAAATCAACTGAAACCGGTCAAACGCGTTTTCTTTTGCCACGCTCACATATTGATTCGAAAAATTATGAAATTTGGAATCTAGCAATAACTTAACATCACGGACCCAACAAAACTGGTTTCGTCGAAATCCGAGGTCATTTGCAAAATGTCCATTTTTAAGGGCCTGAATTCCATAGCGACTATTCAGAATTTCCAACTGGACATATCTTTTGATTCCCACTATGAAATTTTGATTATTCGGATTCGTTGGAAAGATATTATCAATTAGATCCTAATGTTTTTGGTTTCACTAAAATCCGGATTGTTTTGCACCCGGTACATTCAATTGAAGTTTGAAATTGAATTATCGAACTACCGCGCCATTTTCAATTCTATTTATAATTATATATAAATATTTATATTCTAACGACGACGCGTATAATATATACGTTCGAATTATATTCAAAATAAATTTTCTCGTCGATATTATTTAAAATAATTCATTTTAAATAATCAAAATTCGCTAAAATCGCCAAAATAAAAATTTTAAACTGGCTCACATTTTACGGGTTGTTACAATCTCCCCCACTTAAAACTTTTCGTCCCCGAAAAGGAACAAAGTCGAAAGTGGTTTGATTATTCAACACTACGCTCGATCAGGCTTCCATTCTCCAACCCTTTAGTTTCTGAGAATTTTCAAAATTTCAAAAATTTGGCTAACACCCTAAATTTTCGAAAAATTTCGCCATAACCTCCCCTGCACCGGGAGCATCGGGGAATTTCAAATAGCTTCCCCGGTCCTTCAGATCTCAAAAAGAAAAAGAAAAAGCCAAGCGGCTAGCCAATAGGCTCACAAAATCATCATCACCCAAACAAAACAGTAAATTATGTAGTAAACATGTACCTATTTGTCGGGCAAACAAATTTTATTCTCTGGCTCTAGCCTCCTTGCTATGACCTGTTCAATGATATACATGTATATGCAAGCAGATGCGACCAATTTTCAATACCGTTCAATATTTGATCAAATTAGGCATAATGGTTCAAAATTATCAAACAGATAAACAAACAACACAAACATCAATCAATTAGTGGATTAGAGTTTCAAATTGATAATTTTGATACATATACAAAAATCATGTTTTTGATGCCAATTCACAACAATAAGCCCTATCTAATTTTGGTTCTCACACCAGTCAATAGGAAGTATATAGATATTACACGTTCGTCTCTCGAATATAAATTCTAATGATGGAGCTCCATCATCAAAATCATCTCCGGGCGATTAGAGTGTAATTCTATATCTATCCAATATATTAAAACTTCGAATACACGCGGATCAGACGTATACGCAAAATCTATATATACTGGATTGTCCACCTCAATATAAATAAATAATCAAATACGAATAATTGATTTAAATTTTCAAAACAAAAATTGTTTTCACTTTAAAAATATACTCTTCACACTCGTTCTAGGATACTACTGATCCTATCTCTAACGAGTCATTCCCATTGGATATTACTAATCCAATATCTGATGAATTCTTTCGTATGGTTCTAATGTGTCTTGTTCTCTGAGCTTTGTAAACCAAAGCTCTGATACCAACTGTGAAAACCCGTAACTTCCCCGTAAAGGAAAGCGTCGGATAGTTCGAGAACAAACCACAACAGAACTCATACAGAAGAACATTTCACTGTATATTACAACAATGCATCAGATTACAAGAATATACAGAGTATAAAAGAATATTACACAGAAATAACAGAGATTTAAATTACATAGCAGCGGAAAATAATACAATACACAACTAGAAGAGATATACGGATACAAAGCTTTCCGGATATCATTCCAGCTGTAAACCAGGATCCTGTGAATATAAATCTGCAAAACCCAAAACTACTAGCTGCCCGTGTCAAAATAAGGGCACCCAGAGTTTAGGTTAAAACAATAAACTCCAGGTCAGTCATGTGACTGGTGTGAGAACTAAAACAGTTATTAATCTTTATTTTAAATCATTAGGTAAATCAAGGGACCACGCCGTATAACACGGAACGGGTTTCCTCCCAAGAATACCAGTGCATAAAACAAACAGCGCAATGCTAAATAAAGAAAGATGAAGCTGTTATAAGACCCAGGTCCCATCACACAATGCAACGCAGTCGAGGATAGGGTTTTCCCTTATAACAGCCAAAGAATGCTTAGTACGTTTAAAACAAATCATTTGATACTACTATAAGTGTATAAAACAACTTCAAATCATAAGTATCAATCATAGGCGGCATGGGTACCATATATCATGTCGCCATATATAGGTTTACAAGTAAAACCGCAAATGTCACGTATTTGGAAATTGGATTTCCGTCTATGAACCGAGGAAAAAGATAGTCCTCAACCGATTCGAGACAATCTAGCCCATGTCTCAGGCAAGCGCGCAGGCAAGCCTTGGATCGTCAGGGCCGGTCCACACGGAGTGGATTATTATGCCTGAACAATACGTCCCCCCACCCTATGGGGTGTAAGTCTGGTCCGTCAGCCGACCAGAATGCATTCGGCCGAAACCGATATAACCGAGGCGCCTCGCAACCGCAACAACCACATAAGTCAAACTCGTCAGGGCGTGTAAAACCACTGACGCCACTTCTAGCTAGAAAGAAACGCAAGTCCTCCCTGAGGTCCGTCTCCCGTTTTTGGTTCATACCGGGTGTGAAACACGCGAGGTAAACGTTACACAAAGCTACGCCACAAAGGCCGTGCTTTGATCATCAACCACAAGACTTTGCTTTTCAACAGAAGCCTTGATCATTTGCATCTTAGCATGCCACACAGGCAAGCCATCCTATGCAACCGATATCAGTCACACAGAATGAAATCCGATGTCAGACACACAGTCCATTTACAAGTCCGTTCTGGGTCTGAACGAAACCGGAGGCACCTAGTACCCCGCATATCCATCGATCTCCAAGTACGTCTGGACGATCACTAACTGTTTCCATCTTCTTGGGTGTACAGCCCAATCAAGATCATCAGTTATCACCCAAACGACGTGAAGACCTCCGGTCTTCGACCATCGTCTTCATCTTCGACTTATCGTCGTATCAGTTATTCAGAATGGGATAAACCCGGTCTTTCCGAATAACTCGCGTATATATTATAAAAGTGTTACACAAACACAACATACGCCTCATTCCAACTCATTAGTCATTAACCGTAAATTAATCAAGAGAATAATTCCCCAAATATTAACCCCGAAGGCCGAAACCAACATCAGATCAATATCCAGAAAACCATTCTACTTAGCTAACCGACAGTTAGTTTCTAAATTTCACGTTCAAATCTAATTAAAGATTCATTAAAACTCCACTTAGTTTTAATCTGTGACTGGGTTAAAGAATCAGTGTCATTTAAAAACACGGTTCACGATAAACCCAAAGTCACATCCCATTAATTATCGGGTTAAAGAACAAGTGTTATTTAAAACACTGTTCACGATAAACCCAAAGATCAATATCCATTCAATTCCAATTAAATATTACTTAATTGGTACACTTCATTAAATCTAAATAAAAAGATTTAATCTTTTCTCAACTGGGTTCAAGAACAGTGTTAGTGAAGACACCATTCACGACAAACCCAAATCACATTCATTAATTATCGGGTTAAAGAACAAGTGTTATTTAAAACACTGTTCACGATAAACCCAAAAATCAATATCCATTCAATTCCAATTAAATATTACTTAATTGGTACACTTCATTAAATCTAAATAAAAAGATTTAATCTTTTCTCAACTGGTTCAAGAACAGTGTTAGTGAAGACACCATTCACGACAAACCCAAATCACATTCATTAATTATCGGGTTAAAGAACAAGTGTTATTTAAAACACTGTTCACGATAAACCCAAAAATCAATATCAATTCAATTCCAATTAAATATTATTTAATTGGTACACTTCATTAAATCTAAATAAAAAGATTTAATCTTTTCTCAACTGGGTTCAAGAACAATGTTAGTGAAGACACCATTCACGACAAACCCAAATCACATTCGATATTCAATACAAGGCTCTGAATAGAAAATATATCGGCTTATATTCAATATCAAATTCTACGACTAACAAATGTCGTATTGGAAATAACGATATAAATATATATGTATCTTTCAAATTTCCATAACAACACCTGTATAATCACGAATTCCAACATCGAAATATTCCGAAGACAATTTCGATTCAAATCCACTCCAATGCAATCATTGGAAATTTTGGTTATTTTTAAAACCCCTTTTAAATTCAATTTATTTATTTAAAAATAAATAGAATTATATTTCTAGTTCAAAACTAGTTCATTTCGATAAAAATCCATTTTTATCTTTTCAAATATGGAGTTTTTCATCCCAAACTTTCACAAATCATTTCTTATGATTTTACACAAATTATTACTATTTTTAATAATTTTATCAAGGCCCGTACAGTCGATTTCCATCAACGGTCATCGAACTGCACTTACAGCGACCTTTTTCAAATTTGATTTGGACGTAATTCCAAATCCAACCGTTAGATTTCAAATTTCTAATATTCGTTAGAAAGCTCTTTTCGATACGAACCCAACGGTTCCGGTTTTAGGAGAATCCGACGGTCGGATCTCCCGTAATGTCCGTTTGAAATAAATGGTCGAAATTCACGAACTGCCGCGGCGCGGCGCGTTCTATTCAGGCCATTATATTATATATATAATATATATAATATATATTTCGTCGATTCCTATTTAAAACGAATTATATAAATAGTTTAAAAATCGTTTCAAAAGCTATTTCAATTTTCTTTTCAATTCAAATCAAAATTGAATTCTTCTTTATAAATTCGTTTTAAAATTCATTTCTATTCAATTCAAATTTCAATTCAATTTGAATTCATTTTCAATTCAATCCATTTCGAAATCGTTTTCAATTCATTTTGAATTCGTTTTCAATTCAATTCATTTCGAAATCGTTTCAATTCATTTTGAATTCGTTTTCAATTCAATTCATTTCGAAATCCTTTTCAATTCATTTTGAATTCGTTTTCAATTCAATTCATTTCGAAATCCTTTTCAATTCATTTTGAATTCGTTTTCAATTCAATTCATTTCGAAATCGTTTCAATTCATTTTGAATTCGTTTTCAATTCAATTCATTTCGAAATCGTTTTCAATTCATTTTGAATTCGTTTTCAATTCAATTCATTTCGAAATCGTTTTAAAATCGATATAAATATCGTTCACGTCGAAATGGCGTCAATCTAACCAACACGGCTTCATAAATTTCTATTTCAAATATTCTATTTCCAATATTTCCTATTATCAAAATATTTGTTATTATCAAAATATTCTTTATTTTCACGATTGGAATGAGGCCCAATCAATCACCATATAAAATTAATTATATGGATTTTCATACAACACATGTATATAATAACATTGAAAATAATCAACCATCAACCAAAGTGCACGACACTGTATAAGCATCAAATATAGATATTCAACGCTCATAACAGCCTGTCAATCAATCGATCGACATATTTAATCAATCAGGATGAGTGAAATTCATATTTCATCCCAACACCCGTGTGGGGTTTCAAACAATCAAACACAGATTTTAGTTGTGCAGTTGGGCGATGTGTAAAATTTATCGTCCCAATCAATGTCATTCAAATAGGTGTACATAAACAAACCATTCGGTTTATAAATGAATATTTATTTATTCACTTCACGTTAAAAATTATATTTTTAACGATAAAACATTTTATTTCAACAAATGAATTTCTCTTCAATTCATTTATTCTATAAAATGATATTTTTATTTTTCTAACATATTTTAGAAAATTTCGGCGGCATAACGGCACGATACTAGAAACGGGACGAGGCCTAGCCTTATCCCCGGTCTAGTGAAGGCCCACGCCATTCACTCATCAATCAAATCAATTTCATTATGCAAACCACAAAATTTGGAGTAAGGGTCTAACCTAGCCTTACTCCTTCGCCTTATAACGGCGCACGTCTAATCCTAACCAATTTATCGATTCGATTTTTCACACCACAAACCACATTCAAACCAATATCACAATCAATCACCAAACAGTCAAACAAACAAGTCCAAGGTCTGTGGACGGGTGTCGGGTGCTACTAAGCACCGTCTACATCCTAGTATATATATAACTAGAAAAATAAATTGAAAGGTGAGAAATTCTCACAATTAGCTATCCAATCATCTTGACTCTTCTTTTGCAGAAGTCTTCGTCGTTTCGCCTTTTTGTCCTCTTCGTTGCCCGTAGCCACTACATATGTAAAAATCGAATTTTTACTTCGCTATTCCATATATAAAAATCATATTTTTCTATCGAAGTTCAATACGAAGTTCAATATATAAAAACCCTATTTTTATTTCGAAGTTCAATATATAAAAATTCCATTTTTCTATCGTTATTCAATATATAAAAATTCCATTTTTCTATCGTTATTCAATATATAAAAATCTCGCCTTTTTAACTATAAAGATTTTACCTTTTTCAAAAATAAAGATTTGATTTTTATAGTTCCTACTAGGCAAAGATTATATTTTGACATCATCTATATAGTAAAGACTATATTTTTAATATTTTAAAAATATAAAGATCATATTTTTAATTCTTTAAAAATATAAAAATCATATTTTTATTACTTCATATATTTAAAAATCGAATTTTTATCTCTATATCACTTCATATGAAAAGTTCAATCTTCTCTGTCGCTTCATATATAAAATAAAATCTAATCTTTTTATTCTCTACATATAAAAATCATAGCTTTTTAAATTAAAATAAACAAGTTTTATGTTTAAAATAAATATGTTTTCAGTTTTAAAATCTTTTCTAAAAATTACAGTTTTAAATTCTTTTATAAAAATTACAGTTTTAAATTCTTTTATAAAAATTACAGTTTTAAATTCTTTTATAAAAATTACAGTTTTAAATTCTTTTATAAAAATTACAGTTTTAAATTCTTTTTAAAAAAAACAGAAAAAGTAAATAATAATAAAAAAACAGTTTAAAGTAAAATAAAATAAAAAAAACAGTTGAAGTAAAATAAAATAAAAATCAGAAAAAGTAAATAATAATAAAAAAACAGCAGGGCACTTACAGGGGGGGGATTTGCAGCGCCGTCGAGGTCGGAGGGGGGGGGGGTATCGCGTCACTTCTGGTGAGAGAGGGGGGGTTTCGTCGAGGGTTCGGAGGAGGGGGGTCGGCTTCGTCGAGGGTTCGGAGGAGGGGGGTCGGCTTCGTCGAGGCGTGGTGGCGATTCCGAGGGAGGCGGCGGCGATTTATAGATCGGGCCCTTCTTCCTTTTTTTTTTTTTCTTTCTGATTTATGATTTTAGTCGGGGGGGGGGGGGGCCTGGTAGTTAAGGGGAGATATTTTTTTTTTTTATTTTTTTTTTATTTATTATTTAATTATTAAAAAGTTGACTTTTACATACGACCTCGAAACGAGGCCTACCGCCTGTCGCCCATAGCGTTTTACCCCCATTCCGAACACAATGGGATATGTATCTCCAGCTGATTCGATCGTTACAATCAGTTTCCTTTGAATTTACATTTAAATCACTATATTGAATTTTAAACGCACATTTCAAATTACCGGGGTCACATGCTAACCCTAAAAATTCTCGAAAAATATTTTCTAGCTTCGTATTGACGATACGGTCTTAACAAAACTAGTTTCATCGAATTCTGAGACCGTTGGAAAAATGGCCAATTTCCAGTCGATTAAAATCAACTAAAACCGGTCAAACGCGTTTTCTTTTGCCACGCTCACATATTGATTCGAAAAATTATGAAATTTGGAATCTAGCAATAACTTAACATCACGGACCCAACAAAACTGGTTTCGTCGAAATCCGAGGTCATTTGCAAAATGTCCATTTTTAAGGGCCTGAATTCCATAGCGACTATTCAGAATTTCCAACTGGACATATCTTTTGATTCCCACTATGAAATTTTGATTATTCAGATTCGTTGGAAAGATATTATCAATTAGATCCTAATGTTTTTGGTTTCACTAAAATCCGGATTGTTTTGCACCCGGTACATTCAATTGAAGTTTGAAATCGAATTATCGAACTACCGCGCCATTTTCAATTCTATTTATAATTATATATAAATATTTATATTCTAACGACGACGCGTATAATATATACGTTCGAATTATATTCAAAATAAATTTTCTCGTCGATATTATTTAAAATAATTCATTTTAAATAATCAAAATTCGCTAAAATCGCCAAAATAAAAATTTTAAACTGGCTCACATTTTACGGGTTGTTACATATTACATGCATTCGTACAAATATTTTTATTGTATCTTTTATTTATTATAGTCCATGCATATATATATATATATACACACACACACATATATGCACCATTAATTATTTTATACTTATAAAAATGTGGGGTGTTACATATTCCCGACCTTAGGAAATTTCATCCCCGAAATTTGGTAAGGGTAAAATCAAATAATCCCTCGCATAATATACATCCATTATGTGTGCATCCAATTTTGCAACCATTGTGTACTAGTGCAAAGTGTAATTCAACATAATAATACATAAATTAAATGAATGCCTAAGTGGTACCTCCTATACGAATGAAATTTTTCTTGAAAATCTCTTTGAAAACATGATGCACACATCCTAAGTATACTGGCAGTTTCTATATGAATGCAATATTTGAAAATCAAAAATGCTTTTTCATCCAAATTTTCCCACACTCTTACCGAGCAAGAGCGTAGTTCATCCAATTTTTGCATCCAAAACCCTACCAGGCAACTTTATTTTTCGAATTTTAGAAAAATATAATTTTCTAAATTCGATTTCTCATGTTACAAAAAGGTAGAAAACAGAAAGCTTCACATCCTCCGTTTTTCTTTTAGTCACCTTTTCTATCCGTAATTGGATTTTTTGTTACTATAATATAAAGATTCCCTATTTTCCTCTCCAAGCATAGCCCACATAAGAAAACTTTCTTTATTACATATTTTCTTTTTCAACTTGTCTTAGAAAAATTTATTCCTATTCACTTTTCTTAGAATTTTCCATTTTTCTTTAACTATCATGTTTGTTGCTTTACTGAATTTGTTGTTTCCTTTTTAGTTATGTCATTACTCTTTTCTTAGCTTATTTAACTTAATCTTCTGATCTAAGTTTAGTTTCAAATAAGTCCTTCAACTAAAATAGGAAAACATACTGTAACAACCCGTATTTTCAATAACCTGTTATAACGTAAATTGAGGCAGAATTTAATTCTAAAATCTGAATCAAGGGAAACGGGCTATTCCATTGCGTTCGTCTCGGAAAAATACGCGAAATAGAGTCCGAGTTTTCGAAAATCGGAGTCTGTATGACCCGATTAAGGCCCAACGAAGTTTTCAGAAAATTTCAAAGTAAAAACAGATTTCAAATTCAAGTTTGAATTTGGAAATTAGGGCAATTTGGGCTAGGCGGGAAAACTCCCGCCAGAGCACCCAAGTCGACAGCCCTGTTGACTTGGGAGTCGACTCGGTTGGACCAAAGTCGACAGCCCTGTCGACTTGGCTGTCGACTTGGTCCAGCCGGGCAGTTTTGCCTGGTGCACCATTTGGGGTCTTGGTTAGGTTTTAGGGCCAGATTCGGTTTGGAGGGCTGAGATTGGAACTAGGGTTTAATCCTAAGGCTAGAACTAATCCTAATCTCTATAAATAAGGCCCAAACCTAACCCTAAATCATCATTATTCATTCATACAACTAAACTATGGCAAAATCATTCCTCTCATGGCCTCCACTCTCTTCATAAATTTCCTAAGTCATTTCTATGAGAGATTTTCCATGCATACAAGTGTTTTCAAGCTTGTATGAGCATCATTAGCTTGCATTCAAGTCAAGTTTCTATATTTGCATCATAAAGAAAGAGTTTTGATCATTTTGGCTCAAGGGTTTTTCTATTAGAGCTTGCATTTTGGGTCTATTTGATTGCATAAGGGCTTTGTCATATTTTGTGTGCCTTCATAAGCATTGTAAGCCCTATTCTACTTTCATATTTAAACTCTAAAGTTAAATGAATGATGCAAGTATGCCATGTTATGATATGCAAGTTTACCATGTTATGTTATGCAAGTATGCCATGTTATGATATGCAAGTTTACCATGTTATGCTATGCAAGTTTGCCATGTTATGATATGCAAGTTTACCATGTTACGCTATGCAAGTTTGTCATGTTATGATATGCAAGTTTATCATGTTATGTTATGCAAGTTTGCCATGTTATATATGCAAGGTTATCATGTTATGTTATGCAAGTATGATATGCAAGTTCGTCATATGATATGCAAGTATGTTATGCAAGTTTGGGATGATCATTTTGTTCATGTTATCATGTTATGCAAGCTTATCTTGAGTATATGAACATAAAGCTTCAAGCTTTATGCTAAAGGTTGCATTTTGGCAACGTGTAGGTTATCATATCTCTTATGATAACTTGCATGTGAGGCTAAATGCGAACTTATGGCCATTTCTACATGTCATTTATCACCATGTATCACCAATATGCTAAGTTTGGTTTTATGCATGCTTTTGAGGCCTAAAAATGTAATATGCAAGTATATGAACATATGTACATTTCATATGCCACCATGTTGAACTTGTGGCTTCAACACCTTTATGTCATGATTATGCTAAGTTCCCTCTTTCTATCCTTTATGGGCTATTGCGATATGTAAGCGATGGGATTGCGTTTGGGGTTGGGTAAACTTAAAAGACATAAAAACGTAAGCTTGGGAATTTACCTATTAAGTTAGGTCTACCCTTTGGGAATTTACCTATTAAGTTAGGTCTACCCAAATGCTTGAAAACTTGTAACATGTTTTGGAAACATGATGGACATGACACTTAGAAAAGATAAGTGTGACCAACTCGAGGTTGGGTTGAGTTTGTAGCGTAAAACTACCCAGAGCCGACCGGCTTAACTAGTTGCTACAAACAATAGGACCCAATGTGAAAAGTTGGTCATGTTGTACCTTGAACCCGAGGTTAGACCAAGTTGTGGTATAAAGCTACCCGGAACCGACCGGCTTAACTAGTAACCGCAACGAAGTCTAATGTGAGAGGTTAAGGCACGTTAATTAATTAATGCCTCATGATTAGGGTTAAGTAATGGTCCACTTAATACTTAACCAATTTGGGCTTGGTAGATTAATCAGGGTTAAGTCGTGAACTCATCGTTACACTTAACCAAGTTAATCCATGATTAGTAAAAGGGTTAAACCGTACTTAACCCACTAGAAAATCCTAGCAATGGGGGTCCACTCCAGCAGTAATCCCAAGTTCGTATCATTAAGACCCTAGGGACTAGGCTAGGGTAGGGGGCACAATTACTTGACTTGAGGTAAGAGACCAAAAGCGACGGCAGAGTGGTATGCCGGTGTAGTTCCGAGCGGACTATGGTCGTGCACATAGTCCGAAGCCGGGGAAAGCATGCACGGGTACCAGTAGATCGAGACTGTGCACTTATGTTTATGGTGTCCAGGGGTTGACACCCTAGGGCTTGATACACCCGACGGGAGACCCTGCACAGTCTGACTACAATTATGTTTGGGCCGCATTGACACCAACACGTGACGAGTTAGGCTTATAGGGAGCCGATCGACTAGACCGTTTGGTTGGACCGCGTATTAGGGTCACTTCATGCTATTGGGCCAAAGCTTGGGCCAAGGGATCAATACTTGTTTATTCAAGTCATGTTAGTTTGCTAGTACACCTATGGTGCAAAAACCTTAAACCTGATTATGCGATGACACCTTTATCTACCTTGTTAGTTAATCATCATGCTAGTATGTTGTTATCCTTATGTTCATCCCTGCTTCTCATGCCAGTTAACTTTATCAGTTTACATTGATTGTAGTAGGGCTTACTCAGTCTTTTTGACTGACCTGTTTTCTTTCGCCTCTTTTCTTCCGTTTCCCCCCCAGGTTCTCAGGGAGGGAATATTGGAGCTTAGCTTGGATTTATGATCGCTTGCTTGTGGGATTTTAGCTCATGTACGGTCTTGACATGAAGCTAGCTATGGTTATCACTTATTTTGGGGATAGTACTTATGTATTTCAGTTTTTCAGTAATGTTGTTTTTATCTAGACTTGTGTATTTGGAAAGTTGACATTATGTTGTACCAGACTTGTTTTGAAATGGTTTGAAATCTCCCGTTGTTTTATCTATGTTATTTACTCTGTTTACATATATACATATGTTCTTGTTCTGCCTTGATATATCATTATGCATGTTTACCTGATTCAAACGCCCCTCCAAAGTCAGAGTGCTTGCAAGAGCCACCCTGGCGGAGGCGGGGTGTTGCATTTGGTATCAGAGCATATGGTTTACGAGAAGGAACAAAAAGGTTTTTTTTTTTAACTTTTGGAAAACTATTTTCAAAACCAAGTATAAAGTATTTTCCAAAGAAAAGTCTAGTTTATTTTAAAGGGTATTCCCCAAAAAGCCATTAGCAAAATTCCTTCGTTTTTCTCCATTCTGAATCTGTCTTTTTCTTCGTTTTCAGTATGGCCGATAACTTTGCCATTCCGGAAGGTGCTCAAATACCTATTTGGTTTAGGAGATACATGGGGGAAAGGGCAAGTGAAGCCGACCCCGCGGACATTCCTCCTCCCCCTCAGCATCCACAAGAGGATTTCGCGGAGATTTGCAAAGACTTTAAGGCGATGGGTGGCAAGAATTTCTTTGGAACCGAGACTTATGTAGAGGCAAGGAATTGGTTGAAAGAAACCGAAGATCTTTTTGCCTTCTTTGATATAGATGACCGTAGGAAGGTTTTATTAGCAGTATGGTTGCTAAAGGAAGAAGTTGCACGTTGGTGGGTGGTCACCACCGCTACTAGGCCAATTGAGACTTGGGATGACTTTCGGGGAAAGTTTGGACTAAGGTTCCTATCACTGAAGCAAGGGGACATGACTATTAGGGAATACATAGATAAGTTTAATCAACTGGCTCGGTTCGGTTTAGATTTGGTTAACACAGCTCAGAAGAAGGCCCTATACTTTGCTCTAGGATTAAACGAGCCATTACATGGTTTAGCCATGACTCATATACCCTTGGGGGCAACTTTCGAGAGTTTGGTGAATATGGCCCTACTCAATGAAGAGAATAGGAGTGACAAGAAGGAGATCAAGATGAATGATACTCAAGCCAAGAAGACTGATTCCCAGTGGAAAGGAAATCAGGGTAATCCAAGTGGTCAGAACAGTCAAGGCAATCAGAACAAGAACAAGAACAAGAGTCAAGGCAACAAGGGCAATAACGACAAGAGGAAGTGCCATTATTGCGGTTCAGTTGGGCATCTTATTAAGGATTGTAGGAAGAGAAAATGGAAGAGTGGTGAATGCTTTTTCTGCGGTGAGACTGGACATTTCAGCAAAGATTGCCCGAAGAAGCAAGGGCAAGGTCAGACTCAGTGTGCAAGACCGTCTGAAGGGCAAGTTCCTCCCCTCAACATCGTTCTTCCAGCTCATGATCGAGGTAGTATTTCTGTTGAGAGCCTTGTATATATTTCTGATTTTCCAGTTCGTACCTTGTTTGATCCTGGTGCATCGCATAGCTTTATCTCATCTGATCTTGTTGATAGTTTGCACCTAAGTACTAGTCTAGTTTATGATCCCGTGTGTGTTTCAAATCCAATTGGGGTTTACGCCCATTTGTCTATTATCTACGTGGAATTGAAAATCTCTATCTTGAGTGTAGAGTTCTCATGTGATGCTTATATTCTCGGTTTCATGGGGTATGGGTTGATTTTGGGCATGGATTGGTTGTCCAGTTTTGGAGCCATTCTTGATTTTTGAGCATAGGGTTGAGAGGCTCATGACTCGCCTCGGTAATACCTTAAAAATTTCTTGTAACCCTATGGGTCCCGTCATGTTGTGTTATCTTGAATCCCTCAACTCGTCTATCGATAGTTTGCAATCGGTGAGGGTGGTCCGAGAGTATCCTGATATCTTGGGTGAAATGAAGGGGGGTTACCCCTAAGCGAGAGATTGATTTCCGCATTTATCTGGTTGATAATGCCAAGCCAGTTACGTGGTCGGTTAGGCACAAGGTCCCGCGAGATGAGAGTTAAGAAAGCAAGTCAAGGAGTTGCTTGAGAAGAACTTCATACGATGAAGCATTTCCGAAGAGCATGCTAGACAAGGAGGTGATGAATACGCTTAGAGCACATCAGTTGAAAGCCAAGTCCTCCAAATGTCATTTTGGAGAAAAAAGAAGTTAGATTTCTTGGGCATATAGTTTCTAAGCAAGGCTTAGTGATGGATCCCGCTAAAGTGGTCACGGTTCAAAACCGAAAAGCTCCGACGAGGACAATTGAAATAAGAAGTTCTCTCAGTTTAATTAGTTAGTTAGCGTCCCTTGAGTTTAGACCTACCCTTCTGGATCAAGTAGGGACTTCGCAGAAAGAAGACCCGCAGTTAGTCGAGATCATGGACAAGTTGATTCGAGACGAGATGTTAAGACACCTCGCTATAGATGACAAGGGATGGCTAAGAAGGTTCTTGAAGATGCACATCACCCGAGGAGGTGGCCGAGTTTGTCCCAAGGTGCATGTTGTGCCAACAGGTTAAAGGTCGAGTCATAGAAGCCCGGTGGGCTATTATATCCATTGGAGGTCCCCGCAATGGAAGAGGGAAAAGCGTCACGAAGGATTTCGTGGATGGACTGCCTAGATCAAGAAAGGGAATAAGAGCATGTGGGTCATAGTAGGTAGACTCACGAAGAGTGCTCATTTCACTCCGGTAACGAGCGAAAGGACTGCATCATAGCTAGCGACAGTTTACTTTCAAGAAATAAAGCGGTTGCACGGGGTTCCCTAAAGGATAGTTAGTAACCATGACTCAATTTTCACTAGCCAGTTTTGGGATAGTCTACGGGAAGTCATGGGCAAGCGACTGAATCTAAGTACGGCCTATCATTCACAGGCGGATGGTTCATTTCGTTCAAGCATGAGTTATAGAAAATCACGTTAGTAAGAGCAATTGGCAACGTGGACTGGTATTTTCAAGAAAAGTTCTGCTGCGTGGAATACTTTATAGTAAGTAAACGAGATCCAGGATTCACTAGTGAATTTTGGAGAGCTTGCATGAAACCATGAGGTCATAGTTATGTTTAAGCCAAGAATGATAGAAGAGTAAGTGAAAGAGGAAGACTAGAGGCGGCAATGAAATGGGTTCCAACTCATATTTGGAAATAAGAGTTAAGAAGCTAAGAAATCATGAAGTAAAAGACGGTCAAAGCACAGTGGAGTTAAGCTCAAGGAAACGTGACTTAGAAGACTGAAGGCTAGATACGCGCATCATATCTCTTTCTAAGAGTATATCCTTGATCCTTGTTTTCCGGTGAAACTTACTCGCATGTTATCTTCTTACGTATATCCTCTCGGTCCCATTCTCGGTCCTATTTCTGTCAGGAGGTATGACTTATTGGCTAGTAATACATGTCAGGGTTTGAAGGGGTCCGTTAGGTTGACTAAACCTTTTGGGCTTTTATAGAATATGGGTTGGTTTAGGAAGGGATTTCTTGTAATCCGAAAGGAGTATATCCTGCTTATCTTCCCGATCTCTTTGTAGCATATATTTTGCTATCCATGTTTATCTAGTTTATCGTGTTAATCTTGTCATGAGAACCTTAGGTAGAAACCCTTTGGATGAAACATGTGTTTGAAACATGTTATGCTTGACGGTTGCAAGTGGTTGCAAGTGTTTGCAAGTGGTTACTCGTGGATGCATTATACACGTTAGGCACTAGATCGGCTCACACACTCCTCATATTGCATATGCATGAGTGTTTACGCTTATTCATGGATGAAAATTTTTGTGTTATCACATGGATGTTGCATATGGATGTATGTTATGTGCACGCATATAGATGTTATACATTATGTTAGGAATTGCATACATATGGATTCATTTCACTAACATAATTTGCATTGATGATATTTGCATTAGATAAGTACATATACACACACCTTTGCATATGTTCATACAACATTTAGAATCTTGTAAGGACAATGATTGCTCGTGGATGAAGTTTTGAGTAGATGGATGTTGGATGGTAGGATATGTTCTTCCTAACTTAGAGATTTCGGGGACGAAATCCTTTAAGGAGGGGAGAATGTAACAACCCGTATTTTCAATAACCTGTTATAACGTAAATCGAGGCAGAATTTAATTCTAAAATCTGAATCAAGGGAAACGGGCTATTCCATTGCGTTCGTCTCGGAAAAATACGCGAAATAGAGTCCGAGTTTTCGAAAATCGGAGTCCGTATGACCCGATTAAGGCCCAACGAAGTTTTCAGAAAATTTCAAAGTTAAAACAGATTTCAAATTCAAGTTTGAATTTGGAAATTAGGGCAATTTGGGCTAGGCGGGAAAACTCCCGCCAGAGCACCCAAGTCGACAGCCCTGTCGACTTAGGAGTCGACTTGGTTGGACCCAAGTCGACAGCCCTGTCGACTTGGCTGTCGACTTGGTCCAGCCGGGCAGTTTTGCTTGGTGCACCATTTGGGGTCTTGGTTAGGTTTTAGGGCCAGATTCGGTTTTGTGGGCTGAGATTGGAACTAGGGTTTAATCCTAAGGCTAGAACTAATCCTAATCTCTATAAATAAGGCCCTAACCTAACCCTAAATCATCATTATTCATTCATACAACTAAACTATGGCAAAATCATTCCTCTCATGGCCTCCACTATCTTCATAAATTTCCTAAGTCATTTCTATGAGAGATTTTCCATGCATACAAGTGTTTTCAAGCTTGTATGAGCATCATTAGCTTGCATTCAAGTCAAGTTTCTATATTTGCATCATAAAGAAAGAGTTTTGATCATTTTGGCTCAAGGGTTTTTCTATTAGAGCTTGCATTTTGGGTCTATTTGATTGCATAAGGGCTTTGTCATATTTTTTGTGCCTTCATAAGCATTTTAAGCCCTATTCTACTTTCATATTTAAACTCTAAAGTTAAATGAATGATGCAAGTATGCCATGTTATGATATGCAAGTTTACCATGTTATGCTATGCAAGTTTGCCATGTTATGATATGCAAGTTTACCATGTTACGCTATGCAAGTTTGCCATGTTATGATATGCAAGTTTATCATGTTATGTTATGCAAGTTTGCCATGTTATGATATGCAAGGTTATCATGTTATGTTATGCAAGTATGATATGCAAGTTCGTCATATGATATGCAAGTATGTTATGCAAGTTTGGGATGATCATTTTGTTCATGTTATCATGTTATGCAAGCTTATCTTGAGTATATGAACATAAAGCTTCAAGCTTTATGCTAAAGGTTGCATTTTGGCAACGTGTAGGTTATCATATCTCTTATGATAACTTGCATGTGAGGCTAAATGCGAACTTATGGCCATTTCTACATGTCATTTATCACCATGTATCACCAATATGCTAAGTTTGGTTTTATGCATGCTTTTGAGGCCTAAAAATGTAATATGCAAGTATATGAACATATGTACATTTCATATGCCACCATGTTGAACTTGTGGCTTCAACACCTTTATGTCATGATTATGCCAAGTTCCCTCTTTCTATCCTTTATGCGCTATTGCGATACGTAAGCGATGGGATTGCTTTTGGGGTTGGGTAAACTTAAAAGACATAAAAACATAAGCTTGGAAATTTACCTATTAAGTTAGGTCTACCCTTTGGGAATTTACCTATTAAGTTAGGTCTACCCAAATGCTTGAAAACTTGTAACATGTTTTGGAAACATGATGGACATGACACTTAGAAAAGATAAGTGTGACCAACTCGAGGTTGGGTTGAGTTTGTAGCGTAAAACTACCCAGAGCCGACCGGTTTAACTAGTTGCTACAAACAATAGGACCCAATGTGAGAAGTTGGTCATGTTGTACCTTGAACCCGAGGTTAGACCAAGTTGTGGTATAAAGCTACCCGGAACCGACCGGCTTAACTAGTAACCGCAACGAAGTCTAATGTGAGAGGTTAAGGCACGTTAATTAATTAATGCCTCATGATTAGGGTTAAGTCATGGTCCACTTAATACTTAACCAATTTGGGCTTGGTAAATTAATCAGGGTTAAGTCGTGAACTCATCGTTACACTTAACCAAGTTAATCCATGATTAGTAAAAGGGTTAAATCGTACTTAACCCACTAGAAAATCCTAGCAATGGGGGTCCACTCCAGCAGTAATCCCAAGTTCGTATCATTAAGACCCTAGGGACTAGGCTAGGGTAGGGGGCACAATTACTGGACTTGAGGTAAGAGACCAAAAGCGACGGCAGAGTGGTACGCCGGTGTAGTTCCGGGCGGACTATGGTCGTGCACATAGTCCGAAGCCGGGGAAAGCATGCACGGGTACCAGTAGATCGAGACTGTGCACTTATGTTTATGGTGTCCAGGGGTTGACACCCTAGGGCTTGATACACCCGACGGGAGACCCTGCACAGTCTGACTACAATTATGTTTGGGCCGCATTGACACCAATACGTGACGAGTTAGGCTTATAGGGAGCCGATCGACTAGACCGTTTGGTTGGACCGCGTATTAGGGTCACTTCATGCTATTGGGCCAAAGCTAGGGCCAAGGGATCAATACTTGTTTATTCAAGTCATGTTAGTTTGCTAGTACACTTGTGGTGCAAAAACCTTAAACCTGATTATGCGATGACACCTTTATCTACCTTGTTAGTTAATCATCATGCTAGTATGTTGTTATCCTTATGTTCATCCCTGCTTCTCATGCCAGTTAACTTTATCAGTTTACATTGATTGTAGTAGGGCTTACTCAGTCTTTTTGACTGACCTGTTTTCTTTCGCCTCTTTTCTTCCGTTCCCCCCCCCCCCAGGTTCTCAGGGAGGGAATATTGGAGCTTAGCTTGGATTTCTGATCGCTTGCTTGTGGGATTTTAGCTCATGTACGGTCTTGACATGAAGCTAGCTATGGTTATCACTTATTTTGGGGATAGTACTTATGTATTTCAGTTTTTCAGTAATGTTGTTTTTATCTAGACTTGTGTATTTGGAAAGTTGACATTATGTTGTACCAGACTTGTTTTGAAATGGTTTGAAATCTTCCGCTGTTTTATCTATGTTATTTACTCTGTTTACATATATACATATGTTCTTGTTCTGCCTTGATATATCATTATGCATGTTTACCTGATTCAAACGCCCCTCCAAAGTCAGAGTGCTTGCAAGAGCCACCCTGGCGGAGGCGGGGTGTTACACATACTCTCTACACAGCTACTACTATAGGCTAATAATCTCAGGACTATGTCCCCCTCAGACAGAAAAGTTCAAACCCCAGGATCAATGACAGGTTTAGGTGTTACCCTAACTAACCAACAGGAACAGAACGATCCCAACAGAAATGTAATAACAGGTTTTACCCTTAACAGGAAAATTAGTAACAAGATCTTAATACTTACTTGTCCTTCACTATCTAGTAGTCACCGCTAGTTCTGGCTGTGTACTAACAGTCATTTCCAAGCAACACCCTAGGCTTTTCAATGCTTATGCATTCAACGGGAACTTACCATTATTCCAGGATAATTCTTACTATCTACTCAATAGCCTCAAAAACTTTCCCCGTCTTCCATAGGCACTAACTAATCCTTACCGACTCCATGATTTTTAAAAACGTGGTTTGGCTTCCTTATTTTATTTTCCTTCCAAAAGTTATTAGTGTTAATACTTTATTTTCCCCAAGAAAACTTATTTTTTCCAAACCATAAAAACATGTTAAAAAAATGCAAATCATTTTTTTTTTCAAATCACAAAAATTGGAGGAGACAAAGACAACTATTACTCAATCAGCTTTACAAATAGTCTTACTTACAATGTCCGTTAAGTTACTTACAACTAGGTGCAAACATCTACTCTATTCTTGATTTCTGCAACTTATTTTGTGTAACAACCCGGAAAATCTGAGCCAATTTAAAAATTTTAATTTGGCTATTTTTGTGAATTTTAGATATTTAAAATAAATATTTTAAATAATAATGACAAAAAGTATGTTTGAGTTAACATTTGAAAATAAATATAATTATTTTTAATTATAGACAAGGCCTGAAATGGCGCGGCAGTGTCGAAATTTGAATTCAAACTTTGACTGACTGTACTGGGTGCAGAATAAAATGGATTTTAGTGAAACCAAAAATATTTAAATCTGCTAGTGAATATCTTTCTAACGAATCTGAAAAATCGAAGTTTTATAGCGGGAATCAAAAGTTATGGCCAAATGAATTTTCAGAAAGGTCGCTATAGAGTTTATATAGCCCTTGAAAATAGACATTTTGCAAACGACCTCAGAATTCGATGAAACCACTTTTGTTGGGTCCGGGATGTCAAATTATTGCTAGGTTTCAAATTTCATAATTTTTGAATTTAGTATGTGAGCATGGCAAAGGAAAATGTGTTTGTTCGATTTCTTTTAAATTGGATCGACCAGAAAAGGGCCATTTTTCAAACGTTCTCAGAATTCGATGAAACTAGTTTTGTTGGGATCGCATCGTCAAAACATAGCTAGATTTGTTTTTCTGGAATTTTTAGAATCAGTATGTGGCCCCGGCAAATTGAAATGTACGTTCACATCAAATATTGAATGTTTTATATTTTAATTTGAAGAATAACTGACTGAACCAGTCGAATGGGCCTACGAAACATATCCCATTGTGTTCGGAACGGGGGTATTTAGCTAGGGACGACAGTCATTGGGTTCGGATTGGAGTTCGTTTATGAAAACCCTAATTTTCTGATTAATATAGATTTCGGCGAATAATAAAATCCCATTCATTATTTAATTTCTTTAAAAAAACAGAACCCTCCCCCCCCCCCCCCCCCCCGTTAACCCTCGACCGACGGCGGGAACGTTATCCGCACTTCCAAGCCATATTCCGGCCACTCCGATCATCAGAACCCCTGGCCCCTTTGCAACTTTTTGTAGAACGCCCTCTCCTCTTCAAATCAAGACCAGAAGCGCCCCTCCTCGTCAAGCCATTAGCGAGATCCATTCCTCGAAAGTCCGTCCGTTTCAATCCAGATTCCTCCTCCGATCTAACGTCGAGCTGGACGGCGTGGTCCCCTCCAGCGCGCCTCTCGGAGCTGGACGATGTGGTGAAAGCTGATCGGCTTCACGTGTAACGGATTTGAAAATAAATCGATACCTAGTTTTGAAGAATATTAGAAAGGTACAGTTTAAATTATATTAACTATTCTATAGCACTACTAGGCGCTACGATTTATGATTTTACAATAAAAATCATATCTTTTTCGTTTCTTGTCGAAATCCAGTGAAACAAGAGACAGTGGACTCGTGTGGATGTCTTCTACATTCTAGAAGAGACCGGATATTTTTCTGAGCCTTCTGCTATTTTTGGTGGAGTGGAACCCAATGTGAAATTTCTGAATTATAAACGATATGGAATCAACGATGTATAAATTATATAGTCGAAGTATGAGTTATATAAGCATTGTACACCACATGTATCAGCGTTGTATTAGTTGTATGTTCGATGTATAAGTTGTATATGCATTGTAAAAATGATATGTGCATTTAAATAAATTGAAATGATATTGAAATGAAATCAAAATATACTTATATACGTATATATATACACACACACACACACACTCCCTTCGTCCACAGACCATGGACGATATATATTGGTTGTGATATTGTTTGCATTATTGGTTGATGTGGAAATTTAGGGAATATCATGAATGGTTGATTTGAAATCATTGATTGTGGTTGAAATCCCAATAGGATTAGTATATGGGAAATTCATCTGCGTACGAACTAGATATTGAAAATCCCCATTGTCAAAAGCTGTGAGGCTTTAAGGTAGAGCGAGGAGCCGTACTAGGGACGGTGCCAGTTTTAACTACCCTGTCGTTATGCTGCTGAAATTTTCTGAAATATTTCTGTGTTTGATTCATATTCATGTGTTGAATAAAATTCATGTGTTGAAATAAAATTCATGTGTTGAATAGAAATTCATGTGTTGAAATAAATAGCTGTTGGATAAAAATATCATTTTTATCAAATGTGTGAATTGAATATGGTTTTGAAATCGAAAAATGAATTATATTTATATATGTATAAATATAATTAAAATAAAGCGAATAACAAAGCTGCAGTTCATGTTTTGAAACCGTGATTTCAAACGATTAGTGCGGGAGATCCGACCATCGGATTTTCCCGAAGCCGAAACCGTTGGGTTCGCTTTGGAAATATCCTTCCAACGACACCAACTTTGTGAAGACCCAACGGTTGGATTGTCTGGAATGTTTAATTCAAATCTAAAGAAAAATAGCGCTAGAATCGATTATATATATATATATATATACATAATTAAATTAAATCGAATAACGACGCCGTAGTTCGTATTTTGAAATCGGAACTTCAAACGATTGTACCGGGAGATCTGACCACCAGATATTCCCAAAACTGAAACCGTTGGATTCGTTTTGAAAAGATCTTTCTAATGATATAAAATTTGTGAAGATCCAATGGCTAGATTTTCAGATATGTGTAAATCAAATCTGAAGAAAAACAACGCCACAACCGCGTTATGGCCTGAAGCGTCGTTTGAATGAATTGGCTATTTTTAAATGAATAAAAATAGTGATAAATCATTATAAAATATTATAAACGATATGGAATGGAAAATAAACTGAATTTACCTGGTTCATTAGATATTTGATGGTTGAATGTGTTTGATGTGAAGATTACATTTAATAACAGAATTATTGATGTCGAATAATTTAACCATTGAAATGAACTGATTTAAATTCTAAATAAACATGAATTATTTGAAAAGGCCGAGTTAAATCTCATTTCAAATAATTGGTCGGCGATAAGAAGTCGACGATGAAGACGGTGGTTGAAGACCGGAGATCTTCACCTCGGTTGGATGATAACTGATGTCTTGATTGGGAGGCATCCCGAAATATAAATAATGAGTAGTGATGTCCAGACGTACTTGGAGATCGATGGATATGCGAGGTATATAATGCCTCTGGTTTCGTACAGACCCAGAACGAACCTATAAAAGGACTGTGTGTCTGACATTGGATTTTGTTCTGTGTTGATTGATCTCTATTAAATATATATCTGTTTGGCGGCGGAGAATTTATTCTCTTGCTTAACGCCCTTCTCTGAGACATACGAGCTCAGAGGTTATATATTGATAGAAATCAGTCGCATGGAGTGAAGTGCCTATGTGGCATGCCTAAGTGGTAGATGATCAAGGCTTCTGTTGAAAAGTAAAGTCTTGTGGTTGATGATCAAAGCACGGCCGGTGTGGCATTGCTTTGTGTATAACGTTGATTCGCGAGCCTCACACCCCGGTATGAACCAGAAATGGGAGAAGACATCAGGGAGGGCATGCATTTCCTTCTAGCTAGGGTGGTGTCAGTGACCTTCCAGCCCTGACATTTATATCATTTTCACTTGTGTGGTTGTTGCTGTTGCAAGGCGCCTCGGATATATCGGTGACTATGTGGAGCCGATGGAGTTATTTGGGCTCATTTACGCCCCAAAGGGCGGGGGAACGCAGTGTTCAGGCATTTTAATCCACATCGGTGGACCAGCCCTGACGATCCAAAGGCTTGACTGAGTACTTGCCTGAGGGGCAGGTTAGAGCGTCTCAAATTCGGTGAGGACGATCCCTTGCCTCGGTTCATGACGGAAATCCAATTTCCAAATACGTGACTTTGCGGTTTTGATTATATGGAGACATAGTGGTATGGGGCATTAATGCCGTCTATGATTGATACTTATGATTTGAAGTTGTTTTTGAAACATATAAACACTAGTAATATATCAAATGCTTTTGTTTTATTCGTATCAAGCATATTTTGGCCATTATAAGGTAAAAACTTTATCCTCCAGTTTGCGTTGCATTGTGTGATGGGAACTGAGTCTTATAATGGCTTCATTTTTATAAAAAGCATTGCGATGTTTAAAAGGTTTACTTGTTTTAAAAGCACTGGCAATCCAATGGAGTAAACCCGTTCCGCGAAGGTGGCATGGTCCTGTGATTAGCCATATTATAAAATATGGTAAGTAGATTTCTCATACCAGTCCCCTGGCTGACTCGTAGTTTGTTTCACTTGCAAACTCGGGTGCCCCTTTTTCTACATGGGCAGCCTTGTATTCAGGTTTTAGCAGACTCTTTCTGGATAGCTGGAGCTGAAGATGGATTCTACCATTTATCTCTTTTTATGTTGTTCAGCTCCTATTGTACATATTATGTTTTGTTTTCCGCTGTAGACATTTATGTATAGCTGAATTGTATTTTGTACTAAGTATGATCCTGTATACTGTGCAACTCTGATGATTATGTATATCCAGTGTTTTCCATTGTACATTATCTGGTGTATTTATTTATTTCTTTTCTACTGTTGTCTGTTTATGTGTTATATTCCAAAGATTACCCTTGCCACTGTCGTATGGGGTTAAGGGGTCGTCACATTTTGCCTACCCAACAAAATTTTATGTTAAAACAATTATCAAATTGTCAAAAGAATAGAGATTTCAAAACTTCCAATTTTCAACAAAATGCAACATTTTCTATGTTTTGCTTGTTAATCCTTTCATTCAATATAACATAAAAACCAACGAGTTATACGTGCTCTATAATGTGTACCTTTTACTGAGAGAATTTTATTTTAGACATTCATAAGAAATCACTGTTTCCAAAATATACCCCATTTTACTTCAAAACTCAATATGTACTTTTTACAACATGTTCTTTACATATTTTAAAGCAATAACTTTTAAGATCAAAACTTGAAAACACCATAAACAATTTTCCAAAAGCTTTTATGATTTCAAGTTCTTAAAAGTTAACAATGGGGTTAGACTCAAAGTGGGTTTCCAACTTGCTTAGGCTTTCCTAAACACTCCCACAAAGTCAATTCTCTCAACTATATATATATTCCTAATCCATTTTTCTCTTTTTAAACTTTTCCAACTTTTAAAGTTTTACTACCAAACCCACTAACCTGAAATACTAACATATGGGATTCACCTTTCTTCTATGCAAAGTATATTGTGCACTTCCCACCCAAATTACCTAAGGGTTTCAGATTTCCATGTTCACTCCTTTAGTGTACAAAACAAATATCCTAACTTTTACCATATTATGCTTTCTCAATGTAAAGGGTTCCCCTATGGACCTAGGTGTGTGTATATATATATATATATTAAAAATACAAATATGTTCACTGACTATCTATATAGGAATCCTAAACCTAAGCCCTGAAACCAAATGTAACAACCCGAACTCTGACAGACTGAATTTTTTTCAAAATTCTGATCTATCGAAACTCGTGTTGGTTTGTCTGGTATCCTATAGAAAAGACAGAGATAATAAACATATCAGAGCTAAGAAAATATCTCACAACGGAATGGAATAAAATATAATGTAATCAAATATAACCTTAGCTGGGTAATAATATTGCCTAACCAGTATCCAAAGCTATCATATCTCCGCCACAAATCTAAGCAGCGAGTATGTTATGAGGAGGGGGTCACAACCCAAGTTCTGGTGACTGATTTAAACTACACATTCTGAATAACCCTACATATACCGTATAATTATATTTTCTTATTTATTATGTTACTTGTGTTAATAGCACTCAAGGGTTACACAAACTTCGTACCCATCTACTCCCCAGTAGATTAACCTAATACAATATATATATATCCACCCCGATATTAAGGTATACCCCATGGTATCCCACTTGCATGGTCTCCTCCGCAATGCCACATAAATATATGCAGTCCCTCATCCTATGACGGAATGACATATAGATCTCTATATAACAACGCTACGTTCCGCATAGAACTGCCATCGCCAAGCTACGTGAGCATACGGGTTGCCACCTTCAAACCATTCGATCAAATTAGATTCCATCACAAAGTAATGCCCTAGAGTCTACGATACACCACCCGAAGCAGACATGCGTGTATCTAAACTTTATCACATACGTATCGTGAATCGTACTCGATGCCTCAATCCCGATGATACACCATCCAAAAATGGCATGCATGTATCTGCACGTATTATCTACTATGCACCGAGTTCTGTAACAGGGCTATATCAGATACACAAAATTCGGTCGGGAGCCTTTTCAGATATCTGTATACACAGATGCTATGGTTTACGTTTTCACGGTGGCTATGGTCCCTCCAACCCCTCCCTCAACTAGTGAAAGGCCAATAGATATGAGAACTAGTGTCATGCCCCTAACAAACAATCTTCATCCAAATTGGCGTGTCCCTCAACTGAAGCCTCGATAGTAAAGTGTCAATAGTCTTTTGGTTTAGCTCTTCGCCTTTCCACATCACGCTTAACTGTTGATGACCAGTACCGACGATTATTATCAATCGGATGATTAGATCCGCTTAAGGCAAACAGATGAAATGGTCGTAACCCACCTAGTCACAAGGCACCAGATTCGTCGAATCACCTATAGCACGCTGCTGCCTTCTAACTGCCCACTATCGTGGCAATCAAGGTATACTCACCAGGTAGCAATGTGCATACCCAACCTCTGCGAGCACATCCTAAACGTTGCCACCGCACAAAGGACTGCCAGGAGTACCCTCCACATCCTAGGAATCCACCTGCTTCCCTTTCTAGTCCTTCAGAACCAATGAAATATCAGCAGAACAGTAGACAGAATAGACAGAATAATCGGATGGACGTGCACTCCCCTCATGTCTCATGACACCATGATGATCTACTCCGTTGGGTTCTTCACTTGCAGACATATGGACTGGTCCATGTGTCTCAGGTTAATGTGTTATTAAGCCCTATGTCCAAACGTTTAATTACGCACTTGCTTTACCTCATTAGACTTCCAGTTAACTTGGTTATTTCAAATCATATTAACTTCTCATTCAGGTTACCAAGTTCTTCTTACTTATTAACTTGAGTTATATAACTCACCCCATTTAAGTTCAATAATAAGCCTCTAATATGTCATTCTTATCAACATATTTAAGATTCTCTGGTTTTCAGATAACATGGTCTTCTTATCAGCAGGATTCAGATTCTCATATTACTTGATTTATAATTAAGTACAACTTATTGCATTTCAAAAGTTTTCCCTTCTTTTCTCTACTTATTACAAACATGAGGTTCAAGGTTTCCAGATTTACAAATTACTTAATTTATAATTAAGTACAACTTACCTCATTCTATAAGTTATCTCACTTTCTATATCATTCATTATAACCTAAGTTATAATTTCCACTTTCCCCTAGGACAAGTCTATCTATTATCTTTCCTTTTCCCCTTCAGGTTTATTCACAATATGCTATTATAATTCCCCCTTTATTTTAATATTTATATTGTTGTAACATTCATTTCCATTAATTACAATTAATATCATTTATTTCTATCCTGTTATATACATATATTTATATATGTTAATTCACCAGACCCCTCACATTAAGTTAACCAATTGTGGATGCCGGATTTGTCCGGCGGTTCCGGGCAGGCTTCTAAAACAAGTTGAACTTAACCTCTTGTCTTAGCACCATTATATGTATGTTTACACACCATACCCCTCACATTAAATTAACCACTTGTGGATGCTAGATTTGTCGGGCGGTTCCGGACAGACTTCTACCACAAGTTGAATTTAACCTCGTGGCTAAGTGTAGTTACAATTTTCTATTTACTGTAAATTTAGGCATACTCGTTCTTCCAAATTTTACTGTAATTCTATTTATTATCTTTAGGTATAATAATATTCTTAAATATTCATGTTCATTTTAAATTCTGTAATTACATCATTTACAGTAAATTCTAACTCAGAAAGATGATCAATGAAAATAGGCTTTATATAACATAAATGTTCTAAGTTTAGGTTTCAAGATTACAGTACTACAGAAGTTCCATCATTGATACGAAGGACACAATTCATTCTTAATTACAACAGTACTAATTTCAACAGATTTCAGCTGGTTAAACATTTCAGTAGATTAAACATTTCAACGGGTTTACATTTCAGCAGATTAAACATTTCGGTAGGTTTACATTTCAGCCGACTAATCGTTTCAGCAGATTTCAGCGAGTCAAACATTTCAGCAGATTAATTATTTCAGCAGACTAATTATACATATTAACAGGGAATGCCGAATGATAGATATACTATTATCAAAAGGTATAACTTAAATCCACTCACCTAATATCATTCCAATTCATGAATCTGGTCCTGACCTAGCATTCCATGGCTCTCCTAACTGCATCCAAAATCTAAATAACCATGGATTCACAATTCTCAAACTAAAAGAAAAGGAGGAAAAGAAGAGAAATCAGAATTAACTAGATCCAAGAATTTACCTTACTCCATTCAGAATTCAAGACGCCTACACTATTGATTTAAATATCATCTTCAAACCTTGAATCAGAAGCCTAAGAATTAATAATCCATTGTCTATAATGGTTCAGAGGGAGAAGAGAATGGCAGAGTCTAGGCAATAGCACCTCAGAAAACATGAGAATAAAACTAGGCCCTGCTAGTCTATTTATAGGCGTAGTAGAAAGATCTGAACCATTAGATTTAAATAAATACAATCTGAACCGCAGACAACATCGGAAGCCTCCTAACCGCCCTTGGGTCGACCCACCTACCACTTGGGTCGACCCATATGTTGACCGACCTACCCTTGGCTTAATCCATAGGTCGACCCAGGCAGGTGTAGGTCGATCCATTCGGGTCCAACGAGCTATTTTGGCGCAGCTATTTATTTGTTAACGTTTTAAAATTTTAAATCTTATTACTTGCTGACTTTGCTTCTCTTAATTTATTTTTTGTGCCTCTTTTCCTTTCTTTAATTTACTACAGGAAGCTTAATTACCTTGCATGCAACCGCATGCATTTATTTTATTGCATAACCTTTCTCTCATTTTAAACTTTTTAATTGATTGCATGCACTTATATATTACTTTCTTCATTACTGCATGTATTGATTGCATGTATTCCTTTACTACATTAACTATTTTTAAATGCATGCACCATTTTATTACATGCATTCATACAACTATTTTTATTGTATCTTTTATTTATTACTGTCCATGCATATATATATACACACACACATATACATATATTGTAACAACCCGAAAATCTGGGCCAGTTTAAATTTTTATTTTGGTAATTTTAATGAATTTTGAACATTTAAAATAGATTATTTTAAATAGAATCGACGAGAAATTTATTTTGAATATAATTCGAACGTATATATTATATACGCCGTCGTTAGAATATAAATATTTATATATAATTATAAAATAGAATTGAAAATGGCGTGGTAGTTCGATAATTCGATTTCAAACTTCAATTGAACGTACCGGGTGTAAAACAATCCCGAATTTAGTGAAACCAAAAACATTAGGATCTATTTGAGAATATCTTTCCAACGAATCCGAAAAATCGAGATTTCATAGCGGGAATCAAAAGATACGTCCAGTTGAAAATTCTGAATAGTCGCTATGGAATTCAGGCCCTTAAAAATGGGAATTTTGCAAACGACCTCGGATTTCGACGAAACCACTT
The DNA here is from genome assembly GCA_030737875.1 of Allium sativum. Lineage (NCBI taxonomy): Eukaryota > Viridiplantae > Streptophyta > Magnoliopsida > Asparagales > Amaryllidaceae > Allium > Allium sativum. The sequence continues at coordinate 90,336,113 of CM060916.1, read as the reverse complement.
TTGTTGGATCTGTGATGTCAAATTAGTGCTAGATTACAAATTTCATAATTTTTCGAATCAATATGTGAGCGTGGCAAAGGAAAACGCGTTTGACCAGTTTCAGTTGATTTTAATCGACTGGGAAATGGCCATTTTTCAAACGGTCTCAGAATTCGTCGAAACTAGTTTTGTTAGGACCGTATCGTCAATACGAAGCTAGAAAATATTTTTCTGGAATTTATAGAGTTCGTATGTGACCCCGGTAAATTGAAATGCGCGTTCAAATTCAATATATTGAGTTATACGTTGATTTTGACGAAAACTGATCGAAACGATCGAATCAGCTTACGATACATATCCCATTGTGTTCGGAATGGGGGTAATATGCTAGGGACGATAGTCGGTGGGCGTGATTTCGAATTTGTATTATAAAGCTACCTTTTTGAAAAAAATAATAATAAAATATATATATATAAATATATAGCCTCAATCCCCTTTCTCTCTCTCCCCTTATTTCAAAACCGTCGTTTACGAACCCAAGACCACCCGTCGCCCTCGGTTTCGCCGCCTCCCCGCCCCGCCCTCTAGGCGCCGCCGCACCTCAGCCCCGGCCTCCCCACCTCCGACCGCACCTCCCCTCCGATGGCCCATCCCCGTCCCCCTCTTCAAAAATCGAACCCCAATGCTCCAACGCCCCAAATCGAGCCGCCACAGCCCATTTCCGTCCACCCACACTTGGCCGCACCTCCCAACCCCCAACCCCGATGTAAAGACCCGCAAATTCCCACCCTTTGAATCGACCATAAACCACACAGGTCTGACCCAAAAAGTGAAAATCTACTAATACTTTAACTTTGGGCATACAACACATTACAACAGATAACAGAAGACTTTTATAACACTATAATAAATGTTACATCAGAGTACAGAATATACATATCAGAGTACATTGGAATATAATTACAGCGGAAGATAAATACAAAAAATGTAATATACTACAACGGAACAACACAGCGGAAGACTCTCTATCTCTGGACACAGCTTTAAGCTTCAACCCAGAATCCTGTTTAATATATCTGCAAAAATAGCTACTCGACTGCCCGTGTGGAAAATATGGGCACCCGAGTTTGCCAGTGGACAAACTACAGGTCAGTCATGGGACTGGTGTGAGAATTCTACCTAACCTATAAAATATAATAAGGTTAATCACAGGACCACGCCACTTTCGCGGAACGGGTTTTCTCCTATGGATTGCCAGTGCATGACTAAAGTAAATCGTCAAAATAACGCAATGCTTTTTAGAAAAATGAAACCATTATAAGACCCAAGTCCCATCACACAATGCAACGCAAACCGGAGGATAGGGTTTTACCTTATAATGATCAAAAGATGCTTGATACGATAAACACGGTATTATATAATAATAGTGTGCAACCAATTTGAAATACATCAAAGTAAATGTATCAATCCTAGACGGCATGAGTGCCCCATCCCACTATGTCGCCATATATAGGTATACAATCAAAACCGCGTGATGTCGTATTGGAAATTTGGGTTTCCATCTGAGTCAAGGCTAGGGAGGAGATCCTTACTGATTCGAGACACTCTAGCAAATGCCCCAGGATTGGTACTCTGTCCAACCCTTGGATCCTGCAGGGCCGGTCCATACGTTAACGCTTAATGGATTGGCAATTCCTGAACACACGCTCCCCGGTCCTTTTGGACCTATAATACGGCCAGTGGCGACCGCATAAACCGAAGCCTCGAAAAATCCAACAACCACAATGAATAAATGCCAGCGCTGGTAGGTCCCTGGCACCACTCTAGCTAGAGAGAAACATGTGCACTCCCTGCGTTCCCTTCTCCCGTTTTAGACTCTACCGGGCTGTGAGGCTCGTGAAGTCACGTTACACAAAGCTATGCCTAAATAGACCATGCTTTGATCATCCCACAAGGCTTTGCTTTGCAACAATAAGCCTTGTTCAAGTGCAACTTGGCATACCACATCAACAACTCATATCATGCGATCGGTAATTACTTAACATACAAAAGGGTGTTAAGCAAGAGAATAAATTCTCCGCCACCATGCATTTATATATTAAATAAAAACCAATTTAATTACATGAAATAAATTTCAATGTCAGGCATGCTATCGATTTACAATTCCGTTCTGGGTCTGAACGAAACAACGTATCCGTCGATCTCCAGTACGTCTGGAAGATCATCACCTTTTACCTTGCCTTGGGGGATCAGTCCCAATTCAATATATCAGTCACCATCAACCAAACGATGTGAAGCTCTCCGGTCTTCAGTCACCGTCTTCATCTTCGGCTCTTGATCGTCGTGATGATTATTCAGAATGGGTTAGACCCGGTCTTTCTGAATAACTCGTGTATTTGTAATTAAAATCAACCATACGCCACATTCCAACTCTGAACATTCTTTTTTAAATAAAAATATTATTTATATTAAAAGATTCTCATTAATTTTATCAAAGATAAAATAAATTACATTTTTATCTTTCTAAAAAGATTTATTAATATTACAATTTTGATTTTTAATACAAGAATCATTATTACAAGATTATTAATTTCAATAAACCAATCTTGTCTTAAATTAGGTTAAAGAACTAGTGTCATTAAAACACAGTTCACGATAAACCCAAAACCAATTTTTCAAAATATGGAATTTCTACAGAAATCAAATCAATAAATAATCGTTATAAATTTCTGTATCGGACTAATATTATAAATGGAATAACGGCAAAGCCTCTTAGATTCCATATATAATGTCGGTCTTCTTTTACAGAAGCCCATCTCGATTATTATCAATCGAATTTCCACTTAATTCCAGTTTAATATATTAATTTGGAAAAGTCTGATTTTAGAAAATCTTCTTTTAAATTTACAAAATAGATTTATAAATTTCAAATAGTACTTTCAATGTAAATTGGATTAAAGGATAAATGTTATTTAAAACATCGTCCACTACAAATCCAATCTACATATCAATCACCAAACATAATTGTTAAGATCTAATAATCTTAAATAAAAGGTTTATCCTAAAGATATTAATTCATTACTATATAAAAAACATATTTTAAAATAATCAATAAAATATTCTATATATAAAAGATTCTGAATGTAAAATATTCTTTATAATACAAAATCTTTTATTTTACAAAAATCCTTTTATTATATAAAATTCTATATTTAAAAAGAAATTCTGCATTGGAATGCGACTCAACCATGCACCATATAATTTGGGTCATATGGGTTTCATACATTTCATGTATAGGGTAATAACAGAAAATAATTCTCAATCCATCCATTAACAACCAGAGTGACGATTTCAACTGTGTGAGCGTTAAAATAAAACAATAACGCTCATCGCAGCCTGTCGATCAATCGATAGACATATAATTAAACATTGGGATTTGTGTCAGTCAAGTATCGTCCCAATACCCGTGTGGGGTTTTCAGCCAACAACAGTTCATATAAATAAGTAAATACATGATTGGTTAATAGGTTTAACCAATTTCAATATCACTAAACATGTCACTTATATCGAGTAAAATATATTTTACTCGTAAGACTTCCCTATATACTTCTAAAGTCACATAAACAGTAATTTATTTATATAGCTTTATTGCGGATGACAAATGGAATATAAATTCCATTATTCTTTATTTGTATGAAGTTTCTTAACAATACTTTTCAGTGTATATTTTGACCAAAAATACAATTGTATATTAGAATATAAATTCTAATGCAAGTTTGCAAATAAAAATTGGATTTTACATTTGCGTATAAATTCTACTGTATATTATGCAAATAAAAGTAATCCTTATATTTGCACATAAATTCTATTTCCTACAAAGATGAGTGAAAGTGATATACTCATTTTGTTAACAATTCTATTTCAACAAATACAGTGTAGATAAAAGTGTATTTCTAATCTTGTACTTTTATTTGTACATAAAACACAAATAAAAGTGTATCTCATGTATTTGTCTTTTTATTTGACAAAACAATGTTAATAAAAATGTTCTTTTATATCTTGTACTTTTATTTAACAAAACAATGGTAAATAAAATGCCTTTTTAACCCTTTTACTTTTATTTAACAAAACAATGACAAATAAAAGTATAATTTTCTTTCTATGCTTTATTCGCATCTAAAAATGCAAATAAGAAATATAACTCTCTTTTTACTTTTTCTTTGCAATAGAAAATATAAATAAAATGGTTCACACAATTTTGTTCTTTTTCATTTACAATTAGGGAATGTAAATATGTGTATTTCAAAATTCCATTCTTCTTATTTACATAAGAAAATGTAAATAATTGTAATTTCAAGTTCCATTCTTTTACTTACATAAGAAAATGTAAACAAATATATTTCTAAATTTTGTTCTTTTTATTTACATAAGAGAATGTAAATAATTGCATTTTCAAATTCTATTCTTTTATTTACACAAGGAAATGTAAATAAATGTATTTTCTAAATTCTATTCTTCTTATTTACATAAGAAAATGTAAATAATTGCATTTTCAAATTCTATTCTTTTATTTACATAAGAAAATGTAAATAAATATATTTCTAAATTTTATTCTTTTTATTTACATAAGAGAATGTAAATAATTGCATTGTATATGCGATGCGAATTTCACGTCTTTTAATTACATAAGAATGTAATTTTCCATATCATGCGAATTCTCAAAATTCTAGTTACATATAAAAGTGTAATTCTTAATTTACAATGCAAATCCTCATTTCTAATTACATAAAATGTAACTTTTTAATTCACGATGCAAATCCTCTTATCTCATTACATAAAAATGTAATTTTTAATTTATTCGTGAATCTTACTTCTTTATTACATTATAAAAAATGTAATTTTTATTTTACGTTATAAAATCATGTCCCGATTACATAAAGAAATGTAATTTTCATAATACAATACAAATTCATATTTTAATTACATTGAAAAATATAATTTTTATCATACCGTTATAACTCATATATAAATTACAAAGAAAAATGTCATTTTTATTTTATCGTTCTAATTCACATCTAAATTACATAGAAAAATGTAATCTTTATTATGCGATGGGAATTCATATTTTGATTACATAGAAAAATGTAATTCCTATCATACGACATAAATTCATATCTAAATTACATAGAAAAATGTAATTTTTATCCTACAGTGCAAATTCACATTTTAATTACATGTAAAAATGTAATTTTCATTCTACCGTTATTATTCATTTCTAAATTACATTGAAAAATGTAATTTTAATCATGCAATGTAAATTTACATTTTTATATCATAGAAAAATGCAATTTTTGTCATACGGTGCAAATTCATATATAAATTACATATAAAAATGTAACTTTTGTTATGCAAAGTAAATTCACCTTTTTAATTACGTATAAAAATGTAATTTTATTCATACGGTGGAAATTCATTCATAAATAACATACAAAAATGTTATTTATTTCATGCGATGAAAAATCATTCATAAATAACATATAAAAATGTTATTTATTTCATGCGATGAAAAATCATTCATAAATAACATATAAAAATGTTATTTATTTCATGCTGTGGAGATTTATTCATAAATTCCATAATAAAATATACTTTATTTCATACAATGTAAAAACATCTTCTTCTTTTTGTGTACAATGCAAAAATATCATCTTTTTTATATTTATAATATATTAACTTTACTATTTTACGATGTAAAAATATGATCTTTTATATTTTACGAAATAAAATATCAACTTTACTATATGAAAATATACATGTTCATTTCATACTTTTTAATGCGAACAAAAATGTGATTTTTGTATGCATAATTCATTTCAAATAAAAATGTTAATTTTCTTTAATGTAGCATCTTACAAAGAAAATGTTGATTCTCTTTTAATATAACATTTTACAAATAAAATGTTGATTTTCTTTTAATTCTGTACCTTTAATGTAAATAACATTACACAAATATATATATATATATATATATATTTGTTAAAAAAACTAGTTCATCAAAAAGACATAAAAATGTTTGTTCTATTTTGTTGAAAATCTAGTTCAACAAATATAACAATTTTTTTTTTAATGCAAATTCTGTTTTAACTAATTGACCGAAATTTTGTGTTTTACAGGTGTTGAAAATTCTAATTCAACAAATTTACAAAATTTGTTGTCTTATACATTTGATCTTTTATATGAACAAAATATATATATATATATATATACACTGAATAAAATATGTTTTGATCTCATTTTAGATCCAATTCTCCAACCGCAAATAAGATATATATAATTCCAAGCGGATTTGCAAATCATGTACAACAATCATTCAACAAGCAACAATTATCACTCCAAAGCAACACCCAACATTTCAGGTCAGAATTAAATAATCAAACAATTATGTTTAATGCAAGAAATTAATTAAACAAATAAAATTAGAATCCTCACATTGAATTTTTGGCCAAAATTTACTGTCTCCGTTTCAGCTGCGGTCTGCGCCATCGCGAAGCTCTTAATTTTGTGATTCCAACGCAATTTACGGTTCGTCAATCGGCTCTCGTATGAAGAAGTTATGGATTTTTAAACATTGGATAATTTAAATATTTAAATTAATAAAATAATAAATAAAAAAAGAAAAAAGGACCTTCTTCTTCCACCGTGATCTTTATCGGCCGAACCCATGCTCCTTCTCCCATGTCAAAATCGCACCCCCTTCTGGCCATCCAGCATCCGATCCAACACCACCACCGCGACCGCCATGTCGAGAGCCACCTACACCATCAACCCCGTCGAACTCGGCCTCTCCTAGGGCCCGCAAACCAATAAAAACCGCAGCCCATTCTCGGACGAAATTCGCGAAATCTGTGCACCAAAATCCGATCTTAACCGTATAGATTTGTAGCTCTCTGAATTCCCTTCGATTTGGTAGGTCATACGTCAATTTTCGACGAACGGATTGAGAGATCTTAGCATTTGAAGTTGGAGCAATTCTGGCCATCGAATCCTGGGCGGCGGCTGGCTATTAGAGAATTAGGGTTTCGGATTTTTTATATTATTTTAATGTTTAATTCCGAATTTCGTGAAATAAAGTGGATTTATGGACTTTCTCGGATTTGGGTCTGCTTACTGTCGATCTTAACGTTTTGAGGCCTTCTGAACGCGATGGGCTATGTCCCAAGGTCCAATTCCGAAATATACAGCAGTTTTTTTTCGGTTTTACTTGAAAATACAATATTAAATTAATTATTTAATTCCTACCGTACATTTAAATTCACCGAGGTCACAAATTAACTTCAAAAATTCTCGAAAAATATATTTAGCTATGTTTTGATGCTGTGGACATATGAAAATTAATTTCGTTCGATTCTGAGCTAGTATGAATTTTTTAATGAATTTTTAAAGTCAAAAATTTGCCCGTTTACACTGAAAAATCAATTATAATTATATTTTAATTCTAAAAATTACCAAAAAATCATTTTTAGCTTTGTTTTGATGATACGAGTCCAACAAAATTTATTTCGTTGAATTCTGAGACTATTTGAAAAATGACTATTTTTAAGGCCAGTATATTTAATATTAAAAATATATTTTTAAACAAATAATTTCCGAAACTCAAAATATATAAGTGTTTACTGTTTTTCAATGTAGAAACATCATTCTGAACTCAATGGAAGTGGTTTCGAGTTCAAATTCCTTCGTATGCAAAAAGTAGCATTTTGGCCTTTATAAATTTCATAGCGACCTTTCTAAAAATTGAATTGGCCATAACTTTTGATTTCCACGATGAAATTTTAATTTTTTGGATTCGTTGGAAAGATATTTTTAAATAGATTCTAATGTTTTTGGTTTCACTAAAATCTGTTAAATTTTGCATCCTGTACGGTCAGTCAAAGTTCAAGTTTGACTTTTCAAACTAACGCGTTATTTCTAACTCTCTTGTTAATTAAAATTAAATTATTCATTCTATCTTCGATTTAAATCAAATTCGTGATCATTATTATTTAAATAAATTATTTTATATTGTCAAAATTCATTAAAATTTTCTAAAATAAAAATTTTAAATTGGTTCTGAATTTTGCGGGTTGTTACAATCGCCCCCACTTAAAAACTTTTCGTCCTCGAAAAGGAACGTTGTGACGGCAAGGAATTTCGCTCGATCCCAATCAGTCGTTAAACCGATCTAGATCGTTTGAAACCCCTTGATCGTTGAGAACAGGACAAAACATAATGCAGACGGAAGAACATTTCATTGCTATTACAACAATTCCATCAGATACAAGAATATACAGAGTATAGTTGAATAAATTACATTCGATAAATATCAGAGATTACAATAAATTACATAGCAGCGGAAAATAATACACAGCACAACTGAAGGTGATATACGGATACAGAGCTTTCCGGATATCATTCCAGTTGTAAACCAGGATCCTGTGAATATAAATCTGCAAAACCAAAACTACTAGCTGCCTGTGTCGAAAATAGGGGCACCCAGAGTTTAGGTTAAAACAATAAACTCCAGGTCAGTCATGTGACTGGTGTGAGAACTAAAACAGTTATTTAAAGCTTTACTTTAAAAGAGAGTAATTCAAGGGACCACGCCGTATAACACGGAACGGGTTTCCTCCCAAGAATACCAGTGCAAAGAATAAACAACGCAATGCTTTTTCGAAAAATGAAGCTATTATAAGACCCAGGTCCCATCACACAATGCAACGCAAGCCGGAGGATAGGGTTTTTCCTTATAATAGCCAAACATGTTTGGTACGTTTAAAACAAGTCATTTGATACTATAATAAGTATATAGTGTCAAAACAATTTCAATCATAAATATAAATCATAGATGGCATAGCATCCCATGCTACTATGTCGCCATACTAGTTATACAATTAAAACCGCAATACACGTATTGGAAATTGGATTTCCGTCATGAGTCGAGGCAAGGGGCAAGATCCTCTCCGCGCTCGAGACACTCTAGCAAATGCCTCAGGGCTACGCACTCTGGGCAACCCTGGATTCGGCTGGGCCGGTCCTCACTTACGTTAGAGGATTAGTTATGCCTGAACACACGTTTCCCAGTCCTTACAGACCTATAATCGAGGCGCCTCATTCCAACAACCACAAAGGTGAAAAGTATATAAATGTCAGGGCTGGTAAGTCACTGACACCACCATAGCTAGAAAGAAACGTCGTGCTCTCCCAGCGGTCCGTATCCCGTTTTTAACTCATACCGAGGTGTGAGGCTCGCGAATTCACGTTATACACAAAGCTGCCACGTAGGCGTGCTTTGATCATCAACCACAAGACTTTGCTTTTCAACAGAAGCCTTGATCATTGCATCTTAGCGTGCCACACAGGCAATTCATGCCATGCGACTGATGTCCATCGATATATAACCTCTAAGCTCGTACGTCTCAGAGAAGGGCGTTAAGCAAGAGAATAAATTCTCCGCCGCCAAACAGATATATATTTAACAGAAATCAATCAACACAGAATAAAATCCAATGTCAGACACACAATCCATTTACAAGTTCGTTCTGGGTCTGAACGAAACCGGAGGCTCTTTCCTCGCATATCCATCCATCTCCAAGTACGTCTGGACGATGTAATAACCCGAAAATCTGAGCCAGTTTAAAATTTTTATTTCGGCAATTTTAGTGAATTTTGAACATTTAAAATAGATTATTTTAAATAATATCGACGAGAAAATTTATTTTGAATAGAATTCGACGTATATATTATACGCGTCGTGGTTTGAATATAAATATTTATATATAATTATAAATAGAATTGAAAATGGCGCGGTAGTTCGATAATTCGATTTCAAACTTCAATTGAATGTACCGGGTGCAAAACAATCCGGATTTTAGTGAAACCAAAAATAATAGGATCTAATTGATGATATCTTTCCAACGAATCCGACAAATCGGGATTTCATATCGGGAATCAAAAGATATGTCCAGTTGAAAATTCTGAAAAGTCGCTATGGAATTCAGGCCCTTAAAAATGGACATTTTGCAAACGACCTCGGATTTCGACGAAACCAGTTTTGTTGGGTCCGTGGTGTCAAATTATTGCTAGGTTTTAAATTTCATAATTTTTCGAATCAATATGTGAGCGTGGCAAAGGAAAACGCGTTTGACCAGTTTCAGTTGATTTTAATCGACTGGAAATTGGCCATTTTTCAAACGGTCTCAGAATTCGACGAAACTAGTTTTGTTAGGACCGTATCGTCAATACGAAGCTAGAAAATATTTTTCGAGAATTTATAGAGACTGTATGTGGCCCCGGTAAATTGAAATGTACGTTCAAATTGAATATATACTGAATTATATGTTGATTTTGGCGGAAACTGATCGAAACGATCGAATTGGCTAGCGAAACATATCCCATTGTGTTTGGAGGGGGGGTAACACGCTAGGGACGACAGTCGGTGGGTTTGATTTCGAGTTGGAAATAAAAAGTTGCTTTGTGGTGTTAGAAATAAAATAAATATATAAAACATTATATAACCTAGGCCCCCCTTCCCCTCTTCTCTCTCTTCTTTCAACAGAAATCAAATTAAAAAAAAAAATGGCCGACGTTGACCTCGAGCCCACCACCCTCGATCGCGCCCCCTCCTAACGCGCCGCCGCCCCAAACGCCGAGCCCCACCTCGTCGCACCACTTCCTCCTCTCGCTCCCTTCTCCCTCTCCTCTTCTGTGTACCGTTAGCCCCTTCCACCCCAAACGCCGAACCACCGTCGCACAGGCCAACCCTGGCACCACCACCTTACCCCTGAACCCCCTGCCGTAACCACCTAGCCTAGCCTCCACCGAAGTCGTCCACGCAGCAGCAGTACAGGCGCCTCCACTTGAACTCGGAGCAGCAAGCCGTCGGCTGAAAGAAGAGAGGTCATTTTTTTTTTCTTTCTTCTTTTCTTTCTTTCTTCTAAGTATATTAGTTAAATTTAATTTATATTGCATCGTTATAAACTTCAGATTTGTATATGAATCATATAAAAATAAAAGGGTGATTTTTATTCATTTGAAAGAGGAAAAGATTGGATTTTTACTTATATTTTTAACATAGGATGTTTTATTTTTAACTTCAAGAATGTTTGATTTTTAATATTGAAAAGAATGGATTTTTAGCAAAGAAAAAAATCAGATTTCTAACATAGAAAGATCGGATTTTTAATAAAGTAAAGACGTGATTTTTAATTAATAAAAATACCATCTTTTTTATTTAGATAACTAGATAAAAATACCATCTTTTTGATTTAAATAGCTAGATAAAAATACTACCTTTTTGATATATAAAGTAGCATGTAAAAATATGATTTTTATATTTTTAAAGTATTAAAAATATAATCTTTATAATGTAGAGAAAGTAAAAATGTGATTTTTTTATATAATGTATAGCATAATAAAAATGTGATTTTTTATATAATGTATAGCATAATAAAAATGTGATTTTTATATACCTAGCAACGAAAGAAAAATATGATTTTTATATATTGAACCTCGAAATAAAAATATGATTTTTATATATGGAATAGCAAAGTAAAAATTCGATTTTTACATATGTAGTGAAAGCGGACAACGAAAGCGACAAAAGGCGAGTTGGCGAAGATTTCCTGCATTAGAAGTGCCGTGGAGCTAGGATAGCTATATATGAGAATTTCTCACCTTTCAAATTTATTTTCTAGTTATATATATATACTAGGATGCAGACGGTGCTTAGTAGCACCCGACACAATCGTCCACAGACCATGGACTTGTTTGTTTGATTGCAAAAAATTAGTTAGATTATTTGATTGAAATTGAATTGTGTGGTGAAATGGAAATGAATTGATTTGATTGATGTGTGAATGGCGTGGGCCTTCACTAGACCGGGGATAAGGCTAGGCCTTGTCCCGTTTCTAGCATCGTGCCGTTATGCCGCCGAAATATTCTAAAATAAGTTAGAAAAATAAAAATATCATTTTATCGAAGAAATGAATTGAATAGAAATTCATATGTTGGAATAAGATGTTTTATCGTTAAAAATATAATTTTTAACGTGAATGTGAATAAATAAATATTCATTTACAAACCAGACGGTTTGTTTATGTACACCTATTTGAAGGACATTGATTGGGACGATAAATTTTACACATCGCCCAACTGCACAAATAAAATCTGTGTTTGATTGTTTGAAACCCCACACGGGTGTTGGGATGAAATTCGAAGTTCACTCATCCTGATTGATTAAATATGTCGATCGATTGATTGACAGGCTGTTATAAGCGTTAGATATCTATATTTGATGCTTATACAGTGTAGTGCACTTTGGTTGATGGTTGATTATTTTTCAATGCTATTATATACATGTGTTGTATGAAAATCCATATAATTAATTTTATATGGTAATTGATTGGGCCTCATTCCAGTTTAGAAATAGAAATATTTGAAATAGAATATTTGAAAATAGAATATTTGAAAATAGAAATTTATGAAGCCGTGTTGATTAGATTGACGCCATTTTGACGTGAACGATATTTATATCGATTTTAATCGATTTCGAAATGAATTGAATTGAAAACGAATTCAAATTGAATTGAAAGCAAATTGAAATGAATTCAAATTGAATTGAAATTTGAATTGAATAGAAATGAATTTTAAAACGAATTTATAGAGAAGAATTCAATTTTGCTTGGAATTGAGATGGAAGTTGAAATAGATTTTGAAACGAATTTTAAAACTATTTATATAATTCGTTTTAAATAGAAATCGACGAAGTATATATTATATATATTATATATATATATAATATAATGGCCTGAATAGAACGCGCCGCGCCGCGGCAGTTCGCGAATTTCGACCATTGATTTCAAATGGACATTACGGGAGATCCGACCGTCGGATTCTCTTAAAACCGGAACCGTTGGGTTCGTATCGAAAAGAGCTTTCTAGCGAATGTTAGAAATTTGAAATCTAACGGTTGGATTTGGAATTATGTCCAAATCAAATTTGAAAAAGGTCGTTGTAAGTGCAGTTCGATGGCCATTGATGGAAATCGACTATACGGGCCTTGATAAAATTATTAAAAATAGTAATAATTTGTGTAAAATCATAAGAAATGATTTGTGAAGATTTGGGATGAAAAAACTTCATGTTTGAAAAGATAAAAATAGATTTTTATCGAAATGAACTAGTTTTGAACTAGAATTATAATTCTATTTATTTTTAAATGAATAAATTGAATTTGGAATGGTTTTGAAAATAACCAGAATTTCCAATGATTGCATTGGAGTGGATTTGAATCGAAATTGTCTTCGGAATATTTCGATGTTGGAATTCGTGATTATACAGGTGTTGTTATGGAAATTTGAAAGATATATATTTATATCGTTATTTCCAATACGACATTTGTTAGTCGTAGAATTCGATATTGAATATAAGCCGATATGTTTTCTATTCAGAGCCTTGTATTGAATATCGAATGTGATTTGGGTTTGTCGTGAATGGTGTCTTCACTAACACTGTTCTTGAACCCAGTTGAGAAATGATTAAATCTTTTTATTTAGATTTAATGAAGTGTACCAATTAAATAATATTTAATTGGAATTGAATTGATATTGATTTTTGGGTTTATCGTGAACAGTGTTTTAAATAACACTCGTTCTTTAACCCGATAATTAATGAATGTGACTTTGGGTTTATCGTGAACCGTGTTTTAAATGACACGGATTCTTTAACCCAGTTAAAGATTAAAACTAAGTGGAGTTTTAATGAATCTTTAATTAGATTGAAAAGATCGAGAATGGAGTATCACCAGTTTTGCTCCAGGCGATAGTTAAATCTTTAATTAGATTTGAACGTGAAATGGTAATTGAATTTACCGATAACACTGTGGTGTTAGATATGAAGTATTACCAGTTTTACTTCATGGGATGAATAGGTTGGGATTGGGAAATAAAATAAATGATTACTTCGGTGTGGTTCGCTAATCCCGACTAGTTTGAATTGATATTCAAAGGAGATTAAAAGATAAATTTAAAGAATTTATCTTGGATAAAATTAATGGGAACTTTTTCCCAAAGTATAGGAATATTTGAATAAAAGAATATTCTGAATTGGAATGAGGCGTATGTTGTGTTTGTGTAACACTTTTATAATATATACGCGAGTTATTCAGAAAGACCGGGTTTATCCCATTCTGAATAACTGATTCGACGTGGTGTCGAAGATGAAGACGGTGGTCGAAGACCAGAAGTCTTCACGTCGTTTGGGTGATAACTGATGATCTTGATTGGGCTGTACACCCAAGAAGATGGAAACAGTTAGTGATCGTCCAGACGTACTTGGAGATCGATGGATATGCGGGGTACTAGGTGCCTCCGGTTTCGTTCAGACCCAGAACGGACTTGTAAATGGACTGTGTGTCTGACATTGGATTTTAGTCTGTGTGATTGATCTTTATTAAATATATATCTGTTTGGCGGCGGAGAATTTATTCTCTTGCTTAACGCCCTTCTCTGAGACGTACGAGCTCAGGGGTTATATATTGATGGATATCAAACGCATGGAGTGAATTGCCTGTGTGGCATGCCTAAGTGGCAGATGATCAAGGCTTCTGTTGAAAAGCAAAGTCTTGTGGTGATGATCAAAGCACAGCCTGTGTGGCACAGCTTTGTGTAACGTGAATTCGCGAGTCTCGCACCCCGGGTATGAACCAAAAACGGGAGAGGACGTCAGGGAGGGCATGCGTTTCTTTCTAGCTAGAAGTGGCGTCAGTGGTTTTACGCGCCCTGACGAGTTTGACTTATGTGGTTGTTGCTGTTGCGAGGCGCCTCGGTTATATCGGTTTCGGCCGATGCATTCTGGTCGGCAGACGGACCAGACTTACACCCCATAGGGTGGGGAGACGCATGTTCAGGGTTTAAGTTTAATCCACATCGGTGGACCGGCCCTGAGGATCCAAGGGTCGATGCGCTCTGACCCTGAGGCTCGGGCTAGATAGTCTCGAAGACGGTGAGGACTATCTTTTGCCTCGGTTCATAGACGGAAATCCAATTTCCAAATACGTGACATGTGCGGTTTTATTTGTAGAGCCTAGTATGGCGACATAGTGGGATGGGGCGCTCATGCCGCCTATGATTGATACTTATGATTTGAAGTTGTTTTATACACTATGCACTTATAATAGTATCAAATGATTTGTTTTAAAACGTATCAAGCATTCTTTGGCTGTTATAAGGAAAAACCCTATCCTCGACTGCGTTGCATTGTGTGATGGGACCTGGGTCTTATAACAGCTTCATTTTTCTTTATTTAGCATTGCGCTGTTTGTTTTATGCACTGGTATTCTTGGGAGGAAACCCGTTCCGTGTTATACGGCGTGGTCCCTTGATTTACCTAATGATTTAAAATAAAGATTAATAACTGTTTTAGTTCTCACACCAGTCACATGACTGACCTGGAGTTTATTGTTTTAACCTAAACTCTGGGTGCCCTTATTTTGACACGGGCAGCTAGTAGTTTTGGTTTTGCAGATTTATATTCACAGGATCCTGGTTTACAGCTGGAACGATATCCGGAAAGCTTTGTATCCGTATATCTCCTTCTAGTTGTGTATTGTATTATTTTCCGCTGCTATGTATTTAAATGTAATTTAAATCTCTGAATTCTGTGTATTATTCATTTATACTCTGTATATTCTTGTAATCTGATGAGTTGTTGTAATATACAATGAAATGTTCTTCTGTATGCGTTCTATTTTGTCGTGTTCTCGAACTATCCGACGCTTTCCTTTACGGGGAAGTTACGGGTCGTTTCATTTGGTATCAGAGCTTTGGTTTACAAAGCAGAGAACAAGGCACATTAGAAACATACGAAAGAATTCATCAGATATTGGATTAGCAATATCCAATGGGAATGACTCGTTAGAGATGGGATCAGTAGTATCCTAGAACGAGTGTGAAGAGTATATTTTTAAAAAAGTGAAAACAATTTTTGTTTTGAAAATTTAAATCAATCATTCGTATTTGATTATTTATTTATATTGATGTGGACAATCCAGTATATATAGATTTTGCGTATACGTCTGATCCGCGTGTATTCGAAGTTTTAATATATTGGATAGATATAGAGTCGCACTCTAGTCGCCCGGACATGGTCCTGATGATGAAGTATACCATCACCAGCATTTATTTTCGAGTAACGAAAGTGTGATATCTATATATTTCCATTAGGCTGGTGTGAGAACCAAAACTTATATATAGTTAGAACACATTGTTGTGAATTGGCATCAAAAACATGATTTTTTGTATATGTATCAAAATTATGAATTTGAAACTCTAATTCACTAATTGATTGATGTTTGTGTTGTTTGTTTATTTGTTTGCTAATTTTGAACCATTATGCCTAATAGCATCAAATATTGAGTTATATTGAAAATTAGTCGCATTTGCTTGCATATACATATATATCATTGAACAGGTCACAGCAAGGAGGCTAGAGCCAGAGAATAAAATTTGTTTGCCCGACAAATAGGTACATGTTTACTACATAATTTCCTGTTTTGTTTGGGTGATGATGATTTTGTGAGCCTATTGGCTAGCCGCTTGGCTTTTTCTTTTTCTTTTTGAGATCTGAAGGACCGGGGAAGCTATTTGAAATTCCCCGATGCTCCCATTGCAGGGGAGGTTATGGCGAAATTTTTCGAAAATTTAGGGTGTTAGCCAAATTTTTGAAATTTTGGAAATTCTCAGAAACTGAAAAGTTGGAGAATGGAAGCCAGATCGAACGTAGAGTTGAATAATCAAACCACTTTCGACTTTGTTCCTTTTCGGGGACGAAAAGTTTTAAGTGGGGGAGATTGTAATAACCCGAAAATCTGAGCCAGTTTAAAATTTTTATTTCGGCAATTTTAGTGAATTTTGAACATTTAAAATAGATTATTTTAAATAATATCGACGAGAAAATTTATTTTGAATAGAATTCGACGTATATATTATACGCGTCGTGGTTTGAATATAAATATTTATATATAATTATAAATAGAATTGAAAATGGCGCGGTAGTTCGATAATTCGATTTCAAACTTCAATTGAATGTACCGGGTGCAAAACAATCCGGATTTTAGTGAAACCAAAAATAATAGGATCTAATTGATGATATCTTTCCAACGAATCCGACAAATCGGGATTTCATATCGGGAATCAAAAGATATGTCCAGTTGAAAATTCTGAATAGTCGCTATGGAATTCAGGCCCTTAAAAATGGACATTTTGCAAACGACCTCGGATTTCGACGAAACCAGTTTTGTTGGGTCCGTGGTGTCAAATTATTGCTAGGTTTTAAATTTCATAATTTTTCGAATCAATATGTGAGCGTGGCAAAGGAAAACGCGCTTGACCAGTTTCAGTTGATTTTAATCGACTGGAAATTGGCCATTTTTCAAACGGTCTCAGAATTCGACGAAACTAGTTTTGTTAGGACCGTATCGTCAATACGAAGCTAGAAAATATTTTTCGAGAATTTATAGAGACTGTATGTGGCCCCGGTAAATTGAAATGTACGTTCAAATTGAATATATACTGAATTATATGTTGATTTTGGCGGAAACTGATCGAAACGATCGAATTGGCTAGCGAAACATATCCCATTGTGTTTGGAGGGGGGGTAACACGCTAGGGACGACAGTCGGTGGGTTTGATTTCGAGTTGGAAATAAAAAGTTGCTTTGTGGTGTTAGAAATAAAATAAATATATAAAACATTATATAACCTAGGCCCCCCTTCCCCTCTTCTCTCTCTTCTTTCAACAGAAATCAAATTAAAAAAAAAATGGCGGACGTTGACCTCGAGCCCACCACCCTCGATCGCGCCCCCTCCTAACGCGCCGCCGCCCCAAACGCCGAGCCCCACCTCGCCGCACCACTTCCTCCTCTCGCTCCCTTCTCCCTCTCCTCTTCTGTGTACCGTTAGCCCCTTCCACCCCAAACGCCGAACCACCGTCGCACAGGCCAACCCTGGCACCACCACCTTACCCCTGAACCCCCTGCCGTAACCACCTAGCCTCCACCGAAGTCGTCCACGCAGCAGCAGTACAGGCGCCTCCACTTGAACTCGGAGCAGCAAGCCGTCGGCTGAAAGAAGAGAGGTCATTTTTTTTTCTTTCTTCTTTTCTTTCTTTCTTCTAAGTATATTAGTTAAATTTAATTTATATTGCATCGTTATAAACTTCAGATTTGTATATGAATCATATAAAAATAAAAGGGTGATTTTTATTCATTTGAAAGAGGAAAAGATTGGATTTTTACTTATATTTTTAACATAGGATGTTTTATTTTTAACTTCAAGAATGTTTGATTTTTAATATTGAAAAGAATGGATTTTTAGCAAAGAAAAAAATCAGATTTCTAACATAGAAAGATCGGATTTTTAATAAAGTAAAGACGTGATTTTTAATTAATAAAAATACCATCTTTTTTATTTAGATAACTAGATAAAAATACCATCTTTTTGATTTAAATAGCTAGATAAAAATACTACCTTTTTGATATATAAAGTAGCATGTAAAAATATGATTTTTATATTTTTAAAGTATTAAAAATATAATCTTTATAATGTAGAGAAAGTAAAAATGTGATTTTTTTATATAATGTATAGCATAATAAAAATGTGATTTTTTATATAATGTATAGCATAATAAAAATGTGATTTTTATATACCTAGCAACGAAAGAAAAATATGATTTTTATATATTGAACCTCGAAATAAAAATATGATTTTTATATATGGAATAGCAAAGTAAAAATTCGATTTTTACATATGTAGTGAAAGCGGACAACGAAAGCGACAAAAGGCGAGTTGGCGAAGATTTCCTGCATTAGAAGTGCCGTGGAGCTAGGATAGCTATATGTGAGAATTTCTCACCTTTCAAATTTATTTTCTAGTTATATATATATACTAGGATGCAGACGGTGCTTAGTAGCACCCGACACAATCGTCCACAGACCATGGACTTGTTTGTTTGATTGCAAAAAATTAGTTAGATTATTTGATTGAAATTGAATTGTGTGGTGAAATGGAAATGAATTGATTTGATTGATGTGTGAATGGCATGGGCCTTCACTAGACCGGGGATAAGGCTAGGCCTTGTCCCGTTTCTAGCATCGTGCCGTTATGCCGCCGAAATATTCTAAAATAAGTTAGAAAAATAAAAATATCATTTTATCGAAGAAATGAATTGAATAGAAATTCATATGTTGGAATAAGATGTTTTATCGTTAAAAATATAATTTTTAACGTGAATGTGAATAAATAAATATTCATTTACAAACCAGACGATTTGTTTATGTACACCTATTTGAAGGACATTGATTGGGACGATAAATTTTACACATCGCCCAACTGCACAAATAAAATCTGTGTTTGATTGTTTGAAACCCCACACGGGTGTTGGGATGAAATTCGAAGTTCACTCATCCTGATTGATTAAATATGTCGATCGATTGATTGACAGGCTGTTATAAGCGTTAGATATCTATATTTGATGCTTATACAGTGTAGTGCACTTTGGTTGATGGTTGATTATTTTTCAATGCTATTATATACATGTGTTGTATGAAAATCCATATAATTAATTTTATATGGTAATTGATTGGGCCTCATTCCAGTTTAGAAATAGAAATATTTGAAATAGAATATTTGAAAATAGAATATTTGAAAATAGAAATTTATGAAGCCGTGTTTATTAGATTGACGCCATTTTGACGTGAACGATATTTATATCGATTTTAATCGATTTCGAAATGAATTGAATTGAAAACGAATTCAAATTGAATTGAAAGCAAATTGAAATGAATTCAAATTGAATTGAAATTTGAATTGAATAGAAATGAATTTTAAAACGAATTTATAGAGAAGAATTCAATTTTGCTTGGAATTGAGATGGAAGTTGAAATAGATTTTGAAACGAATTTTAAAACTATTTATATAATTCGTTTTAAATAGAAATCGACGAAGTATATATTATATATATTATATATATATATAATATAATGGCCTGAATAGAACGCGCCGCGCCGCGGCAGTTCGCGAATTTCGACCATTGATTTCAAATGGACATTACGGGAGATCCGACCGTCGGATTCTCTTAAAACCGGAACCGTTGGGTTCGTATCGAAAAGAGCTTTCTAGCGAATGTTAGAAATTTGAAATCTAACGGTTGGATTTGGAATTATGTCCAAATCAAATTTGAAAAAGGTCGTTGTAAGTGCAGTTCGATGGCCATTGATGGAAATCGACTATACGGGCCTTGATAAAATTATTAAAAATAGTAATAATTTGTGTAAAATCATAAGAAATGATTTGTGAAGATTTGGGATGAAAAAACTTCATGTTTGAAAAGATAAAAATAGATTTTTATCGAAATGAACTAGTTTTGAACTAGAATTATAATTCTATTTATTTTTAAATGAATAAATTGAATTTGGAATGGTTTTGAAAATAACCAGAATTTCCAATGATTGCATTGGAGTGGATTTGAATCGAAATTGTCTTCGGAATATTTCGATGTTGGAATTCGTGATTATACAGGTGTTGTTATGGAAATTTGAAAGATATATATTTATATCGTTATTTCCAATACGACATTTGTTAGTCGTAGAATTCGATATTGAATATAAGCCGATATGTTTTCTATTCAGAGCCTTGTATTGAATATCGAATGTGATTTGGGTTTGTCGTGAATGGTGTCTTCACTAACACTGTTCTTGAACCCAGTTGAGAAATGATTAAATCTTTTTATTTAGATTTAATGAAGTGTACCAATTAAATAATATTTAATTGGAATTGAATTGATATTGATTTTTGGGTTTATCGTGAACAGTGTTTTAAATAACACTCGTTCTTTAACCCGATAATTAATGAATGTGACTTTGGGTTTATCGTGAACCGTGTTTTAAATGACACGGATTCTTTAACCCAGTTAAAGATTAAAACTAAGTGGAGTTTTAATGAATCTTTAATTAGATTGAAAAGATCGAGAATGGAGTATCACCAGTTTTGCTCCAGGCGATAGTTAAATCTTTAATTAGATTTGAACGTGAAATGGTAATTGAATTTACTGATAACACTGTGGTGTTAGATATGAAGTATTACCAGTTTTACTTCATGGGATGAATAGGTTGGGATTGGGAAATAAAATAAATGATTACTTCGGTGTGGTTCGCTAATCCCGACTAGTTTGAATTGATATTCAAAGGAGATTAAAAGATAAATTTAAAGAATTTATCTTGGATAAAATTAATGGGAACTTTTTCCCAAAGTATAGGAATATTTGAATAAAAGAATATTCTGAATTGGAATGAGGCGTATGTTGTGTTTGTGTAACACTTTTATAATATATACGCGAGTTATTCAGAAAGACCGGGTTTATCCCATTCTGAATAACTGATTCGACGTGGTGTTGAAGATGAAGACGGTGGTCGAAGACCAGAAGTCTTCACGTCGTTTGGGTGATAACTGATGATCTTGATTGGGCTGTACACCCAAGAAGATGGAAACAGTTAGTGATCGTCCAGACGTACTTGGAGATCGATGGATATGCGGGGTACTAGGTGCCTCCGGTTTCGTTCAGACCCAGAACGGACTTGTAAATGGACTGTGTGTCTGACATTGGATTTTAGTCTGTGTGATTGATCTTTATTAAATATATATCTGTTTGGCGGCGGAGAATTTATTCTCTTGCTTAACGCCCTTCTCTGAGACGTACGAGCTCAGGGGTTATATATTGATGGATATCAAACGCATGGAGTGAATTGCCTGTGTGGCATGCCTAAGTGGCAGATGATCAAGGCTTCTGTTGAAAAGCAAAGTATTGTGGTGATGATCAAAGCACAGCCTGTGTGGCACAGCTTTGTGTAACGTGAATTCGCGAGTCTCGCACCCCGGGTATGAACCAAAAACGGGAGAGGACGTCAGGGAGGGCATGCGTTTCTTTCTAGCTAGAAGTGGCGTCAGTGGTTTTACGCGCCCTGACGAGTTTGACTTATGTGGTTGTTGCTGTTGCGAGGCGCCTCGGTTATATCGGTTTCGGCCGATGCATTCTGGTCGGCAGACGGACCAGACTTACACCCCATAGGGTGGGGAGACGCATGTTCAGGGTTTAAGTTTAATCCACATCGGTGGACCGGCCCTGAGGATCCAAGGGTCGATGCGCTCTGACCCTGAGGCTCGGGCTAGACAGTCTCGAAGACGGTGAGGACTATCTTTTGCCTCGGTTCATAGACGGAAATCCAATTTCCAAATACGTGACATGTGCGGTTTTATTTGTAGAGCCTAGTATGGCGACATAGTGGGATGGGGCGCTCATGCCGCCTATGATTGATACTTATGATTTGAAGTTGTTTTATACACTATGCACTTATAATAGTATCAAATGATTTGTTTTAAAACGTATCAAGCATTCTTTGGCTGTTATAAGGAAAAACCCTATCCTCGACTGCGTTGCATTGTGTGATGGGACCTGGGTCTTATAACAGCTTCATTTTTCTTTATTTAGCATTGTGCTGTTTGTTTTATGCACTGGTATTCTTGGGAGGAAACCCGTTCCGTGTTATACGGCGTGGTCCCTTGATTTACCTAATGATTTAAAATAAAGATTAATAACTGTTTTAGTTCTCACACCAGTCACATGACTGACCTGGAGTTTATTGTTTTAACCTAAACTTTGGGTGCCCTTATTTTGACACGGGCAGCTAGTAGTTTTGGTTTTGCAGATTTATATTCACAGGATCCTGGTTTACAGCTGGAACGATATCCGGAAAGCTTTGTATCCGTATATCTCCTTCTAGTTGTGTATTGTATTATTTTCCGCTGCTATGTATTTAAATGTAATTTAAATCTCTGAATTCTGTGTATTATTCATTTATACTCTGTATATTCTTGTAATCTGATGAGTTGTTGTAATATACAATGAAATGTTCTTCTGTATGCGTTCTATTTTGTTGTGTTCTCGAACTATCCGACGCTTTCCTTTACGGGGAAGTTACGGGTCGTTTCATTTGGTATCAGAGCTTTGGTTTACAAAGCAGAGAACAAGGCACATTAGAAACATACGAAAGAATTCATCAGATATTGGATTAGCAATATCCAATGAGAATGACTCGTTAGAGATGGGATCAGTAATATCCTAGAACGAGTGTGAAGAGTATATTTTTAAAAAAGTGAAAACAATTTTTGTTTTGAAAATTTAAATCAATCATTCGTATTTGATTATTTATTTATATTGATGTGGACAATCCAGTATATATAGATTTTGCGTATACGTCTGATCCGCGTGTATTCGAAGTTTTAATATATTGGATAGATATAGAGTCGCACTCTAGTCGCCCGGACATGGTCCTGATGATGAAGTATACCATCACCAGCATTTATTTTCGAGTAACGAAAGTGTGATATCTATATATTTCCATTAGGCTGGTGTGAGAACCAAAACTTATATATAGTTAGAACACATTGTTGTGAATTGGCATCAAAAACATGATTTTTTGTATATGTATCAAAATTATGAATTTGAAACTCTAATTCACTAATTGATTGATGTTTGTGTTGTTTGTTTATTTGTTTGCTAATTTTGAACCATTATGCCTAATAGCATCAAATATTGAGTTATATTGAAAATTAGTCGCATTTGCTTGCATATACATATATATCATTGAACAGGTCATAGCAAGGAGGCTAGAGCCAGAGAATAAAATTTGTTTGCCCGACAAATAGGTACATGTTTACTACATAATTTCCTGTTTTGTTTGGGTGATGATGATTTTGTGAGCCTATTGGCTAGCCGCTTGGCTTTTTCTTTTTCTTTTTGAGATCTGAAGGACCGGGGAAGCTATTTGAAATTCCCCGATGCTCCCATTGCAGGGGAGGTTATGGCGAAATTTTTCGAAAATTTAGGGTGTTAGCCAAATTTTTGAAATTTTGGAAATTCTCAGAAACTGAAAAGTTGGAGAATGGAAGCCAGATCGAACGTAGAGTTGAATAATCAAACCACTTTCGACTTTGTTCCTTTTCGGGGACGAAAAGTTTTAAGTGGGGGAGATTGTAATAACCCGAAAATCTGAGCCAGTTTAAAATTTTTATTTCGGCAATTTTAGTGAATTTTGAACATTTAAAATAGATTATTTTAAATAATATCGACGAGAAAATTTATTTTGAATAGAATTCGACGTATATATTATACGCGTCGTCGTTTGAATATAAATATTTATATATAATTATAAATAGAATTGAAAATGGCGCGGTAGTTCGATAATTCGATTTCAAACTTCAATTGAATGTACCGGGTGCAAAACAATCCGGATTTTAGTGAAACCAAAAATTATAGGATCTAATTGATGATATCTTTCCAACGAATCCGACAAATCGGGATTTCATATCGGGAATCAAAAGATATGTCCAGTTGAAAATTCTGAATAGTCGCTATGGAATTCAAGCCCTTAAAAATGGACATTTTGCAAACGACCTCGGATTTCGACGAAACCAGTTTTGTTGGGTCCGTGGTGTCAAATTATTGCTAGGTTTTAAATTTCATAATTTTTCGAATCAATATGTGAGCGTGGCAAAGGAAAACGCGTTTGACCAGTTTCAGTTGATTTTAATCGACTGGAAATTGGCCATTTTTCAAACAGTCTCAGAATTCGACGAAACTAGTTTTGTTAGGACCGTATCGTCAATACGAAGCTAGAAAATATTTTTCGAGAATTTATAGAGATTGTATGTGGCCCCGGTAAATTGAAATGTACGTTCAAATTGAATATATACTGAATTATATGTTGATTTTGGCGGAAACTGATCGAAACGATCGAATTGGCTAGCGAAACATATCCCATTGTGTTTGGAGGGGGGGTAACACGCTAGGGACGACAGTCGGTGGGTTTGATTTCGAGTTGGAAATAAAAAGTTGCTTTGTGGTGTTAGAAATAAAATAAATATATAAAACATTATATAACCTAGGCCCCCCTTCCCCTCTTCTCTCTCTTCTTTCAACAGAAATCAAATTAAAAAAAAAAATGGCCGACGTTGACCTCGAGCCCACCACCCTCGATCGCGCCCCCTCCTAACGCGCCGCCGCCCCAAACGCCGAGCCCCACCTCGCCGCACCACTTCCTCCTCTCGCTCCCTTCTCCCTCTCCTCTTCTGTGTACCGTTAGCCCCTTCCACCCCAAACGCCGAACCACCGTCGCACAGGCCAACCCTGGCACCACCACCTTACCCCTGAACCCCCTGCCGTAACCACCTAGCCTAGCCTCCACCGAAGTCGTCCACGCAGCAGCAGTACAGGCGCCTCCACTTGAACTCGGAGCAGCAAGTCGTCGGCTGAAAGAAGAGAGGTCATTTTTTTTTCTTTCTTCTTTTCTTTCTTTCTTCTAAGTATATTAGTTAAATTTAATTTATATTGCATCGTTATAAACTTCAGATTTGTATATGAATCATATAAAAATAAAAGGGTGATTTTTATTCATTTGAAAGAGGAAAAGATTGGATTTTTACTTATATTTTTAACATAGGATGTTTTATTTTTAACTTCAAGAATGTTTGATTTTTAATATTGAAAAGAATGGATTTTTAGCAAAGAAAAAAATCAGATTTCTAACATAGAAAGATCGGATTTTTAATAAAGTAAAGACGTGATTTTTAATTAATAAAAATACCATCTTTTTTATTTAGATAACTAGATAAAAATACCATCTTTTTGATTTAAATAGCTAGGTAAAAATACTACCTTTTTGATATATAAAGTAGCATGTAAAAATATGATTTTTATATTTTTAAAGTATTAAAAATATAATCTTTATAATGTAGAGAAAGTAAAAATGTGATTTTTTTATATAATGTATAGCATAATAAAAATGTGATTTTTTATATAATGTATAGCATAATAAAAATGTGATTTTTATATACCTAGCAACGAAAGAAAAATATGATTTTTATATATTGAACCTCGAAATAAAAATATGATTTTTATATATGGAATAGCAAAGTAAAAATTCGATTTTTACATATGTAGTGAAAGCGGACAACGAAAGCGACAAAAGGCGAGTTGGCGAAGATTTCCTGCATTAGAAGTGCCGTGGAGCTAGGATAGCTATATGTGAGAATTTCTCACCTTTCAAATTTATTTTCTAGTTATATATATATATACTAGGATGCAGACGGTGCTTAGTTGCACCCGACACAATCGTCCACAGACCATGGACTTGTTTGTTTGATTGCAAAAAATTAGTTAGATTATTTGATTGAAATTGAATTGTGTGGTGAAATGGAAATGAATTGATTTGATTGATGTGTGAATGGCGTGGGCCTTCACTAGACCGGGGATAAGGCTAGGCCTTGTCCCGTTTCTAGCATCGTGCCGTTATGCCGCCGAAATATTCTAAAATAAGTTAGAAAAATAAAAATATCATTTTATCGAAGAAATGAATTGAATAGAAATTCATATGTTGGAATAAGATGTTTTATCGTTAAAAATATAATTTTTAACGTGAATGTGAATAAATAAATATTCATTTACAAACCAGACGGTTTGTTTATGTACACCTATTTGAAGGACATTGATTGGGACGATAAATTTTACACATCGCCCAACTGCACAAATAAAATCTGTGTTTGATTGTTTGAAACCCCACACGGGTGTTGGGATGAAATTCGAAGTTCACTCATCCTGATTGATTAAATATGTCGATCGATTGATTGACAGGCTGTTATAAGCGTTAGATATCTATATTTGATGCTTATACAGTGTAGTGCACTTTGGTTGATGGTTGATTATTTTTCAATGCTATTATATACATGTGTTGTATGAAAATCCATATAATTAATTTTATATGGTAATTGATTGGGCCTCATTCCAGTTTAGAAATAGAAATATTTGAAATAGAATATTTGAAAATAGAATATTTGAAAATAGAAATTTATGAAGCCGTGTTGATTAGATTGACGCCATTTTGACGTGAACGATATTTATATCGATTTTAATCGATTTCGAAATGAATTGAATTGAAAACGAATTCAAATTGAATTGAAAGCAAATTGAAATGAATTCAAATTGAATTGAAATTTGAATTGAATAGAAATGAATTTTAAAACGAATTTATAGAGAAGAATTCAATTTTGCTTGGAATTGAGATGGAAGTTGAAATAGATTTTGAAACGAATTTTAAAACTATTTATATAATTCGTTTTAAATAGAAATCGACGAAGTATATATTATATATATTATATATATATAATATAATGGCCTGAATAGAACGCGCCGCGCCGCGGCAGTTCGCGAATTTCGACCATTGATTTCAAATGGACATTACGGGAGATCCGACCGTCGGATTCTCTTAAAACCGGAACCATTGGGTTCGTATCGAAAAGAGCTTTCTAGCGAATGTTAGAAATTTGAAATCTAACGGTTGGATTTGGAATTATGTCCAAATCAAATTTGAAAAAGGTCGTTGTAAGTGCAGTTCGATGGCCATTGATGGAAATCGACTATACGGGCCTTGATAAAATTATTAAAAATAGTAATAATTTGTGTAAAATCATAAGAAATGATTTGTGAAGATTTGGGATGAAAAAACTTCATGTTTGAAAAGATAAAAATAGATTTTTATCGAAATGAACTAGTTTTGAACTAGAATTATAATTCTATTTATTTTTAAATGAATAAATTGAATTTGGAATGGTTTTGAAAATAACCAGAATTTCCAATGATTGCATTGGAGTGGATTTGAATCGAAATTGTCTTCGGAATATTTCGATGTTGGAATTCGTGATTATACAGGTGTTGTTATGGAAATTTGAAAGATATATATTTATATCGTTATTTCCAATACGACATTTGTTAGTCGTAGAATTCGATATTGAATATAAGCCGATATGTTTTCTATTCAGAGCCTTGTATTGAATATCGAATGTGATTTGGGTTTGTCGTGAATGGTGTCTTCACTAACACTGTTCTTGAACCCAGTTGAGAAATGATTAAATCTTTTTATTTAGATTTAATGAAGTGTACCAATTAAATAATATTTAATTGGAATTGAATTGATATTGATTTTTGGGTTTATCGTGAACAGTGTTTTAAATAACACTCGTTCTTTAACCCGATAATTAATGAATGTGACTTTGGGTTTATCGTGAACCGTGTTTTAAATGACACGGATTCTTTAACCCAGTTAAAGATTAAAACTAAGTGGAGTTTTAATGAATCTTTAATTAGATTGAAAAGATCGAGAATGGAGTATCACCAGTTTTGCTCCAGGCGATAGTTAAATCTTTAATTAGATTTGAACGTGAAATGGTAATTGAATTTACCGATAACACTGTGGTGTTAGATATGAAGTATTACCAGTTTTACTTCATGGGATGAATAGGTTGGGATTGGGAAATAAAATAAATGATTACTTCGGTGTGGTTCGCTAATCCCGACTAGTTTGAATTGATATTCAAAGGAGATTAAAAGATAAATTTAAAGAATTTATCTTGGATAAAATTAATGGGAACTTTTTCCCAAAGTATAGGAATATTTGAATAAAAGAATATTCTGAATTGGAATGAGGCGTATGTTGTGTTTGTGTAACACTTTTATAATATATACGCGAGTTATTCAGAAAGACCGGGTTTATCCCATTCTGAATAACTGATTCGACGTGGTGTCGAAGATGAAGACGGTGGTCGAAGACCAGAAGTCTTCACGTCGTTTGGGTGATAACTGATGATCTTGATTGGGCTGTACACCCAAGAAGATGGAAACAGTTAGTGATCGTCCAGACGTACTTGGAGATCGATGGATATGCGGGGTACTAGGTGCCTCCGGTTTCGTTCAGACCCAGAACGGACTTGTAAATGGACTGTGTGTCTGACATTGGATTTTAGTCTGTGTGATTGATCTTTATTAAATATATATCTGTTTGGCGGCGGAGAATTTATTCTCTTGCTTAACGCCCTTCTCTGAGACGTACGAGCTCAGGGGTTATATATTGATGGATATCAAACGCATGGAGTGAATTGCCTGTGTGGCATGCCTAAGTGGCAGATGATCAAGGCTTCTGTTGAAAAGCAAAGTCTTGTGGTGATGATCAAAGCACAGCCTGTGTGGCACAGCTTTGTGTAACGTGAATTCGCGAGTCTCGCACCCCGGGTATGAACCAAAAACGGGAGAGGACGTCAGGGAGGGCATGCGTTTCTTTCTAGCTAGAAGTGGCGTCAGTGGTTTTACGCGCCCTGACGAGTTTGACTTATGTGGTTGTTGCTGTTGCGAGGCGCCTCGGTTATATCGGTTTCGGCCGATGCATTCTGGTCGGCAGACGGACCAGACTTACACCCCATAGGGTGGGGAGACGCATGTTCAGGGTTTAAGTTTAATCCACATCGGTGGACCGGCCCTGAGGATCCAAGGGTCGATGCGCTCTGACCCTGAGGCTCGGGCTAGACAGTCTCGAAGACGGTGAGGACTATCTTTTGCCTCGGTTCATAGACGGAAATCCAATTTCCAAATACGTGACATGTGCGGTTTTATTTGTAGAGCCTAGTATGGCGACATAGTGGGATGGGGCGCTCATGCCGCCTATGATTGATACTTATGATTTGAAGTTGTTTTATACACTATGCACTTATAATAGTATCAAATGATTTGTTTTAAAACGTATCAAGCATTCTTTGGCTGTTATAAGGAAAAACCCTATCCTCGACTGCGTTGCATTGTGTGATGGGACCTGGGTCTTATAACATCTTCATTTTTCTTTATTTAGCATTGCGCTGTTTGTTTTATGCACTGGTATTCTTGGGAGGAAACCCGTTCCGTGTTATACGGCGTGGTCCCTTGATTTACCTAATGATTTAAAATAAAGATTAATAACTGTTTTAGTTCTCACACCAGTCACATGACTGACCTGGAGTTTATTGTTTTAACCTAAACTCTGGGTGCCCTTATTTTGACACGGGCAGCTAGTAGTTTTGGTTTTGCAGATTTATATTCACAGGATCCTGGTTTACAGCTGGAACGATATCCGGAAAGCTTTGTATCCGTATATCTCCTTCTAGTTGTGTATTGTATTATTTTCCGCTGCTATGTATTTAAATGTAATTTAAATCTCTGAATTCTGTGTATTATTCATTTATACTCTGTATATTCTTGTAATCTGATGAGTTGTTGTAATATACAATGAAATGTTCTTCTGTATGCGTTCTATTTTGTCGTGTTCTCGAACTATCCGACGCTTTCCTTTACGGGGAAGTTACGGGTCGTTTCAGACGACCACCAACTATTTCCATCCTCTTGGGTGTACAGCCCAATCAGGATCGTCAGTAATAATCCAAACGATGTGAAGACTTCCGGTCTTCAACCACCGTCTTCATCTTCGACATATCGTCGAATCGGTTATTCAGAATGGGTATAAACCCGGCCTTTCCGAACAACCCGCGTATATTAAAAACAAATGTTACACAAACACAACATACACCTCATTCCAATTCATATTCTCAAGGAAAGGTTCCCATTAATTTTATCCAAGATAAATTCTTTAAAATTTATCCTTTAATCTTCCTTTTGATGTCGTTTCAAACCAAATTATGGTTTTCTGAACTAGTCGAGATTAGCGAACCACACCGAAGTAATCATTTATTTTATTTCCCAATCCCAACCTATTCATCCCATGAAGCAAAACTGGTGATACCCCATATCTAACACCATGGTGTTATCGGTATAATTAATTACCATTTCACGTTCAAATCTAATTAAAGATTTAACTATCGCTTTGGAGCAAAACTGGTGATACTCCATTCTCGCTTATTTTCCAAATTTGATAATTTAGATTATCAATGCACATTTCAATCTAATTGCAGATTCGTTAAAACTCCTTTTATTGGGTTAAAGAACTAATGTCATTTAAAACACCGTTCACGACAAACCCAAATCACATTCTATTTATCATCGGGTTAAAGAACTAGTGTTGTTTAAAACACAGTTCACAATAAACCCACAAATCAATTCTAGTTCAATTCAAATCAAATATATTAGGAATTCCGATTATTTAAAACCCCTTTTTAAATCTAATTTATTTATTTAAAAATAAAAAAATCGGGTTTTAAATTTAGTTCAATCTAGTTCATTTCGATAAAAATCTATTTTTATATTTTCAAATATGGAGTTTTTCATCCCCAAATTTTCCCAAATCATTTCTTCTGATTTTACACAAATTATTACTATTTTTAATAATTTTATCAAGGCCCGTACAATCGATTTCCATCAACGGCCATCGAACTGCACTTATAGCGACCTTTTCCAAATTTGATTTGGACGTAAATCCAAATCCAACCGTTGGATTTCAAATTTCTAATATTCGTTAGAAAGCTCTTTTCGATACGAACCCAACGGTTCCGGTTTTAGGAGAATCCGACGGTCGGATCTCCCGTAATGTCCGTTTGAAATAAATGGTCGAAATTCACGAACTACCGCGGCGCGGCGCGTTCTATTCAGGCCATCATATTATATATATAATATATATAATATATATCTCGTCGATTTCTATTTAAAACGAATTATATAAATAGTTTTGAATTCGTTTCAAAAACAATTTCAACCTCTATTTCAATTCAAAGCAAAATTGAATTCTTCTTTATAAATTCGTTTTAAAATTCATTTCTATTCAATTCAAGTTTCAATTCAATTTGAATTCATTTCACTTCGTTTTAAATTCAATTCGAATTCGTTTTCAATTCGATTCAATTCAAAGTGGTTTTCTATTCGATTCAATTCAAATTGGTTTTCTATTTGATTCAAATTCGTTATATATGCAATTGAAATCAAATTCGTTATATATGCAATTGAAATCAAATTCGTTTTCTATTCAAATCAAATTCGTTATATATTCAAATCAAATTCGTTATATATTCAATTGAAATCAAATTCGTTTTCTATTCAATTCATTTCGAAATCGCTTTATATTCAATTCATTTCGAAATTGCTTAATATTCAATTAAATTCGATTTCTATTCGTTTCAATTCAAATTTCATTTTAAAATATTCGATTTTGAAATCACTTTTCAATATTCATTTTAAAATGAATAAAATCGATATAAATATCGATTACGTCAAAATGGCGTCAATCTAACCAACACGGCTTCATATATTTCTATTTTCAAATATTCTATTTCAAATATTTCTTATTATCAAGATATTTCTATTTCAAATATTTCTTATTTCGAATATTTCGTATTATCAAAATATTTCTATTTCAAATATTTCTTATTTCGAATATTTCGTTCAACACATGACTAATCTCACGAATGAGTACAGTCAACACATGAACATTCACTTTATATTGATAAAGATGTAAATTTTATTATTAAAATATTTCGTTCAACACATGACTAATCTCAACGGATGAGTACAGTCAACACATGAACCTTTACTTTATAATATTCTTTATCTTCTAAATTGGAATGAGGCCCAATCAATCACCATATAATATTAATTATATGGATTTTCATACATCACACGTATATAATAGCATTGAAAAATAATCAACCATCAACCAAAGTGCACTACACTGTATAAGCATCAAATATAGATATCTAACGCTTATAACAGCCTGTCAATCAATCGATCGACATATTTGATCAATCAGGATGAGTGAACTTCAAATTTCATCCCAACACCCGTGTGGGGTTTCAAATAATCAAACACAGATTTTATTCGTGCAGTTGGGCGATGTGTAAAATTTATCGTCCCAATCAATGTCATTCAAATAGGTGTACATCAACAAACCGTCCGGTTTGTAAATGAATATTTATTTATTCACATTCCACGTTAAAACTATATTTTTAACGATAAAATATTTTATTTCAACACATGAATTTCTATTCAGTTCATTTACACAATAAAAATGATATTTTTATTTTTCTAACATATTTTAGGAAATTTCGGCGGCATAACGGCACGATACTAGAAACGGGACGAGGCCTAGCCTTATCCCCGGTCTAGTGAAGGCCCACGCCATTCACACATCAATCAAATCAATTTCATTTCACCAAACAATTCAATTCAAACCAAATAATCTAACTAATCTATGCAACCAAACAAACAAGTCCATGGTCTGTGGACGATTGTGTCGGGTGCTACTAAGCACCGTCTGCATCCTAGTATATATATATATATATATAACTAGAAAAAGAAATTGAAGAGTGAGAAATTCTCACCAATAGCTATCCAATACCACGACTCTTCATTTATAGAAATCTTCGCCATTCTCGCCCTTTGTCGCTTTCGTTGCCCGTATTCACTACATATGTAAAAATCGAATTTTTACTTCGCTATTCAATATATAAAAATCGAATTTTTACTTTGCTATTCAATATATAAAAATCGAATTTTTACTTTGCTATTCAATATATAAAAATCGAATTTTTACTTTGCTATTCAATATATAAAAATCGAATTTTTACTTTGCTATTCAATATATAAAAATCGAATTTTTACTTTGCTATTCAATATATAAAAATCGAATTTTTACTTCGCTATTTAGATTTCAAAAGTCATGTGTTTTATATTTTAAAAATCACTTCTTCTACAAAGTTGTAGATATAAAAACCATATTTTTTTTCTATTTAAAAAAAAAATCTATTCATAACTTTTAAAATCAAAGTTATATTTTATTTTCAAAGTTAGGTACATTTTTATCACCAAAACAATTGTTATTTATATTTTAAAACAATGTAATTTATTTTTAAAAACAAGGCAATATATTTTAAACAAGAATGCTAATTTAAATTTAAACAAGGATGCTAATTTACATTTTAATTTTCAGATTTTTATAATAAGGTATATAAATTAAAAGGAAATAAATAATAAAAAAAATTACCTTCTATTGTAAAAAAAACCGCGTCTCCCACTCTCGTTTTAATTCGTTCCAGGCGAACCCAAACTTCGGCCAAAATCATTTCTGTCGCCGGCCACCAGGGATGATCGGAATCCCATCTCCTCTACGCCGTCGAAGCTCATCGTCCACCGCACCTCCCTCCCAAATCTCGTGAAACTCGCCGCCCTCCAACTGCTCCAAAATCCGTTCGAATGCTGCCTAATCGAGCCTGAAATCCTCCACATCCTCAACCCTAAAATCGATCACTCCCTTACGAATTTGGAGAGCACGGGGTCTCTTCGATTTTGGTTTTGAAGGATAAAAAAAAAATCGGTTTGGGATTTGGAATGAATTAGGGATTTATTTTCGAAAGGGTCTGACCATTAATATGAAAAACGACGGCCTCAGTAAGAGTTGACCACAGAGCGTTGTCGACTAGGGTTTGACCTGGAGATTGATTATTTATACCATTTTTTATTTATTTATTTAATTCCTTTGTTTCAAAATCTCGAAGTTTAACATTCCAATCTCCAAACGAACCCTAACTAGTGTCGCCCCTAGCGTAATACCCCCATTTTGAACACAACGGGATATGTTTCGTAAGCCATCTCGGCTGTTACGATCAGTTTTCATTTAAATTAAAATATAAATAAATAGAACGGTCAATATTGATTTTAACGTACATTTTAAATTACCGGGGCCACATACTGACTCTAAAAATTCTGGAAAAATTATTTCTAGCTTCGTATTTACGATACGGTCCTAACAAAACTAATTTCGTCAAATTCTGAGACCGTTTGAAAAATGGTCATTTTCTAGTCGATTAAAATCAACTTAACCTGGTCCAAACGCGTTTTCCTTTGCCACGCTCACATACTAGCTTCAAAAATTACGAAATTTGAAACCTAGCAATAATTTGACATCACGGATCCAACAAAAGTGGTTTCGTCGAAATCCGAGGTCGTTTGCAAAATTTCCATTTTTAAGGGCCTGAATTCCATAGCGACTATTCAGAATTTTCAAATGGACATATCTTTTGATTCCCGCTATGAAATTTCAAGTTTTCGGATTCGTTGGAAAGATATTCTCAAATAGATCCTATTATTTTTGGTTTCACTAAAATCCGGATTGTTTTGCACCCGGTACATTCAATTGAAGTTTGAAATCGAATTATCGAACTACCACGCCATTTTCAATTCAATTTATAATTATATATAATTATTTATATTCTAACGACGGCGTATATAATATATACGTTCGAATTATATTCAAAATAAATTTTCTCGTCGATATTATTTAAAATAATCTATTTTAAATATTCAAAATTCGCTAAAATTTCCAAAATAAAAATTTTAAACTGGCTCCGATTTTCCGGGTTATTACAATCTCCCCCACTTAAAACTTTTCATCCCCGAAAAGGAACGAAGTCGAAAGTGGTTTGATTAATCAACTCTACGTTCGATCTGGCTTCCATTCTCCAACTTTTCAGTTTCTGAGAATTTTCAAATTTTCAAAAATTTGGCTAACACCCTAAATTTTCGAAAAATTTCGCCATAACCTCCCCTGCACCGGGAGCCACGGGAAAATCCTGAAATTGCCATATAGGCCTTCTGATCTCAAAAAGAAAAAGAAAAGGCCAAGCGGCTAGCCAATAGGCTCATAAAATCATCATCGCCCAAACAAAATAGGAAATTATATAGTAAACATGTACCTATTTGTCGGGCAAACAAATTTTATTCTCTGCTCTAGCCTCCTTGCTATGACCTGTTCAATGTAAGTATATGTATATGCAAGCAAATGCGACCAATTTTCAATACAGTTCAAAATTTGGTTCAATTAGGCATAATGGTTCCAAATTATCAAACAAATAAACAAACAACACAAACATCAATCAATTAGTGAATTAGAGTTTCAAATTCATAATTTTGATATATATACTGAAAATCTTGTTTTTGATGCCAATTCACAACAATGTGTTCTAACTATATTAGTTTTGGTTCTCACACCAGCCTAATGGAAATATATAGAAATCAAACCTTCGAAACACGAACACAAATTCTGATGATGATATATCAATCATCAGAATCATCTCCGGGTGTCTAGAGTGTGATTCTATATCTATCCAGTATATTAAAACTTCGACTATACGTTCATGACGCGTATACGCGAAATCTTTATATACTCGATTGTCCATATCCAAAATAAATAAATATTCAAATACGTATAAAATGGTTTAAATTTTCAAAACAAAATTGTTTTCATTTGAAAAATATACTCTTCACACCCGTTCTAGGATACTACTGATCCTATCTCTAACGAGTCATTCTAATTGGATATTACTAATCCAATATCTGATGAATTCTTTCGTATGGTTCTAATGTGTCTTGTTCTCGAGCTCTGTAAACCAAAGCTCTGATACCAAATGTGACGGCAAGGAATTTCGCTCGATCCCAATCAGTCGTTAAACCGATCTAGATCGTTTGAAACCCCTTGATCGTTGAGAACAGGACAAAACAGAACGCAGACGGAAGAACATTTCATTGCTATTACAACAATTCCATCAGATACAAGAATATACAGAGTATAGTTGAATAAATTACATTCGATAAATATCAGAGATTACAATAAATTACATAGCAGCGGAAAATAATACACAGCACAACTGAAGGTGATATACGGATACAGAGCTTTCCAGATATCATTCCAGCTGTAAACCAGGATCCTGTGAATATAAATCTGCAAAACCAAAACTACTAGCTACCCATGTCGAAAATAGGGGCACCCAGAGTTTAGGTTAAAACAATAAACTCCAGGTCAGTCATGTGACTGGTGTGAGAACTAAAACAGTTATTTAAAGCTTTACTTTAAAAGAGTGTAATTCAAGGGACCACGCCGTATAACACGGAACGGGTTTCCTCCCAAGAATACCAGTGCAAAGAATAAACAACGCAATGCTTTTTCGAAAAATGAAGCTATTATAAGACCCAGGTCCCATCACACAATGCAACGCAAGCCGGAGGATAGGGTTTTTCCTTATAATAGCCAAACATGTTTGGTACGTTTAAAACAAGTCATTCGATATAACAATTTCAATCATAAATATAAATCATAGACGGCATAGCATCCCATGCTACTATGTCGCCATACTAGTTATACAATTAAAACCGCAATACACGTATTGGAAATTGGATTTCCGTCATGAGTCGAGGCAAGGGGCAAGATCCTCTCCGCGCTCGAGACACTCTAGCAAATGCCTCAGGGCTACGCACTCTGGGCAACCCTGGATTCGGCTGGGCCGGTCCTCACTTACGTTAGAGGATTAGTTACGCCTGAACACACGTTTCCCGGTCCTTACAGACCTATAATCGAGGCGCCTCATTCCAACAACCACAAAGGTGAAAAGTATATAAATGTCAGGGCTGGTAAGTCACTGACACCACCATAGCTAGAAAGAAACGTCGTGCTCTCCCAGCGGTCCGTATCCCGTTTTTAACTCATACCGAGGTGTGAGGCTCGCGAATTCACGTTATACACAAAGCTGCCACGTAGGCGTGCTTTGATCATCAACCACAAGACTTTGCTTTTCAACAGAAGCCTTGATCATTGCATCTTAGCGTGCCACACAGGCAATTCATGCCATGCGACTGATGTCCATCGATATATAACCTCTAAGCTCGTATGTCTCAGAGAAGGGCGTTAAGCAAGAGAATAAATTCTCCGCCGCCAAACAGATATATATTTAACAGAAATCAATCAACACAGAATAAAATCCAATGTCAGACACACAATCCATTTACAAGTTCGTTCTGGGTCTGAACGAAACCGGAGGCTCTTTCCTCGCATATCCATCCATCTCCAAGTACGTCTGGACGACCACCAACTCTTT
Source organism: Allium sativum (assembly GCA_030737875.1). Lineage (NCBI taxonomy): Eukaryota > Viridiplantae > Streptophyta > Magnoliopsida > Asparagales > Amaryllidaceae > Allium > Allium sativum. Next base: position 90,298,324 of record CM060916.1, on the reverse strand, counting down.
CCATCCTCTTGGGTGTACAGCCCAATCAGGATCGTCAGTAATAATCCAAACGATGTGAAGACTTCCGGTCTTCAACCACCGTCTTCATCTTCGACATATCGTCGAATCGGTTATTCAGAATGGGTATAAACCCGGCCTTTCCGAACAACCCGCGTATATTAAAAACAAATGTTACACAAACACAACATACGCCTCATTCCAATTCATATTCTCAGGGAAAGGTTCCCATTAATTTTATCCAAGATAAATTCTTTAAAATTTATCCTTTAATCTTCCTTTTGATGTCGTTTCAAACCAAATTATGGTTTTCTGAACTAGTCGAGATTAGCGAACCACACCGAAGTAATCATTTATTTTATTTCCCAATCCCAACCTATTCATCCCATGAAGCAAAACTGGTGATACTCCATATCTAACACCATGGTGTTATCGGTATAATTAATTACCATTTCACGTTCAAATCTAATTAAAGATTTAACTATCGCTTTGGAGCAAAACTGGTGATACTCCATTCTCGCTTATTTTCCAAATTTGATAATTTAGATTATCAATGCACATTTCAATCTAATTGCAGATTCGTTAAAACTCCTTTTATTGGGTTAAAGAACTAATGTCATTTAAAACACCGTTCATGACAAACCCAAATCACATTCTATTTATCATCGGGTTAAAGAACTAGTGTTGTTTAAAACACAGTTCACAATAAACCCACAAATCAATTCTAGTTCAATTCAAATCAAATATATTAGGAATTCCGATTATTTAAAACCCCTTTTTAAATCTAATTTATTTATTTAAAAATAAAAAAATCGGGTTTTAAATTTAGTTCAATCTAGTTCATTTCGATAAAAATCTATTTTTATATTTTCAAATATGGAATTTTGCATCCTTAAATTTTCCCAAATCATTTCTTCTGATTTTACACAAATTATTACTATTTTTAATAATTTTATCAAGGCTCGTACAATCGATTTCCATCAACGGCCATCGAACTGCACTTATAGCGACCTTTTCCAAATTTGATTTGGACGTAACTCCAAATCCAACCGTTGGATTTCAAATTTCTAATATTCGTTAGAAAGCTCTTTTCGATACGAACCCAACGGTTCCGGTTTTAGGAGAATCCGACGGTCGGATCTCCCGTAATGTCCGTTTGAAATAAATGGTCGAAATTCACGAACTGCCGCGGCGCGGCGCGTTCTATTCAGGCCATTATATTATATATATAATATATATAATATATATCTCGTCGATTTCTATTTAAAACGAATTATATAAATAGTTTTGAATTCGTTACAAAAACAATTTCAACTTCTATTTCAATTCAAAGCAAAATTGAATTCTTCTTTATAAATTCGTTTTAAAATTCATTTCTATTCAATTCAAGTTTCAATTCAATTTGAATTCATTTCACTTCGTTTTAAATTCAATTCGAATTCGTTTTCAATTCGATTCAATTCAAAGTGGTTTTCTATTCGATTCAATTCAAATTGGTTTTCGATTTGATTCAAATTCGTTATATATGCAATTGAAATCAAATTCGTTATATATGCAATTGAAATCAAATTCGTTTTCTATTCAAATCAAATTCGTTATATATTCAAATCAAATTCGTTATATATTCAACTGAAATCAAATTCGTTTTCTATTCAATTCATTTCGAAATCGCTTTATATTCAATTCATTTCGAAATTGCTTAATATTCAATTAAATTCGATTTCTATTCGTTTCAATTCAAATTTCATTTTAAAATATTCGATTTTGAAATCACTTTTCAATATTCATTTTAAAATGAATAAAATCGATATAAATATCGATTACGTCAAAATGGCGTCAGTCTAACCAACACGGCTTCATATATTTCTATTTTCAAATATTCTATTTCAAATATTTCTTATTATCAAGATATTTCTATTTCAAATATTTCTTATTTCGAATATTTCGTATTATCAAAATATTTCTATTTCAAATATTTCTTATTTCGAATATTTCGTTCAACACATGACTAATCTCACGAATGAGTACAGTCAACACTTGAACATTCACTTTATATTGATAAAGATGTAAATTTTATTATTAAAATATTTCGTTCAACACATGACTAATCTCAACGGATGAGTACAGTCAACACATGAACCTTTACTTTATAATATTCTTTATCTTCTAAATTGGAATGAGGCCCAATCAATCACCATATAATATTAATTATATGGATTTTCATACATCACACGTATATAATAGCATTGAAAAATAATCAACCATCAACCAAAGTGCACTACACTGTATAAGCATCAAATATAGATATCTAACGCTTATAACAGCCTGTCAATCAATCGATCGACATATTTGATCAATCAGGATGAGTGAACTTCAAATTTCATCCCAACACCCGTGTGGGGTTTCAAACAATCAAACACAGATTTTATTCGTGCAGTTGGGCGATGTGTAAAATTTATCGTCCCAATCAATGTCATTCAAATAGGTGTACATCAACAAACTGTCCGGTTTGTAAATGAATATTTATTTATTCACATTCCACGTTAAAACTATATTTTTAACGATAAAATATTTTATTTCAACACATGAATTTCTATTCAGTTCATTTACACAATAAAAATGATATTTTTATTTTTCTAACATATTTTAGGAAATTTCGGCGGCATAACGGCACGATACTAGAAACGGGACGAGGCCTAGCCTTATCCCCGGTCTAGTGAAGGCCCACGCCATTCACACATCAATCAAATCAATTTCATTTCACCAAACAATTCAATTCAAACCAAATAATCTAACTAATCTATGCAACCAAACAAACAAGTCCATGGTCTGTGGACGATTGTGTCGGGTGCTACTAAGCACCGTCTGCATCCTAGTATATATATATATATATAACTAGAAAAAGAAATTGAAGAGTGAGAAATTCTCACCAATAGCTATCCAATACCACGACTCTTTATTTATAGAAATCTTCGCCATTCTCGCCCTTTGTCGCTTTCGTTGCCCGTATTCACTACATATGTAAAAATCGAATTTTTACTTCGCTATTCAATATATAAAAATCGAATTTTTACTTTGCTATTCAATATATAAAAATCGAATTTTTACTTTGCTATTCAATATATAAAAATCGAATTTTTACTTTGCTAAACAATATATAAAAATCGAATTTTTACTTTGCTATTCAATATATAAAAATCGAATTTTTACTTTGCTATTCAATATATAAAAATCGAATTTTTACTTTGCTATTCAATATATAAAAATCGAATTTTTACTTTGTTATTCAATATATAAAAATCGAATTTTTACTTTGCTATTCAATATATAAAAATTTAATTTTTACTTTGCTATTCAATATATAAAAATCGAATTTTTACTTCGCTATTTAGATTTCAAAAGTCATGTCTTTTATATTTTAAAAATCACTTCTTCTACAAAGTTCTAGATATAAAAACCATATTTTTTTTCTATTTAAAAAAAATCTATTCATCACTTTTAAAATCAAAGTTATATTTTATTTTCAAAGTTAGGTACATTTTTATCACCAAAACAATTGTTATTTATATTTTAAAACAATGTAATTTATTTTTAAAAACAAGGCAATATATTTTAAATAAGAATGCTAATTTAAATTTAAACAAGGATGCTAATTTACATTTTAATTTTCAGATTTTTATAATAAGGTATATAAATTAAAAGGAAATAAATAATAAAAAAATTACCTTCTATTGTAAAAAAAAACCGTGTCTCCCACTCTCGTTTTAATTCGTTCCAGGCGAACCCAAACTTCGGCTAAAATCATTTCTGTCGCCGGCCACCAGGGATGATCGGAATCCCATCTCCTCTACGCCGTCGAAGCTCATCGTCCACCGGACCTCCCTCCCATATCTCGTGAAACTCGCCGCCCTCCAACTGCTCCAAAATCCGTTCGAATGCTGCCTAATCGAGCCTGAAATACTCCACATCCTCAACCCTAAAATCGATCACTCCCTTACGAATTTGGAGAGCACGGGGTCTCTTCGATTTTGGTTTTGAAGGATAAAAAAAAATCGGTTTGGGATTTGGAATGAATTAGGGATTTATTTTCGAAAGGGTCTGACCATTAATATGAAAAACGACGGCCTCAGTAAGTGTTGACCACAGAGCGTTGTCGACTAGGGTTTGACCTGGAGATTGATTATTTATACCATTTTTTATTTATTTATTTAATTCCTTTGTTTCAAAATCTCGAAGTTTAACATTCCAATCTCCAAACGAACCCTAACGAGTGTCGCCCCTAGCGTAATACCCCCATTTTGAACACAACGGGATATGTTTCGTAAGCCATCTCGACTGTTACGATCAGTTTTCATTTAAATTAAAATATAAATAAATAGAACGGTCAATATTGATTTTGACGTACATTTTAAATTACCGGGGCCACATACTGACTCTAAAAATTCTGGAAAAATTATTTCTAGCTTCGTATTTACGATACGGTCCTAACAAAACTAATTTCGTCAAATTCTGAGACCGTTTGAAAAATGGTCATTTTCTAGTCGATTAAAATCAACTGAAACTGGTCCAAACGCGTTTTCCTTTGCCACGCTCACATACTAGCTTCAAAAATTACGAAATTTGAAACCTAGCAATAATTTGACATCACGGATCCAACAAAAGTGGTTTCGTCGAAATCCGAGGTCGTTTGCAAAATTTCCATTTTTAAGGGCCTGAATTCCATAGCGACTATTCAGAATTTTCAACTGGACATATCTTTTGATTCCCGCTATGAAATTTCAAGTTTTCGGATTCGTTGGAAAGATATTCTCAAATAGATCCTATTATTTTTGGTTTCACTAAAATCCGGATGGTTTTGCACCCGGTACATTCAATTGAAGTTTGAAATCGAATTATCGAACTACCACGCCATTTTCAATTCTATTTATAATTATATATAATTATTTATATTCTAACGACGGCGTATATAATATATACGTTCGAATTATATTCAAAATAAATTTTCTCGTCGATATTATTTAAAATAATCTATTTTAAATATTCAAAATTCGCTAAAATTGCCAAAATAAAAATTTTAAACTGGCTCCGATTTTCCGGGTTATTACAAACGTAGCTAAAAATTGTAAAATTAACTATCTTAATTTTAAATTTTAATGGTAGATTATCTTTTCAAAATATACATAACTTTATATATATAAAAATCATATTTCAAAGAATAGATTATAAATATCAAAAATGCGTTAATTATAAATTCGTAACTCTTAACTCGTTCTAAGGCATTACTAACCCCATCTCTTTCGAGTTTACTCATTCTAGGATACTGCTGATCCTATCTCTAATGAGTATTCTTATTGGACGTTACTAATCCAATCTCTGATGAGTCTTTTGTCCAGTTCTAATGAGTTGTACCACAAAGATTTGAGCTAACCAGAGCTCTGATACCAACTGTAAAGACCCGCAAATTCCCACCCTTTGAATCGACCATAAACCACACAGGTCTGACCCAAAAAGTGAAAATCTACAAATACTTTAACTTTGGGCATACAACACATTACAACAGATAACTGAAGACTTTTATAACACTATAATAAATGTTACATCAGAGTACATAATATACATATCAGAGTACATTGGAATATAATTACAACGGAAGATAAATACAAAAAATGTAATATACTGCAACGGAAGAACACAGCGGAAGACTCTCTATCTCTGGACACAGCTTTAAGCTTCAACCCAGAATCCTGTTTAATATATCTGCAAAAATAGCTACTCGACTGCCCGTGTGGAAAATATGGGCACCCGAGTTTGCCAGTGGACAAACTACAGGTCAGTCATGGGACTGGTGTGAGAATTCTACCTAACCTATAAAATATAATAAGGCTAATCACAGGACCACGCCACTTTCGCGGAACGGGTTTTCTCCTATGGATTGCTAGTGCATGACTAAAGTAAATCGTCAAAATAACGCAATGCTTTTTAGAAAAATGAAACCATTATAAGACCCAAGTCCCATCACACAATGCAACGCAAACCGGAGGATAGGGTTTTACCTTATAATGATCAAAAGATGCTTGATACGATAAACACGGTATTATATAATAATAGTGTGCAACCAATTTGAAATACATCAAAGTAAATGTATCAATCCTAGATGTCATGAGTGCCCCATCCCACTATGTCGCCATATATAGGTATACAATCAAAACCGCATGATGTCGTATTGGAAATTTGGGTTTCCATCTGAGTCAAGGCTAGGGAGGAGATCCTTACCGATTCGAGACACTCTAGCAAATGCCCCAGGATTGGTACTCTGTCTAACCCTTGGATCCTGCAGGGCCGGTCCATACGTTAACACTTAATGGATTGGCAATTCCTGAACACACGCTCCCCGGTCCTTTTGGACCTATAATACGGCCAGTAGCGACCGCATAAACCGAGGCCTCGAAAAATCCAACAACCACAATGAATAAATGCCAGCGCTGGTAGGTCCCTGGCACCACTCTAGCTAGAGAGAAACGTGTGCACTCCCTGCGTTCCCTTCTCCCGTTTTAGACTCTACCGGGCTGTGAGGCTCGCGAAGTCATGTTACACAAAGCTATGCCTAAATAGACTATGCTTTGATCATCCCACAAGGCTCTGCTTTACAACAATAAGCCTTGTTCAAGTGCAACTTGGCATACCACATCAACAACTCATATCATGCGATCGGTAATTACTTAACATACAAAAGGGTGTTAAGCAAGAGAATAAATTCTCCGCCACCATGCATTTATATATTAAATAAAAACCAATTTAATTACATGAAATAAATTTCAATGTCAGGCATGCTATCCATTTACAATTCCGTTCTGGGTCTGAACGAAACAACGTATCCGTCGATCTCCAGTACGTCTGGAAGATCATCACCTTTTACCTTGCCTTGGGGGATCAGTCCCAATTCAAGATATCAGTCACCATCAACCAAACGATGTGAAGCTCTCCGGTCTTCAGTCACCGTCTTCATCTTCGACTCTTGATCGTCGTGATGATTATTCAGAATGGGTTAGACCCGGTCTTTCTGAATAACTCGCGTATTTGTAATTAAAATCAACCATACGCCACATTCCAACTCTGAACATTCTTTTTTAAATAAAAATATTATTTATATTAAAAGATTCTCATTAATTTTATCAAAGATAAAATAAATTACATTTTTATCTTTCTAAAAAGATTTATTAATATTCCAATTTTGATTTTTAATACAAGAATCATTATTACAAGATTATTAATTTCAATAAACCAATCTTGTCTTTAATTAGGTTAAAGAACTAGTGTCATTAAAACACAGTTCACGATAAACCCAAAACCAATTTTTCAAAATATGGAATTTCTACAGAAATCAAATCAACAAATAATCGTTATAAATTTCTGTATCGGACTAATATTATAAATGGAATAACGGCAAAGCCTCTTAGATTCCATATATAATGTCGGTCTTCTTTTACAGAAGCCCATCTCGATTATTATCAATCGAATTTCCACTTAATTCCAGTTTAATATATTAATTTGGAAAAGTCTGATTTTAAAAAATCTTCTTTTAAATTTATAAAATAGATTTATAAATTTCAAATAGTACTTTCAATGTAAATTGGATTAAAGGATAAATGTTATTTAAAACATCGTCCACTACAAATCCAATCTACATATCAATCACCAAACATAATTGTTAAGATCTAATAATCTTAAATAAAAGGTTTATCCTAAAGATATTAATTCATTACTATATAAAAAAAAACATATTTTAAAATAATCAATAAAATATTCTATATATAAAAGATTCTGAATGTAAAATATTCTTTATAATACAAAATCTTTTATTTTACAAAAATCCTTTTATTATATAAAATTCTATATTTAAAAAGAAATTCTGCATTGGAATGCGACTCAACCATGCACCATATAATTTGGGTCATATGGGTTTCATACATTTCATGTATAGGGTAATAACAGAAAATAATTCTCAATCCATCCATTAACAACCAGAGTGACGATTTCAACTGTGTGAGCGTTAAAATAAAACAATAACGCTCATCGCAGCCTGTCGATCAATCGATAGACATATAATTAAACATTGGGATTTGTGTCAGTCAAGTATCGTCCCAATACCCGTGTGGGGTTTTCAGCTAACAACAGTTCATATAAATAGGTAAATACATGATTGGTTAATAGGTTTAACCAATTTCAATATCACTAAACATGTCACTTATATCGAGTAAAATATATTTTACTCGTATGACTTCCCTATATACTTCTAAAGTCACATAAACAGTAATTTATTTATATAGCTTTATTGCGGATGACAAATGGAATATAAATTCCATTATTCTTTATTTGTATGAAGTTTCTTAACAATACTTTTCAGTGTATATTTTGACCAACAATACAATTGTATATTAGAATATAAATTCTAATGCAAGTTTGCAAATAAAAATTGGATTTTACATTTGCGTATAAATTCTACTGTATATTATGCAAATAAAAGTAATCCTTATATTTGCACATAAATTCTGTTTCCTACAAAGATGAGTGAAAGTGATATACTCATTTTGTTAACAATTCTAACAAATACAGTGTAGATAAAAGTGTATTTCTAATCTTGTACTTTTATTTGTACATAAAACACAAATAAAAGTGTATCTCATGTATTTGTCTTTTTATTTGACAAAACAATGTTAATAAAAATGTTCTTTTATATCTTGTACTTTTATTTAACAAAACAATGGTAAATAAAATGCCTTTTTAACCCTTTTACTTTTATTTAACAAAACAATGACAAATAAAAGTATAATTTTCTTTCTATGCTTTATTCGCATCTAAAAATGCAAATAAGAAATATAACTCTCTTTTTACTTTTTCTTTGCAATAGAAAATATAAATAAAATGGTTCACACAATTTTGTTCTTTTTCATTTACAATTAGGGAATGTAAATATGTGTATTTCAAAATTCCATTCTTCTTATTTACATAAGAAAATGTAAATAATTGTAATTTCAAGTTCCATTCTTTTACTTACATAAGAAAATGTAAACAAATATATTTCTAAATTTTGTTCTTTTTATTTACATAAGAGAATGTAAATAATTGCATTTTCAAATTCTATTCTTTTATTTACACAAGGAAATGTAAATAAATGTATTTTCTAAATTCTATTTTTCTTATTTACATAAGAAAATGTAAATAATTGCATTTTCAAATTCTATTCTTTAATTTACATAAGAAAATGTAAATAAATATATTTCTAAATTTTATTCTTTTTATTTACATAAGAGAATGTAAATAATTGCATTGTATATGCGATGCGAATTTCACTTCTTTTAATTACATAAGAATGTAATTTTCCATATCATGCGAATTCTCAAAATTCTAGTTACGTATAAAAGTGTAATTCTTAATTTACAATGCAAATCCTCATTTCTAATTACATAAAATGTAACTTTTTAATTCACGATGCAAATCCTCTTATCTCATTACATAAAAATGTAATTTTTAATTTATTCGTGAATCTTACTTCTTTATTACATTATAAAAAATATAATTTTTATTTTACATTATAAAATCATGTCCCGATTACATAAAGAAATGTAATTTTCATAATACAATACAAATTCATATTTTAATTACATTGAAAAATATAATTTTTATCATACCGTTATAACTCATATATAAATTACAAAGAAAAATGTCATTTTTATTTTATCGTTCTAATTCACATCTAAATTACATAGAAAATGTAATCTTTATTATGCGATGGGAATTCATATTTTAATTACATAGAAAAATGTAATTCCTGTCATACGACATAAATTCGTATCTAAATTACATAGAAAAATGTAATTTTTATCCTACAGTGCAAATTCACATTTTAATTACATGTAAAAATGTAATTTTCATTCTACCGTTATTATTCATTTCTAAATTACATTGAAAAATGTAATTTTAATCATGCAATGTAAATTTACATTTTTATATCATAGAAAAATGCAATTTTTGTCATACGGTGCAAATTCATATATAAATTACATATAAAAATGTAACTTTTGTTATGCAAAGTAAATTCACCTTTTTAATTACGTATAAAAATGTAATTTTATTCATACGGTGGAAATTCATTCATAAATAACATACAAAAATGTTATTTATTTCATGCGATGAAAAATCATTCATAAATAACATATAAAAATGTTATTTATTTCATGCTGTGGAGATTTATTCATAAATTCCATAATAAAATATACTTTATTTCATACAATGTAAAAACATCTTCTTCTTTTTGTGTACAATGCAAAAATATCATCTTTTTTATATTTATAATATATTAACTTTACTATTTTACGATGTAAAAATATGATCTTTTATATTTTACGAAATAAAATATCAACTTTACTATATGAAAATATACATGTTCATTTCATACTTTTTAATGCGAACAAAAATGTGATTTTTGTATGCATAATTCATTTCAAATAAAAATGTTAATTTTCTTTAATGTAGCATCTTACAAAGAAAATGTTGATTCTCTTTTAATATAACATTTTACAAATAAAATGTTGATTTTCTTTTAATTCTGTACCTTTAATGTAAATAACATTACACAAATATATATATATATATATATATATATATATTTGTTAAAAAAACTAGTTCATCAAAAAGACATAAAAATGTTTGTTCTATTTTGTTGAAAATCTAGTTCAACAAATATAACAAATTTTTTTTTTAATACAAATTCTGTTTTAACTAATTGACCGAAATTCTGTGTTTTACAGGTGTTGAAAATTCTAATTCAACAAATTTACAAAATTTGTTGTCTTATACATTTGATCTTTTATATGAACAAAATATATAAATATATATATATACACTGAATAAAATATGTTTTGATCTCATTTTAGATCCAATTCTCCCACCGCAAATAAGATATATATAATTCCAAGCGGATTTGCAAATCATGTACAACAATCATTCAACAAGCAACAATTATCACTCCAAAGCAACACCCAACATTTCAGGTCAGAATTAAATAATCAAACAATTATGTTTAATGCAAGAAATTAATTAAACCAATAAAATTAGAATCCTCACATTGAATTTTTGGCCAAAATTTTACTGTCTCCGTTTCAGCTGCGGTCTGCGCCATCGCGAAGCTCTTAATTTTGTGATTCCAACGCAATTTACGGTTCGTCAATCGGCTCTCGTATGAAGAAGTTATGGATTTTTAAACATTGGATAATTTAAATTAATAAAATAAAAAAAAAGGAAAAAGGACCTTCTTCTTCCACCGTGTTCTTTATCGGCCGAACCCATGCTCCTTCTCCCATGTCAAAATCGCACCCCCTTCTGGCCATCCAGCATCCGATCCAACACCACCACCGCGACCGCCATGTCGAGAGCCACCTACACCATCAGCCCCGTCGAACTCGGCCTCTCCTAGGGCCCGCAAACCAATAAAAACCACAGCCCCTTCTCGGACGAAATTCGCGAAATCCATGCACCAAAATCCGATCTTAACCGTATAGATTTGTAGCTCTCTGAATTCTCTTCAATTTGGTAGGTCATACGTCAATTTTCGACGAACGGATTGAGAGATCTTAGCATTTGAAGTTGGAGCAATTCTGGCCATCGAATCCTGGGCGGCGGCTGGCCATTAGAGAATTAGGGTTTCGGATTTTTTATATTATTTTAATGTTTAATTCCGAATTTCGTGAAATAAAGTGGATTTTTGGACTTTCTCGGATTTGGGCCTGCTTACTGTCGATCTTAACATTTTGAGGCCTTCTGAACGCGATGGGCTATGTCCCAAGGTCCAATTCCGAAATATACAGCAGTTTTTTTTTCGGTTTTACTTGAAAATACAATATTAAATTAATTATTTAATTCCTACCGTACATTTAAATTCACCGAGGTCACAAATTAACTTCAAAAATTCTCGAAAAATATATTTAGCTATGTTTTGATGCTGTTGACATATGAAAATTAATTTCGTTCGATTCTGAGCTCGTATGAATTTTTTAATGAATTTTTAAAGTCAAAAATTAGCCCGTTTACACTGAAAAATCAATTATAATTATATTTTAATTCTAAAAATTACCAAAAAATCATTTTTAGCTTTGTTTTGATGATACGAGTCCAACAAAATTTATTTCGTTGAATTCTGAGACTGTTTGAAAAATGACTATTTTTAAGGCCAGTATATTTAATATTAAAAATATATTTTTAAACAAATAATTTCCGAAACTCAAAATATATAAGTGTTTACTGTTTTTCAATGTAGAAACATCATTCTGAACTCAATGGAAGTGGTTTCGAGTTCAAATTCCTTCGTATGCAAAAAGTAGCATTTTGGCCTTTATAAATTTCATAGCGACATTTCTAAAAATTGAATTGGCCATAACTTTTGATTTCCGCTATGAAATTTCAATTTTTCGGATTCGTTGGAAAGATATTTTTAAATAGATTCTAATGTTTTTGGTTTCACTAAATTCCGTTAAATTTTGCATCCTGTACGGTCAGTCAAAGTTCAAGTTTGACTTTTCAAACTAACGCGTTATTTCTAACTCTTTTGTTAATTAAAATTAAATTATTCATTCTATCTTCGATTTAAATAAAATTTGTGATCATTATTATTTAAATAAATTATTTTATATTGTCAAAATTCATTAAAATTTTCTAAAATAAAAATTTTAAATTGGTTCTGAATTTTGCGGGTTGTTACACCCGACCCCAGGCGCCGCCCTTCCGACCACCAACCCCGACCAGTGGGCCCCCCAGTTAAAAATCCGATTTTTATTATTTTTCGAGTGTACATTTCAGTCCCCGAGATGTTTTAGCTCTTCTCCGAGCCTCCTCCGCCACTCTAACGCCCCAAGTGAGTTTTATTTCAATTTCTATTCACTTATGCGATTAAAAATATGATCTTTATATAGTATAGATATTAAAAATATTATCTTTTATATTGTAGAAAGATAAAAATATGATTTTTACATGGTAGGAACTATAAAAATATAATCTTTATGAAATATAGAATATAAAAATATCATCTTTGTATATGTAGCGAAATAAAAATCTGATTTTATTATATATACATTGAAATAAAGAGGTGATTTTTATAGTGAGGAAATAAAAGCGAAATCTATATTTTTGAAAAGATGAAGTCTTTATATTTGAAAATGAGAAATCTTTATAGTTGAAAAGGCGAGATCTTTATATAGATGATAACGAGGTAAAAATAGAATTTTTATCTATATAGTAGCGGTGTGAAAATAGAAATTTTATCCATATAGCGTGAAAGTAAAAATTCGATTTTTATATATTGAATAGCAAAGTAAAAATTCGATTTTTATATATTGAATAGCAAAGTAAAAATTCGATTTTTGTATATTGAATAGCGAAGTAAAAATTCGATTTTTATATATGTAGTGGCTACAGGCAACGAAGATGACAAAGATGCGATAACGATGAAGATTTCTATAAAAGAAGAGTCGTGGTATTGGATAGCTATAGGTGAGAATTTCTCACTCTTCAATTTTTTTTTCTAGTTATATATATATATACTAGGATGCAGACGGTGTTTAGTAGCACCCGACACAATCGTCCACAGACCATGGACTTGTTTGTTTGGTTGTGTAGTTAGTTAGAATATTTGAGTTGAATTGAACTGTTTGGTGAAATGAAATTGATTTGATTGATGTGTGAATGGCGTGGGCCTTCACTAGACCGGGGATAGGGCTAGGCCTCGTCCCGTTTCTAGTATTGTGCCGTTATGCCGCCGAAATTTCCTAAAATATGTTAGAAAAAATAAAAATATCATTTTTATTGTGTAATTGAACTGAATAGAAATTCATGTGTTGAAATAAAATATTTTATCGTTAAAAATATAATTTATAACGTGAATATTAATAAATAAATATTTATAAACGAATCGGCCGATTTGTTTATATACACTGATTTGACTGATATTGATTGGGACGATAAATTTTACACATCGCCCAACTGCACAAATAAAATCTATGTTTGATTGTTTGAAACCCCACACGGGTGTTGATGAAATTTGAAGTTCACTCATCCTGATTGATTAAATATGTTGATCGATTGATTGACAGGCTGTTATAAGCGTTAGATATCTATATTTGATTGATTGACAGGCTGTTATAAGCGTTAAATATGTCGATTGATTGATTGACAGGCTGTTATAAGCGTTAGATATCTATCTTTATCACTATAAAATAAAGGTTCGTGTGTTGACAGTACTCATCCGTTGAGATTAGTCATGTGTTGAACGAAATATTTTAATAATAAAATATACATCTTTATCATATTTAAAATTAGAACTACTTCACGGTGGAGTCTAATTGAAAATCAAACGATAGATACCCAAATTTTATAAAATATTTTAAATAACAAAAATAGTCACACGAGGACAGTACTCATTCGTTGAGATTAGTCGTGTGTCGAGAGAAAAGATAAATATTCATTCGTTGAATAGAATAAAGGAATTATTGAAATATATAAAGCCGTATTGATTAGAGATGCGATATTTTGACGCGAACGATATTTATATCGATTATATTCGTTTTTAAATTTGAATTGAATCGAATAGAAAACCAAATTGGATTGAATTGAATAGAAAACCAATTTGGATTGAATGGAATAGAAAACCAATTTGAATTCGAATTGAATAGAAACCGAATTGAATTCAAATCGAATAGAAAACGAATTTGATTTAATTAGAAAATGAAATTCGAATTGAATTGAATGTATAACGAATTTGAATTCGAATTAAATAAAATTGAAATGAATTCGAATTGAAATCAAATCGATTTGGAATTGGAAATAGTGCTGAAATGATTTTGAAAACGAATTTAAAACGATTTATAAAATACGTTTTAAAAGGAAATCGACGAAATATATATAATATATGTAACGACCCGGGGAAAAGCTCGACGCTCGAGTCTTCGACAACAATACATAAACCCGTATCGCTTGCCAAAACTCAAGCATCGAACCCTCAGATTGTCATTAGAAAGAATTTAGAGGGTGAGAAAAGGAAGAAAGAAGTATTAGAATAGAAGAAGAAGAAGAACACATCGGAATCTCACAGCCGAACGAATAAAATATAATAACAAATCTCTTTATACAAAAAAATAGTATATACATACCAATCATCAGAGTACAGCATATATCAGACACAGCGGAAAAATATCTGTATATAACTAGCGGTGAAGCCACCTGCTTCTAGCTCCTGAACTCCGAGCGAAACCTAACCTGGAACATACTCGGTCTGACCCGAGCACATTTGATTTAAAACAAAATACACCGGGTCAGTCTGGAATACTATCAGTGATAAATTCACATAACACACACTTGCTTAATTTTGGAAATCCTTTATGAAATCAAAGGATAATAGTATGACCAGTCCACACATAAACACGGACGGTTTTTACCTTACTATGACCCAAAACGTTTTGAAATCATAGCTTGATCTGATATTATCATAATGTCTAAATACAAATAAATATCAATCTAGAGGAACGCTTGCATCTCACGCTCCCCATATATAGTATACAAACGAAAACCGCGGGCGCTTATTGGATATTGGATTCCAACTTGACAAGGTATGGGACCACCTTCCGCACGTGTATCTCTAGAGGCGAATACACTGGGTTCAACAAGAACGTCTTGCAACCCGGCCCTCACATGACCGACCACTCATTTCGCTTGAGTGTATCGAATGTATATCACCGACGGTTGGGCTCAAACCACCGTCTCCCGTAAAGGGACAGCATCGATAGATTAAAGAAGCAAAAGGAATTTCTCTAGATAGGTGATTATACCACCTAATGGGAGCGACCCACATAGCCATGCTGCCTGCCCGATTTTTGTCATTTCCCGGTTGATGCGGCTTGAGGTTTAAATTTCCTTTTGGAATATCTGGTCACCATTCGCTTGAATGCCACATCATCAGATCCGCCAGATATCACTAATTGACGTCCACAAAAATACTCTAGTTATTTGGCTAGAGAAAACCAATTCTCCGCCATCAACTATGGTACGTTTGAAGAAATCAACGTACGTGACCCCTTTGGAAATACTCTGTCAGACACTCGTCCATACAAGTCATCCAGGAACCGGATGAACCGAAGGCACCCTCCTACTGCATCCTTATAGGAATCACACCATGGATCAGTAGCGAGTAGTCCTTGCAACCCGTGGATTTCAACCACGACAGAATCACAAACCAAATAACTCTGGTTGCAAGCCAGAGAGATTCGATAAGTATTCCTTCCGCTTATGAAGATCCACGGTCTTCACTTGCTCCGTCTCCACTTGACGTCTTCACGTATTTGTTGGTCGGAATGGTTTTCGAATATAAATTCGATCCCGGTCTTTCCATACCAACAATCGTATTGGTCAGGTTTTGATAGTCGGTGATTTAACTATCAAATAACAACAGTGTGGACACAATGAGTTTGCTGATTCGGTACTTGGCACTACCTGGCCCATTTAATATATATTTTCCCCACATTTATATTCAAAACCTCGTATTCACTTCAATATTTCTCGTATAGAACACTTAACCAATTCCAACCCTTTACACCTACCACAAACGAATATCATTCCTCGATAATAGTGAAGTCGTTCAAGTTGGGGTATTTTATTTACCTCTCAGACCTTGATCGATAACGTTCTTACCTTAGAATAATATCAGTTCGTCACTTAACCACTGATATTCAAATCTCGTTTACCACTTTGATTTCAAAATCTGGTTTTATAACCCTTTTCTTTATATTTGAAATCTACTTCTAATAAAATCTTTCTACTTAATTCGTTTGATTAAGAAAAGTCCATAAAATACAACTTTTAACTTAAATCTTATTTTGCTTATAACACTTTGCTTTATAATAAAATCACTCGTCAATAATCTATTTCCATATACCCGGCATTTTTATAATATACTTTATTTTATAACCAAAATCCGCTTACCACTTACTTTAAATTTAAAACCCTTTTAACCTTGGATTTCATTTCAAAAATCCTTTTTATCAATATTCAATACAAACATTCGTATGTATTTTCCTTTAAGTTTGAAAACCTGATTTCCATTACGGCGCTTTGCCTAATTCAATTCCTTAACTCTTAAAGTTATCGTTTTGGTTTAAAACCCTTTTTAAACCTCACTTGTATTCTTCTCTAACTACTTATAATAATCCATTTACCATTCTTGTTCAAACTTGAATTATAATTCTCTTTATAACTATTATCGCTCCTTCGATCAAACTTACATCGTCAATTAATCACTTGTTAATTGAATTTCCATTCATCAAATCTTTGTTTGAACTTGGATTTATAAATCTGTTTAAATGGAATTCTTACTTGGTTTTGATTGAACTTAGCGACTCTTGTCCATTTCTTAATTAAATACCAATTACAAGTCATTTCTTAAACTATTATTTGTTAAAATAATAATTTACTCTGATATTAACTATATTACAAATAGTTAACTTCGACATTAAACAATTATCATTTTTAAATTTCCAATTTAATTATTCATATAAAACGATTGAAAACTTTAATTCAGTTATAAAAATAATTTATAACTTTAAAACTGCGTCGTTTTACCGAACAGTAAACCGACGGCTTAAACAACACATTTTAGGCCATTCACTGCCAATTACCAAATCAACACTGTCTGTTGATTTAAAACACAACACGGGTGAATACTAGTTCAACCATCACACTCAATACAGGTTTTTCAACCATATGGTGTTCAATCAGTTCAAATATCAATAATATGAAACAACAAACAACATATATAATATTTGAGGAATCCGGTCGGATCCCTCCAACCTGTCCTTCCCTGCATCACAGCTCGTTTGGCATTTCATAACAATATATGAAATAAATTTCAATCATCTGTGAATTTAAAACGATGAATTATAAATAACTGCAACCAATCAACCAATAATCAACCAATCAACCAATTTATATTTTTAATGGTAAATTATATTTTAAATATGAATTTACCACATCACAGGATTCCAGAAGGTGTGAGAATTAACTCACCTTGATTCGCTTGTTGCTGAAACTTTTCGTTTTTAATTAAATTAAACTAATGTTTAATTTAATTAAAATTCCCAGTTGCGTCCAACCCTGTCCAAACCAACTTCACCGCGTTATCGACATGGTTCTGACGACACTTGTTTCATTCAACTCTGTCACTGTATGACATACAGAGTTATACATTTTCATTATTTACTTCTTTAAATAATATTAAAAGAACTTAACAATGATTTATTTTCTAATCTATATTTAATGTTAACACAATCTTTGTTGAGTACGGTTACATGCGGGTTGACACATATGAACTTTGTTAGGCATAATAGCCACACAAAAATATCCCAGTCCATTACTTTAATAGTATATATATATATAATTAATTTTACATAAGTTAGTTTCAACAAAATTGGACGTATGTAAATATTTATTAGGTAGTGCATTGGCAACCATTTACGTCCCCAGGTTGCAATAGTATATACTGTTGTTACCTTTCCCATATCCATTAGGTTATATAATATATTCACGTTATATGTTAGATTAGGCCCAACTAAGTACTGTTAATGATACAACCTAAACTATATATTTACGTTTAGTGCCAATATTGGTTAGAAATAATTAAACACCATTAGGTAACTAAACCAAGATTTGGCCCATTTAAGTAATTGAAAGTATTAGAACATAGTGTGTATCTCCTCATTTTAATTACCTGCTGCTTCACACCGAACGCATGCCTGGCGTTTCCTCCTCCTGTCCCCGTCCGTTCCCCCTCAGCTCAGACCAGCCAACGCTCCGCCTTCCCGGTCTCAAACAACCGCATCCTCCCCATGCAGTAACATCACGCCCCCCATCTGCTTCGGCTCAGTCCCACGCCAAAAAGGGATCCATCCCCTGTACAAACCTCCGACACCGCACCTGCCACTTCAACCATCTTCCGGCTTCCATTGGCCGGAGCCGAGTCCTTTTCCCCTTTGCCTGGACTGCCGCGGACTGCATGCAGTGCCTCTCCTTCCTTCCCGGTTCATACGCGCCAGACTTCTTCTATTCTTCTTTCTTTTCTATTTTTTTTCTTTTTTTTTTCTTTTTATATATATATAGAGATCTATGCTTTTGCGTTGGGAGGAAGAAAAGAATGGACTGCAGCTTTTGTTGAAAGGAAAAGAATGGGGAACAGAGTGTTTATATAGGGACAGAAACGTGGGAGCCAAGGTTTCAGGGTAGAGGCCTGTAGCGGAAATAGAATAGCTCGGAGATTTCGAAAAATCAACTACTTGGTCGGCACGTTGTTTTCTGATAGGCAGACAGCAAAAGAAATGTTGGGGCCTCCGCAAAGAAGTGAAAGCACTGGATGATCTTAATATGTTATAATATTATTACTCTTTAAATTTCCAATCCATTCATTTGTTCGCAAGTACGCAAGAAAGTGAATTTGTTTGGGACATAACGTAAAAGAGTGCCTGCAAGGTTTAAATATACCTTACGTATGAAGTGCATGAAGTGTATGGAATGCATGGACACAATTTATTAATATTTTATTATAATGGAAGTTGCACGTGAGTTATCGTGTTAAAAATCACCACATATGATTTATGTTTTCTGATAAAAAGGCTAATCTTAGTGTAAAAAGGTATTCCGGACCCAATGGGACAAGTTTCGTCGAAATCCGAGGTCGTATGAAAAAATTTCCTTTATAAAACCGGAAATCAACACGCGTTTAAATTTTTCACGATCACCAGATAAATCGAATCAACTTGAAACTTCGATATCCTACAATAATTTTTCAATACGAACCCAACGGCACCAGTTTCGTCGCATTCTGAGACTGTTTCCCCGGTAGGCTATTTTTACGCGCACCGCAATACCTTTTTTAACGCCAAATTTCCCGGTCTTCAAAAATAACAAACTATATGCCTATCCTGACTCTAATCGACGATACGAACTCAACGGAACTGGTTTCGTGGCTTAATTCGATCGTCTGCTCAAGTTACGCTCAAATATTCCTTTATTAATTTAATTACGCACTATAGAAATTAAACGGACGTTTTTGGCTGCCGTGGTCTCATACGACATCGGTTTTCCACATCATTTGACACCGTGAAATAATTTAACGTTACGGTCCCAATGAAACTGGTTTCACCGAAAACAGAGTCCGTTCGCAAAACGGCTATTTTATAGGCCTATATTTTAATAACGATTTTCACAGCGACTATTTTAAAATTTGATTTGGCCATAATTAACAAACTATAAAACGAAAATCTGAATTTTCCTCTTTCATATGAAAATTATACTCAATACGGTTCCAACGCTTCTCGTTTCACAGAAATCCGACTTATATCGGGTCCTGTACATTCAATTGAAGTTTGCGAACTGCCACGCCATTTCGAGCTCGTTTTATAATTATATAAATATATAACGTTCAAACTTCGTTTTAAATAACGAATTTAATATTAAAGATACTTAATATTCCAAATATAAATATTTAAAATAATAAATTAAATTAAATATTTGGCTGCCAAAAATACGGGACATTACATTCTTCCCCCCTTAGAATAATTTCGTCCTCGAAATCGCTAAGGTAAGAAAAGAACGTTACAACCCATTATCTTTATAATAATATTTAATTTAAACTCGATTCTATTTCAAAAATAAATCCAAATTGGTCGAAAAACCAATTTTATCCAAATTAAAGAATTTTCCAAAAATCTTCAAAAAAAAATTTAACACCTTAATTTTGGAAAAATTTCGGCAGAGTCTCCCCTGCACGGAGGACATCTGCAAAATGGCAGGTTCAAGAAATATATATACATCGACTCTCATGGTCGGAAAAATTCAAAATCCAAACTCAAAACTCAAACAAAAACCAAAAATTTCATATTTGCGAAGGCGTACCTTTTGGCGAGCGTTATTATGCGATAAGCGATATATTTTTCTCGAGCTTGCTTAATCATTATGCAGCTCTATTTAAACTGGATTCAATTAACTCCAGAATTATCTCTTGGACGGATTTTAAAGCTGAATTGGCACTTCAGCACCTGTTCTCAACTCAAATGAACTCATTAGTCATCAAACAAATGTTAATTATGTTCAAAACATTCATATCATTCATATCAACCAATCACACCCAATTCAATCCATACGAGATTATAAGTATTTATAATCACTTCGTTTATATCTTTAATTATTCATTCAAATTTATTGAATTTGGATTAATTTATTCGACTTATTCATTTCATGTTGGTTTTAACCAAATTGATTCATGTTCAGGTTTATATCCATGTGATCGGGCACACCATCCAAACATATCACACAATCAACATTAACAAATCCAAATAACTTGCCCATACTATAATACCCTTTACTTTTATTTTATTATAAAATAAATTGGGCAAAAGTAATTTCAAAAATAATTTTATATCAAATTACAAATACGCGCTCTCGTATACGTATTCAAACTCAATCTAGGGTATTACTAACCCCATCTCTATCGAGTCACGCCACAGAGCCAAGGTTATCTCTAAACCAATAGCTCTGATACCACTGTAACGACCCGGGGAAAAGCTCGACGCTCGAGTCTTCGACAACAATACATAAACCCGTATCGCTTGCCAAAACTCAAGCATCGAACCCTCAGATTGTCATTAGAAAGAATTTAGAGGGTGAGAAAAGGAAGAAAGAAGTATTAGAATAGAAGAAGAAGAAGAACACATCGGAATCTCACAGCCGAACGAATAAAATATAATAACAAATCTCTTTATACAAAAAAAATAGTATATACATACCAATCATCAGAGTACAGCATATATCAGACACAGCGGAAAAATATCTGTATATAACTAGCGGTGAAGCCACCTGCTTCTAGCTCCTGAACTCCGAGCGAAACCTAACCTGGAACATACTCGGTCTGACCCGAGCACATTTGATTTAAAACAAAATACACCGGGTCAGTCTGGAATACTATCAGTGATAAATTCACATAACACACACTTGCTTAATTTTGGAAATCCTTTATGAAATCAAAGGATAATAGTATGACCAGTCCACACATAAACACGGACGGTTTTTACCTTACTATGACCCAAAACGTTTTGAAATCATAGCTTGATCTGATATTATCATAATGTCTAAATACAAATAAATATCAATCTAGAGGAACGCTTGCATCTCACGCTCCCCATATATAGTATACAAACGAAAACCGCGGGCGCTTATTGGATATTGGATTCCAACTTGACAAGGTATGGGACCACCTTCCGCACGTGTATCTCTAGAGGCGAATACACTGGGTTCAACAAGAACGTCTTGCAACCCGGCCCTCACATGACCGACCACTCATTTCGCTTGAGTGTATCAAATGTATATCACCGACGGTTGGGCTCAAACCACCGTCTCTCGTAAAGGGACAGCATCGATAGATTAAAGAAGCAAAAGGAATTTCTCTAGATAGGTGATTATACCACCTAATGGGAGCGACCCACATAGCCATGCTGCCTGCCCGATTTTTGTCATTTCCCGGTTGATGCGGCTTGAGGTTTAAATTTCCTTTTGGAATATCTGGTCACCATTCGCTTGAATGCCACATCATCAGATCCGCCAGATATCACTAATTGACGTCCACAAAAATACTCTAGTTATTTGGCTAGAGAAAACCAATTCTCCGCAATCAACTATGGTACGTTTGAAGAAATCAACGTACGTGACCCCTTTGGAAATACTCTGTCAGACACTCGTCCATACAAGTCATCCAGGAACCGGATGAACCGAAGGCACCCTCCTACTGCATCCTTATAGGAATCACACCATGGATCAGTAGCGAGTAGTCCTTGCAACCCGTGGATTTCAACCACGACAGAATCACAAACCAAATAACTCTGGTTGCAAGCCAGAGAGATTCGATAAGTAGTCCTTCCGCTTATAAAGATCCACGGTCTTCACTTGCTCCGTCTCCACTTGACGTCTTCACGTATTTGTTAGTCGGAATGGTTTTCGAATATAAATTCGATCCCGGTCTTTCCATACCAACAATCGTATTGGTAAGGTTTGATAGTCGGTGATTTAACTATCAAATAACAACAGTGTGGACACAATGAGTTTGTTGATTCGGTACTTGGCACTACCTGGCCCATTTAATATATATTTTCCCCACATTTATATTCAAAACCTCGTATTCACTTCAATATTTCTCGTATAGAACACTTAACCAATTCCAACCCTTTACACCTACCACAAACGAATATCATTCCTCGATAATAGTGAAGTCGTTCAAGTTGGGGTATTTTATTTACCTCTCAGACCTTGATCGATAACGTTCTTACCTTAGAATAATATCAGTTCGTCACTTAACCACTGATATTCAAATCTCGTTTACCACTTTGATTTCAAAATCTGGTTTTATAACCCTTTTCTTTATATTTGAAATCTACTTCTAATAAAATCTTTCTACTTAATTCGTTTGATTAAGAAAAGTCCATAAAATACAACTTTTAACTTAAATCTTATTTTGCTTATAACACTTTGCTTTATAATAAAATCACTCGTCAATAATCTATTTCCATATACCCGGCATTTTTATAATATACTTTATTTTATAACCAAAATCCGCTTACCACTTACTTTAAATTTAAAACCCTTTTAACCTTGGATTTCATTTCAAAAATCCTTTTTATCAATATTCAATACAAACATTCGTATGTATTTTCCTTTAAGTTTGAAAACCTGATTTCCATTACGGCGCTTTGCCTAATTCAATTCCTTAACTCTTAAAGTTATCGTTTTGGTTTAAAACCCTTTTTAAACCTCACTTGTATTCTTCTCTAACTACTTATAATAATCCATTTACCATTCTTGTTCAAACTTGAATTATAATTCTCTTTATAACTATTATCGCTCCTTCGATCAAACTTACATCGTCAATTAATCACTTGTTAATTGAATTTCCATTCATCAAATCTTTGTTTGAACTTGGATTTATAAATCTGTTTAAATGGAATTCTTACTTGGTTTTGATCGAACTTAGCGACTCTTGTCCATTTCTTAATTAAATACCAATTACAAGTCATTTCTTAAACTATTATTTGTTAAAATAATAATTTACTCTGATATTAACTATATTACAAATAGTTAAGTTCGACATTAAACAATTATCATTTTTAAATTTCCAATTTAATTATTCATATAAAACGATTGAAAACTTTAATTCAGTTATAAAAATAATTTATAACTTTAAAACTGCGTCGTTTTACCGAACAGTAAACCGACGGCTTAAACAACACATTTTAGGCCATTCACTGCCAATTACCAAATCAACACTGTCTGTTGATTTAAAACACAACACGGGTGAATACTAGTTCAACCATCACACTCAATACAGGTTTTTCAACCATATGGTGTTCAATCAGTTCAAATATCAATAATATGAAACAACAAACAACATATATAATATTTGAGGAATCCGGCCGGATCCCTCCAACCTGTCCTTCCCTGCATCACAGCTCGTTTGGCATTTCATAACAATATATGAAATAAATTTCAATCATCTATGAATTTAAAACGATGAATTATAAATAACTGCAACCAATCAACCAATAATCAACCAATCAACCAATTTATATTTTTAATGGTAAATTATATTTTAAATATGAATTTACCACATCACAGAATTCCAGAAGGTATGAGAATTAACTCACCTTGATTCGCTTGTTGCTGAAACTTTTCGTTTTTAATTAAATTAAACTAATGTTTAATTTAATTAAAATTCCCAGTTGCGTCCAACCCTGTCCAAACCAACTTCACCGCGTTATCGACATGGTTCTGACGACACTTGTTTCATTCAACTCTGTCACTGTATGACATACAGAGTTATACATTTTCATTATTTACTTCTTTAAATAATATTAAAAGAACTTAACAATGATTTATTTTCTAATCTATATTTAATGTTAACACAATCTTTGTTGAGTACGGTTACATGCGGGTTGACACATATGAACTTTGTTAGGCATAATAGCCACACAAAAATATCCCAGTCCATTACTTTAATAGTATATATATATATAATTAATTTTACATAAGTTAGTTTCAACAAAATTGGACGTATGTAAATATTTATTAGGTAGTGCATTGGCAACCATTTACGTCCCCAGGTTGCAATAGTATATACTGTTGTTACCTTTCCCATATCCATTAGGTTATATAATATATTCACGTTATATGTTAGATTAGGCCCAACTAAGTACTGTTAATGATACCACCTAAACTATTTATTTACGTTTAGTGCCAATATTGGTTAGAAATAATTAAACACCATTAGGTAACTAAACCAAGATTTGGCCCATTTAAGTAATTGAAAGTATTAGAACATAGTGTGTATCTCCTCATTTTAATTACCTGCTGCTTCACACCGAACGCATGCCTGGCGTTTCCTCCTCCTGTCCCCGTCCGTTCCCCCTCAGCTCAGACCAGCCAACGCTCCACCTTCCCGGTCTCAAACAACCGCATCCTCCCCATGCAGTAACATCACGCCCCCCATCTGCTTCGGCTCAGTCCCACGCCAAAAAGGGATCCATCCCCTGTACAAACCTCCGACACCGCACCTGCCACTTCAACCATCTTCCGGCTTCCATCGGCCGGAGCCGAGTCCTTTTCCCCTTTGCCTGGACTGCCGCGGACTGCATGCAGTGCCTCTCCTTCCTTCCCGGTTCATACGCGCCAGACTTCTTCTATTCTTCTTTCTTTTCTTTTTTTTCTTTTTTTTCTTTTTATATATATATAGAGATCTATGCTTTTGCGTTGGGAGGAAGAAAAGAATGGACTGCAGCTTTTGTTGAAAGGAAAAGAATGGGGAACAGAGTGTTTATATAGGGACAGAAACGTGGGAGCCAAGGTTTCAGGGTAGAGGCCTGTAGCGGAAATAGAATAGCTCGGAGATTTCGAAAAATCAACTACTTGGTCTGCATGTTGTTTGCTGATAGGCAGACAGCAAAAGAAATGTTGGGGCCTCCGCAAAGAAGTGAAAGCACTGGATGATCTTAATATGTTATAATATTATTACTCTTTAAATTTCCAATCCATTCATTTGTTCGCAAGTACGCAAGAAAGTGAATTTGTTTGGGACATAACGTAAAAGAGTGCCTGCAAGGTTTAAATATACCTTACGTATGAAGTGCATGAAGTGTATGGAATGCATGGACACAATTTATTAATATTTTATTATAATGGAAGTTGCACGTGAGTTATCGTGTTAAAAATCACCACATATGATTTATGTTTTCTGATAAAAAGGCTAATCTTAGTGTAAAAAGGTATTCCGGACCCAATGGGACAAGTTTCGTCGAAATCCGAGGTCGTATGAAAAAATTTCCTTTATAAAACCGGAAATCAACACGCGTTTAAATTTTTCACGATCACCAGATAAATCGAATCAACTTGAAACTTCGATATCCTACAATAATTTTTCAATACGAACCCAACGGCACCAGTTTCGTCGCATTCTGAGACTGTTTCCCCGGTAGGCTATTTTTACGCGCACCGCAATACCTTTTTTAACGCCAAATTTCCCGGTCTTCAAAAATAACAAACTATATGCCTATCCTGACTCTAATCGACGATACGAACTCAACGGAACTGGTTTCGTGGATTAATTCGATCGTCTGCTCAAGTTACGCTCAAATATTCCTTTATTAATTTAATTACGCACTATAGAAATTAAACGGACGTTTTTGGCTGCCGTGGGCTCATACGACATCGGTTTTCCACGTCATTTGACACCGTGAAATAATTTAACGTTACGGTCCCAATGAAACTGGTTTCGTCGAAAACAGAGTCCGTTTGCAAAACGGCTATTTTATAGGCCTATATTTTAATAACGATTTTCACAGCGACTATTTTAAAATTTGATTTGGCCATAGTTAACAAACTATAAAACGAAAATCTGAATTTTCCTCTTTCATATGAAAATTATACTCAATACGGTTCCAACGCTTCTCGTTTCACAGAAATCCGACTTATATCGGGTCCTGTACATTCAATTGAAGTTTGCGAACTGCCATGCCATTTCGAGCTCGTTTTATAATTATATAAATATATAACGTTCAAACTTCGTTTTAAATAACGAATTTAATATTAAAGATACTTAATATTCCAAATATAAATATTTAAAATAATAAATTAAATTAAATATTTGGCTGCCAAAAATACGGGACATTACAATATATATATATATATATATATATATTATATATATAATGGCCTGAATAGAACGCGCCGCGCCGCGGCAGTTCGTGAATTTCGAACATTGACTTCGAATTGACGTTGCGGGACATCCGACCGTCGGATTCTCCTAAAACCGGAACCGTTGGGTTCGTATCGAAAAGAGCTTTCCAATGAATATTAGAAATTTGAAATCTAACGGTTGGATTTGGAATTATATCCAAATCAAATTTGGAAAAGGTCGTTGTAAGTGCAGTTCGATAGCCGTTGATGGAAATCGACTGTACGGGCCTTGATAAAATTATTAGAAAAATATCTATAATTTGTGTAAAATCATAAGAAATGATTTGGGAAAAATTAGGCTGAAAAATTCCATATTTGAAAAGATAAAAATAGATTTTTATCGAAATGAACTAGTTTTGAACTAGAATTAAAATCAATTTATTTTTGAAATAAATAAATTGAATTTGAAAGTGATTTTAAAAATAATCAATATTCCCAATACGTGGATTGGACTAGAGTTGAATCGAAATTATCTTCGGAATATTTCGATATTGGATTTCGTGACTATACAGATATTGTTATGGGAATTTGAAAGATATATTTTATATCGTTATTTCCAATACGATATTTGTTGGTTTCAGAATTCGATATTGAATATAAGCCGGTATATTTCCTATTCAGAGCCTTGTATTTAATATCGAATGTGATTTGGGTTTATCGTGAATCGTGTTTTAGATGACATTGGTTCTTTAACCAAGTTAAAGGCGAGATATTGATTTTTGAAAAGACTAAACCTAAGCGGAGATTTAATGAATCTTTAATTAGATTAAAAGGTGAATTGATAATTTAAATTATCAAATCTGAAAGGTGATCGAGAATGGAGTATCACCAGTTTTGCTCCCAAGCGATAGTTAAATCTTTAATTAGATTTGAACGTGAAATGGTAATTAATTTTACCGATAACACCGTGGTGTTAGATATGGAGTATTACCAGTTTTTCTCCATGGGATATATAGGTTGGGATTGGGAAATAAAATAAATAATTACTTCGGTGTGGTTCGCTAATCCCGACTAGTTTGAAATGATATCCAAAGGAAGATTATAGAACAAATTTAGAAGAATTTATCTTGGATAAAATTAATGGGAACATTTCCCTAAGAATGTGATTTTGTGAATAAAAGAATAGTCTGAATTGGAATGAGGCATTCGTTGTGTTTGTGTAACAATTGTTTATTATATACGTGGGTTATTCAGAAAGGCCGGGTTATACCCATTCTGAATAACCGATTCGACGAGATGTCGAAGATGAAGACGGTGGTTGAAGACCAGAAGTCTTCACATCGTTTGGGTGATTACTGATGATCTCGATTGGGCTGTACACCCAAGATGAGGGAAACAGTTGGTGATCGTCCAGACGTACTTGGAGATGGATGGATATGCGAGGAAAGTGCCTCCGGTTTCGTTCAGACCCAGAACGAACTTGTAAATGGATTGTGTGTCTGACATTAGATTTTATTCTGTGTTGATTGATCTCTATTAAATATACATCTGTTTGGCGGCGGAGAATTTATTCTCTTGCTTAACGCCCTTCTCTAAGACGTACGAGCTCAGAGGTTGTATATCGATGGACATCAGTCGCATGGAGTGAATTGCCAGTGTGGCACGCGTAAGTGGCAATTGATCAAGGCTTCTGTTGCAAAGCAAAGTCTTGTGGTTGATGATCAAAGCACGGCCTGTGTGGCGTAGCTTTGTGTATAACGTGAATTCGCGAACCTCACACCTCGGTATGAGTCAAAAACGGGATACAGACCCAAGGAGTGCATGACGTTTCTTTCTAGCTAGGGTGGTGTCCGTGACCTACCAGCCCTGACATTTATATACTTTTCACCTGTGTGGTTGTTGGATACGAGGCGCCTCGGATATAGGTCTGTAAGGACCGGGAAACGTGTGTTCAGGAATAATTAATCCTCAAAAGTAAGAGAGGACCGGCCTTGGAGGTTCCAAAGGATCATAGTGGGGTCCTGAGGCATTTGCTAGAGTGTCTCGAACGCGGAGAGGAGCTTGCCCCTTGCCTCGACTCATGACGGAAATCCAATTTCTAATACGTGTGTTTCGGTTTTATTTGTAGAGCCTAGTATGGCGGCATAGTAGATGGTAGCTATGCCGCCTATGATTGATAATTATGATTGAAATTGTTTTGACACTATACACCTATAATAGTATCAAAT
The DNA here is from genome assembly GCA_030737875.1 of Allium sativum. NCBI lineage: Eukaryota > Viridiplantae > Streptophyta > Magnoliopsida > Asparagales > Amaryllidaceae > Allium > Allium sativum. The sequence continues at coordinate 90,268,799 of CM060916.1, read as the reverse complement.
AATGTGTTTTAAACGTATCAAGCATGCTTTGGCTGTTATAAGGTAAAAACCCTATCCTCCGGTTTGCGTTGCATTGTGTGATGGGACCTGGGTCTTATAACAGCTTCATTTTTTTTTATTTAGCATTGCGCTGTTTGTTCTATGCACTGGTATTCTTGGGAGGAAACCCGTTCCGTGTTATACGGCGTGGTCCCTTGATTTACATAACTTTAAAACCAATATTAATAACTGTTTTAGTTCTCACACCAGTCACATGACTGACCTCGAGTTTATTGTTTTAACCTAAACTCTGGGTGCCCTTATTTTCGACACGGGTAGCTAGTAGTTTTGGTTTTGCTGATTTATATTCACAGGATCCTGACTTACAGCTGGAACGATGCTCGGAAAGCTCTGTATCCGTGCATTACTTTCAGTTGTGTTTTGTATATTTTTCAGCTGCTATGTAATTTCTTGTAATCTCTGATATTCATCGAATGTAATTTATTCATTTATACTCTGTATATTCTTGTATCTGATGGAATTGTTGTAATATCAATGAAATGTTCTTCCGTCTGCGTTCATTTGTGTGTTGTTCTCAAACGATCAGGGGTTTCGAACGGTCTAGATCGGTTTAACGACTGATTTGGATCGAGCGAAATTCCTTGCCGTCACATTTGGTATATGCACCATTAATTGTTTTATACTTATAAAAATGCTGGGTGTTACAGGAACTTTGATTCACTTTTGTTGACACATTCAACATCATTTTAAAAATGATTTCTTCTAAAAATATTATGTCATGTACTTGAATTTAATATGCTGCTATTACTCCACTGCATCATTGATTTTCTAAGAATAGTTGCTTCATTTGATTAAGATCAGATACTTCACTAGAGAATTTTCTAATTAAGAACAGATGCTTTATTGATTTTGCCTAATGTGCTTTGTTTTGTTATTTTTGCCTTATACATTGGAGTACTGCCATATAGTGTTCACCATTGTGCACATGACTTTATTCATGTATGCCTTGGAATTTCTTTGTTCGTGTGCATACCACACCATATTTCTTGGCCCGACTTGTCATTACATTTAGACCTGTGTGCATTTTCATCCTGCTGCTCCCATTTCAACATGTTCACTTTTGTTGTGTTGTCCATGTATATGCTTACCTGATGCAATCTATATCTTCTTTTGTTCACTGTTGTCAGTTAATCACTTTGTTGTGACTTTATTTTCCATGTAAGTGCTTGTCTATAATGTTGTATTTGAAACTGCTGATCCATGTACATGTTTGATAAGCCCTTGAATCATATCTTTTTGTTTGCATATACATTTATTTATGAGCTTATGCACACCAGTTTGAAACACAACCCTATTTGCTTGAACATTCCAGTGCAATTTTAATTGTCTGCTGTAGCGTATATATTTATTTGTACTTAAATGCATGAGTCCTTGTTCCTGCACCCTCCATATATATGCTACTCCATGTAATTTCAACCTTGTGACTTGTTCACTTGAGATTCTGCCTTGAGCCTCATTTCTTTCTGCATTATATATTCTATGAAGTGCTTGTATATTGGCATCATGTGTTGCATATGTCACTGGTTTGTGTTTCATGCCATGTTACTTGCTTCCATGTGCATGCTGCATATCCATGTGTTTCATGCCATGTCATTGGCTTATGTTTCTACCTTGTCCCCTGCTATGTTGTTGGCATTGCATTTGCACTGATCACATTAAAATTTTAAACTACTCCTTGCTTGTATTTCACTGGACACATGCATATATCCATATATACGTGTTGCTCCACTTATACATTTGCTATTTGAAACTTTTGCCCTTTACTGATGCACCTTGCCTTGTATTTTTACGACCTGTTTTGCATATTAAATTGAAAAATATGAATATTTATTTGATCAAGTTTAATTGCATTCGAGATTGATATATTCGAGTATCAGGCTTTGTTTCTATACTTGATTGTATACAATCTCGAATTGTATTGTGCCATACTAGAAAATTATCAAAAATACATACCAAACCAAGTCTAGAAAGATGATGAGAAACACATCGGAAATCTGAGGCAAATAAAATATAAAATAAATTTATATTTACTCAAATTTAAATCTATTTTTGTTCATTGTTCTATAATTGATAGAGATGACTAGACATATAGATATGAAAGAAGCTAAAGACTGTGTGCATTAGAGAGTGTCAGTGAGTCTGTATGCGAGTGAACCAGGTGACAGTATTGTGAGGAATGTGTGTAAATATGAATGACTATGTAATATACCAGTGAATGTACAATAGTGGACTAAGAAAATTTGTACTATTTGAAATGTTGAAATAAAATATTTATTCGAATAAAATTTTATGTTTGAGTATCCAATTATATCAGTGGTGCATTATTCAATAAATATCGTTTTATTCAATAAAATGTTGCAGTACGTGATGGTAGATGTTGCAGTATGTATAAATGTTGCAGTATGTGATAGTAAATGTTACAGTATGAGATGGTAAATGTTGTGATAAACTAGAAAAGTGTTGTCATTGGATGGTAGAAGTATCACTATAGATAATGTAGCGCCAACTTTTAAGTAAAACTAATATCTACGGCAACATCAGGAAAATGTTGCATTTAATCGTTTTTTGCCGACATCAACATTTTTTGGTACGTACTGCATCATATCTTGCAGTTGCAGTAGGCCTTCTATGGCGTAATGATGGGCAACACTGATCTGATATCCTCTTTCTGCTTTACTTAGTCTTTCCACTATGTCTACTCCTCTAATTGTCACGCCACTTCTACATACTGATTTAAATTCAGAAACTGCAATAAAAAGGCTAGAGATGGTCATTTGAGAGGGGTTTTTCAGCTCTATTATGCCCAAATACTACCGATATTCACTTATTTCTTCTCAAATTTACTAAATAAAACTCAACTGTAATTGCAGTCATACATTATAAACAAGTGATTACAACGAGTGGACATTGGCCAAATTGTCGAACCACTATAAAACAACCTGCATGTCACTTTATTTTATTGTATTCTATGTTTGGATTTGCTAGAGTTTTTCGTACATTATTTGACTTCTATTTTGATTAGAGTTTTCCCATTTGATTGACTGAATCATGCGTCAACATTAGGGAGCAGTTGGAAGGGGGCTCGGATTAAACACATTATTCTATTGATTTGGAATAACTAAAGCTTAATATTATGGTGAAGAGTAAAAAGGCAGATAATTTTACTCATGCAAGAGATGTAGAACTTGAGGGACAACATGAGACTTTCTCTAATAGAGATCATTTTTAACTATCCAATGAGGGAGGAAGTGAAAGAAACTACTCATGGGCTATAGGTCAACTTTGAAAATCAAGAGAAGATGATGTTGGAGATACTCTCACAGCATAGAGGACCAGAAGTTCGGAATCAAAGTATTATAGTAGAGGCAACTCGTGTGGAGACATAGCCCCTTAGGCCGGAGGCCGTTCCAGATCGGCAGATCCAGATCAATACCAATCTAGAGCCTCAAATTGGTATCGACCTGGAGCGCAGAAGGAACATGCTCCGGGTCCCTTTAGTGCTGATGTTAGAGTTGATATAGACCATCCTAAAGCAGGAAATGTAGTTAGCCTTATGTCTGGATTAATTCGAACATCGGCGGAAGGAAATGCCAAACGACAACACCATCCGTACATACCTGAGTACCCCTTAGGCTTGGGAAGTAGACATTTTAACTTACTGATTGTAACACCCCACGTCCATTAATGTCACTCACAAAGGGAATGCATTAACTTCTATGGAGGTTTTAGGTGAATATAGAACAGTAAAATTTCAACAAGACAGATATAAAATAGTACTTGGAAATTTAAAAACTTTATTTCAATTGCAGCAGAAGTCAAAACATGTTTGATTACGTCATAACACCATAATCAAAGTCAAGTACAATATCTATCTTGATAAAACAAGTACATAATCCGATTACATAAATAGCCATTAAAAAGAAAGATAACAAGCTAGACTTTACTTCAGCAGTCCAAGCTTTCCAAGAGATAAGCAATCCAATCAGACTCCACTGGAACTTGGCCCAACCTGAGGACCTAAAGGGAGAAAAAAGATGAAAAAGAGGGGGGGGTCAGACATAAAGTCTGGCGAGTATGATAATTCTACAATACTATTATCAAAATAACTGGACTAAGGCATAAGCTGGAAAACAAGGAAATGTCTATGAAAGAGCAGATTAAGGACATAGACAATCGCTAAAGGAAACGTTATAGGCGCTCCTAAATACTAAAGGATAAACACTATACTGCACCACACCAGTCACCATAAAGATTGATTCCCCTTAGCTTCACTTAGAAACTTTCTTAATGGCTTTACGTACTCCTAGCTGACTACATAGGTGCCGCCTGCCCCTATCTCCACTAGGTGTACCCCACTTTCCATTTTTCGATCGGCTCCCTACTCGTAGATACCCGTGCTGGCCCCACAGTGGGGTGTATCATTCCCCTAAAGTGGCAACCCGATATAACGGAGATGCACGGCTTATACCTACACGATGCAACAACGTCTTACCTACCAGCCCGGGTCCACACACGCATATGAAACTCGTTGGACTTGCGTTGCCACCGCTCCCTGTTTTGGCCTCTTATAGTCAAACCCAGTATGCGTGTCCTGTCCTCGACTTGGGTCGAGCCCACAAAGATACGTTTTGGGATACTGGTTGAAATGGGCCCCCATTATTTCCCACAAGCATTCCACCTAAGCTTGTCCCATTAGTCCATCCACTTAACCCACTTAGTCATGTTCATTTACATGTGTATTTGGTTAAGTCTAATCGTATTTCAAATGCCTCTAAAGGCAACCACTAGATTCCTCATGCCACCCAAGGCACCTACTTAACCCCCATGTCCTACCTTACATGATTATCTGTCTAAGTATTTCTTAATTCATTAAGGCCATAACCTCATAAAGACCTCTCACATTAGACTGGCATTTATAGCAGCTGGATTTGCCGGGCGGGTCCTGTAATAACCCGGAAAATCCGGGCCAGTTTAAAATTTTTATTTTGGCAATTTTAGCGAATTTTGATTATTTAAAATGAATTATTTTAAATAAAATCGACGAGAAATTTATTTTGAATATAATTCAACGTATATATTATACGCGCCCTCGTTAGAATATAAATATTTATATATAATTATAAATAGAATTGAAAATGGCGCGGTAGTTCGATAATTCGATTTCAAACTTCAATTGAATGTACCGAGTGCAAAACAATCCGGATTTTAGTGAAACCAAAAATATTATGATCTAATTGACGATATCTTTCCAACGAAGTTAACAAACTGAGATTTCACTTTATAAATGATAAGATATGTCCAGTTGAAAATTCTGAATAGTCGCTATGGAATTCAGACCCTTAAAAATGGACATTTTGCAAATGACCTCGGATTTCGACGAAACCACTTCTGTTGGGTCTGTGATGTCGAGTTATTGCTAGGTTTCAAATTTCATAATTTTTCGATTCAATATGTGAGCGTGGCAAAGGAAAACGCGTTTGACCAGTTTTAGTTGATTTTAATCGACTGGAAAATGGTCATTTTTCCAACGGTCTCAGAATTTGACGAAACTAGTTTTGTTAGGACCGTATCGTCAATACGAAGCTAGAAAATATTTTTCTGCAATTTTTAGTGTTAGTATGTGACCCCGGTAATTTGAAATGTATGTTTAAAATTCAATAAAGTGATTTAAATGTAAATTCAACGGAAACTAATCGAAACAGTCGAATCAGCCTGCGATACATATCCCATTGTGTTCGGAATGGGGGTAAAACGCTATAGACGACAGGCGGTGGGTTCGATTTCGAGTTCGAAAATAAAAGTTGCTTTATGAAATTAAATAATTAAATAAATTAAAAATAAAATATCTCTCTCTTCCTATACACTCAGCTTTCACCTCGTTGACCAAATTAAAATCGAGATAAATAAAAAAAAAATGTCGAGGCCCCCCCCAGGCGATTCCACGCTCCTCCTCCCACCTTATCACTGCCGCGCCAGAGATCTGCCGCCTCTCCCCCTCCGTCCAACTCTCCCTCCGCCCGCCGAACTCGAGCACCACCCGGAACCCCAACCCACCTGCAATCGCGGACCACCAGGAGAAACCGCTGCCGCCAAAGAAAGCTCCACCGCCCTAGCCAGAAACAGCGCCGCCATCACCCTTGGACCCCACTGCACCTCGCCAGGCCGCGACCACATGAAGCCTCCAACTCCGACGAACTGCGGTCCCAGCCCCCCCTCTTTCGCTGTAAGCTTTCCCTTTATTCATTTATCTTATTTGTTTTAAAAACTGATTTTTTTTTCTTTTTTTTTTATTTACTTTAAAACTGAAATTTTATAAAGGATTTAAAACTGAAATTTTATAAAGGATTTAAAACTGAAATTTTATAAAGGATTTAAAACTGAAATTTTATAAAGGATTTAAAACTGAAATTTTAATTAGGTTAAAACTGAAATTTTAATTAAGTTAAAACTGATTTTGTTTTAGAAGTTAAAACTGATTTTGTTTTAGAAGTTAAAACTGGTTTTGTTTTAGAAGTTAAAACTGATTTTATAAGATTTTAAAACAGATTTTAAAATAAAAGTAAAAACTGATTTTTAGAAAAAGGTTTGAACTTTAAAATTGAAAAGATCGGGTTTTTAGAATAGGAAAGATCATATTTTTAAAATAGAAAAGGCGAAATTTTTATTGGGTAGAAGAAATAAAAATTCGATTTTTATATATTGAATAACGAAATAAAAATTCGATTTTTATATATTGAATAACGAAATAAAAATTCGATTTTTATATATTGAATAACGAACTAAAAATATGATTTTTATATATGGAATAGCGAAGTAAAAATTCGATTTTTACATATGTAGAGAATACGGGCAACGAAGATGAAGAAAATGCGAAAGCGACGAAGACTTCTGCAAAGTCTAGGGGTGAAGATTAGATAGCTATCTGTGAGAATTTCTCACCTTTCAATTTATTTTTCTAGTTATATATATATATACTAGGATGCAGACGGTGCTTAGTAGCACCCGACACAATCGTCCACAGACCATGGACTTGTTTGTTTGGCTGTGTTGTTAGTTAGATTGTTTGGGTTGATTTGAATAGTTTGGTGAAATGAAATTGATATGATGATGTGTGAATGGCGTGGGCCTTCACTAGACCGGGGATAAGGCTAGGCCTTGTCCCGTTTCTAGTATCGTGCCGTTATGCCGCCGAAATTTTCTAAAATATGTTAGAAAAATAAAAATATCATTTTATTGAATAAATGAATTGAATAGAAATTCATAGGTTGAAATAAAATGTTTTATCGTTAAAAATATAATTTTTAACGTGAATATGAAAATAGTGAAGTGAATAAATAAATATTCATTTACAAACCAGATGGTTTGTTTATGTACACTTATTTGAATGACATTGATTGGGACGATAAATTTTACACATCGCCCAACTGCACAACTAAAATCTGTTTTTGATTGTTTGAAACCCCACACGGGTGTTGGGATGAAATATGAATTTCACTCATCCTGATTGATTAAATATGTCGATCGATTGATTGACAGGCTGTTATGAGCGTTGAATATCTATATTTGATGCTTATACAGTGTAGTGCACTTTGGTTGATGGTTGATTATTTTCAATGTTATTATATACATGTGTTGTATGAAAATCCATATAATTAATTTTATATGGTAATTGATTGGGCCTCATTCCAATCGTGAAAATAAAGAATATTTTGATAATAACAAATATTTTGATAATAGGAAATATTTGAAATAGAATATTTGAAAATAGAAATTTATGAAGCTGTGTTGATTAGATTGACGCCATTTTGACGTAAACGATATTTATATCGATTTTATTCATTTTAAAATGAATATTGAAAAGTAATCTCGAAATCGAATATTTCGAAATGAATTGAATTGAAAACGATTTCGAAATGAATTGAATTGAAAACGATTTCGAAATGAATTGAATTGAAAACGATTTCGAAATGAATTGAATTGAAAACGATTTCGAAATGAATTGAATTGAAAACGATTTCGAAATGAATTGAATTGAAAACGATTTCGAAATGAATTGAATTGAAAACGATTTCGAAATGAATTGAATTGAAAACGATTTCGAAATGAATTGAATTGAAAACGATTTCGAAATGAATTGAATTGAAAACGATTTCGAAATGAATTGAATTGAAAACGATTTCGAAATGAATTGAATTGAAAACGATTTCGAAATGAATTGAATTGAAAACGATTTCGAAATGAATTGAATTGAAAACGATTTCGAAATGAATTGAATTGAAAACGATTTCGAAATGAATTGAATTGAATATGAATTCAAATTGAATTGAAATTTGAATTGAATAGAAATGAATTTTAAAACGAATTTATAAAGAAGAATTCAATTTTGCTTTGAATTGAAATAGATTTTGAAACAAATTTTAAAACTATTTATATAATTCGTTTTAAATAGAAATCGACGAAATATATATTATATATATTATATATATAATATAATGGCCTGAATAGAACGCGCCGCGCCGCGGTAGTTCGTGAATTTCGACCATTGATTTCAAACGGACATTACGGGAGATCCGACCGTCGGATTCTCCTAAAACCGGAACCGTTGGGTTCGTATCAAAAAGAGCTTTCTAACGAATATTAGAAATTTGAAATCTAACGGTTGGATTTGGAATTATGTCCAAATCAAATTCGAAAAAGGTCGCTATAAGTGCAGTTCGATGGCCATTGATGGAAATCGACTGTACGGGCCTTGATAAAATTATTAAAAATAGTAATAATTTGTGTAAAATCATAAGAAATGATTTGTGAAGATTTGGGATGAAAAACTCCATATTTGAAAAGATAAAAATAGATTTTTATCGAAATGAACTAGTTTTGAACTAGAATTATAATTCTATTTATTTTTAAATAAATAAATTGAATTTGAAAAGGGTTTTGAAAATAACCAAAATTTCCAATGATTGCATTGGAGTGGATTTGAATCGAAATTGTATTCGAAATATTTCGATGTGGGAATTCGTGATTATACAGATGTTGTTATGGAAATTTGAAAGATATATATATTTATATCGTTATTTCCAATACGACATTTGTTAATCGTAGAATTTGATATTGAATATAAGCCGATATATTTTCTATTCAAAGCCTTATATTGAATATCAAATGTGATTTGGGTTTGTCGTGAATGGTGTCTTCACTAACACTGTTCTTGAACCCAGTTGAGAAAAGATTAAATCTTTTATTTAGATTTAATGAAGTGTACCAATTAAATAATATTTAATTGGAATTGATATTGATTTTTGGGTTTATCGTGAACAGTGTTTTAAATAACACTTGTTCTTTAACCTGATAATTAATGAATGTGACTTTGGGTTTATCGTGAACCGTGTTTTAAATGACACGGATTCTTTAACCCAGTTAACGATTAAAACTAAGTGGAGTTTTAATGAATCTTTAATTAGATTGAAATGGTCGAGAATGGAGTATCACCAGTTTTGCTCCAGGCGATAGTTGAATCTTTAATTAGATTTAAACGAGAAATGGTAATTGAATTTACCGATAACACCGTGGTGTTAGATATGAAGTATAACCAGTTTTACTTCATGGGATGAATAGGTTGGGATTGGGAAATGAAAACAAATGATTACTTCGGTAAGGTTCGCTAATCCCGACTAGTTTGAATTGATATTCAAAAATAGATTAAAGAATAAATTCAAGAATTTATCTTTGATAAAATTAATGGGAACCTTTCCCTATGAATGTGAAATTTAGAAACTAATTGTCGGTTAGCCAAGCAGAAGGGTTTTCTGGATATTGATCTGATGTTGGTTTCGGCCTTCGGGGTTAATATTTGGGGAATTATTCTCTTGATTAATTTACCGTTAGTGACTAATGAATTGGAATGAGGCGTATGTTGTGTTTGTGTAACACTTATTCAAAGTATACGCGAGTTATTCGGAAAGACCGGGTTTATCCCATTCTGAATAACTGATACGACGATAAGTCGAAGATGAAGACGATGGTCGAAGACCGGAGGTCTTCACGTCGTTTGGGTGATAACTGATGATCTTGATTGGGCTGTACACCCAAGAAGATGGAAACAGTTAGTGATCGTCCAGACGTACTTGGAGATCGATGGATATGCGGGGTACTAGGTGCCTCCGGTTTCGTTCAGACCCAGAACGGACTTGTAAATGGACTGTGTGTCTGACATTGGATTTTAGTCTGTGTGATTGATCTCTATTAAATATATATCTGTTTGGCGGCGGAGAATTTATTCTCTTGCTTAACGCCCTTCTCTGAGACGTACGAGCTCAGGGGTTATATATTGATGGATATCAATCGCATGGAGTGAATTGCCTGTGTGGCATGCCTAAGTGGCAAATGATCAAGGCTTCTGTTGAAAAGCAAAGTCTTGTGGTTGATGATCGAAGCACGGCCTTTGTGGCATAGCTTTGTGTAACGTTGATTCGCGAGTATCACACCCGGTATGAATCAAAAACGGGAGACGGACCTCAGGGAGGGCATGCGTTTCTTTCTAGTTATGAGTGGCGTCAGTGCTTGAACTGGCTGACGAGTTTGACTCATGTGGATGTTACTTATTATTACTTGCTGAAAAGCGAGGCGCCTCGTGATATCGGTTTCGGCCGATGCTTCTGGTCGGCTGACGGGCCAGGCTTACGCCCCAAAGGGCGGGGAAACGCAGTGTTCAGGAATTTTAATCCACATCGGTGGACCGGCCCTGTCGCTCCGAGGGTCACTCGAGCTCTGGTCCTGAGACACGGGCTAGAGCGTCTCGAATCGGTGAGGATCTTGCCCCTAGCCTCGGTTCATACCATAAATGATAACCCAACTTCCAATACGTCGTCTTGCGGTTTTGATTGTAAACCTATATGTGGCGACATAGTGGCGTGGGACGCTCATGCCGCCTATGATTTATACTTATGATTTGAAGTTGTTTTATACACTATGCACTTATTAGTATCAAATGATTTGTTTTAAACGTATCAAGCATACTTTGGCTGTTATAAGGGAAAACCCTATCCTCGACTGCGTTGCATTGTGTGATGGGACCTGGGTCTTATAACAGCTTCATTTTTCTTTATTTAGCATTGCGTTGTTTGTTTTATGCACTGGTATTCTTGGGAGGAAACCCGTTCCGTGTTATACGGCGTGGTCCCTTGATTTACCTAATGATTTAAAATAAAGATTAATAACTTTTTTAGTTCTCACACCAGTCACATGACTGACCTGGAGTTTATTGTTTTAACCTAAACTCTGGGTGCCCCTATTTTCGACACGGGCAGCTAGTAGTTTTGGTTTTGCAGATTTATATTCACAGGATCCTGGTTTACAGCTGGAACGATATCCGGAAAGCTTTGTATCCGTATATCTACTTCTAGTTGTGTATTGTATTACTTTCCGCTGCTATGTATTTAAATGTAATTTAAATCTCTGATATTTCTGTGTAATATTCATTTATACTCTGTATATTCTTGTAATCTGATGCATTGCTGTAATATACCGTGAAATGTTCTTCTGTTTGCGTTCTATTTTGTCGTGTTCTCAAACGATAGGGCGTTTCGAACGGTCTGGGTCGGTTTAGCGACTGGTTCGGACCGAGCGAAATTCTTTGCCGTCACATTTGGTATCAGAGCTTTGGTTTACAAAGCTCATAGAACAAGACACATTAGAACCATACGAAAGAATTCATCAGATATTGGATTAGTAATATCCAATTAGAATGACTCGTTAGAGATGGGATCAGTAGTATCCTAGAACGAGTGTGAAGAGTATATTTTTAAAATGAAAACAAATTTTTGTTTTGAAAATTTAAATCAATTATTCGTATTTGATTATTTATTTTATATTGATTAGGACAATCCAAAATATAAAGATTTTTGTGTATGCGCCTAGCTAGCGTGTATTCGAAGTTTTGATATATTGGATAGATATAGAATTACACTCTAATCGCCCGGAGATGATTTTGACGATGGAGCTCCATCATTAGAATTTATATTCGAGTGACGAACGTGTAATATCTATATACTTCCTATTGACTGGTGTGAGAACCAAAATTAGATAGGGCTTATTGTTGTGATTTGGCATCAAAAATCTGATTTTTGTATATGTATCAAAATTATGAATTTGAAACTCTAATTCACTAATTGATTGTTGTTTGTGTTGTTTGCCTATTTGTTTGATAATTTTGAACCATTAAGCCTATTTGAAACAAATATTGAATTGTATTGAAATTTGGTCGCATTTGCTTGCATACATATATATCATTGAACAGGTCATAGCAAGGAGGCTAGAGCCAGAGAATAAAATTTGTTTGCCCGACAAATAGGTACATGTTTACTACATAATTTCCTGTTTTGTTTGGGTGATGATGATTTTGTGAGCCTATTGGCTAGCCGCTTGGCTTTTTCTTTTTCTTTTTGAGATCTGAAGGACCGGGGAAGCTATTTGAAATTCCCCGATGCTCCCGGTGCAGGGGAGGTTATGGCGAAATTTTTCAAAAATTTAGGGTGTTAGCCAAATTTTTGAGATTTTAGAAAATTCTCAGAAACTGAAAAGTTGGAGAATGGAAGACAAATCAAACGTAGAGTTGAATAATCAAACCACTTTCGACTTTGTTCCTTTTCGGGGACGAAAAGTTTTAAGTGGGGGAGATTGTAATAACCCGGAAAATCCGGGCCAGTTTAAAATTTTTATTTTGGCAATTTTAGCGAATTTTGATTATTTAAAATGAATTATTTTAAATAAAATCGACGAGAAATTTATTTTGAATATAATTCAACGTATATATTATACGCGCCCTCGTTAGAATATAAATATTTATATATAATTATAAATAGAATTGAAAATGGCGCGGTAGTTCGATAATTCGATTTCAAACTTCAATTGAATGTACCGAGTGCAAAACAATCTGGATTTTAGTGAAACCAAAAATATTATGATCTAATTGACGATATCTTTCCAACGAAGTTAACAAACTGAGATTTCACTTTATAAATGATAAGATATGTCCAGTTGAAAATTCTGAATAGTCGCTATGGAATTCAGACCCTTAAAAATGGACATTTTGCAAATGACCTCGGATTTCGACGAAACCACTTCTGTTGGGTCTGTGATGTCGAGTTATTGCTAGGTTTCAAATTTCATAATTTTTCGATTCAATATGTGAGCGTGGCAAATGAAAACGCGTTTGACCAGTTTCAGTTGATTTTAATCGACTGGAAAATGGTCATTTTTCCAACGGTCTCAGAATTTGACGAAACTAGTTTTGTTAGGACCGTATCGTCAATACGAAGCTAGAAAATATTTTTCTGCAATTTTTAGTGTTAGTATGTGACCCCGGTAATTTGAAATGTATGTTTAAAATTCAATAAAGTGATTTAAATGTAAATTCAACGGAAACTAATCGAAACAGTCGAATCAGCCTGCGATACATATCCCATTGTGTTCGGAATGGGGGTAAAACGCTATAGACGACAGGCGGTGGGTTCGATTTCGAGTTCGAAAATAAAAGTTGCTTTTTGAAATTAAATAATTAAATAAATTAAAAATAAAATATCTCTCTCTTCCTATACACTCAGCTTTCACCTCGTTGACCAAATTAAAATCGAGATAAATAAAAAAAAAAAATGTCGAGGCCCCCCCCAGGCGATTCCACGCTCCTCCTCCCACCTTATCACTGCCGCGCCAGAGATCTGCCGCCTCTCCCCCTCCGTCCAACTCTCCCTCCGCCCGCCGAACTCGAGCACCACCCGGAACCCCAACCCACCTGCAATCGCGGACCACCAGGAGAAACCGCTGCCGCCAAAGAAAGCTCTACCGCCCTAGCCAGAAACAGCGCCGCCATCACCCTTGGACCCCACTGCACCTCGCCAGGCCGCGACCACATGAAGCCTCCAACTCCGACGAACTGCGGTCCCAGCCCCCCCTCTTTCGCTGTAAGCTTTCCCTTTATTCATTTATCTTATTTGTTTTAAAAACTGATTTTTTTTTCTTTTTTTTTTATTTACTTTAAAACTGAAATTTTATAAAGGATTTAAAACTGAAATTTTATAAAGGATTTAAAACTGAAATTTTATAAAGGATTTAAAACTGAAATTTTATAAAGGATTTAAAACTGAAATTTTAATTAGGTTAAAACTGAAATTTTAATTAAGTTAAAACTGATTTTGTTTTAGAAGTTAAAACTGATTTTGTTTTAGAAGTTAAAACTGGTTTTGTTTTAGAAGTTAAAACTGATTTTATAAGATTTTAAAACAGATTTTAAAATAAAAGTAAAAACTGATTTTTAGAAAAAGGTTTGAACTTTAAAATTGAAAAGATCGGGTTTTTAGAATAGGAAAGATCATATTTTTAAAATAGAAAAGGCGAAATTTTTATTGGGTAGAAGAAATAAAAATTCGATTTTTATATATTGAATAACGAAATAAAAATTCGATTTTTATATATTGAATAACGAAATAAAAATTCGATTTTTATATATTGAATAACGAACTAAAAATATGATTTTTATATATGGAATAGCGAAGTAAAAATTCGATTTTTACATATGTAGAGAATACGGGCAACGAAGATGAAGAAAATGCGAAAGCGACGAAGACTTCTGCAAAGTCTAGGGGTGAAGATTGGATAGCTATCTGTGAGAATTTCTCACCTTTCAATTTATTTTTCTAGTTATATATATATATACTAGGATGCAGACGGTGCTTAGTAGCACCCGACACAATCGTCCACAGACCATGGACTTGTTTGTTTGGCTGTGTTGTTAGTTAGATTGTTTGGGTTGATTTGAATAGTTTGGTGAAATGAAATTGATATGATGATGTGTGAATGGCGTGGGCCTTCACTAGACCGGGGATAAGGCTAGGCCTTGTCCCGTTTCTAGTATTGTGCCGTTATGCCGCCGAAATTTTCTAAAATATGTTAGAAAAATAAAAATATCATTTTATTGAATAAATGAATTGAATAGAAATTCATAGGTTGAAATAAAATGTTTTATCGTTAAAAATATAATTTTTAACGTGAATATGAAAATAGTGAAGTGAATAAATAAATATTCATTTTCAAACCAGATGGTTTGTTTATGTACACTTATTTGAATGACATTGATTGGGACGATAAATTTTACACATCGCCCAACTGCACAACTAAAATCTGTTTTTGATTGTTTGAAACCCCACACGGGTGTTGGGATGAAATATGAATTTCATTCATCCTGATTGATTAAATATGTCGATCGATTGATTGACAGGCTGTTATGAGCGTTGAATATCTATATTTGATGCTTATACAATGTAGTGCACTTTGGTTGATGGTTGATTATTTTCAATGTTATTATATACATGTGTTGTATGAAAATCCATATAATTAATTTTATATGGTAATTGATTGGGCCTCATTCCAATCGTGAAAATAAAGAATATTTTGATAATAACAAATATTTTGATAATAGGAAATATTTGAAATAGAATATTTGAAAATAGAAATTTATGAAGCTGTGTTGATTAGATTGACGCCATTTTGACGTAAACGATATTTATATCGATTTTATTCATTTTAAAATGAATATTGAAAAGTAATCCCGAAATCGAATATTTCGAAATGAATTGAATTGAAAACGATTTCGAAATGAATTGAATTGAAAACGATTTCGAAATGAATTGAATTGAAAACGATTTCGAAATGAATTGAATTGAAAACGATTTCGAAATGAATTGAATTGAAAACGATTTCGAAATGAATTGAATTGAAAACGATTTCGAAATGAATTGAATTGAAAACGATTTCGAAATGAATTGAATTGAAAACGATTTCGAAATGAATTGAATTGAAAACGATTTCGAAATGAATTGAATTGAAAACGATTTCGAAATGAATTGAATTGAAAACGATTTCGAAATGAATTGAATTGAAAACGATTTCGAAATGAATTGAATTGAAAACGATTTCGAAATGAATTGAATTGAAAACGATTTCGAAATGAATTGAATTGAATATGAATTCAAATTGAATTGAAATTTGAATTGAATAGAAATGAATTTTAAAACGAATTTATAAAGAAGAATTCAATTTTGCTTTGAATTGAAATGGAAGTTGAAATAGATTTTGAAACAAATTTTAAAACTATTTATATAATTCGTTTTAAATAGAAATCGACGAAATATATATTATATATATTATATATATAATATAATGGCCTGAATAGAACGCGCCGCGCCGCGGTAGTTCGTGAATTTCGACCATTGATTTCAAACGGACATTACGGGAGATCCGACCGTCGGATTCTCCTAAAACCAGAACCGTTGGGTTCGTATCGAAAAGAGCTTTCTAACGAATATTAGAAATTTGAAATCTAACGGTTGGATTTGGAATTATGTCCAAATCAAATTCGAAAAAGGTCGCTATAAGTGCAGTTCGATGGCCATTGATGGAAATCGACTGTACGGGCCTTGATAAAATTATTAAAAATAGTAATAATTTGTGTAAAATCATAAGAAATGATTTGTGAAGATTTGGGATGAAAAACTCCATATTTGAAAAGATAAAAATAGATTTTTATCGAAATGAACTAGTTTTGAACTAGAATTATAATTCTATTTATTTTTAAATAAATAAATTGAATTTGAAAAGGGTTTTGAAAATAACCAAAATTTCCAATGATTGCATTGGAGTGGATTTGAATCGAAATTGTATTCGGAATATTTCGATGTGGGAATTCGTGATTATACAGATGTTGTTATGGAAATTTGAAAGATATATATATTTATATCGTTATTTCCAATACGACATTTGTTAATCGTAGAATTTGATATTGAATATAAGCCGATATATTTTCTATTCAAAGCCTTATATTGAATATCAAATGTGATTTGGGTTTGTCGTGAATGGTGTCTTCACTAACACTGTTCTTGAACCCAGTTGAGAAAAGATTAAATCTTTTATTTAGATTTAATGAAGTGTACCAATTAAATAATATTTAATTGGAATTGATATTGATTTTTGGGTTTATCGTGAACAGTGTTTTAAATAACACTTGTTCTTTAACCTGATAATTAATGAATGTGACTTTGGGTTTATCGTGAACCGTGTTTTAAATGACACGGATTCTTTAACCCAGTTAACGATTAAAACTAAGTGGAGTTTTAATGAATCTTTAATTAGATTGAAATGGTCGAGAATGGAGTATCACCAGTTTTGCTCCAGGCGATAGTTGAATCTTTAATTAGATTTAAACGAGAAATGGTAATTGAATTTACCGATAACACCGTGGTGTTAGATATGAAGTATAACCAGTTTTACTTCATGGGATGAATAGGTTGGGATTGGGAAATGAAAACAAATGATTACTTCGGTAAGGTTCGCTAATCCCGACTAGTTTGAATTGATATTCAAAAATAGATTAAAGAATAAATTCAAGAATTTATCTTTGATAAAATTAATGGGAACCTTTCCCTATGAATGTGAAATTTAGAAACTAATTGTCGGTTAGCCAAGCAGAAGGGTTTTCTGGATATTGATCTGATGTTGGTTTCGGCCTTCGGGGTTAATATTTGGGGAATTATTCTCTTGATTAATTTACCGTTAGTGACTAATGAATTGGAATGAGGCGTATGTTGTGTTTGTGTAACACTTATTCAAAGTATACGCGAGTTATTCGGAAAGACCGGGTTTATCCCATTCTGAATAACTGATACGACGATAAGTCGAAGATGAAGACGATGGTCGAAGACCGGAGGTCTTCACGTCGTTTGGGTGATAACTGATGATCTTGATTGGGCTGTACACCCAAGAAGATGGAAACAGTTAGTGATCGTCCAGACGTACTTGGAGATCGATGGATATGCGGGGTACTAGGTGCCTCCGGTTTCGTTCAGACCCAGAACGGACTTGTAAATGGACTGTGTGTCTGACATTGGATTTTAGTCTGTGTGATTGATCTCTATTAAATATATATCTGTTTGGCGGCGGAGAATTTATTCTCTTGCTTAACGCCCTTCTCTGAGACGTACGAGCTCAGGGGTTATATATTGATGGATATCAATCGCATGGAGTGAATTGCCTGTGTGGCATGCCTAAGTGGCAAATGATCAAGGCTTCTGTTGAAAAGCAAAGTCTTGTGGTTGATGATCGAAGCACGGCCTTTGTGGCGTAGCTTTGTGTAACGTTGATTCGCGAGTATCACACCCGGTATGAATCAAAAACGGGAGACAGACCTCAGGGAGGGCATGCGTTTCTTTCTAGTTATGAGTGGCGTCAGTGCTTGAACTGGCTGACGAGTTTGACTCATGTGGATGTTACTTATTATTACTTGCTGAAAAGCGAGGCGCCTCGTGATATCGGTTTCGGCCGATGCTTCTGGTCGGCTGACGGGCCAGGCTTACGCCCCAAAGGGCGGGGAAACGCAGTGTTCAGGAATTTTAATCCACATCGGTGGACCGGCCCTGTCGCTCCGAGGGTCACTCGAGCTCTGGTCCTGAGACACGGGCTAGAGCGTCTCGAATCGGTGAGGATCTTGCCCCTTGCCTCGGTTCATACCATAAATGATAACCCAACTTCCAATACGTCGTCTTGCGGTTTTGATTGTAAACCTATATGTGGCGACATAGTGGCATGGGACGCTCATGCCGCCTATGATTTATACTTATGATTTGAAGTTGTTTTATACACTATGCACTTATTAGTATCAAATGATTTGTTTTAAACGTATCAAGCATACTTTGGCTGTTATAAGGGAAAACCCTATCCTCGACTGCGTTGCATTGTGTGATGGGACCTGGGTCTTATAACAGCTTCATTTTTCTTTATTTAGCATTGCGTTGTTTGTTTTATGCACTGGTATTCTTGGGAGGAAACCCGTTCCGTGTTATACGGCGTGGTCCCTTGATTTACCTAATGATTTAAAATAAAGATTAATAACTGTTTTAGTTCTCACACCAGTCACATGACTGACCTGGAGTTTATTGTTTTAACCTAAACTCTGGGTGCCCCTATTTTCGACACGGGCAGCTAGTAGTTTTGGTTTTGCAGATTTATATTCACAGGATCCTGGTTTACAGCTGGAACGATATCCGGAAAGGTTTGTATCCGTATATCTACTTCTAGTTGTGTATTGTATTACTTTCCGCTGCTATGTATTTAAATGTAATTTAAATCTCTGATATTTCTGTGTAATATTCATTTATACTCTGTATATTCTTGTAATCTGATGCATTGCTGTAATATACCGTGAAATGTTCTTCTGTTTGCATTCTATTTTGTCGTGTTCTCAAACGATAGGGCGTTTCGAACGGTCTGGGTCGGTTTAGCGACTGGTTCGGACCGAGCGAAATTCTTTGCCGTCACAGGTCCGGGCAGTCTTACACCATAAAAGAGTCTAACCTCGTGTCTTTTCAACTGTTATGCTTTAGTTTGGGCCTAGGACCTCTCACATTGGGCCGACATTTGTGACTACTGGATTTGCCGGGCGGGTCCGGGCAGGTTTACGTCACAAACGGGTCCAACCTCATGTCCTAAGCATTGATTATTATTAATAATCCACTTTCCCCAATTTTAATAATTCCCTACTTGAATTATTAATTAATTCCAAATTTAACAATGTCCATAATTGACTCAATTATGGACATCCATTTAAGGCATGCAAAATCATATCAATTGCACCCCAATTTATTAATTTCCTAATATTACCCCTACCCCACGTTTGAACGTTTATTCGCGAAATGTATGCTAGACCCGATTAGTCTAACTCATAGCATAAAAGAAAATATTCGCAACAACAACATATATATGTGACTAAATAAATCATAACAAGGGGTAAAACTTGCATACATTACAACTTGCATAAGGTTATACATGTCATGGATCTAAGGGTGTCAACTTATTCATAATTCACATAATATGATTTTGATCAAATTTCATAAACTTGTATAGGACATGTGTGAATCAACATCATTAACAATATGGTTTTATATGGGTACACCTAACTCAATAGGCAAATTCCCAAAAATAAAAATTCATTTAATCATAGATTCATGTATATGGGTACACCTAACTTAATAGGAAAATTCCCATATTCAAGATCCAATTAATTTGTAGATTCATGTATATGGGTACACCTAACCCAATAGGCAAATTCCCATAATCAAAATCTATTACAAAAAAAACATAATCTTTAAACATGATCCAATTCGCATAAATACTAACATCATGATTTTACAACTTGTATGATTCAACACAACTTAACATGACATCAATATCATATAACATAAGTATTTCAACATATGTGATAATATGAGATCTACAACATATATAAGATTTACAACATAGCATATCATAATTTGCAACATAACATGATATGATTTACAACATAGCATAGCATGATTAATCACATATGACATAGCATAGGATTATTTACAACATAATCACTACAACATAACAACATATATATGATAACATAATAGCATAACAAGAGATCCACAACATAATTTACAAATACATAACAATTCATATCACTTTCTTGTGATCCATTCATAACTTAATCAAATTATTTTATAATAATATTGTGAGATTCATCATACTCACAATTTTAAAGAAGAGAAATAGAAAGAGAGAGAGCTTTTGATTTGATTTGAGTAGATTTAGTTTGTAGATTAGGCCTTCTTCTTCTTTAGTTTGTGACGGCTATGCTGAACTCCATGGCAACGGCATGTCGGTAGCTCTCCAATTTTTCAAGTGATTTAGGGTTAGAGTCTACCCACTTATTTATAGATGTTAGGATTCATTTAGGCCATTAGATTTAACCTAGAAATAACCGCAGCCATTCAGACAAGATGGGGTTTATCTTATTGACTCAGCAATGAGTCAGAAGTGACTCAGCAAACACTCAGCAAATTAATAAACTTCTATTCATGTTTACATTAACTGCCCATATATATATAAATATATATATATATATACACACGCACCTATTCATGAATTCAAATTAATCCATAATTAACTTATGACCATTTCTACACATTAATTTTCCAATTAATGTCTTAATTCCATTTTTCGCCTTTTAAGGCAATTCACATATCTCAAATTTGTTATATGCCTTTTTAAGGCTATTTCGTGCAAATTCTCAATATTAATTCTTTTAATTTGTGAATATTAGTATTAACAGAAATACGGGGTGTTACATTCTCCCCTCCTTAAGGGATTTCGACCCCGAAATCTTCAAGTTTATATCCTATCATCAACCATCTACTCAATCAACAAACACTGGCATCCATTGTCCTTATAGACTTCTAATGCTTTCATGTTTAAATGCACAGTGTGTGTCTATGTCCGTATCTAATGCAAAATCAGGCGGTCCACTGATTCAGTTGACCTCCTTGATGCAATTCATGATAGTGCCATGCATCCATTATGTATGCAAAAGATCCTAATTGCTTACAAACTACTTCTATATGCGTGCACATCCATTCAACCGAATGCAGCATCTATATGATGGTACAACCATTATACATCCATTATACTAAATACATTCATTTATGCAATATGCAATATGTAGTGACTGAGCCGATCTAGTGCCTAAAGTGTGTGTATATATGCATCCACGAGCAACCACTAGCAACCACTTGCATCCATTTTGCATCCATCATACATAACATGTCTCAAACACATGTTTCAACCATAGGATTATCCTAACTAAAGGTCAAAGATACTAATGAGAGGACATACTAAAGATAAGATAAGATAAGCTAGGCGATAAAGGAGAAATTAAAAGACATACCCTCAAAAAGAAAAGGGAATAGCAAACGCATCTTCCCTTCTGTCTCCCAAGTAGCGTTGCTCTCATCATCTCCCCTATGCACTTTAACTAGTCTGACCTCTCGATTTCTCAACTTTTTGATCGCCGACCCAAGAATGCATGTAGGAGCTCGTCTGATTGTTGCATCACGCTCTATTTCCACCTCTTTAAGCAAGCTCGGCTCTACCACCTCCGTGGTCTTGTGCAAACACTTCCTCAAATGTGATACATGGAATACGTCGTGTACTCCACTAAGTTTCTCAGGCAACTCCACCCTATACGCCATCTTCCCAATCCTGTCTTTTATAGGAAACGGCCCTACAAACCTTGGCGCTTATTTCCCAACGGACCCAAAGCGAACAACATTCCGTAACGGAGACACTTTGATAAAAACCATGTCCCCAATGTCAAACTCAAGATCTGTCCTCCTCTTATCAACATACGATTTCTGCCTATCTTGTGCTGCTTTCATCCTCCTTCGAATCAAATCAATCTTCTCCGAGGTTTCCCTAACCATATCGGGCCCAAGAAGGATTTTATAGGTAGATTCCCACCAACATGTAGGCGAACGGCAAGGCCTTCCATAAAGAGCTTCGAAAGGTGCCATGCCAATACTAGACTGAAAGCTATTATTATATGCGAATTCTACCAACGGAAGGTGCTCTTCCCATGTACCCCCAAAGTCTAGGATACAAAGCCTTAAAAGATCCTCTAGAATACGATTCACCCTCTCGGTCTGGCCGTCCGTCTGAGGATGATATGCGGTGCTCAAACATAGCTGAGTCCCTACCGCCTCTTGTAAACTCTTCCAAAATTCGCTAGTGAAGATGGGATCACGGTCGCTTACTATACTAGAAGGAATACCGTGCAAACGAACTATCTCTTTAATGTATACAGAAGCCAACCACGGAGCAGTCCTCTTAACTTTTCACGGGACTAAAATGGGCGCTCTTAGTAAGTCTATCTACTATAACCCAAATCCCCGTATTACCCTTCCTTGACCTTGGTAATCCATCCACAAAATCCATTGAGACGCTTTCCCATTTCCATAGTGGAACTTCAATGGGTGAAGCAACCCACCGGGTTTCTTTTGTTCCGCTTTTACTCGTTGGCACACCAAGCATCTAGCGACGTACTCGGCCACATCCTTTTTCATACCGGCCCAAAAGAAAACCCGCTTCATATCTTTGTACATCTTGTCTCCGCCGGGATGAATGGTCATCTTTGAGCGATGAATATCATCAAGAATGGCCTTCCTTAAGTCTTCGTCTTGTTGTACACCAAGTCTATTATCCCTTCGTAACCAACCCTTATCGTCTAGGGTATACCTACGAAGATGGCTAGACGACTCCCCTCCTTTGAGCTTTTCTACTATCTCAACCAACTGGGGGTCGTCTTGCTGTGCCTCACCAACTCGTCCTAGAAGTGTAGGTCTAACCTCCAAGGATGCTAACAAACCAGGTACTAGGTCAACGGAGGGTCTAAAGTCAAACATGGAGATGAATTCTAAGCTTCGTCGTTCAACAAACAACGGACTCAAGGATAACCTTTTCCTACTTAAGGCGTCTGCTACCACGTTACCCTTTCCCGGGGTATATGCTATTTCAAAATCGTAGGAGGCTAGGAATTCCATCCACCGTTGCTGCCTTAAATTCAAATCCTTCTGAGAGAATAAGTATTTTAATGATTTGTGGTCAGTGAACAGTTCGAATTTCTCACCAAGAAGATAGTGACGCCAAGACTTAAGCGCGAAAACAATTGCGGCTAACTCAAGGTCATGCGTAGGGTAATTCTTTTCATGAACCCTCAACTGCCTTCCACCATAGGCTATCACTCTTCCCTCTTGCATGAGGACCGCGCCAAGTCCCGTCCCACAAGCATCAGTATAGACGGTAAACGGTTTATTCCCGTCTGGTAGCACTAAGACTGGGGCTGAAGTTAAGGCTCTCTTTAAACGTTGGAACGCATCATCACAATCTTCGTCCCACGTAAAAACCAGGTTCTTCTTCGTTAACCGTGTTAATGGAGCTGATATTTTTGCGAAGTCTTTGATAAACTTCCTATAATAGCCAGCCAACCCCAAGAAACTTCTTACTTCGGTTACATTTTTAGGGACCTTCCAATCTTGGATGGCCACCACCTTTGCGGGATCCACTGCTATCCCTTCCTTGGAAACCACGTGCCCTAAGAACCGTACTTCTTTCCTCCAGAAGTGACACTTAGAAAATTTTGCCTTAAGGTTATGCGCTCGAAGGGTTTCCAACACTTCCCATAGATGTAGGGCATGCTCTTCTTCATTCTTAGAAAAGACTAAGATGTCATCCACAAAGACTACCACGAATTTGTTAAGGTACTCCCTAAACACCCTACTCATCAAATCAACAAAATATGCGGGGCGTTTGTCAAACCAAAGGGCATCACTAGCCATTCATAGAATCCGTCAGGAGTCCTAAAAGCAGTCTTATCTATACTATCCTCAGCCACTCTCAGTTGATGAAAGCCAGTGGCTAAGTCCAACTGCGAAAACACTGAGGCGCCAACTAACTGATCAAAGAGATCGTCAATCCTCGGCAGTGGGTGTCGGTTCTTTTTAGTAAGCTTGTTTAGTTCTCTATAGTCCACAAAAAGTCTAAGGGACCCATCCGCCTTTGTAGCAAATACTACTGGAGCACCCCACTCTGATATACTACGTCTTATGAACCCCTTCTCAAGCAACTCCTTCACTTGCTTATTGAGTTCCCTCCTTTCACGAGGAGCCATGTGACGCACTGGCAAAGATACGGGTTTAGCATTATCCACAAGATAAATTCGAAAGTCTATCTCCTGCTTTGGAGGTAAGCCCTTCACCTCCTCAAACACATCCGGATATTCCCGGACCACCTCTACCGTTCGCAGATTCTCTACAGACGCGTCAAGCGATTCAAGATAACTTAGCATAATGGAATTTATGGGACTACAAAAGATGTCGAGAGCATTACCAAGGCGAGTCACAAGCCTAACTACTCTCCTTTCACAATCAAGAATGGCCCCATTTCTAGATAACCAATCCATTCCTAAAATTAGCCCATAGCCCGTGAAGCCCAATACATAAGCATCACATCTAAATTCAACGCTAAGTATAGAGATTTTCAAATCCAAACATATCATGGTCAAATGAGCCGAACCCCCAATTGGATTTGAAACAACCAAGGGATCCTCTACTAAACTGGTGTTCAAGTGCAGTAATTCAACTAATGATGCAGAGATAAACGAACGAGATGCGCCAGAATCGAATAAGGTACGGACAGGATGATCAAACAGAAAAACTAAGCTTTCAACAGAAATTGTTCTACCTCTTTCTTGCAGCGGTGGGGCCGCAATAGCCTGAACTTGCCCCCTTGCCTGCCCTGGTGCCATAAGAGCCTGCACCTGTCCTCCCGAGGTAGACCCTGCCCTCTACCCCTTCTTTGGGCAGTCCTTCACCAAATGTCCCGCATCTCCACAATGAAAACAACCAGTCTTCTTTTTCTTTCTACAATCTTTGCTGAGATGGCCAGACGTCCCACAATTGAAGCATCTCTTCTTCCCTTTGCCATTATTGTTTTTACCACCCTTCTTATTTTGCTGTTGGGGTTTCTTCTGATCCCCTTTCTTTTCAACTGCCTTATCCTCATGCATAAGTGCCATTTCTACTAGCCTTTCAAAGGTGGCTCCCATAGGGATGTGGGTCATAGCCAACCCTTGCAACGGTTCATTCAAGCCTCTAACGAACCTCAAAGCTTTCTTCTCTGGCGTGTTCACCAACTCCAAGCCAACCCTTGCTAACTGATTAAATTTATTGACATACTCCTTCACTGATAAGCTCCCTTGCTTTAATGTCAGGAATTTTTCCATATTTAAATTCTCCTCTGCCCTTGAAAGAAACTTTGCCTCAAACCTTCGTCTGAAATCCGCCCATGAATCAACTGGACGTTCCCCGTTAGTGACCTCCCACCAAAACGAGGCCTCTCCCTTCATTAACCAAGCAGCTAAACGGACTTTCCTCCCATCTTCCACTTCAAAGATATCCAACAATTCCTCAGTCTCCTTAAGCCAGTCTCTGGCCTCCACAAACGTCTCAGTCCCTTGAAAAGTTTTTCCCCCCATAGCCTTAAATTCCTTGCACGTCTTTGCAAAAGTGTCAACACGAGGAGGAGGAGGAGGAGGAATGGGTGCAACTGGGGGTGGAGGAACATCTGCTGGGCCTGCAGTGGTGGCCCTAGCCTCCAAATATCTCCTAAACCACCCTGGAACCGTCACACCTTCTGGGAGATTAAGATCTTCAGCCATGCTGAAACGAAAAAGGAAAGATTCAAAATGGAGAATTCGAAAGATAAAGATAAGGATATGGCTATTTGGGATTATGTTTTTCATAAAAACTTTCTCTA
The DNA here is from genome assembly GCA_030737875.1 of Allium sativum. Lineage (NCBI taxonomy): Eukaryota > Viridiplantae > Streptophyta > Magnoliopsida > Asparagales > Amaryllidaceae > Allium > Allium sativum. The sequence goes on along the minus strand of CM060916.1, from coordinate 90,242,525 downwards.
AATAACATGTTTTTGAAAGCACTTCTTCCAAAAATACTTTAGAAAAATATTTTTCTAAAAATTTTATCTGTTCTGGTAACCTTATGCTCTGATACCACGTGTAACACCTCACGTCCATTAATGTCACTCACAAAGGGAATGCATTAACTTCTATGGAGGTTTTAGGTGAATATAGAACAGTAAAATTTCAACAAGACAGATATAAAATAGTACTTGGAAATTTAAAAACTTTATTTCAATTGCAGCAGAAGTCAAAACATGTTTGATTACATCATAACACCATAATCAAAGTCAAGTACAATATCTATCTTGATAAAACAAGTACATAATCCCATTACATAAATAGCCATTAAAAGAAAGATAACAAGCTTGACTTTACTTCAGCAGTCCAAGCTTTCCAAGAGATAAGCAATACAATCAGACTCCACTGGAACTTGGCCCAACCCGAGGACCTGAAGGGAGAAAAAATATGAAAAAGAGGGGGGGGGGGTCAGACATAAAGTCTGGCGAGTATGATAATTCTACAATACTATTATCAAAATAACTGGACTAAGGCATAAGCTGGAAAACAAGGAAATGTCTATGAAAGAGCAGATTAAGGACATAGACAATCGCTAAAGGAAACGTTATAGGCGCTCCTAAATACTAAAGGATAAACACTATACTGCACCACACCAGTCACCCTAAAGATTGATTCCCCTTAGCTTCACTTAGAAACTTTCTTAATGGCTTTACGTACTCCTAGCTGACTACATAGGTGCCGCCTGCCCCTATCTCCACTAGGTGTACCCCACTTTCCATTTTTCGATCGGCTCCCTACTCGTAGATACCCGTGCTGGCCCCACAGTGGGGTGTATCATTCCCCTAAAGTGGCAACCCGATATAACGGAGATGCACGGCTTATACCTACACGATGCAACAACGTCTTACCTACCAGCCCGGGTCCACACACGCATATGAAACCCGTTGGACTTGCGTTGCCACCGCTCCCTGTTTTGGCCTCTTATAGTCAAACCCAGTATGCGTGTCCCGTCCTCGACTTGGGTCGAGCCCACAAAGATACGTTTTGGGATACTGGTTGAAATGGGCCCCCATTATTTCCCACAAGCATTCCACCTAAGCTTGTCCCATTAGTCCATCCACTTAACCCACTTAGTCATGTTCATTTACATGTGTATTTGGTTAAGTCTAATCGTATTTCAAATGCCTCTAAAGGCAACCACTAGATTCCTCATGCCACCCAAGGCACCTACTTAACCCCCATGTCCCACCTTACATGATTATCTGGCTAAGTATTTCTTGATTCATTAAGGCCATAACCTCATAAAGACCTCTCACATTAGACTGGCATTTATGGCAGCTGGATTTGCCGGGCGGGTCCGGGCAGTCTTACACCATAAAAGAGTCTAACCTCGTGTCTTTACAACTGTTATGCTTTAGTTTGGGCCTAGGACCTCTCACATTGGGCCGACATTTGTGACTACTGGATTTGCCGGGCGGGTCCGGGCAGGTTTACGTCACAAACGGGTCCAACCTCGTGTCCTAAGCATTGATTATTATTAATAATCCACTTTCCCCAATTTTAATAATTCTCTACTTGAATTATTAATTAATTCCAAATTTAACAATGTCCATAATTGACTCAATTATGGACATCCATTTAAGGCATGCAAAATCATATCAATTGCACCCCAATTTATTAATTTCCTAATATTACCCCTACCCCACGTTTGAACGTTTATTCGCAAAATGTATGCTAGACCCGATTAGTCTAACTCATAGCATAAAAGAAAATATTCGCAACAACAACATATATATGTGACTAAATAAATCATAACAAGGGGTAAAACTTGCATACATTACAACTTGCATAAGGTTATACATGTCATGGATCTTAGGGTGTCAACTTATTCATAATTCACATAATATGATTTTGATCAAATTTCATAAACTTGTATAGGACATGTGTGAATCAACATCATTAACAATATGGTTTTATATGGGTACACCTAACTCAATAGGCAAATTCCCAAAAATCAAAATTCATTTAATCATAGATTCATGTATATGGGTACACCTAACTTAATAGGCAAATTCCCATATTCAAGATCCAATTAATTTGTAGATTCATGTATATGGGTACACCTAACCCAATAGGCAAATTCCCATAATCAAGATCTATTATAAAAAAAACATAAACTTTAAACATGATCCAATTCGCATAAATACTAACATCATGATTTTACAACTTGTATGATTCAACACAACTTAACATGACATCAATATCATATAACATAAGTATTTCAACATATGTGATAATATGAGATCTACAACATATATAAGATTTACAACATAGCATATCATAATTTGCAACATAGCATGATATGATTTACAACATAGCATAGCATGATTAATCACATATGACATAGCATAGGATTATTTACAACATAATCACTACAACATAACAACATATATATGATAACATAATAGCATAACAAGAGATCCACAACATAATTTACAAATACATAACAATTCATATCACTTTCTTGTGATCCATTCATAACTTAATCAAATTATTTTATAATAATATTGTGAGATTCATCATACTCACAATTTTAAAGAAGAGAAATAGAAAGAGAGAGAGCTTTTGATTTGATTTGAGTAGATTTAGTTTGTAGATTAGGCCTTCTTCTTCTTTAGTTTGTGACGGCTATGCTGAACTCCATGGCAACGGCATGTCGGTAGCTCTCCAATTTTTCAAGTGATTTAGGGTTAGAGTCTACCCACTTATTTATAGATGTTAGGATTCATTTAGGCCATTAGATTTAACCTAGAAATAACCGCAGCCATTCAGACAAGACGGGGTTTATCTTATTGACTCAGCAATGAGTCAGAAGTGACTCAGCAAACACTCAGCAAATTAATAAACTTCTATTCATGTTTACATTAACTGCCCATATATATATAAATATATATATATACACACGCACCTATTCATGAATTCAAATTAATCCATAATTAACTTATGACCATTTCTACACATTAATTTTCCAATTAATGTCTTAATTCCATTTTTCGCCTTTTAAGGCAATTCACATATCTCAAATTTGTTATATGCCTTTTTAAGGCTATTTCGTGCAAATTCTCAATATTAATTCTTTTAATTTGTGAATATTAGTATTAACAGAAATACGGGGTGTTACACTGATGAAAATGATAGGTTAGCTTACATGGTATTGTGCATAACGAGAGGTGGTCTACCAACCATGGATATATGAGGATGTCACTAGGAGCTCATTCACTCCTAGCATCCGGAATGCGAGTCCCACAGAATTTCAAAGCTTCCTGTATTGATGGCAAAAGATGGGAGATAAGATCCAATAATGCATCTGAAGCGCTATATTAGGCATATGGATGTATTGGAGGAATCTGTGGAGTTGATGGTAAAGTATTTTACGTTGTTTTTGACAGGCTTAGTTGCGCTTTGGTTTAGGAAGTTCAATAATGAACCAATTAGCATTTGGAATGAATCTATTGATCGATTCATGAGGTAGTTAAGAGTTCACATTTCTCGACCAAAGAATGTGATGACGCTGAGAACGAAAAGGTAAAGACCAGGTTGAAATGCTAAGAAGTTTTCTAGAAAAATTCAATGCGATAGTGTCTTCAGTGAATAAGCCAGAATCGTCTATCATGCTGATGTCACCTGTAATTAGATTGGCAAAGATTTTGAGGTTAAAGCAAGCTTTGATGGAGAACCCCCAAGGGATATCGACGAAGTATATTTTGAAGCTAACATATACCTATATACTAGGAGGATGCATGGGAATACAGGAAGGTGGAGGTCAATGCCTTGAAGGGTGAAGAGATGCTTGAGGCCTTATTCAAGCATGATAAAGGAAAAAGGAAGGTGGAAAATGAGCATGATGTCTCAAGGAAGACTAGAAAGGGATAAAAATTCCCCTTCTACACAAAGTAGAATGAGTCTATGGAATGGATCTATCTAGATACTCGGAAGCGGATTCCATACCGCAAACCGTCCCCAAGAATCTGACTGAAAAGCAGAGGATGACGAAAAGCACCATCTATTCCATGAAATTGATGGTCATGCTACATCGAAATGCAGACATATCAGAGATGAGATTGAGAAGAAATTTAAGAAAGGATGACTCAAAGACCGTGTTGAAACTTGAAGGACATTGTTTGAGTAAAAGCATTCATTAACTGCATAGAACCAAGAAGGGCCTGAGGTGAGATCGCCATCTCATGATTAGGATAATGAATCCATGACACCTAACGATTACTTTTTGATTCAATGACTTAATTTCTTACACGGGTACAGGGTCATAATTCTGTCCTTTGGGATGCTCTGAGTAGTCATTAAGTCGTAAGGCTCAGAAATGCCATGCGTAGGTTTTCTTTCGTTACATTTTTTATTTAGCTTGTATTTTCTTTAAACTTCCATTTGGCGACAAATATGATTTGATTAGGGTTTCACTTCATCCGAAGAAAGTAATGCCTTGAAATACGAATTCCTTTCACCAAATATTAATTCGATGAATTAGTACGAATTAATTACGAGTACCTCTCGCCAAATATTAAATGTAAAAACTCATAGAAATCAATCATCGATCCTTTCATCAGAAAGTGACTGAATTGGACTATGCCAATGGTTACGAATTCCTCTCACTAGGAATTGAACGGATGATTTCATATGGATAATTTATGAAATTTTTTCACCGGATACTAATTGGATGAACTTGTACGAACTGGATGTGGCTCTCTTTCGCAGGAGAGTGAATGGATGAATCCATAAAATTGAAATACAGATTACTTCACCCGGGGGTGAAACGATGAATTTGTACAGAGTTCAGTACGAATTCCCTTCGCCAAATACCGATTTGATGAATTCTACGAATTGATTATTGTCCCCCTTTGCAGAAGAGAACTGGATGGATTCATTCAAGTTAACCATGGGTTTTGTTCACCGAATAGTGTTTGGATGGATGTGTATTGCCCAACCATGGATTCCTTTTACCAGCGCGTTACTAGACGAATTTGCCTGAGTTAAATACGAACTCCTTTCATTAAAATGCGATTGGATGAGTTCCTGCTGATCAAACACAAATCCATGTCACTGGAAGTTGGTTGTGATGGTGAATAATAAAAACCGCAAGTTCCTTTGCCAAATTATGATTGGATTGATTCACACGAATATATTGCCAACGTATTGGCCAAAAGTAAAGACAGAAGCTTAGAAAAGTAATGCCATTGCACCAAAGAGTGATTGAATTGGCTTACTCTCTAATCAGTGTCATTCACCTGCAGGTGACTAAAAATAATCGTGAACCGTCAAATGCAAATCATGTCTGGCAGGAACCTAGAGAGGTCATGGATTATTAAACGCGGATCACGTTCAGCGCGCGAGATTTATAACGTTGAATGATGAAACATATTGAAAATCTCGATGATGCTAGAATTAGGAAGTGCCATCACCCTGTGATTTGGATATGCAATGATTAGTGAGTATAGGCCATCAATGAAGTCCTAGAATGACCAAAGATTGCTACGATGGGGTTACAAAATGCAAAAGTGGATTAGGAAAGGTTATTCCTAAATTTGAGCGATCCGAAGAGGTTATAGATACTAAATGGTTTCAAAACACATCTTACAAGGAAAGACATGTTTTGAGAGGTAACCATTGACTCGACTTTCTAAAAGGTAATCAAGCTTCAAACTTACAACATCCAGATCTTTCCGGACATGATGACAGACTCACATTAACTTAGGAATGCTTGGATTAAGCGATGGAATCGGTTTACACTTGGATTTTTCGGAGATAAGAGCTCGGACTAGTGTAAAGACTAGCCCCTGATTGTCCATATTCGTTTATGGTCAGGCAAGATTTTCCTCCGATCTATATTACCATCCTGATCCATATCAGTACAAAGCATACTCTCTTGGGTGGACATCGCAAAGTTGAGCCAATATCATCTTCGCTCCATTTACACCGAATCAGTGAGACCTTGGACTGTGGTATAGAAGTAGTTAATGTTAGAAAATGGGATGTTGATGGTGATGGCTTTGATGACAACAACCTTGTCTCAATTATTATTATTATAAAATTTATACAAACACTGTTATCTAGAATATATATATATATATAAATGAAATATATGCAGGTTATGATTATTGAAGACTGTACAGTTCAAAAATCAAGATTTCAAAGAAGAAGAGTTCAAGTTTCAAGACTCATGAGTATCAAGAATTCAAGAAATATAGAGTAATTGTGTATAGATATATTATTAAAACTCTAGTTAGCACTGAATTTTAATTTCAAACTTAATTTTTCTTTTAAATCCATTTTTCGAATGATTTCAAAATTATTTCGTTAATTGTTTTTAAATCTATTTTCTAAATAATTTCAAAATTACTTCCTTATTTAGAATTTATACTTTTTATTTTTTAGAACCTGAAATTTATTTTAACTCCTTTTTTTAAATTTATACTTAATATATTCTAACTCCTAATTTAAATAAGTTTTACTTTCAAATTTATTACTAATTTTATTATAGTTACTAGTGTTTTCGATTTCCTTATTGATATTAAGTTCTAATATAGTGAATATTAGGCACAGGTCCTTATTAAGCTTCAAAATTAGGCTCACATCCGGTCCTAAACTTATTGTAAATTAGGCCCCTATTTTTCGAAAATTCATGAAAAAAATATTAAAAATATCATGTAAATTCATTATTAAATAAAACACGTACATGCCAAAAAATTCAAGTGTTAAAACAATCAAAAACCACATCGAATCCCAAAATAACAACTAAACAGTAAAACAACAGGTTTATGCATCAAAAGATGCGCCTATAAGTACATAGTTGCATACATTCATGCTTATATTTCAGTTTTGCACCAAACTGCACTATATATGCAGAAATATAGGCAGTTAAATAGCAATAAATGCGTCGTTTTATGCATATATTCATTCCAGGGCTGTTTTTTCAACAATTCACGGTTTTCAGACATTGTTGCATACACGTATGAACTTATACAGAATACATGCATACATTCATGCACATACTCAGAAGCCTTTATCCCATTTAAATTTGTTGCATATATTCATGCATATATACACAATAATTGCATACATGTATGCAACTATTCGTAACAATGCATCTCAGTTCAACTTTATATGCATACACGATTGTAACTATTGGTAATAGTTGCTTAAATCTGTTCACAACTTCATACAAAAAACACTAGATGAGTAAATGCATACATATATGCTACTATTGGTAATAGTTGCATAGATATATGAAACTTTTTTTAACAAATGCTTCTGGGAATATTTCCGATTTTTTGAATTTTTTTTAGTGGTCAGCTCATTTTTTCTTTAGAAAACACGTAAGGTCCAAAGTAGGGACCCACTTTATATATGAAAGATAGGAGCGACGTCGATTGCATTTTGAAACCTTTTAAGGACATACAACAAACGGACCCATAACTTGGCATATTATACTTTAATATGTAGGAAAATAACTCGTTTTAACTTTGGTATTTCTATAATTTATTTAGATATTACCAGATTTATTTAAAAAAATCATTTCTACTTTTTTTCCAAAGGGATGTCGACATACGAGTTTATGTATAACGACATAAGAGCTGTTAATTTGTTTTCAAAATTTTGAAAAGTTCTTTTATAATCAAATCTTTTCCGAAAGGTCATGGCTGTTGGAAAACTATAAGTATCTTCTAAATTTCGAATTTCTTAATCACTTTTCATCTTCTTCTCTAATCATACCACCATTACTATTCTTAATTTATTAATTTTCTGCACTTATACTTTGCCAATTTCAATAAAAATCATTCTTTCTTTTTCAGTTCTAAATCAAAATCTCTTTGAAATTCAAGTGCTACTCAAGGGTTATAGCTGTTAGTAATCAAAGATCTCAAGTCCTACCGAGTTAATATACAATAACTAATAAGAGAAAGGTGTGGTCCTCTCCCGTATAAAGTGGCTGGGATGAATGTGTCCTGAAAATCGATTGTGTGTAAAGTTGTGTCCTGGAAAATCGACTAAGTCTCACTATACTTGGAATCAGTTGGGGTGTTGTAGCCCTGAAATCAAGGATTGTAATTGGATATTGTTGAATATAAATCTGCATCAACCTAATGTTGTATGGGACTGGATGTAGGGGAGTCCCGAACCAGTATAAAATCCCAATATGTATGCTCCTTTTATTGCTTTTACTTTATTTCCTACATCTGTGATTGATTTTGTAATTTGTGATACTTTTTATTTACATAGCATTCTATTTAAATTCTAAATGAACTCAAGAAGTTTACTAAAATCTATAAAATACTATTTACCCCCCTCTAGTGTTTAATTTGACTTACAATCCTTAGTCTGGATCCCCAAAAAATTTAGGTTAAGCACGGAGAAGAAATACAAGTGCAAAACATTGCACTACTATGGATCGACCTGCTTAGATCGGCACCGATCTGAAGCAATATGGGTCATAACGATCTTGTCTCTTCCTTCTACTTGACTTAGTCTTCCCACTCCATCCACTACTCTGGTTTTCACCATGCATCACATACGAATATGAATTCAATAAAAGCTATATATTGGCCTAGAGATGGTTATTTGAGAGGGGTTCTTCTGTAACAATCCGAATTTTAATAACATGTTGAAACTAGAAATTAGGGTATAATTAAATTTAAAAATAAGAATCGAGGGAAACGGGTTGTGCCATTGCATTCGTCTCGAAATTCTGCATGGAAACGAGTCCGAGTTTTCGAAAAACGGATTCCATATGAGGGAGATATGAACCTCCAAAGTTTCAGGAATTTTCAGAAACCAAAACAGCTCGAAATTCGAATTCAAACCCAGAAGCGGACTGGGCATGAAATTTCCTTCCCAGGACCCAGGTCGACTGGGTAGTCGACCTCCCCCTGACCAGGTCGACCGGGTAGTAGACCTGGGGGTCGACATGCCCCGAATTTCTAGATCCAAGGCTGAGTTCATTTCTGCTTATCTAGACCGATTTCTGGACCAAATTCGTGACTCTAAACCTATATAAACAGCCCCTAGCCTCATTCTCTCTACACCATTTCATTCTGTCCTTGTGCTACCTCTGTAAAAATCAAAATGATAATATTTAAATTAAAAGAGACTTCTTCTTCGTCAAGACAACATCTAGGAATTGCAAATTGGGGGTTTTCAACTAGAACAAGACTAAACAAATAGAGATTCAACAACTGCAATAACCGTTTCCAGAATCAAATCTCTGCACTCTAATTCTCGATCCACGCTCTGTAAGTTCTAGTTACTTTGAGATTGAAACTTGTTAAATTTAATATGGACATGGAATAAAATGAAATTGGACCTAAGCTTGATTATCTATTTGGATCTGTTCTTGTCTCTTCTTGAATCTATGATTTTGGGTCATTTCTTATCGATGGAATCATGCCCATTCATTATGTTGGACCTAGTTTATTATTCAAACGCTAGGTTGTAAAATGAATTCATGGATCTTGACTTGATGATAAGACTTGTTAATTCAGTTTTCACCCTATCCTCTCTTGAATCTTGAATTTGGGAATATTGCTATGAAATCAGTTCGGACTTATTCATGTTATCAATTGGAATTGGACCCATGTATGATAATTGATTTATACCTATTCTTGGACCTTGACTTTTGGAATACTGCTATGAAAATTAACTTGGGCCTATTCATGTTTTAAATCAAATATTATCATGCCTATGGCATAGAAACTATTGTTAATGGCCGAAGACTATGCCTATGCCTATAACTGAGAACATATGACTATCGCCTATGACTATGACAAGGACAATTGTGGCTAATCACCTATGACTCGTGACTATGAATTACTGCCTATGATTATGAACAGAAGACTATTGTATATGACCATGACCTTGAAACTATTATAGTTAATTGCCTATGACTATTTAGGGTAGTTGTCTAGAACTATTTTGGATAGTTCATGACTATTGTGATTAATCGCTTATGATTAACTACGACTATGACTATTGTGGCCAATTGACTATTACAGTTGATTGTTCATAACACTATAGTTGAAAACCATGTTGTACACCAAGACCATTGATCCATTATCCTTGTATTTGGCTTGCCTTTGCATGCCTATTCTTTTATGTCAATTTTTATCATGACTATCACCTTATTATGCCAGATTTGAAAGCCTGTTATTCTCTATATGCCAGTGATGTTGTAACCAATTATCCCAAGCTATATCGTGCCAGATTTATCACCTTGTGCTCGTTCTTTTGCCTATCATAGTTGGGATGTTATTCCCTTTTATTTTGGACCTGGATCTACTTGTAATTTAGATCGATTTACGTTTACATGCGATGGGGATACGAATTGGGTAGGTTAGGTAAACATGAATTGGTTATGAATATGAATCATGAACTTGATAATAGGCATAAGTGGGAACCCGAAAACTTGATATGAGAACTTGACATGAAACTCGCTTAGAAACTTGACACGAACTTGACATGAAAATTGAACATGGACATGACACTTAGAATGAACTTGAAAATGGCCAACTCGAGGTTGGGTTGAGTTTACAGTGTAATTCTGTGCGGAACCGCCTGGCAAATCCAGTTACATCAAACAATAGGATCCAATGTCGATAGTTGGTCATATCGCACTTGAAAACCCGAGGTCAGACTGAGTTGTGGTGTAATTCTGCCCTGAACCGCCCGGCATATCCAGTGACCACAACAATAGGTCTGATGTGAGAGGTTGGGTGCATTAATGAATTAATGCCACATGATAGGGTTAAGTCATGAACCGCTTGAATATACTTAACCAATTTGACACGATGATTTGATAGGGTTAAGTCATGAACCGCTTGAATATACTTAACTAATTTGACACGATGATTTGATAGGGTTAAGTCATAAACCGCTTGAATATACTTAACCAATTTGAGACGATGATTTGATAGGGTTAAGTCATGAACCGCTTGAATATACTTAACCAATTTGACATGATGATTTGATAGGGTTAAGTCATGAACCGCTTGAATATACTTAACCAACGTGACACATGATTCGTAGGGCTATGTCATGAACTTGAACGACGACACCTAGCCAATTTGACATGACACGTAGGCGGTTAAGTCACGAACTTGAATGACAACACTTAACCAACTTGACATGCTAGACTGATGGGGTTAAGTCTCGAATTTAAATGACAACACTTAACCTACTGGACGAAACCCTAGTTACGCGGTCCTTTTCAGTAGTAACCCACTAGATGTATCACGGTACCTTGGAATAGGCAGGGTGGGGCACGATTACTGGGCTGATTGTAAGCGACCAGAACGACGGCTGAGTTGGTGCACCATTGTAGGTTCAGGCGGACTATGGTCGTGCACGTAGTCCGGAGTTGAAAAAGCAGGCATTAGGCACCTGTAGGTTTACACTGTGCGTGCTTGATTCGTGTCGGTGGTTGGCACCCTAGGGCTTGATACAGCCTATGGTGGACCAAGCACAGGTGACTACATTTCATGATTGGGCCGTATGACACAGACACATGAACGAGCTAGGACTTGTAGGGAGCCGATCGATAAATAGATCGTTACGTGGAAAAAGGGTGTTGTTCGTTAGGTAGCATAATCCATAATGGTCCTAGGTGGCATAAACCCTAATCGAATCTACAAAACATTCAACAGGTAGCATAATCCCTAGTGGTCTTAGGTGGCATAAATCCTAGTTGAACATGCGATAGTTCATGATAAGGAAACTTAGCCAGAACAAGGGTGGCAGTCCAAACGATTTCAAGAATGGTGGCACTGCGTTGAAGTAGTATAGAAATACGTGATGAAACCCGTATGATATACGGCAAGGGACTGTACATATACGTGGAAAGGATGATATGGGTTGGGGTACTAGTACAGTTGGTGCAGAGAATGTTAAACATGCGATGCTATACGTAGTTTATCTGGTTTGCATAGTTTATCTTGTTACCGTAGTTTATCTTGTTACCATAGTTTATCTTGTTATCCTAGTTTAACTTGCCTATCTTGTCATCATCCTTATGTTCACTTTCAGTTTATTAATGACATGTTACCTTTACTTGTTTCTATGCTGAAAGTCACTAGGACTTACCAGTCTGTATGACTGACCCGTTTTGTTTTGCCTCTTTTTCTTCCGTTTTTCCCCCAGGTTCTCAGGGAGGAAACACTACGATTTAGTTTGGACTTCTTTCTGCTTCAAGATCATCATATATGGCTTGGACCTTTCTTGGCTATGGCTGCTTTATTGTTTTATTTGGGGAATGATTTATGACCATGGTTTTATACTTCTTTACTATTGCAAGACAGATTTCGATGTAATGGATTTAATGGCATTTTGATGTAAAAAGGCTTTAGACCTTTCTAGATTTTTAAAGCAATAAAATTTGGTTCTTCTTCCGCTGTTTTATATGTTCTGTCTTGTAATATTTCTGTGTATGTTTACCTTGATAATGCTCCACCAAAGCTAGTGCATTCCCTTTGTGAGTGACCCTAGCGGAGGTGGGGTTTACATTTGGTATCAGAGCAGAAGGTTACCAGACTGGGCAAAAGTTTTTAAAACCTTTTGAAATCATTTTCAAAACCATTTACAAAGAAGCATTTTTCAAGAAATGTTTTATTTTTAAAGGCTATTCCCCAAAGGCCATTAGCATTATCCTTTGTTTCCTTGTTTGAATCCCTTTTCCTTTCTTTCCTCCATCTGTAGTCACATTAGTTCCATCTGCGACTAACCTTATTTTAAGCTTTGAAGGGTTGCTGTGCGATGGAGGTAGTTCTCGAGAGACCTATTAACACGTTAAATAAGAGGGGATAAGGGTGGTTAAGGAAAATGAGGCTCAGAACAAGAAGGTAGAAATGTTTTTGTAGGAAAGCCTAGTTTATCTTTCTATCCTGTCCGTACCCTTTTTGATTATGGTACATCGCATCCTTTTTATTTCTGCTTCGATAGTTGAGTCTCTGCACCTTAGTACTAGCGTAGTAGAGGATCCCATTTTTTTCTCTCAAATCCTGTTAGGGAATCAGCTCATTTATTCATGACTTGTTTGGATTTGAGAATGTCTATGCTAAGCAATGCTTATGTTTTTGGGCTACGGGTCGATTCTAGAGATGGAATGGTTATCCAGTACCGGTGCCATTCTTGAGTATGAAAAGAGGGTAGTTAGACTCTTGACTTGCCATGGTAATACCCTCGAAGTCTAGTGTAACCATGAGGATTCTGCCATGCTTAGTTACCTAGAATCTCTTGATACATTTGTTGATCTCGAGTAGTGTTCGCCACTAAGGTGGATGGTTCATTTCGCTTAGGCATGAGTTATAGGAAATCACCTTAGTAAGTACATTGGGCAACATGGCTGACATCTGTTTATTTGCAAGAGATAATTCCTCTGCGTGGAATACCCTCTAGTGAGTAAACGCGATCCAGGATTCACTAGTGAATTTTGGAGAGCTTGCATGAAACCATGAGTACGTAGTTATGTTTGAGCCGAGCATACTAGAAGAAGGATAAGGGAAAGTGGGACGAGAGGCAATAGTGAAATAAGTTCCAACTCATATTTTGGAAACAAGAATTAAGAAGCTACGAAATTATGAAGTTAAAGGCGGACAAAGCACAATGGAGTTAAGCTCAAGGAAATGCGACTTAGAAGATTGAAGACTAGATACGCGCATCATATCTCTTTTTAAGAGTATATCCTTGATCCCTCTTTTCTTGTAGAGCTTACTTGCATGCTATCTTTTAAGTATATCCTCTCGGTCCTATTCTCAATCTTATTTCCGTTGCAAACCCCATAAGGAGTATGACTCATCTGGTTGTGATATATGTTGGGATTTGAGGGTGTCCGTTTGGTTTCCTAGAATCATATATATTGATTTTGGGCTGGTGTTTAGGGGAGTTTTTTTTCCAGCATATATGTGAGGAAGATTTCCAGTTTAGACATTGCCTAATGGGTACAAAGTTTTTCTTTACTTGCTTCTATCATTCGGCTATAGCTTTAGGTAGGAACTAATGGATGTAAACATGTGTTTGAGACATGTTATGGTTGATGGCTGCAAGTGGTTGCTAGTTGTTGCTCGTGGATGCATGAACACACATTAGGCACTAGATCGTCTCAATCACATCTCATATTGCATATGCATGGATGTTTATACTTGTTATGGATGGAATTGAATGTGTTATCATGTGAATGTTGCATATGGATAGATGGATGTGCACACATATAGTGTTTATATGACTAGGACTATTTGCATACATATTGGATTCATGGCACTAAACATATTTTGCATTTAAAAAGATCAATCAGGCCTGATCATTTGCATTAGATAAGGAACATATACACACACTTTCTGCATATGATCATACAGCATTAGAAATCTTTTAACGACAATGGATGCCTGTGATTGATAATTGAGTAGATGGATGATTGGATGGTAGGACACATTCTTCTTAAATTGAAGATTTCGGGGACGAAATCCTTTAAGGAGGGGAGAATGTAACAACCCGAATTTTAATAACATGTTGAAACTAGAAATCAGGGTATAATTAACTTTAAAAATAAGAATCAAGGGAAACAGGTTGTGCCATTGCGTTCGTCTTGAAATTCTGCATGGAAACGAGTCCGAGTTTTCGAAAAACGGATTCCGTATGAGGGAGATATGACCCTCCAAAGTTTCAGGAATTTTCAGAAACCAAAACAGCTCAAAATTCGAATTTAAACCCAGAAGCGGGCTGGGCAGGAAATTTCCCGCTCAGGACCCAGGTCGACTGGGTGCTCGACTGGGTAGTCGACCTCCCCCTGACCAGGTCGACTGGGTAGTCGACCTGGGGGTCTACCTGACCCAGGTCGACTAGGTGGTCGACTGGGTAGTCGACCTCCCCCTGACCAGGTCGACTGGGTAGTCGACCTGGGGGTCGACCTGCTCCGACCACCCCCTGACAAGGTCGACTGGGTAGACGTCCTGGGGGTCGACCTGACCCAGGTCGACTGGGTAGTCGACCTCCCCTTGACCACGTCGACTGGGTAGTCGACCTGGGGGTCGACCTGCCCCGAATTTCTAGATCCAAAGCTGAGTTCATTTCTGCGTATCTAGACCGATTTCTGGACCAAATTCGTGACTCTAAACCTATATAAACAACCTCTAGCCTCATTCTCTCTACATAATTTCATTCTGTCCTTATGCTACCTCTATGAAAATCAAAATGATAATATTTAAATTAAAAGAGACTACTTCTTCTTCGTCAAGACAACATCTAGGAATAGCAAATTGGGGGTTTTCAACTAGAACCAGACTAAACAAATAGAGATTCAACAACTACAATAACCGTTTCCAGAATCAAATCTCTACACTGTAATTCTCGATCCACGCTCTGTAAGTTCTAGTTACTTTGAGGTTGAAACTTGTTAAATTTAATATGGACATGGAATAAAATGAAATTGGACCTAAGCTTGATTATCTATTTGGATCTGTTCTTGTCTCTTCTTGAATCTATGATTTTGGGTTATTTCTTATCGATGGAATCATGCCCATTCATGATGTTGGACCTAGTTTATTATTCAAACGCTAGGTTGTAAAATGAATTCTTGGATCTCGACTTGATGATAAGACTTGTTAATTCAGTTTTCACCCTATCTTCTCTTGAATCTTGTATTTGGGAATATTGCTATGAAATCAGTTTGGACTTATTCATGTTATTAATTGGAATTGGACCCATGTATGATAATTGATTTATACTTATTCTTTGACCTTGACTTTTGGAATACTGCTATGAAAATTAACTTGGGCATATTCATGTTGTAAATCAAATATTATCATGCCTATGGCATTGAAACTATTGTTAATGGCCAATGACTATGCCTATGCCTATAACTGAGAACATAAGACTATCGCCTATGACTATGACAAGGTCAATTGTGGCTAATCACCTATGACTCGTGACTATGAATTACTGCCTATGATTATGAACAGAAGACTATTGTATATGACCATGACCTTGAAACTATTATAGTTAATTGCCTATGACTGTTAAGGGTAGTTATCTAGAACTATTTTGGTTAATTCATGACTATTGTGATTAATCTCTTATAATTCACTACGACTATTACTATTGTGGCCAATTGACTATTATAGTTGATTGTTCATAACACTATAGTTGAAAACCATGTTGTACACCAAGACCATTGATCCATTATCCTTGTATTTGGCTTGCTTTTGCATGCCTATTCTTTTATGTCAATTTTTATCATGACTATCACCTTATTATGCCAGATTTGAAAACCTATTATTCTCTATATGCCAGTGATGTTGTAACCAATTATCCCAAGCTATATCATGCCAGATTTATCACCTTGTGCTTGTTCTTTTGCCTATCATAGTTGGGATGTTATTCCCTTTTATTTTGGACCTGGATCTACTTGTAATTTAGATCGATTTATGTTTACATGCGATGGGGATACGAATTGGGTAGGTTAGGCAAACATGAATTGGTTATGAATATGAATCATGAACTTGATAATAGGCATAAGTGGAAACCCGAAAACTGGATATGAGAACTTGACATGAAACTCGCTTAGAAAATTGACACGAACTTGACATGAAAATTGAACATGGACATGACACTTAAAATGAACTTGAAAATGGCCAACTCAAGGTTGGTTGAGTTTGCAGTGTAATTCTGCCCGAAGCCGCCCAGCAAATCTAGTTACTGCAAACAATAGGATCCAATGTGGGTAGTTGGTCATATCGCACTTGAAAACCCGAGGTCAGACTGAGTTGTGGTGTAATTCTGCCCGGAACTGCCCGGCATATCCAGTGACCACAACAACAGGTCTGATCTGATAAGTTGGGTGCATTAATGAATTAATGCCACATGATAGGGTTAAGTCATGAACCGCTTAATATACTTAACCAATTTGACACGATGATTTGATAGGGTTAAGTCATGAACTGCTTGTATATACTTAACTAATTTGACACGATGATTTGATAGGGTTAAGTCATGAACCGCTTGAATATACTTAACCAATTTGACACGATGATTTGATAGGGTTAAGTCATGAACTGCTTGAATATACTTAACCAATTTGACATGATGATTTGATAGGGTTAAGTCATGAACCGCTTGAATATACTTAACCAACTTGACACATGATTCGTAGGGCTAAGCCATGAACTTGAACGACGACACCTAGCCAATTTGACATGACACGTAGGCGAGTTAAGTCACGAACTTGAATGACAACACTTAACCAACTTGACATGCTAGACTAATGGGGTTAAGTCTCGAATTTAAATGACAACACTTAACCTACTGGACGGAAACCCTAGTTACACGGTCCTTTTTAGCAGTAACCCACTAGATGTATCACAGTACCCTGGAACTAGGCAGGGTAGGGCACGATTACAGGGCTGATTGTAAGCGACCAGAACGATGGCTGAGTTGGTGCGCCATTGTAGGTTCAGGCGTACTATGGTCATGCACGTAGTCCGGAGTTGAAAAAGCAAGCATTGGGCACCTGTAGGTTTACACTGTGCGTGCTTGATTCGTGTCGGTGGTTGGCACCCTAGGGCTTGATACACCCTATGGTGGACCTAGCACAGGTGACTACATTTCATGATTGGGCCGTATGACACAGACACATGAACGAGCTAGGACTTGTAGGGAGCCGATCGATTAATAGATCGTTATGTGGAAAAAGGGTGTTGTTCGTTAGGTAGCATAATCCCTAGTGGTCCTAGGTGGCATAAACCCTAATCGAATCAAGAAAACGTTCAATAGGTAGCATAATCCCTAGTGGTCCTAGGTGGCATAAATCCTAGTTGAACACGCGATAGTTCATGATAAGGAAACCTAGCCAGAACAAGGGTGGCAGTCCAAACGATTTCAAGAATGGTGGCACTACGTTGAAGTAGTATAGAAATACATGATGAAACCTGTACGATATATAGCAAGGGACTGTACATATACATGGAAAGGATGATACGGGTTTGGGTACTAGTACAGTTGGTGCAGAGAATGTTAAACATGCGATGCTATACATAGTTTATCTGGTTTGCATAGTTTATCTTGTTACCGTAATTTATCTTGTTATCTTAGTTTAACTTGCCTATCTTGTCATCATCCTTATGTTCACTTTCAGTTTATACATGACATGTTACCTTTACTTGTTTGTATGCTGAAAGTCACTAGGACTTACCAGTTTGTATGGCTGACCCGTTTTGTTTCGCCTCTTTTTCTTCCGTTTTGCCCCCCAGGTTCTCAGGGAAGAAACACTACGATTTAGTTTGGACTTCTTTCTGCTTCAAGATCATCATATATGGCTTGGACCTTTCTTGGCTATGGCTGCTTTATTGTTTTACTTGGGGAATGATTTATGACCATGGTTTTATGCTTCTTTACTATTGCAAGACAGATTTCAATGTAATGGATTTAATGGCATTTTGATGTAAAAAGGCTTTAGACCTTTCTAGATTTTTAAAGCAATAAAATTTGGTTCTTCTTCCGCTGTTTTATATGTTTTGTCTTGTAATATTTTTGTGTATGTTTACCTGGATAATGCTCCACCAAAGCTAGTGCATTCCCTTTGTGAGTGACCCTAGCGGAGGTGGGGTTTTACATCTTCCACTCTCCTATGCCCAGATACTGCTGATTTAGCAATTCACTTCTTTCTCCTCAAATTTCTTAAATAAAACTCAGCTATAATTGTAATAGTATAATATAAAAAGTGATTACAACAAGTGGACATAGTCCTTATTGCTGAACCATTATAAAATTTGCATGTCTCTTTACTTTACTGCAGTCTTGTCTAGACTTTCTTGAACTTATTTGTGCATTCTGCGATGATTTCTATTTATATTTGGATGTTTATGTTTGATTGACTTAATAATGCTCCAACACTTGTGTTTTTATTTAAAATTGAAAACAATAATTAATTTTACATAATGGTTAATCAGTTAAGACTTAGTGTATACATAACGCAACTCATTTTAAGTAATATGACCATTTATTAACATAATGGCATACATAAAAACAATTTTTTTCTATCAAATATTCTGTATGCCATGTATTATATATTTTTACAAAATCCATATAGAGTTTATGGCCCAATTTGACAAGTATTATACATTATTGTTATATACGTATTCGTTTTTGTCAAATATATTGTTAGGCCAAGTGATGTCCTATTTTTTGAGTTATCGCTGGCCCAACTGAATGTGATTCGTATATGTTCAAGTTATTGCAGGTAAGCTAAATTTTGTTCATTATTATTAAGTGCTAACGCAAATATTGTTCCTTCAAATAAGTAGTGTGAAAAAAGAAGGCTGAAAAAGAGGAGAAAGACTCTGGAGTAGGCAAGGAAAAGCCATGAACCACAATACTCAAACGAAAGAAAATATTTTTCATAAGAGCTAAGGCTTTTATTAGTTATCTAAAAGACTTTTCTTCATTAAGCAAAGGAAGAAACAAAGAGAAACGTTCTCGATTTGGTAAAAAAACAGCCTTTCAAAAATTTCTAAAAGGGTCGCTGACCAAGGAATACATGTCGAAGTTAAACAACAGGGCAAAAGACTATAAAGAAATAAAAGATGATTTTATTTAAAAGAAAAGTACTGAAAAAGTATCCCGCATCCAATATAAATGCTTACTGTGCCGAAACGAGTGACGTTCTGAGACCAGTTGGTGTTTTGCAAGGCGGGAACTAACATACATATATGCCTTCCTGCAATATCTGAACCAACTTCCATGAAGGAATACTTGGAAAGTTTATTTTATGCAATCCAATCGTTTGCAAAAGTGCCCTTGAAGGGCCATCATGAGTTTATTTAGAAAAGCACTTAGTCAAAACGGTAGAAGCGGAAGGGAGTCAGCCAGAACCTATAAACAGGAACTTAAGATTCCATGATCGGGACATCCAATTCATTCCGAAATTTGTAATACTAAATTACAGAGTGAAACCCTAGAGTCTAAATAAAATTGGGGATTTTACATATTCTTGTAATCTTACTTCACAATTCACAACAGAAAAAGGAGAATTGAGGATCTTGATCTATGGAGTTTTTTTTTAAGAGAAAGGTGCTTGATCAATCATGGCTATTAACTCACTTAATAGCCGATGACATATGATTAAAACTTCTAATTTCTTATTTTTTTCCCTAAAGTCATGTGTGGAACGCATAAGGGGGAATAGCAAAATCAACATCGAAGGTGGTAGCGACCTAACCAAAAGGGGATGGGATTATTATCACCAAAGGGATCTGTTTCCTTTTTAGAAACTAAGACTATTCTGGTTCATTCCCCTTTTGAAGTTTGCAATACCAGATTCTTTATTTACCAAACTAATTATTTGTAAAATGTCCGAAAATACTATTAATCTTCCGATAGAGAGGGAGATTCCGAAGAGGGTAGAGGTTTCGATATTAAAATGAAATCTTAGCATAAAAGAGCTTCCGAACAATTTTCACATGAATGTCTCGGTTTGAAGTCGGATCACACTATCCTTCCATGGTGGTTAAATAGCAGTGGGACCAAATAGCATGTGCTTCCATCATTTGGTTGCCAAAAGCAACTTTAGAAGTCAACATTTTTTATGGCTAAATTTTTTTGTGCAGAAACGAGGGCTTAAACCTCCGATCTTGTGGTTAAAATGAACTAATATTTTTATATTTGGCTAAATGTAGGAATCATGAAGACCATAAAAACCAAATCGAAGGAGCTAGATATAATTAGTCGGAATATGGTTCATACCTTTCAATTAGAGGTGAATTTAACACCATCATCGAAAGAAGCAGTCGCCTTGCGGGAAGAACTCTCTATCATAGAACCTAAAGAGAGAAAAGCATAAGAGATCAAGATAATAAAAGGCGAGAACATTGGGTTGAGGACCTTGTTAAACAAAGTGATTTCCCAAAGGTCAACTAAAAGCCGAAACCAGCAAAATGCTAAAACCACAGCAAACCAGATAGTTGAATCCAGGAAGAAGAGATCCAGGGCTACTCAATAAGAAAGCAAGAGTAAGAATGAACCATCTGAATTTAAAAAGAAGAAAGATAAGAACGCGTAAGTTGACTATCAAAGAGAGCTGCAAAATAAGGAGGAAAAATCTGGGAGCTACACTACTATGGTTACAAACCCCACACGAAGAACAATCCTAATTGTGATGCTTATATTAAGTATTTAGTAGCGAAGGCTATCAAAGACTCATTTAATTCCAAAGGAAAGAGAACACTTGATGCTTATGTAAATGGAAATGAAAGGGTTGCTCCATTGACTGACGAGATATTGACCGTTGTTGTCCCTTCACAAGTAAAAACTCCAATAATCAAATATCGGGGAATCACGAACCCTGATGATCTGTTAACGACTTTCTATATCCAGATGGAACTATACAATACTTACAGAGAAGTACTTGTAGATTATTCCCTGTAATGCTTTAGGGTGTCGCCGCTAAGTGGCATTGGCAACTTCAGGAAAAGACCATATATTCTTGGAATTAGTTTTCACATTAGTTAATTATTTGATTCTATGTCTGAAAGGATCCTATCATTCATTACATGGTTTTTTCTAATATAAACAAAAATTAAGAGAACCACTAGGAGAATACCTAAAAATATCCAATGATGTTGCCGTAAAGACGAAGGGGATGAATGACGGGAATAACTGACAACCATCCATGCGAGGCTTCAGAAAAACCCCTATTCTGGAAAGACCTTATGGTAAATGGAGCTAAGATCTTGCAAGAATTTCATTTTTCAACCAATAAATTTATTCGAATGGATGAAATTTACCATGCTTGAAGGAAGACACCCATGCATAAAAATGGAGCAAAGCCAAACTTTGGCCCAAATAATAGATGGATTCGATGACTAGAATCCGACAACAATTCAGTGGCATTAAATAAACCTATCGCATTCATCTACTCAACAAAGAAAGGTAAAGTAATCTTTCTAACTTCTCTCAAAGCTCAGGCCAATCTGGAAGTCAAGAAGGGCGATAATTATTGCATTTACCATAGAGCAAATGACCATAAAATAAATGATTGTAATGTCCTAGCTTGTATCATTTAAAAGTTTGTGCAAGAGGTATAGCAGTAGGAGTTTGTTTAAAATTCTTATAAGGAACCTTAAGACAACAAAAACTTTCATATCCCTCGATCATAACTACTATTAATGTGGGCGAAGATAAAGACGCTATGGAAATGGTTTCACCCTTCTATCACATTAATATAATCCTTAAAAGCCCATACTTAGCTAGACATAGTCGGGTGCCAAAAGCATCTATACTAAAGTAGCTAGAGATGGGGTATTCTCGATTCGAGAGGGGGTTTCGGATTATCCACCGAGAGGAGTCCATATGCACACTTTGGTGGTAGCCCCAAAGGAGGGTTAGAAAGGGATTTATCATGTGTATAATGATCTTTTCAGGATTTCCACTCAGATAGGGTAATCTATGATATCAAAAGTTCTGATCGATGCTTGGAGCGCGATCAACATCATTTTCAAACATTCTTTCAGTCAATTGAATATTCCAAGAGCTAAATTATAGCCAATCCCAGGACGAATCTTTGGATTTAGTAACAAAGGCTTAACACAAGCCTATCAAATAAAGTTGACGGTTCAGACGGGACTTCCCCCTTGCAGTCGCACCTTTAAAGTCCGCTTTGAGATCATTTACCAAACTTCTTTCTACAAAGCCTTCTTCTAATGGCCAATGATGGATGAGTTTGATGCTTTTGTTTCCCTAAAATATTTGATGGTCGAATTCTTAATGAAAAATTGTTGGGGAATGATCAAAGGCAAACAATTTAGTTGAACGAAAATGTACTTTGCTACTCTAAACCAATATAATGGGAATATTTTACTTATATCGATGCTTCTACTGAGTAGCAGCCTTAAGATGTTGGTCTCTTATACCTAACTTTCGATGGAGAGGTAAGGAAGGTAAGAAGAATTATTCCATTAAACGTAAAAGTGATAATTGTAGGCCTTAGGAAATTAAAAGGAAAAAGCAAGAAATTAATATGGTTGTAGTAGAAGAAATTAAAACCAATTTAGACTGTCGGGAGTGGTAAAAGGATAGAGCCTATTAAGGAAATCGAGGGGATAGATCCCATGAAAATCATCAAAGTTGGCCAAATTTTTAAACCAAAAATAAAAAATGAGTTAATCCATTTCCTAATATGACATAAAGGTGTCCTTTCTTAAATGCATACTGATTGGTAGGAATTGATCAGTCGGTCATATGCTATTCTTGTACTATTTACCCAAATGTAACCCCTATTCGGAAAAAGAAAAGACAACTTGATAAAGTTTGATGAGAAGCCTTAAAGGAAGAAGTAAAGAAGTTACTGGAGAATGGAATTATCAAGGAGGTCTTTTACCCTAGGTAGTTGGAAAATCGAGTCCTAGTAGGGAAATATAATAGAAAATTGAGTATGCGCATTGACTATACTGATCTTAACGAAGCTAGTCCAAAGAACAGTTACCCTATGCAAAAATTGATCTACTAATGGATGCTACAAGTGGACATAAGCTATTGTCGCTTATGGATGCATATTCAAGATATAATCCGATACTATGTTTAAACCAGATGAAGAGCATACAAGATAATTTGCCGACATAAAAATATAATGTTATAGAGCAATGCCTTTTGGTCTGAAAAATGCTAGAGCAAACTATCAAAGACTCGTTAATAGAATGTTTTGCGGGCAAATGGTAGAAATATGGAAGTTTACGCTAATGATATGTTGGTCAAATCACAAAAGGAAAAAAATCATCTAAAGGATCTAGAGGAAGTGTTTGGGTTAATGAGGAAATAACAAATGAAATTTAACCCTTAAAAGTGCCATTTCAACGTTCGCTCAAGAAAATTCCTTGGATATATCGTAAGTGGATGGGGTATAGAAGCAAGTCCCTCACAAGTTAAAGCAATAAAATATATGGACAAACCTAAAATAAGCAAGAATGCAATGAGCCATAATGGATTGGTAACAGCCTTGAGTAGGTTTATTTCGAAGACAACTAATAAGTTTGTATTATTCTTTGATGCAATCACATAGAAGATAAGTTTCGAATGGGGAACGAATGGCATTCCAAGAGCAAAAAGAACATCTAGAAAAGGCCCCTATAATGTCAAGGTCGAAAGGTGGAAAAACCTTGCACCTTTATATTACTGTTTCGAAATAGGCTGCTAGTTTAGTTCTGATACGAGATGAAAACAGAATCCATCTTCCATTTATTATGTTGGTCGAAGCTTAAAGAATGCTAAAGCTCGTTACGCAATCATTGAAAAGTTGGATTATGGACAAATATTAATTGCTCGAAAGCAATGGTCATTCTTCCAAGCACATCCCATCAAGGTTTTGACCAACTTCCCCCCAAGCAAGTCTTTCGTAAGTCGGAAATATCCAAAAGAATCATAAAGTGAAGAATTGAGTTAAGTCAATATGACATTGAAAATAGAACATGGATGGCAATCAAAGGCCAAACTCTAGTTGACTTTGTAAATGAGTGAACAAGATTTATCGAACAATAGGCTGAAACAAAAAATGATCTAAAACCAAAATAGCAATTATTCATCGATGGAGCATCCATTGATCTATGTACAATTGCCCAATATGTTATCATAACCCTAAGTGGGCATCAAATACATTATGCCATGAAATTGGGATCTCCTGCAATAAATAATGTAGAGGAATATGAATCAATGGTTGTTTGTTTGACTTTGGCAAAAAAGATTAAGGTTCCATGGATCCAAGTTTTTAGTGATGCACGGCTTATGGTAAACTAACTCAAGTAAACATACTAGACGAAGGATCTGAAACTGTAACGGTATGTTAAAAAGACATTGGAAATGATAGCGACATTCAAATATTTTTCGATGCATCAAATTCTAAGAGGAGAAAATTCCCATGAAGATTCCTTAGCCCAATTGGCCTGCTTAAGAGGAGCTCCAGAAACCCGAATAGTTCCTGTTGGACCTAAGGAGATTCCTAACACCGAGGAAAAACAAAACAAAAAGGGGAAAGAATCTTTATTATTAACTCGATCCCAAGCATGAGCCTAAACCAAAAGCGAGGAAGAAATTATAAATGGTAGTCCAACCGATACTGAAAGTCCTTCCAGGAATTCCAATGGAAGCAACTGGATGACAACCATTCTTGAATATGTTGTCTATGGATAAGACGAAAGCTAGGAAAATCAGGATGCAGGTATTGAATTTCATTATTTTGGATGGAATCCTATACAGGAAAGGTTATGTGCTTCCATATTTGAGTTCCGTAGACCTCGAAGATGAAATGAATTTGCTAAAGAACCACATAAAGGATTGGATGGAGATATCTCCAATGGATAAAATTGGCCAAAATAGTATCATAACGAGGATTCTTCTATAACCAATGACTAAGTATTGACCTAGTTAAAAGGTGTGATAACTGCCAACGGCATTTTAAGGTTCCCCATCCATGCTAAGTAATCTAACTCCCATAACGAACCCGTAGCCCTTCGATGTATGGGGAATAGATCTTATCGTTCCTCTACCCATTTAAAAGGATGTGCAAATAAGCAGGGTAACAATCGATTATTTCATTGATGGCTAGAAGTGGAACCACTTCCAAAAATTACTTCTGGAAAAGTCTTAAGATTTATCATCAACAATATAGTTACTAGGTTCGAAATACGCCATAAAATCATATTTGACAATGGAACCCAATTTGAGAGTGAAGAGTTTTCGCAATTCTATTTCAAGAACCATATAATGAAAAAAAATTCTTCGGTTGCTCACCCGAAAGCAAATAAAGCAATAGAAGTCGCAAATAAGACAATCAATACCATACTAAAGAAAAGGATAAACAAAGCAAAAGAAAATTGGGTTGAAGAGTTACCCTTAGTTCTTTTGGCTTATAGGACGTCCACCAAAATATCGATAGGTCATATGCCTTATTCATTAACTTTTGGGTGTGAAGCAATGCTTCCACCGAAATAGTACCGTCTCACCAAAGGGTTGCCTACGATTTCGATAGAAACCAAGAATTAAAGAAATAATCCTTGGATTTAATCCTCGGACTTTGGGACAAATTTGCTAATTGAACAACCGAATTTCAAAGAAGACTGACCTAATGCTATAATGCTAAAGTAAGATCAAGGATGTTTAAGGAAGGAGACTTAGTTCTCCAATGGGTAATGGCCAACACAAAAAATCCAGCAAACGTATCATTGGGGCCAAATTGGGAAAGACTCTTAGTAATCCACACGGTGATACCACCGGAAGCTTACCGTTTATGCCATCCTCACGATAATATGGTACTAAGAACATGGAATGCAAAATATTTAAAACCTTATTTCCCCTTAACAAGTAAGTTCATCAAGAGAAAAATTTCTTATAAGAATCAAGGGAAATAAGCACCAAGGGCAGGGAAAATAAAGTTTGAGATATGAGAAAATCTTGTCAAATTTTTCTACATGGATAAAATAATAAAGGAGAAGCTACTAAATGGAAAACCAGTGATAGAGTTTTTACTTTGTTGGGGGTGGAATGCCCTTAATGGATTAACTTGAAAATTCCTGGGTATATCCCGGGTCCTTTCCCACGAAAAGGAAGGGGTAAGCCCAGGGCATCATGTTCCTAGATCTAAGCCCTGGGTATACTCTTGGCGCCTCTTGGAGTGAGGAGGCTACACCCAGGACATACGAGCCTGGCCCCCAAATCCTTTAATGACGTTGAGGAGCCCACAAGAGGAGGTATAGGTAATCGCTGGTGCATAAGCTCCATTCCGAATGAAGCATGCTCTGCCTCTGGTCTTTTTAAGATCAAACCTTGCCTCTGCTTTGACCTAAATACACATTGCCTCCACTTATATTGCATTTCGTAGAAGGGAATGAAAGCTCAAAGGGAGCACTAAAGCATGCCAAGCTTCTACTAGAGAAAAAACCTATAATGGAAAAATATCTATCAAAACTGAAAGCGGTTTCATACCTATGACATTTCAGAGGAAGGTTTTTGAATTCTATTACCTGAATCTGTGTTTTTGGTCTTCTTATTGGAAAGAGGATTCGTGCATATTTATTTTAAAGGAAGGTTTCTAAATTCTATTCATACCCAAATCTAGGTTTTAGGTCCTCTAAGACGATAGAGACATCATACCTATTCCTTTCAATGGTAGGTTTCTAAATTTTATTTATACCTGAATCTTGGTTTTTGGTCTTCTAAGTCAAAATGATGCAACATATATTGTCCTTCCAGGGAAGGCTTTCAGATTTCTACTACTCGAATCTGGGTTGTGAGTTTCTTTAATAATGGGATGTACCAAAGATTTAAAAAGTCCAAATGGGGATTCTAAAATTTTGTCACTTATTATGATACATTATTTTGAGTTCGAGGTCTTCAACTACCCGAAAAATTTCTATATTAAATTGAAAAGGGTTTATGCGTATATCTACACAAAATGGTTTCTCGATTTATCGAAAACTATTATATAAATCCTCATCCTTTTGTTTAATTGGAAAGTAATGATAAGCCATTAGTATGGAGAAAATTCTGAATTCCAAATATTTTCTTGCCCGTTTGAGGAACCTGCGATCGTCTATTAGAATAAGTGGGACTTTGTAAGTTTCCCCGAAGAAGATCCTCGAGTAATGATTAGATTTCTTGAATACATGTATCATTCCTCTTACAAGCCAATAAAGGTTTCGTACATAATGATTATAACTAAATTCACAAGATTATGGTCTAAAGTTAATTTCTAGGTTTAGTACAAAGTAGATAATAGCGCCTTATCACCCAAGTCTAATAGAAGGGTTCCAGATTCTTCTCTTAGTATCATAATAGGAAGATGTTTATAGTGCAAGGCATATTTTCCTATAACTAAGTCCAAACGAGAAAGATACGGATCATTATCACCTAAAAATGACATATTCAAGGATGGAAGAAATTATGGTTGGAACAACGAATTTCTAAAATGAACCTTTGGGCATTAGGTTCGACATGCTTCTAGTCCCCGGATAATTACAAGGGATTTGATATTGCACCTTTATGAACAAATGCAGTAAAATTTATTTATGTGTATACACTAGTATTGAGATTTCCAATTGCTGTTGATAGTAACAAAAATAGTCTTACTTGTAAAAATGAGCCAAAAACTTTTTCAAAATTTGTCCAAAAGAGCAAAGCTTCTTTAACACTAGGGGGAAAGATGTTAATCAAAAGATTGTTCCTTCAAAAAAGTAGGGTGAAAGAAGGATGAAATAGAGGAGAAATACTTGGAGAAGGCAAGGAAAAGCAAGGAACCGCAATACATGATCGAATGCAAAGATTTCTCTTATGAGTCAAGGGATTTGTTTATTACCCGAAGACTCTTTTTCATTAAATAGAGTTAGTTGCAAAGAGAAACGCTCTCGATTCAAAAAAGAAAATAACCTTTCAGAAAATGCCAGAAAGGTCATCAACCAAGGAATACATGTTAGAGTCAAACAATAAAGCCTAAGCCTCTAAAGATTTAGAAGTGAGGTTTTGGAAAGAGTAAAGCAACGTAAAAGGCTCTCGTGTCGAATAGAAAGTCTAACCGTGCCAAGAGAAGTGATGCACTGAGCCCAGTCGGCATTGCAAGCCAAGAACTAACATACATGTATGCCTCCGGCAATATTTGAACCCACTTGCATAAACAAATACATGGAAATTTTCATTGACGCATGCCAGTCAAAAGAAAAATCACCCTTGGAGGCCACTCAAGAATCTCTTTGGAAAAGAGCTTAGACGAAGCCTCATAAGCGGAAAGGAGTCAACCCGCACCTATAAATAGGACCCCGGGAATCCAATATCTGACATTTAATTCATTCCAAAATTTGTAATTCCAAACTACTGGGTGAAACTCTAGAGCCTAAATCAAATTGGGAATTTTCCATATTCTTGTAATCTTTTGCCATTCTCATTAGAAAATGGATATTGAGGATATTGATCTATAAAGTTTAATCTTAAGAGAATGGGGCTTGATCAATTGCAGTTATTAATGCACTTAGTAGCTAATGATAGATTATTTAAAATTTTAATTTCATATTTTTTTCCCAAAGACATATTCATAACGCATAAGAGGGAATAGTAGAATCAATACTGAAAGTGGTAATGACCTGACCGAAAGGTGCTGGGATTATTATAACCTAAGGGAACTACTTCTTTTTTTAGAAATTAAGAACATTATGATTCCCCTTATGGAGCTTGGCTTTGGCTTTAATGAATAGGTTTTGGCTTTTGCACCTTAGATAACGGATAGGCTTTAGCTTTGGCTTTTACACCTTTGAAACACATTCTAAACCCTTGAACTGAATCCGGGTTTGCACGAAGCTTGGCTGCAGCGTTTGGTGCAGCGGAAGTAGTTGGTAACATGATGTGGGGCAGTGGAAGTCATGGCCTCGTCATCCATGTTATCATGTTCGGGTTGGTAAGCCTGGTTTGACATACATCATGCCGAAGCGGGAAATGATTCCAATGATACCATCTTGTTTAGCCGAGTTAGAGAGGTCAATCCGAGGAGGCTGAGCTATGGACACCAACCTAGGTAGATGGCCAACCAAAGGAAGCATTCAAAGCTAGTATGTGTTCTAGGCTTTAAAAATGACAAGGGTAACAATTCTAAACATGATACAATTTTAGGTGCAACACAAATGCACGTTTCAGATCATGGAACAAAGTGTTTCATGGGTGCAAAAGCAAGACAATGCTAGGTTTCAGGTTTTATAACAAGGCAGGGTCTGTGTAATATACATGTTTGTTTATCAAGGCAACATTTGTTTCAATTTACAATGTAAGGAAAGGTTTATGAACCAATATGTTTATCTCAGTTTTACAAGACAAAGCAAGCATGTTTTTTTTGCTACAGGAATTACATGAATGAACCAATACTGACTTTGAATGATGACCCAAGACATTTGCTAAGGCCTTCGAGATTGCATACGTGCCGAGAATCTTTGTTTAATCATCATAAAGAATAGTCTCATTTCGACTAACAGATAGGCTCGGTTAGGGACCAGTTCAACCCCAAAGCAAAGTCAAGCTCCAGCACGAGTATGATTTGGAACAACTTTCGGGTCGACCAAGAAATTAGCTGACCCAAGCCATCACCACATAACCCAAGTGCCGAATGCCAATCAAAACTTGGCTCGACCAAAGTTCGGGTTGACCAAGAAATAGGTCGACCCGAATTTGAAGCCCTTTTGCAAGAAACGTAAGTCCAACACGTAGATGATTCGATTCGAACAACATTTGATTCGATCACATCTAACCGAGCCTGTTTCTATGCAAGGTATCTTCACCAAGAAATAATATTCTCAGCATTTAAATGGTTTTTCGCAAATATTGGATCACCGAGTCCGAGACAAAATCTTACTTTTCCTTCCACCTCAACAACAATGGTTTCCCATACTTCAGCGCATGCATTCAGGGAATAAAAACAACAGCAAGCTCCTGCGCCTTCCTCAACGGCTCCTACACTCGGTTCAACCCAGGTCGGGTCGACCATTTTGGATTCGACATTGAACTAACTAAGGGCGCCACCTGCTATTCCTTCTCCTACACAACCATCTACGTCAGATCAGGCTCCTTCTTCGGCGTTTTCCACATGTGAAAAATTCGTGACAGTATTGAATCAACTTCGAGAAACGAAGATAGTGCTGGATGCTCAAGCGCGGGAGAACGCTGCGATGAGGCAAGATAAGAACCACTTGATTGGACAATGTGAAAAATTCAGAGGTCGGCAATCTTTTCATCCATTATAGAACCAGGACTCAAAAGTCTTGAGACGACCCGAACTTCCCCGTGAAGGAAAGCACGGATAGAATTGAGTACAAGACAAAATAGAACGCAAACAGAAGAACATTTCATTGTTATTACAACAATTCCATCAGATACAAGAATATACAGAGTATAAATGAATAAATTACATTCGACAAATATCAGAGATTACAATAAGTTACATAGCAGCGGAAAAATATACAAAACACAACTAGAAGTGATACACGGATACAGAGCTTTCCGAGCATCGTTCCAGCTGTAAATCAGGATCCTATGAATATAAATCTGCAAAACCAAAACTACTAGCTGCCCGTGTGGAAAATAGGGGCACCCAGAGTTTAGGTTAAAACAATAAACTCCAGGTCAGTCATGTGACTGGTGTGAGAACTAAAACAATTATTAATCTTTATTTTTAAAGTTAGGTAAATCAAGGGACCACGCCGTATAACACGGAACGGGTTTCCTCCCAAGAATACCAGTGCATAAAACAAACAGCGCAATGCTAAATAAAGAAAAATGAAGCTGTTATAAGACCCAGGTCCCATCACAC
This sequence comes from Allium sativum, assembly GCA_030737875.1. Taxonomy (NCBI): domain Eukaryota; kingdom Viridiplantae; phylum Streptophyta; class Magnoliopsida; order Asparagales; family Amaryllidaceae; genus Allium; species Allium sativum. The sequence continues at coordinate 90,211,131 of CM060916.1, read as the reverse complement.
AATGCAACGCAAGCCGGAGGATAGGGTTTTTACCTTATAACAGCCAAAGCATGCTTGATACGTTTAAAACACATTATTTGATTCTATTATAAGTGTATAGTGTCAAAACAATTTCAATCATAAGTATCAATCATAGGCGGCATAGCTACCATCTACTATGTCGCCATACTAGTTCTACAATTAAAACCGCAATATCACGTATTGGAAATTGGATTCCATCATGAGTCGAGGCAAGGGGCAAGCTCCTCTCCGCGTTCGAGACACTCTAGCAATGCCTCAGGACCCCACTATGATCCTTTGGAACCTCCAAGGCCGGTCCTCTCTTACTTTTGAGGATTAGTTATTCCTAAACACACGTTTCCCGGTCCTTACAGACCTATATCCGAGGCGCCTCGTATCCAACAACCACACAGGTGAAAAGTATATAAATGTCAGGGCTGGTAGGTCACTGACACCACCCTAGCTAGAAAGAAACGTCGTGCACTCCTTGGGTCCGTATCCCGTTTTTGACTCATACCGAGGTGTGAGGCTCGCGAATCCACGTTATACACAAAGCTATGCCACACAGGCCGTGCTTTGATCATCAACCACAAGACTTTGCTTTTCAACAGAAGCCTTGATCAATTGCCACTTACGCATGCCACATTGGCAATTCACTCCATGTGACTGATGTCCATCGATATACAACCTCTGAGCTCGTACGTCTCAGAGAAGGGCGTTAAGCAAGAGAATAAATTCTCTGCCGCCAAACAGATGTATACTTAATAGAGATCAATCAACACAGAATAAAATCCAATGTCAGACACACAATCCATTTAAAAGTTCGTTCTGGGTCTGAACGAAACCGGAGGCTTTTTCCTCGCATATCCGTCCATCTCCAAGTACGTCTGGACGATCACCAACTGATTCCCTCATCCTGGGTGTACAGCCCAATCAAGATCATCAGTAATCACCCAAACGATGTGAAGACTTCCGGTCTTCACCCACCGTCTTCATCTTCGACATCTCGTCGAATCGGTTATTCAGAATGGGTATAACCCGGCCTTTCTGAATAACCCACGTATATAATTAACAAATGTTACACAAACACAATGAACGCCTCATTCCAATTCAGAATATTCTTTTATTCACAAATCACATTCTTAGGGAAATGTTCCCATTAATTTTATCAAAGATAAATTCTTCTAAATTTATCCTATAATCTTCCTTTGGATATCATTTCAAACTAGTCGGGATTAGCGAACCACACCGAAGTAATTATTTGTTTTATTTCCCAATCCCAACCTATATATCCCATGGAGCAAAACTGGTGATACTCCATATCTAACACCACGGTGTTATCGGTAAAATTAATTACCATTTCACGTTCAAATCTAATTAAAGATTTAACTATCGCTTTGGAGCAAAACTGGTGATACTCCACTCTCGATCACTTTTCAGATTTGATAATTTAAATTATCAATTCACATTTTAATCTAATTAAAGATTCATTAAAACTCCACTTAGTTTTAATCTTTTCAAAAATCAACATCTTGCCTTTAACTGGGTTAAAGAACCAATGTCATCTAAAACACGATTCACGATAAACCCAAATCACATTTGATATTAAATACAAGGCTTTGAATAGAAAATATATCGGCTTGTATTCAATATCAAATTCTGAAACCAACATATATCGTATTGGAAATAACGATATAAAATATATCTTTTAAATTCCCATAACAATATCTGTATAGTCACGAAATCCAACATCGAAATATCCCGAAGATAATTTCGATTCAACTCCAGTCCAATCCACGTATTGGGAATACTGATTATTTTTAAAATCACTTTCAAATTCAATTTATTTATTTCAAAAATAAATTGATTTTAATTCTAGTTCAAAACTAGTTTATTTCGATAAAAATCTATTTTTATCTTTTCAAATGTGGAATTCTCCAGCTCAATTCTTTCCAATCCATATATTATGATTTTACACAAATTATAGATATTTTTAATAATTTTATCAAGGCCCGTACAGTCGATTTCCAACAATGGCCATCGGACTGCACTTACATCGACCTTTTTCGAATTTGATTTGGACATAATTCCAAATCCAACCGTTAGATTTCAAATTTCTAATATTCATTGGAAAGCTCTTTTCGATACGAACCCAACGGTTCCGGTTTTAGGAGAATCCGACGGTCGGATCTCCCGCAACGTCAATTCGAAGTCAATGGTCGAAATTCATGAACTGCCGCGGCGCGGCGCGTTCTATTCAGGCCATTATATATATAATATATATATATTATATATATTTCGTCGATTTCCTTTTAAAACGTATTTTATAAATCGTTTTAAATTCGTTTTCAAAACCATTTCAACTCTATATTCAATTTCTAATCAAAATTGAATATTTCATATCATTACTATATAAATGATAATATTTTCAAAACGTTATATTTTGAAATCACTTCTTTTCTATATTCATTATAAAAATGAATATAATCGATATAAATATCGTTCACGTCAAAATAGCGCAACTCTAATCAACACGGCTTTATATATTTCAGTCACTTCGTTATTCTATTCAACAAATGAATATTTATTCTATTCAACACATGAATTTATATTTCTTTCAACACACGACTAATCTCAACACATGAGTACTGTCAACACATCACTATTTTTGTTATGTAAAATATTTTATAAAACTATGGTATCTATCGTTTGATTTTCAATTAGACTTCAACCGTAAAGTAGTTCTAATTTTAAATATGATAAAGATGTAAATTTCATTGTATAAAATATTTCACTCAACACATGAACATCGTCAACACATGACTATTTTTATATTCAACACATGAATTTTCTTTTATAATATTCCTTATTTTCCCGATTGGAATGAGGCCCAATCAATCACCATATAATGTTAATTATATGGATTCCATACAACACATGTATATAATAGCATTGAAAAATAATCAACCATCAACCAAAGTGCACTACACTGTATAAGCATCAAATATAGATATCTTACGCTTATAACAGCCTGTCAATCAATCGATCGACATATTTAATCAATCATCATGAGTAAACTTCCAAATTTCATCCCAACACCCGTGTGGGGTTTCAAACAATCAAACACAGATTTTATTTGTGCAGTTGGGCGATGTGTAAAATTTATCGTCCCAATCAATGTCCTTCAAATAGGTGTACATAAACAAACCGTCCGGTTTGTAAATGAATATTTTATTCTATTCACTTCCACGTTAAAAATTATATTTTTAACGATAAAATATTATATTTCAACACATGAATTTCTATTCAGTTCATTTACACAATAAAAATGATATTTTTATTTTTCTAACATATTTTGGGAAATTTCGGCGGCATAACGGCACGATACTAGAAACGGGACGAGGCCTAACCTTATCCCCGGTCTAGTGAAGGCCCACGCCATTCACACATCAATCAAATCCATTCCATTTCACCAAACAATTCAATTCCAACCAAATAAACTAACCAACTACTCAACCAAACAATTTAACAAGCAAACCATCCATGGTATGTGGATGACGGGTGTCGGGTGCTACTAAGCACCGTCTGCATCCTAGTATATATATATATATATATATATATAACTAGAAAAAGAAGTTTAGAGTGAGAAGTTCTCACCAACTAGCTAATCCAATCATCTCGACTCTTCTTATGTAGAAAATCTTGTTGTTCTCGCCTTTTGTCACTTTCGCCGCCCGTAGTCACTACATATATAAAAATCACATTTTTATATTGTTGCCATGTATATAAAAATCACATTTTTATATTGTTGCTATGTATATAAAAATCACATTTTTATACTACTACTATATAGATAAAAATTCTATTTTTACAACGGTGTTCATATAATAAAGATTATATTTTTATATCGCCACTTATATAAAAATCACATCTTTGCTCCTTTTACATAATAAAGATCAAATCTTTAATACTTCTATAATATAAAAATCATATTTTTATCATCTCTATAACATAAAAATCATATTTTTATTAACTTCATATGTCAAAAATCATAGAAGCTTTAAAGCGGAGAAAACTCACTTTTTTTTTCTAACGCCTTTTCTGAACTGCTGAATTGTTGTTCGAGCTCCAGACTTCGTATACAAACTTAAATCTTCAATCCATCTTTTTTTCTAGCACAAGCACGCCATTCTGAACAACTTTTGCCTAGTGGTCTTCTTGCCGAAAATGTGCCATTTCGCCGGAATTCGCGAAAGTACACGAATTTTGCCGCTTCCGGACAGCAGACTTTAAACGCGTTTTCCGGACAGCTCCGAACTCCAAAACATGACTTCCATATATCCAAATCGAAGAGAATTTCGTGCTCTACGACTTTGGTCTTGAGGGACTTTGGCCAAAAGTGCACCGTTTGGGAGTTATTGGCGAAATACGGTCAGGGACTTATTTGCAAAACGGGCGATTAGTGTAAAATGGGTTTTTGGGTGTAGCGGGGCCCACGGCCGGAATTGAGGGGGCTGGAGGGGGGCGCGGGCCTGATGGACGTGGGGGAGGGTGTGGGTGGCGGTGGTGGGGCCCGTGGTGGCCGCGGTGGTGGTGTTTGGATGTAGGGTTTGCTAATTGAAGAGAGAGAGAAGAGGAGAGAGAGAGGAGGAGGAGGAGGTGGCCGGAGGGGGGTGGAGGAGGCCGACGGCCAGTGGTGGCAGCGGGGGAGGGTGTGGCAGCGATGGCATGGGGTGCGGTGGCCATTAAAGAGGAAAATGTAAAAAAGAGAGGAAGAGAGAAAGTGAGGAAGAAAAGGAAGTAAAAGTGTTTATATGCTAGTTTCTCTCGTATCGTCCGAACACAAACGATCTCCGATGGCCGCGGATTTCGAACATGAGATAGTAGACGTGAAGACGAGTCCAACGAAACAAGTTTCGTCGAATTCCGAGTTCGTTTGACCGTCCGTTAAAAATCACAAAAATGCTCAGATAAGCTCTAAAAATGCGATTTTGGCGCACCTTTTCTTCTCGCACGCTCACATGCTAACTCAAAAAATCAAGCCCTTTTGGATTTAACCATTTTTAGACGATACGAATCCATAAAAAAAAGTAGAATCGAATTCCGAGGTCGTATCAATAATGTTCCTTTGTAAAATGACTGCACGTTTTACCCTGAACTGTTTCAGCTCGCACGACCACATACTGATTCCGTTCGACGCGACCTTTGTAACTCAACAATGATTTATCATTGTGAATCCATAAAAATTTATCTCGTCGAATTCTGAGCTCGTATGCAAAATTTCACTTTTTAAGGGCTATGTATTGTTAACCGAACAACTCCAGCCCATAGCCACTATTCCGGATATCGGAATATATCGAAGCTTATACTTTTTGGAGTTCTAAACGGCATTTTGAACTCAATGGAAGTGGTTTCGAGTCCAAATTCATCCGTATGCAAAATATGACTTTTTGACGCCGCATATAATTTACATAGCGACTATTCTGAATTTTCAACTGGGCATAACTTTTGATTCCCGCTATGAAATTTCGATTTTTCGGATTCGTTGGAAAGATATTCTCAACTAGATTCTAATATTTTTGGTTTCGCTAAAATCCGGTTTATTTTGAATCCTGTACATTCAATTGAAGTTTGAAATCGAATTATCGAACTACCGCGCCTTTTTCAATTCTATTTATAATTATAAATAAATATTATATTCTAACGACGACGTGTATAAATATATGCATCGAATCCTATTCAATATAAATTCTCGTCGATATTATTTAAAATAATCTATTTTAAATGTTCCAAAATTCACTAAAATTGCCAAAATAAAAATTTTAAACTGGCCCAGATTTTCAGGTTATTACAATCTCCCCCACTTAAAACTTTTCGTCCTCGAAAAGGAACAAAGTCGAAAGTGGTTTGATTATTCAACTCTACGTTCGATCTGGCTTGCATTCTCCAACTTTTCAGTTTCTGAGAATTTTTAAATTCTTCAAAAATTTGACTAACACCCGGAATTTTCGAAAAATTTCGCCATAACCTCCTTTGTACGGGGAGCACGGGAAAATCCCGAAATTGCCATACAGGCCTTCTGATCTCAAAAAGAAAAAGAAAAAGCCAAGCGGCTAGCCAATAGGCTCATAAAATCATCATCACCCAAACAAAACAGTAAATTATATAGTAAACATGTACCTATTTGTCGGGCAAACAAATTTTATTCTTCGGCTCTAGCCTCCTTGCTATGACCTGTTCAATATAAGTATACGTATATGCAAGCAAATGCGACTAATTTTCAATATAATTCAATATGTGATTCAATTTAGGCTAAATGGTTAAAAATTATCAAATAAATAAACAAACAACACAAACAGCAATCAATTAGTGAATTAACGTTGCAAATTCATAATTTTGATATATATACAAAAATCATGTTTTTGATGCCAATTCACAACAATGAATCTATCTATATAGGTTTTGGTTCTCACACCAGCCTAATGGAAATATATAGATATCACACCTTCGAAACACGAATATAAATACTGATGATGTGGCCACATCACCAGAATTATCCCCGGGTGTCTAGAATGTGATTCTATATCTATCCAATATATTAAAACTTCGAATATACGTTCATGACGCGTATATGCAAAATCTTTATATACTCGATTGTCCATATTCAATATAAATAAATATTCAAATACGTATAAAACGATTTAAATTTTTCAAAACAAAATTGTTTTCATTTGAAAAATATACTCTTCACACTCGTTCTAGGATACTACTGATCCTATCTCTAACGAGTAATTCTAATTGGATATTGCTAATCCAATATCTGATGAATTCTTTCGTATGGTTCTAATGTGTCTTGTTCTCGAGCTCTGTAAACCAAAGCTCTGATACCAAACTGAGACGACCCGAACTTCCCCGTGAAGGAAAGCACGGATAGAATTGAGTACAAGACAAAATAGAACGTAACTTCCCCGTGAAGGAAAGCGCGGATACTTTGAGAACAACACACAAATGAACGCAGACGGAAGAACATTTCATTGTTATTACAACAATTCCATCAGATACAAGAATATACAGAGTATAAATGAATAAATTACATTCGACAAATATCAGAGATTACAATAAGTTACATAACAGCGGAAAAATATACAAAACACAACTAGAAGTGATACACGGATACAGAGCTTTCCGAGCATCGTTCCAGCTGTAAATCAGGATCCTGTGAATATAAATCTGCAAAACCAAAACTACTAGCTACCCGTGTGGAAAATAGGGGCACCCAGAGTTTAGGTTAAAACAATAAACTCCAGGTCAGTCATGTGACTGGTGTGAGAACTAAAACAATTATTAATCTTTATTTTTAAAGTTAGGTAAATCAAGGGACCACGCCGTATAACACGGAACGGGTTTCCTCCCAAGAATACCAGTGCATAAAACAAACAGCGCAATGCTAAATAAAGAAAAATGAAGCTGTTATAAGACCCAGGTCCCATCACACAATGCAACGCAAGCCGGAGGATAGGGTTTTTACCTTATAACAGCCAAAGCATGCTTGATACGTTTAAAACACATTATTTGATACTATTATAAGTGTATAGTGTCAAAACAATTCCAATCATAAGTATCAATCATAGGCGGCATAGCTACCATCTACTATGTCGCCATACTAGTTCTACAATTAAAACCGCAATATCACGTATTGGAAATTGGATTCCATCATGAGTCGAGGCAAGGGGCAAGCTCCTCTCCGCGTTCGAGACACTCTAGCAATGCCTCAGGACCCCACTATGATCCTTTGGAACCTCCAAGGCCGGTCCTCTCTTACTTTTGAGGATTAGTTATTCCTAAACACACGTTTCCCGGTCCTTACAGACCTATATCCGAGGCGCCTCGTATCCAACAACCACACAGGTGAAAAGTATATAAATGTCAGGGCTGGTAGGTCACTGACACCACCCTAGCTAGAAAGAAACGTCGTGCACTCCTTGGGTCCGTATCCCGTTTTTGACTCATACCGAGGTGTGAGGCTCGCGAATCCACGTTATACACAAAGCTATGCCACACAGGCCGTGCTTTGATCATCAACCACAAGACTTTGCTTTTCAACAGAAGCCTTGATCAATTGCCACTTACGCATGCCACATTGGCAATTCACTCCATGTGACTGATGTCCATCGATATACAACCTCTGAGCTCGTACGTCTCAGAGAAGGGCGTTAAGCAAGAGAATAAATTCTCTGCCGCCAAACAGATGTATACTTAATAGAGATCAATCAACACAGAATAAAATCCAATGTCAGACACACAATCCATTTACAAGTTCGTTCTGGGTCTGAACGAAACCGGAGGCACTTTCCTCGCATATCCGTCCATCTCCAAGTACGTCTGGACGATCACCAACTGATTCCCTCATCCTGGGTGTACAGCCCAATCAAGATCATCAGTAATCACCCAAACGATGTGAAGACTTCCGGTCTTCACCCACCGTCTTCATCTTCGACATCTCGTCGAATTGGTTATTCAGAATGGGTATAACCCGGCCTTTCTGAATAACCCACGTATATAATTAACAAATGTTACACAAACACAATGAACGCCTCATTCCAATTCAGAATATTCTTTTATTCACAAATCACATTGTGAAGGCCCGCCTCGCACCAACCTGCATTTCCTCCAAAAGTGCGCTGTACACATGCCCGACTAGCACAAGACGGTCGTCATAAGAAAGGAAAGATGGGAATGAACTAATCAAAGAACCTGTAGAATGTCTCCCAGCGCATGGAATAAAATATAATAGTAATGTACTTGACATAAAACAGGCGAGACAGTGCATAAGCTGACAACTAAAACCAACATCAATCTCAAAGCAGCGGAAATCCAAATACAGCTTATTACAACTTTTCAAAATCTACTGTCTCTGAACAACAGAAAGCAAAAATAGAAGATACACCACCAATGCCCAAGCAGTGATCTTCAACAACACAGGGAGAATACTATATATGTATATTACGTGGAAGCCTCCTGCTCGTCTCCGGATCATCTACCCGTGCACCACCAGCTAACCTGTCTCTAGTCTGCTCGTGTGAGCACCCAGAGTAATAAGAGGAAACATAAAACTCTGGGTCAGACATAAAGCCTGGTATGAGCGATAAACATCTAAACAGTATGGTAACAGGTATACTAAACCATACCTGAACCTGGACCTGCAACCAAAGAGTTAGTACCACATACCGTACGATACTCCAAGGTGTCATAAAATAGTGTACGAATACGGGGGTGGGGTGTGCATGTCACAATGATAGCAAACAAATCATCCATAGCAACCATCCTCACATCTCTCACTCAGTGCGTAAAGCGTGCGACATCTACCACTTTGGAACACTAGACCAACTGAGGTAACGACGAATCCCGACTTGTAGAAACCCTGCTGTGACCAAGCCAAGTACTTGGAGTCATGACCAAACATTTCAATGACCCACTTCATTGGTCATAGCCCTTGGTTCTACCAATGCCATAATGGCCCTGAATCCGCCTTCGTGCCTCCTACCATAGTGGTCCAAAGCTATAGACGTCGATAACTCCTTAGCACGCGTCCCGCAGCAAAGCCCAACCATGAAGTGAACTCGTTGATTCCCATCTGAATCGTAAGCTCTAACTTCTCATTTGGACTTCCTTTGCATCTCGGGTTTGGTCGAATTGGAGTGGGTCTTCAGAAGAGTCATCGCGTAGTAGTAATAGCCCGCGTATGGTTCGGTTCGGTGCTCCTCATCTAGCTTGGTTCGGTTCGGTATAACCTTCCTGATCGGTTCAGATTGGTGGTCCTCGTCTAGCTTGGTTCGGGTCGGTAGTCCACTTCGGGTCGGGTCGGTGTCTTCCTCCGGGTCGGGTCGGGGTCCTCCTCCAGGTCGGGTCAGGTGTCCTTCCCTCCAGCGCTCCAATTCCTAGCTTATTTCTTCTTTGCTTCCGGTCCGAGCCCTGCATCTCCAAGTCGATCCGATCTGGCCTCCAATCACTCTTCCGATCCGATCCGCTCCCTAGCTTACTCCGATCCGATCCGCTCCATCGCTCCGATCCGGTCTTCTGTCCAACTCCAACTCTAAACAATGGCCTTCCTTCCTGCCAAACTTCTCCCAGTGACAAGTCCTCATCCAGTTCGGATTCCCTTGGTCAGTTCCCTAGTCCGATCCGACCCCTTTCTCCGATCCGAACCGGTTCGGAGCCTGCACACTTCTGCAACTTTCCAGCGAGCTTTCTACGCCATTCGACGACGTTTTCGAGCAATTTAACTATTCTAATCAATCATGAAACATACCATAGAGTCATAGCAACATGTAATAGCAATCACAAACAGCAAACAACAATTCAAATGAATCAAAATGGATCAAAAGTAGCTAAAACTTCATATTTTCCCTTAAGCACTCTTAATCATGTTTAGGCATACAATTAGCAAAACACATCGAAATTATCTCAAATTTCTAACAGAGCCTTAAAACATTATTTTAGAATTTTAAGATTTTTTCCAGAATTTATTTACGTATAAATTCGCTAATCTTCACTAATTACCCTTAATTAACCGTAATTAGTGTCAAAATGATGCTATCACTCACCTTAGCCACAAATAAAATTCTCAGAACTGAAACTCCTCTGGTTTGGGGCGAATACTGATGTCTAACAGCAGCTCTAACCTTGCTTTGGTGCTTTTTCTCCTTAATTTGGTGTTGCTAAGCCTAATCTTCAATTAGAGAGTGATTTGGGGTGTTTTAGATGTAGGAAGCCATTACTAAGGTCTCAAGGAGGTTTGTGGCGGCTCAAAACTGAAATGAAAGTGATAACCTAACCCTAATCAGTCCTCCTATACCTCTAAACCCGAAATTCCCCTTGGGCCTAACTGCTAATCACCCGGTTAAGCCCAATTAAGCTGTCTTTCACCATCTGAAACTTGTTTCAGCCATATCTCCCAAACGGTGAGTCCGTTTGGTTAATGTGACCACTCTACGGAAAGAGAAACTATCATTCAAAGCCAATGGAAGTGGTTTCAGGTCAAAATTCATTTCCAGTCAAAAGTTATGGCCAAAACAGTGCCAACTAGGGGTAAAATGGTCATTTAAAAATCGGGAAAAATCATGAACATGGGAAATGACCCCAATAGTCGTCTCCCAAAGTTACATGACCATACGACTTCGTATGTGAAAGAAATAAATATTCTACGATCCTATGATGCGTAGAATGCGGGTCGTTACACTCTCCCCCCTTAAGAAATTTCGTCCCCGAAATTCCTTAACCCATAACATACAAGGGATCCCGCATGCCTAACAACCATATTCAACAATCAAACATGCAAAGCAAGCAAACAAGTCTATCCTAGCATGCGGAAAACTAAATCGCTAATAAAATCTTACCAGACAAAGAGTTCTGGATACTTCTTCCTTATGTCCTCTTCTGTTTCCCAAGTACAATCATTCTCGTCTTCGCTCCACTGAACCTTGACTAGCTTCACCGCCTTCCTTCGAAGTTGCTTCGTGTCGTACTCGATAATACGGGCCGGCTTGCGGTTCCCAACCGCCTCGGGTTCTACTTCGAAGTCCTCTAACTGATCAGGTGAGATAGTCATATCTGAGTTGTGAACGAACTTCCTTAGTTGGGAAACATGAAATACGTTATGAACTCCCGCCATCTTCTCTGGTAAGTCAATTCTATATGCCAAATTCCCGACTAGTTCAAGAACAGGGAATGGGCCAACAAATCTTGGTGCTAATTTGCCTCTCCTGCCAAACCGTATTACTCTCTTTAACGGAGAAATCTTGACAAACACCAAGTCACCAACGGAGAATTTTAGGTCTCTTCTTCTCTTATCAGCATAACTTTTCTGCCTATCTTGGGCTGCCTTCATTCGTTGTTGAATGATCTTGATCTTATCTGAAGTTTCCCTCACCACATCTGGTCCAAGCATAAACTTCTCGCCAGTCTCTATCCAACATGATGGTGAGTTACACGGTCTTCCATACAAAGCTTCAAATGGAGCCATACCGATACTGGATTGGTAGCTATTATTATATGCAAACTCTACTAGATGCAAATGGTCATCCCATGATCCACCAAAATCCAATATACATGCTCTCAAGAGATCTTCTAAAATACGATTCACCCTTTCCGTCTGACCGTCGGTCTGAGGATGATATGCGGTACTGAGATGTAACTCCGACCCTAACGCCTCTTGCAAGCTCCTCCAAAACCCACTAGTAAACAACGGGTCTCGGTCGCTCACAATGCTTTTAGGTACTCCATGAAATCTCACTACCCACTTCATATACAATTCTGCTAACTTAGCTGCCGTTCTAGTCGATTTGACTGGTATAAACCTTGCACTTTTAGTCAGTCGATCTACAATTACCCAAATGCTGTCATATCCCGATCTAGTCCTTGGTAATCCATCGATGAAATCCATCGAGACTTGCTCCCATTTCCATTCGGGGATTTCTAAGGGCTGTAACAACCCACTAGGCTTCTTTTGCTCGGCTTTAACTAGCTGGCAATTCATGCACTTGGATATAAATTTCCCAACGTCTCTTTTCATTCCTTCCCAGTAGTAGGTCTGCTTCATATCTCGATACATCTTATTACCACCGGGGTGTATAGTCAGCTTTGAGTGATGACATTCTCTAAGCACTTCATCTCTCAATCCATTGACATTGGGTACAACAAGCTTTCCATTCTTTCTAAGCCATCTATCTCGATCAAGCCCATACTTGTTCATCTCCTCATCGACTCCCATCTCTAACTTGGAGATGATTTCCAATAGGTTAGGATCGTCCCTCTGACTAGAGCCGATCCGCTCAATCAAAGTGGGTCTGATCATCAAACTTGCTAACAATTCTGGATCCAATTCGCACTTTGGTCTGAAATCAAACCCCGCGATAAACTCCAGTTGCTTCCATTCAAGGAACATAGCCCCTAAGCTGGCATGTCTTCTACTCAATGCATCAGCCACCGCATTGCCCTTTCCTGGTGTGTATGCGATGTCAAAATCATAGGAAGCTAAGAACTCTAACCATCTCTGCTGACGGAGATTTAAATCCTTCTGGGAGAATAGATACTTTAACGACTTATGATCTGTAAATAGCTCAAATCTTTCTCCCAAGAGATAGTGTCTCCACATCTTTAACGCGAACACGATCGCTGCCAATTCTAAATCATGGGTAGGGTATCTTCTCTCGTGCGGTTTCAATTGCCGACTTGCATAAGCTACAACCCTACCACCTTGCATCAATACAGCACCCAGTCCGGTACCACAGGCATCTGTGTATACCGTCATCTCTTCATCCCCCTTAGGAATGACTAACACTGGTGCGCTTGTCAACTTGTCCTTTAGACTTTTAAATGCATTCTCGCACCTCTCATCCCAGACAAAAGCTTGATTCTTCTTGGTCAACTGGGTCAATGGTGCTGCTATCTTGGAGAAACCTTGGATAAACTTACGATAATATCCCGCTAATCCCAAGAAACTTCTTACATCTGTTGCATTCTTGGGCGTAGGCCAATCTTGTACCGTAGCCACCTTTGCTGGGTCCACGGCAATACCACTCTTTGATACAACATGGCCCAAGAACCTCACTTCCCTCTTCCAGAAGCGACACTTAGAAAACTTTGCTTTCAATTGGTGTTTTCTCAACACCTCCATCGCTACTCTTAAATGTTCCTTGTGTTCCTCCTCTGTCCTCGAATAGACCAAAATATCATCAACGAACACAAGGACAGACTTATTCAGCCGATCTCTGAATACCCTATTCATAAGGTCCACAAAATATGCCGGGGCATTAGTCAGTCCAAATGGCATAACCAACCATTCATAAAATCCAGACGGCGTTCGAAATGCCGTTTTAGCTATACTCTCAGCTTCCACTCTAAGCTGATGAAAACCTGTCGCGAGATCCAACTGAGAAAATACTCTCGCGCCACTCAACTGATCAAACAAATCATCTATCCGCGGTAGAGGATACTTGTTCTTCCTCGTCACTTTATTCAACTCGCGGTAGTCTACACACAAACGAAGGGAACCATCCGCCTTGGTAGCAAACACAACTGGTGCTCCCCATTCAGAAACACTCCTTCTGATAAATCCCTTCCTCAAAAGATCGCTGACTTGCACCTCGAGCTCTCGCTGCTCCCTTGGTGCCATACGACGAAGTGGCATCACTATAGGTCTGGCATCTTTTACCAAATCAATACGAAACTCAATCTCTCGGTGTGGTGGAAGTCCGGTCACTTCTTTGAAAACATCCGGATACTGGCCAACCACGGGCAAACCTGACAACTCACTATGCGGAATGTCGAGGGAGTTTAGAAAACTAGCCAATACCCCCTTACTGGGTAGACCACCAAACACTATCCTCCGCCCATCATCCGCTCTAGCTGTCACCAACAAACCCTCACAGTCTACCACCACCCCGTATCTTTGGAGCCAATCTACTCCCAAAATAATGCCAAACCCAGTAAAGCCCAAAACAAAGCAATCACAAACAAACATGCATCCATGACTCGATAGAACCACATTACGGCAAATCATGCTAAGGCTAGTTGAACCACCAATCGGGTTCGTCACTATTAAAGGTCTATCGACAATTTCGGACTCCAATCCCAACCTATCTACCAGGTCACTAGATATGAAAGAACTGGAAGCTCCGGTATCAAACAAAACTCTAACGGGAACATCATAAACAGAAAGCATACCTTGAATGACGACATTCTTTCCCTTCTCCGCCGCAGTTGGGGCATTCGACGAAGAAGGAATAGCATTAAGAGCATATGCTTTCACCATTTGCTTTTCTTTAGGGGGCTGTGGACACTTGTCCTTGTGATGTCCCAATTGGCCACAATTGAAGCACTTCCTATCCGCTGGCTTGGCCCGACAATTACTAGCATAATGGCCCTTCTTACCACAGCTGAAGCACTCCACATCCTGCTTATTCTTTTTCTTCTGGCCATCCTTAGCCTGATTCTGCTTTCTCTTATTCTGGGAACCACCTTTGCCTCCACCACTTGCTTGTGGCTTTGGCTCATCTGCGGAAGCAACCTCAGTCTTCGGCTTAGGGTAGAGACTTTCTGACCTTAACGCTTTCCCCACAATCGATTCAAACGTCTCATCGATGTGGTTAATAAGTTTTTCCCCCAAGTACTGATCCAATCCAGTTATGAATTTCTCATTCTTTTTCTCGGCAGTATCTATAAGAGATAACCCATATTTTGACAAAGTGTCAAATTCAGCAATATACTCCGAGACAGCCCTGCCATTCTGCTTGAGCTCCAAGAATTTCTTAAACAACATTGACTTCTGAGCAGCTGGGATGAACTTCTCGCTAAAGCGAGCTTTAAACTGCTCCCAAGTAATCTGATCTTCAGGAGTAGCTGCTTTTATAGCATTCCACCAATTCATTGCCCGCCCTTGCAGCCGACGGGACGCTAACTTTCTCTTCATCGCATCCTCGATACCCAAATCCTCGAAGATACGTTCGCAACTATCCACCCAATCCTGAACATCCGTAGCCGACTCCGTTCCGTGGAACGGCTTCCCACCAAGGCTAGTATAATCCTTATTCAGCTTGGCGAAGTCGACTCTTGGCGCCTGCACCATTGGACCACCACCATTTCCACCATTGGGAGCTGCCCTCTGAACATCTCTAAGCATCTCTCTCATGAGGTCAGTAAACATCGCCCTCATGTCAGTAGCATTCCCATTATTGGCCCCTCTACCGGTACCTCTAACATATCGGCTCATCGTCAATCTGAAAAAGAAAATGATTAACGACTCCATAGTGGTGCTAGTGCAGTACGACTTCATCCCTATACTACTAATAGTATATATATATATAGCTTTTGAAAACCAAAATAATCACAAATACGCTCTCTCGTGTACATATACTATCTCTCCCTGATAACTTCCCTAGGTTAACTACGCAGCCTAGAGCTCTGATACCAAGTGTGAAGGCCCGCCTCGCACCAACCTGCATTTCCTCCAAAAGTGCGCTGTACACATGCCCGACTAGCACAAGACGGTCGTCATAAGAAAGGAAAGATGGGAATGAACTAATCAAAGAACCTGTAGAATGTCTCCCAGCGCATGGAATAAAATATAATAGTAATGTACTTGACATAAAACAGGCGAGACAGTGCATAAGCTGACAACTAAAACCAACATCAATCTCAAAGCAGCGGAAATCCAAATACAGCTTATTACAACTTTTCAAAATCTACTGTCTCTGAACAACAGAAAGCAAAAATAGAAGATACACCACCAATGCCCAAGCAGTGATCTTCAACAACACAGGGAGAATACTATATATGTATATTACGTGGAAGCCTCCTGCTCGTCTCCGGATCATCTACCCGTGCACCACCAGCTAACCTGTCTCTAGTCTGCTCGTGTGAGCACCCAGAGTAATAAGAGGAAACATAAAACTCTGGGTCAGACATAAAGCCTGGTATGAGCGATAAACATCTAAACAGTATGGTAACAGGTATACTAAACCATACCTGAACCTGGACCTGCAACCAAAGAGTTAGTACCACATACCGTACGATACTCCAAGGTGTCATAAAATAGTGTACGAATACGGGGGTGGGGTGTGCATGTCACAATGATAGCAAACAAATCATCCATAGCAACCATCCTCACATCTCTCACTCAGTGCGTAAAGCGTGCGACATCTACCACTTTGGAACACTAGACCAACTGAGGTAACGACGAATCCCGACTTGTAGAAACCCTGCTGTGACCAAGCCAAGTACTTGGAGTCATGACCAAACATTTCAATGACCCACTTCATTGGTCATAGCCCTTGGTTCTACCAATGCCATAATGGCCCTGAATCCGCCTTCGTGCCTCCTACCATAGTGGTCCAAAGCTATAGACGTCGATAACTCCTTAGCACGCGTCCCGCAGCAAAGCCCAACCATGAAGTGAACTCGTTGATTCCCATCTGAATCGTAAGCTCTAACTTCTCATTTGGACTTCCTTTGCATCTCGGGTTTGGTCGAATTGGAGTGGGTCTTCAGAAGAGTCATCGCGTAGTAGTAATAGCCCGCGTATGGTTCGGTTCGGTGCTCCTCATCTAGCTTGGTTCGGTTCGGTATAACCTTCCTGATCGGTTCGGATTGGTGGTCCTCGTCTAGCTTGGTTCGGGTCGGTAGTCCACTTCGGGTCGGGTCGGTGTCTTCCTCCGGGTCGGGTCGGGGTCCTCCTCCAGGTCGGGTCAGGTGTCCTTCCCTCCAGCGCTCCAATTCCTAGCTTATTTCTTCTTTGCTTCCGGTCCGAGCCCTGCATCTCCAAGTCGATCCGATCTGGCCTCCAATCACTCTTCCGATCCGATCCGCTCCGCTCCCTAGCTTACTCCGATCCGATCCGCTCCATCGCTCCGATCCGGTCTTCTGTCCAACTCCAACTCTAAACAATGGCCTTCCTTCCTGCCAAACTTCTCCCAGTGACAAGTCCTCATCCAGTTCGGATTCCCTTGGTCAGTTCCCTAGTCCGATCCGACCCCTTTCTCCGATCCGAACCGGTTCGGAGCCTGCACACTTCTGCAACTTTCCAGCGAGCTTTCTACGCCATTCGACGACGTTTTCGAGCAATTTAACTATTCTAATCAATCATGAAACATACCATAGAGTCATAGCAACATGTAATAGCAATCACAAACAGCAAACAACAATTCAAATGAATCAAAATGGATCAAAAGTAGCTAAAACTTCATATTTTCCCTTAAGCACTCTTAATCATGTTTAGGCATACAATTAGCAAAACACATCGAAATTATCTCAAATTTCTAACAGAGCCTTAAAACATTATTTTAGAATTTTAAGAATTTTTCCAGAATTTATTTACGTATAAATTCGCTAATCTTCACTAATTACCCTTAATTAACCGTAATTAGTGTCAAAATGATGCTATCACTCACCTTAGCCACAAATAAAATTCTCAGAACTGAAACTCCTCTGGTTTGGGGCGAATACTGATGTTTAACAGCAGCTCTAACCTTGCTTTGGTGCTTTTTCTCCTTAATTTGGTGTTGCTAAGCCTAATCTTCAATTAGAGAGTGATTTGGGGTGTTTTAGATGTAGGAAGCCATTACTAAGGTCTCAAGGAGGTTTGTGGCGGCTCAAAACTGAAATGAAAGTGATAACCTAACCCTAATCAGTCCTCCTATACCTCTAAACCCGAAATTCCCCTTGGGCCTAACTGCTAATCACCCGGTTAAGCCCAATTAAGCTGTCTTTCACCATCTGAAACTTGTTTCAGCCATATCTCCCAAACGGTGAGTCCGTTTGGTTAATGTGACCACTCTACGGAAAGAGAAACTATCATTCAAAGCCAATGGAAGTGGTTTCAGGTCAAAATTCATTTCCAGTCAAAAGTTATGGCCAAAACAGTGCCAACTAGGGGTAAAATGGTCATTTAAAAATCGGGAAAAATCATGAACATGGGAAATGACCCCAATAGTCGTCTCCCAAAGTTACATGACCATACGACTTCGTATGTGAAAGAAATAAATATTCTACGATCCTATGATGCGTAGAATGCGGGTCGTTACACACATTCTTAGGGAAATGTTCCCATTAATTTTATCAAAGATAAATTCTTCTAAATTTATCCTATAATCTTCCTTTGGATATCATTTCAAACTAGTCGGGATTAGCGAACCACACCGAAGTAATTATTTGTTTTATTTCCCAATCCCAACCTATATATCCCATGGAGCAAAACTGGTGATACTCCATATCTAACACCACGGTGTTATCGGTAAAATAAATTACCATTTCACGTTCAAATCTAATTAAAGATTTAACTATCGCTTTGGAGCAAAACTGGTGATACTCCACTCTCGATCACTTTTCAGATTTGATAATTTAAATTATCAATTCACATTTTAATCTAATTAAAGATTCATTAAAACTCCACTTAGTTTTAATCTTTTCAAAAATCAACATCTTGCCTTTAACTGGGTTAAAGAACCAATGTCATCTAAAACACGATTCACGATAAACCCAAATCACATTTGATATTAAATACAAGGCTTTGAATAGAAAATATATCGGCTTATATTCAATATCAAATTCTGAAACCAACATATATCGTATTGGAAATAACGATATAAAATATATCTTTCAAATTCCCATAACAATATCTGTATAGTCACGAAATCCAACATCGAAATATCCCGGAGATAATTTCGATTCAACTCCAGTCCAATCCACGTATTGGGAATACTGATTATTTTTAAAATCACTTTCAATTTCAATTTATTTATTTCAAAAATAAATTGATTTTAATTCTAGTTCAAAACTAGTTTATTTCGATAAAAATCTATTTTTATCTTTTCAAATGTGGAATTCTCCAGCTCAATTCTTTCCAATCCATATATTATGATTTTACACAAATTATAGATATTTTTAATAATTTTATCAAGGCCCGTACAGTCGATTTCCAACAATGGCCATCGGACTGCACTTACATCGACCTTTTTCGAATTTGATTTGGACATAATTCCAAATCCAACCGTTAGATTTCAAATTTCTAATATTCATTGGAAAGCTCTTTTCGATACGAACCCAACGGTTCCGGTTTTAGGAGAATCTGACGGTCGGATCTCCCGCAACGTCAATTCGAAGTCAATGGTCGAAATTCATGAACTGCCGCGGCGCGGCGCGTTCTATTCAGGCCATTATATATATAATATATATATATTATATATATTTCGTCGATTTCCTTTTAAAACGTATTTTATAAATCGTTTTAAATTCGTTTTCAAAACCATTTCAACTCTATATTCAATTTCTAATCAAAATTGAATATTTCATATCATTACTATATAAATGATAATATTTTCAAAACGTTATATTTTGAAATCACTTCTTTTCTATATTCATTATAAAAACGAATATAATCGATATAAATATCGTTCACGTCAAAATAGCGCAACACTAATCAACACGGCTTTATATATTTCAGTCACTTCGTTATTCTATTCAACAAATGAATATTTATTCTATTCAACACATGAATTTATATTTCTTTCAACACACGACTAATCTCAACACATGAGTACTGTCAACACATCACTATTTTTGTTATGTAAAATATTTTATAAAACTATGGTATCTATCGTTTGATTTTCAATTAGACTTCAACCGTAAAGTAGTTCTAATTTTAAATATGATAAAGATGTAAATTTCATTGTATAAAATATTTCACTCAACACATGAACATCGTCAACACATGACTATTTTTATATTCAACACATGAATTTTCTTTTATAATATTCCTTATTTTCCCGATTGGAATGAGGCCCAATCAATCACCATATAATGTTAATTATATGGATTCCATACAACACATGTATATAATAGCATTGAAAAATAATCAACCATCAACCAAAGTGCACTACACTGTATAAGCATCAAATATAGATATCTTACGCTTATAACAGCCTGTCAATCAATCGATCGACATATTTAATCAATCAGGATGAGTAAACTTCCAAATTTCATCCCAACACCCGTGTGGGGTTTCAAACAATCAAACACAGATTTTATTTGTGCAGTTGGGCGATGTGTAAAATTTATCGTCCCAATCAATGTCCTTCAAATAGGTGTACATAAACAAACCGTCCGGTTTGTAAATGAATATTTTATTCTATTCACTTCCACGTTAAAAATTATATTTTTAACGATAAAATATTATATTTCAACACATGAATTTCTATTCAGTTCATTTACACAATAAAAATGATATTTTTATTTTTCTAACATATTTTGGGAAATTTCGGCGGCATAACGGCACGATACTAGAAACGGGACGAGGACTAACCTTATCCCCGGTCTAGTGAAGGCCCACGCCATTCACACATCAATCAAATCCATTCCATTTCACCAAACAATTCAATTCCAACCAAATAAACTAACCAACTACTCAACCAAACAATTTAACAAGCAAACCATCCATGGTATGTGGATGACGGGTGTCGGGTGCTACTAAGCACCGTCTGCATCCTAGTATATATATATATATATATAACTAGAAAAAGAAGTTTAGAGTGAGAAGTTCTCACCAACTAGCTAATCCAATCATCTCGACTCTTCTTATGTAGAAAATATTGTTGTTCTCGCCTTTTGTAACGAACTGGGATTTTCGACTCCGAAAATCAACATCAAACTACCATGTTGACCATTCAGACGTCGAACATTCCAGATCATTAATAGAAAGAAGTTAGAGGGTGAGATAAGAAAGAAAGAAATATTAGAATAGAAGAAGAAGAAGAAACACCACACAGAGTCTCACATCGCAGCGGAACAAAATATAATACAGAAATAAATCTTTATTGAAAGCTTTAAAATACTTACAGTATCAGAGTACATCATACCATGGGATAGTTATAATAGCATGTTCCCATATACAACACACAGCGGAATAGTAGCTATATAGTATCATACGCCTGAACATCTCCATCTCGTCTCTTCATAGCAGTCGATAACCTGAACCTGTACAACCCGGCCTAACCCGAGCATTTACAAAACACCGGGTCAGTCTGGTGAACCAGAGTGAGAAAAACTCGCACAGTATTTGGGTGAGCATCCAACTTGATTTTTAGAGTTGAAAAACCTTTTCAAAAGAAAAGGATAATCGTAAGACCAAATCCACACATAAACACGGACGGTTTTTACCTTACGATAATCCAAAACAATTTTGAAACCAATATCTTGTCTGATATTATAATAATGTCTAAATACAAGTAAATAGCAATCTAGTGGAACGCTTGCATCTCACGCTCCACATATATAGTATACAATCAAAACCCGCAGGCGCTTATTGGAGATTGGATTCCAACTTGAGAAGGTATGGGACCACCTGCCGATAGTGTATCTCTAGAGACGAATACACTGGGTTCAACAAGAACTTCTTGCAACCCGGCCCTCACATGACCGACCCCTCATTTCGCTTGAGAGTATCGAATGTATATCACCGACGGTTGGGATCAGCAACCGTCTCCCGACAAGGGACAGCATCGAAACATAGATTTAAGAAACAAATAGGACTTCCTCTAGATAGGTGATTATACACCCTAATGGGAGCGACCCACATAGCCATGCTGCCTGCCCGATTTTTGTCATTTCCCGGTTGATGAGGCTTGAGGTCAGAGTTTATTCTTGAACATCTGATCACCTTTTACTTTGAATGCCACATCGTCAGATCCGTCAGATATCACTAATTGACGTCCACAAAAATACTCTAGCAGTTAAGCTAAGAGAACGGCGATTCTCCGCCAACAACTATAATACGTTTGAAGAAATCAACGTACGTGATCCTTTGGAAATACTCTGTCAGACATCCGTCCATATACGTCATCCAGGAACAGGATGAACCGAAGGTACTCTCCTACTGCATCCATATAGGAATCACCCCATGGATCAGTAGCGAGAAGTCCTTGCAACCCGTAGATTCCAACTACGACAGAATCACAGCTTATCTCGGCTTGCCAGGCAGAGAATATTAGTGGTTCTTCCGTTTGTGAAAATCCACGGTCTTCATAGCACCATCTCGATCATCTTCTGATATCTTCACGTATTTGTTGGTCGGAATGGTTTTCGAATATACATTCGATCCCGGTCTTCCCGTACCAACAATCGTATTGGCCAGATTTGATAGTCGGTGTTTTAACTATCAAAATAATCAGTGTTTCAATCATGACACTCCCATGAGTTCACTGGTCCAGTATTCAGCATCACTTGGCCTTTAACAAAACTGATTTACTTTTAAAAAACTTCTAATTTCAATCTTTGAAAATACGATAATTGAATAACTCCAATTTGATTTAACTCTAATCGATTACTCTAATTGATTAACTAATACTCGACTTAAATCCATTCGCTTGACTCTAGATTGCAGCGATCACAATGGTTACGCCTGATTCCCTCAGGAAAACATCCGACCGTCGTAGGCTATCTGCAGCCCTGCGAATTACGCTAGCAGTCGTACGAAATGGCAACTCATTCTGAATACTATGTTTGACTAACTCTAGCTCGAATAACTATATTCAATTTCCCACTTAATTCTTCCTTCAAATCCTCTTTTAAATTCGGAAATCCATTAGTTTAACAAAGAAATTTATAGCACATATGTTATAACAATAGCGTTATAATTACTATTTAGATTTACAAAACAACAGCGCTATATCGCTGTTTAGGTTTACAACCCATTTACTATAGCAAAGGCGCTACAATCGCTATATTAGATTTACAAGACATATATTATAACAACAGCGCTAAAATCGCTGTTTAGATTTTCAAAAACATATCCACTAACGTCTCTTACGATTACCAACTAATACTATCTTCAGATAATCCCGATGTCGTTCAAGTTGGGGTATTTTAATTACCTCTCAGACCTTGATCAACAACGTTCTTATCCTCCGATAAACATAAGTTGTAATCAAAATCAATATTTTTAACACGATTGATTTTATAGGCCATACACTGCTAAATACTCAACCAATACCGCTCATTGGTTTAAACACAACACAGGTTGAATTCCCAGTCCAAATCAATAATCAAATCAATCAACCAAACAGGACAGTTCATATGTGAAAATATGAAATAAATAATATATTTGAGGAATCCGGTTGGATCCCTCCAACCTGTTCTTCCCTGTATACAAAATGGTTATCTCAAATCAGACTGTTCAGTTTTGTTTAACTGATAAACTAAATAACGACCATTTAACATCAACCATAAGCAATTCAAACAATTCAACCATTTAAACACGTTTATAAATAAACGTGACCAACCAAGGTGAGTCACCTTTATTGGAACCAATCGTTAAAAATAACGATTTGGTAATTTACTGAAATTAAACACAGTTTAATTTCATCAGTTAAATCAACAGATAAGCAGATAACTAGCAAAATAGTCAACCATTGGCAAGCAGAGCACACAAAATAAAAATACCCAATTTATATAAAATATAAAAAGGGTAACTGAGTGAGTTTAACTCACCTTGATTTGTTACGTCGATTAAACCGATTCATTCTGATTTAATCAAACAAGCGTTTAATCAAATCAGAAATTCCGGTAGCTTCTGATGATAACCAAACCAACCCCAAAACATAGCATTCCTCGATATGATCATAACGCACCCTTCACAAGATCCCCATCACTAGGTAGTCTGATATTAACAATCAAACTCTTCCCGGATGTAACGACCCCCTTCGCACTTACTCCATGCTAAACTTTCATCCCACGTCCATGTTGTTTTCGCTATCCTTCTTTTTTTTTCGTTTCTTACAATGACGACCCAAAGCCTGTAAACTCGTTAAAGGCCGCATCAACCACACAACCCTTACCGCAACACCTCTTCTTCCACATAGCTTCTTTCCTCCACCCAGTAACTTTCGAAACCTACTTCCCTTGCTTTTTCTTTGCCTAACGGACCATTCTTTTCATCGCAGGGGTCTTGTTCCCAAGCCTCTTCAGTGCATGCTTCCGTTTGTACACGTCTAAACCAATCCTTCCCATGATTTCCAATGCCTGCCACCTTATTTTTGATTTAAAAACCCATGCTCTCCTTCCTTGAAACCACGTACAGACATGAGACACCCATTACTGCCTTGTACCCTTTTGAAAACATAGTTGCTCCACGTTTTACTTTCGGTGCTTCAACACCAGGTTCCAAACCTTCCCTTTCTTTCCATTTGCCTGCTACTCGCCTCGTCTCTCCTTACCTACGTGTTTTACCTTCTCCTTTGTAATTTTTTTTTCCGTTTGTTGAAAATGAGGAATACAATGGAGTACGTAGTGAGGTATAAATAGGGAAAAAAACACCTTGGGGTCCAAGGCGTTTGATATAGGTCTGCCGAAATAGGGTAGCATAGGGAGAGGCTTCCAAGAACGTGATAGGCAAGGCATTCATACTGATTGGCACCGAATAAATGAGGTAGTACGTTCTGTGTAGTAGGTAGGTGGAGGTCTGCAAGTGGAAAAGATGGTTGTACGTGAATCACATGGGGCATGTGCATAATAGGATGGGAAGGGGATGGTTTTAGCTGTTCGATGGTAAGTTTTCTCCAGTGCGTGGTCGGCAAGGCTTTAGTGGGTTGGCAAACACGAAATTAGAAGGCGTGGCATGGAAGGAAGTAACAGTGTTGGGGAGAGTTAAATGAATGTATATCATGACCATTTATCACCGCATCAATGTTTACCTCCCATATGACCACATACAACTTCAGTTTTCTGATAAAATGGCTAATCTTAGTGTAAAAAGGTATTCCGGTCCCAATGGGACAGGTTTCGTCGAAATCCAAGGTCGTATGAAAAAATTTCCTTTATGAAACCAGAAATGAACACGCGTTTAATTTTTCCACGATCACCAGATAAATCAAATCAACTTGAAACTGCGAAGTCTGACAATAACTTTTCGATATGAACCCAACGACACTAATTTCGTCGCATTCTGAGACTGTTGCCCCGGTAGGCTATTTTTACCTCGAACCGCCCTACCCTTTTTAACGCCAAATTTCTCGATCTCTAAAAATAACAAACTATATACCTATCCTGACTCTAATCGACGATACGAATTCAACGGAACTAGTTTCGTGGCCTAATTCGATCGTTTGCTCAAGTTACACTCAAATATCCTTTTATTTATTTAAATACGCGTTATATAAAATGAACGGGCGTTTATGGCTACCGTGACCACATACGATATCGGTTTGCCACGCAACTCAACACCGTGCAATAATTTAACGTTACGGTCCCAATGAAACTAATTTCATCGAAAACAGAGTCCGTTTGCAAAACGGCTAATTTAAAGGCCTATAATTAAATAACGGTTTTCCATAGCGACTATTTCAAAATTTGATTTGGCCATAACTATCAAACTATAACACGAAATCTAGATTTTTCTCTTTCATATGAAAATTATCGTCAATACGGTTCCAACGTTTCTTGTTTCACAGAAATCCGACTTATATCGAATCCTGTATTCTCAGTTGAAGTTAAAAATTCAAATTGCGAACTGCACGCCATTTTCAAGCTCGAATTATAATTATATAAATATATATAACGTTCGAACTGCGTTTGAATAACGAATTAAATGTTTAATTCCATCAATATTCCCAATATAATGTTTAAAATAAATAAATTAAATTAAATATTTAACGGGCAAAAACACGGGTCGTTACATTCTTCCCCCCTTAAAATAATTTCGTCCTCGAAATTGCTAAGGTAAGAAAGAACGTTATAAACTCACTAACATTCAAATCCAATTTTTTTTTTTTAAATCAAAATCAATTCAATATTGTAAATAAATATTTTCAAAAATATTGAAAATTTTCTAACACATTATATTTTCGAAAAATTCCGCCAGCACCTCCTCTGTACGGCTCAATCGGTACAACTCCAACTCGCCTTTCTAGGCCCTTTCCAATCCAAAAGAAAATAAAACAGCCAAGCGGCTTGCCAAATAGGCTCATAAATCTCCAAACCCATATAAAAATAAACATGTACCTTTTTGTCGGGCACATCATTATATCCTTTCTGTCTGCTACCCTGTCAGCCTATACAAATGCATTCCCAAACAAAATTCCAATTTTATCTTCAAAACCAAATCCTTCACGCGTCTAAGCCAAATACCATTCTTAACTCAATTTCCATCCATTTTGAATTCGAACTCCTAACTTACCAGTCCAACACCTTTTCAGATTCCTGTCTCCCAATTCCAAAATCTGATTCGGCTTGATATATTATATTCCGATTCAATTTCCAGTTAATTGGTTTCAATTCAATTCATATTTGCTTTCACAATTTCCTTTAATTTGTTTTAATTTCTATCTCTCTTGGGAGTTTTAAACAGTTCAGCACTTCCAAAAATCAAATATTCCTTTTCAGGATTCAAAACAACTTGTTTCACTCAAAGCAATTCAAAACAAGATTTTTGGTAGTAATCCGTCACTTAGAACTCGGAAATGAACACTGATGATGTGGCCATCATCCTCAGAGTTATTCCCCAGCTATCAAAGTGAGTTCAATACTATATCAATTCAAAATTCCAATTTTAAACACTTTCATTTTGAAATCTTTTTCAAAATAAAATTCACGATGCCTGTAAACAATTTAAAATCTCCCAGGATTTTAGAATTCTCAAATATTCAATTCAATCCCTTTATGAACACTTTTCCCAGTTTCAGCATTTTAATTCTAGTTCTGATTTAATTCAGATTCAATTAATCTGCTTTTATATTATACGAATTTGAATTGGTTATTTATATAACCATTTCAATTATTATCAACCAACACAACCAATATATTATAATATTTCCCAATATATATTTTCTTTATATCAAAATATAATTTGGGTAAATTATTTCATTTACCCTCTTTCAAAATATACTGCGTCGGTTTATCGTACTTGAGTGTTTAGAAACCCCTATCGATACAGTGGATCAAACTGATCGATCAGAACTCATAAACAACTCAAACAAATAAATCTCTACAATACAAACAATTTTTTTTTTTATAAAATCTACAAATACGTTCACTCATATATATATACTCAAACTCAATCTAGGGTTTTTCTAACCCCATCTCTACTGAGTCATGCCACAGAGCCAAGGTAATCACTTAACCTTCAGCTCTGATACCACTGTAACGAACTGGGATTTTCGACTCCGAAAATCAACATCAAACTACCATGTTGACCATTCAGACGTCGAACATTCCAGATCATTAATAGAAAGAAGTTAGAGGGTGAGATAAGAAAGAAAGAAATATTAGAATAGAAGAAGAAGAAGAAACACCACACAGAGTCTCACATCGCAGCGGAACAAAATATAATACAGAAATAAATCTTTATTGAAAGCTTTAAAATACTTACAGTATCAGAGTACATCATACCATGGGATAGTTATAATAGCATGTTCCCATATACAACACACAGCGGAATAGTAGCTATATAGTATCATACGCCTGAACATCTCCATCTCGTCTCTTCATAGCAGTCGATAACCTGAACCTGTACAACCCGGCCTAACCCGAGCATTTACAAAACACCGGGTCAATCTGGTGAACCAGAGTGAGAAAAACTCGCACAGTATTTGGGTGAGCATCCAACTTGATTTTTAGAGTTGAAAAACCTTTTCAAAAGAAAAGGATAATCGTAAGACCAAATCCACACATAAACACGGACGGTTTTTACCTTACGATAATCCAAAACAATTTTGAAACCAATATCTTGTCTGATATTATAATAATGTCTAAATACAAGTAAATAGCAATCTAGTGGAACGCTTGCATCTCACGCTCCACATATATAGTATACAATCAAAACCCACAGGCGCTTATTGGAGATTGGATTCCAACTTGACAAGGTATGGGACCACCTGCCGATAGTGTATCTCTAGAGACGAATACACTGGGTTCAACAAGAACTTCTTGCAACCCGGCCCTCACATGACCGACCCCTCATTTCGCTTGAGAGTATCGAATGTATATCACCGACGGTTGGGATCAGCAACCGTCTCCCGACAAGGGACAGCATCGAAACATAGATTTAAGAAACAAATAGGACTTCCTCTAGATAGGTGATTATACACCCTAATGGGAGCGACCCACATAGCCATGCTGCCTGCCCGATTTTTGTCATTTCCCGGTTGATGAGGCTTGAGGTCAGAGTTTATTCTTGAACATCTGATCACCTTTTACTTTGAATGCCACATCGTCAGATCCGTCAGATATCACTAATTGACGTCCACAAAAATACTCTAGCAGTTAAGCTAAGAGAACGGCGATTCTCCGCCAACAACTATAATACGTTTGAAGAAATCAACGTACGTGATCCTTTGGAAATACTCTGTCAGACATCCGTCCATATACGTCATCCAGGAACAGGATGAACCGAAGGTACTCTCCTACTGCATCCATATAGGAATCACCCCATGGATCAGTAGCGAGAAGTCCTTGCAACCCGTAGATTCCAACTACGACAGAATCACAGCTTATCTCGGCTTGCCAGGCAGAGAATATTAGTGGTTCTTCCGTTTGTGAAAATCCACGGTCTTCATAGCACCATCTCGATCATCTTCTGATATCTTCACGTATTTGTTGGTCGGAATGGTTTTCGAATATACATTCGATCCCGGTCTTCCCGTACCAACAATCGTATTGGCCAGATTTGATAGTCGGTGTTTTAACTATCAAAATAATCAGTGTTTCAATCATGACACTCCCATGAGTTCACTGGTCCAGTATTCAGCATCACTTGGCCTTTAACAAAACTGATTTACTTTTAAAAAACTTCTAATTTCAATCTTTGAAAATACGATAATTGAATAACTCCAATTTGATTTAACTCTAATCGATTACTCTAATTGATTAACTAATACTCGACTTAAATCCATTCGCTTGACTCTAGATCGCAGCGATCACAATGGTTACGCCTGATTCCCTCAGGAAAACATCCGACCGCCGTAGGCTATCTGCAGCCCTGCGAATTACGCTAGCAGTCGTACGAAATGGCAACTCATTCTGAATACTATGTTTGACTAACTCTAGCTCGAATAACTATATTCAATTTCCCACTTAATTCTTCCTTCAAATCCTCTTTTAAATTCGGAAATCCATTAGATTAACAAAGAAATTTATAGCACATATGTTATAACAATAGCGTTATAATTACTATTTAGATTTACAAAACAACAGCGCTATATCGCTGTTTAGGTTTACAACCCATTTACTATAGCAAAGGCGCTACAATCGCTATATTAGATTTACAAGACATATATTATAACAACAGCGCTAAAATCGCTGTTTAGATTTTCAAAAACATATCCACTAACGTCTCTTACGATTACCAACTAATACTATCTTCAGATAATCCCGATGTCGTTCAAGTTGGGGTATTTTAATTACCTCTCAGACCTTGATCAACAACGTTCTTATCCTCCGATAAACATAAGTTGTAATCAAAACCAATATTTTTAACACGATTGATTTTATAGGCCATACACTGCTAAATACTCAACCAATACCGCTCATTGGTTTAAACACAACACAGGTTGAATTCCCAGTCCAAATCAATAATCAAATCAATCAACCAAACAGGACAGTTCATATGTGAAAATATGAAATAAATAATATATTTGAGGAATCCGGTTGGATCCCTCCAACCTGTTCTTCCCTGTATACAAAATGGTTATCTCAAATCAGACTGTTCAGTTTTGTTTAACTGATAAACTAAATAACGACCATTTAACATCAACCATAAGCAATTCAAACAATTCAACCATTTAAACACGTTTATAAATAAACGTGACCAACCAAGGTGAGTCACCTTTATTGGAACCAATCGTTAAAAATAACGATTTGGTAATTTACTGAAATTAAACACAGTTTAATTTCATCAGTTAAATCAACAGATAAGCAGATAACTAGCAAAATAGTCAACCATTGGCAAGCAGAGCACACAAAATAAAAATACCCAATTTATATAAAATATAAAAAGGGTAACTGAGTGAGTTTAACTCACCTTGATTTGTTACGTCGATTAAACCGATTCATTCTGATTTAATCAAACAAGCGTTTAATCAAATCAGAAATTCCGGTAGCTTCTGATGATAACCAAACCAACCCCAAAACATAGCATTCCTCGATATGATCATAACGCACCCTTCACAAGATCCCCATCACTAGGTAGTCTGATATTAACAATCAAACTCTTCCCGGATGTAACGACCCCCTTCGCACTTACTCCATGCTAAACTTTCATCCCACGTCCATGTTGTTTTCGCTATCCTTCTTTTTTTTTCGTTTCTTACAATGACGACCCAAAGCCTGTAAACTCGTTAAAGGCCGCATCAACCACACAACCCTTACCGCAACACCTCTTCTTCCACATAGCTTCTTTCCTCCACCCAGTAACTTTCGAAACCTACTTCCCTTGCTTTTTCTTTGCCTAACGGACCATTCTTTTCATCGCAGGGGTCTTGTTCCCAAGCCTCTTCAGTGCATGCTTCCGTTTGTACACGTCTAAACCAATCCTTCCCATGATTTCCAATGCCTGCCACCTTATTTTTGATTTAAAAACCCATGCTCTCCTTCCTTGAAACCACGTACAGACACGAGACACCCATTACTGCCTTGTACCCTTTTGAAAACATAGTTGCTCCACGTTTTACTTTCGGTGCTTCAACACCAGGTTCCAAACCTTCCCTTTCTTTCCATTTGCCTGCTACTCGCCTCGTCTCTCCTTACCTACGTGTTTTACCTTCTCCTTTGTAAATTTTTTTTCCGTTTGTTGAAAATGAGGAATACAATGGAGTACGTAGTGAGGTATAAATAGGGAAAAAAACACCTTGGGGTCCAAGGCGTTTGATATAGGTCTGCCGAAATAGGGTAGCATAGGGAGAGGCTTCCAAGAACGTGATAGGCAAGGCATTCATACTGATTGGCACCGAATAAATGAGGTAGTACGTTCTGTGTAGTAGGTAGGTGGAGGTCTGCAAGTGGAAAAGATGGTTGTACGTGAATCACATGGGGCATGTGCATAATAGGATGGGAAGGGGATGGTTTTAGCTGTTCGATGGTAAGTTTTCTCCAGTGCGTGGTCGGCAAGGCTTTAGTGGGTTGGCAAACACGAAATTAGAAGGCGTGGCATGGAAGGAAGTAACAGTGTTGGGGAGAGTTAAATGAATGTATATCATGACCATTTATCACCGCATCAATGTTTACCTCCCATATGACCACATACAACTTCAGTTTTCTGATAAAATGGCTAATCTTAGTGTAAAAAGGTATTCCGGTCCCAATGGGACAGGTTTCGTCGAAATCCAAGGTCGTATGAAAAAATTTCCTTTATGAAACCAGAAATGAACACGCGTTTAATTTTTCCACGATCACCAGATAAATCAAATCAACTTGAAACTGCGAAGTCTGACAATAACTTTTCGATATGAACCCAACGACACTAATTTCGTCGCATTCTGAGACTGTTGCCCCGGTAGGCTATTTTTACCTCGAACCGCCCTACCCTTTTTAACGCCAAATTTCTCGATCTCTAAAAATAACAAACTATATACCTATCCTGACTCTAATCGACGATACGAATTCAACGGAACTAGTTTCGTGGCCTAATTCGATCGTTTGCTCAAGTTACACTCAAATATCCTTTTATTTATTTAAATACGCGTTATATAAAATGAACGGGCGTTTATGGCTACCGTGACCACATACGATATCGGTTTGCCACGCAACTCAACACCGTGCAATAATTTAACGTTACGGTCCCAATGAAACTAATTTCATCGATAACAGAGTCCGTTTGCAAAACGGCTAATTTAAAGGCCTATAATTAAATAACTGTTTTCCATAGCGACTATTTCAAAATTTGATTTGGCCATAACTATCAAACTATAACACGAAATCTAGATTTTTCTCTTTCATATGAAAATTATCGTCAATACGGTTCCAACCTTTCTTGTTTCACAGAAATCCGACTTATATCGAATCCTGTATTCTCAGTTGAAGTTAAAAATTCAAATTGCGAACTGTACGCCATTTTCAAGCTCGAATTATAATTATATAAATATATATAACGTTCGAACTGCGTTTGAATAACGAATTAAATGTTTAATTCCATCAATATTCCCAATATAATATTTAAAATAAATAAATTAAATTAAATATTTAACGGGCAAAAACACGGGTCGTTACACCTTTTGTCACTTTCGCCGCCCGTAGTCACTACATATATAAAAATCACATTTTTATATTGTTGCCATGTATATAAAAATCACATTTTTATATTGTTGCTATGTATATAAAAATCACATTTTTATACTACTACTATATAGATAAAAATTCTATTTTTACAACGGTGTTCATATAATAAAGATTATATTTTTATATCGCCACTTATATAAAAATCACATCTTTGCTCCTTTTACATAATAAAGATCAAATCTTTAATACTTCTATAATATAAAAATCATATTTTTATCATCTCTATAACATAAAAATCATATTTTTATTAACTTCATATGTCAAAAATCATAGAAGCTTTAAAGCGGAGAAAACTCACTTTTTTTTTCTAACGCCTTTTCTGAACTGCTGAATTGTTGTTCGAGCTCCAGACTTCGTATACAAACTTAAATCTTCAATCCATCTTTTTTTCTAGCACAAGCACGCCATTCTGAACAACTTTTGCCTAGTGGTCTTCTTGCCGAAAATGTGCCATTTCGCCGGAATTCGCGAAAGTACACGAATTTTGCCGCTTCCGGACAGCAGACTTTAAACGCGTTTTCCGGACAGCTCCGAACTCCAAAACATGACTTCCATATATCCAAATCGAAGAGAATTTCGTGCTCTACGACTTTGGTCTTGAGGGACTTTGGCCAAAAGTGCACCGTTTGGGAGTTATTGGCGAAATACGGTCAGGGACTTATTTGCAAAACGGGCGATTAGTGTAAAATGGGTTTTTGGGTGTAGCGGGGCCCACGGCCGGAATTGAGGGGGCTGGAGGGGGGCGCGGGCCTGATGGACGTGGGGGAGGGTGTGGGTGGCGGTGGTGGGGCCCGTGGTGGCCGCGGTGGTGGTGTTTGGATGTAGGGTTTGCTAATTGAAGAGAGAGAGAAGAGGAGAGAGAGAGGAGGAGGAGGAGGTGGCCGGAGGGGGGTGGAGGAGGCCGACGGCCAGTGGTGGCAGCGGGGGAGGGTGTGGCAGCGATGGCATGGGGTGCGGTGGCCATTAAAGAGGAAAATGTAAAAAAGAGAGGAAGAGAGAAAGTGAGGAAGAAAAGGAAGTAAAAGTGTTTATATGCTAGTTTCTCTCGTATCGTCCGAACACAAACGATCTCCGATGGCCGCGGATTTCGGACATGAGATAGTAGACGTGAAGACGAGTCCAACGAAACAAGTTTCGTCGAATTCCGAGTTCGTTTGACCGTCCGTTAAAAATCACAAAAATGCTCAGATAAGCTCTAAAAATGCGATTTTGGCGCACCTTTTCTTCTCGCACGCTCACATGCTAACTCAAAAAATCAAGCCCTTTTGGATTTAACCATTTTTAGACGATACGAATCCATAAAAAAAAGTAGAATCGAATTCCGAGGTCGTATCAATAATGTTCCTTTGTAAAATGACTACACGTTTTACCCTGAACTGTTTCAGCTCGCACGGCCACATACTGACTCCGTTCGACGCGACCTTTGTAACTCAACAATGATTTATCATTGTGAATCCATAAAAATTTATCTCGTCGAATTCTGAGCTCGTATGCAAAATTTCACTTTTTAAGGGCTATGTATTGTTAACCGAACAACTCCAGCCCATAGCCACTATTCCGGATATCGGAATATATCGAAGCTTATACTTTTTGGAGTTCTAAACGGCATTTTGAACTCAATGGAAGTGGTTTCGAGTCCAAATTCATCCGTATGCAAAATATGACTTTTTGGCGCCGCATATAATTTACATAGCGACTATTCTGAATTTTCAACTGGGCATAACTTTTGATTCCCGCTATGAAATTTCGATTTTTCGGATTCGTTGGAAAGATATTCTCAACTAGATTCTAATATTTTTGGTTTCGCTAAAATCCGGTTTATTTTGAATCCTGTACATTCAATTGAAGTTTGAAATCGAATTATCGAACTACCGCACCTTTTTCAATTCTATTTATAATTATAAATAAATATTATATTCTAACGACGACGTGTATAAATATATGCATCGAATCCTATTCAATATAAATTCTCGTCGATATTATTTAAAATAATCTATTTTAAATGTTCCAAAATTCACTAAAATTGCCAAAATAAAAATTTTAAACTGGCCCAGATTTTCAGGTTATTACAAGTCTCATCATAATCTAGAAGGAGTAGGGATCGGCCATGGTAACAATGTTGGCTTGAAATGCCAGAAAACATACGACAGTTTCCACTGGAAGTGTAACAACCCGGAATTTTGGGGCCAATTTAAAATTTATTTTAAGTGATTTTAATAAGTTTGATATTTAAATAATCTATTTTAAATAATAATGATCACAAATTTGATTTAAATCGAAGTTAGAATGAATGATTTAATTTTAATTAACAAAAGAGTTAGAAATAGCGTGGTAGTTTGAAAAGTCAAACTTGAACTTTGATTGACCGTATAGGATGCAAAATTTAACGGATTTTAGTGAAACCAAAAATATTAGAATCTATTTAAAAATATCTTTCTAACGAATCTGAAAAATTGAAATTTCATAGCGGAAATCAAAAGTTATGGCCAATTCAATTTTTAGAAAGGTCGCTGTAGAATTTATAGGGCCCGAAAGGCTACTTTTCACATATGAAGGAATTTCGACTCGAAACCACTTCCATTGAGTTCAGAATGACGTTTCTGCATTGAAAAATAGTTAACACTTATATATTTTGAGTTTCGAATATTATTTGTTTAAAAATGTATTTTTAATATTAAATATATTAGCCTTGAAAATAGTCATTTTTCAAACGACCACCGTTTTCGACGAAACCACTTTTGTTGGAACCGGAATGTCAAATTATTGCTAGGTTTCAATTTTCAGAATTTTTCGAATTAATTTGTGAACGTGGGAAAAGAAAATGTGTTTTGACTATTTCAGTTAAATTTAAACGCCTTAAAAATAAACATTTTTCAAAAAGTCTCAGAATTCGATGAAATTAGTCTCGTTAGAACCGTATCGTCATAAGAAAGCTAAAAATATTTTTTTTAGAATTTTTAGAGGTCGTATGTGGCCCCGGCATATTTAAATGTACGGTAGAAATTAAATAATTAATTTAATATTGTATTTTGAAGTAAAACGAAAAAAAAAACTGCTGTATATTTCAGAATTGGACCTTGGGACATAGCCCATCGCGTTCAGAAGGCCTCAAAACGTTAAGATCGACAGTAAGCAGGCCCAAATCCGAGAAAGTCCAAAAATCCACTTTATTTCACGAAATTCGGAATTAAATATTAAAATATTATTAAATCCGAAAACCCTAACCCTAATTTGGCCAGCCGCCATGTCCAAAACCGAAGTCCAGAAATCACCTAAATTCAAACGCTAATATCTCTCAATCCGTTCGACGAAAATTGACGTATGACCTACCAAATCGAAGAGAATTCAGAGAGCTTCGAATCTATACGGTTAAGATAGGGTTTTGGTGCACGGGTTTCGCGGATTCTTGGCCTGAAGTGGCTGCGTTTTTGGTGGGTTTGCGGGTCCTAGAGATGGCCGAGTTCGACGGGTTTTAGGGTGGTGGTGGCTCGTGGCAAGGCGGTTCGAATGGAGGTAGTTGATCGGTGGTTGGGGGCTCGGATGGGGGTGCGACCAGAAGTTGGAGACGTGGAGATGGGTTCGGCCGAGGTAAACGTCTCGTGGAGGAAGAAAGGTCCGAAACTATTATTTTATTATTTTATTTTATTTTAATATTTTAATTTTCCGATCTTTAAAAATTCATAACTCTCTCATACGAGGTCCGTTTGACAAACCGTAAATTGCGCTGGACTCGTCTTTCCGAGCTCTTCGTGATGGCGCAGACCACGGCTGAAACGGAGACAGTTGATTTTCAGCCAAAATTTGAGGTGAGAGTTCAATTCTTTATTATTTAATTAATTATTAATTTATTTTCCCACATTAAAATAATTGTATGATGATGATGATTTAGTTCTGAAATGTTTTGTGTGTATGAATTATCGATTGTTGCTTGTGGTGTGCTTATTGTTCAAGTTATGCTTAAATCCGTCTTTAAATTGTATATGTTATTGAGTTTAAATTGCAGTTGGAAAATTAAATCTAAATTTAGATTTAAAACATATTTTATTCAGATCTAGACGTTCTAATTTATTTTATTATAATGTCCTTTTCATTTTTCTGAAATGAACAAAGAAATGGAACGACAAATAAAACTTTATTTTTATTTGTTGATGTTACAATGAAATTCGAACGACAAATAAAGCGTACCTCTATTTGTTGATACTACAATATAATCGGAATGACGAAAAAAAAAACTCTTTTTATTGGTTGATTTTACTATGGAAATTGAATGACAAATAGAATATTATTTTTATTTGTTTGTTTACAATAGACTATGAACAACGAATAAAATATATTTCTTTTTGTTTGCCTTAAAGGTTAACTAACAAAGTTCTCATTTTTGGTTGCATAAAAAGAAAACAAAAACTCTCAATTTTGTTGCATTAAAAGTTAACGAACAAAAATTCATATTTTTGTCATTGAATAAAAAAAATGAAACAAGAATTCATATTTTTGTCATTGAATAAAGATGAAACAAAAATCCATACTTTTGTCATTGGGAAAAAAAAAAGAAAATGAAAAAAGGGAAATTTTCCTTTTATTTGAATTGATGTGAAATATCAATTCAATATTGAAATAAAAGGATTGTGTTTTGTTTGCATTTCTCAAACAGAAATGTACAAAGGAATAAAAAGATTGTATTTTGTTTGCATCCCTCGGTGCGAATAAAATGACAAAATATAGATTTACATTTAAAATAAAAAGAATTATATTTTTCTTGCATTTCTCAATGCAAACAAAATGTTTAAATAAAAAGAGAATTATATTTTGTTTGCATCCCTTGAGGCGAACAAAATATTGAAATAAAGATTTACATTAAAATTTATATTTTTATTTGTGTTTTCAAGACACAAATGAACTTGAAACAAAACTTACTTTTTTTATTTATTTATTTACATTTCATAATGCAAATATCACTTGAAAATAAAACTTACCTTTTTATTTATATTTTATAATGTAAATATGACCTGAAAACTAAAACTTATTTTATTATTTGCATATTAGAATGCAAATGAGACTTGAAAACAAAACTTACATTTTTGTTAACATTTCATGATGTTAATATAACTTGATGATAAAGCTATTTTTATTATTTGCATACTATAATGAAAATAGAACTTGAAAATAAAATTTACATTTTTATTTGCACTTTATAATACGAATATAACATTGAAAATAAAACTTACCTTTTCATTTGCATTTTATAATGCAAATACAACATAAGGATAGAACTTACTTTTTATATGCAATTTACAATGTAAAATAAAAAGTACATTTTTATATGTAATTAGAAAGGGGATTTGCAATAAAAAAATAAACTTACATTTTTATATGTAATTTATGATGGGATATATAATTGTAAAATAAAGTTTACATTTTTATATGTAGTAAGAAATTGGAAATTCGCATTGATATTAAAATAACACTTTTGTAAAGATATCGCATTAGAATAAAAAGATAATTTTTGTCGCTTTTTCTTTTAGAATTAAAAACATATTTTGTCACCTTTTCTTTTTAACATAAAAAGGGTCATTTTGTCGCTTCTTCTTTTTTAACATTAAAAGAACATTTTTATGTCATGTTTCTTTTTAGCATTAAAAGAAGCATTTTTGTTGTTTTTCCTTTTAGTAATAAAAAGAACATTTTGGTTTCATTTCTTATGATAATATTTTATCGTCATTTTGAATGCGGTGAAAATAGAATAGTTATTGTCATTTTTATCGACATTTTTGGTGCGATAAAAATAGACAATAAAAAAAAATTAAAGAATTACAATTTTATGTAAATTGCTTTCATTGAAAAGAATAAATATAGAAGACGAGATTTTTGCTGTTAATAATAAACAATGAAAAAGGGAACATTAACATTTTGATGTAAATAAACAATAAAAAGAAAAATTACATTCAAAATGTAAGTTAGAATAAAAAGGACATTTTGTTAAAAAAAAATGTAAATTACAATAAAAAGTATATAAATAAAGATCACATTTTTATTGGCCGTTTATAGGCAATAAAAGAGACATTTTTATCGTCGTGTTATATATTGTGTATTACACTGCCATTCACAAGTTACCCGACTTGTGTATGTGATTGGGACGATAATTTTCACACATCGCCCAAGTGCACAAATTAGTTTATCATTTGCTTGATTGGTTGAAAACCCAACACGGGTGTTGGGATGAAAATTCACATACACTAATCCCAATATTTAGTTGTATGTTGATCGTTAGATCGACAGGTTGTGATGAGCGTTATTATTTAATTTTAACGCTTACACAGTGGAAATTACACTTTGGGTGTAATGGATGACTTGATGATTATACTGTTATTGTCATATATATGATGTGTGTGAAATCCATATAATCCAAATTATATGGTAAATGTTTGAGTCGCATTTCGATTCAAGTGTTCTTTTAAATAAGACTATTTTTACATTAGAAATCCTTTTTATATAAAGTGCATATATTTTTCGTAATATATTTTTAATCAACTATATGTTAAACAAAGAATATTTGTAAAAGATTTGTAAAATAAAGAATACTTCTCATTTAGAATCTTTTATATAAAGAATATTTTTTTGATTATTTTAAAATATGTTTTTAAAAGATTACTAGCATTTGCAATTATATTTTGTGATATGAAATAAATTGAGATGTGAAGTGGATTTACCGTGGACGATGTTTTAAACGACATTTGTCCTTTAATCCAATTTACATTGAAATTATTATTTGGAATTTATGAATCTATTTTATAGATTTGAAAAAGGCATTTTCTAAAATCAAAGTCTTCCAATTTAATATATTAAATAGGAATTTAGTGGAAATTCGATTGGTAATAATCGAAATGGGCTTCTGTAAAAGAAGACCGATATTGTATATGGAATTTGAGAGGCTTTGCCGTTATTCCATTTATATTATTAGTCTGATACAGAAATTTATATCGATTATGTATTGATTTGATTTCTGTGGAATTCCATATTTTTAGAAATTGATTTATGGATTTTATTTTAAATATTTATCTTTGATAAAATGAATGAGAATCTTCTAAAATGAATATCTTATTAAAAGAATATTCTGAGTTGGGATGTGACGAAATGTGTGATTTTCCAATATTTGTCTTTAATCCCAAATTACGCAAGTTATTCAGAAAGACCGGGTTTAACCCATTCTGAATAATCATCACGACGATCAAGAGTCGAAGACGGATACAGTGATTGAAGACCGAAGGTTTTCACATCGTTGGGATGATGATGACTGGTATCTTGAATTGGGATTGGCCTTCCAAGGCAAGGTATTTGGTAATGATCGTCCAAACGCATTTGGAGATCGACGGGCACGTTGTTTCGCTCAGACCCAGAGTGGACTTGTAAATGGATTGCGTGTCTGACATTGTATTCCTTTCTACTGTATTTGTTGAACGCTACCGATTATATATATTTCTATTTGGTGGTGAAGAATTTATTCTTTACTTATCACCATTCTCTAAGTCGTATGAGCTTAGAGGTTATATATATATATATTGGTGGATGATCAATAATATGGTAGGGTCTGACAATGTGGCACGCCAAGATGCAAATTGATCAAGGCTTTTGTTGAAAAGCAGGGCCTTGTGGAATGATCAAAGCATAGCCTATTACGGCATAGCTTTGTGTATATCGTGACTTCGCGAGCCTCACACCCCGGTATGAGTCAAAAACGGGATACAGACTGCAGGGAGTGCACACGTTTCTTTCTAGCTAGAGTGATGTCAGGGACCTACCAGCGCTGACATTTTACTTATGTAGATGATGGATTTTTAGGTACCTCGTGTTTTATAGGCCGTTGGCGGTCATACTATAGGTTCAAAGGAACCGGGAAGCGTGTGTTCAGGCATAACTAATCCACTGCCGATAGGCGGGGACCGGCCCTGAAGGTCCAAGGGTTCACTGCGGGGGATCCTGAGGCATTTGCTAGAGTGTCTCGAATCGGAGAGGAGCTTGCCCCTAGCCTCGACTCATGATGGAATCCAAATCTCCAATACGACCTTGCGGTTTTGATTGTAGAACTAGTACGGCGACATAGTATATGGTACCTATGCCGTCTAGGATTTATATTATATTTGAATGTTTTAAATATATATATACACACTGACAATAATATCGTTTTTACGTATCAAGCATCTTTTGACCATTATAAGGTAAAACCCTATCCTCTGGTGTGCGTTGCATTGTGTGATGGGACCTGGGTCTTATAATGGTTTAATTTTTCTAAAAAGCATTACGTTATTTGACGATTTACTTTAATTATGCACTGGCAATCCAATGGAGTAAACCCGTTCTGCGTTAGCGGCGTGGTCCTGTGATTAGCCTACTTATTAGATAAGTTAAGTTAAGAATTCTCACACCAGTCCCACGACTGACCTGTAGTTTATTTCACTTTGCAAACTCGGGTGCCCTCTTTCCACATGGGCAGTCGAGTAGCTTTTTGAAGATATAGTTAAGCAGGATCCTGGATTGAAGTCTGAAGCCGGGTCCAGAATATTGATGGCCTTCCGCTGAGATTAGTTCCGCTGCAATGTATTTAATTTAATTTAAATGTTTCTTCCGCTGTATTATTTATCGATGTACTCTGATATATTCTGTACTCTAATGTAACATTTATTATTGATGTTATAAAAGTCTGTGTTTTTGTTCTGATGTGTTGTATGCCCAAAGTTAAAGTATTCGTAGATTTTCACCTTTTGGGTCAGACCTGTGTGGTTTATGGTCGATTCAAAGGGTGGGAATTTGCGGGTCTTTACAGTTGGTATCAGAGCTCTGGTTAGCTCAAATCTTTGGGGTACAACTTGTTAGAACTGAACAAAAGACTCATCAGAGATTGGATTAGTAATGTCCAATAAGAATACTCATTAGAGATAGGATCAGCAGTATCCTAGAATGAGTAAACTCGTTAGAGATGGGGTTAGTAATGCCCTAGAACGAGTTAAGAGTTACGAATTTATAATTAACGTATTTTTGATATTTATAATCTATTCTTTGAAATATGATTTTTATATATATAAAAAGTTATATATATTTTGAAAAGATAATCAACCATTAAAATTTAAAATTAAGATAGTTAATTTTGCAATTTTTAGCTACGTTCCTTTTCGAGGACGAAAAGTTTTTAAGTGGGGGCGATTGTAACAACCCGGAATTTTGGTGCCAATTTAAAATTTATTTTAAGTGATTTTAATAAGTTTGATATTTAAATAATCTATTTTAAATAATAATGATCACAAATTTGATTTAAATCGAAGTTAGAATGAATGATTTAATTTTAATTAACAAAAGAGTTAGAAATAGCGCGGTAGTTTGAAAAGTCAAACTTGAACTTTGACTGACCGTATAGGATGCAAAATTTTACGGATTTTAGTGAAACCAAAAATATTAGAATCTATTTAAAAATATCTTTCTAACGAATCTGAAAAATTGAAATTTCATAGCGGAAATCAAAAGTTATGGCCAATTCAATTTTTAGAAAGGTCGTTGTAGAATTTATAGGGCCTGAAAGGCTACTTTTCACATATGAAGGAATTTCGACTCGAACCCACTTCCATTGAGTTCAGAATGACGTTTCTGCATTGAAAAACAGTAAACACTTATATATTTTGAGTTTCGAATATTATTTGTTTAAAAATGTATTTTTAATATTAAATATATTGGCCTTGAAAATAGTCATTTTTCAAATGACCACCGTTTTCGACGAAACCACTTTTGTTGGAACCGGAATATCAAATTATTGCTAGGTTTCAATTTTCAGAATTTTTCGAATTAATTTGTGAACGTGGGAAAAGAAAATGTGTTTTGACTATTTCAATTAAATTTAAACGCCTTAAAAATAAACATTTTTCAAACAGTCTCAGAATTCGATGAAATTAGTCTCGTTAGAACCGTATCGTCATAAGAAAGCTAAAAATATATTTTTTAGAATTTTTAGAGGTCGTATGTGGCCCCGGCATATTTAAATGTACGGTAGAAATTAAATAATTAATTTAATATTGTATTTTCAAGTAAAACGGAAAAAAACTTCTGTATATTTCGGAATTGGACCTTGGGACATAGCCCATCGCGTTTAGAAGGCCTCAAAACGTTAAGATCAACAGTAAGCAGGCCCAAATCCGAGAAAGTCCAAAAATCCACTTTATTTCACGAAATTCGGAATTAAATATTAAAATATTATTAAATCCGAAAACCCTAACCCTAATTTGGCCAGCCGCCATGTCCAAAACCGAAGGCCAGAAATCACCTAAATTCAAACGCTAATATCTCTCAATCCGTTCGACGAAAATTGACGTATGACCTACCAAATCAAAGAGAATTCAGAGAGCTTCGAATCTATACGGTTAAAATCGGGTTTTGGTGTACGGGTTTCGCGGATTCTTGGCCTGAAGTGGCTGCGTTTTTGGTGGGTTTGCGGGTCCTAGAGATGGCCGAGTTCGACGGGTTTTAGGGTGGTGGTGGCTCGTGGCAAGGCGGTTCGAATGGAGGTAGTTGATCGGTGGTTGGGGGCTCGGATGGGGGTGCGACCAGAAGTTGGAGACGTGGAGATGGGTTCGGCCGAGGTAAACGTCTCGTGGAGGAAGAAAGGTCCGAAACTATTATTTTATTATTTTATTTTATTTTAATATTCCGATCTTTAAAAATTCATAACTCTCTCATACGAGGTCCGTTTGACAAATCGTAAATTGCGCTGGACTCGTCTTTCCGAGCTCTTCGCGATGGCGCAGACCGCGGCTGAAACGGAGACAGTTGATTTTCAGCCAAAATTTGAGGTGAGAGTTCAAATCTTTATTATTTAATTAATTATTAATTTATTTTCCCACATTAAAATAATTGTATGATGATGATGATTTAGTTCTGAAATGTTTTGTGTGTATGAATTATCGATTGTTGCTTGTGGTGTGCTTATTGTTCATGTTATGCTTAAATCCGTCTTTAAATTG
Organism: Allium sativum; assembly: GCA_030737875.1. Lineage (NCBI taxonomy): Eukaryota > Viridiplantae > Streptophyta > Magnoliopsida > Asparagales > Amaryllidaceae > Allium > Allium sativum. Next base: position 90,167,320 of record CM060916.1, on the reverse strand, counting down.
TATATGTTATTGAGTTTAAATTGCAGTTGGAAAATTAAATCTAAATTTAGATTTAAAACATATTTTATTCAGATCTAGACGTTCTAATTTATTTTACTATAATGTCCTTTTCATTTTTCTGAAATGAACAAAGAAATGGAACGACAAATAAAACTTTATTTTTATTTGTTGATGTTACAATGAAATTCGAACGACAAATAAAGCGTACCTCTATTTGTTGATACTACAATATAATCGGAATGACGAAAAAAAAAACTCTTTTTATTGGTTGATTTTACTATGGAAATTGAATGACAAATAGAATATTATTTTTATTTGTTTGTTTACAATAGACTATGAACAACGAATAAAATATATTTCTTTTTGTTTGCCTTAAAGGTTAACTAACAAAGTTCTCATTTTTGGTTGCATAAAAAGAAAACAAAAACTCTCAATTTTGTTGCATTAAAAGTTAACGAACAAAAATTCATATTTTTGTCATTGAATAAAAAAAATGAAACAAGAATTCATATTTTTGTCATTGAATAAAGATGAAACAAAAATCCATACTTTTGTCATTGGAAAAAAAAAGAAAATGAAAAAAGGGAAATTTTCCTTTTATTTGAATTGATGTGAAATATCAATTCAATATTGAAATAAAAGGATTGTGTTTTGTTTGCATTTCTCAAACAGAAATGTACAAAGGAATAAAAAGATTGTATTTTGTTTGCATCCCTCGGTGCGAACAAAATGACAAAATATAGATTTACATTTAAAATAAAAAGAATTATATTTTTCTTGCATTTCTCAATGCAAACAAAATGTTTAAATAAAAAGAGAATTATATTTTGTTTGCATCCCTTGACGCGAACAAAATATTGAAATAAAGATTTACATTAAAATTTATATTTTTATTTGTGTTTTCAAGACACAAATGAACTTGAAACAAAACTTACTTTTTTTATTTATTTATTTACATTTCATAATGCAAATATCACTTGAAAATAAAACTTACCTTTTTATTTATATTTTATAATGTAAATATGACCTGAAAACTAAAACTTATTTTATTATTTGCATATTATAATGCAAATGAGACTTGAAAACAAAACTTACATTTTTGTTAACATTTCATGATGTGAATATAACTTGATGATAAAGCTATTTTTAATATTTGCATACTATAATGAAAATAGAACTTGAAAATAAAATTTACATTTTTATTTGCACTTTATAATACGAATATAACATTGAAAATAAAACTTACCTTTTCATTTGCATTTTATAATGCAAATACAACATAAGGATAGAACCTACTTTTTATATGCAATTTACAATGTAAAATACAAAGTACATTTTTATATGTAATTAGAAAGGGGATTTGCAATAAAAAAATAAACTTACATTTTTATATGTAATTTATGATGGGATATATAATTGTAAAATAAAGTTTACATTTTTATATGTAGTAAGAAATTGGAAATTCGCATTGATATTAAAATAACACTTTTGTAAAGATATCGCATTAGAATAAAAAGATAATTTTTGTCGCTTTTTCTTTTAGAATTAAAAACATATTTTGTCACCTTTTCTTTTTAACATAAAAAGGGTCATTTTGTCGCTTCTTCTTTTTTAACATTAAAAGAACATTTTTATGTCATGTTTCTTTTTAGCATTAAAAGAAGCATTTTTGTTGTTTTTCCTTTTAGTAATAAAAAGAACATTTTGCTTTCATTTCTTATGATAATATTTTATCGTCATTTTGAATGCGGTGAAAATAGAATAGTTATTGTTGTCATTTTTATCGACATTTTTGGTGCGATAAAAATAGACAATAAATAAAAAAAAAAATTAAAGAATTACAATTTTATGTAAATTGCTTTCATTGAAAAGAATAAATATAGAAGATGAGATTTTTGCTGTTAATAAAAAACAATGAAAAAGGGAACATTAACATTTTGATGTAAATAAACAATAAAAAGAAAAATTACATTCAAAATGTAAGTTAGAATAAAAAGGACATTTTGTTAAAAAAAATGTAAATTACAATAAAAAGTATAGAAACAAAGATCACATTTTTATTGGCCGTTTATAGGCAATAAAAGAGACATTTTTATCGTCGTGTTATATATTGTGTATTACACTGCCATTCACAAGTTACCCGACTTGTGTATGTGATTGGGACGATAATTTTCACACATCGCCCAAGTGCACAAATTAGTTTATCATTTGCTTGATTGGTTGAAAACCCCACACGGGTGTTGGGATGAAAATTCACATACACTAATCCCAATATTTAGTTGTATGTTGATCGTTAGATCGACAGGCTGTGATGAGCGTTATTATTTAATTTTAACGCTTACACAGTGGAAATTACACTTTGGGTGTAATGGATGACTTGATGATTATACTGTTATTGTCATATATATGATGTGTGTGAAATCCATATAATCCAAATTATATGGTAAATGTTTGAGTCGCATTTCGATTCAAGTGTTCTTTTAAATAAGACTATTTTTACATTAGAAATCCTTTTTATATAAAGTGCATATATTTTTCGTAATATATTTTTAATCAACTATATGTTAAACAAAGAATATTTGTAAAAGATTTGTAAAATAAAGAATACTTCTCATTTAGAATCTTTTATATAAAGAATATTTTTATGATTATTTTAAAATATGTTTTTAAAAGATTACTAGCATTTGCAATTATATTTTGTGATATGAAATAAATTGAGATGTGAAGTGGATTTACCGTGGACGATGTTTTAAACGACATTTGTCCTTTAATCCAATTTACATTGAAATTATTATTTGGAATTTATGAATCTATTTTATAGATTTGAAAAAGGCATTTTCTAAAATCAAAGTCTTCCAATTTAATATATTAAATAGGAATTTAGTTGAAATTCGATTGGTAATAATCGAAATGGGCTTCTGTAAAAGAAGACCGATATTGTATATGGAATTTGAGAGGCTTTGCCGTTATTCCATTTATATTATTAGTCTGATACAGAAATTTATATCGATTATGTATTGATTTGATTTCTGTGGAATTCCATATTTTTAGAAATTGATTTATGGATTTTATTTTAAATATTTATCTTTGATAAAATGAATGAGAATCTTCTAAAATGAATATCTTATTAAAAGAATATTCTGAGTTGGGATGTGACGAAATGTGTGATTTTCCAATATTTGTCTTTAATCCCAAATTACGCAAGTTATTCAGAAAGACCGGGTTTAACCCATTCTGAATAATCATCACGACGATCAAGAGTCGAAGACGGAGACGGTGATTGAAGACCGAAGGTTTTCACATCGTTGGGATGATGATGACTGGTATCTTGAATTGGGATTGGCCTTCCATGGCAAGGTATTTGGTAATGATCGTCCAAACGCATTTGGAGATCGACGGGCACGTTGTTTCGCTCAGACCCAGAGTGGACTTGTAAATGGATTGCGTGTCTGACATTGTATTCCTTTCTACTGTATTTGTTGAACGCTACCGATTATATATTTCTATTTGGTGGTGAAGAATTTATTCTTTACTTATCACCATTCTCTAAGTCGTATGAGCTTAGAGGTTATATATATATTGGTGGATGATCAATAATATGGTAGGGTCTGACAATGTGGCACGCCAAGATGCAAATTGATCAAGGCTTTTGTTGAAAAGCAGGGCCTTGTGGAATGATCAAAGCATAGCCTATTACGGCATAGCTTTGTGTATATCGTGACTTCGAGAGCCTCACACCCCGGTATGAGTCAAAAACGGGATACGGACTACAAGGAGTGCACACGTTTCTTTCTAGCTAGAGTGATGTCAGGGACCTACCAGCGCTGACATTTTACTTATGTGGATGATTGATTTTGAGGTACCTCGTGTTTTATAGGCCGTTGGTGGTCATACTATAGGTTCAAAGGAACCGGGAAGCGTGTGTTCAGGCATAACTAATCCACTGCCGATAGGCGGGGACCGGCCCTGAAGATCCAAGGGTTCACTGCGGGGGATCCTGAGGCATTTGCTAGAGTGTCTCGAATCGAAGAGGAGCTTGCCCCTAGCCTCGACTCATGATGGAATCCAAATCTCCAATACGACCTTGCGGTTTTGATTGTAGAACTAGTACGGCGACATAGTATATGGTACCTATGCCGTCTAGGATTTATATTATATTTGAATGTTTTAAATATATATATACACACTGACAATAATATCGTTTTTACGTATCAAGCATCTTTTGACCATTATAAGGTAAAACCCTATCCTCTGGTGTGCGTTGCATTATGTGATGGGACCTGGGTCTTATAATGGTTTCATTTTTCTAAAAAGCATTACGTTATTTGACGATTTACTTTAATTATGCACTGGCAATCCAATGGAGTAAACCCGTTCCGCGTTAGCGGCGTGGTCCTGTGATTAGCCTACTTATTAGATAAGTTAAGTTAAGAATTCTCACACCAGTCCCACGACTGACCTGTAGTTTATTTCACTTTGCAAACTCGGGTGCCCTCTTTCCACACGGGCAGTCGAGTAGCTTTTTGTAGATATAGTTAAGCAGGATCCTGGATTGAAGTCTGAAGCCGGGTCCAGAATATTGATGGCCTTCTGCTGAGATTAGTTCCGCTGCAATGTATTTAATTTAATTTAAATGTTTCTTCCGCTGTATTATTTATCGATGTACTCTGATATATTCTGTACTCTGATGTAACATTTATTATTGATGTTATAAAAGTTTGTGTTTTTGTTCTGATGTGTTGTATGCCCAAAGTTAAAGTATTCGTAGATTTTCACCTTTTGGGTCAGACCTGTGTGGTTTATGGTCGATTCAAAGGGTCGGAATTTGCGGGTCTTTACAGGAAGGACGCGCAAGTCAGCTCGACATGGCCAATAAGACCCGGATTGACCTGGTCGATCCAAAGGATGTCGACCCCACTTCCCAACCAAAATGAAGCTCCTCTCCTCCATCCCACTTCAGTACTACGCGGATAGCTCGTGCTCCTATTCTTCCACCTGAGCATTCTGCAAATGACCGGGACAATCAGGCCATGGAAAATCCGCCCGAACGGCGACTCGGGCAACGTTGCCTGAAGTGGGGGCAGGGGAACCCGACAAGATGAGGAAGCTGGTCGATACGTCTTCAATACTCTTGATTTAACCGCTATGGTGTGGCAAATTAATAATGACAGTAGAGGCTGCAGGAACGAATATTGGGGAACCGATTGCAGCCACACACCGTTTACAGATGGCATTCTACAAGTAGAATTTCTAAGAAGATTTAATATGCCCCTAAATAAGCCACTACTTGGGTATGGTAGATCTGCGACAACATTTAATGAGATCTATGCAGTTAAAGCCCCACTATAGCCCGTAGCGCCCTTCAACCAGTAGGACATTTCAATTTAGCCCCAATGAATAGTAGATTCGCTTCTAGCCCTGTTATTTTCTGGTGTACCCGCTAAATCAAGGATTTTTAGCACTCACTTTAGCACTATTAATGTACGAAGCCTTATTTAACTAGTTATCTTTTTAACAAATTCAATAAAGTTAGTCTAAAGAACTAAATTTAAGGAGGAAGTGCTAAATATATGGTAGAAATCTATTATAGTCAGTAAATCTAATGTACATAACCATGATATCATTTGATTTTGTTACGTAAGAGTAGTTAATAATTATTTCTTCTACACATACTGTGAGAATGATAATTAATTAATTTTTAAATATTCGATTTTACATCTAATGAACCTTTTTTGCCTCCGCTATATCCCTGCTATTTTCCCGCTTTATCCCCACTACACCTTTTTACACCTTCACCGCTATAGAACCGCTAAGCTCTTTAACTGCACAGAATGAGATACTCATCGCACATAGAGGCAGCTGCAGCCCCTAACACAATTAAATGCAAATCTTTCCCGATATTTCTTAGCGAGGCAACACTTATGTGGTTAACGCGACTTCCCTCAAGATCGGTCCTAAATTTCCAAAATTTAAGTGATAAGCTTCTGAATAAATTTTGCCTCTGGCCTCCAAGACAAAGCATGTTATAGTCACCAGTAAAACAAGAAAGAGGTGAATCTTTGAGGGATTAGTTTAATCAATTTAACATGGACATCATTGAGGTGAGTAATCCCTATCATGAAATAGTCTTATTGGTCATAGTGCACGTAGTCGACAAGAAGACGAAGTTTGGGAAATATCTAGACGGAAAGCCTCCCATGACAATTGAGTTGTTCTACAAAAAAACTAATTCCTAACTACAAAAGGAAGATGCACAATCAGATGGATAAGATGAACCGAATCATGCATTCAATTCAGTCATTTAGAGCAATGTGGCGGTCAAGCAATCCAAAGACAATTCCAGAAAGGTGGAAGTAAATGCTGGAAATCACGGCAAGAAAAATGAAAACCAATAAAACGACACTAATGAAAAGCATGGCTAAAAGGGGATTATAGAAAACAACCCCGATTTCAGGTATTTGACAGTTACACAGCGTTAAATGACACGTTGGAAAATATCTACCTTGACAGATGCAGTACAATCCAATACAAGAAACCACCTCCGTGGGGATCCATGGAAAAAGAGCACATGATTTGAAAGTTCTGCTTGTTGAGATCTGCGAACATATGATTAATGAATGTCATCAACTCAGAGATATCAACGAAAATTTATCAGAGAAGGAAAGCTTGATGAGTACAAGATTTCCCCAAGGGACAGGGGGGTAAGGAACCTCATCCCCCAAACAAGGTCCGACGACTCCCAGCGCCACTGCGCGAGAAAAAGCTAAAGGAATCGTGATTAATATCATTGTCGGAGGACCACATCTAAAAGGATATAGTGTTCAGACTATGGAACGATATGTTAATGTTGCAAAGCTTCTCCATGTTGGAGAGTCTAACATCCCCGAAGCTGTTGGTCCAGCGAAATAAAGACGAACAATGATGGATGATATTTTCATCCATGAAAGAGAATCCGCGGGGGTGGAGATCCCGAATATTGACCCATCGGTAATTACGGCAATTATTGGACCTACCACAATATGGAAGGTTCTTATTGATAGCAGGAGTTCAATGATTATTCTATTCAAACAAGCCTATGGTTAGATGAAGTTGAAGGTAAGAGACTTAAATCCACGCACAGGAAAGATACGCGGCTTTATTGGATCATCCATTGAACCAGTTGGTATCGTTGATTTTGCCAGTAGAATTAGGAGAGGGAGACCGCAGGCAAGTGCGAATTCTTCCGTTCCTTGTGATGGAAATAAACTCTCTTTACAATGCTTTCCGTGGGCTGACCGACCCTAGCAGAATTCAGAGCTTGCATCGCTCCTTGATGCTATCTTTTATGTTCCCAACAGTGGGGGGAATCAGAACCATACAAGGAGATCAAGTGAATGGATGAGCATGCTACTTGGCAATGTGGACAGAACTCCAAGACGGAGAGAGTATAGAGCCAGAAGACAATCTCCCTCCTGCAAAGGAGATGGTGGCATAACAATTAAAGAAAACATCCCAACTGGACCGTTTGGTCGCCAGCTCGAGGACATTGATCCAAGAGAGGATGAAGAGTCAGGATGTGGAAAGGCGTCTCCTACTAAAACCACAGTGGAGATTTTGATCTATGACGATGACCCGACTAGGGTCTTTAAGATTGGATCTTATTTTGACCTCCTTCGGACGAGGAAATTGTCAGAATTCCTCCATGCAAACCTTAGCGTGTTTGCATGGACCCATACTAACATGTGTGGGATATCACCCTCCATGATGATTCACTAACTTAATATTGACTCGAAGTACGTTCTTGTTAAGAAGAAAAGGTGGATGCTCGGCTCGGAAAGGCCTGTAGCTGTGATGGAGGAGATTGAAAGCTTAAGAATAATGGGTTCATCCGAGATGCAACCTAGCCCAAGTGGATAGCTCACCCGGTACTTGTGAAGAAGGCCAATGGGAAGTGGCGAACGTGTATCGACTTTTTAGAATTTAATATGGCGTCCCTCAAAGGAAGTTTTCCACTTTCTAGGATCAACCGGCTCATCGACTCAACAACTGGACACGAAGTCCTCTTGTTCATGGAAGCGTGTTTGGGATATAACTAGATTGCGATGCATGTCCCAGACCAAGAGCATATCGGCTTCATAATGGATCTCGGATTGTATGGTTATGTGGTCATGCCCTTTAGAATAAAGAATGCAGGAGCAACTTACCAGTGCCTAGTCAATCGCATGTTCCATGATCAAATCGGGAAGACAATGAATGTATACGTAGATGATATGTTAGTAATGTCAAAGCAATCATTTAATCATGTCAGAAACCTGTTAAATATGTTCGGTGTTCTTCGTAGATATGGAATGAAGCTCAACCTGTTGAAATGCTCTTTTGGCATTGCGTCGGGAAAATTCTTGGGTTTCATCGTCAAGTTGAGAGAAATCAAAATCAATCCCAATCAGATCTTAGCAATCAAGGGTATTCGAGAACTTTGGAAAATCAAAGATTTGCAATGTTTGGCAAGAAAGGTAGCAGCTTTAGGATGGTCCATATCCAGATCAACTAGCAAGTGTCTTCACTTCTTTGAATTGATAAAAAAAGGAAACACAATTTTGTTTGGATACCTGACTGTGTCGAAGCCTTTCAGAATTTGCTTGATCATCTGGAGAAACCACATATCCTGTCTAAAGCAGTCGACCATGAAGATTTGTATGTATACTTGGCAGTATCCTTGCATGTTATCATCTCGGCCATAGTCCACGAGGCAGATTGGGTGCAATGACCAGTTTGATATGTAAGAATAAAGTTGATAGGAGTAGAGCGTAACTATCCAAAGATTGAAAATCTATCCTATAGCATGTTGATCGCGTCAAGAAAGCTTCGTCATTACTTATAGGCTCACCTCAGCAAAGTATATACCGACCAGCTGCTACGACAGATTCTCTAACGACCTGGGGCATCCAGGCGGTTACTCAAATGTAACATCGAGCTGAGTCAATTTAACCTCACCTTCATCCCACATAAATCTAGCCGAGGACAAGCACTAGCCGACTTTATAGCCGAATGAACTATTCCCGAGGATGATATTCCAAAGAAAGACCCTAGACTCCTTAGTGTCGAACAGAGACTAGACACCTGGAAGTTGTACATGACGGGGATCATAACGATCAATGTTCCGGCAATAGAGTGGTGTTATTAACTCTTGAGGGATGATCCATTTATTATGCACTAAAGTTAGATTTTCCCGCTACCAATAATGACTCCGAGTATAAAGCCCTGATTGTAGTGATGAAGCTCACGAAAGAACTAGAAGTGGCAGCATTAGACATTTTCTGTGATTCATAACTTATTTTGTTTCAAGTTCAGAAAGAGTATCAAACTAGGGGGCATGACTTCCCGTCTATCTTAAGAAGGTTGAGAAGTTGTTGGATGATTTTGATCATTATAGTATCTCCCATATTCTAAGAGAAACAAAAAGCTGACAGATTGGCGAAGCTTACCGGCTCTGATGACCAAGTAGAAATGGTCCCAATAGAGACCTTAATTACTCCGAGCATAGATCGGATGGAAATTGATCAGTCCTTGGAAGCTAAACCCGAGAAAGAGTCATGGATGACTCCTATCAAAAAATTTCTCTAGCATGGAACCCTCTTAGGGAGAAAGAAAGAAAAGCGAGCTCTCGTTCGTCAAGCCTCGAGATATATCATTCATGGAGATAAGCTTTATAGAAGGGGTTCTCGGTTTCCAGGCTCCGATGTGTGGCTAGTGACGACATTAAGAGAGTGTTACGGGAAGTGCATGAGGGCAAATGTAGTGCTCACACTAGAGGTTAAACCCTAGCTAAAAAGATGTTGCGGTACGACTACTTCTGGTCGTCTGTTAGCAAGGATGCAACCAACTATTCCAAGCAATGTGACAAATGCCAGAGATTCGCCCAGATTCCAAGAGCTTCGCCAATAGAACTCACCAAGATGGTTAGTCCTTAGCCATTCGCTATATGAAGAATAGTGTAACACACTGTAAAATTCTAAGTATCAATGATAGATTAAATAATTAAAAACAAGCAATTAAATGTTACGTCTGGAAAATGAGATTTTGCTGCTTTAGGAATTTAGCTATGAAATTCTTTTATTTGGATTCATGGTGAAATTCTGAATCGTTTTCAGATATAATATGCTGAAAAAGGTTAATGTATGAAGAAGTTATGAACAAATGAATTTGGACTTTGTATGCAGAATATATATATATATATATATATATATAATAATGTGAATATTATATATAATTTCGAAATAATCATTTAAAATAAAAGAGGGAAATTCAAATTTTAAATTTGGAGATAAGATCTAAGGGAAAGCGTATATTGGATATATGAAAAAGAATGATGCAAATTAAGAACTTAATTAATAAAATAAACAGCTCAGCAATGCAGCAAAATTGGGCGTTCCAGGCCAAAGTGCTCGACCTTTCCCCCTTAAGGGGGTCAAACATTAGCGGTCGATCGCTAGGCGCCTGGGGAGCCCAATTCTGCTTATCTGGATGAGGGTTCTCTAATAGATTATATTTATATGAAAGGCTTGGATTAAATTTTATTAATCCGACGGCTCATGCTCGCACGAGTAAGTAAAAGTAACCCCTCAAACCCCACACTAGAAACACTAATTATTCTACAGCTCTACCTCCATGCTGCTGAATTCCATAGAAAAATAAAGAGAATAGGGTGAAGGTTTCTTCTGCTTCTTCAACTTCATTTTATATCTCTCTATTTCAATCTATATAATTTTTGGAATTTGGAATTTAGCGTAAACAATATGTATAAGACTCTAGTTGTATGATTCTTATACGTATATTGTCAGGAGGATAATCAGAGCTCGCTTGAACATTGGGAATCGTTGCATATCTTGCAACTCTACCACATCTCCACCTAATTTGTGAGTGGAATCTAATTTTGCTTAAAGACATATTCAAGTTTTTAACCGTTCTCCATATGAATTGTTATGCCTATGAAGATTTGGATATGCGATAATATAACACGAAAATCCCCAAATCTTCAATTTTGTAATTACGTAGGATATTTTCATGTTGAATTGGATTGTGGTTTTTGTATTGGGTTAAAGGTAAATATGAGTATTGTACTATTATTCATATTTTATGCAATTCACCGTTATTATCATTTGATTTAGCCTAAAAAGGTTTGGATTTGAATTGTTTAACAGTTGAATTGGGTCTGGATCCTATTTCGGGTGTATATGCATTCATAAATTGGAATAAGTCAAATGTAAACAATTTTGGGTATATAACACCACAAAAAGGGTGACTTGGGTGAAATATGGATTGTAAACATACACGTGTGAATGTATGAAATACTCTACTTTTAATTTAATATTAAAATCATTTTCACATGCCTAGGATGCAAGTTTAAAATTTTATGTCTATATGTTTTTACATCCACTACTACTTGTTATGTTATCATATTATTATTATGCCTATGTTGTAGCGGTAAAGGATGGAAAATCGAATTTGCATGCCTTAATTTGGATAAGATGACAATTGACACCTCGTTATAACATTTCACCGTTTGTACGAATGTTACGTTAATTATGCGTTATTATTATATTACTTATTTAAACGTAATCAACGAAATTAACGATATATTAGCATAATAAGTACGATTAGGTTAGAAGTTAAATTTGAAATGTCCCCTTAACAAAATATACATATATATTTGTTTGCTTGTGTGTGCGTAAATATAGAATGGCTTACATATATATTAACAAGTGATACATAGACATGAGATTAGTTGCTATTTATGGTATAAGCCTACCCGGAACCGACCGGCATATCCAACAACCACAAGTAGGGCTGCACAAAGTATGGGTTGGGTTGGGACAGATAAAATACTTCATCCAACCCGCATAGGTATGGGTTTAAAGTAGTTCAACCCGTATCCGACCCTATACGAGGTTGGAGATGGGTTGGTTTGAAGTAATGGTCGGGTCGGGTTTAATAGGGTTGGGTTGAGTTGCTTAAATATAAAAAAAGATCAGAATATAAGGGTTTTTTTAAAATAATATTAAAATATTCAACATAATATATCAAAATTTAGCTAGCATAATGCATTTAAAAGAACCGATTCATTATAAGACATATTTTTATTAAAATTGCATTGTAAAACATCATATGAAGTTAATTGTCTACATAGCAGAACAAGTGATTTATTTTAAAATACATTAAAATGCTCTTTAAAATATATTTGTCAAATTCTATCAAGTTGGATTGACTGAAATATTTTTTATATATCTACTATAACATACATAAACATTATTCTAGGATTATAATATTCTAATTTTAGGTGGGTTGATATTTAATCAATTTTTTAATATAAGGTTAGGTTGGGTTGAACGAAATATCAAACCCGACCTGTATATCGGATGTGTTACAAATTGGGATCCATATCCAACCCGAACTAGGATGGGTTGGGTTGGGTTTACGTGGGTTGGGTTGGGTTTACGTGGGTTGGGTAGTGGTTTGGGTCGGGTTGGATATTGGTTGTGTGCATACCAAACTACAAGTAGGCCCAACTAATGTGAGAAGTCTAGGTGCCATGGGCAATTCATAAACTTAGTACACCAGACACGAGGTTAAACCTACTTGTAGTAAAAGCCTGCCCCGAATCGACCGACATATCCAACATCTACACGTGTATGGTTTAATGCGAGAAGCCTAGTGTGTGTGTCTGTATATATGTATATATAAAACTACATATAAGTCTGATGTGTGAAAATAGACAGGTTCACTATGCCTTAAGAAGGTCTTAGGTAGATGACTCACTTTTTTATCTAATTTGGGTCTTATGTGGTTAAGACTAGGATCCCTCCGAAGGTTTATTCCTTGGAGAGGAACCAAAGTTATAGGACCCACCCTTATTAGTATTAAGGTAGGTTTTTCATTCCTCCTTCTTCAAAAGTGATTAGGCATAAAATGGTAACAGGGTAGGGTAGTTCATGGGGATGTCCAATTCCTTTACAAGATTGTAAGGGCTCAAATAGGGACATATTGGTAACTGAAAGATATGTGGCCATTGCATGCTCACCAAGTGTCTAAGGGAAGTCTTAAGCGGCACAAGTGTCCTACCAAGTAATATCAGTTAAGTAGTAACGTTCGCAATACTTCTTCTCATATTACAAATGAGAGAATAGTCTTAAGAACGTTAACGTACTAGGCTGGAGTTCTTAAATGGCTAGGGGTCCTCCTCAAGGTGATAAGTTATCGTAAGAATCCTCCTTTAATATGGTAATAAGTGACCGAGAATGCCACCTAGTTGGGTCTTTAGAATCTTTACCCTAAAATACTAATGGGCGATTGACTTGGGTATGCACCCCATTGGTTAGAAACTTGATATTTTTTGTGTGCTGCGTAGACATACCTTGACATATGTAACCTGCAAAAAATAAAGAGTATGGACACTAAGTAACACTATATTCCAGTCACACAGAACTTTCTGTTCTGACCCCTCTCCTTAACATCCAACAGGTCAATAGATGGGGTAAATCCATGGATGAAGTCATGATTGAAGCTGATGGAGAAGATGAAGTTATTATGATATTATTAGCAGTTATTGCTTTGCTTCTTTTGGAATCTTATGAGAATGAATGATTTGATGTACCTATTGAATAAATGTAACTGCGACTATGTATATCTGAGATATTTGAAATAATGGTGCATCTTATTTGAATACTATATTTTCTCTTTCCCCTGTATGAGATTTCCATTTGAAGTATATGTTATTGTTATCTATGCAAATATAATCCTTATAGGAAACAACGACCCATTTAGAATGGCTCTAAGTTTCAATAGGCCTTTCCTAGGTCGAAATTTAGGCCAATTCCGGGCAGGTTGTTACATTTCGTATCAGAGCATAGGTTATCCAATTATAGGGGAAATATACATATGAGAGGCGTATTTGTATATTGAAAAAGATTTTTTGAACTATATATAATATATGTTTACCCCCAATAAGCATACACATTTATACTCGGCACCTTATCATTTCTTCCTTTTTCAGCTTAAATACTATCTCAGGAGTATCCACTATGTGATTCTTCCTTTTCTTTTCAAATAGTAGAATGGATGAAAATCATAATTAGCAGGCATCTAGGCAAGACCCCGTTATTCGCCAGAATTGTTCCAATAGTACCTTCGTACCGTGGAGCAGGTCCCTATAGCTAATGCTTGCCCGACGGCTCATGCAGCTCCTGCCGCTCACATGGCCTTTGTTTTTCCTCGCTTGTGTAAGATCTTTATGAATTTTGGAGGGAAACCATTTTCTGGTAAAGGGAGGATTTGCTAGTGACCAATCTTGGGTTATGGACTGTGAAAGAATCATTGAGGCTACTACTTGGCCCGATGAAGTAAAAAGATGGATAGTGGCCTAGTATTTGGAGGATGAAGCCCTAGTGTGGTGGAAGTTAATATCAATGGAGAACGAGGGCCAGATCTTTACATGGGCCGAATTCAAGACCCGTTTTGAAGCAAAATTTTTGCCTGGGGTAGAAATGACTATTTAGTTAGAGAAATTCATCCACCTCAAGCAAGGAAGCTTGAGTCTGCAAGAATACGTATCCAAATTCAATGAGTTATGTAAGTTCGGTAGAGGATTGGTAGATACCCCTATGAACAAAGCCCTTAGGTTTGTTAAAGGACTAAACTCCCCATTGAAGAAAAACTTTTTAGCCCAAGTAGCACTTGGGGAAACTTTTGAGACTCTAGTTGAGACAACTACCCTTTGCACGGCTGAGAGTCCCAAGGAGGATTAAGAGGGTGAGAAAGGAGAAAGCTCCAACAGAAATAAGAAGAAGGAATGGTGGAAAAACAACAAGAAGAACTTCAAAAAGGACGTAAAGACTTGTACGAGGTGCAACTACAAGGGATAAGAGTCTAAGTATTATAGGACCTCATTGGTGAAAAAGGGGTTTAAGGGAAAATGTTACAACGGCCACGAAGAAGAATACATTTCCAAAGACTGCCAAATGCCCAAAGTTGCCAAGAGTGGCCAAAACTATGCAACTGAAGCAACACCATTTCAAAGCCGACCCCCAAGAGACTAATGGTTGCCCACACTTGAAGGTATAATCTCTAGTTTAGGAAATTCAGCATGCACCTTGTTTGATTTCTAAGTGACCCATTGTTTTATCTCCAAGCGATTAGTAAATCTGTTGAACCTTTCCATATCTATCTTGGATAGTACGGTAGAGGTAGCCAACCCTATCTGAGGATCTAAGTATCTTGAGCTATTGTGTAATGACCTAATATTGGAGGTCAACAATGTCGAGTCCCATTGCGAAGCGTATGCATTGGATTTTATAGGGTATGACCTTATCTCAGGTACGGACTGGCTATAGTTTTATGGAACCGTCCTAGATTGTGATAAGAGACTTGTTCGTCTTAGGAGCCGAGGAGGACGCAATCTAAATATTCCTTGTAATGTTAGAAACAAGGACATAGCCTTGTTATATTACTTTTCTTCTAGTTCTGAAGGACCATCTTCGGTCCCTATTGTCTGTGAGTTTTTGGATGTCTTTAAGGAAGTCACAGGAATTCCACCCCACCAAGAAATCTCCTTTCGTATTGACCTAGAAAAAGATGCTCACCTGTAGAACTACCCTTGAGGCATATGGCGCCCAAAGAAAGAAGGGTGTTAGACAAACAGATTTTAGAAATGTTACAAAAATGTTTTATTTAATGGGATGCACCTGTTGTATTTTCCACCAAAGTAGATGGATCTCTGAGACTTTGTGTGGACTATAGAGAACTTAATAAATTGACCAAAAAGAACAGGTACCCTTTACTAAGAATCGATAAACTTTTTGACTACTTGGTAGGAGCCCAAGTATTTTCCCAACTGGACCTCGCTACTAGATTTCACTAGTTAAGAAATGCGGAGGACAGCAAGGACAAAACAGCGCTTAGGACACAAGATGGATTGTTCCAGTGGTGAGTTATACCCTTCGGATTTACGAGTGCACCTGCCTTCTTTGTCGACCTCATGAGTAGAGTGTTTAGGGGCATTTTAAATAAAATTGTGGTAGTCTTGAAAGATGATATCCTTATATTTTCAAAAGTTCATGAAGAGCATGAAAAATACTTGAGACTAGTGTTAGGGATATTGAGAAAGAACCAATTGAAAGCAACCATTTCTGGAAGGAAGAAGTAAGATTTTTAGGACATATTGTGTTGAGTAAAAGCTTGGCCATAGACCCCGTGAAGATCGAGGCAATCTAGGAATGGAGGACACCTCAAAATGCTACAGGGGTAAGAAGTTTCCTTGGATTGGCAAGACATTATTGGAAATTCATTAAAGATTGCAACTCCATTAACCCAAATAACGAGAAAGAATTTGGTATTCACCTAGAGCAGTAAAAGCAATACAGCCTTTAAGAAATTAAAAGAAGCATTAACTAGCGCACCAGTCCTAATTATACCCGACGATTCAAAATCATTTACCGTTTACAACGACGCATGTGGGACCAGGTTAGGAGCAGTTATTATGCAAGAAGGAAGAGTAGTTGCCTATGCTAGTAGACAACTCAAGGATCCAAAGAAAAGATATTCAGTGCATGACCTTGAGTTAGCAGCAGTAGCGTTCGCCCTTAAGATGTGGAGGCGTTATCTCTTAGGAGAGAAGTTTGAATTGTTTACCAACCATAAATCCCTTATGTATTAATTTTCTCAACATGACTTAAACTTGTGACAACAAAGATGGACGGAATATATTGCCTCATTTGACTTTACAATTCAGTATACCCCGGGCAAGGGAAATATTTTGGCGGATGCTTTAAGTAGGAAACATGCGACATTGAATGCGATGATAGAATGAAAACAGTTAGAGTTACTGGTAAATTTTTGTTTGCATCCCTCACTAACCACTTCCAATGGTTTTCTTGGGGCTATGGTAATTAGACCTATGCTAAGAGAAAGAATCCAAAGTGCACAAGACCTTGACGAAGAGTTAAGAGGTACAAAGGAGAAAGTGGTAAAGAGAGAGAGCTTTCCTTATTTGTTTAGGTATACGATCCATGATGATGGGAGTTTACTTTGGGATGGACGACTTTACATCCCTAAGGACGAAGGGTTGTGTAACAGCCCGCACCTCCGTTCACGCAAGATATTGTCCCCAACTTAGCCACCATATAGGTGTGGGGTTTTGTTCCTCAAAAGGCCTCAGCGTTAGTAAGAGATGGGCTTTACTATAAAAGTACCCACTCCACACAGGCTTCCACGATGTGGGACTTAGGGGTGTTACATTCTCCTCTCCTACAGAGCCCACCGTCCCAGTTGGCTCACAAACACCTCACCCAGGCGTTGTGGTCCACACAACAGCCACAATTCCGGCTGGGTATTAGCTCTGATACCACTGTAATAGCCTGCACCTCCGTTTACGCAAGATATTGTCCCCAATTTAACCACCATATAGGTGTGGTGTTTTGTTCCTCAAAAGGCTTTGGCGTTAGTAAGAGATGGGCTTTACTATATAAGTACCCACTTCACACAGGCTTCCACGATGTGGGACTTAGGGGTGTTACAGCTTGAGGAAAGAAGTTCTAGAGGAGTGACATAGGCAAAATTGACCATGTGAAGAGGAATCTCCATTGGGAAGCAATGAAGAGAGATATAGCCGAGTTCGTGGCCAAATGTTTAACATGCCAAAAAGTCAAGGTAGAGTACGTGAAGCCCGGAGGACTGTTGTTACCTTTATAGAACCCCACATGGAAGTGGGAGCATATTTCCATTGACTTTATAAATGGACTTCCTAGAAGCCAAAAGGGTAATGAGGTCATTTGGATTGTGGTAGACCGATTAACTAAAAGCTCCCATTTCAAACTAGTTAAGAAGACAAGGAATGCAGCCTCGTTAGCCCAATTGTATGTCAAAGAGATAGTCAGACTCCATGTTATTTCATCAAGTATCGTGAGTGATAGAGATCCCTTGTTCACAAGCGAATTTTGGAGAAGCCTGCAAGCAACATTGGGGACGACCATTAACTTATGCACAACTTATCATCCACAGACCGACGGAGAGACAGAGAGAGTAAACAGAATCTTAGAAGACTTGCTCAGAGCTTGTATCGTCGACTTTGGAGGAGTTTGGGAGTACCACTAAACGCTTGTGGAGTTCAAGTATAATAATAGTTTCCAAGCGACGATTGGTATGGCCCCTTTGGAAGCGCTATACGGAAGGCCATGCAAATCGCCAACTTGTTGGTGCGAGACTACCGATAAGGTTATACTCGGATCAGACTTCATCCGTGAGTCCATGTAAAAGATATCTTTGATTAGGTAGAGAATGAAGGCAGCCCAAGACCACCAGAAATCGTATACCGATAAGCGTAGGAGGGAACTTGAGTTTAATGTTGGAGACTTAGTATTCATAAAAGTATCCCCTCTTAAGAAAACTGTTCGGTTTGGAAAGACTGGGAAGTTGGCTCCCAGGTCTATTGGGCCTTTTAGTGTCATCGATAAGATAAGATCTTTGGCCTATCAAGTGGATCTCCTAGATCGTCTATTAGGAATCCATAATGTTTTTCATGTATCTCGTATAAGGAAATGCCTTCATGATTGTGCTATCAGACTCGGGCTTGATGAAATTGGGGACACAAAGAAACTCGAGTTGGATTCCAAGTTGCCCCATGCCACTACAAGGATTGTAGAGCACAGAATCAAGAGAATCTGCAATAAAACTGTTCACCTCGTCCGAGTACAATAGGGGAATTACACTACAGAAAGCACATGGGGGACCATGGATAAGATGAGGCGGACTCATCTAAAGCTTTTCACGGGTAAAATTTTCCTTAAAATTTCATTTATAGATGCATCATGATTGCTAGACTGAATCTTAGGAAATGGATGCAACACCATTGCCAAGTGCACTCATATAGAAATATATGCATATTTAGGCTGTTTACAAACATATTGCATCACTTATTACACCTACATGCTAGGGTAGAGCTCACTTTAGTGGGTCTTCAGTCCATAACCACTGCAAGTCATGGATGCTTATGGACGAATTATAAATAACATGGGTATACAATGTGGATGTCTCGTGCGAGTTGTATTTTTCGCCCCTTAAACATATTTCGGGACAAAATCTATTTTGGGGGGAGGATGTAACACCCCGTAAAATTCATAAGTACCAATAATAAATTAAATAATAAAAAACATGCAATTAAATGATATTGTTGGAAAATGATATTTTGCAGCTTTAGGAATTTGTGTACGAAATTCTTTTATTAGGATTCATGGCGAAATTCTAATTCGTTTTCGTATATAATATGCTGAAAACAGTTAATATATGAAGAAGTTATGAACAAATGAATTTGGACAGTGTACACAATATATATATATATATATAATTATGTGAATATTATATATATTTTCCAAATAATAATTTAAAATAAAAGAGGGAAACTCAAAATTTGAATTTGGAGATAAGTTCTAGGGGACAACGTATATTGGATATATGGAAAAGAATGGAAAATTAAGAACGTAATAAATGAAATAAACAGCTCAGCAACGCAACAAAATTGGGTGTTCCACCCCAAAGGGGTCAACAGCTCCCCCTTAAGGGGGTTTGACCGCTAAGTGGCTGGGGAGGCCGATTCTACTTATGTAGATGAGGGTTTTATAAGAGTTAATATCTACATTAAAGGCTTAGATTAAATGTTATTAATCTGACGACTCATGCTCACATAAGCAAGTATAAATGACCCCTCAAACCCCACACTAGAAACCCTAATTATTCTACACCTCTGCCTCCATGCTACTGAATTCCATAGAAAAATAAAGAGAATAGGGTGAAGGTTTCTTCTACTTCTTCAACTCCATTCTATATCTTTCTATTTCAATCTATATAAGTTTATAAATTTGGAATTTAGCATAAATAATATGTATAAGACTCTAATTGTATGATTATTATATGTATATTGTTAGGAGAATAATCAGAGGTCGCTTTAACGCCGAGAATCGTTGCAGATCTTGCAATTCTACCACATCTCCACCTAATTTATGAGTGGAATCTAGTTTTGCTTAAATACATATTCATGATTTTCATAGTTTGCCATACGAATTGTTATGCCTATAAATATTTGGATATGTGATAATATAACATGAAAATCCCCAAATCTTCTATTTTGTAATTACGTAGGGAATTGTCATGTTGAATTGGTTTTGTGAGATTGTGGTTTTTGTAATGGATTAAAGGCAAATATGAGTATTGTACTATTATTTATATTTTGTACAATTCACCATTATTATCATTTGATTTAGCCTAAAAGGTTTGAATTTGAATTGTTTCATGGTTGAATTTGGTTTGGATCCTATTTTGGGTGTAAATGCATTCATAAATTGGAATAAGTCAGATGTAAACATTTTTGGGGGCACAACACCATAAAAGGGTGAACTGGGTGAAATATTGTTTGTAAACATATATGTGTGAATGTATGAAATACTCTACTTTTAATTTAATATTAAAATCATTTTCACATGCCTAGGAAGCAAGTTTAAAATTTTATGTGTATATGTTTTTTCATCCACTACTACTTGTTATGTTATCATATTGTTATTATTCCTATGTTATAGCGGTAAAGGTATGGAAAATCTAATTTTCATTCCTTAATTTTGATAAGATGATAATTTCCACCTCATTAGAACGTTTCCCCTTTGTACGAATGTTACATTAATTAGGCGCTATTATTATATTACTTATTTAAACGTAATCAACGAAATTAACAATATACTAGCGTAACAATTACGATTAGGTTAGAACTTGAATTTGAAATGTCCCCTTAACAAATATACATATATATTTGTTTGCTTGTGTGTGCGTATATATATAATGGCTTAAATATATATAAATAAGAGACACATAGACACTAGGTTAGTTGTTATTTGCGGTAGAAGCTTGCCCGGAACCGACCGGAAAATCTAGCAACCACAAGTAAGGTTTGGCAAAAGGGCGGGTTGAGGTTCCAAACCCGCTTGCCCCGCCCTTGTTTTGACCCATTTAGACCCTCCTCATAAGGTCTTCGGGGCGGGTAGACCCGCGACTCGCTTTTTGAGGTCTGGGTTTAGGGTCGGGTCTGGGCACGGCTAACCCAACCCACATGATTGAAACATCATTAAAACGCTTTATAACTATAATGATGTGACACCCCATGTCCGTTAATGTCACTCTTTAATAAATGCATTAAGTTTTGTAAAGAGTTATAGGTAAACAGAAGTAGAATCTCACAAGAAAGATTTATAAAATAGCAGCGGAAATTTAAAACTTTATTTTTCCACCAAAAGCGTCATGGTCGAAAAATCCAGTACAACATTAGTCTGAAGTACTGAAAACCAACTACATCAAATAAAAGTATCTGCCTTGTACTAAAATCATTAGAGTGCAGTAATATAAAACCATAGTGAAACGACCCAAACTTCCCCGATCCCTGAAGAGACGGAGGAGCCTGGATTGTTTTGAGAACACGACGCATCAGAACACAAACAATAGAACATTTCCTTGTTATTACAACAATTACATCAGAGTACAAGAATATATCAGAGTATGAATAAATATTACACAGCGGAAAAATATCATAGATTAAAATACGCAAATTTAAATGTATAAATACAAGTTACAACGGAAAATACATCAAATAGCATAACTGAATGAAATATTCGGATATAAAGCTTGCCGAATATAGCTCCAGTTGTAATCCAGGATCCTATGAAAAGAAATATCTGCAAACCAAAACAACTAGCTGCCCATGTGGAAAATAGGGGCACCCGGAGTTTAGGTATAAACAATAAATTCCTAGTCAGTCATGGGACAGGTGTGAAAACTAAAACAATTATTAAACTTTTACTTTAAAATAAGGTAATTCATGGGACCACATCGTATGTCACGTAATAGGTTTACTCCATATGAATACCGAAACTTGAAATAAAACGATTTAATCAACAACGCAATGCTTTTTGGAAAAATGAGGCTATTATAAGACTCAGGTCCCATCACACAATGCAATCGCAAGCCGGAGGATAGAGTTTTACCTTATAGTAGCCAAACATGCTTATATGCCTTAAAATAAATTATTTTGATACTACTATAAGTGCATGATGCGTCAAACAACTTCAAATATAAATGTATCAATCATAGACCATATGAGAGTCCCATGGCACTATGCTGCTATATAGGTTTACAACTAAAACCGAAAAGTCGCGTATTTGAAATTGATTTCCATCTATGAGTTGAGGCAAGGGATGTCTCCCCACCGATTCGAGACACTCTAGCAAATGCCTCAGGATCACACCTACGGGCAACCCTTGGATCTTTAGGGTCAGTCCACACTTACTTTAGTGGATTGGTTATTCCTGAACACACGTTTCCCGGTCCTATCGGACCTATCTCTAAGCTATTAGAGACTCAATATCTAAGGCACCTCATTCCATCATCCACATAAGTAAAAATGTCTGGGCTCCATACCATGAAACCACTTCTAGCTATAAAGAAACGACGTGCACTCCCTATAGTCACTATCCCATTTTTGACTAATACCGGGTGTGAGGCTCGCGAATTAACGCTATACACAGAGCTATGCTAATTAAAGCTTTTCTTTGATCATCATCCACAAGACTCTGCTTTTCAAAAAAATCCTTGATCATTTGCATCTTGGCATGCCACATTGTCAATCCATACCGTTCCACTGATTTCCACCAATATATAACCTCTAAGCTCGTACGTCTCAAAGAAGGGTGTTAAGCAAGTGAATAAATTCTCCGCCACCAAACAGATATATATGTTTAGCTGAGATCAACGAATACGGTATAAAGGAATACAATTTCAGACATACTATCCATTTGCAAGTCCGTTCTGGGTCTGAATGAAACCGGAGGCACCTTATTCCTCATCCCATATGTCCAATACAGGAGAGAGCTCACTACAAGAAAATGGTGTTTTAATAGATTGTGTCTGCCGGTCTTCCTCAAACGCTCTAAAAGCCAGGATCTCCAACACTATTTTTAAGAAATAAACCCATGTGCTTAACGTTAAACAAGGAAAAAACCTAGAACTCAATTTTTTTATGCAAGAATTGAAAATTAGAGCTAGTTTCCTTTCCTTTCAGAAAACAGCCGCTCAGTTTTCCCTTCATCTCCAAAACGACTGCCGAATTCCTCTTAAGCCCAAAATCCCCAAATCGCCAAATCGCCCATCTCAATAATAATTGATTATGCTCACTTTGTCATCCCCAAAAAGATAACATAATCCTCTAATGCCGAAAATCCCCAAATCGCCGAATCACCACATCAACAATCGATCGTGCGTCGCTTTCCTATTCAAATGAGTATGAGAGGTACGACATAAATTACTATAAATTTTCACTAATTTATTTGTTACTAATATGTATTAATGCATCATTTAACCGAAAACCCTAATTTCATCTGAAATTTTCTTCAATTAGAGCTAACGTGTTTTAACTAGTTTGGTTGTCAAGAACTCGTTAGAATTATTGAATAATTAATTGGCAATGCAACCTTGATTTTTCTTGTGTAAAACATACCAAAATGGACGTGATGATAGACTCGTACATGTTCCTACTAAAAGTGTTACCTCTGAACTGATTAGTCACTTGAATTTGATTAAGGAGGAGTAAGTATTTTTCACATGTCAACACTCTTACGTTCCAACCTTATATTTGGATGATGACTACAAATTGTATGAACTGACATTAAGAAATTAAGAGAGAAATGTGTCTAACTTGTTGATGTTAATTGTGAAGTAAGGAATATATATGCGTAGTGAAACAAGTGTTTGTTTTTTAATAATTTAAGCCAATGTAGGCACATTTGGTACTTGCCTTTTTCAAAGGCTGTACTAGCAGCTGTAGATGCATTTCATCAAGAAAAAGAAAAAAGCACAGAATATGTTAATTTGTTAGCCTAGTAACTAAGGTAACATCGTATTGTTTTTCTATAGTCAGTTGACTTCTACCTTTAAACCACAGTACACGTTAAGCTAAGCCTTGCCGCAGTATGCTGAATACAAGAAATGCACTAACAGCCAGAATGCAATGTTATAGATTTTAGTAGAATTTATTATTTTTATTCTGGTTGTTCTCATGGTAAACGAAATTTTACTTCGTGCTGTGTGATAATTTACCTTCAAGGCGTTATGGTGTTGCTTGACAATTGGACATGTGCGATGGGAATCAACATTTTTGCTGTTATCGTCAAGGCGGTATGTAACACTACAACAAAATGACCCTATTACAACGGTGGAAAACAGTTGTAAAAGACCTTTTACAACGGTGGGGCAACCGTCGTCTATTAAGAAGTTGTAATAGACTAAAATATTTTACAACTGTTTTGCACCGTTGCAACACCGTTGTAAAATGTATATTTTACAACTGTTTTCCACGGTTGTAATAAAAGCTATTACAACTTTTTTGCACAGTTGTAGTAAAAGCTATTACAACTGTTATGCACCGTTGTGACTGTTGAATATCACAATATGATTTTTGTTTGATTATACATTACGTCTCATATAGAAATAAATATTTATATTGAATAAAATGTTATTGCATAGAATTTGATACTCAAACGATTATTTTATTCAATTAAATATTTTATTTCAATATTAGAAATAGTACAACTTTCTGACCTCATTATTATACAACTCACTACTACATAATACAGTCGATCATATATACATTCCTCACTATAGACTGATTACTCAGTACACACAATTACATATACACTTCCATATAAATAGACATACACACTTTCATATAAATATACATACACACTGCACACACGCCGAGTTTTTATATGCTTCAACGTCCTGTCTAGTCACCTGTATACCAATCGCAAAATTTCTCACAGTAAACTAAAACAAAAATATATTTAATTCAAATAAGGATGAAAAATCTAACTGTGTATTATGTGATTCATTAATGCCAATATTCCATACTAAGCATAAACCAACAAAATTGAAAAAAAAAACATGATATCAACGGTCACCTGGCTAGCTTTTTGCCAAAGAAAAATCGCCACCGACCCCCTGGTCCAGTTTTCGACATAAGAACGAAATCAGTTTGCTTTCTTAACTATCTTCTTTGATTTCTGAAATGATAATGTTTGCCTTCCTAAATATACATGCCAAGTATATGTTAGAAGAGTGTATTTTAAACGTATCAAACATTTAAGAAAAAGACAAAATCAAGGATAAGAGAAAATGATACTCTCGAACACTTTCAAACCTGGGAAAATATACATGCCAAGTATATGTCCTAACATTGCTTGGAATGCAGGATGCACAAGCTGTAAAAGTTATGAAAGCAAACAAGAAATCAATCTTCTTAATCATGGGCAATGAATAACTGAATGCATGTTGTTCGAAGAGTTACTTGCAATGCTCTTGTTTCTAACTACTGTTTTTTTGCAGTCCTAACAGTTTCATCAAAGTACGCAACTTCAGCATCATACCTGTAAGAAAATCAATATTATTCAGTCTAGTTCATTTTTCATAAACATCATTATGACTATAAAAATGAAAGATTTGTGTTTGAACGTTAAGAGTTATAACTTAGAAATTTACCAATTCATATGAAAGTTCAAGCATACTTTTTGGATGTTTATGAAATGTTGTATTATAGCAAAAAGTCAGTATAATATGTACTTGCTTTTTTTTAGCCAAAATTTTTCATTCTCCTGAATGCACCTAGTAAAATGCTCGTGGTAAATGATTAACAAGATATAAGAAAGCATACCTCGTACATTAATGGTTGTGAATATCCATTTAAAAATTCAAGGCTACAACATATAATTTTCATCCGAAAAATCCAAAACTAGTTCTTTCATGATTGATAAAACCTTTCTAGCAAATTTTTCATCCTTTAGTGACCAACTGCAGCAAAAATATTCAAAGCCATTTGCAAAAATATTCAAATCCATTTGCAAAATCTACGACCAAGGGGCAAAAAATTGAATGTTATACTTACATACTCCATGATCTCCACTTTTGACTGAGCACTTTGTTTTTCCTAGCAAAGATTTCTTATTGTTGCTATTAATTAATTATCAACACAGAAAAATTGAATGTTAAAAGGATTATGAAGAACAAAAGCGTATATATTAGTGATCATTAACAAATACAGTGGCATACATCCTTCATTCCTTGTTAGATCAACAATTATTTTCTTGCAATTGCTGTAAGTAAAATAAAAATAAAAAATATCAATTGGTTGAGATCGAGAATATTTGTGTAACTGTACCGTTACTAGAGCATGTTAATTTAAATACACGAAACTCATCACTCTGTTGCAAAAGATTCAGTTGATATGTAAGTATGTAACTTGTCTTCCAATACTTGTAACATAATAGTTGCTAACATAGCTCAAACGCAGAGCATTTGAATGTAGGAAGACATGATCATATGCTGCAACTTTTAAGGACTCATATGTGCAAGTACTATATCATGCAAATTGAGGATTAATATCAATAAAGCATTAGTCATTACCCAAAATCGATACGCTATTGAAAAACTACTTAAGTTTTTAAATCCTATCCAAATAACTTATTTTCCCAATTAAAGTACAGCGTGGATAACTGTTATGATTGTATACATCATCATACAATATAAAGAAGCCAACCAAAATATTAGGTTTCCATGTTCTGCTCATAACCGAGGCAGTAATAGCTTTACAGTGAACAAATAACCAGTGCCTCCAAATATTTCATTTTTAGCCTCAGTATTACGTAGATTATGCAAAACAGAATTTGAGAAATGATACATGTCAACAGTATATATGATAAAAATATAGTGTGAATTGGATATCAGAGCTGTAGGATTGCAAACTGCAACCTTTACTTGCAAATTTGTCAAGCCACATCCAAGCCTTAAAAAAAGTGAGCAAACCCAACAATCATCCTCATCTAGCACCATTTCTCCACTGTCAACACACCAGCATTGTAAACATACCAACTACCCTGTCAACCTGTCACAAAATCAAACTCCAACAACCCTGCCCGAACAACCACCATCAAGAAACCTTCCTCTTCGGCAAACCCATCAACACAATAAAACACACAACCTTCATCAACTCGAACTCCTTGCTCCTACTGCAATCTACTAACACCCTGCAACTCATTCCATCATACGACTTGCCTCACCACAAAATCAACATCGAGAAATCCATCAATCATCTCACCCAAACAGTTTCAACCCACTGCACCAGATATTCGCAAATCATCGAAACCCGAATCGAGCAATGGAATTTGACTTCAGCATCCAAACCCACAAAACCCATCTTCCACTTCGACCTTGGCGAACCCTTTCATGCTGCTTCCAATCTACGAAAAAATGGCAAGTTCATCGATTTGGATCTAGTGCCAGTTCGAGTAGAAGAGGTGATGTGAAATCGGCTTGAAAAGGAGATGCAGATTTGACCTAGATCTGACGCGAACAGTCGGATTACTAAAAGTCGGTGAAGAGGAGCGATACGCAGTTGAAAAGGTTAATAGATAAATCAGATTTGAGGAATACGGATTTGGCAAGAAGAAAAAGCAGGTGATATTTGGTTGGAAACGGTGGAAGTGATGTAATGGAATTTTCGTATGGCGGTGGAGTGGGGGCTTGAAAAGTCGAAGATGGCTTTTGTGGGTTCGAGCAGAAGAGATGACATTAATGGAATCGATATAAAATTACTGTTCAAAAGGTAATTTGAATTTTGCGGTGGAGCCAGAATTTTCGTATAGCGAGAAAGTTGCCAGAATTGGTCAAATTGTTTTGAGTTTCATTTAATATGTAAAGTTAAATAAGTATTCGTTTTGAAGATATTAAAAGACGGAAAAAATTTGATATGGGGGGGGGGGAAGTGGACAACAGATTCCATCATTTAACTATATTTTTGGAAGTTATTATAATGATAAGTTATATTTTATATAGTAACTATTTATTAGTGTTTTGAAAATATATTAAGATGTTGTATAAATTTGTTGAAATTTTTATAAAACTGTTTAATATTACTTGTTATTTATTTAATTATGGTTATTACTTCTTAATGGTTAATTATTAATTCCAAATTATTAGCGATTAATAAATGATAGTCAAAATTTTAATATTAATTAAAAATTAATTAATATTTATAAATCATCATTACTAATCGTTTCATAATTCAAAATAATTTTTCATAACTTATAGTCATTAATTGTTCAATCATTAATTACTAATTGATTATTAATAGTAATTATTAGTTATTAATTATAAATAATCAATATAAATGTATTAAATATTAATTATTAGTTGTTAATTAATTATATTAAAATATAGTCATACATTACAACAGTCAAAAAATAAAAGTTGTGATAGGCTTTTATTACAACTGTCAAAATAACACAGTTGTTAAAAATAAGTTTATTACAACTTTTCTGGAAAAAAAGTTGTAAAAAATATTTATTACAACGGTGCTTTTACCACCGTTGTAAAATTAATGTTGTAATATGGTGTTTTTGTTGTAGTGTAACTAAAATTCAGGTAGTGATAATTCAATTTGTATTCAAATAATAAATCAATTATAACTCATTTTTAGCCACAAGAATAATAATTCAACTTGTATTCAAATATAAAATACATGAATTCTTAATAAAATTGTAGACCTATAAATATAAAAGTTTGAATTATGATTGATTTATTGTAACAGACTCAGCATATGTTGCACGATAAAATTTTGTTCTTCATTTTTTAAAAGAATATACTTTGTGCAACTTGCGGATTACACACTAGTAATTTATTATCACTCAACTAAAAACTTTGAACCTATTGAGGCCAAATATTGTAGTATGTGAACTATTCATGCTCAGTCCAAGAAAATGGCATCAAACATTATCGGTTATCCTCGCATGTGTTCGAAGAGAGAGCTCACGTTTACTTCAGAATCATTTTTAGATAAGAAGAGCTTGCAGAAAGTTGTTGTTGATGTAAGAAATAACATTTGGAAACAAATATCTGCTGCTGGGATTAAATTCATTTCCAGTAACACATTTTCATACTGTGATTGAGTTCTTGATACTATAGTGATGCTTGGTGTTGTTTCCCAAAGGTACGGATGGAGTGGAGGAGAAATTGGTCTTGACACATCTTTCTCTATGGCAATAGGAAATGTTGCCCTATCTACTATGGAAATGACTAAGTGTATCGACAATGAGTAAGTTGTCAACTGATTACACCTAGTATGAAGCATGTAATCTACTTTTTGGTTGTTAGTTTTGTCTGAATTACCGTTATATTTTGGTGCAGCCATTACATCATGCCTAAATTGGTTCCACATACATCATTTAGTTACTTTTTTCACAAGGCGATGACTGATGACAAGGAGGCAAAAGCGGTATGGCTTTGTTATAACTCTATATTTTGATTCCATAGTTCAGATCTTGTAGCATTAACGCGTGAAATTATATTTTTGATATGGTGCATGTGTCAGTATGAATCAGTTAAGATCTTTGTAATGATATTTTTCATTATGTTGATCGTGTACATCGGTTTGATCTCTGACTGGATTAATAATTGCATACTTTGTTTAACTGTCAGAGTACATATCTTTCATATTACATATTTTGTCAGCTGAAATTATGTGATTTATTGGTAAGGGATTATTCACATGATTAAATGCCTAGTTAAGCCAGATTTAAGAAGGTATATTTCAGATGTAACATCACCTTTGCTGTTAATTTGTTTCCTTTTTGATCTCTCTAATCATCAATGCATGTTTGATGTATATCTATTCTTTGTTGGTTTATTATTTTCTATTCTTTTTTTTAAAGGAAGGGAGTGGTTTGTGATTTGGGGGGCGGGGGGATTATGCAGGTATTATTTAGTTATGATCTATGTTAATGTTTAGTTTTGCAATGTAAAATAATCTGTTGTCCATCTTTATGTATAGCGTATAACTTAATGATCAACTCATGTGTCTGACCTATCATTTGTATCCTATTTCCTTGTCTAATATAATAACATGTACTACAGCTTGGAATCAATACTGTTCCAGTTCTTATAGGACCAGTGTCATACCTTTTGCTTTCAAAGCCTGCCAAGGGAGTAGAGAAATCATTTTGTACTCTTTTCTCTTGGACAAAGTGTTACCTGTATACAAGTGAGATCCCTACCATATTTCTGTCTGATGCTTTATTCTAAATGGGGGTTAGTTTTTATATATTTATCTGTTGATATTTATATACATTATCACCATGTCTAGTGAAGTTATCACAAAGTTGAAGGCAGCGGGTGTTTTATTGAATCAGTTTGATGAGCCCACTCTTGTGCTAGATCTGGAATCCGATAAGTTGCATTTACCAAGGCATACCCAGAATTGGAATTGTCACTCTGCGGTATTGATGCTCTGATTGTGAGCTACTTTACTAATGTTTTAGCTGAAGCATTAAAGTTATTTGGTCGTATCTTCTTAAAATTTAAAATTATATGCCTTGATACCATTTTAATTGTTTGTTGCATACACTGTTTGCTTAGGACACTTACTGGCTTGAAAGGCAAATCTGGTTACGGGTTTGACCTTGTTCGTGAAAACGGAATCTTGACTTGATCAAAAGTGCAGGCTTTCCATCTGCAAAGTATCTATTTGCTGGATTTGTCGATGGAAGGAACATTTGGGCTAACAATCTTGCTACAAATGTAAGTGCTAGATTAGAGGCACAATAGAAGAAACTGAACCTTCTGATTCTCCCAACCACAACTATTGGTTCATTCCCACAAAAAGTTGAACTAAGGAGAGTATGCCGTGAATACAAGACAAACAAGTAAGCATCTCCCTTCACTATAGAACCATGATTTTAGTATGTATGCATGTATAATAGTCTTGTATACATATTTATATAGCAGTATGTATCTATACTATAATATTATAGATTGGTTTAGTTGCAACGGCGCAGAAGCCACTTGGGAAATTGGAACCGAAACGTCGCCCTTAGCCTTCTTCACCTTTTCCCCTTTGCCTTATTCCATAGAAGTTCTCTCAAACAAGGAAAAAAATGGAAAACAACTACTTTATTGATGATAACATACCACTGTTCTGCTCTACCTATCTTCACTCTCTACTAACTTCTCACCATTGCAATCGTGCCCAACCTACGATGGATTATGTCCTAATTGATTTCGTTCATTCTCTACGGCATATCCGATGACTTAACTGATTTTAGTTCCCATCCTGACCGATTTCACTTTGTTATTTGCGAGTCGACTTCTCCACGGTAAATATTTGTCTGCATATCCTGTTACTTCCAATGCTATAATTCTTTGCGTTGATATTCTCACTTTTTGTAGAAAAATAAATTTTTGTTTGATGTTTTTCACGTATCTTTAGGTCTCAAGGAGTTTTTGGTCAAAAAATTGTCCTTTAGGTATGAGTGCTTATGGTTGTAGCCTTCATTTTGCATTCTCTATGTTTATTTGTGTTTTTATTCCATAATACATGCCTTTTATGACTCAACTTCGATTCAACCTTTCGTCTCATATGCATTAATCTGAGTTCCGTTATTAGATTTGATTTTGTTTTGTGCATTATTGAACTTGGTTTGTGAAGAAATTTGTATGTTTTTTTTTCATTTTCTAAACAACAATAAATCTATGACAAATGGATTCACTTGCATAAATTACTTGGACATTTTGCAAGCTCTTTGACGGATTTCAAATCCTTAAGTAAGTTTTTCATATTTGTAAATATCCATAAATGTTACTGTTTCTAACATACATCAGATATTTCCCTTATGTCTGAAGGTTCGCATGAAGTCATCAACTCATCATATCATCAACACATCTTGCTTAGAGTACCATCATAGTTTATTGATATTTGTTTAAGGTACCACCGTAGTTAATTCATATATAAGTAATGCACGAAATTTGGGATCCGTATATTATTTTCTCCAAATAAAGAGAAACTCTACACTAAAATATTCTAATTTTTTTAGAACACATAAGGTTTGTCTTTTTACACTAATATTTTCTTCTCTTACTTCCGATATCATTGCAGTATTGATATATCTGTGCATGCTTGATAACATTCTTCACACTGGATATTTATTAATGTAACCATGACTTGAGTGATAATTTGGTTTGCTTTAAAATTTGTTTTAATTCATGATCCATCTGTTTTGCAAGTGATTTTGTTATTCAAACTGTCCTATTTTTTAAAAGCTTCTTCATTTTTTTTATAATATTAGTCACTAGCAATTTGTTGTGGGAAGGCAAACTAAATATCTTACTTTAAATAGTAAAAAATGCAGTCTGCTTGATTCAACTTGAATAAGTCATCTTATGCATTTGAAAACATAAACCAATTCTTTCTAGCTTTCCAAAAACCAAAAAATAACTTTGATATGTCAATCCGAACGAGCTATTAGGGTCCTATATGTATGAAGTAGAGGTGTAATTGTTAAAAGAATGTAAGAAAATATATATTTTGACAATGGTTATATTATTTGTTTGAAGTCAATGATTGTAAGAAAATATACTTTCTTGATGGTAGCTTATTAATACAGGCATTCAATAAGATGAATGTCCATAGTTATTATTGGCAGCTCTACTAAGCTATCACGGACTATTGTAAAGGGTTTCATTGTCCCTAACAGGCCCACATTTAAATGTTTGTTTTTTTTAAATAATTTTTATGACTGATTTACGTTACATGTATCGTTCTCTAAATATTAGGCTTTCCCTTATTCAACCAACAGTAGTAATAATTTGTAATGAGTTATAACAAAGCCAGTATGATTGCCTCATCAATTCCCTTGACTCATGATATTTTATTTGCTTGCTAACCATCACTTTTGAGAAAAATCACCACTATGAAGAAAATAAAACAAGGAGCACTAAAGAACAACAATCTATTGTGGTATGAGTAATTATTTATCTTTCTAAAATGTTTAGTTATTTTAATAATAAGCTTCAAGTATAAAACTTCTGTTCTATAATTTTTTTTATTTGTTGTGTGAGATGTTTAATTATTTAAACGACAAGCTTTAAATATTAAACTTTTAGTCTATAATTTTTTTTAGTTGCTCGGCACATATGCTGTGTGCGTTTAATATGAATGACACTAAGGGAATAATATATGTTGTGTGAGTTTAACATGAATGACTGCCATGGAAAAAATTTCCCAAACATTTACTAATCAAAGGGAATACCTTTATGCAAATTTAATAATGATAGACATATATTTCCTTATGTTTGGTGATGCTTGAAATGACCATATTACAAAGAGTTTTTTTTTTTTTTTTGGGTTTGTGATGGTTGCATGCATGACTAATTATGTGTGGCTATTCTTATTATCGCCGTCTTTGTATGCATAAATTTGACAGATGCGGAACAAAAGGTGAGTTCATAAAGTCATCTTGCAATTTTATGTTTGTGGATGCTTAAAATGATCATATTAAGATGAGTTTTTTTTTGCTTTGTTTTGTTTATGATAGTTTCATGCATGACTACATTTAAAATGTACATACTATTAGTGCTACACTGTTTTTTATACTCCAGTGATGTATCAGGACTTGGATTTAATTTTTTTCTTTCACCTACTTGCTCTCGATGTCTGTCACTTCAGAACTGAAAGCACAACTTTCTTTATTTGACACGGCAAACGTGTTCCAATCTGAAAGAAGGATTACTTTAGTACTAACTAGGACACAAGGATCTATTTATGAAAAATTCGTCTGTTTGCATATTTATGATATATAGCTGAAAAATAGTATGATAGGTTCTATATTTGTCCATTCGATCAACTTATAACATTTAATTCACTTTGTTACTGGACTGTGGACAGCCGATGCTGAAATTATGATCAAATTTCACTGGAAAGAAATCATAGCTGTAACCAACAAATATAATTACAAAAATAGTTTAAGCTTGAGCATAGGAAATTGGTTTGATCCTTGCAACAATACAAGGTAAAACAATGAGGCATTACAAAACGTTGATACATTATTTCATTTTGAATACAAGGCATATTTGATATTCAGGATTATCTTTTTGCTTCATCTTTAGCTATGGAAATTATAAAAATTAGAAATTTTATCGAAAAAAGATAAGTGACTATTTCACAAAAAAAAATACTTAATTAGTATTTGTTGTTCTTTAAACTGTATTTTATTAAGCAATTTAAATTTAAACAATTTTTAAGAAAAATAGAGAGGAATTGTAACAACCTGGAAAATCTGAACCAATTTGATTTTTTTTAAATTGGCTATTTTGGTGGATTTTAAATATTTAAAATAAATATTTTAAATAATAACGATGAAAAGTAAGTTTGAATCGATGTTTGAAAATAAATATAATTAATTCTAATTATAAACAAGGCCTGAAATGGCGCGGTAGTTTCAAAATTTGAATTTAAACATTGACTGACTGTACCAGGTGCAAAACAAAACAAATTTTAGTGAAACCAAAAATATTTAAATCTGCTAATGAATATCTTTCTAATGAATCTGAAAAATCGAAGTTTTGTAGCGGGAAGCAAAAGTTATGGCCAAATGAATTTTCAGAAAGGTCGCTATAGAGTTTATATAGCCCGTGAAAATGGCCATTTTGCAAACGACCTCAGAATCCGACGTAACCACTTTTGTTGGATGCGGGATGTTAAATTATTGCTAGGTTTCAAATTTCAAAATTTTTGAAGCTAGTATGTGAGCATGGCAAAGGAAAATGTGTTTGATCGATTTCTATTAAATTGGATTGACCAGAAAAGGGCCATTTTTCAAACGGTCTCAGAATTCGCCGAAACTAGTTTTGTTGGGACCGTATCGTCAAAACATAGCTAGATTTATTTTTCAGGAATTTTTAGAATCAGTATGTGGCCCCGGCAAATTGAAATGTACGTTCAAATTAAATATTGAATGTTTTATATTTTAATTTGATGGAAAACTAACTAAAACTGTCGAATAGGCCTACGAAACATATCCCATTGTGTTCGGAATGGGGGTATTTGGCTAGGGACGACAGTCGTTGGGTCTGGATTGGGGTTCGTGTGTGAAAGAGGGTATTTTTGGATTTTTAAAATTTATAAATATAAAAAAATATCCTATTGGTCGGTCAAACCTCTTTCTTCCCCGATGCCCCCTGAAACGAACGGCGGCTGAAGCTCAAACTTTCCCCCTCCGATTTCTCCTTCCACACGCATCAAAACAGGGTGCTCCTTTGGAGAATTTTGTCGTGCTCTCCACCACCTTCAAATCCATATAAGGTTTGCCCTCCCTCATCTCGTCTTCGTCGCAGATCGACGCTCCAAAGTCGAGGTCTTCAGGCCGGCGCCGGTGACAGCTGGAGCCACCGGAGTGGACCCCACCACCGCGCGTAGAGGCGCCATTCCTCCCTCTTCCACGCCGTGTACTCCGATCGGGGTATAACTTCACGGATCCGACGAAAAATCCGACCCTAGTTTTGAACAGGGGGCTGAGAGGTACGGCCTATTTTAAATTAAACTGTTCTATAGAACTTTAAAGCGCTACGATTTTTGATTTCACTGTAAAAATCATATCTTTTTCGTTTCTTGACGAAATTCAGTGAAACAAGAGACAGTGGACTTGTGTGGGCGTCTTCTACATTCTAGAAGAGACCGCATATTTTTCTGAGCCTTCTGCTATTTTTGGTGGACTGGAACCCAATGTGAGATTTCTAAATTATAAACGATAGGGAAAACGACGATGTATAAATTATATAGTCGATGTATGAATTATATAAGCGTTGTACACCTCATGTATAAGCGTTGTATAAGTTGTACGTTCGATGTATAAGTTATATATGCGTTGTAAATATTATATATGTGTTGAATAGAAGTGAAATATACTTATATATATATAAATACGCCCCTCGTCCACAAACCATTGACGATATTTATTGTTTGTGATTGGTGTGAAAATTGGTTGATAGCGAATGGTTGAAATTGATTGTTTATGGTTGAAATTGATTGATTGTGGTTGAAAAATACCCGTTTGTGTTTGAGAATTATTTGGTTGAAACCACATAGGATTATTTTGTGGAAATGAAAAAAATATACATGCTGCCTGCGTGCGAACTAGATGCATGAAATCCCCATTGTCAAAAGCTGCGAGGCTTTAAGGTAGAGCAAGGAGCCGTACTAGGGATGACACCAGTTTTAACTACCCTGCCGTTATGCTGCTGAAATTTTGAATAATATTCATGTGTTAGAATTATTTTCATGTGTTGAAACTGCATTCATGTGTTGAATAGAAATTCCTTTGTTGAATAGAGATTAATGTGTTGAAGGGTATTCATGTTTTAAATAAATTGTTTTATAATAAAAATCATATTTTTATCATCTATATGAGCTATATAAAATAGTCGTGTTTTGAAATAAATTGTTTTATAATAAAAATCATATATTTATCATCTATATGAACTATATAAAATAGTCGTGTTTTGAAATAAATTGTTTTGCAATAAAAATCACATTTTTATTATATACATGAATTGTTAAAAATAGCGAAGTGTTGAAATAAATGTCGGTTGGATAAAAATATCATTTTTATCAAATGTATGAAAAGAAAATTGTTTTGAAATTGAAGAATCGATTATATATATATATATATAATTAAAATATATCGAATAATGAAGCTGTAGTTCGTGTTTTGAAACCATGATTTCAAACGATTAGTGCGGGAGATCCGACCATCGGATTTTCCCGAAACCGAAACGGTTGGATTCGCCTTGGAAATATCTTTCCAACGACACCAACTTTTGTAAATATCCAACGGTTGGATTGTCTGGAACGTTTAATTCAAATCTGAAGAAAAACAGCGCCAGAACCGATTATATTATATATATATAATATATATATATATATAATTAAATTAAATCAAATAACAACGCTGCAGTTTGTATTTTGAAATCGAAACTTCAAACGAGTGTATCGGGAGATCCGACCGTCGGATTTTCCCAAAATTAGAACCATTGGATTCGTTTTGGAAAGATCTTTCTGATGATATAAAATTTGTGAAGATCCAACGGTTAGATTTTTAGATATGGTTAAATCAAATTGGAAGAAAAACAACGCCACAACCCCGTTATGGCCCGAAGTGTCGTTTAATGAATTGGCTATAAATAAATAAATAAAAATAGCGATAAATCATTATAAAATATTATAAATGACATGGAATGTGAAATTTAGAAACTAATTGAAGGTTAGCTAAGTCGAATGGTTTCCTAGGTTTTGATCTGATGTTGGTTTCGGCCTTCGGGGTTAATATCTAGGAAATCGTTCTCTTTCAAATTTACGGTTAGTGTATAATGAATTGGAATGAAGCATATGTTGTGTTTGTGTAGCACTTGCTAATTATATACGCGAGTTGCTCAGAAAGACCGGGTTTATCCCATTCTGAATAACTGAATCGACGATGAGAAGTCGAAGATGAAGACGGTGGTTGAACACCGGAGATCTTCACCTCGTTTGGATGGTAACTGATGTCCTGATTGGGAGGCATCCCGAAATATGGATAATGAGTGGTGATCGTCCGGACGTACGTGGAGATCGATGGGTATGCGAGGTATATAGTGCCTCCGGTTTCGTTCAGACCAAGAACGGACTTGTAAATGGACTGTGTGTCTGACATTGGAATTCATTATGTGTGATTGATAGCCATCAGTTGCATGGTGTGAATTGCCTGTGTGGCATGCTAAGATGCAGTGATCAAGGCTTCTGTTGAAAAACAAAGTCTTGTGGTTGATGATCAAAGCATCGCCTGTGTGACGTAGCTTTGTGTATAATGTGAATTCGCGATCCTCACACCCCGGTATAGACCAGAAACGGGAGAGGACCTCAGGGAGGGCATGCGTTTCCTTCTAGCTAGAGGTGGTGCCAGTGCTTAAAACTGGCTGACATTTATACTATTTTTCACCTATGTGATTGTTGCTGTTGCGAGGCGCCTCAGATATATCGGTGACTATGTGAAGCCGATGGAGCCATTCGTTGGCTCATTGACGCCCCAAAGGGCGGGGAAACGCAATGTTCAGGCATTTTAATCCACATCGGTGGACCGGTCCTGTCGCTCCAAGGGTCGATGCGTTCTGATCCTGAGACACGGGCTAGAGCGTCTCGAAGTCGGTAAGGACTATCTTTTGCCTTGGTTCACGACGGAAATCCAATTTTCAAATGCATGATTGTGCGGTTTTGATTGTGTATCTATATATGGCGACATGATATATGGTACCCATGCCGTCTATGATTGATAGTTATGATTGAAATTGTTTTTGAAACATATGAACACTAATAATAATATCTAATTCGTTTGTTTTATTCGT
This sequence comes from Allium sativum, assembly GCA_030737875.1. Classification (NCBI taxonomy): domain Eukaryota; kingdom Viridiplantae; phylum Streptophyta; class Magnoliopsida; order Asparagales; family Amaryllidaceae; genus Allium; species Allium sativum. Next base: position 90,129,007 of record CM060916.1, on the reverse strand, counting down.
ATCAAGCATATTTTGGACATTATAAGGTAAAACTCTATCCTCCGGTTTGCGTTGCATTGTGTGATGGGAACTGAGTCTTATAATGGCTTCATTTTTATAAAAAGCATTACGATGTTTAAAGGAATTACTTGTTTTAAAAGCACTGGCAATCCAATGGAGTAAACCTGTTCCGCGAAAGTGGCGTGGTCCTGTGATTAGCCATATTATAAAATGTGTTAAGTAGATTTCTCATACCAGTCCCATGACTGACTCGTAGTTTGTTTCACTTGCAAACTCGGGTGCCCCTTTTACTACACGGGCAACCTTGTATTCAGGTTTTAGCAGGCTCTTTCTGGATAGCTGGAGCTGAAGATGGATTCTATCATTTATCTCTTTTTATGCTGTTCAGCTCCTATTATACATATTATGTTTGTTTTCCGCTGTAGACATTTATGTATAGATGAACTGTATTTGTACTAAGTATGTTCCTGTATACTGCGTAACTCTGATGAATATGTTTATCCAGTATATTATTTGTACATTATTTGGTGTATTTATTTATTTCTGTTCTGTTATTATCTGTTTATGTGTTATATTCGAAAGATTACCCTTGCCACCGTCACTACGGGGTTTGGGGTCGTCACAGGAATGTAACATTGAAATAGTTCCATAAGCATAATACTATAGGAAAATATACAAAGAGACACTGATAATCAAACAGTAAAATATATTTAAAACCTATATGTAAAGCGCTGGTTCGCACTTGTATATGTATAATAGTCTTGTGTGTGTATCTGCATGCACACATACAGATATGTGTGTGTATGTGTGTGTATACATATATATGTAGTGTATAATAGTCTTGTGCATGCGTGCATAAAAACATATACATAATGCAGCCTCGGATCGATTGAAGGAGTTTTTAACATGCACAAAGATGAAATATAATGACCATAAGCTCTACATAATAGAAAATGGACAGTATACTCAAATGCAAAGACATCACAAAGTTTTAATCTAATGAAAGTGGTAGCACATCATATTAACAATAACAATGTTTAGTCTATATATTAGAGAAGAAAATTTGATCTCACCAATATTTAAAACTTACAGGAACTGCTTATCTTGATCACGACGAGTTATCAAAAGAAGAAGCAATTGCAGATGAGAAGAGGATTGATTACATGACTCTCTATCTTGCTGAACTTCGGGCTGCTATAAAGAAAGTTAAATGGTCGCTCATTTGGTGATTCATTTGCTGATAAAGTTGTCCAATGTATATTTAGGCCATTGATGGTGACTGCAACCAAACCGGTCAAATGGTCGCTGGACTTCTTAAATGGCCACATTAAACCTTTGCCTCAAAGGTTAGATATTATATTAAAGCATGTTTAATTACTTGATGTGGCCTTCTATATTGTACTAAAAAGCCATAGATATTCATAGTTATATATTCGTGCGTGAGTTAATTACTCATTCTAAACAATAAACGCTGACAGGATATTTAATTCCATAATCCATTATTCTAAAAAGCAGAATGACCTATTCTAAAAAAGTGGTTGTGTAGTTGAAATTAGGAGAATAACAAGTTATTACTTGAATTGATGCAACTATTACTTGAAATTTTTTTGGCCTTTTTTGGTCAAGGATAGCAAGTTATTATTCCTTCTACAAATGAAATCTCAGCATTAAGTAATGTCCTCTTATTCTTAAGAATGTAATACGCACTGTGAATTATTATGTAATCGTACAAAGATGATTTCTGGGACTTTGACTATTACTGAGTAGTAGGGTCATACTAACATTTCAAAACATCTACTGCGGGATTGATATATGGAAAGGAAGGTTGCATTGCAGTTATCATTTTTTTAGTGTAATTGATCATTGTTGGTGCCTATTTTTCTTCAACCATTCAAGTCATTGCTAAAGAGTTATCTATGCTTGTTCAAATTATTATTACTTCGTATGTTTATTTAATTAATTTTTGTTAAATTAGTGCAATCAAATGTTCTTTTTCAGTCATACATAACCTAATATCATGTTATCTAATTTTAGTTAATTCACATGTATGATTCTTATGGGTAACATGATATTTGCTGAGATTTCTTGGTTTATCTTTTAGTTTATCATTTTGTCTTCATCACGACCTTCATATTCGTTATCTGGTATATATTTCTTGTAAGTAATCATAATCATGTCAAATTGGTATAAATAAGACACCATGAACAATAGATTAATTGTTGAAAATTCTTTAGATTTCGTGCAAAATTTTGGTGGAGGTTTTACATGTTGTGAATCTATCATGTAGTGTCTGTGAATCTTTTTATGCACATCATTGTTACAAGCAAAAGACAAAAGTTTCTACTTGTTGTTCTACTTCCGATAATGAAGTACTAATCATGAGTATAATCCTTTAATTATTGCGATTTTGTTACCAATCAAATGGTGAATTGGTCATTCAAATTGCAAGTATTGTTCTAAAAGTCAAGTGGAGAAGACATGGGAGAAGGAAAGGGAGGAAGAAATGCATATTAATTTGTTGATGCAACTATGTATGACAATTTAGTGACATGGAAAACTAGAAAAACAATGTGTATGAAATTCTAAGTTGGCATGTTAAAAGTTGTTTGAATGATATGTGTGAGATGCTAAATTGGGATATATGAAAGTTGTTTGAATGATATGTATGAAATATTTTAATGCAATTTACATATTTGTTGTCTTTGAAAAAATGTTATGTCCATATGCATATAAGAAATTGGTAAATGTATGCGCGAACGAGCTGGAACGTGGGTATAAATTAGTAAACCATATTATAGCGTTTTAAAAACACTATTAATTGGGGAAACACTATAGAATCATATCATTGTAAACTTTATAACATGACCATGTAAACGACATGGAAATATACCAAAACGCTATATAAATATGTTAACTAACGCTATACGGGTAAATTGTCAAATGCTATAGTAGATGAACATAAAACGCTATGGGAACTCGATTTTACATAGCGTTATTGTCATTGCTATTTAAAACTGAAGGTCTAACATAGCATGTCGTTACACGGCGTTCTCTGAAATGCTATGGTAGGATATAATACCATTTTTCAAATGCCATAAAAAGCCTTTTTTGTTGTAGTGGAGGTCCTCACATATCCGATCGATCTCCAAGAACGTTAGGACAATCACTGCTTATTGTCTTGTATTGGGTGTAAAGCCCAATCAAGACATTAGTAACCATCAAAACGATATGAAGATCTCTGGTCTTCAACCACCATCTTCATATCATCGACTTTTAGTTGCCGTATCAGTTATTCAGAATGGGATAAATCCGGTCTTTCCTAATAACTCGCGTATTTTATAATCAATAATCAAGTGCTATAAAAACACCTCGTACGCCTCATTCCGATTCATAATATTTTCTTACTCAAATATTCACATCTTAGGGGAAAGATTCCCATTAATTTTATCAAAGATGAGTTCTTTTAAACTTATTCTTTAATCTTCCTTCAGATATCAATTTCAAAAGATTTTATTTTATCCTTCAATAATTCTAAACCAAATTAAGGTTTATGAAACTAGTCTGGATTACCGAGCCTTACCAAAGTAATAATTTATTATATTATCCTAATCCCAACTTATTCATCCCATGGAGCAAAACTGGTAGTACTCCATATCTAACACCCACGATGTTATCGGTAAATTTAATTACCATTTCATGTTCAAATCTAATTAAAGACTTAACTATCGCCTGGAGTAAAACTGGCGGTACTCAATTCTCAATTATTTCATGAATTCAGAAAATTTAATTATCTCATTCTCATTTTTCTTTTCTACTTAAAGATTCATTAGAACTCTAGTTCAGTTTTAATCTCAAAAATCATTACTTTATGATTATTCAACTTTAAGAAATTAATCTTGTCTATAACTGGGTTAAAGAATCAATGTTATTAAAAACACAGTTCATAATAAACCCAAATCCACTTCCATTAAAATGGAACTTTCACGGAGTTCATAAAAATATATAATTTATATAAATTTCTGTATCAAACTAATAATATAAATGGAATAATGACAAAGCATTTTAAATTCCATATATAGTAACGGTCTTTAATCAAAGAAGCTCATCTCAATTATTATTAAATCGAATTCCATTCAATTCCAATTTAATGTATTAAATTGGAAAACTTTACTTTGGAAATTTTCCATTAAATCTTAATAAAAAGATTTATAAATTCCAAATCACATCTTCATTGTTAATTAGGTTAAAGAACTGATGTTATTTAAAACATCGCTTACGATAATCCCAAAATCGAACTCAATTTCAATTAAATTAATTAATTGGTAAACTTCTCTAAATCTTAATTAAAAGATTTATTGTTTTCTCAAATGGGTTTAAGAATAACGTTATTGAAGACACCATTCACAACAAACCCAAAATCCAATTTGATATTAGATATAAGGCTCTGAATAGAAATCATATCGGCTTATATTCAATACCAAATTTTGAAACCAACGGATATCGTATTTCGAATAACAATATATATATATATCTTCCAAATTCCTCAACAATATCCATATAATCATGGAATCCAATATCGAATAATTCTGATGATCATTGCCATTCAAATGTAATAACCCGAAAAATCTGGGCTAGTTTAAAATTTTTATTTTGTCAATTTTAGCGAATTTTGCATATTTAAAATAGATTATTTTAAATAAAATCGACGAGAAAATTTATTTATTATATATTTTTTTTCACTTCAAATTTACTTTTCAAATGAACACCGATTCGAGCCCAACGACTGTGGTCCCTAGGGTTTTACCCCCATTCTGAACACAATGGGATATGTATCGTAGGTTGATTCGACTGTTTGAATCAGTTTCCGTTAAAATCGACATATAACTCTATATATTGAATTTGAGCGCGCATTTCAATTTACCGGGGTCACATACTAACTCGAAAAATTCCAGAAAAATATTTTCTAGCTTCGTAATGACGATGCGGTCCTAACAAAACTAGTTTCGTCGAATTCTGAGACCGTTTGAAAAATGGCCAATTTCCAGTCGATTAAAATCAACAAAAACTGGTCAAACGCGTTTTCCTTTGCCACGCTCACATATTGATTCAGAAAATTATGAAATTTGGAATCTAGCAATAATTTGACACTGCGGATCCAACAAAAGTGGTTTCGTCGAAATCCGAGGTCGTTTGCAAAATTCCCATTTTTAAGGGCCTGAATTCCATAGCGACTATTCAGAATTTTAAACTGGACATATCTTTTGATTCCCGCTATGAAATTTCGATTTTTCAGATTCGTTTGAAAGATATTCCCAATTAGATCCTAATGTTTTTGGTTTCACTAAAATCCGGATTGTTTTGCACCCGGTACATTCGATTGAAGTTTGAAATCGAATTATCGAACTACCGCGCCATTTTCAATTCCTTTTTATAATTATATATAATTATTTATATTCTAACGACGGCGTACATAACATATACGTTCGAATTATATTCAAAATAAATTTTCTCGTCGATTTTATTTAAAATAATCTATTTTAAATATGCAAAATTCGCTAAAATTGACAAACTAAAAATTTTAAACTGGCCCAGATTTTTCGGGTTATTACAATCTCCCCCACTTAAAACTTTTCGTCCCTGAAAAGGAACAAAGTCGAAAGTGGTTTGATTAATCAGCTCTACGTTCGATCTGGCTTCCATTCTCTAACTTTTCAGTTTCTGAGAATTTTCAAATTTTCAAAAATTTGGCTAACACCCGGAATTTTCGAAAAATTTCGCCATAACCTCCCCTGCACCGGGAGCCACGGGAAAATCCCGAAATTGCCATATAGGCCTTCTGATCTCAAAAAGAAAAAGAAAAAGCCAAGCGGCTAGCCAATAGGCTCATAAAATCATCATCACCCAAACAAAACAGTAAATTATGTAGTAAACATGTACCTATTTGTCGGGCAAACAAATTTTATTCTTCGGCTCTAGCCTCCTTGCTATGACCTGTTCAAAAGATATACATGTATGCAAGCAAATACGACCAATTTTCAATATAGTTCAATATTTGATACAATTAGGCAAAATGGTTCAAAATTATCAAACAAATAAACATACAACACAACCATCAATCAATTAGTGGATTAGAGTTTCAAATTCATAAATTTGATTCATATACTGAAAATCATGTTTTTGATGCCAATTCACAACAATGTGTTCTAGCTATATAAGTTTTGGTTCTCACACCAGTCTAATGGAAATATATAGATATCACAACTTCGAAACACGTAAATAATTACTGATGATGACGCGTCAATCATCAGAATCATGTCCGGGCGACTAGAATGTGATTCTATATCTATCTAATATATTAAAACTTCGAATATACGTTCATGACGCGTATATGCAAAACCTTTATATACTAGATTGTCCATATTCAAAATAAATAAATATTCAAATACGTATAAAACGATTTAAATTTTCAAAACAAAATTGTTTTCATTTGGAAAATATACTCTTCACACTCGTTCTAGGATACTACTGATCCTATCTCTAACGAGTCATTCTAATTGGATATTACTAATCCAATATCTGATGAATTCTTTCGTATGTTTCTAATGTGTCTTGTTCTCGAGCTCTGTAAACCAAAGCTCTGATACCAAATGTGACGGCAAGGAATTTCACTCGATCTGAATTAGTCGTTAAACCGATCTAGACCGTTCGAAACACCTGATCGTTTGAGAACAGGACAAAATGGAACGCAGACGGAAGAACATTTCATTGTTATTACAACAATATCATCAGATACAGGAATATACAGAGTATAAATGAATAAATTACATTCAATAAATATCAGAGATTAACAATAAGTTACATAGCAGCGGAAAATAATACAAAGCACAACTGAAGGTGATATACGGATACAGAGCTTTCCGGATATCATTCCAGCTGTAAACCAGGATCCTGTGAATATAAATCTGCAAAACCAAAACTACTAGCTGCCCGTGCGGAAAATAGGGGCACCCAGAGTTTAGGTTAAAACAATAAACTCCAGGTCAGTCATGTGACTGGTGTGAGAACTAAAATAGTCATTTAAACTTTTCTTTAAAAGAGAGTAATTCAAGGGACCACGCCGTATAACACGGAACGGGTTTCCTCCCAAGAATACCAGTGCATATCAATAAACAACGCAAAAATGAAGCTATTATAAGACCCAGGTCCCATCACACAATGCAACGCAAGCCGGAGGATAGGGTTTTCCCTTATAATAGCCAAACATGCTTGGTACGTTTAAAACAAATCATTTGATACTATAATAAGTGTATAGTGTCAAAACAATTTCAACCATAAATATAAATCATTTACGGCATGGGTACCATATATCATGTCGCCATACTAGTTCTACAATTAAAACCGCAATACACGTATTGGAAATTGGATTTCCGTCATGAGTCGAGGCAAGGGGCAAGATCCTCTCCGCGCTCGAGACACTCTAGCAAATGCCTCAGGGCTACGCACTCTGGGCAACCCTGGATTCGGCTGGGCCGGTCCTCACTTACGTTAGAGGATTAATTATGCCTGAACACACGTTTCCCGGTCCTTACAGACCTATAATCGAGGCGCCTCATTCCAACAACCACAAAGGTGAAAAGTATATAAATGTCAGGGCTGGTAAGTCACTGACATGCAAATGTGACGGTAGGGGAAGAAAGAAAACGAGGGGGGGTTATTGTAAAGTTTTTAATTAATTTATTTATTATATATTTTTTTTCACTTCAAATTTACTTTTCAAATGAACACCGATTCGAGCCCAACGACCGTCGTCCCTAGGGTTTTACCCCCATTCTGAACACAATGGGATATGTATCGTAGGTTGATTCGACTGTTTGAATCAGTTTCCGTTAAAATCAACATATAACTCTATATATTGAATTTGAGCGCGCATTTCAATTTACCGGGGTCACATACTAACTCAAAAAATTCCAGAAAAATATTTTCTAGCTTCGTATTGACGATGCGGTCATAACAAAACTAGGTTCGTCGAATTCTGAGACCGTTAGAAAAATGGCCAATTTCCAGTCGATTAAAATCAACTAAAACTGGTCAAACGCGTTTACCTTTGCCACGCTCACATATTGATTCAGAAAATTATGAAATTTGGAATCTAGCAATAACTTGACACTGCGGATCCAACAAAAGTGGTTTCGTCGAAATCCGAGGTCGTTTGCAAAATTCCCATTTTTAAGGGCCTGAATTCCATAGCGACTATTCAGAATTTTCAACTGGACATATCTTTTGATTCCCGCTATGAAATTTCGATTTTTCGGATTCGTTAGAAAGATATTCCCAATTAGATCCTAATGTTTTTTGTTTCACTAAAATCCGGATTGTTTTTTGCACCCGGTACATTCGATTGAAGTTTGAAATCGAATTATCGAACTACCGCGCCATTTTCAATTCCTTTTTATAATTATATATAATTATTTATATTCTAACGACGGCGTATATAACATATACGTTCGAATTATATTCAAAATAAATTTTCTTGTCGATTTTATTTAAAATAATCTATTTTAAATATGCAAAATTCGCTAAAATTGACAAAATAAAATTTTTAAACTGGCCCAGATTTTTCGGGTTATTACAATCTCCCCCACTTAAAACTTTTCATCCCCGAAAAGGAACAAAGTCGAAAGTGGTTTGATTAATCAGCTCTACGTTCGATCTGGCTTCCATTCTCCAACTTTTCAGTTTCTGAGAATTTTCCAATTCTTCAAAAAATTTGGCTAACACCCTAAATTTTCGAAAAATTTCGCCATAACCTCCCCTGCACCGGGAGCCACGGGAAAATCCCGAAATTGCCATATAGGCCTTCTGATCTCAAAAAGAAAATGAAAAAGCCAAGCGGCTAGCCAATCGGCTCATAAAATCATCATCACCCAAACAAAACAGTAAATTATGTAGTGAACATGTACCTATTTGTCGGGCAAACAAAATTTATTCTTCGGCTCTAGCCTCCTTGCTATGACCTGTTCAAAAGATATACATGTATGCAAGCAAATGCAACCAATTTTCAATATAGTTCAATATTTGATACAATTAGGCAAAATGGTTCAAAATTATCAAATAAATAAACATACAACACAACCATCAATCAATTAGTGGATTAGAGTTTCAAATTCATAAATTTGATTCATATACTGAAAATCATGTTTTTGATGCCAATTCACAACAATGTGTTCTAGCTATATAAGTTTTGGTTCTCACACCAGTCTAATGGAAATATATAGATATCACACCTTCGAAAAACGAAAATAATTACTGATGATGACGCGTCAATCATCAGAATCATGTCCTGGCGACTAGAATGTGATTCTATATCTATCTAATATATTAAAACTTCGAATATACGTTCATGACGCGTATATGCAAAACCTTTATATACTAGATTGTCCATATTCAAAATAAATAAATATTCAAATACGTATAAAACGATTTAAATTTTCATAACAAAATTGTTTTCATTTGGAAAATATACTCTTCACACCAGTTCTAGGATACTACTGATCCTATCTCTAACGAGTCATTCTAATTGGATATTACTAATCCAATATCTGATGAATTCTTTCGTATGTTTCTAATGTGTCTTGTTCTCAAGCTCTGTAAACTAAAGCTCTGATACCAAATGTGACGGTAGGGGAAGAAAGAAAACGAGGTGGGGTTATTGTAAAGTTTTTAATTAATTTATTTATTATATATTTTTTTTCACTTCAAATTTACTTTTCAAATGAACACCGATTCGAGCCCAACGACTGTCATCCCTAGGGTTTTACCCCCATTCTGAACACAATGGGATATGTATCGTAGGTTGATTCGACTGTTTGAATCAGTTTCCGTTAAAATCAACATATAACTCTATATATTGAATTTGAGCGCGCATTTCAATTTACCGGGGTCACATACTAACTCGAAAAATTCCAGAAAAATATTTTCTAGCTTCGTATTGACGATGCGGTCCTAACAAAACTAGTTTCGTTGAATTCTGAGACCGTTTGAAAAATGGCCAATTTCCAGTCGATTAAAATCAACTGAAACTGGTCAAACGCGTTTTCCTTTGCCACGCTCACATATTGATTCAGAAAATTATGAAATTTGGAATCTAGCAATAACTTGACACTGCGGATCCAACAAAAGTGGTTTCGTCGAAATCCGAGGTCATTTGCAAAATTCCCATTTTTAAGGGCCTGAATTCCATAGCGACTATTCAGAATTTTCAACTGGACATATCTTTTGATTCCCGCTATGAAATTTCGATTTTTCTGATTCGTTAGAAAGATATTCCCAATTAGATCCTAATGTTTTTGGTTTCACTAAAATCCGGATTGTTTTGCACCCGGTACATTCGATTGAAGTTTGAAATCGAATTATCGAACTACCGCGCCATTTTCAATTCCTTTTTATAATTATATATAGTTATTTATATTCTAACGACGGCGTATATAACATATACGTTCGAATTATATTCAAAATAAATTTTCTCGTTGATTTTATTTAAAATAATCTATTTTAAATATGCAAAATTCGCTAAAATTGACAAAATAAAAAATTTAAACTGGCCCAGATTTTTCGGGTTATTACAATCTACTGATCCTTTATACATTGGAAAATTTTGGTTTGTTCCATTGTGCAGTGTTCGACTCAATGATTCCAATGGACTTAGTTTTGTTGAAATCTGTTATGATTTTCGTAAGATACGGTATTTTAAACACTGGATGATTACATATGTAATTAAATATAATAATTAATTTTGAAATTAACCTAAACCTTTTTTAATTATCTTCCCTCCTGATTAACTGTGTATCACGAAACCCATTATCATCTTTGGAATCTCCACCTGCGCTCATCACCGCAGTTGACCAGAACTTCATTAGCAATTGTCAAAAGAGGCGCCATAGTCCTTTCATCCCATGACCGTAGCCCCGGGAAGCTCGGCGCCGACCTCCGCCTACTTGAGACTCTTAAAAGACGGTGGTTTCGAGAAAAAATACGGCCTCCACAACTCGAGATTTCAGATCACCACCGTTGAGCATATTTAGCTCGATGATTTTTTCAACTTTTGTTTTAGGAGTGTCGAAAATTACTGAGGGGATCAAAAGAAAATTGGGGAAGAACTTGAAGAAAAATCGACCCTTTGTTTTCCATTAACTAGCGGCGGAAAAACTTGGTCTAGGGTTTCTAAGAGAATTGATATATATATATAGCATATTTTAACATTATTTTATTCCAAATTTACTTGTTTAACTCTCTGACGTCCAAATGAACTTCAATGGCTGTCGACCCTAACCAAATACCACATTCTAGACACAATGAGATATGTTTCGTTAGCCAATTCGACTGCTTTGATTAGTTTTTGTCAAAATTAAATTATAAGTTAATATAACGGCCAATATTAAATTCCAATGTACATTTTAATTTACCGGAGCTACATACCGACTCCAAAAATTACGAATATTGAAATCTAGCCATGTTTAGACGATACGGTCCTAATAAAATAATTTCCTCGAATTTGGAGACTATTTGAAAAATGGCCTTTTCATTTGCTTATTCAATTTAAACTAAAATTGAAAACGCATTTAAATTCGCTACGCTCACATGTTAATTCCAAATGACTTGAAAATTTAAACCTGACCATAATTTGACATTCCGAATCCAACAAAAGTGGTTCCATCAAAAATGGAGGTCATTTGCAAAATGGCTATTTTAAGGGCTTTTATATATATTAAAATTTGAATTAATTCAATAGCGACTATTTTAAATTTTAAACTGGACATAACTTACAAATTATAATTTGAAATATCGGTTTCTTACATCCGTTAGAAAACTACAGTTCCAAATATTCCAATGTTTCTTGTTTCATCAAATTCTGACTTATATTGAATGTTGTATATTCAATTGAAGTTTAAAACCGAATTTTCAAACTATCACGCCATTTCGAGTTCATTTTAGTTTAATTTTAGAATTTTACGTTCTAACTTCGATTTAAATAAAATTTAAATTGTTAATTCTCAAAATAAATCATTTCAAATTCTTAAAATCCATTAAATCAATTGAAAATAAAATTTTAAATTGTTTCCAACATTCTGGGTTGTTACACATAGTCCCCAAAAAGAGCCATAACAAATTAGACAAATTGTCAAAGCGGTACATCTAAGCAGCTCCAAGCAGAAATAGAAGAGAGAGATTCCTAAACAAGCCTGAGCGTTCCCACCCTGAGATCCTAGGGGGAAATAATGAGAGAGAAAAGGAAACAAAACGGGTCAGACATAATGTCTGGCGAGTCCAGTTACTTTTAGCATATAAATAAGTAAAAGAATCATGACAAGCATATAAAATGGATGAGAGATAACAATATCATATAATAGGTATAATAGACTGAACGGGATTAGCAGGATGAACTGAACAATCTATGCTTCTCAAATACTTTTCTCTGCACCAATACTAGTATAATAGATATGATTCCAACAGAAACGTATGGTAGACTAAGGTGTACTTCTAGTAACGGATATTACCCAAACAATAATAACTGGTACCTCAACAGAAATAACAACCACAAACCATGGGCACCTAAATAGGAAGGACTAGATGTACTTTAATTACTACCCCCAATCGATCGGCTCCTATCCCGTAAATACCCTATGCTAGCCCCACAGTAGGATGTATCACTCCCTAAAGTGGCAACCCCTAGAAGGACACAAACCTATTTACTTGTGTTATAGCGGTTTATTTTCCAAGCAAGACGGACCCATGCACGTACATGACTCCGGTGGAACGCTCTATCAGAACACCTCCACCCATACAAACCTCTTACAACCAGCTCTGTAAGCGTGCCCTGACCCCTACCTAGTTCGGGATCCCCCTTTGATACCAGAATGGGTTATTGACTGATATGGTTCCCACAACACAAATGATACGAGCCACCCCCTCGGCTTATATCCCCAATTACTAGGATTTTGACAGGTTACGCCTAACAGATTAACAAGCCCGCATAACCCCAACATACAAAACAGGTTAAGTTTATCGGGTTCGTATAACCCCCCACAGATTTAATAGATTTACTTAACCCCTACAGATTCAAATAGGTTTACTTAACCTCTACACAATTTAGTAGGTTTATACTACCCTCACATATTTAAATAGGTTAAGTATTATAGTTTCATTACATGTTCCGCTTAATCTAATTATTAAGCCTACAGATTTACATGCCCCCAACCTTCAAATCATAATTCTCAGTATATGATAACACTACAAGAAAATATACTATTAATAATGCTATTTAATAGCACATTATTCTAAAGTGTTATTGATAGACCTACATACTTATTTATTTTACACATTTTGTTTTGATTGTGGTCTGTAACCCTCTGTTCTTCTGAATTTTTCGTGATTCCCTCCAACTTATTTGGCCTCCCTCCAAAAAATTATAATTTTAACGTTTTCTCCAGCTTCTCTCTCTTCACCAAAACAAATTTGCTCTCCATAATTTTTTTTACATTGTTCTTCTCCACCAAATTCTATGTGCCTTTCGTCATTTGTCTTAGTCGCTACAATCCATCGTTTGCATTCTGGAACCCTAATCTCCATGGATTCTGGTAAACGAACCAATTCGATCAAATTTTAGACAATATTCTGCAATGATTTTGGTGTCTTTGCTCGATTGATTAGATATTATTTCCATGGAATTAGGTATTACTTCCATCAGCTAGGTAGAAAAAATAATGAAAATCGAATAAGCTAAATAACAAAATTAGAATGAAAAGAGGAGTATGTGTAGTAACCCGCATTTTAGCTGTTGAATAATTTATTTATTTAATTATCAAATATCGATTTATCGATATTGAGAACGTGAATTAAATCATATTGAATATTTAATTAAGATTTATAATGAATAATAAATTATAAATATCGAAATAGTCAGAAATAGTAGAATTCACAATAGAGTGTGAATTGAATAGTATACGAGATGTGGTTGAGTTTCGATTCGAAATATAATAACAATTATATTGAATCAACGACAGTTGAACGTATAATTTTATTATAATTAAAATCGAGCTTGAAATGGCGCTGCAGTTCGCTATTTGGCGATTTGAACTTCAACTGAATATACAAGATTCGTTTTAAGCCGGATTTCTGTGAAACAAGAAACGCACGGAGCTGGTGGAGTATATCTTTCTAGTGGAAGAGAAGAATCAGGATTTCGTCGTGTAGATTTTGAGATATGTCCAAATCAAATTTTAAAATAGTCGCTATAGATTCGTTTATCGACCGTAATGGGTTATTCGATATAACTAGAGATAGGGTTTGAATTTAGACAAGGTTCTTTTGGGAAATGGTGATAATTTAATTTTTAGATTTTTACTGTAATTTTTAATTAATTTAATAAGCAACTTTTTATTTGGGGTATTTTGCACCCTGTAATCAACATTTTGAGGTTTCACAATATGAGTTCATCTACCGGTATTATTACATTTTTGGGACCAGAACACGTCACTCATTTCAATGGTATTTTTGTTTCTGTCCATAACAGTCCCTACGTGAACAGAATATTTCATAGTGGGGTACACTATGTTTTTAATTTGAAACAAACTAAACTGAATGGTTAACTGGTCAAACGAACTCGGAATTCAACGAAACAAGTTTCATACGAAACCTTAGGAAGAGGTCTAGTAAAACGTCAAGGCCTCATATTTTTAGGATTTTTTCTGGAATTGTTAGGAATTATTGCTCGGTGTTTTTCATCGATATTTTCTAAAGGATTTTTACAAACGGTGTCGGAATTCGACGAAACCTGTCCCATTGGATCCGGAATGTGTTTTTACGCTAGGATCAACTTAGTTTGTCAAAAACAGATATCATTTGAGATGTAATTTTTACGAAAAACTCATGGATAAGTTATACATAAAATAATAGTATTTATCTATTCAAACCATTCCACTATAAAAAGGACTTAAGGCCCTCGTTAAAACCTAATTCTCTCCAGATAAAAACAAGCCGCCACTTGAAAGCAAAAACAAGAGAGAACCGTGAGTAAGAAATCAAAGAAATCCAAAATAAATTCCTAAAATCTCAAGTATTAGTTCATTGAATCTCTGCCATGCTCTTCTTCGTTTTGGTATGCATCGTATCCAACTCGGATGACTTTCTGGGATCGACGAAAAACAACACAGCAGCCTTGGTCGGGTATACTTTGAATTTGAGGTGTTGGTGCTTGTTTTTAATATCATTTTTGGAATCGTTGGATGAATTCGAGTTCGTAGACAAATTTTGGGGTGGATCGACGGAGGAAAATGTGGACCTTTACTGTGCTCCGCGGGTTTTTTTCCTAGTTCGACAGAATGCGGTAGATGTGGCCGGGGTTAATGGAAGTGAGGTGGGTGTGTGGAGACTCAGATGAGGAGTTTAGTGGTGCGGTTGATTTTGGTTTTCGGGGAGACGTGGAGGAGCGGTGGAGGTTCAGCGTGGAGGTGGGTTTTCCACTGGAATTCATTTGGCGTAGGAGGAAGAAGAAGTTAGGGTGCAGGTGGACTGGGTGTTCACGAAGGGGAAATGGGCCGGGGTTTTTAAATGGTGAGGCCCGATAACGTTTTTAATAAATATAAATTGTATATATAATGTGTATTAACTTCGAAAGGTCGTAACTTAGTCATACGTAGACGGAATCCAGCGAAACAAGATCCGACAGGATCATATGGACGGGAGCAACACAATGAGACTGACTGGAAGTCCATCCGAGCTTGTTACAATTTATGGCGAAATAAATTGTCCGTCTAAAATCAAAGACAGTTAATCGTTTTTAACGATGATAGTCCAATGTGAGTAAATCTCACCAACTCTAAACAGTTTATAATTTCATATTGTATTTTTAGAACTGTTAGAAATTGTTTGATTTACTGTGTGTTGACTGTTTGATTGAACTGCTAGTCAGTTAGTTGAATTTCTATATTGATTCTGTTTACAGAATATATCATATGGAACTGAAAGTGATGTTATCTATACTGTCTAACATCTGTGGTGCAGGGAAACAGGTTGGAGGAATCCGACTGGATTCCTCAACTGTTATTTTATTGTTTTTCATATATTGTTATATGATGTGATATAAAATCTGTGGGCGATTATATGTGCTTGGACGATATTGAACATCGTGATTTGATATGATTGAATACCATAACATACCGGAATGTAGATAAAGGAGATTTTCAAAGTGATATTGAAAACAGAATATTTATAAATTGGAATATTTATAAATAAGAGATATTTATGAATTTAAATATTTATAAATAAGGAATATTTATAAATTGGGATATTTATAAATAGGAGATATTTTAAAAAGGAAAATAAATTCAAAACATTTCTTTTTGAATAGAAAGGCCTGTGTGGCGAGTTTGGGGATTTTCCCGATACTCCCGTTACAAAGGAGGTTATGGCGAATTTTCCCGAAAATTTAAGGAGTTAGAATATTTCAAAAATAAATTTAAAAAGAAATATTTGTAAACCATTTACAAATAGAATTGGAAAGGGAACATTATAAAAAGGAAATCATTTTTAAAGTGTAGAACCGTTATTTAAAAGTAAATCTTTTCAAATAAATAAAACGTTGTTAAAAAGGAAATCTTTATAAAGTGAATAAAGTAAATCGAATATGTTATTCGAAAGGAGAAATCGAATATGGTATTCGAAGAGTTAAACGAATATTAGTTATTCGAATAGAGTTAAACGGAGTTAAATAGAGTTAATCGAATATCGTTTATTCGAATAGAGTAAAGGAGTTAATCGAATATAGTTTATTCGAATAGAGTTAGAGGAGTATCGAATATAGTTTATTCGACAGGAGTTAAGTGAATTAGTTAAGTTAAACTAAGTGAATTAGTTAAGTGAATTGGTTAAGTTAACCCAAGTGAATTAGTCGAGTTAATCAAAGTGATTAGTCAGTTAATCGAGATAAGTTGGTCAAGTTAGTCGAGCCTAATTAATCGAATCGAATTGGTCGAACCAAGTAAGTCGAGTTAAGTTGGTCAAGTTAGTCGAGCCTAGTTAATCGAATCGAATTGGTCGAACCAAGTAAGTCGAGTTAAGTTGGTCAAGTTAGTCGAGCCTAGTTAATCGAATCGAATTGGTCGAACCAAGTAAGTCGAGTTAAGTTGGTCAAGTTAGTCGAGCCTAGTTAATCGAATCGAATTGGTCGAACCAAGTAAGTCGAGTTAGTCGAGTCAAGTTAAGTTAGTCGAGTTAAGTTAGACGAGTTAAGTTCGTCGAGTTAAATAAATCGATGTTAGTTTCATCGAAAGGAGTTATCGATGTTAGTTTCATCGAAAGGAGTTATCGATGTTAGTTTCATCGAAGGGAGTTATCGATTATAGTTTAATCGAAGTGAGGTTTTTCAAAGATGAGATATTTGAAAAGGAAAAGTTATCGAATATTAGTTGATCGAAGTGAGATTTATCGAACAAAAGTTATTCGAAAAGAGATTTTCGAATATAGTTTATTCGAAAGTAAGATTTTCAAATATGAGATATTTGGAAAGGAAGAAGTTAATCGAATATAGCTTATTCGAAGAAGAATTAATCAAATAGAGATTTCTCGAAGAGAGTTAATCGGCAAATTCGATTATATCGAATTCGGGAAAGTACTTATACTTTCCAGTGTTTAAATAGAGATTTATTTATTTATAAATAAATAAATGTTAGGTTAATTATTCACTAATAAGAATAGATGTTATAATTAAAGTTAGATAATTCGAAAGTAGGGATTATAACGTTATCGTTATAACCAATGTTTTAAATATAGAAGTGGATTAGTAAAATTGAATCCGAGAGAGGCGTAAAGAAGTTGTTAAAGATTAAAAGATAAACTTTGACCATTTCGAAGTTATAACGTTGTTCAGTTAAGGTCTGAGAGGTAATTATACCCCAACTTGAGTGACTTCCTTCTTAACTAAGAAATGGTAAGGTTTGATCGTAAAGGAGTTTTGGAAATGTTTTCCAAACGAGAATCAGAAATGTTTTCTGATAAAAGAAAATAAGAATTTAGAATATAGGGAAACAGGAGATAAGTAAATAAATGAACTAAAGAGATTAATGTTAAATGATGTTTGTTCGATATAATTTCCATCTGGGAATAATATCGTTGTTTGCACACTTGTTTTCTTTGATGGTTAAATCACAGACTATCGAAGTTTTGACCATTTTAACGTTGTTAATATGGAGAGACCGGTTGGATTATTATCCAAAGAACCACTCTGTATTGGCATAAGCGTCGCGAATCATTTATGCCAAAGATAATTGAAGACGGAGTAAAATGCAAGGGCTATCCTGTTTACAGAATAGTGCCTTCGGTTTGTCCTGTCCCAAGACAACTTGTATGGACGAAAGTCTGACAGAGTATATCCAATGGATCGCGTAAGTTGATCTGTTCAAACGTATTCACGTTTGGTGGCGGAGGAATTCGTTTCTCTTAGCTGTATACCCGTGTTATTTTTGAATAAGTCAATTTGTGATTTGGCGGGTATGACGATGTGACATTTCTAAGTGAATAAAGATGGATGTCTGACAGAGTATTTCCAGAAAGGTCACGTACATTGATTTCTTCAACCGTACCAAGAGTGGAAGCGGAGAAGGAAACTTCTCTTAGCTGACACGTAATGTATTGTTGTAGACGTCAATTAGAGATTTTCAATGGATCTGACAATGTGGCATTCGAAGTGAATCTATTGTGATGATAAAGCGTAGCTTCTAGCCTCACAACCGGTAAATGACAGAAATCGGGCAGGCAGCATGGCTAAGTCGGTCGCACCGAAGTAGGGTGTATAATCACCTATCTAGTGAATATTCATTTGTTTCTTAAGTCTATCAATGCTGTCCCATATATATACGGGAACGGTTGCTGATCCCAACCGTTGGTGATGTACATTCGATACACTCAAGCGAAATGAGTGGTCGGTCATGTGTGGCTGAGTTACAAGATGTTCTTGTTGAACTCCAGTGTATTGTTCCTAGAGTACACTGATCGGAAGGTGGTTCCATACCTTGTCATGGTTGGAAAATCCAATAATCCAATACGTGCTTGCGATTTTGATTGTATACTATATATGTAGTAACGTGAGATGCAAGCGTTTCTGCTAGATTGATATTTATTTGTACTTAGACATTATTATAATATCAGAATGATATTGCTTTGAAAAGTTATTTGGATTCTCATAAGGGAAAAACCCGTTCCGTATTCACGGCGTGGTCTTATGAGATATCATATACCTGTTTAAATGATTTGAGTTTATTCACACCAGTCCCATGACTGACCCGGAGTTTATTTGTTTTGTTTTCCCTAAACTCTTGGGTGCCTAAATTTGTACGGGCAGTCAAGTAGTCGGGATTTGCAGATACATTGGAGAGCTTGGAGCAGGAGGCTTCAGGATTCTATAGCTATTATTAATTCCGCTGTTGTTGTAAGGGTTGTACTCTGATAAGTGTTATTGTATACATATACTGATGTATTTCAAAGATACGTTATGTTATATTTTATTCGTTCCGCTGTGAGATTCGTGTTTACTCTGATGATGATGTTCTTCTTCTTCTTCTATTCTATAAGTTCTATCTTATCTATTCTCACCTTCTAATTTCTTTCATTAATTACCGGGATTTTTCGATGGTTTGGTTATCGACGTCGGGCTTACGTCGATAACCAAAGTCGCCGAAAATCCGGGTTACTACAGTTGGTATCAGAGCTTATGTTTTAGTGATCGGACATAACTCTGTGGCGTGACTCGGTAGAGATAGGGTTAGTAATACCCTAGATTGAGTTTGAGTGTATATATACGAGTGAACGTATTTGTTAGTTAATATAAAATGATTTTATATTGTGGAGTTTTATTGGTTGAGTTGTTTGTGAATTCTGGTTGATCAGTTTGATCCACTGTATCGATAGGGGTTACTAAACACTCGAATACGATGAACCGTCATGGTATGTTTTGAAAGAGGGTAAATGGAATAATTTCACCCGAATATATTTGATATAGTATATTGGTTGTGTTGGTTGTTAGTATAATCGAGTAAGATTATAAAAAAGATAAAATGATTATAAATGACTAATCAAAATTCATATAAGTAAAGTATATGAAATAAAATGAAGAAAAATCTGAATTTAAATCAGATTTGGGATTAAAATAAGGAAATTTTAAGTTCTTGGGAGATTTTGAAATGTTTTCAAAATGGAAGTATTTGGTAATGATTTTGAAAATGAATATAGTATTGAACTCACTTTGATCGCTGGAAAATAATTCTGATGATGGTGTACACATCATCAGTGTGATTTTCGAGTTATAAGTGACGGATTACTACCCAAGATTTTATTTTCAAATTTGTTTTGCGAAAACAAGTTGTTTAAGAATTCAAATGTTTTGAATCGGTATTATGATTTCAAATTGACTCGAAATAAGAGCCCAGGGATTTAAATTCAAGAATTTAAAATTTAACTTGTTAAGTTAAGTAAAACTGGGATGATAAGAGAATAATCTGAAATGAAATTTCATTGATGAGTTAAGAATTTGAAATTGATATTGGAGTTTGAATGGAATTTGGTTTAGATATAACCGAATGATTGGATTTGAGAATAAATCGATTTGAGTTGATTGGAATGACATCGGTATATGTTGAAGTGATAACAGATTGAAGGGATATAATGATATGCCCGACAAAAAGGTACCAGTTTATATTATATATGAGTTTGGAATTTATGAGCCAATTTGGCAAGCCGCTTGGCTGTTTGATTTTCTTTTGGGTTAAAGAAGGCCCAGAGAGGCGAGTTGGAGTTTGAGATATTGACCAGTACAAAGGAGATGCTGGCAAAAATTTTCGAAAAGTTAAGGTGTTAGAAAATTTTCAGAATTTTTGAAAATTTAGTTAGTCGGAATAAATTAATATTTTAGTCGATATTAATTGGTTCAGTTGAAACCGGAGATAAGAGGTAAACAGATAAATTTTTACCCAGTAGATAGGGTCGTCCCCTAGCTTAGCAATTTCGAGGACGAAATTATTTTAAGTGGGGAAGAATGTAGTAACCCGCATTTTAGCTGTTGAATAATTTATTTATTTAATTATCAAATATCGATTTATCGATATTGAGAACGTGAATTAAATCATATTGAATATTTAATTAAGATTTATAATGAATAATAAATTATAAATATCGAAATAGTCAGAAATAGTAGAATTCACAATAGAGTGTGAATTGAATAGTATACGAGATGTGGTTGAGTTTCGATTCGAAATATAATAACAATTATATTGAATCAACGACAGTTGAACGTATAATTTTATTATAATTAAAATCGAGCTTGAAATGGCGCTGCAGTTCGCTATTTGGCGATTTGAACTTCAACTGAATATACAAGATTCGTTTTAAGCCGGATTTCTGTGAAACAAGAAACGCACGGAGCTGGTGGAGTATATCTTTCTAGTGGAAGAGAAGAATCAGGATTTCGTCGTGTAGATTTTGAGATATGTCCAAATCAAATTTTAAAATAGTCGCTATAGATTCGTTTATCGACCGTAATGGGTTATTCGATATAACTAGAGATAGGGTTTGAATTTAGACAAGGTTCTTTTGGGAAATGGTGATAATTTAATTTTTAGAATTTTACTGTAATTTTTAATTAATTTAATAAGCAACTTTTTATTTGGGGTATTTTGCACCCTGTAATCAACATTTTGAGGTTTCACAATATGAGTTCATCTACCGGTATTATTACATTTTTGGGACCAGAACACGTCACTCATTTCAATGGTATTTTTGTTTCTGTCCATAACAGTCCCTACGTGAACAGAATATTTCATAGTGGGGTACACTATGTTTTTAATTTGAAACAAACTAAACTGAATGGTTAACTGGTCAAACGAACTCGGAATTCAACGAAACAAGTTTCATACGAAACCTTAGGAAGAGGTCTAGTAAAACGTCAAGGCCTCATATTTTTAGGATTTTTTCTGGAATTGTTAGGAATTATTGCTCGGTGTTTTTCATCGATATTTTCTAAAGGATTTTTACAAACGGTGTCGGAATTCGACGAAACCTGTCCCATTGGATCCGGAATGTGTTTTTATGCTAGGATCAACTTAGTTTGTCAAAAACAGATATCATTTGAGATGTAATTTTTACGAAAAACTCATGGATAAGTTATACATAAAATAATAGTATTTATCTATTCAAACCATTCCACTATAAAAAGGACTTAAGGCCCTCGTTAAAACCTAATTCTCTCCAGATAAAAACAAGCCGCCACTTGAAAGCAAAAACAAGAGAGAACCGTGAGTAAGAAATCAAAGAAATCCAAAATAAATTCCTAAAATCTCAAGTATTAGTTCATTGAATCTCTGCCATGCTCTTCTTCGTTTTGGTATGCATCGTATCCAACTCGGATGACTTTCTGGGATCGACGAAAAACAACACAGCAGCCTTGGTCGGGTATACTTTGAATTTGAGGTGTTGGTGCTTGTTTTTAATATCATTTTTGGAATCGTTGGATGAATTCGAGTTCGTAGACAAATTTTGGGGTGGATCGACGGAGGAAAATGTGGACCTTTACTGTGCTCCGCGGGTTTTTTTCCTAGTTCGACAGAATGCGGTAGATGTGGTCGGGGTTAATGGAAGTGAGGTGGGTGTGTGGAGATTCAGATGAGGAGTTTAGTGGTGCGGTTGATTTTGGTTTTCGGGGAGACGTGGAGGAGCGGTGGAGGTTCAGCGTGGAGGTGGGTTTTCCACTGGAATTCATTTGGCGTAGGAGGAAGAAGAAGTTAGGGTGCAGGTGGACTGGGTGTTCACGAAGGGGAAATGGGCCGGGGTTTTTAAATGGTGAGGCCCGATAACGTTTTTAATAAATATAAATTGTATATATAATGTGTATTAACTTCGAAAGGTCGTAACTTAGTCATACGTAGACGGAATCCAGCGAAACAAGATCCGACAGGATCATATGGACGGGAGCAACACAATGAGACTGACTGGAAGTCCATCCGAGCTTGTTACAATTTATGGCGAAATAAATTGTCCGTCTAAAATCAAAGACAGTTAATCGTTTTTAACGATGATAGTCCAATGTGAGTAAATCTCACCAACTCTAAACAGTTTATAATTTCATATTGTATTTTTAGAACTGTTAGAAATTGTTTGATTTACTGTGTGTTGACTGTTTGATTGAACTGCTAGTCAGTTAGTTGAATTTCTATATTGATTCTGTTTACAGAATATATCATATGGAACTGAAAGTGATGTTATCTATACTGTCTAACATCTGTGGTGCAGGGAAACAGGTTGGAGGAATCCGACTGGATTCCTCAACTGTTATTTTATTGTTTTTCATATATTGTTATATGATGTGATATAAAATCTGTGGGCGATTATATGTGCTTGGACGATATTGAACATCGTGATTTGATATGATTGAATACCATAACATACCGGAATGTAGATAAAGGAGATTTTCAAAGTGATATTGAAAACAGAATATTTATAAATTGGAATATTTATAAATAAGAGATATTTATGAATTTAAATATTTATAAATAAGGAATATTTATAAATTGGGATATTTATAAATAGGAGATATTTTAAAAAGGAAAATAAATTCAAAACATTTCTTTTTGAATAGAAAGGCCTGTGTGGCGAGTTTGGGGATTTTCCCGATACTCCCGTTACAAAGGAGGTTATGGCGAATTTTCCCGAAAATTTAAGGAGTTAGAATATTTCAAAAATAAATTTAAAAAGAAATATTTGTAAACCATTTACAAATAGAATTGGAAAGGGAACATTATAAAAAGGAAATCATTTTTAAAGTGTAGAACCGTTATTTAAAAGTAAATCTTTTCAAATAAATAAAACGTTGTTAAAAAGGAAATCTTTATAAAGTGAATAAAGTAAATCGAATATGTTATTCGAAAGGAGAAATCGAATATGGTATTCGAAGAGTTAAACGAATATTAGTTATTCGAATAGAGTTAAACGGAGTTAAATAGAGTTAATCGAATATCGTTTATTCGAATAGAGTAAAGGAGTTAATCGAATATAGTTTATTCGAATAGAGTTAGAGGAGTATCGAATATAGTTTATTCGACAGGAGTTAAGTGAATTAGTTAAGTTAAACTAAGTGAATTAGTTAAGTGAATTGGTTAAGTTAACCCAAGTGAATTAGTCGAGTTAATCAAAGTGATTAGTCAGTTAATCGAGATAAGTTGGTCAAGTTAGTCGAGCCTAATTAATCGAATCGAATTGGTCGAACCAAGTAAGTCGAGTTAAGTTGGTCAAGTTAGTCGAGCCTAGTTAATCGAATCGAATTGGTCGAACCAAGTAAGTCGAGTTAAGTTGGTCAAGTTAGTCGAGCCTAGTTAATCGAATCGAATTGGTCGAACCAAGTAAGTCGAGTTAAGTTGGTCAAGTTAGTCGAGCCTAGTTAATCGAATCGAATTGGTCGAACCAAGTAAGTCGAGTTAGTCGAGTCAAGTTAAGTTAGTCGAGTTAAGTTAGACGAGTTAAGTTCGTCGAGTTAAATAAATCGATGTTAGTTTCATCGAAAGGAGTTATCGATGTTAGTTTCATCGAAAGGAGTTATCGATGTTAGTTTCATCGAAGGGAGTTATCGATTATAGTTTAATCGAAGTGAGGTTTTTCAAAGATGAGATATTTGAAAAGGAAAAGTTATCGAATATTAGTTGATCGAAGTGAGATTTATCGAACAAAAGTTATTCGAAAAGAGATTTTCGAATATAGTTTATTCGAAAGTAAGATTTTCAAATATGAGATATTTGGAAAGGAAGAAGTTAATCGAATATAGCTTATTCGAAGAAGAATTAATCAAATAGAGATTTCTCGAAGAGAGTTAATCGGCAAATTCGATTATATCGAATTCGGGAAAGTACTTATACTTTCCAGTGTTTAAATAGAGATTTATTTATTTATAAATAAATAAATGTTAGGTTAATTATTCACTAATAAGAATAGATGTTATAATTAAAGTTAGATAATTCGAAAGTAGGGATTATAACGTTATCGTTATAACCAATGTTTTAAATATAGAAGTGGATTAGTAAAATTGAATCCGAGAGAGGCGTAAAGAAGTTGTTAAAGATTAAAAGATAAACTTTGACCATTTCGAAGTTATAACGTTGTTCAGTTAAGGTCTGAGAGGTAATTATACCCCAACTTGAGTGACTTCCTTCTTAACTAAGAAATGGTAAGGTTTGATCGTAAAGGAGTTTTGGAAATGTTTTCCAAACGAGAATCAGAAATGTTTTCTGATAAAAGAAAATAAGAATTTAGAATATAGGGAAACAGGAGATAAGTAAATAAATGAACTAAAGAGATTAATGTTAAATGATGTTTGTTCGATATAATTTCCATCTGGGAATAATATCGTTGTTTGCACACTTGTTTTCTTTGATGGTTAAATCACAGACTATCGAAGTTTTGACCATTTTAACGTTGTTAATATGGAGAGACCGGTTGGATTATTATCCAAAGAACCACTCTGTATTGGCATAAGCGTCGCGAATCATTTATGCCAAAGATAATTGAAGATGGAGTAAAATGCAAGGGCTATCCTGTTTACAGAATAGTGCCTTCGGTTTGTCCTGTCCCAAGACAACTTGTATGGACGAAAGTCTGACAGAGTATATCCAATGGATCGCGTAAGTTGATCTGTTCAAACGTATTCACGTTTGGTGGCGGAGGAATTCGTTTCTCTTAGCTGTATACCCGTGTTATTTTTGAATAAGTCAATTTGTGATTTGGCGGGTATGACGATGTGACATTTCTAAGTGAATAAAGATGGATGTCTGACAGAGTATTTCCAGAAAGGTCACGTACATTGATTTCTTCAACCGTACCAAGAGTGGAAGCGGAGAAGGAAACTTCTCTTAGCTGACACGTAATGTATTGTTGTAGACGTCAATTAGAGATTTTCAATGGATCTGACAATGTGGCATTCGAAGTGAATCTATTGTGATGATAAAGCGTAGCTTCTAGCCTCACAACCGGTAAATGACAGAAATCGGGCAGGCAGCATGGCTAAGTCGGTCGCACCGAAGTAGGGTGTATAATCACCTATCTAGTGAATATTCATTTGTTTCTTAAGTCTATCAATGCTGTCCCATATATATACGGGAACGGTTGCTGATCCCAACCGTTGGTGATGTACATTCGATACACTCAAGCGAAATGAGTGGTCGGTCATGTGTGGCTGAGTTACAAGATGTTCTTGTTGAACTCCAGTGTATTGTTCCTAGAGTACACTGATCGGAAGGTGGTTCCATACCTTGTCATGGTTGGAAAATCCAATAATCCAATACGTGCTTGCGATTTTGATTGTATACTATATATGTAGTAACGTGAGATGCAAGCGTTTCTGCTAGATTGATATTTATTTGTACTTAGACATTATTATAATATCAGAATGATATTGCTTTGAAAAGTTATTTGGATTCTCATAAGGGAAAAACCCGTTCCGTATTCACGGCGTGGTCTTATGAGATATCATATACCTGTTTAAATGATTTGAGTTTATTCACACCAGTCCCATGACTGACCCGGAGTTTATTTGTTTTGTTTTCCCTAAACTCTTGGGTGCCTAAATTTGTACGGGCAGTCAAGTAGTCGGGATTTGCAGATACATTGGAGAGCTTGGAGCAGGAGGCTTCAGGATTCTATAGCTATTATTAATTCCGCTGTTGTTGTAAGGGTTGTACTCTGATAAGTGTTATTGTATACATATACTGATGTATTTCAAAGATACGTTATGTTATATTTTATTCGTTCCGCTGTGAGATTCGTGTTTACTCTGATGATGATGTTCTTCTTCTTCTTCTATTCTATAAGTTCTATCTTATCTATTCTCACCTTCTAATTTCTTTCATTAATTACCGGGATTTTTCGATGGTTTGGTTATCGACGTCGGGCTTACGTCGATAACCAAAGTCGCCGAAAATCCGGGTTACTACAGTATGCGTGGATGTTTCCAGAGATTTAAATATCTTTCGATCAACTGCTCCTCGTCTATCCTTAACATCACTCCCTCAAACAACAATATGTTTTCATTTCCTCGTTTTATTCTTCTTTTGTTCAATTCTGAAATTTTTTCGATACAACATCATTTAGGATGTAATTATCTTCAATTACAATACATATGCCGAATACTATGTTGGCGTTATGTGTTTGTGTCCAGCTTAAGTCACTATCTAGTGGAGATTATTTGGCGCCGGTACTCTAAGTATCTCATTTGCAAAAATGCTCAAAAGCGGAATCCATGTTGAAATTTGATGCTTCTGCAGCCTGCTGAAACGAGCTTGATTTTCTTTTTCTTTTTTCTAATATCCTTGGGAGTATAAATGGGAAGAAACACTAGTACAAAACTTGAATTCTACGTCTCATCATTTGCATTTGCATTTGTTGTATAAACAATAGATGCAAATAATATAATTTGCATCTGTTTCTAACCAAAAACGGACACAAATAAGGGAAAGAAAATATTACTCCAATTTTTGCATCAGTTGTTATTTTCGAACAGACGCAGTAGGGTGGGAATCAAAATTTAGCATAGTTATTTGCATCTGTTCATTGTATAATTAGATACAAATAAATGATAGAATAAAATATTTGCATCTTTCATTATTAAAGATAGACGCAAATACTGCTCTAAAATTCTCGATCGAACAAAATAAAAAATGCTACCGTAGCACGTGCGTTTTGGAGGAAAAACCAAAACACTCACGCACTTTCTAAACCAATAGGGGAAAATATTTACTGATCCCTCCTATTATCGAGAGAAAAGATGGCAACCGCATCTGACTCAAAATCAATTTTCAGATAAAAGAAGCTTTCTTTCCTCTTTCGATCCGCGCATCCATCACATCTACGTTCTTCTCCAAAACATGCAAAGTAGAGGGGGATCTCGACTCAAGGTATTACTTGGTTGGGAATGGGTCCTTCCTATGTGGAAAAACTCATACTTATTTAATTGGAGCAATAAGTGTTGCTACAGTTTTTCGTGCTTTTATTTGAATAGATGACTATTTGACCTTTTGGCGTGCCTTGGTATTTGCACCTTGTTGGGAATAGTAACCTTATTAATTATGGTGGTTGAATGGAGACTTCAAGGTGCCTCTTTGGTGGCTATATATACATCCAAATTTTGGGTAGCAAATATACACACAAGACACAAGACAACAACATCAGAGCTTTGTCAGTTTCTCCAAGACTTTGTGGGCTGCTTTTACTTTTTTGAGATTGCCCTTTGTTGGAATATTTTTGCGAGATCTCTTAGCTTTTCTAAGCTTTGTTTCCCGGTGATATTTTTCACTTTTCTTGTTTTGTTTTGATGCTGTTATTGCTAGCTATTGTTAGATGATCTGTGTATCCACTTTGTGACTTGGATTTGGATTTGTGTCCACTCCATTACCATAGTAAGAGAAGTTTGGGAGGACCCCCGTCATTGGTCCTGTTGTTTTTATTCTTCACATCGAAGAGGTTTTCGACGTTAAACATTCGTGTGTTATTACTTTATTATTATCTCTTGTTCTGTGGATTATTTGCATTAATCATTGGTGATTGTGGTGCATTTTGCTGGGTTTGTCCGTGTCATCATAACAAACTGGTATCAGAGCAAGGTTTGTTAATTTGTATTATCTCCTGATGGATTCTAGTAATATCAACACTAGTAGAATGATTAGTTTGAATGGTGCTAACTATCATATTTGGAAGAGAAAAATGAGAGACTTGTTGTATGTCAAAAGTTGGCATTTACATGTGTTTAGTGATGAAAAACCAGAAAGTAAAACTGATGAACAGTGGCAATTTGAACATGAATAGGTGTGTGGATTTATTCGTCAGTGGGTTGATGATAATGTTTTGAATCATATAAATGATGATGTTCATGCTAGGTCACTATGGAAAAAACTTGAATCCCTTTATGCTAATAAGTCAGGAAATAATAAATTGTACCTTATCAAGTAATTGATGGGCTTGAAGTACAATTCAAGCAAGTCTCTTTCTGATCACCTGAATGATTTTCATTGCATTATTCAGCAATTATCAGCTATGGATATAAATTTTGATGATGAAATTCAGGGACTTTTGTTACTTGGCACTCTTCCTGATTCATGGGACACTTTCAGAATGACACTTTGCAACTCAGCACCACATGGCAAAATTGCACTGGATATTGCCAAAGTTGGTATTTTGAATGAGGAGATGAGGAAGAAATCTCATGGTGTGTCTTCTTCATCCGAGGAAGCATATGTTGCTGAAAACAGAGGAAGAACAAGAGTAAAAGTCCAGTTTCCAGAGACAAAAGCAGAAGCAAATCTCGTGGAAGATACGCAAATATGAAGTGCCATTTTTGTGCTAAATCCGTTCACATAAAGAAATATTGCTACAAGTGGAAAAGAGACAACAAGGGTGGTAAAGGCATGGAAGATAAGAAGCAAAATCAAAAGGATTGTAGTAATGATGGAAGAGCTACTACTGCAACTGGCGATGATCTTGTCATTGTACATGATGAGAGTTATGTGAACCTTGCTAAATATGAGTCCAGTTGGGTCATTGATAGTGGAGTATCACTATATGTGACATCACGGAAGGAATTCTTCACATCTTATACACCTGGTGACTTTGGGGTGTTGAAGATGGGTAATGATGGTGTGGCTCAGGTTGTGGGCATTGGAGATGTATGTTTGGTGACCAACATTGGAGCAAAGTAAATGCTTAAAAATGTCAGATATGTTCCAGAAATACGACTAAACTTGATCTCTACTGGAAAACTCGATGATGATCGCTACTGCAACAATTTTCATTGCGGTCAATGGAAGCTTACTAAAGGAAACATGGTGCTAGCTCGTGGGAAGAAGCACACAAGCCTGTACTTGCTGCAAGCCTCAATTCCGATTGATTCTATAAATGTGGCAAATGACGATCTTGCAAAATTGTGGCATAGAAGACTTGGTCATAGAAGTGAAAAGGCGATAAGTTGTTTGATGAAGAAAAATGTACTACCTGATTTGAAGTGTGTAAAATTGGACAAATGTTCTCATTGTTTTACGGGAAAGCAGAATCGGGTCTCCTTTAAGAGACATCCTCCTTTAAGAAAATCAGGTTTGCTTGATCTTGTTCATTATGATGTTTGTGGTCCATTAAAAGTTAAGACCTTTAGTGGTGCACTTTACTTTGTTACTTTTATTGATGATTGTTCAAAGAAATTGTGGACATATGCTTTAAAAACAAAAGATCAGGTACTTGATGTTTTCAAGCAGTTTCAAGCCTTGGCAGAAAGGCAATCTGGTAAAAAGCTAAAGTGTAACACCCCGTAATTTTAATTATTAATGTTCTCAAATTAAATAATAACTAATCTTAGATGTGAGAATTAAGGGAAATGAGTTGCGCCATTGAGTTCGTCTCGAAATTCTGGTTGAGATAGAGTCCAAGTTTGTTTGGTGACCTTTTAATGACTGTATGCTGAGTCATTAGGGTTTCTGATCTGGTTTGAATGGCTGGGGTTAATACTGGGTTGATTGGACGGCTTAAATTAATCGTAAACTCTATAAAAATACATGTAGACTCAAAACCTAAAATCAAATAGAAATTAGAATCATGGCCTCCATGTCGTCACCTTGCAACCTAGAACAGCCGCCACCAATTAGAGAGGAAGAAAAGCTAATAAAATTCAATTCTAATCTAAACCGCAACAAATTGTCTTCTTCAAAGGAAAGCTAAATCAATTTCAGAACTCAAGACCTTCTTTGATTTGTGAGTTCGATTTCTTTAATAAGATAATTAACAATTTAATTGGATTGAGCTATAATTTGGATTATATGGTTATGTTGTGAATCATTGACCGTATGTTATTATCTATGTTGTAAATTCTATGATGTTATTATCTATGTTGTAAAGCTGTGATGTTATCATCTATGTTGTAAATCTATGATTCATAATGATGTTTCATATGCTAGTTTGGTTATGTTGTTGGAACTAATTCATATGTTAAATCATTCGTACGTATGTATGCAAGTCTAGATGTTAATTTAGATCTGAAACATATGCAAGTTAATGAAAATTATGTACAACCTTACATGTTTCATGACATCTATTTTATGTGTAAATTGGATCTAAAGTTAAGCTATGACATGTGTGAGTTATATGCTAGTATACAAAATTCTATATGCTAGTTTACATGTTTAGATGTAAGTTTGCACCATCGTTATGTTGCATAAATCACATATGCAAGTGTATATATATATATATATATATATATATATATTTGGAGTATAAATCATGTAATGTAAGTTTGTGGTTATTGCCTATGCAAGTTTACACCTTTAGATTTAGATCTATGACATACATGGTTTATGCAAGTTTGTGACTATTAGCTAAACAAGTTTACACCTTTAGATTTAGATCTATGACATATGTAGTTTTATGCAAGTTTTTGACTTTGGCCTATGCAACTTTTAGATGAAGAACCTCATTCACACCTGCAAGTTCACCCCTTATGTTTAGATCTAGTTTTATTTATATGTATGTTGTGATGTTTTCTCTTTATTCCATAAGTTAGACTATTCGAGTCTAACGTATATCTTACGTTAAACGAACAAACGTACAACGTAGGGCAATGGGATAATATTAAAAGATTTAATATTGAGAATTGACATAAATGCCTTTAATGGCATAAAATAAATTGATGATGATAATTGGTATAATTTTGCATACAATAAATATAATATTGAGAATTGACATAAATGCCTTAAATGGCATAAAATAAATTGATGATGATAATTGGTATAATTTTGCATACCATAAATAGATGGACATAATTGAGTCAATTATGGACATAGTTAAATTTGGAATTAATTGATAATTTGAATAGGGAAATTAATTCAAACTGGGGGATAATTAATTATGTGTAATTAATCACCTAAGACACGAGGTTGGGCTCTTTTGTGGTGTAAGACTGCCCGGACTCGCCCGACAAATCCAGCTACCACAAATGCTAGTCTAATGTGGGCGGTCTTAGGCATAAATTAAATGCATAACAGTTGTAAAGACACGAGGTTAGGCTCATTTGTGTTGTAAGACTGCCCGAACCTGCCCGGCAAATCCAGCTGCCACAAGTGCCAGTCTAATGTGGGAGGTCTTTACAAGGTTACGGTGTTAATAAATTAAGAGACACCTAACCAGATAAACATGTGGTGGGACATGGGGTTTAAGTGGGTGCCTTGGGTGGCTTGTGAAATACGATTAGAAACACTTAACCAAAATTGAAACATGTAAGTGAACATGAATAAGAAGAGGGTTAAGTGGGATGTACTAGAGGGGACCAAGCTAAGGTGGATAGCTTGTGTCAAGTAATGGGGGGCCGTTTCAACCAGTAACCCATAAGTATCTTTGTGGGCTCAACCCAAGTCGAGGACGAGACACGCATACTGGGCTTGACTGTAAGAGGCCAAAACGGGTTAGCGGTGGCAACGCAAGTCCAACGGGTTCATGTGCGTGTATGGGCCCGGGCTGGTAGGTAAGACGTTGTTGCATCGTGTAGGTATAAGCCGTGCATAGTTGGTGGTATCGGGTTGCCACTTTGGGGAGTGATACACCCCACTATAGGGCCAACACGGGTATCTACGAGTTAGGGAGCCGATTGCTTGGGGGTAGTGGATATACCTAGTGGAGATAGGGGCAGGCGACACCTATGAAGGCAACTAGGGGTACACGACGGGATCAACTTTTAGGGTGTTTGGTGTTGTGTAGTGTAGTAATTATCTTATAGCGACTAGGTGCGCCTTTAACGTTATCTTTGTTCATCTTATTTCCTTTAGTTTGCTCTGCCATACCCAATTGTTCACAGTCATTTCCTTATTTTCCAACTTATGCCTTAGCCTAGTTATTTTGATAATTATATTGTTAAAGTTATCGCACTCGCCAGACTTTATGTCTGACCCCCTTTGTTTCCACCTCTTTTCTTCCTTTTCCCCCTCAGGTGCTCAGGGTGGAACTAGCACTAGTGGAGGTTGATTTTGGACAGCTGTATCTCTTGCTTTTAGAAGTTGCTTGGATCGCTGAAGTAAAAGTTCAGCCTATCTCATTTATGGCTATTTTGTGTTTGGGTTATGTATTTCAATTTATGTACTCTGATTTAGTCAAGATGGATATTATGTACTTTGACTCTGGTTTTGGATGATGTAATCAAACCTATGTGTTTACCGCTGCAATGAATAAAATTTTAAATTTTTAAGTACTGTTTATATCTGTCTTGTTGTTAGGTGTCTGTTCTATACACACTTAAAACGCTCCATAGAAGTTAATGCATTCCCTTGTGAGTGACATTAATGGACGCGGGTGTTACAGGTGGTATCAGAGC
Organism: Allium sativum; assembly: GCA_030737875.1. Taxonomy (NCBI): domain Eukaryota; kingdom Viridiplantae; phylum Streptophyta; class Magnoliopsida; order Asparagales; family Amaryllidaceae; genus Allium; species Allium sativum. The sequence continues at coordinate 90,095,586 of CM060916.1, read as the reverse complement.
AGAAGGTTACCTGAACAGATATGTATTTTGAAAAACTGTTTTTCAAAAACACTTTTATAAAGAAGTACCTTCAAAAGTATGTTTTAAGGAAAGTATTTTCAAGAGAAAAGCTTATTTCAGAAAGCATAACCCCAAGAGCCATATATCTTCCCTTCGGTTCTTTTGTATTGAATCTTTCCTTTTTCTTTCAGCATGTCTGGAATTCCCGAGATACCTGGGCGGATACCGATACCAGGATGGTTTAGGAGGTATTTGGAGAATAGGGCCACTACCGCACGTCCAGCAAATGCTCCTCCTCCTCCTGTCGATACTCTTGCAAAGATATGTAAGGACCTTCGGGCAATGGGTGGAAAACCTTTTCTCAGGATGGAGACATTTGTTGAAGCTCGAAATTGGCTAAAGGAGGTGGAAGAATTGTTTGGGATCTTTGAAGTGGAAGATGGAAGAAAGGTCCAGTTAGCTGCTTGGCTAATGAAGGATGAGGCCTCGTTTTGATGGGAGGTCACTAACGGAGAGCGTCCAGTTGATACATGGCCAGATTTCAGGCATAGGTTTGAGGCAAAGTTTCTCTCACAGGCTGAAGAGAATTTATATATGGAAAGATTTTTGGCGTTGAAGCAAGGGAATCTATCAATGAAAGAATACGTCAAAAAATTCAATCAGTTGGCGAGATTTGGCTTGGACTTGGTGAATACACCAGAAAAGATGGCCCTGAGATTTGTTAAAGGTTTGAACGAGCCGCTTCATGGGTTAGCTATGACCCACATCCCTATGGGGGCTACCTTTGAGAGACTAGTTGACATGGCACTTATGCATGAAGAAGAGAAGGGTGCCAATGCTAATAAGGCACCGGAGAAGAAAGGGGATCAAAAGAAACCGCAACAACAGAACAAGAAAGGTGGTAAAGGCAACAATGCTGAGGGAAAGAAAAGATGCTTTAACTGTGGGACACCAGGCCATCTAAGCAAAGTTTGTAGGAAGAAAAATAAGACTGGCTATTTCCACTATCACGAAGCGGGACATCTGATTAAGGACTACCCAAGGAAAGGGCAAAGGGTAGGGTCTACCTCGGGAGGATAGGTGCAGGCTCTCATGGCACCAGGGCAGGAAAGGTGTTAAGTTCAGGCTCTCGTGGTCCCACCACTGCAAGAACGAGGTAGAGAAATTTCCGTTGAAAGTTTAGTTTTTCTGTTTGATCATCCTGTCCGTACTTTATTCAATTCTAGCGCATCACATTCGTTTATCTCTACATCATTAGTTGAAACACTGCACCTAGATACTAGTCTAGTTACAGATCCCTTAGTAGTCTCAAATCCTATTGGTGGTTTGGCTCATCTTTCTATGATTTGTCGGGATTAGAGAGTGTCTATCTTGGGCGTTGGGTTTGAATGCAACGCCTTTGCTCTTGGCTTCATGGGCTTTGGCTTGATTCTAGGTATGGATTGGCTAACTAGATACGGGGCCATCCTAGATTGTGAAAGGAGGGTAGTTAGATTGTTGACTCGTTGTGGAAAGACCCTTGATATTTCTTGTGACCCTAGAGGTCCAGTAATGCTTAGCTACCTAGAATCCCTTGACGCATCCAATGATGATTTACATTCTGTTCGTATAGTTCGTGAATATGTTGATGTCTTCGATGAGGTGAGGGGTATACCCCCAAAACGTGAGATAGACTTTCGAATATATCTAGTAGATAATGCAAAGCCAATTGCATCACCAGTGCGCCACATGGATTCAAGAGAGAGAAGGGAACTCAGTAAGCAAGTGAAAGAATTGCTTAAGAAGGGGTTCATAAGACGTAGTATATCGGAGTGGGGTGCTCCAGTAGTATCTTCCATGAAGGCAGATGGGTCCCTTAGACTTTGTGTGGACTATAGAGAACTTAATATGCTTACTAAGATGAATAGGCACCCACTGCCAAGGATTGACGATCTCTTCAATCAATTAGTTGGTGCCTCAGTGTTTTCGCAGTTGGACTTAGCCACGGGTTTCCAATAGTTGAGAGTGGCTGAGGATAGCATAGACAAGACTGCCTTTAGGACTCCAGACGGCTTATTCGAGTGGCTTGTGATGCCCTTCGGTTTGACAAACGCCCTCGCATATTTTGTTGACTTGATGAGTAGGCTATTTAGTGAGTACCTTAATAAATTCGTGGTAGTCTTTGTGGACGATATCTTGATCTTTTCTAAAAGCAAGGAAGAGCATGCCCTACATCTTAGGGAAGTGTTGGAGACCCTTCGAGCGCATAGCCTTAAAGCTAAATTTTCTAAATGTCACTTTTGGAGAAAGGAAGTGCGATTCTTAGGGCATATGGTTTCCAAAGAAGGGATAGCTGCGGATCCCGCGAAGGTAGTGGCCATCCAAGATTGGAAGCTCCCTAAAAATGCTACCGAGGTGAGGAGTTTCTTAGGGTTGGCTGGCTACTATAGGAAGTTTATCATAGACTTCGCAAAAGTATCAGCCCCATTAACACGCTTGACGAAGAAGAACCTAGTTTTCACATGGGACGTAAATTGTGATGATGTGTTCCAACGTTTAAAGAGAGCTTTGACCACAGCCCCAGTCTTAGTGTTGCCAGATGGGAGTAAGCCATTTACCGTTTATACCGATGCTTGTGAGACAGGACTAGGCGCAGTCTTAATGCAAGAGGGAAGGGTAATAGCCTATGGAGGAAGGCAGTTAAGAGTGCATGAGATAAATTACCCTACACATGACCTAGAGTTGGCCGCTATTGTTTTCGCGCTTAAGTCTTGGCGCCATTATCTTCTTAGCGAGAAATTTGAATTGTTCACTTACCACAAATCGTTAAAATACTTGTTCTCTCAGAAGGACTTGAACTTAAGGCAACAAAGGTGGATGGAATTCTTAGCGTCCTACGATTTCGAGATAGCATATACCCCTGGCAAGGGTAACGTGGTGGCAGATGCCGTAAGTAGGAAAAGGTTGTCCTTGAGTCTGTTGTTTGTTGAGCGGCGAAGCTTAGAGTTCAACTCTACGTTTGACTTTAGACCTTCCATTGACTTTGTACTTGGTTTGCTGGCATCCTTAGAGGTCATACCTACGCTTTTATGATGGATTGGTGAGGCACAACGAGATGACCCACAATTGGTTGAGTTAGTAGAGAAGCTCAGAAGGGGGGAGTCATCGAGCTATCTTAGTAGGTATACCCTAGATGATAAAGGTTGGTTACGTAGGGACGGTAGACTTTGTGTACCACGGGACGAGAATTTGAGGAAGACCATTCTTGATGATGCACATCGTTCGAAGATGACCATCCATCCCGGAGGGGACAAGATGTACATGGACATGAGATGAGTTTACTTTTGGGCCGGTATGAAGAGGGATGTGGCCGAGTTTATCGCTAGATGCTTGGTATGCCAACAAGTAAAAGCAGAGAAAAAGAAGCCCGGTGGGTTGCTTCACCCATTGGAGGTCCCACAATGGAAGTGGGAAAGTGTCTCGATGGACTTTATTGATGGGTTACCGAGATCGAGGAAGGGTAATACGAGGATTTGGGTTGTGGTAGACAGACTTACTAAGAGCGCCCATTTCATTCCCGTAAAGAGTAAGAGGAGTGCTCCATTGTTATCTTCCGTATACATTCGAGAGATAGTTTGTTTGCACGGTGTTCCTTCTAGGATAGTGAGCGACCGCGATCCTATCTTTACTAGCGAGTTTTGGAAGAGCTTGCAAGAGGCGGTAGGGACTCAGTTATGTTTGAGCACCGCATATCATCCTCAGACGGGCGACCATACCGATAGGGTGAATCGTATTCTAGAGGACCTATTGAGGTTGTGTGTCTTAGACTTCGTAAGTACATGGGAGGAACATCTTCCATTGGTGGAGTTCGCATATAATAATAGCTTTCAGTCTAGCATTAGCATAGCACCGTTCGAGGCTCTTTATGGACGGCCGTGTCGTTCGCCTACATGTTGGTGGGAATCTACAGATAAAATCTTGCTTGGGCCCGATATGATTAGAGAGACTTCGGAAAAGATCGATTTGATTCGAAGGAGGATGAAGACGGTGCAAGATAGGCAGAAATCTTATGCGGACAAGAGGAGGACAGATCTTGAGTTTGATATTGGGGACATGGTCTTTGTCATGGTGTCTCCATTATGTAATGTTGTTCGCTTTGGGTCCGTTGGGAAGTTAGCACCAAGGTTCGTAGGGCCGTTTCCTATTAAGGAGAGGATTGGACAGATGGCGTATAGAGTGGAGTTGCCCGAGAGACTTAGTGGTGTACACGATGTATTCCATGTATCACATTTGAGGAAGTGTTTGCATGAGACCGCGGAAGTGGTAGAGCCGAGCTTGCTTAAAGAGGTGGAGATAGAGCATGATGCGAAGATTCGACGAGCTCCTACATGCATTCTTGGGTCGGAGATTAAGAAGTTGAGGAATCGAGAGGTCAAGCTAGCCAATGTGCAATGGGGAGATGATGTGAGCAACGCTACTTGTGAGACGGAAGAGAAGATGCGTTCATTGTACCCTTTTCTTTTCGAGGGTATGTCTTTTAATTTCTCCTTTACCGCTTAGCTTGTACTTGTTTTATCTTTAGTATGTCCTCTCGCTAGTATCTTTGACCTTTAAATAGGGTAGTCCTATGGTTGAAACATGTGTTTGAGACATGTTATGTATGATGGATGCAAGTGGTTGCTCGTGGATACATATACACACACTTTAGGAACTAGATCGGCTCAGTCACTTTATATTGCATATAAATGTGTGTACATATTTAAGTTAATGGATGTATAATGGTTGTACTACCATATGGATGCTGCATTTTGGTGAATGGTTGTGCACACATGTAGAAATAATATGTATCGATAGGATTCTTTCGCATATATAATGGACGCATGGCACTATCATGGTTAGCACTAAGGAGATCAACTGAATCAGTAGACTGCCTGATTTTGCATTAGTTAAAGAACATATACACACACTTCTTGCATATCTTCATACAGCATTAGGAATTTTATAAGGACAATGGATGCCTGTGTTTGATGGTTGAGTAGATGGTCATTTGGATGTTAGGATATGCATTCTCCTTAACTTGGAGATTTCGGGAGCGAAATCCTTTAAGGAGGGGAGAATGTAACACCCCGTAATTTTCAATATTAATGTTCCCAAATTAAAGAATAACAAATCTCAGATGTGAGAATTAAGGGAAACGGTTTGCGCCATTGTGTTCATCTCGGAATTCTCGTTGAGATAGTGTCCAAGTTTGCGCGAATTGGACTTCGTATGAAGAAATTATGGCCATCGGAAGTTTCACTAAAATTTAAACAAATTTCAAAAATTCGAATTTCAGAGTCAGAATGGGCTAGGCGGGAAATTTCCCGCCAGGTCCAGATCGACCAGGGGGTCGACCTGGGGGTCGACCTACCCACACAGGTCGACCAGGGGGTCGATCTGCCTCCCCCGGGCAGATTTGTTTGGTGACCTTTTAATGACTGTATGCTGAGTCATTAGGGTTTCTGATCTGGACTGAATGGCTGGGGTTAATTCCGGGTTGATCGGACGGCCTAAATTAATCCTAAACTCTATAAAAACACATGTAGACTCAAACCCTAAAATCAAATAAAAATTAGAAACATGGCCTCCATGCCATCACCTTGCAACCTAGAATAGCCGCGACCAATTAGAGAGGAAGAAAAGCTAATCAAATACAATTCTAATCAAAACCGCAACAAATAGTCTTCTTCAAAGGAAAGCTAAATCAATTTCAGAACTCATATTTCAGAACTCAAGACCTACTTTGAGTTGTGAGTTCGATTTCTTTAATAAGATAATTAACAATTTAATTGGATTGAGCTATAATTTGGATTATATGGTTATGTTGTGAATCATCGACCGTATGTTATTATCTACGTAGTAAATTCTATGATGTTATTATCTATGTTGTAAAGCTGCGATGCTGTCATCTATGTTGTAAACCTACGATTCATAATGATGTTTTATATGCTAGTTTGGTTATGTTGTTGGAACTAATTCATATGTTAAATCCTTTGTATGTATGTATGCAAGTCTAGATGTTAATTTAGATCTGAACCATATGCAAGTTAATGAAAATTATGTACAACCTTACATGTTTCATGACATCTATTTTATGTGTAAATTGGATCTAAAGTTAGGCTATTACATGTGTGAGTTATATGCTAGTATACAAAATTCTATATGCTAGTTTACATAAGTTTACACCATCGTTATGTTGCATAAATCACATATGCAAATATATATATATATATATATATATATATATATATATATATATATATATTTATGTTTGGAGTATATATCATGTAATGTAAGTTTGTGGTAATTGCCTGTGCAAGTTTACACCTTTAGATTTAGATCTATGACATACATGGTTTATGCAAGTTTGTGACTATTACCTAAACAAGTTTACACCTTTAGATTTAGATCTATGACATATGTAGTTTTATGCAAGTTTGTGACTTTGGCATATGCAAATTTTAGATGAAGAACCTCATTCACACATGCAAGTTCACCCCTTATGTTTAGATCTAGTTTTATTTATATGTATGTTGTGATGTTTTCTCTTTATTCCATAAGTTAGACTATTCGAGTCTAACGTATATCTTACGTTAAACGAACGAACGTACAACGTGGGGCAATGGGATGATATTAAAAGATTTAATATTGAGAATTGGCACAAATGCCTTAAATGGCATAAAATAAATTGATGATGATAATTGGTATAATTTTGCATACCATAAATAGATGGACATAATTGAGTCAATTATGGACATAGTTAAATTTGGAATTAATTGATAATTTTAATAGGGAAATTAATTCAAATATAGGGATAATTAGTTATGTGTAATTAATCGCCTAAGACACGAGGTTGGGCTCTTTTGTGGTGTAATTACTTATGTGTAATTATCTGTAATTAATTATGATAATTATGTGTAATTGAGAGTTATCGAATATAGTTTATTTGGGAAAGACTTATACATTGGGATTCGACTGTATCGAATGTAGGAAAGTATTATTTACTTTTGGTTTTTCAATCAAGGTTTATTTTTTAATAAATCCTTTGTTTATTTGTTTAAATTAAGAAATAAAAGTTATATTTAAGTTATTATATATATCGGAAGTATGGGACTATAACACTATATTATAATCAAATGAATTCTATAAAGGAAGTGGATTCGTAAATAGGATCCGAGAGTTACGTAAGGAAGTTTGTTGAAGATTTAAAGGGTGAACTTTATCTATTTCGAGGTTAGAAATGTTGTTCAGTAAAGGTCTGAGAGGTAATTATACCCCAACTTGATTGACTTCATTTTTAACTAAGGAATTGTTAAGGTTCGATAGTGAAGGGTGGTTAAGTAAATTTAGTTAATGAGTGTAACGGTTTGAGTTGGCATAGCGATGTTTTATTTAAACATCTGTTTGAATCCAATGAAGGAGTTTTGGAAATGTTTTCCAAATAAGAACCAAAAATATTTTCTAATATAGAAAATAAGAAATGAGAGTAAATATGGAAATATTTCCCAATGATTAATAATGTATATTTTCTAAATTTAGAAAATAAGAATTTACGAATATATTGAAACAGAGATAGGGAGATGAATAATTGAATGGCAAATTAAATTAAAAGGGATCGGTGTTGATTGATGATTTTCTCGATAAGATTTCCATTTGGAAATACGACCGTTGCTTGTACATATATTTTCCTTTGATAGTTAAATCACCGACTATCAAAGTTTTGACCATTTTTCGTTGTCAATATGGAGAGACCGAGATCGGATTCATTTTCTGAAAACCTGTAACACCCACATTCTATGCATCACAGGATCGTAGAATATTTATTTCGTTCTCATGTGAAGTCGTATGGTCATGTAACTTTGGGAGACGACTATTGGGGTCATTTCCCATGTTCATGATTTTTGCCGATTTTTAAATGATCGTTTTACCCATAGCTGATCTTGTTTCGGCCATAACTTTTGATTGGAAAGGAGTTTTGACCTGAAACCACTTCCATTAGATCCAGATGATGGTTTACCTATCCGTAGAGTAGTCATATGTGAAAAACGGAATTACAATTTGGGAGATATTGCTGAATTAAGGTTTAGAAGGTGAAAAACAGCTTAACCGGGTTTAATTGGGTAATTAACAGCTAGGCCCAGAGGGGGATTTCGGGATTTGGAGTATTTAAGGGCTGTTAGGGTTTAGAGAACACCCTTTTCTCATTTTTCAGCCGCCACTTATCATCCCTCTCAACTTAGTAATGGCCCCCAACATCTAGAATCATCTCTAATCACTTTCTAATCAAGTATTAGCCTAATCCATGTCAAATCAAAGGGAAATAGCGCCAAAGCAAGGATGGAGGTGCTGTTAGACATCAGTATTCGCCCAAATCAGTGGAGTTTCAGTTTTGAAAGTTTTATTTGTGGCAAATGTGAGTGATTAGCATTGTTTTTACACTAATTACAGTTAATTAGGGTGATTAGTGTTATTTAATGAAATCACGCAAGATTAAATTCTGGAAAAGTGTTTAGAAAATTTGAAATATTATTTTAGACCTTTGTTAGAAGTTTGGTTTGATTTAATTAAGTTTTTCCAATCCTATCAATAGATTTGCTTAAACATGCTTATGGGGAAAATAAGGGTTTTTGGGTATGTTTGATCCGTTTTGACATATCATAGTGTTGTTTTGCTGTTGTGGATAATTATAAATATTGCTATGACTATATGGTATGGTTTGTGATTGATTAGAAAAGTTAGAATGGTCGAAAACGCCGTCGTATGGCGTAAAACAGTCGCTGGAAGAGTTGCAGGAAATGTGCAGGACCCGGATCAGATCGCTCCTCCCTTTCACGACCCGACCCGATCTTGAGACCCATTCACGAGACGCCATGCTCCATCCATCACGAACTACTTCAAAAGATAAGGAACCAATGGCCGAGGAGGATCACGAACCAGAAGCCCCGACCCGACCCGAAGCTTGGTCACGACTCGAGCCGATCTGGAGCAGGCATGAAGCAAGTCACGAACCGTCGGCCACCTACCCTCACCACGATCCAGCTTGGGAACCACGACCAGATCCGACAAGAGGAGCACGAACCGACCAGATGGTGGCTGATGACTACGGACGGAACAAGGGGAAGAGAACCGATCCGAAAGGAAGTTTGTTTCTGAACCAGATGAAGACCGATCCGGAGAAGACCAAAACCCGAGATGCAAAGGTAGTCCATATGGGAAGTAGAACTCAGGAACCAGCTGGGAACCAACGAGTTAACTTCATGATCGGACTTTGCTGCGAGATGTGTGCTAAGGGGTTATCGATGTCTATAGCTTTGACTCACCACGGAATGATGGATATTGGCTACGGATCAGTGTAGTGAAGTTGTTATGACTTCATGGAGCAGAGTGATCGTAGCAAGGCTATAAGCCAGTGTGGTGGAGCCAACATGACTCCCTGGGGCAGAGTGGACATAGCAAAGTATTAGCGGCTATGGATGAGTGCAGTGGTGTCGTTACGACTCCATGGGGCAGAGTGATCGTAGCAAGGAATTAGGTGGTCAAAGTGGTAGATATTGTATACTTTACGCACTGAGTGAGATATTTGAGGATGGTTTTTATGTTTGATTATCTGACATCATTATGGCATGCACATCCCCACCCCCGTATCTTTACACCTTATGTGTAGTGGCACCTTAGAGTATTGTACGGTATGTTGTTCCGACTCTTTGGTTGCAGGTCCAGGTTCAGGTATGGTTTAGTACACCTGTTATTGTTCTGTTTTGCTGCTTATCGCTCATACCAGACTTTTATCTGACCCTGAGTTTTATGTCTCTTCTTATTACTCTGGGTGCTCTTAAACGGGCAGACTAGAGACAGGTTAGCTGGTTGTGCATGAGTAGCTGTCCGGAGGCGAGCAGAAGGCTTACACGTACTATTTGCTATATATTCTCCCTGTGTCGCTGCTGGTCACTACTTTGGCATTAGTAGTGCACCTTCCTTATTTTCCTTAGAGAAAGTTTTCAAAAGTTGTAATAATAATGATGTGGAACATAAGCTGTATTTGGATTTTTCACTGCTATGATGTTTAGTTTTCAGCTTATGCACTGTCTCGCCTGTTTTATGTCAAAGTATGTTATTATTATATTTTATTCCATGCGCTGTGAGATATGCTATGGGTTCCTTGTTAATTCAAGTTCCTTACCTTTCCTTTCTTTCACGACCGTCCCATGCTGGTTGGACATCGGCACAACGCACTTTCGTTGGAAATGTCGGTTGGTGTGGGGCGGGTCATCGCACTTGGTATCAGAGCTTTAAATTGCGGAGTTAACCTAGGGAAAGACACCAGGGAGAGATAGTATGTATATGAGAGCGCGTATTTGTTATATTTTGGTTTTCAAAAGATATACTATTAGTATATTTAGGGATAAGGTCGCATTGCACTGGCACCACTGAAGAGATGGTTAATCGTTTTCTCCTTACAGACTGAACGATGAGCCGATATACTAGGGGTACTGGTAGAGGAGCAAATATTGGGAATGCTCCTGATATTAGGACGATGTTCACTGACTTCATGAGAGAGATGCTTAGAAATGTGCAAGGAGCAGTTCCCAATGCTGCAAATGTTGGTGGCGCAGCGGTGCAGGCGCCTAGGGCCGATTTCACCAAGCTATGCATGGATTACACTAGCCATGGTGGGAAGTCATTCCACGGAACGGAATCGGCTACAGAAGTTCAGGATTGGTTGGATAGCTGTGAGCTTATCTTCGAAGACTTAGCTATCGAGGATGCGATGAAGAGAAAGCTAGCATCTCGTCAGCTGCAAGGACGGGCGATGAATTGGTCGAATGTTATTAAGGCAGCTACTCCAGAGGATTAAGTTACATGGGATTAGTTTAAGGCCCGATTCAGTGATAAGTTCATCTCAGCTGCCCAGAAGTCAGAGTTGTTTAGGAAATTTCTGGAGCTTAAGCAGAATGGTAGGGCAGTCTCGGAGTACATTGCGGAGTTCGTTACTCTATCGAAATATGGATTATCCCTTATTGATACTGCCGAGAAGAAAAATGAAAAGTTCATAACAGGCTTAGATCGGTACTTGGGGGAAAGGCTTATAAACCATGTCGATGAGACATTTGAATCGATTGTGGGAAAAGCTTTGAGATCAGAGAGTCTTTACCCTAAGACGAAAACTAAGGTTGCATCTGCAGAGGAGCCAAAGCCGCAAGCAAGCGGTGGAGGTAAGAATGGTTTCAGAATAAGAGAAAGCAGAATCAGACCAAGGATGGCCAGAAGAAAAAGAATAAAAAGATGTTGAGTGCTTCAGCTGTGGTAAGAAGGGCCACTATGCCATAGAATGTCGGGCCAAGCCAGCGGATAGAAAGTGCTTCAACTGTGACCAAGTGGGATATCACAAGGATAAGGGTCCGCAACCCCCTAAAGAAAAGCATATTGTGAAAGCATATGCTATCAATGTTGTTCCTTCATCGTATGCCCCAACAGCGGTGGAGAAAGGAAAGAATGTCGTCAATCAAGGTATGCTTTCTGTGTATGATGTTCCTGTTCGAGTATTGTTTGATACCGGAGCTTCCCATTCCTTCATATCTAGCGACCTGGTAGATAGGTTGGGATTGGAACCCGAGATAGTCGATAGACCTTTAGCAGTTATGAACCTGATTGGTGGTTCGACTAGCCTTTGTATGATTTATCGTAATGTGGTCTTATCGAGTCATGGATGCATGTTTGTTTGTGATTGCTTTGTTTTGGGCTTTACCGGGTTTGGCATTATTTTGGGAGTCGATTAGCTCTAAAGATACGGGGTGGGGGTAGATTGTGAGGACTTTTTGGTGAGAGTTAGAGAGGATGATGGGCGGAGGGTAGTATTTGGTGGTCTATCTAGTGATGGGGTAATAGCTAATTTTCTAAATTCCCTCGTCATCCCGCATGATGAGTTGTTAGATGTGCCCGTGCCTGGCTAATATCCGGACGTCTTCGAGGAAGTGACCGGACTTCCACAACATCGAGAGATTGAGTTTCGTATTAATTTAGTGAAAGATGCCAAACCTATAGTGATGCCACTTCGTCGTATGGCACCAAGGGAGCAGCAAGAGCTCGGGGTGCAAGTAAGCGATCTTTTGAAGAAGGAATTTATCAGAAGAAGTGTTTCTGAGTGGGGAGCACTAGTTGTGTTTGCTACCAAGGCAGATGGTTCCCTTTGTTTGTGTGTGGACTACCACGAGTTGAATAAGGTGACGAGGAAGAATAAGTATCCTCTACCACGGATAGATGATTTGTTTGATCAGTTGAGTGGCGCGAGAGTGTTCTCCCAGTTGGATCTCGCGACTGGTTTTCATCAGCTTAGAGTGGAAGTAGAGAGTATAGTTAAAACGGCATTTCGGACGTCGTTTGGATTTTATGAGTGGTTGGTCATGCCATTCGGGTTGACCAATGCACCAGCGTATTTTTTGGATCTTATGAATAGGGTATTCAGGGATCAACTGAATAAGTTTTGTTCTTGTGTTCTTAGACGATATCTTGGTTTATTCAAGGACAGAGGAAGAACACAAGGAACGTTTTAGGATAGTGATGGAGGTGTTGAGAAAACACCAATTGAAAGCAAAGTTTTCTAAGTGTCACTTCTGGAGGAGGGAGGCGAGATTCTTGGGCCATATTATTTCAGAGAATGGTATTGCGTGGATCCCGTAATGGTGGCTATGGTACAAGATTGGTCTACGCATAAGAATGCAACAGACATAAGAAGTTTCTTGGGATTGGCTGGATATTATCGTAAGTTTATCCAAGACTTCTCCAAGATAGCAGCACCGTTGACTCAGTTAACCAAGAAAAATCAAGCTTTCGTCTGGGACGAAAAGTGCAAGAATGCATTTAAGAGTCTAAAGAAAATGTTGACGTGTGCACCAATGTTTGACATCCCTAAAGGAAATGAAGAGATGATGGTATGCATAGATGCTTGTGGTACCGGACTAGGTGATGTGTTGATGCAAGGAGGTATGGTTGTAGCTTATGCTAGTCAGCAACTGAAACCGCATGAGAAAAGATATCCTACCCATGATTTGGAATTGGCAGCGATCGTGTTTGCATTGAAGATGTGGAGACGTTATCTCTCGGGAGAAAGATTCGAGTTGTTTACCGATCATAAATCGTTAAAGTATCTTTTCTCTCAGAAGGATCTAAATCTCCGATAGCAAAGATGGTTAAAATTCTTGGCTTCCTACGATTTCGATATCGCGTATACACTAGGAAAGGGCAATGCGGTAGCTGATGCATTGAGTAGAAGACATGCTAGTTTAGGGGCTATGTTTCTGGAATGGAAGCAACTGGAGTACATCACTGGGTATGATTTCAGACCAAAGTGTGAATTGGATCCAGAAGTATTAGCAAGTTTGACGGTCAGACCCACTTTGATTGAGCGGATTGGTTCCATTCAGAGAGACGATCCTAACCTATTGTAAATCATCTCCAAGTTAGAGATGGATATCAACGAGGAGATGAATAAGTATGGGCTGGATCGAGATGGATGGCTTAGAAAGAATGGAAGACTAGTTGTACCTAATGTCAATGGATTGAGAGATGAAGTGCTTAGAGAATGTCATCACTCAAAACTGACTTTACACCCCGGTGGTAACAAGATGTATCGAGATATGAAGCAGACCTACTACTGGTAAGGGATGAAAAGAGACGTTGGGAAGTTTATATCCAAATGCATGAATTGCCAGCTAGTTAAAGCTGAGCAAAAGAAGCCTAATGGTTTGTTGCAACCATTAGAAGTTCCAGAATGGAAATGGGAACAAGTCTCAATGGATTTCATTAATGGATTACCAAGGACTAGGTCGGGCCATGATAGCATTTGGGTGATTGTGGACCGACTGAATAAGAGTGCAAGATTTAATCCCGTCAAGGCGAATAGAATGGCAGCTAAGTTAGCTGAGCTATATACGAAATGGGTAACGAGATTTCATGGAGTAACTAAAAGCATTGTGAGTGACCGAGACCCATTGTTTACTAGTCAGTTTTGGAATAGCTTACAAGAGGCGTTGGATCAGAATTACATCTCAGTACCGCGTATCATCCTCAAACTGACGGTCAGACAGAGAGGGTGAATCGGGTACCAGAAGAGCTCTTGAGAGCTTGCATATTGGATTTTGGTGGATCATGGGATGACCATTTACATCCAGTAGAGTTTGCATATAATAATAGTTATCAATCCAGTATTGGTATGGCTCCATTTGAAGCTTTGTATGGAAGACCGTGCAACTCACCATCATGTTGGTTAGAAACTGGTGAGAAGTTTGTGCTTGGACCAGATGTGATAAGAGAAACTTCAGATAAGGTTAAGATCATTCAACGACGAATGAAGGCCACCCAAGATAGGTAGAAGATTTATGCTGATAAGAGGCAAAAGGATTTAAAGTTCTCCATTGGTGACTTTGTGTTTGTCAAGATTTCCCCGTTAAAGAGAGTGATACGATTTGGCAGGAGAGGCAAGTTAGCACCAAGATTTGTTGTACCATTCCCAGTTCCCGAGCAAATAGGGAATTTGGCATATAAAGTTGAATTACCAGAGAAGATGGCAGGAGTTCATAACGTACTTCATGTTTCCCAGTTAAGGAAATTCGTGCACGACCCCGATATAACTATTTTCACTGGATCAGTTGGACGGTATCGAGGTTGAACCCGAGGCAGTTGGGAACCGTAGACCTATGCGTATTGTTGGGAACGATATGAAGCAGCTTCGAAGGAAGGCGGTGAAACTAGTCAAAGTTCAGTGGGGTGATGATGAGGAAGACAGTACTTGGGAAACAGAGGAGGACATAAGGAGGAAGTATCCAGAACTCTTTGCCTGGTAAGGTTTTTATATCGTTAAACCACATGCTAGGGTAGGCTTGTTGTGTTGTTTTTTATGCTTTATTGTTTTGTTAATGATTTGTAGGCATGCAGGATCCTTTGTATGTTTTGGGTTAAGGAATTTTGGGGACAAAATTTCATAAGGGGGGAAGGGGGGGGGATGTAACGATCCGCATTCTATGCATCAGAGGATTATAGAATATTTATTTCTTTCTCATGTGAAGTCATATAGTCATGTAACTTTGGGAGACGACTATTGGGGTCATTTCCATTGTTCATGATTTTTGCCGATTTTTAAATGACCGTTTTGTCCCTAGCTGATCTTGTTTCGGCCATAACTTTTGATTGGAAAGGAGTTTTGACTTGAAACCACTTCTATTAGATCCATATGATGGTTTACCTTTCCGTAGAGTGGTCATATGTGAAAAACGGACTTACTGTTTTGGAGATATAGCTAAATTAATGTTTAGAAGGTGAAAACAGCTTAAGCGGGCTTTATTGGGTAATTAACAGCTTGGCCCAGAGGGGGATTTCAGGATTTGGAGTATTTAATGGCTATTAGGGTTTAGAGAACACCCTTTTCTCATTTTTCAGCCGCCACTTATCATCCCTCTCAACTTAGTAATGGCCTCCAACATCTAAAATCATCTCTAATCACTTTCTAATCAAGTTTTAGCCTAATCTATGTCAAATCAAAGGGAAATAGCACCGAAGCAAGGTTGGAGCTGCTGTTAGACATCAGTATTCTCCCAAATCAGTGGAGTTTCAGTTTTGAAAGTTTTATTTGTGGCAAAGGTGAGTAATTAGCATTGTTTTTACACTAATTACAGTTAATTAGGGTGATTAGTGTTAATTAATGAAATCACGCAGGATTAAATTGTGGAAAAATGTTAAGAAATTTTTAATATTATTTTAGACCTCTATTAGAAGTTTGGGTTGATTTAATTAAGTTTTTCTAATCCTATCATTAGAATTGCTTAAACATGCTTAAGGGCAAAATAAGGGTTTTTGGGTATGTTTGATTCGTTTTGACATATCATAGTGTTGTTTTGCTGTTGTGGATAATTATACATGTTCTTATGACTGTATGGTATGCTTTATGATTGATTAGAAAAGTTAGAATGGTCCAAAACGCCGTCGTATTGCGTAAAACAGTTGTTGGAAGAGTTGCAGGAAATGTGCAGGACCCGGATCAGATAGCCCCTCCCTTCCACGACCCGACTCGATCGTGAGACCCCTTCATGAGATGCCACACTCCATCCATCACGAACTGCTTCAGAAGCTAAGGAACCGATGGCCAAGGAGGATCACGAACCAGAAGCCCCGACCCGAAGCTTGGTCATGACCCGACCGATCTGGAGCAGGCATGAAGCAAGTCACGAACCGTGGGCCACCTACCCTCACCACGATCCAGCTTGGGAACCACGACCGATCTGATAGGGGAGCACGAACCGACCAGAAGGAGGCTGATGACTACGGACCGAACAAGGAGAAGAGAACCGTTCCGAAAGGAAGTTTGTTTCTAAACCAGATGAAGACCGATCCGGAGAAGGCCAAAACCCGAGATGCAAAGGTAGTCCATATGGGAAGTAGAACTCAGGATCCAGCTGGGAACCAACGAGTTAACTTCATGATCGGACTTTGCTGTGGGACGTGTGCTAAGGGATTATCGATGTCTATAGCTTTGACTCACCACGGAAAGATGGATATTGGCTACGGATCAGTGCAGTGAAGTTTTATGAGTTCATGGAGTAGAGTGATCGTAGAAAGGCTATGAGCCAGTGCAGTGAAGTTGTTATGACTTCATGGAGTAGAGTGATCGTAGCAAGGCTATGAGCCAGTGCAGTGGAGCCATCATGACTCCATGGGGCAGAGTGGACGTAGCAAAGTATTAGTGGCTATGGATCGGTGCAGTGGTGTCATTACAACTTCATGGGGGCAGAGTGATCTTAGCAAGGAATTAGGTGGTCAAAGTGGTAGATATCGTATACTTTACGCATTGAGTGAGAGATGTGAGGATGGTTGCTATGCTTGATTGTCTGACATCATTATGACATGCACACCCCAACCCCCGTATCTTTACACCCTATGTTTAGTGGCACCTTAGAGTATTGTACGGTATGTTGTGCTAACTCTTTGGTTGCAGGTCCAGGTTCAGGTATGGTTTAGTATACCTGTTATTGTTCTGTTTTGCTGCTTATCGCTCATACCAGACTTTTGTCTGAACCAGAGTTTTATATCTCTTCTTATTACTCTGGGTGCTCTTAAACGGGCAGACTAGAGACAGGTTAGCTGGTTGTGCACGAGTAGCTGTTCGGAGACGAGCAGGAGACTTACACGTACTATTTGCTATATATTCTCCTTATGTCGCTGCTGGTCACTACTTTGACATTAGTAGTGCACCTTCCTTACTTGATTTAGAGACAGTTTTCAAAAGTTGTAATAATATTGATGTGGAACATAAGCTGTATTTGGATTTTCCGCTGCTATGATGTTTAGTTTTCAGCTTATGCACTGTCTCACCTGTTTTATGTCAAAGTATGTTATTAATATATTTTATTCCATGCGCTGTGAGATATATTGCAGGTTCCTTGTTAATTCAAGTTACTTACCTATCCTTTCTTTGAAGACCGTCCCGTGCTGGTTGGACATCGGCATTGCGCATTTTATTGGAGATGTCGGCTGTTTTGGGGAGGGTCGTCACAAAACCACTTTGTATGGGCGTTAGCTTTGCGGATCAAATATGATGAAGATAATTGAAGACGGAGTTGTGCAAGGGCTGTTCTGACAATCCTAGGTGGAAAGCACCCAAGATGGATTTACAGAATAGTGCCTTCAGTTTGTCCAGACCCAGGACAACTTGTATGGACGGATGTTTGACAGAGTATATCTAATGGATCATGTAAGTTGATCGCTTCAAACGTATCCACGTTTGGTTGTGGAGGAATTCATTTCTCTTAGCTTTATACCCGTGGTATTTTTGTGGAAACCAATTTGTGATTTGGCGGGTATGACGACATGGCAGTCAAAGTAAATGAATGTATGATCTGTCAAAAGATACGTTATGACCTCAAGGCTCATCAACCGGGATATGAAAAAAATCGAGCAGGCAGCATGGCTATGTGGGTCGCCCCCATTAGGGTGTATTGTCACCATCTAGAGAATATTCATATTTGTTACTTCTTTTCGCTTCTGTATCTTAGCAACCGTAGGTGACAATTTATTCAATACACTCAAGAGAAATGAGTGGTCGGTCATGTGTGGGCCGGGTTGCAAGACGTTCTTGTTGAACCCAATATATTCCTCTCTAGAGATACATTATCAGCTGGTTGTTCCATACCTTGTCATAGTCGGAATCCAATCTCCAATAAGCGCTTGCGGTTTTGATTGTATACTATATGCATATGGAGCGTGAGATGCAAGCGTTTTGCTAGATTGTTAATTATTTGTGATTAGACATTATTATAATATCAGAAAAGTATTGATTTTGAAAATGTTTTGGGTTATCGTAAGGTAAAAACCATCTGTGTTTATGTGTTGATCGGTCTTACGATTATCATTTCTTTTGAAAATGATTTTTGAAAGTTAAACAAAGTGGTTGGAGTTTACTCACACCAGTCCCATGACTGACCCAAAGTTTATTTTGTTTATATTCCCTAAACTCTTGGGTGCCCAATTTTGTATAGACAGTCAAGTGGTCGGGATTTACAGATACACTAGATGGAGCTTGGAACAGGAGGCTTCAGCAGCATTTTTTAGCTATTGTTTATTTCTGATGTAATGTAAGTGTTGTACTCTAATATACAAATCCAGATTTGTGTTTCAAAGTTTATTTTGTATACTATATTTTATTCGTTCCGCTGTGAGATTCGTGTTACTCTGATGTTGATGTGTTCTTATTATCCTATTCTAATTTTCTGTAACGACCCGGGATTTCGGTCTGCTAATTTTAAATATTTAATATGGATTTAAATATTGAGTTGAGAAAATAAATGGAACTTTATATTAAGTTATCGATTTAATAATCAATATACGATTTAATATCGGGTATATTAAATTATCATAATACGAAATATATTGAAGTCGAAGTTAAAACTGAATCGAAATGATTCAGATGATCAGTGTCAATTCAGTTTGAAAATAAAAGCAATAATAATAATTTATTATCAAGGAATTTATTTTTTTTGAATTTAAAATATATCAATGTAAAATAATATCTTCTTCAGATGATCAAATAAGGCTTTGAAACCTATCCTAATGTGTTCAGAATAGTGGTTTTACCCTAGAATCGACTGTTGCTGGGTTCAGTAAGGAGTTCGCAGTCAAGGAGTATTTTAATTTAAGGACACCGGTTTTAAATTAGAATAATAATAATTATAAAATAAGATATCAAAGTTGGTGGACATGAATAAAGCAACAAGGCAAAAACAAAAAGGAAACGTGGCTCCTTCTCCATCATTCAATGGGAATTTACGTGGCCATTTCCTTGTTCACCCGTTCAATCTATAAGTCGAGCTCCACCTTCCTTCTCAAACCCAAAACTTAAAACTGCTCCTTTTCTTTCTTCACAAATCAAACCGAAATCTTCAAAACATAAAACAACAATGGTCGCTCCATTGAAATTGAAATCAGCGAGCTCGATAAAAATAAAAAGGGGTGCATCGTTCAAAAAGGAGAAGTCGAGTTCGACTTTACAGTCGAATCTATGGATTCTGGGTAGCCGAGATTTTTTTGCGCGCGAGATATCAATATCGCGATTCATTGAAATCAAAGACCTCGACTTCCGTGGATCTCTGTGTTGCTCGAATTAGGGGTCGCGATTGTCTCGTGATGTTGGAGCTTAGGGGGGTCGTTGTTCATCGACGGAGTGAGGTGTGTGATTCAAATAAGGTATCGCGATGTGGAGTTATTTGTTAAGAAGCTCGTCGCCTTCACAGGAGCATGTCGCCTTCACTGGACCTCATCGCCTTCACTAACAGGAGGATGGTCAAGGTCTGATCCGTTTAAGGAAGGAAAGTTTAAAGCAGTAAGGTAAAGTAATTCAATAATTTAAGTTATTTACATATTGATTTAATAAATACTTATAATACATATATGTGATCATGAAATTGATGAATGAAATGTCACAGTGGAGATGTTGAGGAGACAGAACAGTGTTTTGGGAGGAAAACTTAGCAAGAAAAAATATGGATAAGCTAATTTTATTTAAATAATCTCTTGCTTAAATTCATTTAAATAAAATTGGTATATATATGGATATATATATATAAGATCTTGTCAACTAATTAATGTATATTGAATATATGCAAGATTTTAGCAAATGAAGTCAGTTAAATAGATCATAGCTGTGGGATACCAAATCGAGAGTTAAAATGGAATCAGAATGAATCGATTTAAAAGTCACAGTGAGTAAATCTCACTCACCTGTTACTTAGAATTATTTTTATTCAGTAAAAATAATTGTTGTTGCTTGTTTGAATGCTTTCTGGTTGATTCAAATATATTAGTTATTTAGGGTTGACTATTATATATATATTGGGTTGGTGATTGGATTGTTCCCGCAATCTCATTAGCGGATGCCCGCGGTTTCATGGCAGATGATTTCCCTATGTGCCCCACAAATATATATTAGTGGATGACCTTCATACCGCGATATCCTGCCTCGAAGCAGGATGGGTATTACTATGTTAACTAACGTCTATAGATGCAGGAAAACAGGTTGGAGGAATCCGACTGGATTCCTCAAAAATATATTATCTGTTTGTTTATTTGTTTGCATATATACTGCCATATATGATGTGTTATAAACCCTGAAATAAATAATTGGTCGTTTGGTGTTTAAATATCACTGGGCCTAAGGGTTGATTTATAAAATACCATGGAAAGGATATTTGAGATTTTAAAGGGAAATTCTATTTTTTTTCTAAACAGAATATGAAATTCGAATAGAATAAAAATATTAACTTGTTTTGAATACTTAAAACAAGTAGCTCATTTGTAAACAAAGTTTAAAAATGATGTGAAATGAATTATCATTTGATAAATTCAGGAAATATAAATACAAGTGGAATTTAAATAAAGGGAAATTTATTTTTCCAAAGTAAAATCTTTATTTAAAATGAAGTTGAAGTCGAGACTTTTTTTAATATATATAAACAAGTAATATAAGGCGATGTTTACAAAGAAAGGTGAAAAACCATAAATTGGATAATATGGATATTTTAATTCAAATGGAATTTAAATAAAGGGAATTCAAATTTAGAATTTGAATATATAAATTTAAATGGAATTTGTTCATAGAAATTGAATGGAGTTTGGATATAGAAAATTCAAATATAGAATTTGAATATAGAAATTCAAATGGAGTTTGAATATAGAATTCAAATAGAATTGAAAGTGGAATTTGAATATATGAAATGTAAGTGAAATGGAATTCAATTAGTTTATAAGAAGGTTGAAAATATATTTGAACATGTCATGTTCAAATATACAAGTGAAGTAGGCAAAGAATTAATTAATGAATTAATTAACGAGTTGAGTTAAAACCAGTGTAGTTAGTTGGAATGAATAAGAAATGACGGATATACATGAGACGAGTTTGGAATGAAGTGTTAGAAGAGTATAAATATAATGCTCGACAAAAAGGTATGTATTTAAATTGAATATGAGATTTTATGCGCCGTAACGGCTAGTCGCTTGGCTTTTTTATTTTTCTTTTTGAACAGAGAGGCCTGTGTGGCGGTTTGGGGATTTTCCCAGTTTTCCTCGTACAAAGGAGGTTATGGCGAATTTTTCCAGGAACTTAAGGGTTAGAATATTTTTAAGAAGATTTGGTAAACTAGAAATCGATATATCGATATATACAGAATTCGATAATGAAACGAACTTAAAATAGAATATTATAAATGAAAAGGAATTTTATAAATAAAATCCTGGGAGATATATGTTTTAAAGTGAATGATGATTTAAAAGTAAATGATTTGCATATTTAAAATGATCGGGTTGATAAGAAGTTAATCCAATGGAGTTAAAGAAAAAGAGTTAAGCAGAATTAGAAACTGACTGAAAATTATTTGAGTTGAACAACTTTTTGAGTATTGATCTGATGTTGGTTTCGGCCTTTGGGGTTTATACTTAGGAAGTTGTTCCCTTACTAGTTTACAGTTAGAGTCCTATAGATGTGGAAGAATAGTGATATGTAAATATGCAATGGGAATGTTTTCCAGAGTTAATAACATATATTTTCTTAATACAGAAAATAAGGAAATATGAATATATATATATATATATATATATGTTTGATGATTTGATCGATAATTCCATGTGGAAATAAGATCGTTGTGTGTACACGGACATTTTTCATTTTATAGTTAAATCACCGACTATCAAAGTTTTGACCGTTTTAGCGTTGTTAATATGGAGAGACCGGTTGGATTATTGTCCAAAGAACCACTCTGTATTGGCATAAGCGTTGCGAATCATATATGCCAAGGAAATTGAAGATGGAGTAAAGTGCAAGGGTTGTTTTATAATTCCTAGGTAGAGATTGCCTAGGATGGATGTACTGAATAGTGCCTTCGGTTTCGTTCAGTCCCAAAACGAACGTATATGGACGAGTGTCTGATAGAGTATTTCCAATGATCGAATGGGTTAGTCTGTATAAATATATATGGTTGCAACGGATTTATTCCCTTAGCATAACATCCAGAATATTTGTGCAAACCAATAAGTGATTAACGGATCGGATAATGTGGCATTCAAAGTGATCATAATGAATGGAAAGTAATCGTAGCCTCTGGCCTCATCAACCGGGAAATGACAAAAATTGGGCAGGCACCATGGCTATGTGGTTAGCTCCCATTAGGGTGTATTATCACCTATCTAGAGAATATTCATTTTCTTTTTCAATCTATATCAGTGTTGTCCCTAATCGGGAAACAGTTGCTGATCCTAACCGTTGGTGATGTACATTCGATACACTCAAGAGAAATGAGTGGTCGATCATGTGTAGCTGAGTTGCAAGACTTTCTTGTTGAACTCGGTGTATTCTCCCCTAGAGATACACCAGCGGAAGGTGGTTCCATACCTTGTTATAGTTGGAAATCCATTTCCCAATATGTGCTTGCGGTTTTGATTGTATACTATATATGTAGAACGTGAGATGAAAGCGTTTCTGCTAGATGATTATTATATTGGGGTTGATAGGCATTATTATAATATCAAAAGGTTTTCAATATAAAGATATTTTGGATTCTCATAAGGGAAAAACCCGTTCCGTTATACGGCGTGGTCTTATGAGATATCGTTTACTCTTTCAAGCTGTTTTAAACTGTTTACTCATACCAGTCCCATGACTGACCCGGAGTTTTTTTTGTTTTGTTCTAGCTAAACTCTTGGGTGCCTAAATTTATACGGGCAGTCAAGTAGTTCAGGATTTTACAGATCTATCTAAAGGAGCTTGGAGCAGGAGGCTTCAGCGTTAGTTATATAGAGTTTTATTCCGCTGTGTTGTAAGTATTGTACTCTGATAAGTGTATGTTATACAGTTGGAATTTGGTAATTCAAAAGTTATGATATATTATATTTTGTTCCGCTGCGATGTGAGATTCTGTGCTGTTATTTCTGTTCATCCTCTACCCTTTTCTTCTAAAATAAAAAAAATGATTTGCATT
Organism: Allium sativum; assembly: GCA_030737875.1. Taxonomy (NCBI): domain Eukaryota; kingdom Viridiplantae; phylum Streptophyta; class Magnoliopsida; order Asparagales; family Amaryllidaceae; genus Allium; species Allium sativum. Next base: position 90,072,058 of record CM060916.1, on the reverse strand, counting down.
TTCGTGATATTTGGGTTGGATGTATGATGTATGTAGTCAACTCTAATTATGGATTTGCGGGCCACTACAGTTGGTATCAGAGCTTAGGTTGAGCGAATACCTAGGCTTGTGTGGCATGTGCTCATTAGAGATAGGGTCAGTAGTACCCTAGAATGAGTTGAGTGTGTGTGTGTGTATTTATATATACGAGAGCATTTATTTTGTTAATTGATTAAAACAAATGATTTATATTGTGTTGGCTAGTCTATTGAGTGGATGATAAATTTGGGTCGAATCATGGGACGCCACGAAGTCGACAGGAATTTATAAACACTTGAACAGAGAATTCGACATGATATTGTTTTAAAGTGGGTAAATAAATTAATTTCACCCAAAATTCTATTTTTGATAGAAGAAGGAATAATTTTCTGAAATTATTATCATATGTGGAGGAGTTGGTTGTTAATATTATAATCATATAAGATTATAAAATGGAAATTGGTATATGTAACCTAATAGAATTTGTATGTAAATGAAATATACAAATGAGACGAATTAAAATTGAATTCAGATCAGAATTTGGAATTTTAAATCCTGGGGGTTGGAAAATATTTCCACAGTATATTAAAAAAATAGTTTTATTTTGAAAGGATTTTTAAATAGAAATCATTTCGAAGGGATTTTGACAGTGGTAAAGCACTGAACTCACTTCAGTGGCTGGAAAATAATTCTGATCATTATTGTGTAACAACCCACTTTTCTTAGGGATATTGAATTGGGAATCAACTAATTGATTTGGTAATTTGAAGGAAAAATAAATATAATAATGAATAAAAAAATAAAAAGTAGCGAAACATATTTTTGGAATGAGAGGAAAATTCATGTTTTATGAATTATTGGGCGTATGCAGTTGTGAAAACCCGTAACTTCCCCGTAAAGGAAAGCGCGGATAGTTCGAGAACAAGCCACAACAGAACGCAGACGGAAGAACATTTCATTGTATATTACAACATTGCAACAGATTACAAGAATATACAGAGTATGAATAAATATTACACAGAAATATTAGAGATTTAAATTACATTTAAATACATCGCAGCGGAAAATAATACAATACACAACTAGAAGAGATATACGGATACAAAGCTTTCCGGATATCGTTCCAGCTGTAAACCAGGATCCTGTGAATATAAATCTGCAAAAACAAAACTACTAGCTGCCCGTGTCAAAATAGGGGTACCCAGAGTTTAGGTCAAAACAATAAACTCCAGGTCAGTCATATGACTGGTGTGAGAACTAAAACAGTTATTAATCTTTATTTTAAAGTTAGGTAAATCAAGGGACCACGCCGCTAACGTGAAACGGGTTTCCTCCCAAGAATACCAGTGCATAAAACAAACAACGCAATGCTAAATAAAGAAAAATGAAGCTATTATAAGACCCAGTTCCCATCACACAATGCAACGCAAGCCGGAGGATAGGTTTTTACATTATAACAGCCAAAGAATGCTTGATACGTTTTAAAAAAAAATCATTTGATACTACTATGAGTGTATAGTGTACAAAACAACTTCAAATCATAAGTATCAATCGTAGGCGGCATGAATGCCCCATACCACTATGTCGCCATATATAGGTTATACAATCAAAATCGCAAGGTCACGTATTTGGAAATTGGGTTTCCATCTATGAACCGAGGCAAAAGATAGTCCTCAACCGATTCGAGACTCTCTAGCCCGAGCCTTAGGAACAGCCGCAACTGCCGCATGGATCGTCAGGGCCGGTCCACCGATGTGGATTATAGTGCCTGAACAATACGTTTCCCCGCCCTTTGGGGCGTAAATGAGCCAACGAATGACTCCATCGGACCTGGATCGTCCGATCTAACCGAGGCGCCTCGCAACAGCAACAACCACACAGGTGAAAAGTATATAAATGTCAGGGCTGGTAGGTCACTGACACCACCCTAGCTAGAAAGAAACGCATGCCCTCCCTGAGGTCCTCTCCCGTTTTTGGTTCACAACCGGGGTGCGAGGCTCGCGAATCAACGCTACACAAAGCTACGCCACAAAGGTCGTGCTTTGATCATCAACCACAAGACTTTGCTTTTCAACAGAAGCCTTGATCATTTGCATCTTAGCATGCCACACAGGCAAACCATTCTATGCAACCGATATCAGTCACACAGAATGAAATCCGATGTCAGAGACACAGTCCATTTACAAGTCCGTTCTGGGTTTGAACGAAACCGGAGGCACCTAGTACCTCACATATCCATCGATCTCCAAGCACGTCTGGACGATCACCAACTGTTTCCATCTTCTTGGGTGTACACCCCAATCAAGATCATCAGTAATCACCCAAACAACGTGAAGACTTCCGGTCTTCGACCACCGTCTTCATCTTCGACTTATCGTCGTATCAGTTATTCAGAATGGGATAAACCCGGTCTTTCTGAATAACTCGCGTATATTTTAAATAAGTGTTACACAAACACAACATACGCCTCATTCCAATTCATCAGTCACTAACCGTAAATTAATCAAGAGAATAATTCTCCAAATATTAACCCCGAAGGCCGAAACCAACAACAGATCAATATCCAGAAAACCATTCTGCTTGGCTAACCGACAGTTAGTTTCTAAATTTCACATTCATAGGGAAAGGTTCCCATTAATTTTATCCAAGATAAATTCTTTGAATTCATTCTTTAATCTACTTTTGAATATCAATTCAAACTAGTCGGGATTAGCGAACCTTACCGAAGTAATCATTTGTTTTAATTCCCAATCCCAACCAATTCATCCCATGAAGTAGAACGGGTCTTACTTCATATCTAACACCACGGTGTTATCGGTAAATTCAATTACCATTTCACGTTCAAATCTAATTAAAGATTTAACTAACGCCTGGAGCAAAACTGGTGATACTCCATTCTCGATTATTTCAATCTAATTAAAGATTCATTAAAACTCCACTTAGTTTTAATCTGTGACTGGGTTAAAGAATCAGTGTCATTTAAAATACGGTTCACGATAAACCCAAAATCACATCACATTAATTATCGGGTTAAAGAACAAGTGTTATTTAAAACACTATTCACGATAAACCCAAAAATCAATATCAATTCAATTCCAATTAAATATTATTTAATTGGTACACTTCATTAAATCTAAATAAAAAGATTTAATCTTTTCTCAACTGGGTTCAAGAACAGTGTTAATGAAGACACCATTCACGACAAACCCATATCACATTTGATATTAAACACAAGGCTCTGAATAGAAAATATATCGGCTTATATTCAATATCAAATTCTACGACCAACAGATATCGTATTGGAAATAACGATATATATATATCTATATCTTTCAAATTTCCATAACAACATCTGTATAATCACGAAATCCAACATCGAAATATTCCGAAGACAATTTCGATTCAAATCCATTCCTATATAATTATTGGAAATTTTGGTTATTTTCAAAACCATTTCAAATCCAATTTATTTATTTAAAAATAAATAAAATTATAATTCTAGTTCAAAACTAGTTCATTTCGATAAAAATCTATTTTTATCTTTTCAAATATGGGATTTTTCATCCCAATTCTTCACAAATCATTTCTTATGATTTTACACAAATTATGACTATTTTTAATAATTTTATCAAGGCCCGTACAGTCGATTTCCATCAACGGCCATCGAACTGCACTTACAGCGACCTTTTTCAAATTTGGTTTGAACATAATTCCAAATCCAACCGTTAGATTTCTGATTTCCAATATTCGTTAGAAAGCTCTTTTCGATACGAACCCAACGGTTCCGGTTTTAGGAGAATCAGACGGTCGGATCTCCCGTAATATCCGTTCGAAATCAATGCTAGAAATTCGCGAACTGCCGCGGCGCGGCGCGTTCTATTCAGGCCATTATATAATATATATAATATATATAATATATACTTCGTCGATTTCAATTCAAAACGTGCTTTATAAATCATTTTTAAATTCATTTTCAAAACGGTTTCAACTTCATATTCAATTTCAAATCAAAATTGAATATTCTAATATAAATTCGTTTTAAATTCATTTCAAATTGATTTCAAATTGATTTCAATTCAATTTCACTTTAATTCGAAGGCAATTCCTTTCGATTTCAATTCGTATTCAATTCTATTAAATTTCAATTCGAATTCATTTCTATTCAAATTTCAAATCATTTCAGTGTATTTCGAATTTCAAATCAATTCAGTTTAATTCGAATTTCAATTCACTTTAAATATAATTCGAATTTCAAATATATTCAATATTCATTGAAGAATGAATAAAATCGATATAAATATCGTTTACGTCAAAATGGCGTCAATCTAACCAACACGGCTTCATATATTTCTATTTTCAAATATTCTATTTCAAATATTTCTATTTCAAATATTTTTATTTCAAATATTTTTATGTCAAATATTTTTATTTCAAATATTTCTCTTCAAATATTTCTATTTTAAATATTTCTTTTTTGAAACTGGAATGAGGCCCAATCAATTACCATATAATGTTAATTATATGGATTTTTTACATCACATGCATATATCAACAACGATGAATAATCAACCATCATCCAAAGTGCATTCTACACTGTATAAGCATCAAATATAAATATTCAATGCTTATAGCAGCCTGTCAATCAATCTATCGACATACAACTAAACAATCGGGATTAGTGTACGTCAAATATCATCCCAATACCCGGGTGGGGTTTCAAACAATCAAACACAGATTTTATTTGTGCAGTTGGGCGATGTGTAAAATTTATCGTCCCAATCAATATCAGTCAAATGTGTGTATATAAACAAATCGTCCGATCTGTTTATTTTTATTCCATTTCATATACACATTAAAAATTCTATTTTCAACTATAAAATATTTCTAACTATAAAAATATTTTATTTTCATTTCACATCACTCAATCAACTACACATCAACATCAAACAAACAAACAAGCCGTCCATGGTCTGTGGACGACGGGTGTCGGGTGCTACTAAACACCGTTTGCATCCTAGTATATATAAATATAACTAGAATAAAAAGAAATTTAGAGTGAGGAGTTCTCACCGAATAGCTAATCCAACTCCACGACTCTCCTTATGCAGAAATCTTCGTCGTTCTTGCTTCTTGTAACTTTCTCTGTCCCTTTCACTACATATATAAAAATCGAATTTTTACTTCGCTATTCAATATATAAAAATCGAATTTTTACTTTGCTATTCAATATATAAAAATCGAATTTTTACTTCGCTATTCAATATAGAAACACCAAAATTTTACTTTGCTATTCAATATACAAAAATCGAATTTTTACTTTGCTATTCAATATAGAAAAATCGAATTTTTACTTCGCTATTCAATATAGAAAAATCGAATTTTTACTTCGCTATTCAATATAGAAAAATCGAATTTTTATTTCGCTATTCCATATAGAAAAATCGAATTTTTACTTCGCTATTCAATATAGAAAAATCGAATTTTTACTTCGCTATTCAATATATAAAAATCGAATTTTTACTTCGCTATTCAATATAGAAAAATCGAATTTTTACTTCGCTATTCAATATAGAAAAATCGAATTTTTACTATGCTATTCAATATATAAAAATCGAATTTTTACTATGCTATTCAATATATAAAAATCGAATTTTTATTTTTCTATTCAATATATAAAAATCGAATTTTTATTATCCTATTCAATATATAAAAATCGAATTTTTACTTCCACACATCATAGGAAAACTGTATTTCAAAGCAATGTATTATATAAAATAAAAACTGATTTTAAAAACTATGTATTTATCCTAAAAAAAAAAATCAGATTTAAAAATACAATAAGAAGAAAAACTCACCTTTATTGGTGAGATTGGATCTTGCGTCGAGGGGGCATCTTCATGCGAGCGCCGGAGGTCAAGGGGGAGGGTCGGCGTCGAGGTTTCAGGGAGGCTAGGGTCTCGCGAGGGCATGGGGTTTCGTGCGCGGGTTCGAGGAGGCGAGCGTCGGCTAGAGGAGGCGCGGCCAGAGGTCGTGGTGGCTCGGCAGGGGGTGGCGTCGTCTTTGGGTCACGCGACAGTCGAGCTGGGAAAAGAAGGGGATGGCTGCGTCGTTGGGAGGAGCGAAGGGAGGGGGAAGCGGTGGAGGGGCATCGACTGGGGGGGGGGGGTCTCGACGTCATCGCCATTGGCTGGGAGACGCGCGCTTAGATTAGGGTTTTTTTTCTCTGGTTTGACTATTTTGAAGAAAAGGGGGAAAGGGGTAGGCAATATAATATATTTTTAATTATTTAATTCTTTTAAATTTCCCACAAAGTAACTTTTTCATTCGATCACCAAACGAGGCCCGACGACTGTCGCCTCTAGCTAATTACCCCCATTCCGAACACAATGGGATATGTATCATAAGATGATTCGATCGTTTCGATCAGTTTTCGTCAAAATCAACATATAACTCTATATATTGAATTTGAACGTGTATTTCAATTTACTGGGGTCACATACTAACTCGAAAAATTCCAGAAAAATATTTTCTAGCTTCGTATTAACGATACGGTCCTAACAAAACTAGTTTCGTCGAATTCTGAGGCCGTTTGAAAAATGGCCATTTTCCAGTCGATTAAAATCAACTAAAACTGGTCAAACGTGTTTTCCTTTGCCACGCTCACATATTGATTCGAAAAATTATGAAATTTGGAATCTAGTAATAACTTTGCATCCCAGATCCAATAAAAGTGGTTTCGTCGAAATCCGAGCTCGTTTGCAAAATTTCCATTTTTAAGGGCCTGAATTCCATAGCGACTATTCAGAATTTTCAACTGGACATATCTTTTGATCCCCGCTATGAAATTTCAATTTTTCGGATTCGTTGGAAAGATATCATCAATTAGATCCTATTATTTTTGGTTTCACTAAAATCCGGTTTATTTTGCACCCGGTACTTTCAATTGAAGTTTGAAATCAAATTATTGAACTACCGCGCCATTTTCAATTCCCTTTATAAATATAAATAAATATTTATATTCTAACGACAAACTATATAAATATACACGTTCGAATTCTATTCAAAATAAATTTCTCGACGATACTATTTAAAATAATTCATTTTAAATAATCAAAATTCGCTAAAATTGCCAAAATAAAAATTTTAAACTGGCCCAGATTTTCGGGTTGTTACAATCTCCCCCACTTAAAACTTTTCGTCCCCGAAAAGGAACAAAGCCGAAAGTTGTTTAACAAATCAACTCAACTTTCATTATTTTGACTACGGCTTAAGTTCTTCAATTTTTCAGTTTCTAAGAACTTTTCAAATTTTTCAAAAATTTGGCTAACACCCTAAATTTTCGAAAAATTTCGCCATAACCTCCCCTACACCGGGAGCCACGGGAAAATCCGGAAATTGCCACACAGGCCTTCTGATCTCAAAAAGAAAAAGAAAAAGCCTAGCGGCTAGCCAATCGGCTCATAAAATCATCATCACCCAAACAAAACAGTAAATTATAGTAAACATGTACCTATTTGTCGGGCAAACAATTTTTATTCTCTGCTATAGCCTCCTTGCTATGACCTGTTCAATGTAAGTACATGTATATGCATGCAAATGTGACCAATTTTCAATACAATTCAATATTTGTTACAATTTGGCTATATGGTTCAAAATTTTAATTAATCAACCAATAATCAAACACACAATCATCAATCAATTAGTGAATTATCATTTGAAATTCATAACTTTGATATATAGTCAAAAATCAGGTTTTTGATGCCAAATCACAACAATAAGCCCTAACTAGTTTCGGTTCTCACACCAGTCTATTGGAAATATATAGAAATCTCACTTTCGAAACTCGAAAATGAATACTGGCGATGGTGCCCCGTCACCAGAATTATCCCCGGGCACTAGAGGGATTCTATATCTACCCAGTATATTAAAACTTCGAACACACGTTTGCAAGACATATATGCAAAATCTCTATATACTGGATTGCCCAAATTCATATATAATAAATGACCAAATACGTATAATTGATTTGAATTTTCAAAACAAAAATTGTTTTCATTTTAAAATCTACTCTTCACACTCGTTCTAGGATACTACTGATCCCATCTCTAACGAGTCATTCTAATTGGACAATACTAATCCAATATCTGATGAATTCTTTTGTATGGTTCTAATGTGTCTTGTTCTCTGAGCTTTGTAAACCAAAGCTCTGATACCAACTGTGAAAACCCGTAACTTCCCCATAAAGGAAAGCGCGGATAGTTCGAGAACAAGCCACAACAGAACGCAGACGGAAGATCATTTCATTGTATATTACAACAATGCATCAGATTACAAGAATATACAGAGTATGAATAAATATTACACAGAAATATCAGAGATTTAAATTACATTTAAATACATCGCAGCGGAAAATAAAACAATATACAACGAGAAGAGATATACGGATACAAAGCTTTCCGGATATCGTTCCAGCTGTAAACCAGGATCTTGTGAATATAAATCTGCAAAACCAAAACTACTAGTTGCCCGTGTCAAAATAGGGGCACCCAGAGTTTAGGTCAAAACAATAAACTCCAGGTCAGTCATGTGACTGGTGTGAGAACTAAAATAGTTATTAATCTTTATTTTAAAGTTAGGTAAATCAAGGGACCATGCCGCTAACGCGGAACGGGTTTCCTCCCAAGAATACCAGTGCATAAAACAAACAACGCAATGCTAAATAAAGAAAAATGAAGCTATTATAAGACCCAGTTCCCATCACACAATGCAACGCAAGACGGAGGATAGGGTTTTTACCTTATAACAGCCAAAGAATGCTTGATACATTTTAAAACAAATCATTTGATACTACTATAAGTGTATAGTGTATAAAACAACTTCAAATCATAAGTATCAATCATAGGCGGCATGAATGCCCCATACCACTATGTCGCCATATATAGGTTATACAATCAAAATCGCAAGGTCACGTATTTGGAAATTGGGTTTCCATCTATGAACCGAGGAAAAAGATAGTCCTCAACCGATTCGAGACTCTCTAGCCCGAGCCTCAGGAACAGCCGCAACTGCCCCATGGATCGTCAGGGCCGGTCCACCGATGTGGATTATAGTGCCTGAAAAATACGTTTCCCCGCCCTTTGGGGCGTAAATGAGCCAACGAATGACTCCATCGGACCCGGATCGTCCGATCTAACCGAGGCACCTCGCAACAGCAACAACCACACAGGTGAAAAGTATATAAATGTCAGGGCTGGTAGGTCACTGACACCACCCTAGCTAGAAAGAAACGCATGCCCTCCCTGAGGTCCTCTCCCGTTTTTGGTTCACAACCGGGGTGCGAGGCTCGCGAATCAACGCTACACAAAGCTACGCCACAAAGGCCGTTCTTTTGATCATCAACCACAAGACTTTGCTTTTCAACAGAAGCCTTGATCATTTGCATCTTAGCATGCCACACAGGCAAACCATTCTATGCAACCGATATCAGTCACACAGAATGAAATCCGATGTCAGACACATAGTCCATTTACAAGTCCGTTCTGGGTCTGAACGAAACCGGAGGCACCTAGTACCTCGCATATCCATCGATCTCCAAACACGTCTAGACGATCACCAACTGTTTCCATCTTCTTGGGTGTACAACCCAATCAAGATCATCAGTAATCACCCAAACAACATGAAGACTTCCGGTCTTCGACCACCGTCTTCATATTCAACTTATCGTCGTATCAGTTATTCAGAATGGGATAAACCCGGTCTTTCCGAATAACTCGCGTATATTTTAAATAATTGTTACACAAACACAACATACGCCTCATTCCAATTCATCAGTCACTAACCGTAAATTAATCAAAAGAATAATTCCCCAAATATTAACCCCGAAGGCCGAAACCAACATCAGATCAATATCCAGAAAACCATTATGCTTGGCTAACCGACAGTTAGCTTCTAAATTTTACATTCATAGGGAAAGGTTCCCATTAATTTTATCCAAGATAAATTCTTTGAATTCGTTCTTTAATCTACTTTTGAATATCAATTCAAACTAGTCGGGATTAGCGAACCTTACCGAAGTAATCATTTGTTTTAATTTCCCAATCCCATTGGGAAATTCATCCTATGAAGTAGAACGGGTCTTACTTCATATCTAACACCACGGAGTTATCGGTAAATTCAATTACCATTTCACGTTCAAATCTAATTAAAGATTTAACTAACGCCTGGAGCAAAACTGGTGATACTCCATTCTCGATTATTTCAATCTAATTAAAGATTCATTAAAACTCCACTTAGTTTTAATCTGTGACTGAGTTAAAGAATCAGTGTCATTTAAAACACGGTTCACGATAAACCCAAAATCACATCACATTAATTATCGGGTTAAAGAACAAGTGTTATTTAAAACACTGTTCACGATAAACCCAAAAATCAATATCAAATCAATTCCAATTAAATATTATTTAATTGGTACACTTCATTAAATCTAAATAAAAAGATTTAATCTTTTCTCAACTGGGTTCAAGAATAGTGTTAATGAAGACACCATTCACGACAAACCCAAATCATATTTGATATTAAACACAAGGCTCTGAATAGAAAATATATCGGCTTATATTCAATATCAAATTCTACGACCAACAGATATCGTATTGGAAATAACGATATATATATATCTATATCTTTCAAATTTCCATAACAACATCTGTATAATCACGAAATCCAAATCGAAATATTCCGAAGACAATTTCGATTCAAATCCATTCCCATATAATTATTGGAAATTTTGGTTATTTTCAAAACCATTTCAAATCCAATTTATTTATTTAAAAATAAATAAAATTATAATTCTAGTTCAAAACTAGTTCATTTCGATAAAAATCTATTTTTATCTTTTCAAATATGGGATTCTTCATCCCAATTCTTCACAAATCATTTCTTATGATTTTACACAAATTATGACTATTTTTAATAATTTTATCAAGACCCGTACAGTCGATTTCTATCAACGGCCATCGAACTGCACTTACAACGACCTTTTTCAAATTTGATTTGAACATAATTCTAAACCCAACCGTTAGATTTCTAATTTCCAATATTCGTTAGAATGCTCTTTTCGATACGAACCCAACGATTCCGGTTTTAGGAGGATCCGATGGTCGGATCTCCCGTAATATCCGCTCAAAGTCAATGGTCGAAATTCGCGAACTGCCGCGGCGCGGCGCGTTCTATTCAGGCCATTATATTATATATATAATATATACTTCGTCGATTTCAATTCAAAACGTGCTTTATAAATCGTTTTTAAATTCATTTTCAAAACGGTTTCAACTTCATATTCAATTTCAAATCAAAATTGAATATTGTAATATAAATTCGTTTTAAATTCATTTCAAATTGATTTCAATTCAATTTCACTTTAATTCGAAGGCAATTCCTTTCGATTTCAATTCGAATTCAATTCTATTAAATTTCAATTCGAATTCATTTCTATTCAAATTTCAAATCATTTCAGTGTATTTCGAATTTCAAATCAATTCAGTTTAATTCGAATTTCAATTCACTTTAAATATAATTCGAATTTCAAATCTATTCAATATTCATTGAAGAATGAATAAAATCGATATAAATATCGTTCACGTCAAAATGGCGTCAATCTAACCAACAAAGCTTCATATATTTCTATTTTCAAATATTCTATTTCAAATATTTCTATTTCAAATGCTTTTATTTCAAATATTTTTATTTCAAATATTTTTATTTCAAATATTTCTCTTCAAATATTTCTATTTTAAATATTTCTTTTTCGAAACTGGAATGAGGCCCAATCAATTACCATATAATGTTAATTATATGGATTTTATACAACACATGCATATATCAACAACGATGAATAATCAACCATCATCCAAAGTGCATTCTACACTGTATAAGCATCAAATATAAATATTCAACGCTTATAGCAGCTTGTCAATCAATCGATCGACATACAACTAAACAATCGGGATTAGTGTACGTCAAATATCATCCCAATACCCGGGTGGGGTTTCAAACAATCAAACACAGATTTTATTTGTGCAGTTGGGCGATGAGTAAAATTTATCGTCCCAATCAATATCAGTCAAATGTGTGTATATAAACAAATCGTCCGATCTGTTTATTTTTATTTCATTTCATATACACATTAAAAATTCTATTTTCAACTATAAAATATTTCTAACTATAAAAATATTTTATTTTCATTTCACATCACATCACTCAATCAACTACACATCAACATCAAACAAACAAACAAACAAGCCATCCATGGTCTGTGGACGACGGGTGTCGGGTGCTACTAAACACCGTCTGCATCCTAGTATATATAAATATATCTAGAATAAAAAGAAATTTAGAGTGAGGAGTTCTCACCGAATAGCTAATCCAACTTCACGACTCTCCTTATGCAGAAATCTTCGTCGTTCTTGCTTCTTGTCACTTTCTCTGTCCGCTTTCACTACATATATAAAAATCGAATTTTTACTTCACTATTCAATATATAAAAATCGAATTTTTACTTTGCTATTCAATAAATAAAAATCGAATTTTTACTTCGCTTTTCAATATAGAAAAATCGAATTTTTACTTTGCTATTCAATATATAAAAATCGAATTTTTACTTTGCTATTCAATATAGAAAAATCGAATTTTTACTTCGCTATTCAATATAGAAAAATCGAATTTTTACTTCGCTATTCAATATAGAAAAATCGAATTTTTACTTCGCTATTCAATATAGAAAAATCGAATTTTTACTTCGCTATTCCATATAGAAAAATCGAATTTTTACTTTGCTATTCAATATATAAAAATCGAATTTTTACTTCGCTATTCAATATATAAAAATCGAATTTTTACTTCGCTATTCAATATAGAAAAATCGAATTTTTACTTCGCTATTCAATATAGAAAAATCGAATTTTTACTTCGCTATTCAATATATAAAAATCGAATTTTTACTATGCAATTCAATATATAAAAATCGAATTTTTACTATGCTATTCAATATATAAAAATCAAAATTTTATTTTGCTATTCAATATATAAAAATCAAATTTTTATTATCCTATTCAATATATAAAAATCGAATTTTTACTTCTACACGTCATAGGAAAACTGTATTTCAAAGCAATGTATTATATAAAATAAAAACTGATTTTAAAAACTATGTATTTATCCTAAAAAAAAATCAGATTTAAAAATACAATAAGAAGAAAAACTCACCTTTATTGGTGAGATTGGATCTTGCGTCGAGGGGGCATCTTCATGCGAGCGCCGGAGGTCAAGGGGGAGGTGGAGGGTCGGCGTCGAGGTTTCAGGGAGGCTAGGGTCTCGCGAGGGCATGGGGGTTCGTGCGCAGGTTCGAGGAGGCGAGCGTCGGCTAGAGGAGGCGCGGCCAGAGGTCGTGGTGGCTCGGCAGGGGGTGGCGTCGTCTTTGGGTCATGCGACAGTCGAGCTGGGAAAAGAAGGGGATGGCTGCGTCGTTGGGAGGAGCGAAGGGAGGGGGAAGCGGTGGATGTGCATCGACTGGGGGGGTCTCGACAGCGTCGCCATTGGCTGGGAGGCGCGCGCTTAGATTAGGGTTTTTTTTCTCTGGTTTGACTATTCTGAAGAAAAGGGGGAAAGGGGTAGGCTATATAATATATTTTTAATTATTTAATTCTTTTAAATTTCCCACAAAGTAACTTTTTCATTCGATCACCAAACGAGGCCCGACGACTGTCGCCCCTAGCTAATTACCCCCATTCCGAACATAATGGATATGTATCATAGGCTGATTCGATCGTTTCGATCAGTTTTCGTCAAAATCAACATATAACTCTATATATTGAATTTGAACGCGTATTTCAATTTACTGGGGTCACATACTAACTCAAAAAATTCCAGAAAAATATTTTCTAGCTTCGTATTAACGATACGGTCTTAATAAAACAAGTTTCGTCGAATTCTGAGGCCGTTTGAAAAATGGCCATTTTCCAGTCGATTAAAATCAACTAAAACTGGTCAAACGCGTTTTCCTTTGCCACGCTCACATATTGATTCAAAAAATTATGAAATTTGGAATCTAGCAATAACTTTGCATCCTGGATCCAACAAAAGTGGTTTCGTCGAAATCCGGGCTCGTTTGCAAAATTTCCATTTTTAAGGGCCTGAATTCCATAGCGACTATTCAGAATTTTCAACTGGACATATCTTTTGATCCCCGCTATGAAATTTCAATTTTTCGGATTCGTTGGAAAGATATCATCAATTAGATCCTATTATTTTTGGTTTCACTAAAATCCGGTTTATTTTGCACCCGGTACAATCAATTGAAGTTTGAAATCAAATTATCGAACTACCGCGCCATTTTCAATTCCCTTTATAAATATAAATAAATATTTATATTGTAACGACGAACTATATAAATATATACGTTCGAATTCTATTCAAAATAAATTTCTCGATGATATTATTTAAAATAATTCATTTTAAATAATCAAAATTCACTAAAATTGCCAAAATAAAAATTTTAAAATGGCCCGATTTTCGGGTTGTTACAGCAGTTGATGTAAAATGTTGCACGTTTTGTTGTAACAATATTAAAGTTATTTTTTTGATTAAATAACAGTTTTAAAAGAGAAAAAAAAAGAGAAGTTCACATAATGTCGAAAATGTGTGCAGTGTAAGGTAAAAAGAAAATTTTATGTCCATTTTCTTTTCATAAAAAGAAAGAAAAAAGAAGAAAAAAAAGAGAGAAAGAACTTTTATATTAAAGAAAAAATTGTAAACAAAATAAAAAAAAAATAAAGTATGCATTTTTTATGAAAGCTCTAGAATCAAATTAAATAAGAAGGAAAATCAAAAATATCTCATAAGAGACAAAGTGTAATGATTGTGTTGCATAGGATAAATAAAAATAAAAATAAAAATAAAAAGAAGGGTGAAACAATAAAATAAAGAGGGGAACTTGGTTGAAGGTTCTAGAGAGGGGGGTTAAGGATAAAAATCCTTCCCATCCTCATTCACCGATTAAAATAGTACGTATTTCTTATTCCTCCTCAGAAACATCCGTGAAGAAAACACAGAAAACAAAAATCTTTCTCTCATCCCTAATCTTTGCTACTCAAAAAAGTTTTTATATCGAATTGAAGATAAAAGAAGGTTCCCAATTCAGTAAGTATTCCCTAAACTTATTCAATCTTTCTCTGGTTCTTTCAATTTTTGTAGATAGAGATCTTAGGATTGTTTTCCTATTCAAATCCTTTTTGTAGAGGGCTTCAATCCAAAGATTAATCGAGTTCAGAGGTGAAAGTTTGCTTTTTGGTGTTGGAGGTGAGTGAAGTTTCAATCTTTCTCCTCTTTTTGGTTGATTTGGGTATGCATGTAGGAGAAAAGGTCAAAACCTTTTCATAGTTATATATTGCCTCCTCCCCTTTTGTGGTTAATCTTTACCTAATTGAATTTGTTGCAAATTGGTTGGAAGAAAATGTTATGTAGTGAAGGTTATTGTATGCATGTAATTTTGATGCATGCAAAATGCTTGCTTAATTGCTTCAAAGAGAAGTACATTAATAAACCTTGATGAACAAACCTACATGCCTTTGCTAAACTTCAGTTCAATTGAAGAAAAAAAATTGCTGAAAGTTTCTGCAAGGGGGGAGGGAGGACTACTTTGCAATCCTGTGCAGCTAGGCTGCACTGTGCACCCAGAACTGGGCTGCACAGGCAGCCTAGGCGCAGGTTGCACAACAGCCCTGGGGTGGGCTGCATAGCAGCCCGCGTTTGGGCTGCCATGCAGCCCAGAACGGGCTGCAGTGTGCAGCCATGTTCGGGCAGCAGTGCAGCCCAAAACGGCTGCAGTGCAGCCCAAAACGGGTCGCACCATCCCGTATCTGGGTTGCATGCGGCAGCCCAGAACGGGATGCCTTACAGCCCGTGACTGGGCTGCATGCGGCGGCCCAGAACGGGTTGCATGTGGCAGCCCGGCTCGGGCTGTCATGCGGCCTGTGACTGGGCTGCATGCAGCAGCCTAGCATGGGCTGCAGTGCAGTCCAGATTGGGCTACAGTGCAGCCCAAACGGGCTGTGTAGCAACCCATATATGGGCTGCACAGTGCAGACCAGTAGAACAGTTTTTTTTTTAAAAAAAACAAAATTATTTTTTGTTTAAAATAAGATCTTAATTTAAAAAAATATTTACATGATTTACAGTTGTAAATTATTTTGTCTTTAAAGTTTTGTTTTCCTACAACGAAAATTTTGTTAATATATAAATTAAATGGTCGAATATTTTTATTTATTCCAAACAAGTTAAACATGCTAAACAATGCTTATGTTTCGTTATAATACATAAGTATTATGGGGTACTTATGTATTAGAGCAAAACGGAAGTGTAATCATCTATGGACATGCGTTGTCAACCTTTTTGCAAAGTATACTGGGTTTTATAAAACTTTTATGAATATTGCCATGATCTGTTTTATATAGTGTTTTGGTGTTATAAACACTATGAGTTTTTAAGGCATGATTTTACAAAATAATATTTTAAAAATACTTTCAATTTTGGGATTGGGATAGATTGGACTCTGTTGTACCAAAGGGCCAAGACTCTATCTTGGGCGATCTGGTTCAGGTTCGCTACCTGAATCACGGTGGTTTTAAATTTCCGCCCATCTACCACCAAAGGTCAAACGGTCTACTACATTGGGCAATTTTGTTGTTTTGATCGGGATTCCCGATCGGCGGGTCACGTGTAGTGCCGTGAACGGGTAACATACGGCCTTCTCCTTAGACCGTCTTGGTTATCCTGGGTTGATCGTTAGGTGTCGTTATGGCGTTATGAGTAGGTTGCGGTGTTGATGTTTCCGCGCTCGCTCGAGCTCTACCACTGTGATTTTACAATACTAGCGTCTGTTTATTTGGTATCTGGTATGAGTCATATTATATTTATCCCGTAGTTCCCATAATTCTTTATTACCCTCTTATTTATTTGAATAGGGTTGGCATATTACCCAAGTTAATTTAGAAACCCAGTGTTATATTATCATATTGTTTTGTATATGATAATTGTTTGGTATTGTATTGCTTTACATACAATACTTGTGCATTTTAATCTTACTCTTTTATATTATCATATTGCTTTACATATAATAATTTTTTTGGTATTGTATTGCTTTACATGTAATACCGATGCTTGAGATAATGGCATATTAATGTGATGACTATGCTAAATTGTTTATATATTATAACATTCATACACCTCATGTTGACTTATACATGTAGCACCTTTACTTCTTTGTTAAATTATTTAATGTCCATAGATACTTACTTCACTCACACTAGACATAGTCTCACCCGTGTGATTTGTTTTGTTAAAACAGTCCTCGGGTCAGGTTGAGGATTGTTGGCAGGTTAGGTTTGCGTGGACTACAGCGTCACTCTTATCTTTTTCCACGTTTTGGGGTTTTGGACTATGCAGCTTCAGACTATCAGTAGCGTGTAGTATTATGGTATGTACACTATTATGTATTTTGGGAAGTGATATTATGTATGATGGACTATGTATTTGGACATCTCTATTGTGATATGTATTATGTATTCTGCTGTTTGTTATTGTGATGCGCTTGATGCTATTATATTTTGTACTATGTAACTTGGGAAATTTTCTTGTACCATTGCTTTGAACTTATACGGAGCACGAATGGTAAGTTGAGAAATTTTAAAAATTCTCGTGCCAGTGTTCGTTCAAGGGAATGAGTATAACTTTTAGCCCTATCAAGTCCCATTCTCCGTGCTTTCCGACAGTAATACTTAGTGTTGCTCTTGGTTAGCATGGGTCTAGGGGCCGGGCGTTACATTGTTGGTATCAGAGCCCAGGTTTGACATAGTACGAAGTATTATTCAGAACATGGGTTAGCACAAGACCGTAGAAACGTCATACATGTCTGTTATTTTACAGTATCACTCCCATCATATAATGATAGTTGTACATAACTGAACCAAAACCCCAATCTTTTAGCATTCTAGTGTGAGTATTGTTTTAATTCCAGCTTAATGATATGTCTCACTATATGCAGAGTAGTGAGAAAGATGGCTGGAAGACCTCCCCGTTTGACGATGGAGCAGTGGTTGGAGTTGATGCGGAACATGCCTCAAGCAGCACCCACTCCTAATGCTGCTGCTAGAGCTGATTTTGCTCGTATGTGTAAAGACTTTACGAGCCTTGGAGGGAAGCCTTTCCTTGGGAAAGAAGGTGTTGTTGAAGTTCAGGCCTGGCTTAAGACCTGTGAGTGTGTTTTTGGGCATATGGGTGTGACTGACCGTCAAAAAGTCGAGATTGCTTCTAGCCTCCTCCAAGGCAATGTCGTTGATTGGTTTGACATTATGAATGCTGAGAGGGGAGAGGAAGAGCTTACATGGGAAAGATTTAGGGAACGATTTGAGTTGAGGTTCGTTCCAGAGGCAGAGAAGGCCATCCCCACTCGTAGAGTTATTGAGCTTAAGCAGAGGGATATGTCAGTTCAGGAGTACGTCAATACCTTCAATTCCCTCTCTAAGTATGGTGCAGACTTGATCAACACCCAGTTCAAAAAGAATCAGAAATTTGTAGATGGTCTTCGTAGGAAGCTGAGGGAACAACTCTTGACTCAGCTTCGTTCTACTTTTGATGAGATTGTTGATCTGGCTTTGAGGTTCGAGGACCTGTATCATGAAAGAGATGATGATGCACCTAAGAGGAAAGCTCCATTTTTTCCTATGAAGAAGAAGAATTCTCAAAAGAAGCAAAAGAAGGGACAAGCTTCAGGCTCACAAAAGCAAGCTAAAGGTGGAGTAGAATGTTATAAGTGTGGAGCAAAGGGGCATTTTACTAATGTCTGTCCTCAAAGTGAGTGCTATGAGTGTCACCAGGTTGGCCATCTAAGAAACGAGTGTCCGCAACTCACAAAGAAAAAGCAAGCAGCTAGGATCCATGTCATGGAGGGAGATCCGGGTGCAAGCCAAAGGAAAGAAAAGCAAGTAATGGAAGGTACAATCCCATTTAAAGATACTTTCATTTGCATACTTTTTAACACCGGTGCATCACACTCCTTTATATCTAAAGATTTAGTTGATAGATATGCTTTGGATGTAGTTTATCTTGTCACATCTCTAAGGGTTGCGAATCCCATTGGCGGGTCCGCAACGCTTGGAATGTTGTGCAAGAACCTTGAGCTATTCTTAGGAGGACTTCCTTTCTCATGTGACTTGCATGTATTTGAGTGTCTTGGCTTTGATATTTTTTTGGGGATGGATTGGTTGGAACGATATGAGGCTCATCTTTCTTGCTTAGACATAGTTGTTACTTTGAAACACCCCTCTTTCAAAGGGCTTGTTAATATAACACTTGATATGCAAGGCCCTAATAGTCATGGTTCCCTCTATTCCATTGAGTCGCGAAAATATGATGAGATAGCTAGAGTTCCTTTGTCAGGGATTTTGGTGATGTGTTTGAGCCTGTTGTCGGCTTGCTGCCTAAGAGGGCTGTGGAGTTTCGCATAGATCTTATCCCTAGAGCCCAACCAGTAAGTAGACCTCCTAATCGTATGCCTCGTGTTGAGATGGAGGAGCTTTGAAAGAAGTTGCCTGAGTTGGAAGGGAAGCAGTTCATCCGATCGAGTAGCTCTCCTTGGGGAGCCGCTGCAGTCTTCGTAAAGAAGGCTGACAGTTCTCTCTGCTTGTGCATTGATTATAGGAAGCTTAATGAGCTGACCGTAAAGAATAAGTATCCACTCCCTCGTATTGATGATATTTTTGATCAGCTAATTGGAGCAAAAGTGTTTTCCCAGCTTGACTAAGCCACTGGATTCCATCAGTTCCGAGTAGCGGAAGACAGCATCCCTCTCACTGCCTTTCGGACTCGTTATGGCTCTTATGAATGGTTGGTAATGCCGTTTGGGCTTACAAATGCTCCTGCATACTTTGTAGACCTAATGAATAGAGTGTTCAGAAGCTATCTTGATAGATTCGTCTTGGTCTTCATTGATGATATGTTAGTATATTCCAAGTCTGAGCAAGAGCATGAAGGTCATTTGAGGATTATTGTGGAGACTTTGAGGGAACATAAGCTGAAAGCAAAGTTTTCCTAGTGCCATTTTTGGCAGAAGGAGGTAAAGTTCTTGGGCCATATTATATCCGAAGCCAGTCTTGCCATGGATCCTTCTAAGATAGAAGCAATTCAGAATTGGAAAAGGCCTGAGATTGTTACAGAGATTTGAAGCTTCCTCGGTCCAGCAGGGTATTATCATCGCTTTTTTATGGATTTTTCGAAGATTGTCACTCCTTTGATAAGGCTGACGAAGAAGGGTGTAAAGTTTGAGTGGACAGATAAGTGTGAAGAAACTTTCTCTAAGTTGAAGGAGATGCTCACTAATGCACCAGTTTTGGTGATTCCAGAAGGTAATCAAGATCTTGTGGTGTATAATGATGCTTGTGGGTCTGGATTGGGTGTTGTGCTTATGCAGAAGGGAAGAGTTGTGGCTTATGCATCTAGTCAATTAAGACCCAATGAGGTTAGATATGTTGTTCATGATTTAGAGCTGGCAGCTATAGTTTTTGCTTTGAAGCTATGGCGACATTATCTTTTGGGTGAGAGGTTTGTCCTTTATACTGACCATAAGTCCTTGAAGTACCTCTTTACTCAAAAAGAGCTGAATATGCGCCAGCAAAGATGGTTGGAGTTTTTGGCAGCATACGATTTTGATATTCAGTGTACACCTGGGAAATGTAATCGTGTAGTGGATGCTCTCAACCGTAAGCATCAAACAGTTGTACCAATGATGATAGCTGAAGAGCGAGATAAGGAGGTGTTGTCTTCTAGTGGAATCTATTTTAATATGCCCACTCATAGCTCTGGAAGGATGTTGGCCAATTTAGTTATGAGACCGAGCTTATGGATAAGATTTCTCATGCTCAGTCGGAAGATCCTATTGCTTTAGAGCGTATTCATCGGCTGAAGAATGGAGATGATGCTGATGATTTGAAAGGATTTAAGTTGGATGCTCAAGTATGTTTAAGGAAGAAGGGAAGGATTTTTGTACCTAATGTTGCAGTTCTTAGGCATGAGGTGATGAGTGATTGCCATAGTTCGCGATATACCATTCACCCTGGTGGCAGTAAGATGTATATGGACATGAAACGTCTATATTACTAGGAAGGAATGAAGCGCAATATAGGCGAGTATGTGAAGAATTGTATTACCTGCCAATTGGTGAAGTGCGAGCACCAAAAGGCTAGTAGTCTTCTTCAGCCATTGGAGATTCCGCTATGGAGATGGGATCAGGTATAAGTGAATTAAGATTCTAAATTGTTCATTTATACTTAGATCCTTCGGCGTAATGCTGTAAATATAAATGCTTTGTTTAGGTATCCATGGACTTCATTGATGGATTGCCAAGATCAAAGCAAGGGCATGATAGCATATGGGTAGTAGTGGATCATTTGACTAAATCTACCCATTTTGTCCCAGTTAAATCGAAAAGAACCGCTCCTTATTTGGCGATGCTTTATGTGAAGGAAGTTGTTCATCTCCATGGTGTACATAGTGCTATAGTTTGTGATAGGCATCCACTATTTACTAGTGGATTCTGGAGAAGCTTGCAGTCTGCTTTGGGGACGAAGTTGAATATCAGCTCAGCATATCATCCTCAGTCCGATGGGCAAACTGAGAGGGTTAACAAGATATTGGAGGATTTATTGCGTTCTTGTATCCTTGATTTTGGCGGGTCTTGGGAGGACCACCTATACTTGGTCGAGTTTGCATATAACAATAGCTTTCAGTCCAGTATAGGCATGGCTCCTTTTGAAGCATTGTATGGAAGACCCTGTAGATCACCTTCGTGCTGGCTTGAGACTGGGGATAGGTTGGTGCTTGGTCCCGACACTGTGCGTGAAGCTTCTGAGAAGGTGAACCTAATTAGAAGAAGTATGAAAGAGGCGCAGGATAGACAAAAGTCCTATGCAGATCGTCGAAGAAAGGACTTGGAGTTTAGTGTTGGAGATCATGTATTCGTGAAGGTTACTCCTTTAAAAGGAGTAACGAGGTTCAGTAAGACTGGTAAGCTTGCTTTGAGATTTATTGGCACTTATCCTATTGTGGAGCAAATTGGAAAACCTGCCTATAGAGTTGCCTTACCCGAACACTTATCGAGTGTGCACAACGTCTTCCATGTGTCTCACTTGAGGAAGTGTTTAAGGGACTCCGAAGAGGTCATAGAGCCGAAACAGTTGCAACAACCCCGTAATTCTGTTAATATTAATATTCACAAATTAAAGAATAACTAATCTCAGACTTGAGAATTGTGGGAAACGGGTTGCGCCATTGTGTTCGTCTCGGAATTCTGGTTGAAATAGAGTCCGAGTTTGCGTGAATTGGACTTCGTATGAAGAAGTTATGGCCATCGGAAGTTTCAGAAAATTCAAAACAGATTTCAAAAAATTTAAATTTCAAATTCGGAGTCAAAACAGGCTAGGCGGAAAATTCCCGCCCAGCACCCCAGGTCGACTGGGGAGTCGACTGGGCAGTCGAGCCACCCCCCAGGTCGACTGGGGAGTCGACCTAGCAGTCGACCTGGGTGTCGACCTGTCCAGGCGGCTAGGGTTTTGACTGAGCCCAATCTTGAGCTGCTGATGTGTCTTTAGGGCTGAGTTGTCAAATTAAACGGTTCAGTTTAGTTCTGAGTTGATCTGACGGTCTAAATAAAACCTAAACTCTATAAATACCTAGGTAGTCTCTCACTCTAATTCACATGAAAACTAGAATAGCCACCGTCATACCGCCGCCATGGAACTCAGTCTAGCCGCCGCCAACTAAGAAGGAAGAAAGCTAATCAAACCCTAATTCTACTCAAGTCTAAAGCAAATCAAGACTCTCTTTTCTTCTCTAATTGTGAGTATGATGAGCTTAACAAGATTATTGTTAAACTAATTAGGTTAAGTTATGAGTGGATTATGAGTGAATGATGTGAATTGTCATATATGTTGTTGTAAACCTTATGCTATCATGTATGTTGTAAATCCTATGTTATGTGATGATGATATCCTATATGTTGTAGATCATGCTATGATGATATTGTATAGGTTGTAATTCTCTATGCTAAGTTGTGATAAATCATACATGTTATGAAGTCATGATGTTATTATCTATGCTAGTTAGTTCATGTTAATCAAGTCATTATGTTTGGGCTATGTTGACCTATATGACAAATCACATATGCAAGTTTGGATTGATTAGTAAAGATTATGAACATATGCCATGACATCTATTTAGATATAGAATTATGACATCTAGAATTATGCTATGACATATGTGAATTCTATGCTAGTTCACACCATCATTATGTTGCCTAAAACCCCATATGCAAGTTTATACATAAATTTGGGTTATGATCATAACATGTAAATGGTGACATTTAACAAGTTGACACCTTTAGATCCTTAACATGTGTAGTTTATGCAAGTTTCACCCCTATTATGATTGGATTATTTTATTTGTCTATATGTTGTGATAATTTATCTTTGTGCTATGAGTTAGACTATTCGAGTCTAACGTATATTCTGTGTTGAATAAGCGAACATATAAACGTGGGGGTAGGGGTAATATTAAGGATTCAATAATAAGAAGTTGGGGTGCAATTGATATGATTTTGCATGCCATGAATGGATGGCCATAATTGAGTCAATTATGGGCATCATTGAAATTGGAGTTAATTAATAATTTGAATAGGGAATTATTAAAACTGGGGTAAAAGATTATAAGTGATAATCAATGCTCAGGACACGAGGTTGGACTCGTTTGTGACGTAAACCTGCCCGGACCCGCCCGGCAAATCCAGTGGTCACAAATGTCAGCCCAATGTGAGAGGTCCTAGGCCTAAACTAAAGCATAACAGTTGTAAAGACACGAGGTTAGACTCTTTTATGATGTAAGACTGCCCGGACCCGCCCGGCAAATCCAGCTGCCATAAATGCCAGTCTAATGTGAGAGGTCTTTATGAGGTTATAGCCTGAATGAATTAAGAAATACTTAACCAGATAAACATGTAAGGTGGGACATGGGGGTTAAGTAGGTGCCATGGGTGGCATGAGGAATCTAGTGGGTGCCCTTAGTGGCATGTGAAGTACGATTAGTAAGACTTAACCAAACACACATGTAAATGAACATGACTAAGGGGCTTAAGTGGGATGTACTAGTGGACAAGCTTAGGTGGGTAGCATGTGGGGGCCCATTTCAACCAGTATCCCAAACGTATCTTTGTGGGCTCGACCCAAGTCGAGGACGGGACATGCATACTGGGTTTGACTATAAGAGGCCAAAACGGGGAGTGGTGGCAACGCAAGTCCAACGGGTTTCATATGCGTGTGTGGACCCGGGCTGGTAGGTAAGACGTTGTTGCATCGTGTAGGTATAAGCCGTGCATTCTCAAGTTGTATCGAGTTGCCACTTTAGGGGAGTGATACACCCCACTGTGGGGCCAGCACGGGTATCTACGAGTAGGGAGCCGATCGCAAGTGCGTAGTGGGGTACACCTAGTGGAGATAGGGGCAGACGACACCTATGTAGTCAGCTAGGGGTACGTAAGGCTATTTATATAGTTTCTGTGTGAAGCAAGTGGGATCAACTTTAGGGTGACTGGTGCGGTGCAGTGTAGTAATTATTCGCTAGTAATTAGATGTTCCTTCAACGTTATCTTTATCTTCTCTTCCATACCCTATAGTTCATAGACATTTACTTGTCTTCCAGCTTATGCCTTAGTCTAGTTACTTTGATAATAGTATTGTTAGAATTATCATACTCGCCAGACTTTATGTCTGACCCCCTCTATTTCTATCCTTTTTCCCCCTCCAGGTCCTCAGGGTGGACCCATCTCTAGTGGAATTTGATTGGATTGCTTCATCTCTCTTTGGAAAGCTTGGGCCGCTGAAGTAAAGTCCAGCTTGTTATCTTCTTTAATGGCTATTTATGTAATGGGGTTATGTATTTTGTTTTTGCAAGATGGATATTGTACTTGACTCTGATTTATGGTTTTTATGATGTAACAAACATGTTTAATTTCCGCTGCAATAAAATGAAGTTTTAGATTTCCAAGTACTACTCATTATCTGTCTTGTTGTAATTTTTCTGTTCTATATTCACTTAAAGCCTCCATGGAAGTTAATGCATTCCCTTTGTGAGTGACATTAATGGACGTGGGGTGTTACACGTGGTATCAAAGCTTAAGGTTACCAGAACAGATAATTTTTTTAGAAAAACTATTTTTCTAAAGTATTTTTTGGAGAAGTGCTTTCAAAAACATGTTTTAATGAGTAATTTGAAGAGGAAAGTTTTTTTTAAGAAAAACATAATCCCCAATAGCCATATCTTTATCTTTCGAATTCTCCATTTTGAATCTTTCCTTTTTCGTTTCAGCATGACTGAAGATCTTAACCTTCCGGATGGTGTAACGATACCAGGATGGTATAGGAGGCTATTAGAGGCTATGGCCGCCACAGGTCCGGCCAATGTTCCTCCACCACCAGTTGCACCCGTTCCTCCTCCTCCTCGCGTAGATACTTTTGCAAAGATGTGCAAGGAATTTGAGGCTATGGGTGGAAAACCTTTTCAAGGGTCAGAAACGTTTATGGTAGCTAGAGATTGGCTTAGGGAGGTGGACGAATTGCTAGAGATCTTTGAAGTAGAAGGGAGGAAAGTCAAATTAGCATCTTGGTTAATGAAGGGAGAGGCCTCGTTTTGGTGGGAGGTCACTAATGGGGAGCGTCCTGTTGATTCTTGGGCGGATTTCAGACGTAGGTTTGAGGCGAAGTTTCTCTCAAGGGCAGAAGAGAATCTATATATGGAAAGGTTCTTGACATTAACGCAAGGAAGCTCATCAGTGAAAGAATATGTCAACAAATTTAATCAGTTAGCAAGGTTTGGCTTGGACTTAGTGAACACGCCGGAGAAGCAGGCTCTGAGGTTCGTTAATGGATTGAATGAACCGTTGCAAGGATTGGCTATGACCCACATCCCTATGGGGGCCACCTTTGAGAAGCTTGTAGACATGGCATGGCACTCATGCACGAGGAGAAAGGCACTAAAGCTGATAAGGCACCCGAGAAGAAAGGGGATCAGAAGAAACCACAATAGCAAAACAAGAAGGGTGGTAAAGACAATAATGGCAAGGGAAAGAAGAAATGCTTTAACTGTGGGACACCAGGCCATCTCAGCAAGGATTGCCGAAAGAAAAAGAAGACTGGCTGTTTCCACTGTGCTGAGGCGGGACATCTATTGAAGGACCGCCCAAAGAAGGGGCAGAGGGCAGGAGCTACCTCGGGAGGACAGGTGCAGACTCTTATGGCACCAGGGCAGGCACGGGGAC
The DNA here is from genome assembly GCA_030737875.1 of Allium sativum. NCBI lineage: Eukaryota > Viridiplantae > Streptophyta > Magnoliopsida > Asparagales > Amaryllidaceae > Allium > Allium sativum. The sequence continues at coordinate 90,045,630 of CM060916.1, read as the reverse complement.
AAGTTCAGGCTCTCGCGATCCCACCGCTGCAAGAACGAGGTAGAACCATTTCTGTTGAAAGCTTAGTTTTTCTGTTTGATCATCCTGTCCGTACCTTATTTGATTCGGGCGCATCGCATTCGTTCATCTCTACGTCATTAGTTGAATCACTGCACTTAAACACCAGTTTAGTAGAGGATCCCTTAGTTGATTCGAATCCAATTGGGGGCTCAGCTTATTTGTCCATGATGTGTTTGGATTTGAAAATTTCTATACTTAGCGTTGAGTTTAGATGTGATGCTTATGTGTTGGGCTTCACGGGCTATGGGTTAATTTTAGGAATGGATTGGTTATCCAGAAATGGGGCCGTTCTTGATTGTGAGAGGAGAGTAGTTAGGCTCATGACTCGCCTTGGCAACACTCTCGAAATCTTTTGTAATCCCATAAATTCCGTTATTCTAAGTTATTTAGAATCGCTTGACGCGTCTGAGGAAAATCTACGATCTGTTAGAGTGGTCCGAGAATACTCGGATGTATTTGAGGAGGTGAAGGGCTTGCCTCTGAAGCGGGAGATAGATTTTCGAATATATCTTGTGGATAATGCAAAACCAGTATCTTTGCCAGTACGCCACATGGCTCCACGTGAAAGGAGGGAACTCGATAAGCAAGTGAAGGAGTTTCTTGAGAAGGGGTTCATAAGACGTAGTATATCGGAGTGGGGTGCTCCAGTAGTATTTGCCACGAAGGCGGATGGGTCCCTTAGACTTTGTGTGGACTATAGAGAACTTAATAAGCATACTAAGAAGAACAGACACCCACTGCCGAGGATTGACGATCTCTTCGATCAGTTAGTTGGCGCCTCAGTGTTTTCGCAGTTGGACTTAGCCACTGGTTTCCATCAATTGATAGTGGCTGAGGATAGCATAGACAAGACTGCCTTTAGGACTCCGGACGTTTTCTATGAATGGCTAGTGATGCCCTTCGGTTTGACAAACGCCCCAGCATACTTTGTTGATTTGATGAGTATGGTGTTTAGGGAGTACCTTAACAAATTCGTGGTAGTCTTTGTAGAAGACATCTTGATCTTTTCTAAGGATGAAGAAGAGCATGCCCTACATCTTAGGGAAGTGTTGGAGACCCTACGAGCGCATAACCTTAAAGCTAAATTTTCTAAGTGTCACTTCTGGAGGAAGGAAGTACGATTCTTAGGGCATGTGGTTTCCAAGGAAGGGATAGCTGTGGATCCCGCGAAGGTAGTGGCCATCCAAGATTGGAAGGTCCCTAAAAATGCTACCGAAGTGAGAAGTTTCTTGGGGTTGGCTGGCTACTATAGGAAGTTTATCAAAGACTTCGCAAAGATATCAGCTCCATTGACATGCTTGACGAAGAAGAACCTAGTTTTCACATGGGACGTAGATTATGATGATGCATTCCAACGTTTGAAGAGAGATTTGACTTCAGCCCCAGTCTTAGTGCTTCCAGACGGGAGTAAGCCATTTACCGTTTATACTGACGCTTGTGGGACAGGACTAGGCGCAGTCTTAATGCATGAGGGAAGGGTAATACCCTATGGTGGAAGGCAGTTGAGAGCGCATGAGAAAAATTACCCTACACATGGCCTAGAGTTGGCCACTATTGCTTTCGCGCTTAAGTCTTGGCGTCATTATCTTCTTGGCAAGAGATTCGAATTATTCACTGACCACAAATCGCTAAAATACTTATTCTATCAAAAGGACTTGAACTTAAGGCAGCAAAGGTGGATGGAGTTCTTAGCATCCTACGACTTCGAGATAGCATATAACCCTGGCAAGGGTAACGTGGTGGCAGATGCCTTAAGTAGAAAAAGATTATCCTTAAGTCCTTTGTTTGTTGAGCGGCGAAGCTTAGAATTCATTTCGATGTTTGACTTTAGACCTTCCGTTGACTTTGTACCCTGTTTGCTAGCATCCTTGGAGGTCAGACCTACACTTTTGGGATGGATTGGCGAGGCACAGCGAGACGACCCGTAGTTGGTTGAGTTAGTAGAAAAGCTCAACAGAGGGGAGTCAACAAGCCATCTTCGTAGGTATACCCTAGATGATAAGGGTTGGTTACGTAGGGACGGTAGACTTTGTGTACCAAAAGACGATGACCTAAGGAAGACCATTCTTAATGATGCACATCGTTCGAAGATGACCATTCATCCCGGCGGGGACAAGATGTACAAAGACATGAAGCGAGTTTTCTTTTGGGCCGGCATGAAGAAAGATGCGGCCGAGTATGTCGCTAGATGCTTGGTGTGCCAACAAGTAAAAGGGGAGAAAAAGAAACCCGGTGGGTTGCTTCACCCATTGAAGGTTCCACTATGGAAATGGGAAAGCGTCTCGATGGATTTTGTGGATGGATTACCAAGATCAAGGAAGGGTAATACGGAAGAGGACTGCTCCATGGTTAGCTTATGTATACGTCCGAGAGATAGTTCATTTGCACGGTGTTCCTTCTAGCATAGTGAGTGACCGCGATCCTATTTTCACTAGCGAATTTTGGAGAAGCTTACAAGAGGCGGTAGGGACTCAGTTATGTTTGAGCACCGCATATCATCCTCAGACGGACGGCCTAGCCGAGAGGGTGAATCGCATTCTAGAGGATCTTTTGAGGCTATGTATCCTAGACTTTGGGGGTACATGGGAAGAGCATCATCCATTGGTGGAGTTCGCATATAATAATAGCTTTCAGTCCAGCATTGGCATGGCACCTTCCGAAGCTCTTTATGGAAGACCTTGTTGTTCACCTATATGTTGGTGGGAATCTACGGATAAGATCTTACTTGGGCCCGATATGATTAGGGAGACTTCGGAGAAGATCGACTTGATTCGAAGGAGGATGAAAGCAGCGCAAGATAGACAGAAATCTTATGTAGGTTTGTTCATCAAGGTTTATCGATGTACTTCTCTTTGAAGCAATTAAGCTAGCGTTTTGCATGCATCAAAATTACATGCATACAATAACCTTCACTACATAACATTTTCTTCCAACCAATTTGCAACAAATTCAATTAGATAAGGATTAACCACAAAAGAGGATATATAACTACGAAAAGGTTTGACCTTTTCTCCTACATGCATACCCAAATCAAACAAAAAGAGGAGAAAGATTGAAACTTCACTCACCTCCAACACCAAAAAGCAAACTTTCACCTCTGAACTCGATTAATCTTTGGATTGAAGCCCTCTACAAAAAGGATTTGAATAGGATAACAATCCTAAGATCTCTATTTACAAAAATTAAAAGACCTAGAGAAAGATTGAATAAGTTTAGGGAATACTTACTGAATTGGGAACCTTCTTTTATCTTCAATTCGATATAAAAATTTGTTTGAGTAGCAAAGATTGGGGATAAGAGAAAGATTTTTGTTTTTTGTGTTTTCTTCACGGTTGTTTCTGAGGAGGAATAAGAAATACGTACTGTTTTAATCGGTGAATGAGGATGGGAAGGATTTTTATCCTTAACCCCCCTTTCTAGAACCTTCAACCAAGTTCCCCTCTTTATTTTATTACTTCACCCTTCTTTTTATTTTTATTTTTATTTATCCTATGCAACACAATCATTACACTTTGCCTCTTATGAGATATTTTTGATTTTCCTTCTTATTTAATTTGATTCTAGAGCTTTCACCAAAAATGCATACTTTATTTTTATTTTTATTCTGTTTACAATTTTTTTCTTTAATATAAAATTTCCTTCTCTTTTTTTCTTCTTCTTTTTTTTCTTTCTTTCTATGAAAAGAAAATGGACATAAAATTTTCTTTTTACCTTACATTGCACACATTTTCAACATTATGTGAACTTAGCTTCTTTTTTTCTCTTTTAAAATTGTTATTTAATCAAAACAATAACTTTAACATTGTTACAACAAAATGTGCAACATTTTACATCAACTACATACGCCCAATAATTCATAAAACATGAATTTTCCTCTCATCCCAAAAATATGTTTCACTACTTTTTATTTATTTATTCATTATTATATTTATTTTTCCTTTAAATTACCAATTCAATTAGTTGATTCCCAATTCAATATCCCTAAGAAAAGTGGGTTGTTATAGACTTCCCCCCTTACAAAAATTGCGTCCTCGCAATTTCTACGTAAGGGATACATTTGTAACAAAAATATAGGCTCAACTAAAAACAAAAGGACATACCTTACTCAAGCGCCAAACAAATTAGGATAATGCCTCTGCATCGACTCTTGTGTTTCCCAAGTGTAGTCTTTTGGATTACTTGACCACTGCACCTTGACTAAAGGAACCACTTTACTACGAAGCTTCTTCGTCTCAGAGGCAATAATACGAATAGGCACTCGAGTAAAAGTCATGTTAGGAGCGATCTCAATCTGCTGTGTAACACCCCACGTCCATTAATGTCACTTACAAAGGGAATGCATTAACTTCCATGTAGGTTTTAAGTGAATATAGAACAGAAAAATTACAACAAGACAGATAACGAGTAGTACATGGAAATCTAAAACTTCATTTTATTGCAGCGGAAATTAAACATGTTTGTTACATCATAAAAACCATAAATCAGAGTCAAGTACAATATCCATCTTGCAAAAACAAAATACATAACCCCATTACATAAATAGCCATTAAAGAAGATAACAAGCTGGACTTTACTTCAGCGGTCCAAGCTATCCAAAGAGAGATGAAGCAATCCAATCAAACTCCACTAGAGCTGGGTCCACCCTGAGGACCTGGAGGGGGAAAAAGGATAGAAATAGAGGGGGTCAGACATAAAGTCTGGCGAGTATCATAATTCTAATAATACTATTATCAAAGTAACTAGACTAAGGCATAAGCTGGAAGACAAGTAAATGTCTATGAACTATAGGGTATGGAAGAGCAGATAAAGATAACGTTAAAGGCACACCTAATTACTAACGAATAATTACTACACTGCACCGCACCAGTCACCCTAAAGTTGATCCCACTTGCTTCACACAGAAACTATATAAATAGCCTTACGTACCTCTAGCTGACTACATAGGTGTCGTCTTCCCCTATCTCCACTAGGTGTACACCACTACCCACTTGCGATCGGCTCCCTACTCGTAGATACCCGTGCTGGCCCCACAGTGGGGTGTATCACTCCCCTAAAGTGGCAACCCGATACAACTTGAGAATGCACGGCTTATACCTACACGATGCAACAACGTCTTACCTACCAGCCCGGGTCCACACACGCATATGAAACCCGTTGGACTTGCGTTGCCACCGCTCCTCGTTTTGGCCTCTTATAGTCAAACCCAGTATGTGTGTCCCGTCCTCGACTTGGGTCGAGCCCACAAAGATACGTTTGGGATACTGGTTGAAATGGGCCCCCACAAGCTACCCACCTAAGCTTGTCCACTAGTACATCCCACTTAATCCCCTTAGTCATGTTCATTTACATGTGTGTTTGGTTAAGTCTTACTAATCGTATTTCACATGCAACTAAGGGCTCCCACTAGATTCTTCATGCCACCCAAGGCACCTACTTAACTACCATGTCCCTCCTTACATGTTTATCTGGTTAAGTATTTCTTAATTCATTCAGGCTATAACCTCATAAAGACCTCTCACATTAGACTGGCATTTATGGCAGCTGGATTTTCCGGGCGGGTCCGGGCAGTCTTACACCATAAAAGAGTCTAACCTCGTGTCTTTACAACTGTTATGCTTTAGTTTAGGCCTAGGACCTCTCACATTGGCCTGACATTTGTGACCACTGGATTTGCCGGGCGGGTCCGGGCAGGTATACGTCACAAACGAGTCCAACCTCGTGTCCTAAGCATTGATTATCACTTATAATATTTTACCCCAGTTTTAATAATTCCCTATTCAAATTATTAATTAACTCCAATTTTAATAATGCCCATAATTGACTCAATTATGGACATCCATTCATGGCATGCAAAATCATATCAATTGCACCCCAACTTCTTATTATTGAATCCTTAATATTACCCCTACCCCCACGTTTATACGTTCGCTTATTCAACGCAGAATATACGTTAGACTCAAATAGTCTAACTCATAGCACAAAGATAAATTATCACAACATATAGACAAATAAAATAATCCAATCATAATAGGGGTTAAACTTGCATAAACTACACATGTTAAGGATCTAAAGGTGTCAACTTGTTAAATGTCACCATTTACATGATATGATCATAACCCAAATTTATGTATAAACTTGCATATGGGGTTTTAGGCAACATAATGATGGTGTGAACTAGCATAGAATTCACATATGTCATAGCATAATTCTAGATGTCATAATTCTAGATCTAAATAGATGTCATGGTATATGTTCATAATCTTTGCTAATCAATCTAAACTTACATATGTGATTTGTCATATAGGTCAACATAGCCCAAACATAATGACTTGATTAACATGAACTAACTAGCATAGATAATAACATCATGACTTCATAACATGTATGATTTATCACAACTTAGCATAGAGAATTACAACCTATACAATATCATCATAGCATGATCTACAACATATAGGATATCATCATCACATAACATAGGATTTACAACATACATGATAGCATAAGGTTTACAACAACATATATGACAATTCACATCATTCACTCATAATCCACTCATAACTTAACCTAATTAGTTTAACAATAATCTTGTTAAGATCATCATACTCACAATTAGAGAAGAAAAGAGAGTCTTGATTTGCTTTTGACTTGAGTAGAATTAGGGTTTGATTAGCTTTCTTCCTTCTTAGTTGGCGGCGGCTAGACTGAGTTCCATGGCGGCGGTATGACGGTGGCTATTCTATTTTTCGTGTGAATTAGAGTGAGAGACTACTTAGGTATTTATAGAGTTTAGGTTTTATTTAGATCGTCAGATCAACTCAGAACTAAACTGAACCGTTTAATTTGCCAACTCAGCCCTAAAGACTCATCAGCAGCTCAAGATTGGGCTCAGTCAAAACCCTAGCCGCCTGGACAGGTCGACTGCCAGGTCGACTCCCCAATCGACCTGGGGGTGGCTCGACTGCCCAGTCGACCTGGGGTGCTGGGCAGGAATTTTCCCGCCTAGCCTGTTTTGACTCCGAATTTGAAATTTAAATTTTTTGAAATCTGTTTTGAATTTTCTGAAACTTCCGATGGCCATAACTTCTTCATACGAAGTCCAATTCACGCAAACTCGGACTCTATTTCAACCAGAATTCCGAGACGAACACAATGGCGCAACCCGTTTCCCACATTTCTCACATCTGTGATTAGTTATTCTTTAATTTGTGAATATTAATATTAACAGAATTAAGGGGTGTTACATTCTCCCCTCCTTAAAGGATTTCGACCCCGAAATCTTCAAGTTAAGAAGAACGTATATCCTAACATCCAATCGTCCATCTACTCAACCATCAAACACAGGCATTCATTGTCCTTATAGACTTCTAATGCTTTCATGTTTAAATGCACAGTGTGTGTATATGTCCCTTATCTAATGCAAAATCAGGCGGTCCACTGATTCAGTTGACCTCCTTAATGCAAATCATGATAGTGCCATGCGTCCATTATGTATGCAAAAGTTCCCTAATGCTATATATTATCTCTATATGCGTGCACAATCATCATCCGAATGCAGTATCCATTTGATAATACAATCATCATACATCCATTTTACTAAATGCAGCCATATTTATGCAATATGCAATATGAAGTGACTGAGCCGATCTAGTGCCTAATAGTGTGTGTATATGCATCCACGAGCAACCACTAGCAAACACTTGCATCCACTTTGCATCCATCATACATAACATGTCTCAAACACATGTTTCAACCATAGGATTATCATAACTAAAGGTCAATAATACTAGCGAGAGGATACTCTAAAGGTAAGATAAGTACAAGATAAGCGATAAAGGAGAAATTAAAAGGCATACCCTCGAAAAGGAAAGGGTATCGTGAACGCATCTTCTCTTCTATCTCCCAAGTAGCGTTACTCTCATCATCTCCCCATTGTACTTTGACTAGTTTGACCTCTCGATTTTTCTGCTTCTTGATCTCTGACCCAAGAATGCGCGTAGGAGCTCATCGAATCGTCGCATCACGCTCGATCTCCACCTCTCTAAGCAAGCTCGGCTCTACCACTTCCGCGGTCTCGTGCAAGCACTTCCTCAAATGTGACACATGGAATACGTCGTGTACACCACTAAGTCTCTCGGGCAACTCCACTCTATACGCCATCTGTCTAATCCTTTCCTTAATAGGAAATGACCCTACGAACCTTGGTGCTAATTTCCCAACGGACCCAAAGCGAACAACGTTCCGTAATGGAGACACTTTGATAAAGGCCATGTCCCCAACTTCAAACTCAAGATCTGTCCCCCTCTTATCCGCTTAAGATTTCTGTCTATCTTGCGCTGCTTTCATCCTCCTTCGAATGATCTACGGTTTTATGATGTAACAAACATGTTTAATTTCCGCTGCAATAAAATGAAGTTTTAGATTTCCAAGTACTATTTACTATCTGTCTTGTTGTAATTTTTCTGTTCTATATTCACTTATAACCTCCATGGAAGTTAATGCATTCCCTTCGTGAGTGACGTTAATGGACGTGGGGTGTTACACGCTCAGTATAAGTTCAAAGCAATGGTACAAGAAAATTTCCCAAATTACATGGTACAAAATATAATAGCATCAAGCGCAGCACAATAACAAACAGCATAATACATAATACATATCGTAATAGAGATGTCCAAATAATAGTCCATCATACATAATATCACTTCTTAAAATACATAATAGTGTACATACCATAATACTACATGATACTGATAGTCTGAAGCTGCATAGTCCAAAACCCCAAAACGTGGAAAAAGGTAAGAGTGACGCTGCAGTCCATGCAAACCTAACCTACCAACAATCCTCAGCCTGGCCTGAGGATTGTTTTAACAAAACAAATCACACGGGTCAGACTATGTCTAGTGTGAGTGAAGTAAGTATCTATGGACATTAAATAATTTAACAAAGAAGTAAAGGTGCCACATGTATAAGTCAACATGAGGGGTATGAATGTTACAATATATGAACAATTTAGCATAGTCATCGCATTAATATGCCATAATCTCAGGCATCGGTATTGTATGTAAAGCAATACAATACCAAAACAATTATCATACGTAAAGCAATATGATAATATAAAAGAGTAAGATTAAAAGGCACAGGCATTGTATGTAAAGCAATACAATATCAAACAATTATCATATATAAAACAATATGATAATATAATACTAGGTTTCCAAATTAACTTGGGTAATATGCCAACCCTATTCAAATAAATAAGAGGGTAATAAAGAATTATGGGAACTACGGGATAAATATAATATGACTCATAACAGATACCAAATAAACATATGCTAGTATTGTAAAATCATAGTGGTAGAGCTCAAGCGCGTGCGGAGACATCGGCACCGTAACCTACTCATAACGCCATAACGATACCTGGCGATCAACCCAGGATAACCAAGACGGTCTAAGGCGAAGGCCGTATGCTACCCGTTCACGGCACTACACGTGGCCCACCCACGCGCCTCCATCTGATGTAGTCTGTGACCCGCCGATCGGGAATCCCGATCAAAACAACAAAATTGCCCAATGTAGCAGACCGTTTGACCTTTGTTGATAGATGGGCGGAAATTTAAAACCACCGTGATTCAGGTAGCGAACCTGAACCAGGTCGACCAAGATGGAGTTTTTGCCATTGGTATAACAGAGTCCAATCTATCCCAATCCCAAAATTGAAAGTATTTTTAAAATATTATTTCGTAAAATCATGCCTTAAAAACTCATAGTGCTTATAACACCAAAACACTATATAAAACAGATCATGGCAATATTCATAAAAGTTTTATAAAACCCAGTGTACTTTGCAAAAAGGTTGACAACGCATGTCCATAGATGGCTACACTTCCGTTTTGCTCTAATACATAGGTACCCCATAATACTTATGTATTATAACGAAACATAAGCATTGTTTAGCATGTTTAACTTATTTGGAATTAATAAAAATATTCGACAATTTAATTTATATATTAACAAAATTTTGGTTGTAGGAAAACAAAACTTTAAAAACAAAATAATTTACAACTGTAAATCATGTAAATATTTATTAATTAAGATCTTATTTTAAACCAAAAATATTTTTTTAAAAAAGAAAAACAGTTCTGCTAGGCTGCACTATGCAGCCCATATATGGGCTGCTGCACAGCCCGTTTGGGCTACACTGTAGCCCATTCTTGGCTGCACTGTAGCCCATTCTTGGCTGCTGCATGCAGCCCAGTCACGGGTCGCCTGACAGCCCGAGCTGGGCTGGTGCAACCCGTTCTGGGTTGCCGCATGCAGCCCAGATACGGGCTGGTGCAGCCCGTTCTGGGCTGCACTGCAACCCGAACATGGCTGCACACTGCAGCCTGTTCTGGGCTGCTTGCAGCCCACACGCGGGTTGCACTGCAGCCTGTTCTGGGCTGCATGGCAGTGCAAACGCGTGCTGATGTGCAGCCCACCCCAGGGCTGCTGTGCAGCCTGCGCCTGGGCTGCCTGTGCAGCCCAGTTCTGGGTGCACAGTGCAGCCTAGCTGCACTGGACTGCATAGCAGTCCTCCCCCTCCCCTTGCTGAAACTTTCAGCAATTTTTTTTCAATGGAACTGAAGTTTAGCAAAGGCATGTAGGTTTGTTCATCAAGGTTTATCGATGTACTTCTCTTTGTAGCAATTAAGCAAGCGTTTTGCATGCATCAAAATTACATGCATACAATAACCTTTACTACATAACATTTTCTTCCAACCAATTTGCAACAAATTCAATTAGGTAAGGATTAACCACAAAAGAGGACATATAACTACGAAAAGGTTTTGACCTTTTCTCCTACATGCATACCCAAATCAAACAAAAAGAGGAGAAAGATTGAAACTTCACTCACCTCCAACACCAAAAAGCAAACTTTCACCTCTGAACTCGATTAATCTTTGGATTGAAGCCCTCTACAAAAAGGATTTGAATAGGATAACAATCCTAAGATCTCTATTTACAAAAATTAAAAGACCTAGAGAAAGACTGAATAAGTTTAGGGAATACTTACTGAATTGGGAATTTTCTTGTACCATTGCTTTGAACTTATACTGTGCGTGTAACACCCCACGTCCATTAATGTCACTCACGAAGAGAATGCATTAACTTCCATGGAGGTTATAAGTGAATATAGAACAGAAAAATTACAACAAGACAGATTGTAAATAGTACATGGAAATCTAAAACTTCATTTTATTCCAGTAGAAATTAAACATGTTTGTTACATCATAAAACCATAGATCATTCGAAGGAGGATGAAAGCAGCGCAAGATAGACAGAAATCTTCTTGTACCATAGATCTCTATCTACAAAAAGGATTCGAAATTTTCTTGTACCATTGCTTTGAACTTATACTGAGCGTGTAACACCCCACGTCCATTAATGTCACTCACGAAGGGAATGCATTAACTTCCATGGAGGTTATAAGTGAATATAGAACAGAAAAATTACAACAAGACAGATAGTAAATAGTACTTGGAAATCTAAAACTTCATTTTATTGCAGCGGAAATTAAACATGTTTGTTACATCATAAAACCATAGATCATAACCAAGTACAATATCCATCTTGATAAAAACCAAATACATAATCACATTACATAAATAGCCATTAAAAAGATAACAAGCTGGACTTTACTTCAACGGTCCAAGCTTTCCAAAGAGAAATGAAGCAATTCAATCAAACTCCACTAGAGCTGGGCCCAACTTGAGGACCTGGAGCGGGAAAAAGGATAGAAATTGAGGGGGTCGGACATAAAGTCTGGCGAGTATGATAATTCTAACAATACTATTATCAAAATTACTAGACTAAGGCATAAGCTGGAAGACAAGTAAATGTCTATGAACTCTTAGGAAGATAAAGATAGCGTTTAAGATAACGTTAAATATAACGGTAAAGTCACACCTAATTACTAACGAATGATTACTACACTGCACCGCACATTACTACACTGCACCACACCAGTCACCCTATTGTTTGATCCCACTTGCTTCACACAGAAACTTTATAAATAGCCTTACGTACCCCTAGCTGACTACATAGGTGCCGTCTGCCCCTATCTCCACTAGGTGTACCCCACTACCCACTTTCGATCGGCTCCCTACTCGTAGATACCCGTGCTGGCCCCATAGTGGGGTGTATCACTCCCCTAAAGTGGCAACCCGATACAACTTGAGAATGCACGGCTTATACCTACAAGATGCAACAACGTCTTACCTACCAGCCCGGGTCCACACACGCATACGAAACCCGTTGGACTTGCGTTGCCACCGCTCCCCGTTTTGGCCTCTTACAGTCGAACCCAGCATGCGTGTCCCGTCCTCGACTTGGGTCGAGCCCACAAAGATACGTTTAGGATACTGGTCGAAATGGGCCCCCACAAGCTACCCACCTAAGCTTGTCATTAGTATATCCCACTTAACCCTCTTAGTCATGTTCATTTACATGTGTGTTTGGTTAAGTCTTACTAATCGTATTTCACATGCCACTAAGGGCACCCCCTAGATTCCTCATGCCACCCGAGGCACCTACTTAACCCCCATGTCCCACCTTACATGTTTATCTGGTTAAGTATTTCTTAATTCATTCAGGCCATAACCTCATAAAGACCTCTCACATTAGACTGGCATTTATGGCAGCTGGATTTGCCGGGCAGGTCCGGTAGTCTTACACCATAAAAGAGTCTAACCTCATGTCTTTACAACCGTTATGCTTTAGTTTAGGCCTAGGACCTCTCACATTGGGCTGACATTTGTGACCACTGGATTTGCCGGGCGGGTCCGGGCAGGTTTACGTCACAAACGAGTCGAACCTCGTGTCCTAAGCATTGATTAACACTTAAAATCTTTTACCCCAGTTTTAATAATTCCCTATTCAAATTATTAATTATGTCAACTTTTAATGATGTCCATAATTGACTCAATTATGGCCATCCACTTATGTCATGCAAAATCATATCAATTGCACCCCAACTTTTTAATATTAAATCCTTAATATTACCCCTACCCCACGTTTATACGTTCGCTTATTCAACGCATAATATAGGCTAGACTTGTATAGTCTAACACCTAGCGCAAAGATAAATTATCACAACATATAGACAATTAAAATAAATCTAATCATAATAGGGGTGAAACTTGCATAAACTACACATGTTAAGGATCAAAAGGTGTCAACTTGTTAAATGTCTCAATTTACATGATATGATCATAGCCCAAATCTATACATAAACTTGCATATGGGGTTTTTAGGCAACATAATGATGGTGTGAACTAGCATAGGATATCACATATGTCATAGCATAATTCTAGATGTCATAATAGATGTCTTGGCATATGTTCATAACTTTTCTAATCAATCTAACTTGCATATGTGACTTGTCATATAGATCAACATAACCCAAACATGATGATTTAATTAATATGAACTAACTAGCATAAATGGTAACATCATGGCCTTTTTAACATGTATGATTCATCACAACTTAGCATAGAAACTTTCAGCATACATAACATCATCATAGCATGATTTACAACATATAAGATATCATCATCACATAACATTGGATTTACAATATACATGATAGCAAAAGGTGTTTACAACAACATATATGATAATTCACATCATCTACTCATAATCCATTCATAACTCAACCTAATTAAAATGATAATAATCTTGTTAAGATCATCATACTCACAATTTAGAGAAGAAAAGAGAGAGTTTTTCTTTGCTTTAGGGTTGAGAGAATTAGAATTGAATTTGCTTTTCTTCTTTCTTAGTTGGCGGCGGCTCCATTGATTTCCATGGCGACGGTATGACGGTAACTATTCTATTTTAATTAGGTTTAGGGTTAGCATTAGGATGTATTTATAGGTGTAGGAAGTTATTTAGGACCATTAGATTAACCCTGAACCATGAGAACCAATCAAATGCAAAATCTGCATTTGAGCGAATCGGCCCGCGGGTTGACAGCCAAACACCCTGGATTAACCCCTAGTCGACCCAGCAGGGCTCGGGTCGACCTCAAAAATGGGCCGGTTCGGTTATTTCCCCTCCTAATTCGTTGTTTTGAACTTTTTCGCATATTTATTTATTTAATCTTTAATATATATATATATATCAATATATATATATTTCTCTTGGCAACCCATTTCACTTAATTCTTTTCTAAAAATTAAGTATACTTTAACTTGTGAATTTTAATGTTATAAAATTACGGGGTGTTACATTCTCCCCTCCTTAAAGGATTTCGTCCCCGAAATCTCCAAGTCAAGAAGAATGTATATCCTACCATCTAATCGTCCATCTACTCAACCATCAAACACCAGCATCCATTGTCCTTACAAGACTTCTAATGCTTTAATATTTATATGCACAGTGTGTGTATATGTCCATATCTAATGCAAAATTAGGCGGTCTACTGATTCAGTCGACCTCCTTAGTGCAATTTCATGATAGTGCCATGCGTCCAATATGTATGCAAAAGATTCCTAATGATACATATTAATTCTATATGCGTGCACAACCATCCACCCGAATGCAGCAACTATATGATAATACAACCATTATACATCCATTTTACTAAATACATCCATATATATGCAATATGCAATATGAAGTGACTGAGCCGATCTGGTGCCTAATAGTGTGTGTATATGCATCCACGAGCAACCACTAGCAAACACTTGCATCCACTTTGCATCCACCATACATAACATGTCTCAAACACATGTTTCAACCATAGGATTATCCTAACTAAAGGTCAAAGATACCAGCGAGAGGATATACTAAGGATAAGATAAGTACAAGCTAAGCGATAAAGGAGAAATTAAAGGACATACCCTCAAAAAGAAAAAGGTATCGTGAACGCATCTTCTCTTCCGTCTCCCAAGTAGCGTTGCTCTCATCATCTCCCCATTGCACTTTGACTAGTCTGACCTCTTGATTCCTCAACCTCTTGATCTCCGACCCAAGAATGCGCGTAGGTGCTCGTCGAATTATCGCATCACGCTCTATCTCCATCTCTCTAAGCAAGCTCGGCTCTACCACTTCCGCGGTCTCGTGCAAGCACTTCCTCAAATGTGACACATGGAATACGTCATGTACACCACTAAGTCTCTCGGGCAACTCCACTCTATACGCCATCCGTCCAATCCTCTCCTTAATAGGAAACGGCCCTACAAACCTTGGTGCTAATTTCCCAATGGACCCAAAGCGAACAACCTTTCATAATGGAGACACTTTGACAAAGACCATGTCCCCAACTTCAAACTCGAGATCTGTCCTCCTCTTATCCGCATAAGATTTCTGCCTATCTTGCGCTGCTTTCATCCCCCTTCGAATCAAGTCAATCTTCTCCGAAGTCTCCCTAATCATATCGGGCCCAAGTAAGATCTTATCCGTATATTCCCACCAACATGTAGGTGAACGACAAAGTCGTCCATAAAGAGTTTCGAATGGTGCCATACCAATGCTGGACTGAAAGCTGTTATTATATGCGAACTCCACCAATGGAAGATGCTTTTCCCATGTACCCCCAAAGTCTAGGATACATAGCCTCAACAAATCCTCTAGAATATGATTCACCCTCTCGGTCTGGCCGTCCGTCTGAGGATGATATGCGGTGCTCAAACATAACTGAGTCCCTACCGCCTCTTGTAAGCTTCTCCAAAATTCGCTAGTGATAATAGGATCGCGGTCGCTCACTATGCTAGAAGGAACACCGTGCAAACGAACTATCTCTCAAACGTATACAGAAGCTAACCATGGAGCAGTCCTCTTACTCTTCACGGGAATGAAATGGGCGCTCTTAGTAAGTCTATCTACTATAACCCAAATCCCCGTATTACCCCTCCTCGATCATGGTAATCCATCCACAAAATCCATCGAGACACACTCCCACTTCCATAGTGGAACCTCCAATGGGTGAAGCAACCCACCGGGTTTCTTTTGCTCCGCTTTTACTTGTTGGCATACCAAGCATTTAGCGACATACTCGGCCATGTCTTTCTTCATGCCGGCCCAAAAGTAAACTCCCTTCATGTCTTTGTACATATTTTCCCCGCCGGGATGAATGGTCATCTTCGAATGATGTGCTTCGTCAAGAATAGTCTTCCTTAGGTCATCGTCTTTTGGTACACAAAGTCTACCGTCCCTACGTAACCAACCCTTATCATCTAGGGTATACCTACGGAGGTAGCTTGATGACTCCCCTCCTTTGAGCTTTTCTACTAACTCAACTAACTGTGGGTCGTCTCGCTGTGCCTCGCCAATCCGTCCCAAAAGCGTAGGTCTGACCTCCAAGGATGCTAGCAAACCGGGTACGAAGTCAACGGAAGGTCTAAAGTCAAACATCGAAATGAATTCTAAACTTTGCCGCTCAACAAACAAAGGACTTAAGGATAACCTTTTTCTACTTAAGGCATCGACCACCACGTTACCCTTGCCAAGGGTATATGCTATCTCAAAGTCGTAGGACGCTACGAACTCCATCCTCCTTTGCTACCTTAAGTTCAAGTCCTTTTGAGAGAATAGGTATTTTAAAGATCTGTGGTCAGTGAATAGTTCGAATTTCTCGCCAAGAAGATGATGACGCCAAGACTTACGCGCGAAAACAATAGCGGCCAACTCTAGGTCATGTGTGGGGTAATTCTTCTCATGCGCTCTCAACTGCCTTCCACCATAGGCTATTACCCTGCCCTCTTGCATTAAGACTGCGCCTAGTCCTGTCCCACAAGCGTCAGTATAAACGGTAAACGGCTTACTCCCGTCTGGCAATACTAAGACTGGGGCTGAAGTCAAAGCTCTCTTCAAACGTTGGAACGCATCATCACAATCTACGTCCCATGTGAAAACTAGGTTCTTCTTCGTCAAGCGTGTCAATGGAGCTGATATCTTTGCGAAGTCTTTGATAAACTTCCTATAGTAGCCAGCCAACCCCAAGAAACTTCTCACTTCGGTAGCAAGTTTAGGACCCTTCCAATCTTGGATGGCCACCACCTTCGCGGGATCTACAGCTATCCCTTCTTTGGAAACCACGTGTCCTAAGAACTGTACTTCCTTCCTCCAAAAGTGACACTTAGAAAATTTAGCTTTAAGCTTATGTGCTCGAAGAGTCTCCAACACTTCCCTAAGATGTAGGGCATGCTCTTCTTCATCCTTAGAAAAGATCAAGATGTCATCTACAAAGACTACCACAAATTTGTTAAGGTACTCCCTAAACACCCTACTCATCAAATCAACAAAATATGCGGGGGCGTTTGTCAAACCGAAGGGCATCACAAGCCATTCATAGAAACCGTCCAGAGTCCTAAAGGCAGTCTTGTCTATGCTATCCTCAGCCACTCTCAACTGATGGAACCCAGTGGCTAAGTCCAACTGCGAAAACACTGAGGCGCCAACTAACTGATCGAAGAGATCCTCAATCCTCGGCAGTGGGTGTCTGTTCTTCTTAGTAAGCTTATTAAGTTCTCTATAGTCCACAAAAAGTCTAAGGGACCCATCCGCCTTCGTGGCAAATACTACTGGAGCACCCCACTCCGATATACTTCGTCTTATGAACCCCTTCTCAAGCAACTCCTTCACTTGCTTACTGAGTTCCCTCCTTTCACGTGGAGCCATGTGGCATACTGGCAAAGACACTGGTTTCGCATTATCTACAAGATATATTCGAAAATCTATCTCCCGCTTCGGAGGCAAGCCCTTCACCTCCTCAAACACATCCGATTATGCTCGGACCACTCTAACAGATCGTAGATTTTCCTTAGACGCGTCAAACGATTCTAGATAACTTATCATAACCGAATTTATGGGATTACAAAAGATTTCGAGAGTGTTTCCAAGGCGAGTCACGAGCCTAACTACTCTCCTTTCACAATCAAGAACGGCCCCATTTCTGGTTAACCAATCCATTCCTAAAATTAGCCCAAAGCCCGTGAAGCCCAACACATAAGCATCACATCTAAATTCAATGCTAAGTATGGAAATATTCAAATCCAAACACATCATAGACAAATAATCTGAGCCCCCAATTGGATTCGAAACAACTAAGGGATCCTCTACTAAACTGGTGTTTAAGTGCAGTGATTCAACTAATGATGTAGAGATAAACGAATGTGATGCTCCCGAATCGAATAAGGTACGGACAGGATGATCAAACAGAAAAACTAAGCTTTCAGCAGAAATGGTTCTACCTCGTTCTTGCAGCAGTGGGACCGCGAGAGCCTGAACTTGTCCCCTTGCCTGCCCTGGTGCCATAAGAGCCTGCACCTGTCCTCCCGAGGTAGCTCCTGCCCTCTGCCCCTTCTTTGGGCAGTCCTTCACTAAATGTCCGGCATCGCCACAATGAAAACAGCCTGTCTTCTTTTTCTTTCGGCAATCCTTGCTGAGATGGCCTGGTGTTCCACAGTTAAAACATTTCTTCTTTCCCTTGCCGTTATTGTCTTTTCCACCCTTCTAGTTTTGCTGTTGTGGTTTCTTCTGATCCCCCTTCTTCTCGGGTGCCATTTCAGCTTTAGCGCTTTTCTCCTCATGCATTAGCTCCATTTCTACTAACTTCTCAAAGGTGGCCCCCATCGGGATGTGGGTCATAGCCAACCCTTGCAATGGTTCATTCAAGCCATTCACGAACCTCAGCGCCTTATTCTCCGGCGTGTTCACTAAGTCCAAGCCAAACATTGCTAACTGATTAAATTTATTGACATATTCTTTCACTGATGAGCTTCCTTGCTTCAATGTCAAGAACCTTTCCATATATAATTTTCTTCCGCCCTTGAGAGAAACTTCGCCTCGAACCTACGTCTGAAATCCGCCCAAGAGTCAACAGGACGCTCCCCATTAGTGACCTCCCACCAAAACGAGGCCTCTCCCTTCATCAACCAAGCTGCTAATCGAACTCTCCTCCCTTCTTCTACTTCAAAGATTTCTAGCAATTCTTCCACCTCCTTAAGCCAATCTCTAGCTTCCACAAACGTTTTTGACCCTTGAAATGGTTTTCCACCCATAGCCTTGAATTCCTTGCACGTCTTTGCAAAAGTATCTATGCGAGGAGGAGGAGGAGGAATGGGTGCAACTGGTGGTGGAGGAACATTGGCTGGACCTGCAGCGGCCCTAGCCTCTAATAACCTCCTATACCATCCTGGTATCGTTACACCGTCGGGTAGATTAAGATCTTCAGCCATGCTGAAACGAAAAAGGAAAGATTCAGAATGGAGAATTCGAAAGATAAAGATATGGGCTATTGGGGATTATGTTTTTTTTCTTAAAAACTTTTCTCTTTAAATTTCTCATTAAAACATGTTTTTGAAAGCACTTCTTCCAAAAATAACTATTTTTCTAAAGTATTTTTATCTGTTCTGGTAACCTTAAGCTCTGATACCACGTGTAACACCCCACGTCCATTAATGTCACTCACGAAGGGAATGCATTAACTTCCATGGAGATTATAAGTGAATATAGAACAGAAAAATTACAACAAGACAGATAGTAAATAGTACTTGGAAATCTAAAACTTCATTTTATTACAGCGGAAATTAAACATGTTTGTTACATCATAAAACCATAGATCATAACCAAGTACAATATCCATCTTCATAAAAACAAAATACATAATCCCATTACATAAATAGCCATTAAAAAGATAACAAGCTGGACTTTACTTCAACGGTCCAAGCTTTCCAAAGAGAGATGAAGCAATTCAATCAAACTCCACTAGAGTTGGGCCCAACCTGAGGACCTGGAGGGGGAAAAATGATAGAAATAGAGGGGGTCAGACATAAAGTTTGGCGAGTATGATAATTCTAACAATACTATTATCAAAATAACTAGACTAAGGCATAAGCTGGAAGACAAGTAAATGTCTATGAACTCTTAGGAAGATAAGGATAGCGTTTAAGATAACGTTAAAGATAACTGTAAAGGCACACCTAATTACTAACGAATGATTACTACACTGCACCGCACATTACAACACTGCACCACACCAGTCACCCTATTGTTTGATCCCACTTGCTTCACACAGAAACTTTATAAATAGCCTTATGTACCCTTAGCTGACTACATAGGTGTCGTGTGCCCCTATCTCCACTAGGTGTACCCCACTACCCACTTTCGATCGGCTCCCTACTCGTAGATACCTGTGCT
Organism: Allium sativum; assembly: GCA_030737875.1. NCBI lineage: Eukaryota > Viridiplantae > Streptophyta > Magnoliopsida > Asparagales > Amaryllidaceae > Allium > Allium sativum. The sequence continues at coordinate 90,025,389 of CM060916.1, read as the reverse complement.
GGCCCAACAGTGGGTTGTATCACTCCCCTAAAGTGGCAACTCGATAAAACTTGAGAATGCACGGCTTATACCTACACGATGCAACAACGTCTTACCTACCAGCCCGGGTCCACACACGCATACGAAACCCGTTGGACTTGCGTTGCCACTGCTCCCCATTTTGGCGTCTTACAGTCGAACCCAGCATGCGTGTCCTGTCCTCGACTTGGGTCGAGCCCATAAAGATACGTTTGGGATACTGGTCGAAATGGGTCCCCACAAGCTACCCACCTAAGCTTGTCACTAGTATATCCCACTTAACCCTCTTAGTCATGTTCATTTATATTTGTGTTTGGTTAAGTCTTACTAATCGTATTTCACATGCCACTAAGGGCACCCCCTAGATTCCTCATGCCACCCAAGGAACCTACTTAACCCCCATGTCCCACCTTACATGTTTATCTGGTTAAGTATTTCTTAATTCATTCAGGCTATAACCTCATAAAGACCTCTCACATTAGACTGGCATTTATGGCAGCTGGATTTGTCGGGCGGGTCCGGGCAGTCTTACATCATAAAAGAGTCTAACCTCGTGTCTTTACAACCGTTATGCTTTAGTTTAGGCCTAGGACCTCTCACATTGGGCTGACATTTGTGACCACTGGATTTGCCGGGCGGGTACGGGCAGGTTTACGTCACAAACGAGTCCAACCTCGTGTCCTAAGCATTGATTAACACTTAAAATCTTTTACCCCAGTTTTAATAATTCCCTATTCAAATTATTAATTAAGTCAACTTTTAATGATGTCCATAATTGACTCAATTATGGCCATCCACTTATGGCATGCAAAATCATATCAATTGCACCCCAACTTTTTAATATTAAATCCTTAATATTACCCCTACCCCACGTTTATACGTTCGCTTATTCAACGCATAATATAGGCTAGACTTGTATAGTATAACACCTAGCACAAAGATAAATTATCACAACATATAGACAATTAAAATAAATCTAATCATAATAGGGGTGAAACTTGCATAAACTACACATGTTAAGGATCAAAAGGTGTCAACTTGTTAAATGTCTCAATTTACATGATATGATCATAGCCCAAATCTATACATAAACTTGCATATGGGGTTTTTAGGCAACATAATGATGGTGTGAACTAGCATAGGATATCACATATGTCATAGCATAATTCTAGATGTCATAATAGATGTCTTGGCATATGTTCATAACTTTTCTAATCAATCTAACTTGCATATGTGACTTGTCATATAGATCAACATAACCCAAACATGATGATTTAATTAATATGAACTAACTAGCATAGATGGTAACATCATGGCCTTTTTAACATGTATGATTCATCACAACTTAGCATAGAAACTTTCAACATACATAACATCATCATAGCATGATTTACAACATATAAGATATCATCATCACATAACATTGGATTTACAATATACATGATAGCAAAAGGGGTTTACAACAACATATATGATAATTCACATCATCTACTCATAATCCATTCATAACTCAACCTAATTAAAATGATAATAATCTTGTTAAGATCATCATACTCACAATTTAGAGAAGAAAAGAGAGAGTTTTGCTTTGCTTTAGGGTTGAAAGAATTAGAATTGAATTTGCTTTTCTTCTTTCTTAGTTGGCGGCGGCTCCATTGATTTCCATGGTGACGGTATGACGGTAACTATTCTATTTTAATTAGGTTTAGGGTTAGCATTAGGATGTATTTATAGGTGTAGGAAGTTATTTAGGACCATTAGATTAACCCTGAACCATGAGAACCAATCAAATGCAAAATCTGCATTTGAGCGAATCGGCCCACGGGTTGACAACCAAACACCCTGGATTAACCCCTAGTTGACCCAACGGGGCTCGGGGTTACCGCAAAAATGGGCCGGTTCGGTTATTTCCCCTTCCAATTCGCTGTTTTGAACTTTTTCGCATATTTATTTATTTAATTTTTAATATATATATATATATATATATTCTCTACGCAACCCATTTCACTTAATTCTTTTCTAAAAATTAAGTATAATTTAATTTGTGAATTTTAATGTTATAAAATTACGGGGTGTTACAGAGCACGAATGGTAAGTTGAGAAATTTTAAAAATTCTCGTGCCAGTGTTCGTTTAAGGGAATGAGTACAACTTATAGCCCTATCGAGTCCCATTCTCCGTGATTTTTGATAGTAATACTTAGTATTGCTCTTGGTTAGCATGGGTCTAGGGGCAGAGCGTTACAAATTGCAACATCATCAGTGTTCGTTTTCGAGTTTCTAAGTGATGGATAACTACCTTAGAAAAGTTTTTTAGGAAAACAAGTTGATTTGCAAATTCAAATGTTTTGAATTTGAAATGGAAATAAATATATGTTTATGTGATTTCAAAGGATTAGTAATGGAAAATGTGAGGATTTGAATTCTGGAATTTAAATTTTACTTAAGAAAGTTAAATGGATCAAAGTGAACAAATTGATTGAAATCAATTTGAATGAAAATTGAATGGAATATGAATCAGATGTGAATGTATTGATTGTAGATCATTCAAATTAAATGAATGAAAACCAAAAGTTTAGGTAGAACTAAAATTTGTAGAAGTATGGAATGTTGAGTTTCAACTATAAATAAGATTTTGGAAAGGTTAATATGTAACAACCCGGAAATTCTGAGCCAATTTAAAAAAATTTATTTTGGCAATTTTCATGAATTTTGAATATTTAAAATGAATTATTTTAAATAATATCGACGAGGAATTTATTTTGAATAGAATTAGAATGTATATATATTTGAATCGTCGTTGGAATATAAATATTTATTTTAAATTATAAAAGGAATTGAAAAAGGCGCGGTAGTTTGAAAATTCGATTTCAAAGTTCAAATGAATGTACCAGGTGCAAAATAAACCGGATTTTAGCGAAACCAAAAATATTAGAATCTAATTGAGAATATCTTACCAACGAATCCGAAAAATCAAAATTTCATTGCGGGGATAAAAAGTTACGTCCAGTTGAAAATTCAGAATAGTCGCTATGGAATTCTGGCCCTTAATAATGGAAATTTTGCAATCGACCTCGGTTTTTGACGAAACCACTTTTGTTGGATCCGTAATGTCAAATTATTGCTGGGTTTCAAAACTCGTAATTTTTCGGATCAATATGTGAGCGTGGCGAAGGAAAAAGTGTTTGACCAGTTTTAGATGATTTTAATCGACTGGAAAATGGCCATTTTTCAAACGGTATCAGAATTTGACGAAATCAGTTTCGTTAGGACCGTATCGTCAATGTGAAGCCAGAAAATATTTTTCGGGAATTTTTAGAGTCCATACGTGGCCATAGTAAATTAAAATGCGCGTTCAAATTCAATATATAGAGTTATATTTTGATTTTGACGAAAACTGATCGCAACGATCGAATCAACTTACGATACATATCTCATTGTGTTCGGAATGGGGGTAATTAGCTATGGACGATAGGCGGTGGGTCCTGTTTAGATTTTGAGATAAAAAGTTGCTTTTTGAATTTAAAAATAATTATATATATAATTAAACTTCCTTTCCTTCACCCCTCTCCTCTTTCATAAGTCAACGAACAGAAAATTAGAAAAAAAAAGTAAAAGGGAGGAAACCCGCTCCTCGTTGCCATCCGATCTGGCGCGCCACCGCGCCTCTGCCACCGTCGATCTGGCGTCGGCCTCCCCCTCCCTCGTTGACGCTCCTTCTCCCCGCTCCTCTCTCTTCTTCCCCTTTTAAACGCCGCGCCCCCTTCTGGAAACCCCAACCACCCAAAACCGTCGACACCTCCGACGCCTGCACCCCCCACTACGCCACCGTTCCCCTCCGTCCAACTTCCCCTCCACCTCTTTTCCACCTTATGATTTGACCGCGAGCCCCTCACCCAAAGACGAGACCCCCCAAATCCTACCTCCGACCACCAGGGAGCGCAGCCCCCCCCCCTCTGATGTCGACGCACCACCCACCGCAACCACCTCGGCTCTCTCCCTCTTCTAGCAACAAAGTAAGTTTTTATTTATCTTTGTATTTAAAAATTCGATTTTCTTTATATGTTATAGGTTATAAAATAGGATTTTATATTGTGAATTAGTGGGATTAAAACATGATTTTCATTTGATTTTTATTATAGAAAAGAAATGATTTTTATAAAAGAAAAGATTAGATTTTCATAACTAGGAAGACGTGATTTTAAAAAATAGAAAGATTTGATTTTTAACACATTAAAGGTTGGATTTTTAGCATTGAAGATGTGACTTTTATTTGCATAGAAGAATAATAAAATATGATTTTTGTATTATAGAATAATAAAAATATGATTTTTATATTATAGAATAATAAAAATATGATTTCTATATTATAGAAAGAATAAAATACGATTTTTATATATGTAGCGAAATTAAAATCTAATTTTTATTATATATATATAGTTGAAACAAAAATGTGATTCTAATAGTATTGATATAAAAATGTGATTTTTATATATGTAGCGAATACGAATGACGAAAGTGACAAAAGGTGAGCACGGCGAAGATTTCTACATATGAAGAATCACAGTGAATTGGTTTAGCTATCGGTGAGAACTCCTCACTTTTATATTAATTTCTAGTTTGAACTATATACTAGGATGCAGACGGTGCTTAGCAGCACCCGACACCCATCGTCCACAGAACATTGACGGCTTGTTTGTTTGATAGATGTGTTTTGAAATTTGGTTGTGTGATGTGGAATGAAATAAAATATTTTATAGTGGAAAATATTTTATAGTTAAAAATATGATTTTTAACGTGTATATAAAATAAATAGTAATAAACAAATCGGACGATTTGTTTACATACACTGATTTGATTGATATTGATTGGGACGATAAATTTTACACATCGCCCAACTGCACAAATAAAATCTGTGTTTGTTGATTTGAAACCCCACACGGGTATTGGGATGAGATTTGACGTACACTAATCTCGATTGTTTAGTTGTATGTCAATCGATGGATTGACAGACTGTGTAAGCGTTAATTATTTATATTTAATGCTTATGCAGTTGTGTGGTGCACTCTGGATGATGGTTGATTATTTACCGTTGCTATTATATACATGTGTTGTAGAAAATCCATATAATTAACATTATATGGTAATTGATTGGGCCTCATTCCAATTTATAAAATAATTTCACGTGTTGAATTGAATATAATTTCATGTGTTGAATAAAAAATAAATTCATGTGTTGAATAGAAAATAATTTCGTGTGTTGAAATAAAATTATTTCATGTGTTGAATAAAAGCCGTGTAGGTTAGATATGCGCCATTTTGACGTGAATGATGTTTATACCGATTTTATTCATTTTTATAATGAATATAGAAAAGAAAGTGATTTCAAAATATAACGTTTTGAAAATATTATCATTTGTATATCAATGATGTGGAATATTCAATTTTGATTTGAAATTGAATATGAAGTTGAAATCGCTTTGAAAACGAATTTAAAATGATTTATATAAGTGAAAATTAGGCTCACATCCCTAAAACATTTCAAAATATAAGCCACGTCCAGTGTAAAGATTTATTCATTTCCGCTCCCTAGAATTGAGGTGCCGCTTTTCTTTTTTTGGTCCAAACCGCCTCCTGCTGCTCCCCTTCGTCTTTCCTCATTTCTGACCAGAAAAAAATGCGCCAGCCACTAAAAAAAAAATTCAAAAAATAGGAAATATTCTCAGAAGCATTTGCCAAAAAAAAAAGTTGCATACTTCTATGCAACTATTGCCAATAGTAGCATACATTCATGCATATATTCATATAGTGTATTTATTTTGAAAATCTGGACCAATATACGCATATATGTATGAAACTATTACCAATTAACTTCATACATGTATGCATACAAAGTTGAACTGAGATTCAAGTGTTGCGCAAGTGTTGCGAATATTTGCATACATGAATGTAACTATTCTGTATATATGCATGCATGTGTGCAACAAAGTTAGAAGGGGCGATGGCTTCTGAATTTGCGCATGAATGTATGCATGTATTCTGTATAAGAGCATAAATGTGTGTAACAATGTCTGAAAACGGTGAATGGTTGAAAAACAGGCCAAATTTGAATATATGCATAAAACAATGCATATATTGGTGCTTTGATGCATATATGTATGCATTTATACTGCAGTTTGGCGCAACACTGAAATATAAGCATGAATGTATGCAATTATGTACGAATATGTGCATCTTTTGATGCAAAAACTTGTTGTTTCGCCGTTTTGTTTTATTTTGGGTTTTGATGTGGTTTTTGTTTGTTTTATCACCTGAATTTTTTGGTGTGAACGTGTTTTATTTAATAATGAATTTACGTGATTTTTTTTATTTTTTTTTATATGTTTTTGAAAAATAGGGACCTAATTTACATGAAAAGTTGGATCGGATGTGAGCTTAATTTTGAAACTTAATAGGGACCTGTGACAAACGGACCCATAATACGTTTTAAAAAGGAAATTGACGAAATATATATAATATTTGTATTATATATAATAGCCTGAATAGAACGCGTCGTGCCGCGACAGTTCATGAATTTCGACCATTGACTTCGAATGGACATTGTGGGAGATCCGACCGTCGGATTCTCCTAAAACCGGAACCGTTGGGTTCGTATCGAAAAGAGCTTTCTAAGAATATTAGAGATTTGAAATCTAACGGTTGGATTTGGAATTATGTCCAAATCAAATTTGGAAAAGGTTGTTGTACGTGCAGTTCGATGGCCGTTGATGAAAATCGACTGTACGGGCCTTGATAAAATTATTAAAAATAGAAATAATTTGTGTAAAATCATAAGAAATGATTTGGGAAGAATGGGGATGATAAAATCCATATTTGAAAAGATAAATTTAGATTTCTATCGAAATGAACTAGTTTTGAACTAGAATAATAATTTATTTATTTTTAAATAAATAAATTGGATTTGAAATGGTTTTGAAAATAACCAAAATTTCCAATAATTGAATTGGAATGGATTTGAATCGAAATCATCTTCGGAATAGTTCGATGTTGAATTTCGTGATTATACAGATGTTGTTATGGGAATTTGGAAGATATTGATATCGTTATTCCCGATATGATATCTGTTGGTTTCAGAATTTAATGTTGAATATAAGCCGATATATTTTCTATTCAAAGCCTTGTATTTAATATCAAATTGGATTTGGGTTTTGTTGTGAACTATTTTTAAATAACACTAGTTCTTTAACCTGAGTAAAAGCAGGATTCATTTCCAAAAAGTAGAACAATCAGTATGAAATGATTTTAGAGATGAAACCAATTGGAGTTTGAATAAATCTTTAATTAGATTTGAATGAATGAATGGTAATTAAATTTACCGATAACACCGTGGTGTTAGATATGAAGTATGACCAGTTTTACTTCATGGGATAAATAGGTTCGGATTGGGAAATAAAATAAATGATTACTTCGGTGTGGTTCGCTAATCCCGACTAATTTGAATTGATATTCAAAGGAAGATTAAAGAATAAATTTAAATAATTTATCTTTGATAAAATTAATGGGAACCTTTCCCAAAGTGTAAGAATATTTGAATAAAAGAATATTCTGAATTGGAATGAGGCGTATGTTGTGTTTGTGTAACACTTGTATATTATATACGCGAGTTATTCAAAAAGACCGGGTTTATCCCATTCTGAATAACCGATTCGACGTGGTGTCGAGGATGAAGACGGTGGTCGAAGCCCGGAGGTCTTCACATCGTTTGGGTGATTGCTGATGAACTTGATTGGGCTGTACACCCAAGAGGAGGGAATCAGTTGGTGATCGTCCAGACGTACTTGGAGATCGATGGATAAGCGAGGTACAAGGTGCCTCCGGTTTCGTTCTGACCCAGAACGAACTTGTAAATGGACTGTGTGTCTGACATTGGATTTTATTCTATGTGATTGATTTCTATTAAATATATATCTGTTTGGCGGCGGAGAATTTATTCTCTTGCTTAACGCCCTTCTCTGAGACGTACGAGCTCAGGGGTTATATATTGATGGATATCAATCGCATGGAGTGAATTATCTATGTGGCATGCCTAAGTGGCAATTGATCAAGGCTTCTGTTTAAAATCAAAGTCTTGTGGTTGATGATCAAAGCACCGCCTATGTGGCATAGCTTTGTGTAACGTTGATTCGCGAGCCTCACACCACGGTTGTGAACCAGAAACTGGAGAGGACATCAGGGAGGGCATGTGTTTCCTTCTAGCTAGGGTGGTGTCAGTGACCTACCAACCATGACATTTATATTATTTTCACCTATGTGGTTGTTTCTATTGCGAGGCGCCTCGGATATACCGGTGACTATGTGGAGCCGATGGAGTCATTTGGCTCATTTACGCCCCAAAGGGCAGGGAACGCAGTGTTCAGGCATTTTAATCCACATCGGTGGACCGGCCCTGACGATCCAAGGGTCACTCGAGCTCTGATCCTAAGACTCGGGCTAGACAGTCTCGAATCGGTAGAGGATTATCTTTTGCCTTGGTTCACATATGGAAATCCAACTTCCAATACGTGACTTTACGGTTTTATTTGCAGAGCCTAGTATGGCGACATAGTGGTTTGGGGCACTTTGAACTTTGTATGGCAAGTGAAACAAACCTGGCTCTGATACCAAGTGAAACACCCCACCTCCGTTAAGGTCACTCACAAAGGGAATGCCTTAATTTTGGTGGAGGTTAATAAGTAAAAGCCATAGAAATACTCAAGACAGATATAAATACACATATTTTAAACAGCGGAAACCAAACATACTTTTATTTCATCAACACGTGTTCAAACAAAACATTCCATAATTGTCTCAAAATACTTCCAACATTACAACCTCATTACTGTCTTGATTATTAAAGAAGCATAAAACAAAAATAAAGTGACAAAAATCCCCATAGTGAAATCCAAAGCCATAATCCAAGCAAAAGAGATCCAAATCATACATCTACGTTCTTGGAGCTTGTAAAGAGTCTGACTGAGCTGAGTTGTTTCCTCCCTGTGGACCTTGGGGGGGAACGAAAGAAAAGAAGACGAAAAGAAAATAGAGTCAGACATAAAGCCAGAGTAAATCTAGTAACTCTTCAGTATGTGAATAAGAAAAGGGCATGATAGATGTAAACTGAAAACAGGAAAGTGTCAACAGCTAAGGAAGTGTCGTTTAGAATCGAATGTACTATCGCACCCACACTATATATCTCTGCACCTACTTGAGTTTATTCTAACTGGCACCCCATGCTGAGGGTGAAGTGATCCCTATTTTCTAAAGATCGGCTCCTACTCGCGTAAACATGTGTCATACGACCCCAAGAATTGTAGATACCTATGTTGGTCCCACCATGGGGTGTATCAAGACCCATGGTGGTGGCCCCGACACAATTTCTAGAAGGCATAGGTTATACTACTGGTGTCCCCAGTGCCCTGTTTGTCTGCTCCGGAGTGTGTGCACGCCCGCACTCCGTTAGAACCTACACTGTGCACCCACCGCCGTCATTTTGACCGCTTACAATCAGCCCAGTAATCGTGCCCCGCCCTGCCTAGTTTCAGTGTACCATGATACCTAACTTGGGTTACTGCTGAAACGGGTCCCTCGTTACTGGGGTCTCTAGTCAAATATGTTAAGTGGTTAAGTGTCTGTATTTACCTAACCTTACCCATCAATTCTTGTCAACATGTTGAATTTGGTTAAGTGTTTATAGTTGACATAACTCTACCATCTATCCTTAGCCTCTTAGAGCACCTGACCACTCACATTAGACAGATATTGCTACGGTTACTGGATGTGCCGGTCGGTTCCGGGCAGGTTTACACCGTAGCTCAGTCTAACCTCGGGTCTTTATTAGGCTCAATGCTTAACCACCCACATTGGATAGGTATTTTTGTGACTACTGGACAGCCGGGCGGGTCCGGGCAGGTTTACGTCACAACTCAATCCAACCTCGGGTTAAGCATATCGTGTTTTCTAAATTTAAATATTTTATTACTTCTCAATTATATGTAAATTTCATGTTCTTTATTCTTGGGTATGAACAATTCATACCGCTAGAATGTCATTACCATTGGCATGTGCCAACCATGCCAACTAATATTTTTAATGCTTTACACCCAACGTTATTACCCCCGTTTGTACGTTCGCAATATTATAACATGTGTTGGGCTTGACACAATTCAACCCAACTTTATAAACGTGAGAAAAAGGGAAACCAAGAACATGTAATATTTTACATAAAGGTTTGTGGCGCATGAACTTGCAATTTAGCCATTCAACTAAAATATAATATGGGTCATGTGAACTTGCCTTCAAATCAATGTATAACTAAGTAGGTGACATATGAAATGGCATAGTTTAGGCTTATACAAACTTGGGTTTAAACATGTTTAACTTGGCATAATGTCAACTACAAAAGTAGCATGTTGTATATTCACCAAAACGTCCAATTTTAACATCTAATCATATATCCTATTTCAACATGAACTTGCATAGTTTATGAAACCCAAATGGTACTTAACATAGATCCAATTATACTTGCAAATAAACACAAGAGTGTATTCATAGGTTTTGGGTCATGTAGGCATAAAAGGTCTCAAATCTATAACATGTTTACATAAATTTTAATTTAGACTAAGGGAATATACATAGTCCATGCCATCGACATAAACATAAAGAGATCAATTACTAGTTTTTGCCACAACTTGCTATTGCTATTACTTTCATATACAAATGTCCAATAGGCTTGAATCAATCAATTTATGCCACAAACACCAATACACAAGTCATGACAGAATTATTACAGTACACAGAATTCATACAATAACACAATTCTATTTTCATTTACATCGAATCACATTATAGTTTTTATTCATATTCTGAAAGGTCACTATACTTACAACGAATGCAGAATCTTGAATTCTGGATTCTGAATTCTGAATTCTGAAATTGAGATGCGCTCCTTTGGGTAGATTAATGTTGCGTTGATTAATTTGATTAAACTTTAATCTTCTTCTTAATTTGATTCGTCTCTAAGCTTCTCTCTCTTGACGGCTATGCTCAATTCCTCCCTGGCAGCATGACGACTCCCATCTTAATTTTTTGTGTGAATTTTTAGTTGTGACTTAGGGTGTATTTATAGATTTTTATATTATTTTGAGCCGTCAGATGAAGACAGGAGGAATCTAGACCATACAAAGTTCACAGAGCCAATCAAGAGGTGACATGTCAGCCCTAGTGACACACCGAGCCACAGAAATTCGAGCCAGAGCCAGACCTAGCCAGCCAGGTCGATCAGGTAGGTCGACAGGCAGGTCGACACCCAAGTCGACACTATGGTCGACCTGGGGTGGCCAGGTCGAAACCATGGTCGACCTGGTCTCTGGACGGGAATTTTCCCGCCCAGCCCAGTTTGAACCAGTTTTTCGATTTCGAATTTTAAACTGAGCTGTTTGAATTTTAAATTTTATTCTGAAACTTCCGAAGGTTATAACTCCTTCATACGGAGTCCGATTCGTGCCAACTCGAACTCTATCTCAAGCAGAATTTCGAGACGAACGCAATGGCGTAACCCATTTCCCTTAATTCTTCCATTTAGAATTAATTGCACTTTAATTTGTGAAGCTTGACGTTATAGAATTCATGGGGTGTTACATTCTCCCCCCTAAAAGGATTTCATCCCCGAAATCTTCAACTTAGGAAGAATGTATATCCTACCATCCAACAGTCCATCTACTCAACCAACAAGCACATGCGTCCACTGTCCTTAAAAGACTTCTAATGCTTCATGATCATATGCATATTGTGTGTACATGTCCTTATCTAATGCAAAAATCAAGCGGTCTACTGATTCAGTTGACCTCCTTAATGCGAATCATGTAAGTGTCATGAATCCATTACGTATGCAAATTTTTCCAACTCATAATTCTACATGACTGCACAACTATTCATACAAATGCGACGACCATATGACAGCATATCAAGTTTCAACCATATACAAATGAGAATACGTATATACATATGCAATATGAAGTGACTGAGCCGATCTATAACCTAGGGTGTGTGTGTGTATGCATCCACAAGCAACCACTAGCAATCACTATCAACCATTTGCAGCCGTCATCCATAACATGTTTTCAAATACATGTTTGCATCCATTGGTTTTCTACCTAAGGAGTTAGGAAAAGGACCGAGGAGATATACTTAAAAAGATAAATAAGGCATAACTTAAGGAAAAAGAGAGATCAATGATGTACCCTCAAAAAGAAGAGGGTAGGCAGCGCATATTCTGTCCTCAGTTTCCCAAGTCGCGTCTTCCTCGGCGTCGCTCCACTAAACTTTAACGAGTTTGACTTCGCGGTTGCGTAGCTTTTTCACTTCAGTTCCTAAGATGCGGGTTGGAATTCTCCTCACAGTTGCTTCACGTTCTACTTTGGCTTCTTCTAGAATGCTAGGTTCCACCACTTCGGCAGACTCATGCAAACACTTCCGGAGGAGAGAAACATGAAAGATGTTGTGAACTCCGGTCAGTCTCTCGGGTAGCTCTAGTCTATAGGCCATCTTCACAACCTTCTCGATGTTAGGAAATGGTCCTACAAATCTCGGTGCTAGCTTTCCTGCGGATCCAAAGCGAACGACGTTCCTTAAAGGAGATACCTTAAGGAAAACCCTGTCCCTAACCTCAAACTCAAGGTCGGTCCTTCTTTTGTCGGCGTAGGATTTTTATCTGTCTTGGGCAGTCTTCATTCTCCTACGTGTCAAGTCCACTTTCTCTGAAGTCTCTTGAATCATGTCTCGCCCAAGTATAAGCTTATCTGTAGACTCCCACCAACAAGTTGGTGATTTGCACGGTCTTCCATATAAGGCTTCGAAGGGCGCCATACCTATGGTAGCTTGGTAGTTGTTGTTGTAGGCAAATTCCACTAAAGGAAGGTGATCCTCCCTAGTTCCTCCAAATTCAAGAATGCAAAGTCTCAAAAGATACTCTAAAACTCTATTCACCCTTTCCGTTTGGCCATCGGTTTGGGGGTGATAGGTCGTGCTCAAACATAATTGTGTGCCTACAGCTTCTTGCAGACTCCGCCAAAACTCGCTTGTGAAGATAGGGTCTCGGTCACTAACAATGCTGGAAGGTATCCCATGGAGGCGAACTATTTCCTTGAGATAAAGATATGCTAGAGATGCGGCAGTCCTTCTACTCTTGATAGGTATAAAGTGGGCGCTTTTAATAAGCCTATCAACTATTACCCAAATGCTAGTATTGCCTCTTCTCGACCTAGGTAGTCCATCAATGAAGTCCATTGAAATGCTATCCCACTTCCACTGTGGGACCTCTAAAGGATGAAGTAGTCCTCCAGGCTTCCTCTGTTCCGCCTTGACTCGTTGGCAGGTCATGCACTTTGAAACGAAATTTGCCACGTCCTATTTCATGCCGCTCCAAAAGAAAGTCCTTTTTATATCCTTGTACATCTTATCACCGCCAGGGTGTATAGTCATCTTGGAATGATGCGCTTCCTCGAGAACCTTCTTTGTCAACTCCCTTGCTTGTGGGGCGCATAATCTTCCATCTCCCCTCAGCCAACCCTTATCATTGATGGTGTATCTACTGAGGTGACTAGAAGTCTCACCCCTAATAAGTTTATCAATCACATCAACAAGCTGAGGGTCTTCACGTTGTGCAGCCCTTATTGAGTCCAAGAGATTAGGGCGTACTTCGAGATATGCTAGCAAACCAGGTACAAAATCCGAGGAGGGCCTAAAGTTAAAACTGGATATATACTCCAAGCTTTTCCTTTCAACAAAGAGCGGGCTTAAGGTCAGTTTCTTTCAGCTAAACGCGTCTGCTACTACGTTGCCTTTGCCGGGAGTATAGGAAATTTCAAAGTCATACGAGGCAAGTAACTCCATCCATCTTTGCTGCCTCAAGTTAAGATCCTTCTACGAGAAGAGATATTTCAACGATTTATGGTCAGTGTATAATTCGAAGTTCTCACCTAGGAGATAATGGCGCCAAGACTTAAGCGCAAAGACGATGGTGGCTAACTCAAGATCGTGGGTTGGGTAGTTCTTTTCATGAACTTTCAATTGTCTTCCGCCATAAGCTACTACCCTTCCTTCTTGCCAACGGGTCAAGGCGGAACAGAAGAAGATGAGTGTTACTTGCTTCCATTGCGGTGAGGCTGGACACATGGCTAAGGACTGCCCTAAGAAGGAAGGGTGAGGCCCGCAAGCAGGACCTTCTGGGGGTACCTCTTAAACTTCTTCTCCTAGATGCTTTGTTTTATCCTGCTTATCTTCTCAATCCTATCTTGAGAACTTTAGGTAGTAATATTTCTGTAGAAAGTGTAGTTTATCTTTATGATCATCCAGTTCGCACACTTTTTGACTCTGGCGCATCACACTCTTTTGTTTCATCTGCCTTAGTAGAATCTCTGCATCTAGACACTCATATGGTAGAGGATCCCTTAGTAGTTTCAAATCCATTTGGGGGCTCCGCTTAATTGTCAATGGTTTGTTTGGGTTTGAAAATCTCTATTCTCAACGTTGAGTTTAGTTGTAATGCCTTTGTTTTGGGCTTCTCGGGATATGGTTTGATCTTAGGCATGGACTGGTTATCCAATAATGGTGCCATCCTTGATTGTGAGAAAAGAGTAGATAGACTCTTGACTCGGCTTGGTAACACTCTAGAAATTTCCTGTAATCTCTTGAATGCTGTTATGCTTAGTTATCTAGAGTCGCTTGATGCTTCTGATGAGAATTTGCAATCAGTTAGAGTAGTCCGAGAATATCCGGATGTCTTTGAGGAGGTGGAAGGCTTACCTCCGAGGCGGGAAATGTGCGTGAAGGAGGAATGCTTGAACAATCAGAGAAAAGTGGGGTCGTGAATTACTTTTCTGCTGCTCACAGTCAGAGTATTTTAGTTTCACTATCAACCAATTGTGTTTCGAAAGGCACTATTTGTGAATCTTATAAGCTGCTACGGATCAAATTCTATGGTTGCTTTGATAGGCCTTTAGGGAGGTATCTATGTGATGACTTATTTGATCAGAAGTCATGTTGCCGGACTTGTAAACAAAGGTTCAGAAGCAGTTGGATTTTGATAAGAACGAGTTTATTTGGGACCCCCCATCCCCAGAAGATGAGGATAATGACGTGGAAAATGGCTTCCTTCGTTATGACGATGACGATGATAATGATGACAACAACAAGTCGAACAGTTACTTTTCATGTAGTAGTTTTAGCAGTCGTTCTTCAAATATATGAGAGAAGCATGATGATGCACACAAGGAACAATTTCAAAATTCAGTTCATGTGCATTTTAAAGCACTTGTTTCTCAACTACTGATTGGGGAAGGGATTCCAATTTCAGGTAAGGATGGTAGTGAAGGTTGGTTAGATGTAGTTTCCTCTTTAGCCTGGCAAGCTGCAGCATTTGTAAAACCAGATAATAGTAAAGGTGGCAACATGGATCCCATTAACTATGTCAAAGTTAAATGTATACTGTCCGGAAATCCAAATGATAGGTAATTACTTTTGACTGTTCCTATAATAGCTAGTGATTTTGTGCTTTGGTTGTCTTAGGATGTAAGTGCACTTTTTCTTATTTTATTAAGTAGACATTCAAAGCACAACACTCTTTATAACCATAAATGTTTAATATGTTTTCTGTGATTTTTTTTTCTTTTCTTAATGATAGTAAATTTGTAAAGGGAGTGGTGTGCTCAAAGAATATAAAGCATAAACGCATGATTTCGCAGAGTAAAAACCCCCAATTGTTCCTTCTAAGTGGAGCACTTGAGTATGAAAAACCCAAAAATAAGATGGCATCAATAAATATTGTCCTAAAACAGGTTATTTCATATTCTTAATATTAATTTTTCTCTCCTGGTTGTGTAATGCTCTAACCTAACATCATTGTATTACCTATATAGCTTGCATCATTGTCCTTTCTTTTTTTTGGTGTACACGAAAACTGCAAAAATATCTAATTTTGGTGGAACAACCCACCTCCGTTAAGGTCACGCACAAAGGGAATGCCTTAATTTTAGTGGAGGTTTATAGGTAAAAGCCACAGAAATACTCAAGACAGATATAAATACACATATTTTAAACAGCGGTAACCAAATAGACTTTTATTTCATCAACACCTGTTCAAACAAAACATTCCATAATTGTCTCAAAATACTTCCAACATTACAACCTCATTACTGTCTTGATTATTAAAGAAGCATAAAACATAAATAAAGTGACAAAAATCCCCATAGTGATATCCAAAGCCATAATCCGAGCAAAAGAGATCCAAATCATACATCTACGTTCTTGAAGCTTGTAAAGAGTCTGACTGAGCTGAGTTTTTTCCTCCCTGTGGACCTAGGGGGAGGGAACGAAAGAAAAGAAGATGAAAAGAAAATAGAGTCAGACATAAAGCCTGAGTAAATCTAGTAACTCTTCAGTATGTGAATAAGAAAAGGGCATGATAGATGTAAACTGAAAACAGGAAAGTGTCACCAGCGAAGGAAGTGTCGTTTAGAATCGAATGTACTATCGCACCCACATTATATATCTCTGCACCTACTTGAGTTATTCTAACTGGCACCCCATGCTGAGGGTGAAGTGATCCCCATTTTCTAAAGATCGACTCCTACTCGCATAAAAATGTGTCATACAGCCCCAAGAATTGTAGATACCTATGCTGGTCCCACCATGGGGTGTATCAAGACCCATGGTGGTGGCCCCGACAAAATTTCTAGAAGGCATAGGTTATACTATTGGTGTCCCCAGTGCGCTGTTTGTCGGCTCCGGAGTGTGTGCACGCCCGCACTCCGTTAGAACCTACACTATGCACCCACCGTCGTAGTTTTGACCGCTTACAATCAGCCCAGTAATCGTGCCCCACCCTGCCTAGTTTCAGGGTACCATGATACCTAACTTGGGTTACTGCTGAAACGAGTCCCTCGTTACTAGGGTTTTCTAGTCAAACATGTTAAGTGGTTAAGTGTTTGTATTTACCTAACCTTACCCATCAATTCTTGTCAACATGTTGAATTTGGTTAAGTGTTTATAGTTGACTTAACTCTACCATCTATCCTTAGCCTCTTAGAGCACCTGACCACTCACATTAGACAGATATTGCTACGGTTACTGGATGTGCCGGTCGGTTCCGGGCAGGTTTACACAATAGCTCAGTCTAACCTCGGGTCTTTATTGGGCTCAATGCTTAAGCACCCACATTGGATAGGTAGTGTTGTGACTACTGGACAGCCGGGCGGGTCCGGGCAGGATTACGTCACAACTCAATCCAACCTCGGGTTAAGCATATCATGTTTTCTAAATTTACATATTTTATTACTTCTCAATTATATGTAAATTTCATGTTCTTTATTCTTGGGTATAAACAATTCATACCGCTAGAATGTCATTACCATTGGCATGTGCCAACCATGCAAACTTATATTTTTAATGTTTTACACCCAATGTTATTACCCCCGTTTGTACGTTCGCAATATTATAACATGTGTTGCGCTTGACACAATTCAGCCCAACTTTATAAACGTGAGAAAAGGGGGAAACCAAGAACATGTAACATTTCACATAAAGGTGTGTGGCGCATGAACTTGCAATTTAGCAATTCAACTAACATATAATATGGGTCATGTGAACTTGCATTCAAATCAATGTATAACTAAGTAGGTGACATATGAAATGGCATAGTTTAGGCTTATACAAACTTGGGTTTAAACATGTTTAACTTGGCATAATGTCAACTGCAAAACTAGCATGTGGTATATTCACCAAAATGTCCAATTTTAACATGTAATCATATAGCCTATTTCAACATGAACTTGCATAGTTTATGAAACCCAAACGATACTTAACATAGATCCAATTATACTTGCAAATAAACACAAGAGTGTGTTCATAGGTTTTGGGTCATGTAGGCATAAAAGGTCTCAAATCTATAACATGTTTACATAAATTCTAATTTAGACTAAGGGAATATACATAGTCCATGCCATCGACATAAACATAAAGAGATCAATTACAAGTTTTTGCCACAACTTGCTATTGCTATTACTTACATATAGAAAAGTCCAATAGGCTTGCATCAATCAATTTATGCCACAAACACCAATACACAAGTCATGACAGAATTATTACAGTACACATAATTCATAGAATAACACAATTATATTTTCATTTACATCGAATCACATCACAGTTTTTATTCATATACTAAAAGGTCACTATACTTACAACGAATGCAGAATCTTGAATTCTGGATTCTGAATTCTGAAATTGAGATGCGCTCCTTTGGGTAGATTAACATTGCGTTGATTAATTTGATTAAACTTTAATCTTCTTTTTAATTTGATTCATCTCTAAGCTTCTCTCTCTTGATGGCTATGCTCAATTCCTCCCTGGCAGCATGACGACTCCCATCTTATTTTTTGTGTGAATTTTTAGTTGTGACTTAGGGTGTATTTATAGATTTTTAAATTGTTTTGAGCCGTCAGATGAAGACAGGAGGAATCTAGACCATACAAAGTTCAAAGAGCCAATCAAGAGGTGACATGTCAACCCTAGTGACACACCGAGCCACATAAATTCGAGCCAGAGCCAGACCTAGCCAGCCAGGTCGACCAGGTAGGTCGACTGGCAGGTCGACCTAGGGTGGCCAGGTCGACATCATGGTCGACCCTATGGTCGACCTGGTCTCTGGGCGGGAATTTTCACGCCCAGCCCAGTTTGAACCAGTTTTTATAATTTCGAATTATAAACTGAGCTGTTTGAATTTTAAATTTTATTCTGAAAATTCAAAAGGCCATAACTTCTTCATACGGAGTCCGATTCGCGCAAACTCGGACTCTATCTCAAGCACAATTTTGAGACGAACGCAATGGCGTAGCCAATTTCCCTTAATACTTCCATTTAGAATTAATTACACTTTAATTTGTGAAGCTTAACGTTATATAATTCACGGGGTGTTACATTCTCCCCCCCTTAAAAGGATTTCGTCCCCGAAATCTTCAAGTTAGGAAGAATGTATATCCAACCATCCAACAGTCCATCTACTCAACCAACAAACACAAGTGTCCACTGTCCTTAAAATACTACTAATGCTTCATGATCATATGCATAGTGTGTGTACATGTCCTTATCTAATGCAGAAATCAGGCGGTCTACTGATTCTGTTGACCTCCTTAATGCGAGTCATGTAAGTGTCATGAATCCATTATGTATGCAAATTTTTCCTACTCATAATTCTATATGAGTGCACAACTATTCATACAAATGCGACGACCATATGATACAATATCAAGTTTCAACCATATACAAATGAGAATACATATATGCATACGCAATATGAAGTGACTGAGCCGATCTATAACCTAGGGAGTGTGTGTATGCATCCACGAGCAACCACTAGCAATCACTAGCAACCATTTGCAGCCATCATCCATAACATGTTTTCAAATACATGTTTGCATCCATTTGTTTTCTACCTAAGGAGTTAGGAAAAAGACCGAGGAGATATACCTAAAAAGATAGATAAAACATAACTTAAGGAAAAAGAGAGATCAAAGATGTACCCTCAAAAAGAAGAGGGTAGGCAGCGCGTATTCTGTCCTCAGTTTCCCAAGTCGCGTCTTCCTCGGCGTCGCTCCACTGAACTTTAACGAGTTTGACTTCGCGGTTGCGTAGCTTTTTCACTTCAGTTCCTAAGATGCGGGTTGGAATTCTCCTCACAGTTGCTTCACATTCTACTTCGGCTTCTTCTAGAATGCTAGGTTCCACCACTTCCGCAGACTCATGCAAACACTTCCGGAGGTGAGAAACATGAAAGACGTTGTGAACTCCGGCCAGTCTCTCAGGTAGCTCTAGTCTATAGGCCATCTTCCCAACCTTCTCGATGATAGGAAATGGTCCTACAAATCTTGGTGCTAGCTTTCCTGCGGATCCAAAGCGAACGACGTTCCTTAAAGAGGATACCTTAAGGAAAACCCTGTCCCCAACCTCAAACTCAAGGTCGGTCCTTCTTTTGTCGGCGTAGGATTTTTGTCTGTATTAGGCAGTCTTCATTCTCCGATGTATCAATTCCACTTTCACCGAAGTCTCCCGAATCATGTCTGGCCCAAGTATAAGCTTATCTGTAGACTCCCACCAACAAGTTGGTGATTTGCACGGTCTTCCATACAAGGCTTCGAAGGGCGCCATACCTATGGTAGCTTGGTAGCTGTTGTTGTAGGCAAATTCATCTAAAGGAAGGTGATCCTCCCAAGTTCCTCCAAAGTCAAGAACGCAAAGTCTCAAAAGATCCTCTAAAACTCTATTCACCCTTTCCGTTTGACCATCGGTTTTGGGGGTGATAGGCCATGCTCAAACACAACTGTGTGCCTACAGCTTCTTGCAGACTCCGCCAAAACTCGCTTGTGAAGATAGGGTCTTGATCACTAACAATGCTGGAGGTTATCCCATGAAGGCAAACTATTTCCTTGAGAGAAAGAGATGCTAGAGATGTGGCAGTCCTTCTACTCTTGATAGGTATAAAGTGGGCGCTTTTAGTAAGCCTATCTACTGTTACGCATATGCTAGTATGGCCTCTTCTCAACCTAGGTAGTCCATCAATGAAGTCCATTGAAAGGCTATCCCACTTGCACTGTGGGACCTCTAAAGGATGAAGTAGTCCTCCAGGCTTCCTCTGTTCCACCTTGACCCGTTGGCAGGTCATGCACTTAGAAACGAAATTTGCCACGTCCTCTTTCATGCCGCTCCAAAAGAAAGTCCTTTTTATATCCTTGTACATCTTATCACCGCCAGGGTGTATAGTCATCTTGGAATGATGCGCTTCCTCGAGAACCTTCTTTGTCAACTCCCTTGCTTGTGGGACGCATAATCTTCCATCTCGCCTCAGCCAACCCTTATCATCGATGGCGTATCTACTGAGGTGACTAGAAGTCTCACCCCTAATAAGTTTATCAATCACATCAACAAGCTGAGGGTCTTCACGTTGTGCATCCCCTATTGAGTCCAAGAGAGTAGGGCGTACTTCTAGAGATGCTAGCAAACCCGGTACAAAATCCGAGGAGGGCCTAAAGTTAAAACTGGCTATATACTCCAAGCTTTACCTTTCCACAAAGAGCAGGCTTAAGGTCAGTTTCTTTCGGCTCAACGCGTCTGCTACTACGTTTCCTTTACCGGGAGTATAGGAAATTTCAAAGTCATACGAGGCAAGAAAATCCATCCATCTTTGCTGCCTCAAGTTAAGATCCTTCTACAAGAAGAGATATTTCAACGATTTATGGTCAGTGTATAATTCGAACTTCTCACCTAGGAGATAATGGCACCAAGACTTAAGCGCAAAGACGATGGCGGCTAACTCAAGATTGTGGGTTGGGTAGTTCTTTTCATGAACTTTCAATTGTCTTCCACCATAAGCTACTACCCTTCCTTCTTGCATTAGAACAGCGCCTAGTCCCGTTCCACATGCATCTGTGTATACTGTGAACATTTTGCTTCCGTCAGGCAGAGTTAGAACTGGAGCTATTGTAAGAGCCCTTTTTAATCATTGGAAAGAAAACTCGCAGTCCAAATCCCAAGTGAACGCCAGATTCTTCTTTGTTAGCCTTGTGAGTGGGGCCGAGATTTTTGCGAAATCCCTAATGAATTTTCGGTAAAAATCGGCTAGCCCAAGAAAGCTTCGAACTTCGGTTGCATTTCTTGGTGTCTTCCAATCTTGCACTGCCACCACTTTCGCGGGGTCCACAACCAACCCCTCTTTGGACGCTATATGCCCAAGAAATCTTACTTCTTTTCTCCAGAAGTGACACTTGGAGAATTTGGCTTTTAGTTGACGAACTCGAAGAGTTTCCATGATTTCTTTCGGATGCTGAGCATGCTCTTCCTCATTCTTTGAGAAGATTAAGATATCATCTACGAAGACAACCACAAACTTGTTGAGGAATTCTCTGAACACCCTGCTCATTAGGTCTACGAGATATGCGGGTGCGTTTGTCAAGCCAAAATGCATGACAAGCCACTTGAAGAAACCGTCTGGGGTTTTGAACGCCATCTTATCAATGTTGTCTTCAGCTACTCTCAGCTGATGGAACCCAGTTGCCAGATCAAGTTGGGAGAAGACCTACGCTCGTACAAGCTGATCAAACAAATCGTCAATTCGAGGAAGATGGTGCCTATTTTTCTTGGTCAATTTGTTTAACTCCCTATAGTCGACGCAAAGGCGAAGCGAACCGTCCGCTTTGGTTGCGAACACTACTGGAGCACCCCATTCTGAAATGCTCCGTCTAATGAACCCTTTTTCGAGGAGTTCTTTAACCTGCTTATTGAGCTCCTTTCTCTCCTTTGGAGCCATGTGTCTGACAGGTAAAGCTATAGGCTTTGCATTATCCACAAGATATATGCGGAAGTCTATTTCCCGCCTGGGAGATAAGCCTTTCACCTCCTCAAAGACATCCGGATATTCTCGGACTACTCTAACTGATTGCAAATTCTCATAAGAAGCATCAAGCGACTCTAGATAACTAAGCATAATAGCATTCAAGGGATTACAACAAATTTCTAGAGTGTTACCAAGCCGAGTCAAGAGTCTAACTACTCTTTTCTCACAATCAAGGATGGCACCATTACTGGATAACCAGTCCATGCTTAAGATCAAACCATATCCTGAGAAGCCCAAAACAATGGCATTACAACTAAACTCAACGCTGATAATAGAGATTTTCAAACCCAAACAAACCACTGACAAGTAAGCGGAGCCCCTAATTGGATTTGAAACTACTAAGGGATCCTCTACCATACTAGTGTCTAGGTGAAGAGATTCTACTAAGGCAGATGAAACAAAAGAGTGTGATGCGCCAGAGTCAAAAAGTGTCCGAACTGGATGATCATAAAGATAGACTACACTTTCTACAGAAATATTACTACCTCGTTCCTGCTGAGGTGCCACTAGCGCATGAACCTGACCCCCTGAAGTGGATCCGGCTTTCTGTCCCTGCCCTTTCTTCTTTGGGCAGTCCTTAGCTTGGTGCCCAGTTTCTCCACAATGGAAGCAACCACCCATCTTTGCCTTCCTTTTTCCGCAGTCTTTTGATATATGTCCCACAATGTCATAGAAATTGCACCTTCTCCTCTCACGGGGCTTATTGTTCTTCCCTCCTTTCATGAAGTCTATTTTCTTTGCTTGTAGACCCTCTTTCTTGTCTTCCACCTTAGTTTCTTTCTTGTCGTGGTCTTCCTCGTGTAGCAATGCCATGTCCACCAAGCTTTCATAAGTCGCTCCAGTGGATACATGGGTCATAGCAAGGCTGTGTAGAGGCTCATTCAAACCTTTGACGAAGCGAAGCGCCTTCTTGTGTTGGGTGTTTACTAAGTCTAGTCCAAATCTAGCCAGCTGATTAAACTGATTAACGTATTCCCTGATTGTCATACTTCCCTGTTTCAGAGTTAGAAACTTCTCCATTTGCAGGCTTCTTTCGGCTTGGGAGAGGAATTTCATCTCAAACCTTGTCCTGAAATCTTCCCATGTTTCCACCTCCCTCTGAGCATTGGTAATCTCCCACAAATAGGAAGCTTCATCTTTAAGCAACCACACCGCTAGTTGTATCTTTTGCCTGTCATCAACCCCGAAGATGACAAACAGATCCTCGGTCTCCTTTAGCCAATTTCTTGCTCCTACAAATGATTCTGTCCCATAAAAGTCTTTTCCACCCATTGCCTTGAAGTCTCTACATGTATTTGCGAAGGCATTTCCACGAGGAGGTGGAGGAGGAGGAGGAACCGCGGCCACTGGAGGAGGGATGTCTGCTGGGCCCGCGCCATTGGTCCTTCCTTCTAAATACCTCCTAAACCAGCCGGGTATCGGCACTCCTTCAGGGAGGTTAAGGTCTCCAGACATGCTGAAACAGAAAGGAAAAATTCAAAATGAAGGATAGAGAGAGATAGTGCATATGGCTTTCGGGGATTATGCCTTTTAAAATATAACACTTTTTCTTCAAAAAAATGCTTCTTTAAACTTTCTTTTGAAAACAATTTCAAAAACTTTTATCTTATCAGGTAAACCTATGCTCTGATACCAAGTGAAACACCCCACCACCGTTAAGGTCACTCACAAAGGGAATGCCTTAATTTTGGTGGAGGTTTATAAGTAAAAGCCACAGAAATACTCAAGACATATATAAATACACATATTTTAAACAGCGGAAACCAAACAGACTTTTATTTCATCAACACGTGTTCAAACAAAACATTCCATAATTGTCTCAAAATACTTCCAACATTACAACCTCATTACTGTCTTGATTATTAAAGAAGCGTAAAACATAAATAAAGTGACAAAAATCCCCATAGTGATATCCAAAGCCATAATCCGAGCAAAAGAGATCCAAATCATACATCTACGTTCTTGGAGCTTGTAAAGAGTCTGACTGAGCTGAGTTGTTTCCTCCCTGTGGACCTGGGGGGGACGAAAGAAAAGAAGACGAAAAGAAAATAGAGTCAGACATAAAGCCTGAGTAAATCTAGTAACTCTTCAGTATGTGAATAAGAAAAGGGCATGATAGATGTAAACTGAAAACAGGAAAGTGTCACTAGCTAAGGAAGTGTCGTTTAGAATCGAATGTACTATCGCACCCACACTATATATCTCTGCACCTACTTGAGTTTATTCTAATTAGCACCCCATGCTGAGGGTGAAGTGATCCCCATTTTCTAAATATCGGCTCCTACTCGCGTAAACATGTGTCATACGGCCCCAAGAATTGTAGATAGCTATGCTGGTCCCACCATGGGGTGTATCAAGACCCATGGTGGCGGCCCCGACACAATTTCTAAACGGCAAGGTTATACTACTGGTGTCCCCAGTGCCATGTTTGTCTGCTCCGGAGTGTGTGCACGCCCGCACTCCATTAGACCCTACATTGTGCACCCACCGCCGTCGTTTTGACCGCTTACAATCAGCCCAGTAATCGTGCCCCACCCTGCCTAGTTTCAGGGTACCATGATACCTAACTTGGGTTACCGCTGAAACGGGTCCCTTGTTACTAGGGTTTTCTAGTCAAACATGTTAAGTGGTTAAGTTTCTGTGTTTACCTAACCTTACCCATCAATTCTTGTCAACATTTTGAATTTGGTTAAGTGTTTATAGTTGACTCAACTCTACCATCTATCCTTAGCCTCTTAGAGCACCTGACCACTCACATTAGATAGATATTGCTACGGTTACTGGATGTGCCGGTCGGTTCTGGGCAGGTTTACACCATAGCTCAGTCTAACCTCGGGTCTTTATTGGGCTCAATGCTTAACCACCCACATTGGATAGGTATTGTTATGACTACTGGACAGCCGGGCGGGTCCGGGCAGGTTTACGTCACAACTCAATCCAACCTCGGGTTAAGCATATCATGTTTTCTAAATTTACATATTTTATTACTTCTCAATTATATGTAAATTTCATGTTCTTTATTCTTGGGTATAAACAATTCATACGGCTAGAATGTCATTACCATTGGCATGTGCCAACCATGCCAATTTATATTTTTAATGTTTTACACCCAACGTTATTACCCCCGTTTGTACGTTCGCAATATTATAACATGTGTTGGGCTTGACACAATTCAGTCCAACTTTATAAACGTGAGAAAAAGGGGAAACCAAGAACATGTAATATTTCACATAAAGGTGTGTGGCGCATGAACTTGCAATTTAGCGATTCAACTAACATATAATATGGGTCATGTGAACTTGCATTCAAATCAATGTATAACTAAGTAGGTGACATATGAAATGGCATAGTTTAGGTTTATACAAACTTGGGTTTAAACATGTTTAACTTGGCATAATGTCAACTACAAAAGTAGCATGTTGTATATTCACCAAAATGTCCAATTTTAACATATAATCATATATCCTATTTCAACATGAACTTGCATAGTCTATGAAACCCAAACGATACTTAACATAGATCCAATTATACTTGCAAATAAACACAAGAGTGTGTTCATAGGTTTTGGGTCATGTAGGCATAAAAGGTTTCAAATCTATAACATGTTTACATAAATTTTAATTTAGACTAAGGGAATATACATAGTCCATGCCATCGACATAAACATAAAGAGATCAATTACTAGTTTTTGCCACAACTTGCTATTGCTATTACTTTCATATACAAATGTCCAATAGGCTTGAATCAATCAATTTATGCCACAAACACCAATACACAAGTCATGACAGAATTATTACAGTACACAGAATTCATATAATAACACAATTCTATTTTCATTTACATCAAATCACATCACAGTTTTTATTCATATTCTGGAAGGTCACTATACTTACAACGAATGTTGAATCTTGAATTCTGGATTCTGAATTCTGAAATTGAGATGCGCTCCTTTTGGTAGATTAATGTTGCGTTGATTAATTTGATTAAACTTTAATCTTCTTCTTAATTTGATTCGTCTCTAAGCTTCTCTCTCTTGATGGCTATGCTCAGTTCCTCCCTGGCAGCATGACGACTCCCACCTTATTTTTTTGTGTGAATTTTTAGTTGTGACTTAGGGTGTATTTATAGATTTTTAAATCGTTTTGAGCCGTCAGATGAAGAAAGGAGGAATCTAGACCGTACAAAGTTCAAAGAGCCAATTAGGACCTAACATGGCAGCCCTAGTGACACACCGAGCCACAGAAATTCGAGCCAGAGCCAGACCTAGCCATCCAGGTCGACCAGGTAGGTCGACTGGCAGGTCGACACACATGTCGACACTATGGTCGACCTGGGGTGGCCAGGTCGACACCATGGTCGACCCTATGGTCGACCTGGTCTCTGGGCGGGAATTTTCCCGCCCAGCCCAGTTTGAACCTGTTTTTCGAATTTCGAATTTTAAACTGAGCTGTTTGAATTTTAAATTTTATTCTAAAACTTCTGAAGGCCATAACTCCTTCTTACGGAGTCCGATTCACGCAAACTCAGACTCTATCTCAAGAAGAATTTCGAGACGAACGCAATGGCGTAACCCATTTCCCTTAATTCTTCCATTTAGAATTAATTACACTTTAATTTGTGATGCTTAACGTTATAGAATTCATGGGGTGTTACACTTATGATTGAAATTGTTTTATACACTATGCACTTATAATAGTATCAAATGATTTGTTTTTGGCGTATCAAGCATTCTTTGGCTATTATAAGGTAAAAACCCTATCCTCCGGCGTGCGTTGCATTGTGTGATGGGACTTGAGTTTTATAATAGCTTCATTATTCTTTATTTTAGCATTGCACTGTTGTTTTATGCATTGGTATTCTTAGGAGGAAACCCGTTCCATGTTATACGGCGTGGTCCCTTGATTTACCTAACTTTGAAATAAAGATTAATAACTGTATTAGTTCTCACACCAGTCACATGACTGACCTGGAGTTTATTGTTTTAACCTAAACTCTGGGTGCCCTTATTTTTACATGGGCAGCTAGTAGTTTTGGTTTTGCAGATTTATATTCACAGGATCCTGATTTACAGCTGGAATGATATCCGGAAGGCTCTGTATCTGTATATCTCCTTCTAGTTGTGTTTTGTATTATTTTCCGCTGCGATGTATTTAAATATAATTTAAATCTCTGATATTTCTCTAATGTATTATATTTGTTTATACTCTGTATATTCTTGTATTCTGATGGAGTTGTTGTAATAAACATTGAAATGTTCTTCTGTTTGCGTTATGATGTGTCTTGTCCTCAAAGCAATCCGGGCTTTCCTTACCGGGGAAGTTCGGGTCGTTTTATAATAGGTTTGTAGCACTTTTCCTACCTTAGTAATTTCGGGGACGAAATTCTTTTAAGAGGGGAAGATTGTAATGACCCGGGATTTCGGTCAGCTAATTTTAAATATTTTATACGGATATAAATATTGAGTTGAGAAAATAAATGGAATTTTATATTAATTTATCGATTTAATATCGAGTATATTAAATTATCATAATACGAAATATATTGAAGTCGAAGTTAAAACTGAATCGAAATGATTCAGATGATCAGTATCAATTCTGTTTGAAAATAAAAGCGATAATAATAATTTATTATCAAGGAATTTATTTGTTTTGAATTTAAAATATATCAATTTAAAATAATATCTTCTTCAGATGATCAAATAAGGATTTGAAACCTGTCCCAATGTGTTCAGAATAGTGGTTTTACCCTAGAATTGACTGTTGTTGGGTTCAGAAAGGAGTTTGCAGTCAAGGAGTATTTTAATTTAAGGACACCGGTTTTAAATTAGAATAATAATAATTATGAAATAAAATATCATAGTTGGTGGACATGAATAAAGCAACAAGGCAAAAACAAAAAGGAACCATGGCTCCTTCTCCTTCATTCAATGGGAATTAACGTGGCCATTTCCTTGTTCACCCGTTTAATCTATAAGTCGAGCTCCACCTTCCTTCTCAAACCCAAAACGTAAAACTTCTCCTTTTCTTTCTTCACAAATCAAACCGAAAGCTTCAAAACATAAAACAATAATGGCCGCTCCACTGAAATTGAAATCAGCAAGCTCGATAAAAATAAAAAAGGGTGCATCGTTCAAAAAGAAGAAGTCGAATTCGACTTTACAGTCGAATCTATGGATTCTGGGAAGCCGAGATTTTTGTGCGCGTAGGATATCAATATCGAGATTCATTGAAATCGAAGACCTCGACTTCCGTGGATCTCTGTGTTGCTCGAATTAGGGGTCGCGATTGTCTCGTGATGTTAGAGTTTAGGGGGTCGTTGTTCATCGACGGAGTGAGGTGTGTGATTCGAATAAGGTACCGCGATGTGGAGTTATTTCTTAAGAAGCTCGTCGCTTTCACAGGAGCTTGTCGCCTTCACTGGACCTCGTCGCCTTCACTAATAGGAGGATGGTCGTGGTCTGATCAGTTTAAGGAAGGAAAGTTTAAAGCAGTAAGGTAAAGTAATTCAATAATTTAAGTTATTTACATATTGATTTAATAAATACTTATAATACATATATGTGATCATGAAATTGATGAATGGAATGTCATAGTAGAGATGTTGAGGAGACAAAACTGTGTTTTGGGAGGAAATCTTAGCAAGAAAAAAATATGGTAAGGTAATTTTATTAAAATAATCTCTTGCTTAAATTCATTTAAATAAAATTTATATATATATATATGGATATATATATATAAGATCTTGTCAACTAATTATTGTATATTGAATATATACAAGATTTTAGCAAATGAAGTCAGTTAAATAAATCATAGCTGCAGGATACCAAATCGAAAATTAAAATGGAATCAGAATGGATCGAATTAAAAGTCACGGTGAGTAAATCACACTCACCTGTTATTTAGAATTATTTTTATTCAGTAAAAATAATTGTTGTTGCTTGTATGAATGCTTTCTGGTTGATTCAAATATATTAGTTATTTAGGGTTGACTATTATATATATATATTGGGTTAATGATTGGATTGTTCCCGCAGTCTCATTAGCAGATGCCCGCGGTTTCATAGCGGATGATTTCCCTATGCGCCCCACAAATATATATTAGTGGATGACCTTCATACCGCGATATCCTGCCTCGAAGCAGAATGGGTATTACTATGTTGATTAACGTCTGTGGATGCAGGAAAACAGGTTGGAGGAATCCAACTGGATTCCTCAAAAATATATTATCTGTTTGTTTGTTTGTTTTCATATATACTGTCATATATAATGTGCTAGTAACCCTAAAATAAATAATTGGTTACTTGGTGTTTAAATATCACTTGGCCTGAGGGTTGATTTATAAAATATCATGGAAAGGATATTTGAGATTTTAAAGGGAAATTCTATTTTTTTCTAAATAGAATTTGAAATTCGAATAGAATAAAAATATTAACTTGTTTTGAATATTTAAAACAAGTAGTTCGTTTGTAAACAAAGTCTAAAAAAGAGGTGAAATGAATTATCATTTGATAAATTCAGGAAATATAAATACAAGTGGAATTTAAATAAAGGGAAATTTATTTTTCCAAATTAGAATATTTATTTCAAATGAAGTTGAAGTCGAGACTTGATTTAACATATATAAACAAGTAATATAAGGCGATGTTTACAATGAAAGGTGAAAAACCATAAATTGGATAATATGGATATTTTAAATTCAAGCGGAATTTAAACAAAGGGAATTCAAATTTAGAATTTGAATATAGAAATTTAAATGGAATTTGTTTATAGAAATTGAATGGAGTGTAGATATAGAAAATCCAAATATGAATTCAAATATAGAATTTGAATATAGAAATTCAAATGGAGTTCGAATATAGAATTCAAATAGAAATGAAAATGGAATTTGAATATATGAAATGTAAGTGAAATGGAATTCAATTAGTTTATAAGAAGGTTGAAAATATATTTGAACATGTCATGTTCAAATATACAAGTGAAGCAGGCAAAGAATTAATTAACGAGTTGAGTTAAAACCAGTGTAGTAAGTTGGAATGAATTAGAAATGATGGATATACATGAGACAGGTTTGGAATAAAGTATTTGAAGAGTATAAATATAATGCTCGACAAAAAGGTATGTATTTAAATTGAATATGAGATTTTATGCGCCGTATCGGCTAGTCGCTTGGCTTTTTATTTTTATTTTTGAATAGAGAGGCCTGTGAGGCGGTTTGGGGATTTTCCCAATGCTCCCTGTACAAAGGAGGTTATGGCGAGTTTTTCCTGGAATTTAAGGAGTTAGAATATTTTTAAGAAGATTTGGTAAACTAGAAATCGATATATCGATATATATATATATAGAATTCGATAATGAAACGAACTTAAAATAGAATATTATAAACGAAAAGGAATTTTATAAATAAAATTCTGGGAGATATACATTTTAAAGTGAACGATGATTTAAAAGCAAATGATTTGCAGATTTAAAATGATCGAGTTGATAAGAAGTTAATCCAATGGAGTTAAAGAAATAGAGTTAAGCAGAATTAGAAACTGACTGGAAATTATTTGAGTTGAACGACTTATTGAGTATCGATCTGATGTTGATTTCGGCCTTCGGGGTTTATACTTAGGAAGTTGTTCTCTTACTAGTTTACAGTTAGTGTAACAACCTGCATTCTACGCATCGGAGGATCGTAGAATATTTATTTCCCTCTTATATGAGGTCGTATGGTCATGTGGCTTTGGGAAACGACCATTGGGGTCATTTGCCATGTTCAATATTTTCGCCGATTTGTAAATGACCATTTTGCCCCTAGTTGATCTTGTTTCGACCATAACTTTTGATTGGAAAGGAGATTTGGCCTGAAACCACTTACATTAGCTTCGAATGATGGTTTATCTTTTCGTAGAGTGGTCACATGTGGAAAACAGACTTACCGTTTGGGAGAAATGGCTGAAATAAGGTTTGGAAGGTGAAAAACTGCTTAACCGGGCCAAATAGGGTGATTAGTGAAGGGGCCCATAACCCATTTCGGGATTAGGGTTATGGGGAGGCTAAAAAGAGTTAGGGTTTCATTCCATTTCAGTTTTCTAGCCTCCACTTACCTCTTGGAAACCCTAAAAATGGCCTCCAACCTCTAAATCACCTCCAAATCACTTTCTAATCATGGATTAAGCTTAGCAACATCAAATCAAGGGAGATCTTCACCAAATCAAGATTAGAGCTGCTGTTTAGCATTAGTATTCGCTCCAAATCAGAGATTTATTTCAGATCTAACGTTTATTTATGGCTAAGGTGAGTGATTTGCATAGTTCCTCGCTAATTATGGTTAATTAAGGGTAATTAGTGTTGATTAGCGAATTTATACATTCATAAATTCTGGAAAAATATTCATAAATTTTGAAATAATATTTTAGACCTCTGTTAGAAATTGGGTTTGATTTGGTTATGCTTTACAAATCATGTCACTAGTTTTGCTTAAACATGCTTAAGGGAAAATATGGGGTTTTGGCTATGTTTGATCCATTTTAACCAATCATATTGATGTTTTGGTGTTTGAGGTCACTTCTACTTGTTGCTATGATTGTATGATATGCTTTGTGATTGATTAGAATAGACAGATTGGTCGAAAACGCCATCGAATGGCGTAAACAACTCATTGGACAAAATGCAGGAAATGGACAAGGACCGGATCAGATCGGATGGGGAGGTCCGAATCGAACTGTTCGTGTGGCCCATCCACGATCCGCCCACTTGCATCCGAACCGAGCCTGCATGCCACGAGCTGACTGCAAACTTGGAGGAGATCACGACCGAACCGATTCGCCTGGAGTTTTCCGACCCGATCCGCCAAGAGCTCCCCGATCCGATCCGTTTGTGGAGATGGAGACCGATCCGATGTTGGGAGAAAAGAATGAAGCCTGTTCTCCGACCCGAACCGCTAGAAGGACCCCAACCCAAACCCATAGATGGAGATGGACTTGGAGAACCCGACCCGACCCGCTGGGGGTGTTGACGATCCGAACCGCCACCAGGTGGATGCCACGAGCCAAACCGTGTTGACGATGGAGACCTGAAGGCCAAACCGAACCGATGCTTAAGAGAGGGATCCGAACCGATCCGGTGATGACCAAAAACCCAAGATGTAAACGTAGTCCAAATGGAAGTTAGAGCTCAGGATCCAGTTGGGAACCAAAGAGTTCACTTCGTGATTAGGCTTTGCTGCGGGACGTGTGCTAAGGAGTTGTCGACGTTCCTAACTTCGATTCACCACTGAAAAGGAATGATGGGCTATGTATCAGTGCAGTAGAGTCACCGTGACTCGAGGGGCAAAGTGATCGTAGTAAGACTATGAGCCAGCGCAGTGGAGCCGTTGTGACTCCATGGGGCAGAGTGGACATAGTAAAAGATTAGTAAGGCCGTTGTGACTCCATGGGGTGTGTACGACTCCATGGGGCTAAGTGGACATAGCGAAGGATTAGTGCTATGGATCAGTGCAGTGAAGCCGCTGTGACTTCATGGGGCAGAGTGATCATAGCAAAGTATTGGGTGATCGAAGTGGTGGATATCGTATGCTTTACGCACTGAGTGAGAGATGTGAGGATAGTTGCTATGCTTGATTGTTTGCCATCACTATGACATGCACACCCCAACCCCCGTATGCTTGTATACCATATGTTAGTAGCACCTTAGACTGTTGTACAGTATGTAGTGCTAACTCTTTGGTTGCAGGTCAAGGTTCAGGTAGGGTTTAGTATACCTGTTATTGTTCTGTTTAGCTGCTTATCGCTCATACCAGACTTTTATCTGACCCAGAGTTTTATGGCTCTTCTTATTACTTTGGGTGCTCCTAAACGAGCAGACTAGAGACAGGTTAGTTGGTGATGCATGAGTAGCTGATCTGGAGGCGAGCAGGAGGCTTCCATGTATGATATATATATATATATATTCTCCATGTGTCGTTGGTAGTTACTACTTGGGCATTAGTAGTGTACCTTCCTTATCTTGCTTTTAGGGACAGTTTTAAAAGTTGTAATAATGATGTTGTGGAACATAAGCTGTATTTGGATTTTCCACTGCTATGATAGTTTGTGTTTAGCTTATCCACTGTCTCACCTGTTTCATGTCAAGTATATGTTATGATTATATTTTATTCCATGCGCTGTGAGACATATTACAGGTTCTTTATTGATTCTTCATCTTCTTCCTTTTCTTCTGATGACCGTCCCGTGCTAACTGGACATGTGTACATCGCACTTTTGGAGTAAATGTCGGTTGGTGCAGGACGCGCCGTCACATTTGGTATCAGAGCTCTAGGTTGCGTAGTTAACCTAGGAAAAGGCACTAGGGAGAGATAGTACGTATATGAGAGTGCGTATTTGTGATTACTTTGGTTTTCAAAAGCTATATATATATATACTATTAGTAGTATAAGGATGAAGTCTTATCGCACTAGCACCACTATGGAGATAGCTAATTGTTTTCTCTTTACAGATTGAACGATGAATCGGGACACGAGGGGTGCTGGTCGAGGGGCCAATAATGAGAATGCTCCTGACATGAGGACGATGTTCACTGACTTCAAGAGAGAGATGCTTAGGGATATTCAGGGAGCAGTTCCCAATGCCGGTAATGGTGGTGGTCCAGTAGTGCAGGCGCCTAGGGCCGATTTCGCCAAGCTATGCAAGGATTACACTAACCTTGGTGGGAATCCGTTCCACGGAACGGAGTCGGCCACGGATGTTCAGGATTGGTTGGATAGCTGTGATCGTAACTTCGACGACTTGGGTATCGAGGATGCGATGAAGAGAAGGCTAGCGTCTCGTCAGCTGCAAGGGCGAGCGATGAATTGGTGGAATGCTATTAAGACAGCCACTCCTGAGGATCAGGTTACTTGGGATCAGTTTAAGGCTCGCTTTAGCGACAAGTTTATCCCAGCTGCTCAGAAGTCGGAATTGTTTAGGAAGTTCTTGGAGCTTAAGCAGAATGGTAGGGCAGTCTCGGACTATATTGCTGAGTTCGACACTTTGTCGAAGTATGGATTATCCCTTATCGATACTCCTGAGAAGAAGAATGAGAAGTTCATTACTGGTTTGGATGGATACTTGGGGGAAAGGATTATCAACCACATCGATGAGACTTTTGAATCGATTCGGGGAAAAGCTTTGAGATCAGAGAGTATTTACCCTAAGTCAAAGACTGAGGTTGCATCGGCAGAAGGGCTGAAGCTGCAAGTTGGCGGTGGAGGCAAGAATAACACTCAGAATAAGAGGAAGCAGAACCAAACTAAGGATGGCCAGAAAAAGAGCAAGAAAGATGTTGAGTGCTTCAGCTGTGGTAAGAAGGGCCATTATGCCAAAGAATGTCGGGCCAAGCCAGCGGATAAGAAGTGCTACAACTATGGCCAAGTGGGACATCATAAGGATAAATATCCAAAAACTCTTAAGGAGAAGCAGATTGTGAAAGCATATGCTATCAGTGCTATTCCTTCTTCGTCGAATGCCCCAACTGCGGCGGAGAAAGGAAAGAATGTCGTCATTCAAGTTATGCTTTCTATTCTTGATGTACCTGTTCGAGTTTTGTTTGATACTGGGGCTTCCCGTTCCTTCATATCTAGTGACCTGGTAGATAGGTTGGGACTGGAACCCGAGATAGTCGATAGAGCGTTGTTTGTGACGAACCCGATTGGTGGTTCGATAATCTTAGTATGATTTGCCGAAATTTGGTCTTATCGAGTCATGGATGTATGTTTGTTTGTGATTTCTTTGTTTTGGGGTTTACTGGGTATGGCATTATATTGGGGGTCGATTGGCTCCAAAGATACGGGGTGGTGGTAGACTGTGAGGGCTTTTTGGTGACAGTTAGGGCGGATGATGGGTGGAGAGTAATGTTTGGTAGTCTACCTAGTGATGGGGTAATGGCTAGTTTTATAAATTCCCTCGACATCCCGCATGATGAGTTGTCAGATGTGCCCATGGTTGGCCAGTATCCGGACGTCTTCGAGGAAGTGACCGGACTTCCACCACACCGAGAGATTGAGTTCCGTATTGATTTAGTGAAAGATGCCAGACCTATAGTGATGCCACTTCGTCGTATGGAACCAAGGGAGCAGCAAGAGCTCGGGGTGCAAGTAAGCGATCTTTTGAAGAAGGGATTATTAGAAGAATTGTCTCTGAGTGGGGGGCACCAGTTGTTTTTGCCACTAAGGCAGATGGTTCCCTTTGTTTGTGTGTGGACTATCGCGAGTTGAATAAGGTGACGAGGAAGAATAAGTATCCTCTACCGCAGATAGATGATTTGTTTGATTAATTGGAAGGAGCAAGAGTGTTCTCCCAGTTGGACCTCGCGACAGGATTTCATCAGCTCCAAGTAGCGTCTGAGAGTGTTCCGAAAACGACATTTAAGACGCCGTCTGGATTCTATGAGTGGTTGGTCATGCCATTTGGGTTGACCAATGCACCAGCATACTTCGTGGATCTTATGAATCGGGTATTCAGAGATCAGTTGAATAAGTTTGTTCTTGTATTCGTAGACGACATCCTTGTTTACTCAAGGACAGAGGAAGAACACAAGGGACATTTGAGGATAGTGATGGAGGTGTTGAGAAAACACCAATTGAAAGTGAAATTTTCTAAGTGTCACTTCTGGAGGAGGGAAGTGAGATTCTTGGGCCATGTTGTTTCAGAGAATGGTATTTCCATGGACCTTGCGAAGGTGGCTATGGTACAGGATTGGTCTATGCCCAAGAATGCAACAAACGTGAGAAGCTTCTTAGGGTTAGCTGGATATTATCGTAAGTTTATCCAGGAATTCTCCAAGATAGCAGCACCGTTGACTCAGTTGACTAAGAAGAATCAAGCCTTCGTCTGGGACGGAGTGTGTGAGAATGCATTCAAGAGTCTAAAAGAAAAGTTGACGCGTGCGCCAGTGTTAGTCAT
The DNA here is from genome assembly GCA_030737875.1 of Allium sativum. Classification (NCBI taxonomy): domain Eukaryota; kingdom Viridiplantae; phylum Streptophyta; class Magnoliopsida; order Asparagales; family Amaryllidaceae; genus Allium; species Allium sativum. The sequence goes on along the minus strand of CM060916.1, from coordinate 89,988,972 downwards.
TCCTAAAGGGAATGAAGAGATGACGGTATACACAGATGCTTGTGGTACCGGACTAGGTGTTGTATTGATGCAAGGAGGTTGGGTTGTAGCTTATGCTAGTCGGCAACTAAAGCCGCATGAGAAAAGGTATCCTACCCATGATTTGGAACTGGCAGCAATCGTGTTCGCGTTGAAGATGTGGAGACATTATCACTTAGGAGAGAGATTTGAGTTGTTTACCGATCATAAATTGTTAAAGTATCTCTTCTCTCAGAAGGATCTGAATCTCCGTCAGTAGAGATGGTTAGAGTTCTTGGCTTCGTATGATTTTGATATCGCATATACACTTGGGAAAGGCAATGCAGTAGCCGATGCCTTGAGTAGGAGACATGCCAGTTTAGGGGCTATCTTTCTTGAATGGAAGCAACTGGAGTATATCGCAGGGTACGATTTCAGAACAAAGTGCGAATTGGATCCAGAGATGTTAACTAGTTTGACGATCAGACCCACTTTGATTGAGCGGATTGGTTCCAGTCAGAGGGACGATCCTAATCTATTGGAAATCATCTCCAAGTTAGAGATGTATATCGATGGTGAGGAGATGAATTTGTATGGGCTTGATCGAGAAAGATGGCTTCGAAAGAATGGATGACTAGTTGTACCCAACATGAATGGTTTGAGAGATGAAGTGCTTAGGGAATGTCATCACTCAAAACTGACTATACACCACGGTGGTGATAAGATGTATCTAGACATGAAGCAGACTTACTACTCGGAAGGGATGAAAAGAGACGTTGGGAAGTTTATATCCAAGTGCATGAATTGCCAGCAGTTAAAGCCGAGCAAAAGAAGCCTAGTGATTTGTTGCAACCATTAGAAATTCCCGAATGGAAATGGGAGCAAGTCTCGATGGATTTCATTGATGGTTTACCAAGGACTAAATCGGGACATAATAATATTTGGGTAATTGTGGATCGATTGACCAAGAGTGCAAGATTTATACCAGTCAAATCGACCAGAACGGCAGCTAAGCTAGTAGAACTGTATATAAAGTGGGTAGTGAGATTTCATGGAGTACCTAAAAGCATTGTGAGTGACCGAGACCCATTGTTACTAGTGGGTTTTGGAAGAGCTTACAAGAGGCTCAAGGGTCGGAATTATATCTCAGTACCGCTTATTATCCTCAAACCGACGGTCAGACAGAGAGGGTGAATAGTATAATGGAAGATCTCTTGGGAGCTTGTATATTGAATTTTGGTGGATCATGGGACGACCATTTGCATCTAGTAGAGTTTGCATATAATAATAGCTACCAATCCAGTATCGGTATGGCTCCATATGAAGCTTTGTACGGAAGACCGTGCAACTCACCATCATGTTGGATAGAGACCGGTGAGAAGTTTGTGCTTGGACCAGATGTGGTAAGGGAAACTTCAGATAAGATTAAGATCATCCAACAACGGATGAAGGCTGTCCAGGATAGGCAGAAGAGTTATGCTGATAAGAGGAGAAGAGACTTAAAATTTTCCGTTGGTGACTTGGTGTTTGTCAAGATTTCTCCGTTGAAGAGCGTGATACGATTTGGCAGGAGAGGCAAGTTGGCACCAAGATTTGTTGGCCCATTCCCAGTTCTCGAACAAGTTGGGAATTTGGCGTTTAGAGTTGACTTACCCGAGAAGATGGCAGGAGTTCACAACGTATTTCATGTTTCCCAGCTAAGGAAGTTCGTGCACGACCCAGATATGACTATTTCACCTGATCAGTTAGAGGACTTCGAAGTGGAACCCGAGGCGGTTGGGAACCGCAACCCGATTCGTATTGTCGAGCACGATACGAAGAAACTTCGAAGGAAGGTAGTGAAGCAAGTCAAGGTTCAGTGGGGCGAGAACGAGAATGACTGTACTTGGGAGACGGAGGAGAGCATTAGGAAGACGTATCCAGAACTCTTTTCCTGGTAAGATTTACTTTGCAATTTAGTTATTCCACATGCTAGGATAGACTTGTTTTGCTTGTTTTGCATGTTTGATTGTTGTTTTATGGCTGATAGGCATGCGGGACCCTTTGTGTGTTTTAGTTAGGGAATTTCGGAGGCGAAATTTCTTAAGGAGGGGAGAATGTAACAACCCGCATTCTACGCTTCGGAGGATCGTAGAATATTTATTTCCTTCTTATATGAGGTCGTATGGTCATGTGGCTTTGGGAAACGACCATTGGGATCATTTCCCATGTTCATGATATTCGCCGATTTTTAAATGATCGTTTTGCCCGTAGCTGATCTTGTTTCTGCCATAACTTTTGATTGGAAAGGAGGTTTGGCCTGAAACCACTTCCATTGGCTTCGGATGATGGTTTACCTTTCCGAAGAGTGGTCACATGTGCAAAACGGACTTACCGTTGAGAGAAATGGATGAAATAAGGTTTGGAAGGTGAAAAACTGCTTAATCGGGCCAAATAGGGTGATTAGTGAATGGGCCCATAACCCATTTCGGGATTAGATTTAGGGGGAGGTTGAAAAGAGTTAGGGTTTCATTCCATTTCAGTTTTCTAGCCTCCACTTACCTCTTGGAAACCCTAAAAATGGCCTCCAACCTCTAAATTACCTCCAAATCACTTTCTAATCAAGGATTAAGCTTAGCAACATCAAATCAAGGGAGATCTTCACCAAATCAAGGTTAGAGCTGCTGTTTAGCATTAATATTCACGCCAAATCAGAGATTTATTTCAGATCTAAGGTTTATTTGTGGCTAAGGTGAGTGATTTGCGTAGTTCCTCACTAATTATGGTTAATTAAGGGTAATTAGTGTTGATTAGCGAATTTATACATTAATAAATTCTGGAAAAATCTTCATAAATTTCAAAATAATATTTTAGATCTCTGTTAGAAATTAGGTTTTATTTGGTCAAGTTTTACTAATCATGGCACTAGTTTTGCTTAAACATGCTTAAGGGAAAATATGGGGTTTTGGCTATGTTTGATCCATTTTAACCTATCATATTGATGTTTTGGTGTTTGAGGTCACTTCTACTTGTTGCTATGACTGTATGATATGCTTTATGAATGATTAGAATAGATAGAATGGTCGAAAACGCCGTCGAATGGCATAAACAACTCGCTGGACAAAATGTAGGAAATGGACAGGGACCAGACCGGATCGGATGGGGAGTCCGAACTGAACCGTTCGTGTGGCCCATCCACGATCCTCCCCCTTGCATCCGAACCATGCCTGCATGCCACGAGCTGACTGGAAACTTGGAGGAGATCACGACCGGATCGAACCGCCTGATGTTTTCCGACCCGATCCGCCAGGAGCGCCCCGATCCGATCCGTTTGTGGAGATGGAGACAGATCCAACGTTGGGGGAAAAGAATGAAGCCTGTTCTCCGACCCGAACCGCCAGAAGGACACCGTCCCGAACCCATAGATGGAGATGGACTTGGAGACCCCGACTCGACCCACTGGGGTGTTGATGATCCGAACCGCCACCATGTGGATGCCACGAGCCAAACCGTGTTGACGATGGAGACCTGAAGGCCGAACCGAACTGATGCTTAAGAGAGGGATCCGAACCGATCCGGTGATGACCAAAAACCCGAGATGAAAAGGTAGTCCAAATGGAAGTTAGAGCTCAGGATCCAGTTGGGAACCAATGAGTTCACTTCATGATTGGGGTTTGCTGCAGGATGTGTGCTAAGGAGTTTTCGATGTTCATAACTTCGATTCACCACTGAAAATGAATGATGGGCTACGTATCAGTGCAGTAGAGTCACCATGACTCGAGGGGCAAAGTGATCGTAGTAAGACTATGAGCCAGTGCAGTGGAGCCATTGTGACTCCATGGGGCAGAGTGGACATAGTAAAGGATTAATAAGGCTATGAGCCAGTGCAGTGAGGTGTGTACGACTCCATGGGGCAAAGTGGACATAGCGAAGGATGCTATGGATCAGTGTAGTGAATCCGTTGTGACTTCATGGGGCAGAGTGATCATAGCAAAGTATCGGGTGATCGAAGTGGTGGATATCGTATGCTTTACGCACTGAGTGAGAGATGTGAGGATAATTGCTATGTTTGATTGTTTGCCATCACTATGACATGCACACCCCCACCCCCGTATGCTTGTACACCATATGTTAGTGGCACCTTAGAGTGTTATACAGTATGTAGTGCTAACTCTTTGGTTGCAGGCCTAGGTTCAGGTATGGTTTAGTATACCTGTTATTGTTCTGTTTAGCTGGTTATTGCTCATACCAGACTTTTGTCTGACCCAGAGTTTTATGTCTCTTCTTATTACCCTGGGTGCTCCTAAACGAGCAGACTAGAGACAAGTTAGCTGGTGATGCACGAGTAGCTAATCCGGAGGCGAGCAGGAGGCTTCCACGTATGATATATATATATAGATATTCTCCCTGTGTCGTTGGTGATCACTACTTGGGCATTAGTAGTGTACCTTCCTTATCTTGCTTTTAGGTACAGTTTTAAAAGCTGTAATAATGATGTTGTGGAACATAAGCTGTATTTGGATTTTCCGCTGCTATGATAGTTTGTTTTCAGCTTATGCGTTGTCTCACCTGTTTCATGTCAAGTATATGTTATGATTATATTTTATTCCATGCGCTCTGAGACATATTACAGGTTCTTTATTAATTCTTCTTCTTCTTCCTTTTCTTCTGACGACCGTCCCGTGCTAACTGGACATGTGTACAGCGCACTTTTGGAGTAAATGTCGGTTGGTGCAGTGCGGGCCGTCACAGTTAGAGTTTGATAGATGTGGAAGAATTGTGATATGTAAATATGTAATGGGAATGTTTTCCAGAGTTAATAACATATATTTTCTTAATACAGAAAATAAGGATATATGAATATATATATATATATGTTTGATGATTTGATCGATAATTCCATGCGGAAATAAGATCGTTGTGTGTACAGGGACATTTTTCATTTGATAGTTAAATCACCGACTATCAAAGTTTTGACCATTTTAACATTGTTAATATGGAGAGACCGGTTGGATTATTATCCAAAGAACCACTCTGTATTGGCATAAGTGTTGCGAATCATATATGCCAAGGAAATTGAAAACGGAGTAAAGTGCAAGGGCTGTTGTATAAGTCCCAGGTAGAGATTGCCTAGGATGGATGTACTGAATAGTGCCTTCGGTTTCATTCAGTCCCAGAACGAATGTATATGGATGAGTGTCTGACAGAGTATTTCCAATGATCGAATGGGTTGGTCTGTATAAATATATATGGTTGCAACGGATTTATTCCCTTAGCATAACATCCAGAATATTTGTGCAAACCAATTAGTGACTAACGGATCTGATAATGTGGCATTCGAAGTGATCGTGTTATCAATGAATGGAAAGTAATCGTACCATATGGCCTGAACAACCGGGAAATGACAAAAATCGGGCTGGCAGCATGGCTATGTGGTTAGCTCCCATTAGGGTGTATTATCACCTGTCTAGAGAATATTCATTTGCTTCTTCAATCTATATCAGTGATGTCCCTTATCGGGAAACGGTTGCTAATCGCAACCGTTGGTGATGTACATTCGATACACTCAAGAGAAATGAGTGGTCGGTCATATGTGGCTGAGTTGCAAGACGTTCTTGTTGAACTCGGTGTACTCTCCTCTAGAGATACACCAGCGGAAGGTGGTCCCATACCTTGTCATAGTTGGAAATCCATTTCCCAATACGTGCTTGTGGTTTTAATTGTATACTATATATGTAGAACGTGAGATGAAAGCGTTTCTGCTAGATGATTATTATATTGGGGTTGATAGGCATTATTATAATATCAAAAGGTTTTTGATATAAAGATATTTTGGATTCTCATAAGGGAAAAACCCGTTCCGTTACACGGCATGGTCTTATGAGATATCGTTTACTCGTTCAAGCTGTTTTAAACTTTTTACTCATACCAGTCCGATGACTGACCCGGAGTTTATTTTGTTTTGTTCTACCTAAACTCTTGGGTGCCTAAATTTGTACGGGCAGTCAAGTAGTTCAGGATTTTACAGATTTATCTAAAGGAGCTTGGAGCAGGAGGCTTCAGCGTTAGTTATATAGAGTTTTGTTCCGCTGTGTTGTAAGTTTTGTACTCTGATAAGTGTATGTTATACAGTTGAAATTTTGTATTTCAATAGTTATGATAAATAATATTTTGTTCCACTGCGATGTGAGATTTTGTGTTGTTATTTCTGTTCTTCTTCTACCTTTTTCTTCTAAAATATAAAAAATGATTCGTATTTTCATGATATTTGAGTTGGATGTATGATGTATGTAGTCAACTCTTATATTACGGATTTGCGGGCCACTACATTTTCTATCTTACGTATTCTCACCCTCTAACTTCTTTCCATTAATGATTAGGTATTTCCGATGTCTGAATAGTCGACATTGGTATTTGTGTCGATTTTTGGAGTCGAAAATTCCTGGGTTGTTACAGGAACAGTTCCACCTCGACGCTGCCCCAGGCTTTTTGGTATGATGGGCAATTGCTCGAAAGGAGATTCCATAAAAGAACCATATATTGTCGCTCACCGTGTTTTGCTTTAAATTATCAGCCTCTATGTTGCATAAAGAAAGGTATAAGGTATCGTACTTTATGAAAACAAAAGCTTTCTTTCAATCTATTTCCACTTCTAGTAATGTATAGTTCTTGAGTATGCCATCGTATAACAAGTCATTATATTGTAATAATAAACCATTATGTTAAATCTTCAACTACTTGATCTCATTATATAGATTGTAACTTGTGTACGGGGATTACCTTGCAGCCATGAAAGAGAGTAGGATCGCGACTACCTTAATTCAGTTATGAAGATTCTAGCACACTAAAATATTCATCTGATTTCATTAGAATTACTCACTACAAACTAGTTTATGTGAGAAATATGCCAAACGGTTTGAACCAAAATGAGAGAGATTATGTCAAAGACTTCGCAGCCTATGCAGCTCGTAAGTTTATAATAATCTGTAGATATTTTTTCCATGCTATTGGATGATTTATTCTCGTTCCTTAACACATATTTCAACAACAAGTTTTTCTTAGTTTCTTTCAGTTTCCAAAGTCAAAAAGATTGAAAATCTACTCGATGATCCTCTAAAGACAACAAGGCTGTATGGTTTATTAATAAAGAATTAAAAAGATAGAAAAAAATCATACAATATCTTCTGCAATCATTTTTCTAATGATGTTACTTTAGCTGTATGGTTTAACATTATTATGGAACAAATTCATATTAAGCAATTTTTTTGTGTCTATTGTAATTCAATCTTAGCTTTTTTGAAATATGATAACCATGTAACGAATTTCAATTCACTCTGAAGTTAAAACAAGTGTGTCATATTACCGTACCAATCACTTACGTATCAATAGTTGGTGATCGACATGTTGCTTTTCATCTGTTGACTATGATTTTTTAAAAGTTTTTCAGCATGTTTTATTATTATATATTATTGTATCTGTATCCATTGGACGTACTGTTATTAATTTGCCTATTGCTTTAATTTTTAGAAACTATTAATGTTGTTAATAATGAATGTTCATTTATCCACGGTTTTTGAATATTAGGAGTGCCTTAATAAATTATGTACTGTATAAGGTATTAGATCTGTTATGTGCTTCTGTACATTTATCCAATAAAATACACAGTTTTGACATATGGTTTGACAGATTCAAATGTCTGTTCCTGCAAATGATTGTTCATTTAATATTTGATACTTCGGTGATACATCGTTTTAACAATGGGTTTTCTTTGCTTTTGCTGGCTCCTATCCCGATGTAAGAATGTTCAATTCCTCCTTTCTACCGACCTATGTTAGGATATTTACTTCCCGTTTTGCATGGATTAGGTTCTTCATTTGTATGCAGGGTAGATTATTAACAGATGTGAACTTCAATGTCGTAAAATTAATTTATGTCAATCTGTGTTTTAGGAAATTAACATATTTAAATGTATGCTACAATAGAATTACACATATATTTTTATGTACAAAGCTCGAGAAGAGGATCCATTTGTTGCAATAGAAGTTTACACTATTCAAATTATATATTATTAGCCTTATGTCAGTACATATGTGGTTTTGTCTACATGTATACATATATGAATAGATATATAGGCCTTACTAATCTTTGAGTTATGAGGGGATAGTACATATGTATAATATTATTTTATGCACATATGGAATGTGAATTTATAATTTTATGGTAAAATTTTAACTATGGTATGGAAGCCTACTTTTAGTATTTTTCAGATAATTCTTCCCTGAGGACCCAGAATCAAGGCATGTTCTTCAGACAATTGATTTAGTTGAAATGGTGTTCACCAAAGGTGAACCTGACATTGCTTCTTTGTATGATAAATCACTGGTTTTTGAGGAATTTTATTCCTTTGTAGAGTGCTTGAGGTCCAACTACAAGGATACCAAGAGTCATCTTCTAGTTGCGGGCCACAAAGATCTTCTAGAATGCGATCCCTACCTAAAACAAGGACTGAAACTCAGGGGATCATACATAACAACTCTAGTGCGAAGCCTACACTTCAAAGTGAACCAGAGACCTGAATTTTAATGTAGAACAAAGGCATTACATGTCGTGAGAGTATTCTATTGCGAATAAGCCAACAGCTGAGTATGGGAAGCTTAACCCACCCAGTGAATATGCACACGGGCTTTAAGATACACTCATTTTGACCATGGAAGGTACTTAAACAGCTACATAATGCCAAATTGCGCAAAGTTGCGATATCATATAATGTTGCACAAATTCTCCGTCGACATCAAAGTATGCCAAAGCCTATTTGCTTAAACATGATTTCAATGTTAAACTATGGAGATCCAAAAGGTGTCACATTCTCTTGGATTCTCAGGATTTCAAGACCTGCTTTGTTTATGAAAAGGTATAAATCAAATCCTGTAAACATTTGTTCTTGACCTACATTCAATTTTTGCCCTACACTATTCCGAATTTTGATTCAACAATCCTTTGAATTCATATTAGGCATGGTAATGAATTTACATAACCCTTTGCTTGCAAAAATTTGTTCATTATTTGGGTTGCTGATACAGTTTCTACCAAGCTGTACGAATCATTTATCAAGATAAGTTGTATGCGCTCTGTTGTATTTTGACTTTCTAAGGAGAATTACATCAACATTTAAGTTATTATTGGGTTGATATAACATAGAGGTAAAATTTAATAAAAAATGACAACAAGGCTGTAACAACCCAACAAGCAAGTGCAATCAAAACTTGGTATTGACTTTATTTTCATTTTCTTTGTAAAAGAACAAAACTTGGTATTGACTTTATTTTCTTTTTCTTTGAAAAAAAGAAGAACAAAACTTGGTATTGACTTTATTTTCATTTTCTTTAAAAAAAAAGAACAAAACTTGGTATTGACTTTATTTTCATTTTTTTTGTAAAAGGACAAAACTTGGTATTGACTTTATTTTCATTTTCTTTGTAAAAGGACAAAACTTGTTATTGACTTTATTTTAACTTTCTTTGTAATTAAAATCACTTAAATACCAATCCTGGGGCATTTGCTAGAGTGTCTTTATACATTGGACCATTAAAATAAATTTACACTTTTAATGGTCAAAATAAAGAATATGGCAATCCATATTCGCAATGGAGTAAACCTCCGCCACCAAGCCTTTATACATCAAATAAAACCAATTTTATTACATGGAATAAATTTCAATGTCAGGCATGCGATCCATTTACAAGTCCGTCCTGGGTCTGAACGAAACCGGAGTCGCCTTATTTCGTGGGAAACAAAGACACTCGCAAATCCGAACCATCAACAAGAACGTCCGGACGATCACCACCATTGACCCATCAAGGTAGCTACTCCCATTAAGGCCAACGATAGCAATACAACCATCCGTCTTGAAGATCGATGAATATTTGGTAGATCTACATAAATAGCAATAAATCAAAGGAAATAAAAATCATTTTTTTCTTTTCTTCCTTTCTTGAATAGATCGGATTTAATAGGGAAAAACAAATCCTTTTTTTTAGAATGAAATGAGTTTGACAAAGAAAAATAAAATTTTCTTTATTTGAATGAATTGTATACAAAATGGAAGATTAAATTTTCCTTTTATTTAAATTGATTTGATTTTTATTTTTGTTCCAACACAAAAATAAACATGAATGTAAAAAGAAAGATTGTCTATTTTATTTTCCTCTTAAATTCCATATATAATATCGGTCCGATACAGAAATTCACATCGATTATGTATTGATTGATTTCTGTGGAATTCCATATTTTGGAAATTCAATTATGGGTTTATTGTGAACTGTGTTTTAAATGACACGAGTTCTTTAACCCGCTTAAAAGAAGATTTATTCTTTAAAATAAATAATCTTGTGAAAATGATTTTTGATATTAAATCAAATTTAGAATTTTTAATAAATCTTTTAAGGAAGATTTATGATTAAATTTATTAATTTATCTTTGATAAAATTTATGAGAATCTTTTAATATGAATATCTTATTAAAAGAATATTCTGAATGGGAAATGTGGCGTAATGTGTGATTTTCCAATATTTGATTTTTAATCACAAAATACGCGAGTTATTCAGAAAGACCGGGTTTAACCCATTCTGAATAATCATCACGACGATCAAGAGTCGAAGATGAAGATGGCAATTGAAGACCGAAGTTTCCACGTCGTTGGGATGATGATGACTGGTATCTTGAATTGGGACTGGACACCCCAAGGCAAGGTATTTGGTAATGATCGTCCAAATGTATTTGGAGATCGACGGACACGTTGTTTCGCTCAGACCCAGAGCGGACTTGTAAATGGATTGCGTGTCTGACATTGTATTCTCTTCTACTGTATTTGTTGAACGCTACTGATTATATATTTCTGTTTGGTGGTGGAGAATTTATTCTTCACTTAACCCCCTTCTCTAAGACGTATGAGCTTAGAGGTTATATATATATTGGTAGATGATCAATGATATGGTAGAGTCTGACAATGTGACATGCTAAGATGCAATCGATCAAGGCTTTGTTGAAAAGCAGGCCTTGTGGGATGATCAAAGCATAGCCTGTTTAGGCATAGCTTTGTGTATGATGTGACTGCACGAGCCTCACACACCGGCGGAGTCTAAAACGGGAGAAGGGAATGCAGGGAGTGCACACGTTTCTTTCTAGCCAGAGTGGTGCCAGGGACCTACCAGCGCTGGCATTTATTCATTGTGGTTGTTGGATTGTTCGAGGCCTCGGTTTATCCGGTCGCCACTGGCCGTAGTATAGGTCCAAAAGGACCGGGAAGCGTGTGTTCAGGCATAACTAATCCACAAAAGTAAGTGTGGACCGGCCCTGCAGGATCCAAGGGTTGGACAGAGTACCAATCCTGGGGCATTGCTAGAGTGTCTCGAATCGGTAAGGATCTCCTCCCTAGCCCTGACTCAGATGGAAACCCAAATTTCCAATAAGACATCACGCGGTTTTGATTGTATACCTATATATGGCGACATAGTGGGATGGGGCACTCATGCCGTCTAGGATTGATAAATTTACTTTGATGTATTTCAAATTGGTTGCACACTATTATTATATAATACCGTGTTTATCGTATAAAGCATCTTTTGATCATTATAAGGTAAAACCCTATCCTCCGGTTTGCGTTGCATTGTGTGATGGGACTTGGGTCTTATAATGGTTTCATTTTTCTAAAAAGCATTGCGTTATTTTGACGTTTTACCTTAGTCATGCACTGGCAATCCATAGGAGAAGACCCGTTCCGCGAAAGTGGCGTGGTCGTGTGATTAGCCTTATTATATTATATAGGTTAAGTAGAATTCTCACACCAGTCCCATGACTGACCTGTAGTTTGTCCACTGGCAAACTCGGGTGCCCATATTTTCCACACGGGCAGTCGAGTAGCTATTTTTGCAGATATATTAAACAGGATTCTGGGTTGAAGCTTAAAGTTGTGTCCAGAGATAGAGAGTCTTCCGCTGTGTTTTCCGTTGCAGTATATTACATTTTTTGTATTTATCTTCCGTTGTAATTATATTCCAATGTACTCTGATATGTATATTCTGTACTCTGATGTAACATTTATTATAGTGTTATAAAAGTCTTCTGTTGTTGTTTTAATATGTTGTATGCCCAAAGTTAAAGTATTCGTAGATTTTCACTTTTTGGGTCAGACCTGTGTGGTTTATGGTCGATTCAAAGGGTGGGATTTGCGGGTCTTTACAGTTGGTATCAGAGCAAATTGTTCTTTTTATTTCTAATTAATTTAACAGTGTAAATTGTTCTTTTTATTTCTAACAAGTCTCACGGTGGAGTAATACTCATTTTATTCATTCATATGTGTCAGACACAAAAATATTATAGTTTTCCTGATTTTGCGGGTTGTTACAATCGGATTTGTGTCAGACAAAATGTCCATTTTTCCTCATTACACAATGAATATTTATTTATATTTAGTAAATAAATATGAAAAGAAATTAAAACATATATTTACAAATAGTGTAAATTAATAAGAAAAATTTAAAACATTTATTTATACTTAGGTAAATAAATAAGAAAAAGGATTCGTAGGTCGAGGTTGGATTGAGTTGTGATGTAAACCTGCCCGGACCCGCCCGGCTGTCCGGTAATCACAACAATACCTATCCAATGTGGGAGGTTAAAGCATATTAAAATTTTCTAAATTTACATTTTATATATGTAAATTACTACAAATATTTAGAGTAAATAAAAAAAACATAGAAAAAAAAACATAAAAAAAACATTTATTTACATTAGATAAATAAAAGATTAAATAAAATTACATACCTATGTAATTAAGATTATAAGAATAAGATTTCATTTTTCATTTGTACTTTGAGATGCAAATGAAATTAGAATAAAGATTTTGTTTTATTTGTATTTTTAGTGCAAATAAAATATGGAATAAAAATAACACCTTTATTTACATTTTCCTATGTAAATAAAAAGAATAAAAGAACAAAATTTAGTTATAAGCTTTATTTACAATTTTTTTTTATGTAAATAAAAGAACAAAATTTTCACATTTTTATTAATATAAAGAGAAAGAACAGAATTTTCACATTTTGTTAATTTAAAAGGGATTAAACAAAATATACATTTTGTCAAATAGAAAAGAGTGAAAAACAAAGTGCACATTTTGTTAAAAGAAAGGTTAGAAAAGATTTAACATAAAACATTCTTTTATGTTAAAAGGAAAGGTGATGAAAGATTAAACATAAATTATTCTATTTATGTTAGGATAAAATGTTAGCAAGGATTCAACGTAAAATATGTGAATAAGGATTATTTACATTTTCTTGTGTAAATAATAAGAACCAATTTTGTGAATAGAATTTGTTTACATTTCCTTATGTAAATAAAAAGACTAAATTAAAATACCATTTTAGTGATAAAGTGTTAAGATAAATTAAAATTACAGTTTAGTGATAAATGTTAAGATAAATAACAAAAAGAATTTAAAAACATTTATTTACAAATAGTGTAAATAAATAAGAAAAAGTAATTGAAGCCATTTATTTACAAGTAGTATAAATAAATAAGAAAAGAAGTAGAGAAATATTTATTTACATTTAGGTAAATAAATTAGAAAGAGAATAGAAAAACATTTATTTACATTTAGGTAAATAAATAGGGAAAAGAATGCAATTTATTCACACATAGTGTAAATAAAATAAAGGAATAGATAAAGTATAATTTATTTACGGTTAATGTAAATAAAACAGAAAAGATAGAAAAATAAAACGAGTGATAATAAAAGTGATATTTTTATCGTTATTTTAGATGCGATAAAAGAATAGACGATAATAGTTGAAATCGCCAAACGATTTATATTTATTATATATGTGTATATATATATATATATAAATTATAAATTAAACGAAACGCGCGCGGTAGTTCGCGTATCGGCAATCGTAACTTTAAACAGTTATACCGAAAGATCAGACCGTCGGATTTTCCCAAAACTAGAACCGTTAGGACCACTTTGGGAAGATCTTTCCAACGATATAGACTTCGTCAAAATCCAACGGTTAGATTTCAAGATATGTGTTAATCAAATTTGGTTGAAAACAGCGCCAGAGTCGCCCATTAACCCGAAGCGTCGTTAAATTAATTTAAGCTATTTTTATATAAATAAAAGTAGCGATAGGTCGTTATTAAATACCAATAACGATACGAAAGGATTTCAAATTATATATATATGCGAGAATCATTTGAAAAGACCGAGTTCAATCTCATTTCAAATGATTATACGACGTTCTAAGTCGAAGATTTAAAGACGGTGATTGAAGACCGACGATCTTCCCATCGAATGGATGTGTTGCCACTGATACCCATGAGAGGAGTAGCTACCTTGAAAGGGCTTCAGTGGTGGCCGTTCGAACGAAGTGTTGATTTGTACGGATTTGACTTTCGCTCAGACCCAGGGCATAAGTTTATAAATGGAATGTATGTCTGACGTTGTAGTCCTTTATACTACATTCGTTGATCTCTCTCAATATATATCTGTTTGGTGGTTAACACCCTTCTCTGAGACGTACGAGTTAGAGGTTATATATTGGTAGAAATCAATGGTATTTAGTGACAATACCACACAAGTCAAAGAGCGGACATTATTCTCAGAATTCGACGAAAATAAAATATGTCTAAATTTATTTTAAGTGATTTTAATGTGTTTTGATATTTAAATAATAAGGATCACAAATTTGATTTAAATCGAAGTTAGAATGAATGATTTAATTTTAATTAACAAAAGAGTTAGAAATAGCGCGGTAGTTTGAAAAGTCAAACTTGAAATTTGACTGACCGTACAGGATGCAAAATTTAACGGATTTTAGTGAAACCAAAAATGTTAGAATCTATTTTAAAATATCTTTCCAACGAATCCGAAAAATTAAAATTTCATAGCGGAAATCAAAAGTTATGGCCAATTCAATATTTAGAAAGGTCGCTAGGAAATTTATAAAGGCCAAAATGCTACTTTTTGCATACGAAGGAATTTGAACTCGAAACCACTTCCATTGAGTTCAGAATGATGTTTCTACATTGAAAAACAGTAAACACTTATATATTTTGAGTTTCGGGATTTATTTGTTTAAAAATGTATTTTTAATATTAAATATATTGGCCTTAAAAATAGTCATTTTTCAAACGACCTCGGTTTTCGACGAAATCACTTTTGTTGGAACCGGAATGTCAAATTATTGCTAGGTTTCAATTTTAAAAAAATTTCGAATTAATATGTGAGCGTGGCGAAATAAAATGTGTTTTGACTATTTATAGTTAAATTTGAACGCCTTAAAAATAGCCATTTTTCAAACAGTCTCAGAATTCGATGAAAATAATTTTGTTGGATTCGTATCGTCATAAGAAAGCTAAAAATATTTTTTTTAGAATTTTTAGAGGTCGTATGTGGCTCCGGCACATTTAAATGTACGGTAGAAATTAAATAATTAATTTAATATTGTATTTTCAATTAAAACCGAAAAAAAAAACGTGTAGACATCAGAATTGGACCTTGGGACATAGCCCATCGCGTTCAGAAGGCCTCAAAACGTTAAGATCGACAGTAAGCAGGCCCAAACCCGAGAAAGTCCAAAAATCCACTTTATTCCACGAAATTCGGAATTAAATATTAAAATATTATTAAATCCGAAAACCCTAACCCTAATGGCCAGCCGCCGCCCAGAAATTGATGGCCAGAATTGTCCGATTTTCAAACCTCAATAACTTTTGATCCGTTCGACGAAAATTGACGTATGACCTACCAAATCGAAGAGAATTCAGAGACCTTTCAATTTATACGGTTAAGATCGGGTTTTGGTGCACGGATTTCGCGAATTTCGTCCGAGAAGGGGCTGCGGTTTTTATTGGTTTGCGGGCCCTAGGAGAGGCCGAGTTCGACGGGGTTGATGGTGTAGGTGGCTCTCGACATGGCGGTCGCGGTGGTGGTGTTGGATCGGCGAATGGAGGCTTCTAGAGGGGTGCGATTTTGGCATTGGAAAGGGGGTTTGGGTTCGGTGGTATACGACGGGTTGGAGAGGAAGAAAGGTCCGCTTTCTTTTTCTTATTATTTTATTATTTAATTATTTAATTTGTCCGATCTTTAAAAATTCATAACTCTCTCATACGAGGTCCGTTTGACGAACCGTAAATTGCGTTGGAATCACAAAATTAAGAGCTTCGCGATGGCGCAGACCGCAGCTGAAAAGGAGACAGTCAAATTTCGACCAAAATTCAATGTGAGAATTCAAAATTCTATTATTTAATTAATTATTAAATTATTTTCTCGCTTTAAAAATAATTGCATGATGATGTTTATTCAATTCTGAAATGTCTGGTGTTGTATGAATCATTGGTTGTGATTGCGATATGTTTTGTTGTGTACGATGTGTTAGATCCATATTAAAATTGCAGATAATATTGAATTTTATTTACGATTAGAAATTAGATCTAAAATTTGATCTAAAATATATTATATTCAGAATTACATCATATTTATTCAGATTTAGTTATTATAATTTATTTCAGGTTATTAAATATTATTTCTATTATTCTGTAATGAATAATATAATTTGATCGACAAATAAAAACTCATTTTTATTTGTTAATATTATAATAAGAACTTGAACGACAATGAAAGCTTATTTTTATTTTTGTTGAATTTACAAAAGAAATTGAGCGATAAATCCTTTCTTATTTTAATTTGTCTACATTAAAAAGAATGAATAAAAAGAATATATTTTAATATGAGGTTCTATCATTAAAAAGAATGAAAACAAAAGATTTCATTTTTTTAATGTAAAAATTCGTTTTTAATCAAAAGTCATAATTTATTTGTCATTTTGATGTCAATAAATATTGCAACATTAAAAATCTCATTTTTTATGTAATATTATTTCAATAAATGAAGTAACATTAAAATGTTATTTTTAATGTAATAGTATTTTCAATAAAAAGAAGCAACGTAAAAGATCATATTTTTATATGTCCATTGTTTTCAATAGAAGGACTTTGCATAGAAAAAAATCACATTTTTAATGTGATTTAGATTTCATTGTAAAGATGAAGATAAGATGGATTTTATTTTTATTTTTATTTTCATTTTTGGCAATGGAAAGTTTATAAATTAAAATTGCATTATCAGTGAAATTTTGTTCATTGTAATGAATAGAAAAGATCGCATCCATATGTGTAATGAGGAAAAATAAATTACATTTATATGTAATGAAAAATGAACAGAAAAGGATTACATTTTTAATGTAATCAAAGATTAAGAATCACATTTTGGTTTACATATCATATGTAAATTAAAATTCATTTTAGAAGTAAAACTTTTGTTTACATTTTTGTGTAAAAAAAACATGTTTTGGAAATCACAATGTTTGTTTACATTTTTATATGTAAATAAGTAATTATTTTCAGAAGTTACATTATATTTGTAAATATATTTTGTAAATAAAAAGTTGTTCTTTTATTTGCATTCACCAATGCAATGGTATATTGAAAATAAAATTATTCTTTTATTTGCATTTCCCAATGTAAATATACATTAAAAATAAACTTGTTCTTTTGTTTGCACCTAAAAATGCAAATATATATTTAAAAATGAAACTTGTTCTCTTATTTGTATTTACGAATACAAATACATATTAAAGTAAAATTTATTCTTTTATTTGCATTCACTTATGCCAATACATTTTGAAAAATGAACGAACCTTTTTATTGGTGTTCCCAAACACAAATACATTATAGAAAATGAATGATCCTTTATGTTTGTGTTCTCAAACACAAATATAACATAGAAAATTAAAATGGTCTTTTTATTCGTATTCTTAAACACAAATAAAACATTAAAAATAAAAGAACATTTTTTGTGTACTCCAACACAAATATAACATGATTTTAAAGAAGTACATTTTTATTTTTATTTGCATTTTCAATGCAAATATTTCATGAAATCAAAAATTCACATTTTTGTTAACATTTCATAATGTAAACAATACCAGAAAAGAAAATTTTACATTTTTGCTTGCATTCTACAATACAAACGAAATGTAGAAAATAGAATATGCATTTTTTTATTTGCATTCTATCATGCAAATAAAACAAAGGAGATAAAATTACATTTTTGTTTGCAACTTTGGTTGCAAACAAACAAGAAATAAAAATTACATTTTGTTGCAAATTTAGATGCAAACAAATTTATTACAAACAAATGTTACATTTATGTTGCATGTCTTAAATGCGAACAAAACATGTAAATAAAAGCTATATTTTTATTTATTTACTTCACTTGATGTAAATAGACCTGAAATAAGAAGTTGTTCTTTTATTTACATTTCTTGATGTAAATAAAACTAGATATTTAATATTACATTTTTATTTGCATTACTCAACGCAAATAAAACATGAGAACGAAAGACACATTTTCATTTGCAATTCTTAATGCAAATAAATTGTGAAATGAAAAAGTTACAATTTTTATTTACATTCCTCTATCTAAATAAACATCAAATAAAAAGGTTGAATCTTTATTTGCATTCTCTATTGCAAATAAAGCATGAAATGAATAGTTATATTTTGTGTTATTATTTATATCCCCTATTACGAATGGAATTAAAGGATTACATTTTTCTTTTCATTTATTTACAATGAAAGGAATTGAAATAAAGATTATATTTTTAGCATCATTTTTGATGCGATAAAAGAATAGAAATAAAGATTACATTTTTATTGACATTTTACATGCGATAAAAAGAACAGGAATAAAAGAGATATTTTTATCATCGTGTTATATATTGTGTATTACACTGCCATAGGCAAGTTACCTGACTTGTTTATGTGATTGGGTCGATTATTTTTACACATCGCCCAAGTGCACAAATAATTTATTATTTGTTTGTTGGTTGAAACCCCACACGGGTGTTGGGATGAAAATTAACATACACTAATCCCAATATTTAGTTGTATGTTGATCGTTAGATCGACAGGCTGCGATGAGCGTTATTATTTAATTTTAACGCTTACGCAGTGGAATTTACACTTTGGATGAAATGGATGATTTGATGATTATATTGTTATTGTCATGTATATGATGTGTGTGAAATCCATATAGTCCAAATTATATGGTAAATGATTGAGTCGCATTCCGATTCAGGTGTTCTTTTAAATAAGAGTATTCTTACACTTGAATTCTTTTTATATAAAGGATATATTTTCATAAATATATATGTATTTTATATTAAAAATGTTAAGACAAAGAATATTTGTAAAGGATAAAAATCTTTTATGTAAAGAATATTTCTAATGATTATTTCTAAAATATGTTTTCTTATAATAACGAATTAATATTTAAAGGGAAATCCTTTAATTAAGATTATTAGAATTTGCAATTATATTTCATGATATGAGATACATTGAGATGTGAAGTGGATTTATCGTGGACGGTGTTTTTAAATGACATTTGTCCTTTAATCCGATTTACATCGAAATTATTATTTGGAATTTATAAATCTATTCATAGATTTAACAAAAGCATTTTCTAAAAATCTAGTTTTCCAATTTAGTATATATTAAATTGGAATTAAGTGGAAATTCTATTGGTAATAATCGAGATGGGCTTCTGTAATAGAAGACCGATATTATATATGGAATTTAAGAGGCTTTGCCGTTATTCCATGTATATTGTTAGTCCGATACAGAAATTTATATCGATTATGTACTGATTGATTTCTGTGGAATTCCATATTTTGCAAATTGGTTTGTGGGTTTATCGTGAACTGTGTTTTAAATGACACGAGTTCTTTAACCCGTTTAACAGAAGATTTATTCTTTAAAATAAATGATCTGTGAAAATGATTTTTGATATTAAATCAAATTTAGAATTCTTAATAAATCTTTTAAGGAAGATTTATGATTTAATTTATTAATTTATCTTTGATTAAATTTATGAAAATCTTTTAATATGAATATCTTATTAAAAGAATATTCGGGGTCGGAATGTGACATAATGTGTGATTTTCCAATATTTGATTTTTAATCACAAAATACGCGAGTTATTCAGAAAGACCGGGTTTAACCCATTCTGAATAGTCATCACGACGATCAAGAGTCGAAGATGAAGACAATAGAAGACCGAAGGTTTTCACATCGTTGGGATGATGATGACTGGTATCTTGAATTGGGACAGTACATTCCAAGGCAAGGTATTTGGTAATGATCGTCCAACGTATTTGGAGATCGACGGACATGTTGTTTCGCTCAGACCCAGAGTGGACTTGTAAATGGATTGCGTGTCTGACATTGTATTCTTTTCTACTGTATTTGTTGAATGCTACTAATTATATATTTCTGTTTGGTGGTGGAGAATTTATTCTTCACTTAACCCCCTTCTCTAAGACGTATGAGCTTAGAGGTTATATATATATTGGTAGATGATCAATGATATGGTAGAGTCTGACAATGTGGCATGCTAAGGTGCAATTGATCAAGGCTTTGTTGAAAAGCAGGCCTTGTGGTTGATGATCAAAGCACAGTCTATTTAGGCATAGCTTTGTGTATATCGTGACTTCGCGAGCCTCACAGCCCGGTAGAGTCTAAAACGGGAGAAGAGAACACAGGGAGTGCGCACGTTTCTTTCTAGCTAGAGTGGTGCCAGGGACCTACCAGCGCTGGCATTTATTCATTGTGGTTGTTGGATTTTTCGAGGCCTCGGGTTATGCGGTCGCCACTGGCCGTAGTATAGGTCCAAAAGGACCGGGAAGCGTGTGTTCAGGCATAACTAATTCACAAAAGCTAGTGTGGACCGGCCCTGTAGGATCCAAGGGTTGGACAGAGTACCAATCCTGGGGCATTGCTAGAGTGTCTCGAATTGGTAAGGATCTCTTCCCTAGCCTTGACTCAGATGGAAACCCAAATTTCCAATACGACACCACGCGGTTTTGATTGTATACCTATATATGGCGACATAGTGGGATGGGGCACTTATGCCGTCTAGGATTGATATATTTACTTTGATGTATTTCAAATTGTTTGCACACTATTATTATATAATACCGTGTTTATCGTATCAAGCATCTTTTGATCATTATAAGGTAAAACCCTATCCTCCGGTTTGCGTTGCATTGTGTGATGGGACTTGGGTCTTATAATGGTTTCATTTTCAGAAAAAGCATTGCGTTATTTTGACGTTTTACTTTAGTTATGCACTGGCAATCCAATGGAGTAAACCCGTTCCGCGTTAGCGGCGTGGTCCTGTGATTAGCCTTATTATTAATTAAGATTAGTTTAAGAATTCTCACACCAGTCCCACGACTGACCTGTAGTTTGTTTCACTTTGCAAACTCGGGTGCCCTCTTTCCACACGGGCAGTCGAGTAACTTATTTAACAGATATAAAACAAGATCCTGGTTGAAGACTGAAGCTGTGGCCATAATGTTGATAGCCTTCCACTGAGATTAGTTCCGCTGCAATGTATTCATTTTTTGTATTTATCTTCCGCTGTAATTATATTCCAATGTACTCTGATATGTATATTCTGTACTCTGATGTAACATTTATTATAGTGTTATAAAAGTCTTCTGTTATCTGTTGTAATGTGTTGTATGCCCAAAGTTAAAGTATTCGTAGGTTTCCACTTTTTGCATCAGACCTGTGTGGTTTATGGTCGATTCGAAGGGCGGAATTTGCGGGTCTTTACAGTTGGTATCAGAGCTCTGGTTAGCTCAAATCTTTGGGGTACAACTCGTTAGAACTGAATGGAAGACTCATCAGAGGTTGGATTAGTAATGTCCAATAAGAATACTCATTAGAGATAGGATCAGCATTATCCTAGAATGAGTAAACTCGTTAGAGATGGGGTTAGTAATGCCCTAGAACGAGTTAAGAGTTACGAATTTAAAATTAACGTATTTTTGATATTTATAATCTATTCTTTGAAATATGATTTTTATATATATTTTGAAAAGATAATTAACCATTAAAATTTAAAATTAAGATAGTTAATTTTACAATTTTTAGCTACGTTCCTTTTCGAGGACGAAAAGTTTTTAAGTGGGGGCGATTGTAACAACCCGGAATTTTGGGGCCAATTTAAAAATTTATTTTAAGTGATTTTAATGTGTTTTGATATTTAAATAATCTATTTTAAATAATAAGGATCACAAATTTGATTTAAATCGAAGTTAGAATGAATGATTTAATTTTAATTAACAAAAGAGTTAGAAATAGCGCGGTAGTTTGAAACGTCGAACTTGAACTTTGACTGACCGTACAGGATGCAAAATTTAACGGATTTTAGTGAAACCAAAAATGTTAGAATCTATTTTAAAATATCTTTCCAACGAATTCGAAAAATTGAAATTTCATAGCGGAAATCAAAAGTTATGGCCAATTCAATATTTAGAAAGGTCGCTAGGAAATTTATAAAGGCCAAAATGCTACTTTTTGCATACGAAGGAATTTGAACTCGAAACCACTTCCATTGAGTTCAGAATGATGTTTCTACATTGAAAAACAGTAAACACTTATATATTTTGAGTTTCGGGATTTATTTGTTTAAAAATGTATTTTTAATATTAAATATATTGGCCTTAAAAATAGTCATTTTTCAAACGACCTCGGTTTTCGACGAATTCACTTTTGTTGGAACCGGAATGTCAAATTATTGCTAGGTTTCAATTTTCAAAAATTTTCGAATTAATATGTGAGCGTGGCGAAATAAAATGTGTTTTGACTATTTATAGTTAAATTTAAACGCCTTAAAAATAGCCATTTTTCAAACAGTCTCAGAATTCGACGAAAATAATTTTGTTGGATTCGTATCGTCATAAGAAAGCTAAAAATATTTTTTTTAGAATTTTTAGAGGTCGTATGTGGCCCTGGCACATTTAAATGTACGGTAGAAATTAAATAATTAATTTAATATTGTATTTTCAATTAAAACCGAAAAAAAAAACGTGTAGACATCAGAATTGGACCTTGGGACATAGCCTATCGCGTTCAGAAGGCCTCAAAACGTTAAGATCGACAGTAAGCAGGCCCAAATCCGAGAAAGTCCAAAAATCCACTTTATTCCACGAAATTCGGAATTAAATATTAAAATATTATTAAATCCGAAAACCCTAACCCTAATGGCCAGCCGCCACCCAGAAATTGATGGCCAGAATTGTCCGATTTTCAAACCTCAATAACTTTTGATCCGTTCGACGAAAATTGACGTATGACCTACCAAATCGAAGAGAATTCAGAGACCTTTCAATCTATACGGTTAAGATCGGGTTTTGGTGCACGGATTTCACGAATTTCGTCTGAGAAGGGGCTGCGGTTTTTATTGGTTTGCGGGCCCTAGGAGAGGCCGAGTTCGACGGGGTTGATGGTGTAGGTGGCTCTCGACATGGCGGTCGCGGTGGTGGTGTTGGATCGGCGAATGGAGGCTTCTAGAGGGGTGCGATTTTGGCATTGGAAAGGGGGTTTGGTTTCGGTGGTATACGACAGGTTGGAGAGGAAGAAAGGTCCGCTTTCTTTTTCTTATTATTTTATTATTTAATTATTTAATTTGTCCGATCTTTAAAAATTCATAACTCTCTCATACGAGGTCCGTTTGACGAACCGTAAATTGCGTTGGAATCACAAAATTAAGAGTTTCGCGATGGCGCAGACCGCAGCTGAAAAGGAGACAGTCAAATTTCGACCAAAATTCAATGTGAGAATTCAAAATTCTATTATTTAATTAATTATTAAATTATTTTTTCGCTTTAAAAATAATTGCATGATGATGTTTATTCAATTCTGAAATGTCTGGTGTTGTATGAATCATCGGTTGTGATTGCGATATGTTTTGTTGTGTACGATGTGTTAGATCCGTATTAAAATTGCAGATAATAATGAATTTTATTTACGATTAGAAATTAGATCTAAAATTTGATCTAAAATATATTATATTCAGAATTACATCATATTTATTCAGATTTAGTTATTATAATTTATTTCAGGTAATTAAATATTATTTCTATTATTCTGTAATGAATAATAGAATTTGATCGACAAATAAAAACTCATTTTTATTTGTTAATATTATAATAAGAACTTGAACGACAATGAAAGCTTATTTTTATTTTTGTTGAATTTACAAAAGAAATTGAGCGATAAATCCATTCTTATTTTAATTTATCTACATTAAAAAGAATGAATAAAAAGAATATATTTTAATATGAGGTTCTATCATTAAAAAGAATGAAAACAAAATATTTCATTTTTTTTATGTAAAAATTAGTTTTTAATCAAAAGTCATAATTTATTTGTCATTTTGATGTCAATAAAAGTTGCAACATTAAAAATCTCATTTTTTATGTAATATTATTTCAATAAATGAAGTAACATTAAAATGTTATTTTTAATGTAATAGTATTTTCAATAAAAAGAAGCAACGTAAAAGATCATATTTTTATATGTCCATTGTTTTCAATAGAAGGACTTTGCATAGAAAAAATCACATTTTTAATGTGATTTAGATTTCATTGTAAAGATGAAGATAAGATGGATTTTATTTTTATTTTTATTTTCATTTTTGGCAATGGAAAGTTTATAAATTAAAATTGCATTATCAGTGAAATTTTGTTCATTGTAATGAGTAGAAAAGATCGCATCCATATGTGTAATGAGGAAAAATAAATTACATTTATATGTAATGAAAAATGAACAGAAAAGGATTACATTTTTAATGTAATCAAAGATTAAGAAACACATTTTGGTTTACATATCATATGTAAATTAAAATTCATTTTAGAAGTAAAACTTTTGTTTACATTTTTGTGTAAAAAAAAACATGTTTTGGAAATCACAATGTTTGTTTACATTTTTATATGTAAATAAGAAATTATTTTCAGAAGTTACATTATATTTGTAAATATATTTTGTAAATAAAAAGTTGTTCTTTTATTTGCATTCACCAATGCAAAGGTATATTGAAAATAAAATTATTCTTTTATTTGCATTTCCCAATGTAAATATACATTAAAAATAAACTTGTTCTTTTGTTTGCACCTAAAAATGCAAATATATATTTAAAAATGAAACTTGTTCTCTTATTTGTATTTACGAATACAAATATATATTAAAGTAAAATTTATTCTTTTATTTGCATTCACTTATGCCAATACATTTTGAAAAATGAATGAACCTTTTTATTGGTGTTCCCAAACACAAATACATTATAGAAAATGAATGATCCTTTATGTTTGTGTTCTCAAACACAAATATAACATAGAAAATTAAAATGGTCTTTTTATTCGTGTTCTTAAACACAAATAAAACATTAAAAATAAAAGAACATTTTTTGTGTACTCCAACACAAATATAACATGATTTTAAAGAAGTACATTTTTATTTTTATTTGCATTTTCAATGCAAATATTTCATGAAATCAAAAATTCACATTTTTGTTAACATTTCATAATGTAAACAATACCAGAAAAGAAAAATTTACATTTTTGCTTGCATTCTACAACACAAACGAAATGTAGAAAATAGAATATGCATTTTTTTTATTTGCATTCTATCATGCAAATAAAACAAAGGAGATAAAATTACATTTTTGTTTGCAACTTTGGTTACAAACAAACAAGAAATAAAAATTACATTTTGTTGCAAATTTAGATGCAAACAAATTTATTACAAACAAATGTTACATTTATGTTGCATGTCTTAAATGCGAACAAAACATGTAAATAAAAGCTATATTTTTATTTATTTACTTCACTTGATGTAAATAGACATGAAATAAGAAGTTGTTCTTTTATTTACATTTCTTGATGTAAATAAAACTAGAAATTTAATATTACATTGTTATTTGCATTACTCAACGCAAATAAAACATGAGAACGAAAGACACATTTTCATTTGCAATTCTTAATGCAAATAAATTGTGAAATGAAAAAGTTACAATTTTTATTTACATTCCTCTATCTAAATAAACATCAAATAAAAAGGTTGAATCTTTATTTGCATTCTCTATTGCAAATAAAGCATGAAATGAATAGTTATATTTTGTGTTATTATTTATATCCCCTATTACGAATGGAATTAAAGGATTACATTTTTCTTTTCATTTATTTACAATGAAAGGAATTGAAATAAAGATTATATTTTTAGCATCATTTTTGATGCGATAAAAGAATAGAAATAAAGATTACATTTTTATTGACATTTTACATGCGATAAAAAGAACAGGAATAAAAGAGATATTTTTATCATCGTGTTATATATTGTGTATTACACTGCCATAGGCAAGTTACCTGACTTGTTTATGTGATTGGGTCGATTATTTTTACACATCGCCCAAGTGCACAAATAATTTATTATTTGTTTGTTGGTTGAAACCCCACACGGGTGTTGGGATGAAAATTAACATACACTAATCCCAATATTTAGTTGTATGTTGATCGTTAGATCGACAGGCTGCGATGAGCGTTATTATTTAATTTTAACGCTTACGCAGTGGAATTTACACTTTGGATGAAATGGATGATTTGATGATTATATTGTTATTGTCCTGTATATGATGTGTGTGAAATCCATATAGTCCAAATTATATGGTAAATGATTGAGTCGCATTCCGATTCAGGTGTTCTTTTAAATAAGAGTATTCTTACACTAGAAATTCTTTTTATATAAAGGATATATTTTCATAAATATATATATATTTTCTATTAAAAATGTTAAGACAAAGAATATTTGTAAAGGATAAAAATATTTTATGTAAAGAATATTTCTAATGATTATTTCTAAAATATGTTTTCTTATAATAACGAATTAATATTTAAAGGGAAATCCTTTAATTAAGATTATTAGAATTTGCAATTATATTTCATGATATGAGATACATTGAGATGTGAAGTGGATTTATCGTGGATGGTGTTTTTAAATGACATTTGTCCTTTAATCCAATTTACATCGAAATTATTATTTGGAATTTATAAATCTATTCATAGATTTAACAAAAGCATTTTCTAAAAATATAGTTTTCCAATTTAATATATATTAAATTGGAATTAAGTGGAAATTCTATTGGTAATAATCGAGATGGGCTTCTGTAATAGAAGACCGATATTATATATGGAATTTAAGAGGCTTTGCCGTTATTCCATGTATATTGTTAGTCCGATACAGAAATTTATATCGATTATGTACTGATTGATTTCTGTGGAATTCCATATTTTGCAAATTGGTTTGTGGGTTTATCGTGAACTGTGTTTTAAATGACACGAGTTCTTTAACCCGTTTAACAGAAGATTTATTCTTTAAAATAAATGATCTGTGAAAATGATTTTTGATATTAAATC
Source organism: Allium sativum (assembly GCA_030737875.1). Taxonomy (NCBI): domain Eukaryota; kingdom Viridiplantae; phylum Streptophyta; class Magnoliopsida; order Asparagales; family Amaryllidaceae; genus Allium; species Allium sativum. Next base: position 89,961,619 of record CM060916.1, on the reverse strand, counting down.
AAATTTAGAATTCTTAATAAATCTTTTAAGGAAGATTTATGATTTAATTTATTGATTTATCTTTGATTAAATTTATGAAAATCTTTTAATATGAATATCTTATTAAAAGAATATTCGGGGTCGGAATGTGACATAATGTGTGATTTTCCAATATTTGATTTTTAATCACAAAATACGCGAGTTATTCAGAAAGACCGGGTTTAACCCATTCTGAATAGTCATCACGACGATCAAGAGTCGAAGATGAAGACAATAGAAGACCGAAGGTTTTCACATCGTTGGGATGATGATGACTGGTATCTTGAATTGGGACAGTACATTCCAAGGCAAGGTATTTGGTAATGATCGTCCAACGTATTTGGAGATCGACGGACATGTTGTTTCGCTCAGACCCAGAGTGGACTTGTAAATGGACTGCGTGTCTGACATTGTATTCTTTTCTACTGTATTTGTTGAACGCTACTGATTATATATTTCTGTTTGGTGGTGGAGAATTTATTCTTCACTTAACCCCCTTCTCTAAGACGTATGAGCTTAGAGGTTATATATATATATATATTGGTAGATGATCAATGATATGGTAGAGTCTGACAATGTTTCATGCTAAGGTGCAATTGATCAAGGCTTTGTTGAAAAGCAGGCCTTGTGGTTGATGATCAAAGCACAGTCTATTTAGGCATAGCTTTTTGTATATCGTGACTTCGCGAGCCTCACAGCCCAGTAGAGTCTAAAACGGGAGAATGGAACGCAGGGAGTGCGCACGTTTCTTTCTAGCTAGAGTGGTGCCAGGGACCTACCAGCGCTGGCATTTATTCATTGTGGTTGTTGGATTTTTCGAGGCCTCGGGTTATGCGGTCGCCACTGGCCGTAGTATAGGTCCAAAAGGACCGGGAAGCGTGTGTTCAGGCATAACTAATCCACAAAAGCAAGTGTGGACCGGCCCTGCAGGATCCAAGGGTTGGACAGAGTACCAATCCTGGGGCATTGCTAGAGTGTCTCGAATAGGTAAGGATCTCCTCCCTAGCCTTGACTCAGATGGAAACCCAAATTTCCAATACGACATCACGCGGTTTTGATTGTATACCTATATATGGCGACATAGTGGGATGGGGGCACTTATGCCGTCTAGGATTGATATATTTACTTTGATGTATTTCAAATTGTTTGCACACTATTATTATATAATACCGTGTTTATCGTATCAAGCATCTTTTGATCATTATAAGGTAAAACCCTATCCTCCGGTTTGCGTTGCATTGTGTGATGGGACTTGGGTCTTATCATGGTTTCATTTTCAGAAAAAGCATTGCGTTATTTTGACGTTTTACTTTAGTTATGCACTGGCAATCCAATGGAGTAAACCCGTTCCGCGTTAGCGGCGTGGTCCTGTGATTAGCCTTATTATTAATTAAGATTAGTTTAAGAATTCTCACACCAGTCCCACGACTGACCTGTAGTTTGTTTCACTTTGCAAACTCGGGTGCTCTCTTTCCACACGGGCAGTCGAGTAGCTTATTTGACAGATATAAAACAAGATCCTGGTTGAAGACTGAAGCTGTGGCCATAATGTTGATAGCCTTCCACTGAGATTAGTTCCGCTGCAATGTATTCATTTTTTGTATTTATCTTCCGCTGTAATTATATTCCAATGTACCCTGATATGTATATTCTGTACTCTGATGTAACATTTATTATAGTGTTATAAAAGTCTTCTGTTATCTATTGTAATGTGTTGTATGCCCAAAGTTAAAGTATTCGTAGGTTTCCACTTTTTGGATCAGACCTGTGTGGTTTATGGTCGATTCGAAGGGCGGAATTTGCGGGTCTTTACAAAGGCTTTCCATGACTTTCAACATTAGAACTGAAACCGCTAGTAGCTGGAGAGACCATTTGAGGCTTCATTGCTGCCCTTTGGAAGATTTTGTTCATGAGTGGCCATCTAATCCTCCTAATTTCAGGTCCTAATACAAAGCTTGATTAGTGTATAATGTGCTTGAACATATGTGGTCAATGTCTAACTCATACATCTTATGGCATTTTTACAAGGATGTAGCCAGTGAGTACTGAAAGAATGTGGGGATACTAGTGCTTTTCGTTCTCGAACTGATTTTGAAGAGCATAGGTCTGGAAAAAGAGTATTTAAACAAACCATTAGGAAAGCACGGGAAAACATATGGCAATAAATTACTATCCTCTGTGCCTAAACCTGAACTTACCTAAGGGGTACCTTGCCACAAAGATCTGTTGTTATCACTGTTTTACTGCAAAATGGACCCCGGGCTTGCAAGTGCTGGGGAAATGAAAGTGGGTTAATGTCAGTTCTGATTAAAATATTTTGGTAATTAACATCGGTGATCAAATGTAGGTGCTCAAGAGATATGTACATGTTTTACTCTTTAACTTTCTTTTTAATCTTACCTGACGTCTAATAAACTGCAACCACTGTTTTAATGCAGGTTTTAAGCAATAGCCGCTATTGAAGTGTTTTTCGCAGAGCAAATGTGAACAAAAACTCAGATAGAATCTCCATTCCTAATTTTGCAGTCCTTATGATGCTATGATTGAAAGGGAAAGATCTCTTGTTAATGAGATCATCCTAAAACTTACAAAAGCTATGAATATGAAGATTATTATGAGAAATTTTGGAATCGAGGATTCTACTCTGCTAGTTGCCTTGATTTGTTCAAGTTGTAAATTAAACTGTTATTTTGATCCTTGTAACTCATGTATTGAACTTATTTTTTGTTAGCTGATTTATTTTGTCATCATGAATAGGCATTACATTTGTTGATTATTATTTTTTCTTGTTTATACATTGCTCTTTAAATTTTTATGAAGATCCATTTTGAGTGCTATAATTAAAATGCATTATATATGAGCTGTAAAAGGATTTAACAGTATTATAACATGTTAATTAATAGCGCCATATAGCGGTTATCGAATAAACACGTTATAACAGCAATACTTTGTTAAAAAATTCTCACTTTCATTGAGATTTAAATGTTTTACAGTGGTGAAAATTGGCTATTGTCTTTAAGTAACATAGCGACAAATTTATGCTATAAAACCATGCTGTTTTATAATGGCTGTTTTAGTGTTATTTATATTCAACAGCTTTTTTATAACATGTCGATATATAACATTTGTCGAATCGCTATATTATTGATTAATATCAGTTATATACTGCTATAAATGACAATTTTTTTTTAGTGTATGCACCAAAGTTTAGTCATACAACATATTATAGATAATGCCCCCAAATCCTAGTCATGGTTCATAATACAAGGTATGCTCCAATTTATCTTTCCCAACCATTCCCAATTTTGTTCGTTTGCATATTTCAGCGATAGGCCTAGCCTCAAAGGTAGCCTAGGCTATAAAATAGAAAGGGAAAGAGGGAGAGAAGAGAACAGAAATAGGCTTAACAACAGAATAAGCATATGATAACAGAAATAGGCATATCAAAAATAGGCTTATAAGAACTGAACAGTAGATTAGGTGTACATGTAATGGTGGATCTATTTATGTTTGAATTAGATTCTTAACATTCGTAGGTTTAGATCCAGATTTATAAACATGTTAGGATTACTTGTTAAATGTTTATTTCTAAAAATAACATGAACTCACAGAGATTGGATCTAAAAGAAAGAGAATAAAAAGCAGCTGTTGCAGAAGAAATTCTTGTATGCGTATAAGCTGTTGTTGAAGAAAAATGGGCTAGCACAATCCAAGCAGGGGCATCATCTCGTTCTCCATTGTTTTTATGTGTAAAAGCCATATAAATTAAGTCCTATACACAGCCTACCACGAACGAATCTCGTTCAGAAACAAGTCCAGGTTCATAAATGAACCTGGATGGATCTAGGGTGGGTCGACACCTCCTTGGGGCATAGTTCGACCCCTAATGGTTCAAACTCCCACGTCAACTTCCTGCTTTGATATTTTAACTATTGTTACTACCGAAAATTTGACAATAAAATAAAGCAACAACGAAGGGATATCGGATAACCATAAGCACTCGATGGTCTTTTAGAAGGTAGGGTCAAGGACTAAGAAGAGGCAAAGATAGGGAAGAAAATTCTGAAGGGCAGCATCAATCGACACTCATTCCCGCTACCAGCTAAGGACAAAAGGGGTGCCTAGTAAACACAAGACCGAAAGGGTGATTTACGAGCCAAACGGACCCCGCCTCCTTAAGAGAAAAGAATTTGAAGTCCACAAATTATCGACGCAGCCTATCCGGCAAGGTATATCCGTTAAGGGATACATTGTAATGAAAGGGGAGGAGCCCAAGTAGGCAAGCTAAGAAAAAGAGAGGAAAGAGTCTCGATAACGGAAACACGGAAGGGAGAAAGAGATGATCGGGCGCTGACCTTCGACGGCATACAACCGGAAGCTGCCATCAAAAAATCCAAATATCTTCCAAAAGGAACCGTATCGACAAATTCGTACCCACCTCAAAGAAGCGACAAACAACAAAAGCCATAATTCGAAGGCCATAACCAATACCGCAAAAGCGACCGAGAGCCGGACATCCGAAGCCGAAGAAAAATGCGCTCGACAAAGCTCTTACAGGCCAAATAACCCAACAACAGAAAGGTCCTCCAACCCTCTATAAGTAAGACCCTAGGGGTAACATTGAGAGGGATCCGGTCAATCTTCTTCTCTGACTCTTAAAAATAGAAACCCAAATTGGCAATATCGATTTGAGGGGTTTCCTATGTAACTTCCTCCATGAATAAAATCATAAAAACTCTAAAAGTGGACGTAGGTTCTCGAGGAACTAAACCACTATAAAATTGTGCGTCTTTACTTTTTTGCACACTATGCTACTTTTCGATATACTATTGTGTAATCTTGTCATACGGCGGGATCATCAAAATATTCCTGCTGAAGCCGTTAGGTTCTCAGCTACCTAATGTTGTCCCTACCGTCCACCCTCCAAACAAACTTCCGGTGTTGACGAAATATATCGTTAACACCTATTTTGAATTTCTGGACTCGATTTGTTTATATATATTTCTCTTATATGCATACAAACTTCTAAGCTTAATAACTTCTTCATACGATATTCGTTTTATGCAAACTCAGAATCTATTCTAAGCAAAATTCCTAGATGAACGCAATGATTTAGTCAGATTTACTTAATTCCTAATATTTAATTATGTATTCTTTAGTTTATCATTATAGTATTCTTTAAAATTATGGGGTGTTACATTCTCCCCTACTTAAAGGATTTCGTCCCTGAAAACTGCAATTTAAGAAGAATGTATATCCTAACATCCATCATCCATCTACTCATCCATCAATCACAGGCATCTATGGTCCTTAAAATATTTCTAATTCTTATATGAACATATGCAAAGTGTGTGTATATGTCCTTATACTAATGCGAAAGATCAGGCGGTCTACTGATTCAGTCGACCTCCTTAATGCAATCCATGTTAGTGCCATGAATCCAACATGTTTGCAAATAGTCCAAATATATCATGTAAAACTTTATATGTGTGCACAATCATCCATCCAAATGCATCACCCATATATTGATACACCCATTTCCATCCATTAAAAGAAAAATGCACACACATCCATATGTAGTATGAGAGTGATTGAGCCGATCTAGTGCCTAGTGTGTGTGTATATGCATCCACGAGCAACCACTAGCAAACACTTGCATCCATCAAACATAACATGTTTCAAACGCATGTTTACATCCATTGAGTATCTACTTATAGGTCGAAGATTCGATCGATAGGATATACTCTAATGAAAGAAGCAAGTAACAATAAAAAGCTTTGAAAAAGAAGTTAAGACATAACCTTGAAAAGAAATGGCACAAAGCACGAATCTTGTCTTTAGTCTCCCAAGTTGCATCCTCGCGGTCTTCTCCCCATCGAACTTTCATCAATTTCACCTCTTGGTTGTGTAGATTCTTAACCTTTGATCCAAGAATATGTGTAGGAACTCATTTAACTGTCGCTTCCCATTCTACTTCTACTTCCTCAAGTATGTCAGCTCAACTATCTCTGTTGTATTGTGTAGACATTTCGGCAAATGAGAAACGTGGAAAACATCATTAAAACCCGCCAGTCTTTCTGTTAGCTTTACTCTATAGGCCGTTTGACCAATCCTTTTCGTTATGGGAAATGGCCCTACGAACTTGGCGCCAATTTCCCGACACAACCAATGCGAACTACATTAAAGGTGATACTTTGATGAAAACCATGTCTCCCACCTCAAACTCAATATCGGTCCTTCTCCTATCTGCGCATGACTTCTGCCAGTCCTGAGTTGTCTTCATGCATTTGCGGATAAGATTAATCTTTTCTGAGGTTTCTGTAATCATTTCAGGTCCAAGTAGAAGCCATCTGTAGACTCCCACAAATAAGTCAGTGATCTACAAGGTCGTCTGTATAAAACCTCGAAGGGTGCCATGCCAATACTAGCTTGATAACTATTGTTGAGGGCGAACTTCACCAACCGGAGATTCTCCTCCCAAGTCCCTTCGAAGTTTAGGATATATTGTCTCAAAAGATCCTCCAGAACTCTATTCACCCTCTTAGTCTGCCCATCAGTCTAAGGGTGATATGTGGTGCTTAAACACAACTGTGTACATAGTACCTCTTGTAGGCTCTTCCAGAAATCACTAGTGAAGATGGGATCACGATCACTCACGATGCCAGAAGGTACTCCATGTAGACGGACTATCTCATGAAGATAAATTGATGTTAACCATGCTACCATTCTCTTACTCTTAACAGAAATAAAATGAGCTCTCTTTGTTAGCCTGTCAACTATAACCCAAATGCTGGTGTTTCATTTTCTCGATATGGGCAAACCATCTATGAAATCCATATAGACGCTCTCTCACTTCCACTGTGGAACCTCCAAAGGATGAAGTAAACCAGCAGGCTTTTTCTGTTCAGCTTTAACTTGCTGGTAAGCCAAACATCGAGAGACAAACTCCGCTATATCTTTCTTCATCCCAGCCCAAAAGAAAACTCTCTTCATATCTCTATACTCACCGCCCGAATGGACAGTCGTCCTAGAATGAGAGGCTTCCTTATGGACTGTCTTCAACAAACTCCCAACTCGGGGAACACAAAGCCTTCCGTCCCGTCGCAACCAACCTCTTTCATCCGAGGAATATCTACTAAAGTGAGTAGAAGTCTCCACTCTAGTGAGCCTGTCCAAGATATCTACTATCTGTGGGTCCTCTCACTGCGAAGATCCTATCTGAACTGTAAGAATAGGTCGCACCTTTATGGATGCCAACAAACCAGGTACAAGATTCGTAAATGGCCTAAAACCGAAGGTCGATATGTACTCCAAGCTCCGCCTCTTTACGAATAGAGGACTCAAAGTCATCCTCTGCCTACTCAATGCGTCCGCCACCACATTACCATTTCCAGGGGTATAAGCAATCTCAAAATCATAGGACACTAGGGACTCCATCCATCTCTGTTGTCTCAAATTGAGATCCCTTTGCGAGAATAGATACTTGAGAGATTTATGATCCGTATACAAATCGAACTACTTTCCAAGTAGATAATGTCACTAAGTCTTAAGTGCGAATACTATATTAGCCAACTCTAAATCATGGGTAGGATAGTTCTTCTCGTGAACTCTCAACTGTCTACCACCGTAACATACTACCCTTCCCTCTTGCATTAAGACGACACCAAGCCCTGTACCACATGCATCAGTGTACACTGTGAATACTTTGTTCCCATCGGACAAAGTCAAAACTGGGTCTATTGTCAGAGCCCTCTTTAGTCGCTGAAAACCATCCTCATAGTCAATATACCAAGAAAAGGTCAGATTCTTCTTCGTTAGTCTGGTGAGTATGACTGATATCTTTGCGAAGTCCTTAATAAACTTCCTATAATAGCCCGCTAAACCAAGAAAACTCCTTACCTCCTTTACATTCTTTGGAACCTTCCAATCTTGAACTGCAACTACTTTCGTGGGATCCATTGCTATCCCATCCTTGCAGACCACATGCTCTAGAAATTTCACTTCCTTTCACCAGAAATAACATTTGGTGAATTTCGCCTTAATCTGGTCCGCTCGGAGAGCCTTCAAAACCAACCCTAAATGTTGGGCATGCTCTTTTTCACTCTTCGAGAAGATCAGAATGTCAACCATCCACAAAGACCACAATGAACTTATTCAGAAACTCCTGGAACACCCTACTCATCAGATTCACAAAATACGCAGGTGCATTCATCAACCCAAAAGGCATGACTAGCCACTCGAAGAAACCATTTGGAGTTTTGAAAGTAGTCTTATCTATATTGCCCTCGACCACCCTCAACAGATGAAAATTGTAACGACCCGCATTCTACGCATCGGAGGATCACAGAATATTTATTTCATTTTCATACGAGATCGTATAGTCATGTAACTTTGGGGAACGACTATTGAGGTCATTTCCCATGTTCACGATTTTTGCCAAATTTTCAATGATTGTTTTGCCCCTAGAAAATTTTATTTTTCCTATAACTTTTGATTGGTATAGATTTTTGACATGAAATCACTTTCATTGGATTCATATGATGGTTTACCTTTCTGTAGAGTGGTCACGTTAATCAAACAGACATACCGTTTGGGAGATATGGCTTAAATAAGGTTTGGAAGGTGAAAAACAGCTTAACCGGGCCAAATAGGGTAATTAGCAGCTAGGCCCATTAGGGGATTTCAGGATTTGGGTTGCATAGGGGATGAAAAGGGTTAGAGAAACCTTTCTTTGTCATTTTTATAGCCACCACTTACCTTTCTGCAACCCTAACAATGGCCTCCACCTTCCAAATCACCTTTTTGTCACTAATTAAGCAAATCAACGCCAAATCAAGTCAAATTAGCATCAGGTCAGAGTGGAGCTATTGTGTTGCATTGAAAACCACCCCAAAACAGTAGTAAAGATCAAATCTATAATTCATTTGTGGCTAAGGTGAGTGATTTGCATTGTTTTTCACTAATTACGGCTAATAAGGGGTGATTAGTGTTAATTAATGAAATTGCGCATTATAAAAATCTAGAAAAATATGTAAAAATACTTAAATATTATTTTATAGCTCTGATAAAAATTTGGGTTGATTTGGACATGTTTTGCAAATTGTATGATTAAATTATGATTAGGGAGATTAAGAGGAAAATCATGGTTTTGGGTATGTTTGATCCATTTTAACTTGTTAAATTGTTTCTTTGATGTTTATGGTCGTTTCTACATGTTACTAAGACTATTTGGAATGATTTGTGATTGCATAGAAAAGTTAGATTGGTCGAAAACGCCGTCGTACGGCGTAAATAGCTCGTTGAAAAAGTGCAGGAAATGGGATCAGATCGGACCCCCGAACCCGCTCGTGGAGCATCCCATGACCCCGACCCGCTCGTGAATGGTGACCATGAACTGGCTTGCTCGCGTTACAGTACCCCGAACCGAGCCGCTCCTGTTCTAGCACTACGAACCGATCCGATGAAGGCTCGACCCACGAGCCAATGGAAGACCCCAACCCGAAGTTGGAATCACGACCCGATGCTCTAGAGAGGACATCACGAACCAAGGAGCCCGACCCGAACCCAATGGATGCTCACGATCCGACCCGGAGGAGTTTCCATGCATGAACTAATTTAAGTGGAGGAGCCCGACCCGACCCGATGGGGTAACCACGACCGAACCGAACCGAAGATGGAAAGAAAGCTGAACCGAATGGAAGCTTGTTTCTGAATCGATCCAGCGAAGATCAAACCTGTAACGACTTGGCATTTTGCCCGTCTCAAATTGGTAATTAAACCAATTTGAAACGTTCCAAATGACAGATTGTTATTGGCTTACACGGTTTAAACAGAATAAATACAGAATCAAAGAGTGTAATATTTGCAGCGGAATAAAATTTCATATAAATATCAGAGTTTATACAAAATTTGTACAGCGGAAGAATTATAAATGTTTACATAATTACTTTAGACAAGTTTACTTTTTTTCTTTTTGTCGAGCATAGTGCACAAGCGTCTTCACGTCCTCTCCAGTTTGCGAGCTGAATTTTTAACCTGGAGCACTTAGGGCCTAACCCGAGTGTCCCATGCGAAATACACAAAACTCCCGAGTCAGGATTAAACTTATTTCAAGTTAGCGCACTTCGATAATCACACAAATATAATTGTTAATCCCGACTAATAATAATTATAGTAGAGTATCTAGATCAAGAAACTGCCAAAGTACTTACCGAAATGGATCGAATGTACGGATGCATCAAAATGATATAGCAAATGTGATACATGGCATGATAATTTGCATGTTCAAATTCTTAGCAGTAAATGACTTGGAACGATGCATGCAACCAAATTGAATCAAAAACACTCCAGTAAACAAGCTTGCTGATAACGAACTAATCATAACTAAGGCAACCAAGGTGGTTTCAATATTTAACAAGCCAGCAAGTGGGTTGGCTATAGTGAAGAGAAACACGATATTTAAATAGAAAACCCACACAAAAATATATATATTTGTATGCATTCAAGTGCAACAACAATGTTTGCTAAGTTATGGCAAAGTTCAAGCCCCAAGTGCCATGCATGTGTAAACAAAAGTGGTATGTTCATCTCATTCATTAGCAAAATCTATTAGTTATTTCCCACTCACATGTAAAACAGGCATGCAACATGAACTATGCTTGACACACAAGAAGGACTAAACACAATTCTAGCGTGGACTAATTAAATTAGAAACGCATGCATTTAAAATTGGATCAACAACATGTACAAATAAAAGCATGGTAGCGATAGCATGGACATATCAACCTATACACTTATCCTGTGAAGGTTGACTAAATGGCACTGTCAAACTCAATACTGTATATATGTATATATATGTTTAGGACATGCATCTACTGAAGCGAAGTGGCAGCGGAAAGGTTTTGTGGCGCGGTCAGGAATAATTCAGGTACAAGATGACAAAAATAAGTATGCATGCACTAGGTGTTTCTAAAATCGAAAACAAGTTTGGTCATTCAAACTGTATAGGGCAGCATAACACAGAAATGCTTAAGTCATGCCGCAAGTATATGTAGCCAAATGTTGACATAGCAAGGTTCGAAAGTGGGTAGAAATAACATGCAGTAGGACCTGTTAGAGTTCGATCATATAGGAACCGAGTGCCATAATAATAAAGTATCAACAGACAACTAGTTACATGGCATGCAAAACGTGTGCGGTTTCAATTAAATTCAAGTAGGCAACTAGCATAAGAATGTGTATATGAATCTAGTAAGGGAGTTTAAGTAACCCATGGTTATGACAACAAAAGGTAGAGTTGCTTTTCTTTTAAAGCAAGGAGCTTGCTGGTTGGAGATGCATTGAGACTACTTAAATGAAAATTTATATCCTTAAATGTTCATTCAAAACTAACTGGATATGCTAAATTACATGCACCAAAATCACTGTTAAAACAATATTATATGGCCATCTTAATAATATATTATAAGATATTATTTATTTGATTATTACATCAATGAAATCATTAAACAACTATAAGCATGTAGGGGAAGAAAAACTGTTACTTGAGTTAGGTAGATTTAACAAATGAAGGTATCCAGAAAGGTGCTGAGAACTACTGTCCACCGAGAACACCATTTCTTGTATACAGAAAATACAAGTGAAATGGCCGAAGTAGACAGACATACAGTGCACGAGGTGGACCAACAACAATGGATAGCTCAAAAAAAGGTGGAGTAAAAAACTAGAAAACCAACCCAATGACTAGAATAGTAGTAAGAAAACCCAAATCAATTATATTCATGAGCGCGAAGTAGAGTCCTGGAATAAGTTTAGTCATAAGCAAAACTTACATTCAGTGCGGTAATGGATGGCGGAGAGCTTGATGCAGCGATCAAAAGAGATGGCACAGTGTCTGACTAAGCTGGGTAGCAAGCAGTGGTGCTCAAGACAGCCTGAAGGTGGTGCACCCGAAAGAGATCGCAGCTGCGAATGGCGGTGGATCTTCCACCATGGTGGAGGCTTTGGTCCGATTTTAGTGGAAGAGGATGCCTCGGTTATGGGCTGCTGGGTACGGGTTTTACCGTTGGATGCAGGCACAACACTGGCGACGAAAAGTTGGGGTGGTGGATTTCCTGGAGCTTGCGATGGGTGGAGGATCGAAGTTGCAGAGGAGCGAACGAGACCTAGGTTCGATTTTTATAGGCCATTGCTTTCAATTTGGGAACGAAGAAATTATTTTTGGGAATAAAGTGTCAGCTGATAAAATGATAAAGAGGAGAGTAATTTTTCTGTCAACGATAAGAGGAGGTATGCTCTTTTTATAATGTAAACGAAGGAGACCAACCATTGAAAGAAAACAGCACGTATCAAACAAAACAGAGCGGTGATGACAAGTGGTAAAATTTTCCACCACCTAAATCTCAAGCAATTAATTACCAGATATTGTCTTAGATCTGATATTGGGCTGAACGGAAGAAGGTGGTTTGAACGAAGTATTGCAAGTGAATGGTGCACAAATTTGAATGAACGGTAACACAGTTACTTATTTAAACACGTTAAAATTTAAAAATTATTAAACGATAAATTAAATTTAAATGTAAAATTACACGAGTTTTATTTCAAGATTTATTTCTGTCCATTTATTACACCAACCATACATTTCGCTATTACCGTTTGGAATAAATTACATTTAATGGTCCATACAAAACAAATTTATTAGCGATTAAATTTAAAAATTCAGTTCTATATTTAACCACGTTTATTTTTTAAAATGAATTTGACTACAAGTTCTCAAATTATAAAACTTAATTTATACCTAACGGCTTAAATAAAACAGTCAGCTTAGGAATAGATATTTCTGCAAAGATCAATAAATAAAATAGTTTAACCAAAACAATCAAATAAATTTGGGCAAAATACAATTGCTTACTAAAACTTAGATGAATTAAATAGGTAAGAGTTAAAAATACTATAAACTTTTAGATACAAATAATTTAGTCAAAATAGAATTTTATGCAAAAGAGTTTACAAAACAAAGAATATACTGTATAAAGCCAAACCCCATGATTTAGTATCTTAATAAGTTCAAATAATGTAGAAAACATGATTTGGGTAAAACAAAAAAAAATAAAGTTGAATAAAATAAATATTTCTAGTATAAAATAAGTAAAACAAAATGTGTTTAATATAAATAAAATAAGAATATAAACTAAAGAAAGTAAAAATATCGTAACTATTAAACACGCATAATTAAATCAAAAGTAGAATGTCATAAATACAAAAGAGCTAGAATACAACTAAGAACACAATATAAACCTCGATACAAATGAAACCGTAGATCGTTTAACTTAAATTCAAAATTTACGTTTCGACAAACGTTTACATGAAAATTAAATTTACAAGAGAATATTCCTTTATAAGTTTATTCAAATACGTTCGACAAAATTTAAATTGAAATTCGAATATAGATATATCCTACTTTGCTCAAAATTAAGTAAAATTTTAAATTCCATATTAAAACTCAGCAATAAATCTTAATTTAAATTATATTTAAATGTCGAGAAATCTTGGTTCATTATAGCCTCCCCCACTTAAAACTTTTCATCCTCGAAAAGGTGTGTTGTAAAAATTATACCTAAGAAAAACAAATTTTTCTTAAACTTATTAAAACTAAATATAAATAAAAGTTATCAAATCATAATATTTAAAATTTCTAATAAGCTTAAAAATTTATAGAAAGTTCATAATAGATTAACAAAATTTTATCATACAACTAAATTGGAAAACTTCTTATGTCAAAACTTAAATCATTGTATAACTAAATAAGGAAATTTGCTATATAATGTAGAAGAAGACTATGTTCAAAATACAAGATAATTTACGGTAAAGTAGTTTAAAATGATAAAGTTACTTTGAAATAAAAAGTATATTAATAAAATCCAAAGAGTTTAAGGTAAGACAGCTTTAAAGGCTAAAATAAAATGATTAAATATAAGAAATTTTTTGAAAACTTGGTAGAAAATAGATATTTTTATAAAATAGTAAAATAATGCAAGTAAAAGAGCTTGTAATGGATAGATCATAGGTACAAATGCAAAATACAATAGTTCAGTGAGATGATAAGTTAAGTAAAAGAAATAAATTAGACAAGTTAAATCAAAATATTATATAAATTATAAATGTCAAATTACTTGAAACTTCAAAATGATTTCTTCGAACTTAGAATCCCATTTTTATTTCAATCCATTGAAGTACTATACATTTCTTTCATATAGAATCATACTTCACTTCGGGATTTCAAAACTAGAATTGCTTTCAAAACTTTAAATATATATGTTAAATCGAAGCCTAAGAAGCCCATTGTCGTCCTTGCAAACTTTAGACATGCGTTGATAAGGCGCGTGACTAAAATATACAAGTACTAAATATATCTGTTTCAACTTCTCATCAAATTTTTTTGTTCATTTCCTCAAATTCCCATGACAAGGCCTAAGGGCAGCCTATCGTACGCAATAATATAGATAATCAAGGTCGCTCCGGGCACCTAAAGCAGACCATCATCACGGGTTCTCAAGCGAAGTGTACATCACGGTTTTCATCCAGACATGGACCCCCAAGCACAAAATCACGGAGCACATATATCTCGGTTTTCATCCAGACACGGACACCGTATATGCCTAGGTTGCTCTTCCAAATACCATCATCGAGGGATCCCAAGCGTAGTGTATCTCATGGCTTTCGTCCAGACACGGACCTCCAATTACAAAATCGCTGAGCACATATAACTCGGTTTTTCATCCAGACACAGATACCGTATATGCCTAGGTTGTTCACCCTAGATCACACATGTCCTTGTTTTAGTCATGGGTCCCTCGAATCCATGAAAATATATCAAATCATTTCATATCCCGAAGCCATAAATCATTTCACAACAATAATTCGCAAATACTTTTAATCATAGTGTTGTTGTCTTTCAAACATTTCAAATATCGGGATTCAAGTCGTCGAAATTTTCTTAGTTCATAAATCAATTTATAAACTATTCATCATATCCAAAATAATTTAAAAAATAGTTTCGAACAACTGAAAATACCATACAACTTATGTTTTCATATTTTGAAATTAAGGATCTTATTCAATCATTTCAAGTCCTTCAAATTTTCTAAATCAAGGCCTTTAAGATTATATATTATATGAATATAACCTCCAAATTTATTTCGAAATATCCTTTCCACAATTATACATAAGTTGATATCTTCTAAGAGATTCATATTGCCATAAATTTTCTTTCAATTCTTGGAAATCAAATTTGATCAATACGATCTTCTTGTTGTTTTTCAAATCAAGTAAGCTTTTCAAAATTTAAAAGCTTATGAAAATCATTTATACATAAGTCAACATCTTTCGTTGGATCAAATTTCCATCTTCAAATTGTTTCAAATCATTTTCATGATTTCTAAACAAATTTCATATTCCCGTAATATAAAATTTTCAAGACTTCAATCACCTGTCTTAGAAATCATTTATAACTCATTATTTTCAAAATAATCTTACTTCAAATATTAAATTTTCCAATCGGCGGGAAACTATCTTGTAACCTTTTTATTTAAAATACCATCACGCTTCCGTTACGCACTCTGATTATGCATATACTCAAACTAGTATTGGTAAAACATTCCAAAACATTGATTTCAAAATCTTCGGAACCGAAACCTCATAATTAATATGTCAAAGTCCGATGTTTTTCTCGTGTATGTTGGATAACACTTAAATATTATGTAGAGCTCATTTCTTTAGGTTCCGTTAATCATAATATTCTAGACAAATCAAAATTATCTAGTTTGAATTAAACCTTAGTTTCGTTTGATACATGGCACGAAGGGTATGCATTCATGGATCAAATCAGGTTCCATGCATTAGAAATAGAAGTTCAAGATCAAATGGACATCCATCGATTCGAGTCAAAGACATTCGGCCAAATTCATAAGGTGCAGGGTCCAATAACAACGGTTCAAATTCGAAGGATGAGCTTTAATCGAGGTAACGATTTGAAGGTCAAATGCACACAAGGATATAAGTTCAGCAGTTCAATCATGGGATGCTCGATATTTTTCATTAATTTTCCTCTTGTGTAAATCTTACTTCAAAATTTTATTTTCTTCCTCTGTATTTCAAGTGAATACTTGTTGAGAAATTTTCGTTCGGCTTATTTGTTCTTGTCGGTTTCCTTTAATAAAGGAAAATATATAATTATGTCGATTTTTTCAATCTGTTTCACTTAAATACATATCGCATTTTATCATATTAGCCTTGCTGCTCAATCTTCGTATGGCTTCAAGTGGGGAAAATCTGTTTTCTCCCACACTTAAGACATTTGTTATAATCTGATTAAATTGTATTGTCAAAACTGAAATATCGATAAAAAACAGCTTGACCGGGCCAAATAGGGTCATTAGCAGCTAGGCCCATTGGGGGATTTCGGGACTAGGGTTGCATAAGGGCTGAAAAGGGTTAGAAAAAACTTTCTTTGTCATTTTTACAATCTCCGCTTACCTCTCTTTAACCCTAACAATGGCCTCCACCTTCTAAATCACTTTTTTGCCAGTAATTAAGCAAATCAACCCCAAATCAAGTCAAATTAGCATCAGATCAGAGTTGAGCTGCTATGTTGCATTGGAAACCACCTCAAAATAGTAGTAAAGTTTAGATCTATAATTCATTTGTGGCTAAGGTGAGTGATTTGCATTGTTTTTCACTAATTAGGGGTTATTGGTGTTAATTAACGAAATTATGCATTATAAAAATCTGGAAAAATAGGTAAAAATTCTTAAATATTATTTTAGGGCTCTGATAAAAATTTGGGTTAATTTGGAAATGTTTTACAAATCATATGATTAAATTATGATTAGGGAGATTAAGGGGAAAATCATGGTTTGGGGTATGTTTGATCCATTTTAACTTGTTAAATTGTTGCTTTGATGTTTATGGTAATTTCTACATGTTACTATGACTATTTAGAATGATTTGTGATTACATAGAAAAGTTAGATTGGTCGAAAACGCCGTCGTATGGTGTAAATAGCTCGCTGGAAAAGTGCAGGAAATGGGATCCGATGAAGGCTCGACCTATGAGCCAACGGAGGACCCTAACTCGATGTTGGAGTTACGACTTGATGCTCTGGGAGGACATCATGAACCGAGGAGCCCGACCCGAACCCAATGGGTGCTCATGATTCGACCTAGAGGAGTTGCCATGCATGAACTGATTTGAATGGAGGATCCCGACCTGACCCGATGGAGGTAGCCACGAGCGAACCGAACTGAAAATGGGAAGAAGGCTGAAAATGGTTGTCAAAGAGTATGTCAATAAGTACAATCATTTGGTGAGGTTTGGTTTGGAGATGGTGAATACCTTGCACAAGAAAGCTTTGAGGTTTGTAAGAGGATTGAGTAAACCCCTCCATGGATTGGCTATGTCTCATTTTTCGATGAGTTACCTTTTGAGAAGCATGCTTATATGGCATTGATGCACGACGAAGATAAAGGCAAAAAGAAAGCGACTAAGACTGATGAGACACAAAACAAGAAAGTGTGGCCCTAGAAAGAAAACCAAAAGAAGGCGGAAGGAATGACAAAGCTCTAGGCAAGAAGAAATGTCATAGTCGTGGACGCGTGGGTCATTTGATCAAAGACTGCACAAAGAAGCAAGGAAAAATCCCAAGGGTATGGTCTTCTAGACATTATTCTAGGGAGTGCCCAAAAAAGCAAGGACAAATCCCAAGGGTATTGTAAAAACCCGTAACTTCCCCGTAAAGGAAAGCGTCGGATAGTTCGAGAACAAGCCACAACAGAACTCATATAAAAGAACATTTCATTGTATATTACAACAATGCATCAGATTACAAGAATATACAGAGTAAGAATAAATATTACACAGAAATATCAGAGATTTAAATTACATTTAAATACATAGCAGCGGAAAATAATACAATACACAACTAGAAGAGATATACGGATACAAAGCTTTCCGGATATCGTTCCAGCTGTAATCCAGGATCCTGTGAATATAAATCTGCAAAACCAAAACTACTAGCTGCCCGTGTCAAAATAGGGGCACCCAGAGTTTAGGTTAAAACAATAAACTCCAGGTCAGTCATGGGACTGGTGTGAGAACTAAAACAGTTATTAATCTTTATTTTCAAAGTTAGGTAAATCAAGGGACCACGCCGCATAACACGGAACGGGTTTCCTCCCAAGAATACCAGTGCATAAAACAAACAGCGCAATGCTAAATAAAGAAAAATGAAGCTGTTATAAGACCCAGGTCCTATCACACAATGCAACGCAAGCCGGGGGATAGGGTTTTCCTTTGCCACGCTCACATATTGATTCGAAAAATTATGAAATTTGGAATCCAGCAATAATTTGACACTGCGGATCCAACAAAAGTGGTTTCGTCGAAATCCGAGGTCATTTGCAAAATATCCATTTTTAAGGGCCTTTATATATATTAAAATATATTTAAATTCCACAGCGACTATTCTGAATTTTCAACTGGACATATCTTATCATTTATAAAGTGAAATCTCAGTTTGTTAACTTCGTTGGAAAGATATCGTCAATTAGATCCTAATGTTTTTGGTTTCACTAAAATCCGGATTGTTTTGCTCCCGGTACATTCAATTGAAGTTTGAAATCGAATTATCGAACTACCGCGCCATTTTCAATTCTATTTATAATTATATATAAATATTTATTCTCTAACGACGACGCATATAATATATACGTTCGAATTCTATTCAAAATAAATTTTCCGTTGATATTATTTAAAATAATTCATTTTAAATAATCAAAATTCGCTAAAATAGCCAAAATAAAAATTTTAAACTGGCCCAGAATTTCCGGGTTATTACAATCTCCCCCACTTAAAACTTTTCGTCCCCGAAAAGGAACAAAGTCGAAAGTGGTTTGATTATTCAGCTCTACGATCGATCTGGCTTCCATTCTCCAACTCTTTAGTTTCTGAGAATTTTCAAAATTTCAAAAATTGGGCTAACACCCTAAATTTTCGAAAAATTTCGCCATAACCTCCCCTGCACCGGGAGCATCGGGGAATTTCAAATAGCTTCCCCGGTCCTTCAGATCTCAAAAAGAAAAAGAAAAAGCCAAGCGGCTAGCCAATAGGCTCATAAAATCATCATCACCCAAACAAAACAGGAAATTATGTAATAAACATGTACCTATTTGTCGGGCAAACAAATTTTATTCTCTGCTCTAGCCTCCTTGCTATGACCTGTTCAATGTAAGTATATGTATGTGCAAGCAAATGCTACCAAATTTCAATACAATTCAATATTTGTTTCAATTAGGCTAAATGATTAAAAATTATCAAACAAATCAACATTCAACACAACCATCAATCAATTAGTTGATTAGCTTTTCAAATGCATAACTTTGATATATAGTCAAAAATCAGATTTTTGATGCCAAATCATAACAATAAGCCCTATCTAATTTTGGTTCTCACACCAGTCAATAGGAAATATATAAATATCACACCTTCGACACACGAACTCTAATTCTGATGATGTAGCTACAATCATCAGAATCATCTCCGGGCGACTAGAGTGTGAATCTATATCTATCCAGTATATTAAAACTTCAAATACACGCGGATCAGACGTATACGCAAAATTTATATATACTGGATTGCCCAAATTCATATAAATAAATAACCAGTTACGAATAATTGATTTATATTTCAAAACAAGATTTGTTTTCATTTGAAAAATATACTCTTCACACTCGTTCTAGGATACTACTGATCCTATCTCTAACGAGTCATTCTAATTGGATATTACTAACCCAATATCTGATGAATTCTTTCATATGGTTCTAATGTGTCTTGTTCTCTGAGCTTTGTAAACCAAAGCTCTGATACCACGTGTAAAAACCCGTAACTTCCCCGTAAAGGAAAGCGTCGGATAGTTCGAGAACAAGCCACAACAGAACTCATATAAAAGAACATTTCATTGTATATTACAACAATGCATCAGATTACAAGAATATACAGAGTAAGAATAAATATTACACAGAAATATCAGAGATTTAAATTACATTTAAATACATAGCAGCGGAAAATAATACAATACACAACTAGAAGAGATATACGGATACAAAGCTTTCCGGATATCGTTCCAGCTGTAATCCAGGATCCTGTGAATATAAATCTGCAAAACCAAAACTACTAGCTGCCCGTGTCAAAATAGGGGCACCCAGAGTTTAGGTTAAAACAATAAACTCCAGGTCAGTCATGGGACTGGTGTGAGAACTAAAACAGTTATTAATCTTTATTTTCAAAGTTAGGTAAATCAAGGGACCACGCCGCATAACACGGAACGGGTTTCCTCCCAAGAATACCAGTGCATAAAACAAACAGCGCAATGCTAAATAAAGAAAAATGAAGCTGTTATAAGACCCAGGTCCTATCACACAATGCAACGCAAGCCGGGGGATAGGGTTTTCCTTTGCCACGCTCACATATTGATTCGAAAAATTATGAAATTTGGAATCCAGCAATAATTTGACACTGCGGATCCAACAAAAGTGGTTTCGTCGAAATCCGAGGTCATTTGCAAAATGTCCATTTTTAAGGGCCTTTATATATATTAAAATATATTTAAATTCCACAGCGACTATTCTGAATTTTCAACTGGACATATCTTATCATTTATAAAGTGAAATCTCAGTTTGTTAACTTCGTTGGAAAGATATCGTCAATTAGATCCTAATGTTTTTGGTTTCACTAAAATCCGGATTGTTTTGCTCCCGGTACATTCAATTGAAGTTTGAAATCGAATTATCGAACTACCGCGCCATTTTCAATTCTATTTATAATTATATATAAATATTTATTCTCTAACGACGACGCATATAATATATACGTTCGAATTCTATTCAAAATAAATTTTCCGTTGATATTATTTAAAATAATTCATTTTAAATAATCAAAATTCGCTAAAATAGCCAAAATAAAAATTTTAAACTGGCCCAGAATTTCCGGGTTATTACAGGTATGATCTTCTGGAGGGCAGGTGCATGCTCTCAAGGCCAGTTTACCAGACAGAGGTAGGAAAGTTTTTGTTGAACGTTCGATTTCTCTTTCCGATCATCCTGTTAGGACTCTTTCTGATTCTGGCACTTCGCATTCTTTTTTATCTAATTTTGTGGTTGAGTCTCTGCCCCTTATAACTAGTATGGTTTCAGATCCTGTTGTTGTCTCAAATCCCATTGGGGGCACATCTCATATGTCTATGATTTGTCTGGATTTCAGGATATCTATGTTGGGCGTCGAGTTTGAGTGCGACACATATGTGCTTGGTTTTATGGGCTATGGTTTAATTCTAGGGATGGATTGGCTAGCCATGTATGGTATCATTCTAGATTGCGAGAGGAGGTTTTTTAGACTTTTGACTTGCCTCGGGAGGACTCTTGAGATTTCTTGTGACCCAAGGGGGTCCGTTATGCTTAGTTTCCTAGAGTCACTAGATGCTTATGTCGATGACTTGCGATCTGTACCTGTAGTCTATGGGTATCCAGATGTTTTTGAGGAGGTCAGGGGCTTACCTCCAAGGCGCGAGATTGATTTTCGAATATATTTTATGGGTAATGCAAAGCCAGTCGAATCGCCTGTGCGCCACATGGCTCCTAGGGAAAGGAGGGAGCTCAGCGAGCATGTCGGGGAGCTACTTGAGAAGGGGTATATTAGGTGAAGCATATCTGAATGGGGTGCTCTAGTCGTCTTTGCAACTAAGGGGGATGGCTCGCTTCATTTATATGTGGATCACA
The DNA here is from genome assembly GCA_030737875.1 of Allium sativum. Classification (NCBI taxonomy): domain Eukaryota; kingdom Viridiplantae; phylum Streptophyta; class Magnoliopsida; order Asparagales; family Amaryllidaceae; genus Allium; species Allium sativum. Next base: position 89,939,774 of record CM060916.1, on the reverse strand, counting down.
TGGAGTTAAATAAATTCACTAAGAAGAATAGGCACCCGCTTCCGAGGATAGATGATCTGTTTGACCATCTTGTTAGTGCCTCTGTTTTCTCTCAATTAGACTTGGCCACGGGTTTTTGTGATAGCCTGCCCCGCACCAACCGACATTTCCAATGAAATGCGCTGTGCCGATGTCCAACCAACACAGGACGGTCGTCAAAAGAAAGGAAAAGGAGAGGAATTTGAACGGTGAACCAACAAATAACCTGTAGTATATCTCATATAAAAATTAGGGGTTATTGGTGTTAATTAACGAAATTATGCATTATAAAAATCTGGAAAAATACGTAAAAATTCTTAAATATTATTTTTGGGCTCTGATAAAAATTTGGGTTAATTTGGAAATGTTTTACAAATCGTATGATTAAATTATGATTAGGGAGATTAAGGGGAAAATCATGGTTTTGGGTATGTTTGATCCATTTTAACTTGTTAAATTGTTGCTTTGATGTTTATGGTCATTTCTACATGTTACTATGACTATTTAGAATGATTTGTGATTGCATAGAAAAGTTAGATTGGTCGAAAACGCCGTCGTATGGCGTAAATAGCTCGCTGGAAAAGTGCAGGAAATGGGATCCGATGAAGGCTCGACCTATGAGCCAACGGAGGACCCTAACTCGATGTTGGAGTTACGACTCGATGCTCTGGGAGGACATCATGAACCGAGGAGCCCGACCCGAACCCAATGGGTTCTCACGATTCGACCCAGAGGAGTTGCCATGCATGAACTGATTTGAATGGAGGAGCCCGACCTGACCCGATGGAGGTAACCACGAGTGAACCGAACTGAAAATGGGAAGAAGGCTGACCTGAATGGAAGCTTGTTTCTGAACCGATCCGCAGAAGACCAAACCCAAGATGCAAAGGTAGTCTAGACGAGAAGATGTAACTCAGGTTCCAGACGGGAACCAACAAGTTAACTTCATGAGTTGGATTTTGCTGCGGGACGTGTGCAAACAGCTTATCGATGTCTATAACTTTGACTCACCACTGGGAGACATATGTTGGCTATGAATTAGTGCAGTGGAGTTGTCATGACTCCAAGGGGCAAAGTGATCGTAGCAGGGCTATGAGCCAGCGCAGTGGAGTTGTCATGACTGCATGGGGGCAGAGTAGACATAACAAATTATTAGTGGTTATGGATCAGTCCAGTGGAGCCGTTATGGCTCCATGGGGCAGAGTGATCGTAACAAAGAATTAGGTGATCAAAGTGGTGGATATCGTATACTTTACGCACTAAGTGAGAGATGTGAGGATGATTGCTATGTTTGATGTTTTCTATCACTATGACATGCACACCACTTCCCCATTATTTTCACACCATGTGTTAGTGTCACCTTAGAGTATTGTACATCCTGTTGTGCCAATTCTTTAGTTGCAGGTCAAGGTTCAGGTATGGTTATGTATACCTGTTATTGTTCTGTTTTTGCTGCTTATCACTAATACCAGACTTTTGTCTAACCCAGAGTTTTATATATCTTCTTATTACTCTGGGTGCACCTAAACGAGCAGACTAGAGACAGGTTAGCTGGTTATGCACGAGTAGCTGTCCGGAGACGAGCATGAGGCTTGCACGTATCATTTCCATATGTTCTCCCTGTGTTGTTGTTTGTCGCTACTTCGGGCATTAGTAGTGTATCTTCCTACTTTTCTTTAGAGACAGTTTTAAAAGTTGTAACAAAAATGATTTGGATCATAAGCTGTATTTTAAATTTTCCGCTGCTATGATGGTTTATATTTCAACTTATGCATTGTCTCGCCTGTTTATATGAAGTTATGTTATTACTATATTTTGTTCCATGTGCTATGAGATATACTACAGGTTATTTGTTGGTTCACCGTTCAAATTCCTTCCCTTTTCCTTTCTTTTGACGAGCGTCCTGTGTTGGTTGGACATCGGCACAGCGCATTTCATTTGAAATGTCGGTTGGTGCGGGGCAGGCTGTCACAAAAACCCGTGGCCAAGTCTAACTGAGAGAAAACAGAGGCACCAACAAGATGGTCAAACAGATCATCTATCCTCGGAAGCGGGTGCCTATTCTTCTTAGTGAATTTATTTAACTCCATGTGATCCACATATAAATGAAGCGAGCCATCCACCTTAGTTGCAAAGACGACTGGAGCCCTCAAAGTAAAGGAAAAAATATAAACGAATCACTTTGAGGACAAGACAAATCAGAACGCAGACAGAAGAACATTTCATTGTATATTACAACAATTCCATCAGATTACAAGAATATACAGAGTATTAACAAATAATATACATTATAAAATATCAGAGGTTACAATACATTACATAGCAGCGGAAAATAATACAATACACAACTAGAAGTGATACACGGATACAGAGCTTTCCGAGTATCGTTCCAGCTATAAATCAGGATCCTGTGAATATAAATTTGCAAAACCAAAACTACTAGCTGTCCATGTCGAAATAAGGGCACCCAGAGTTTAGGTTAAAACAATAAACTCCAGGTCATTCATGTGACTGGTGTTAGAACTAAAACAATTATTAATCTTTATTTTAAAGTTAGGTAAGTCAAGGGACCACGCCGTATAATACGGAACAGGTTTCCTCCCAAGAACACCAGTGCATAAAACAATAGCGCAATGCTAAATAAAGAACAATGAAGCTATTATAAGACCCAGGTCCCATCACACAATGCAACACAAACCGTAGGATAGGGTTTTACCTTATAATAGCCAAAGAAAGCTTGATACGCTAAATTTCATGTTTTAATTCTTAATCAGACTCCAACCGTAAATTAGTAAGAGAACGACTCCCTAAGTATTAACCCCGAAGGCCGAAACCAACATCAGACTAATACCCAGGAAACCACCCATCTTAGCTCGTTTCCAGCTAGTTTCTGATTTTATCCACAATCATAAATATCAATCATAGAAGGCATGAGTGCCCCGTCCCACTATGTCGCCATACTAGGCTCTACAATCAAAACCGAATTATCACGTGTTGGAAATTGGATTTCCGTCTGTGAACCGAGGCCAGGGATCGTACTCTACCGATTCGAGACAATCTAGCCTACCATGTCTCAGGAACAACCGCAACTGCACCTTGGATAGTCAGGGCCGGTCCACCGATGTGGATTAAAATGCCTGAACACTGCGTTTCCCCATCCTATGGGGCGTAAATGAGCCAACGAATGACTCCATCGGCTTCACATAGTCACCGATAAATCTGAGGCGCCTCGCAACAGCAACTACCATATAAGTCAAACTCGTTAGAGTGTGTAAAACCACTGATGCCACTTCTAGCTAGAAAGAAACTCATGTCCTCCCTGAAGTCCTCTCCCGTTTCTGGTTCACAAACGGGGTGCGAGGCTCGCGAATTCACGTTACACAAAGCTATGCCACACAGGCGGTGCTTTGATCATCAACCACAAGACTTCGCTTTTCAACAGAAGCCTTGATCATTTGCATCTTAGCATGCCACACAGGCAAACCACTCCATGCAACCGATATCCATCAATCACACAGAATGATATCCAATGTCAGACACACAGTCCATTTACAAGTCCGTTCTGGGTCTGAACGAAACCGGAGGCACCTTGTACCTCGCATATCCATCGATCTCCAAGTACGTCTAGACGATCACCAAATGATTCCCTCCTCTTGGGTGTACAACCCAATCAAGATCATTAGTAATTATCCAAACGACGTGAAGACCTCCGATCTTCTACCACCGTCTTCATCTTCGATTAATCGTCGGATCAGTTATTCCGAATGGGACAAACCCGGTCTTTCTGAATAACTCGCGTATATAATAAACAAGTGTTACACAAACACAACATACGCCTCATTCCAATTCATCAGTCACTAACCGCAAATTAGCGAGAGAATAATTCCCCAAATATTAACCCCAAAGGCCGAAACCAACATCAGATCAATACCCAGGAAGCAATTCGTCTTAGCTAACCTACAGTTAATTTCAGAATTTCACATTCTTAGGGAAATGTTCCGATTAATTTTATCAAAGATAAATTCTTTTAAATTTATTCTTTAATCTTCCTTTGAATATCACTTCAAACTAGTCGGGATTAACGAACCTTACCGAAGTAATCATTTGTTTTAATTTCCCAATCCGAACCTATTCATCCCATGAAGTAAAACTGGTAATACTTCATATCTAACACCACGGTGTTATCGGTAAATTCAATTACCATTTCACGTTCAAATCTAATTAAAGATTTAACTATCGCCTGGAGCAAAACTGGTGATACTCCATTCTCAATCTTTTCAATCTAATTAAAGATTCATTAAAACTCCACTTAGTTTTAATCTTTAACTGAGTTAAAGAACCAATGTCATTTAAAACATGATTCACGATAAACCCAAAATCACATTCCATTCTATCAGCCTTTAACTGTAAAATAGCAAGTGAGCAATTCCTTAAGTATTAACCCCGAAGGCCGAAACCAACATCAGATCAATACCCAAGAAACCATTCAACTTAACTAATCTCCAGTTAGTTTCTGATTTTCTTAACTCAGTTGGGTCTAAGAAAAGTATTATTGAAGATACCATTCACGACAACCCAAAATCACATTCCATTAATTTTCGGGTTAAAGAACCAGTGTTATTTAAAACACCGTTCACGATATACCCAAAAATCAATTCAAATTCAATTCCAATTAAATACCATTTAATTGGTACACTTCATTAAATCTAAATAAAAAGGTTTAATCTTTTTCTCAACTGGGTTTAAGAACAGTGTTAATGAAGACACCATTCATGACAAACCCAAATCTCATTTGATATTAAATACAAGGCTCTGAATAGAAAATATATCAGCTTATATTCAATATCAAATTCTACGACCAACAAATATCGTATTGGAAATAACGATATAAATATATCTTTCAAATTTCCATAACAATATCTGTATAATCACGAAATCCAACATCAAAATATTTCGAAGATAATTTCGATTCAAATCCATTCCAATTCATATATTGGAAATTCTGGTTATTTTTAAAACCATTTCAAATAAGATTTATTTATTTAAAAATAAATAAATTATTATTCTAGTTAATAACTAGTTCATTTCGACAAAAATCTATTTTTATCTTTTCAAATATGGAGTTTTTCATCCCAATTCTTCCCAAATCATTTCTTATGATTTTACACAAATTATTATTATTTTTAATAATTTTATCAAGGCCCGTACTGTCGATTTCCATCAACAACCATCGAACTGCACCTACAGCGACCTCCAAATTTGATTTGGACATAATTCCAAATCTAACAGCTAGATTTCTAATTTCTAACATCCGTTAGAAATCTCTTTTCGATACGAACCCAACGGTTCCGGTTTTAGGAGAATCCGACGGTTGGGTCTCCCGTAATATCCATTCGAAGTCAATGGTCGAAATTCGCGAACTGCCGTGGCGTAGCGCTTTCTATTCAGGCCATTATATATATAATATATAGTATTCGTCGATTTCCTTTTAAAACATATTTTATAAATCGTTTTAAATTCGTTTTCAAAACGTTTCAACTTCATATTCAATTTCAAATCAAAATTGAATATTCCACACCGTCGATATACAAATGATAATATTTTCAAAACGTTGTATTTTGAAATCAATTCCTTTTCTATATTCATTATAAAAATGAATAAAATCGATATAAATATCGTTCACGTCAAAATGGCGTCAATCTAATCAACACGGCTTTTATTCAACAGATGAATATTTATTCTCTATTCAACACATGAATCTATTTTCTATTCAACACATGAATATATATTTTCAATTCAACAAATGAATTTTCTTTACTACTCAACAAATGAATTTTCTTTACAATTCAACAAATGAATTTTCTTTACGATTCAAAAAATGAATTTCCTTTACAATTCAACAAATGAATTTTGTTTATATTTTCCAAATTGGAATGAGGCCCAATCAATTACGATATAACGTTAATTATATGGATTTCCTACAACACATGTATATAATAGCAATGATAAATCATCAACCATCATCCATAGTGCGTTCTATACTGTATAAGCATCAAATATAAATATTCAACGCTTATAACAGCCTGTCAATCAATAGATCGACATACAACTAATTATTGGGCTTAGTGTATGTCCAATTTCATCCCAACACCCGTGTGGGGTTTCAAACAATCAAACACAGATTTTATTTGTGCAGTCGGGCAATGTGTAAAATTTATCGTCCCAATCTATATCAGTCAAATCTGTGTATATAAACAAATCGTCTGATTTGCTTATAAATATTTATTTCATATACACGTTAAAAATCATATTTTTAACTATAAAATATTTTATTTCATTTCACATCACACAATCAAATTTCACAACACAACAACCAAACAAACAAGTCTTCCATGGTTTGTGGGCGATGGGTGTCGGGTGCTACTAAACACCGTTTGCATCCTATTATATATTTCAACTAGAAAAATAAATAAAAGGTGAGGACTTCTCACCGATTAGCTAAACCAATACACTGCGACTCTTCGTATGTAGAAATCTTCCTCGTGCTCGCCTTTTGTCACTTCGTTGTCCGTATTCACTACATATAATAAAAATTATATTTTTATTATCTCTATAATATAAAAATCATATTTTTATTCTTTCTATAAAATAAAAATCATATTTTTAACCTTCCTACTTATTTTAAAAACAATGTATACTTTATTTTAAAAATGATGCGATATATATTTTCAGAACAATGTGATATACATTTGAAAAACAAGATGATTGCTATTTGAAAAACAAGGTGATATATATTTGAAAAACAAGGTGAAATATATTTGAAAAACATGGTGATATATATTTGAAAAACAAGGTGAAATATATTTGAAAAACAAGGTGAAATATATTTGAAAAACAAGGTGAATGCTATTTGAAAAACAAAGTGATTGCTATTTGAAAAACAGATTTAACTATGACGTTTAATTTAAATTAGTTAAACTAACTTAAATAAAATAAAAATTAACCTTAATGAAAAGATAGTAGGCCAATCCTTCTTCATGTTTGCTGAAGCCATGAAAACACATTTGCTCGATTCGAAGACCTCGACGCTGGCGCCACCACAACTGCCTGCTCCCAGATCGGAACCCACCACGAGGAGCACCTATACGAGGCGCTTCTACCCCCATAACCGCGGTCAACTCGGTTGACCCATTGGCCCCCAAATCGAGGACGACTCCCGCCACTTTGAGGCATGCTTTCTTCCTCCCCGAGCCACGAGAATTGATGGAACAACCACGGATTTGAAGTTCATTAAAATCTCTACCGAATTGACTAAAGAACATGGGTTCAATTGCTTGTAGTTTGGACGCTGTTTGGGGAAGAAGAGATTAAAGGTTTCCGCCGTGTATTCAATGGAGGGAGGCACATATTTTAAAACCGTTGACCATTGGAAATTAATTAGGGTTATTTTGACCCAGTAGGACCCTATATATTTAATAATATATTTAATTATTAAATTTGAAAATTACTTGTTTAATGCTACGAACTCCTAACCAAATCCAACGACTGCCGCCGCTAGCCAATTACCCCCATTCTGAACACAATGGGATATGTATCGTAGGCTGATTCGACTGTTTCGATCAGTTTCCGTCACAATCAAAATATAAATCCATATATTGAATTTAAACGCACATTTCAATTTACCGGGGCCACATACAGACTCTAAAAATTCCCGAAAAATATTTTCTAGCTTCGTATTGACGATACGGTCCTAACAAAACTAATTTCATCGAATTCTGAGAACGTTTGAAAAATGACCATTTTCCAGTCGATTAAAATCAACTGAAACTGGTCAAATGCGTATTCCTTCGCCACGCTCACATATTGATTCGAAAAATTACGAATTTTGAAACCTAGCAATAATTTGACATCCCGGATCCAACAAAGGTGGTTTCGATGAAAACCAAGGTCGTTTGCAAAATTTCCATTTTCAAAGGCCTTTATATAATTAAAATATATAAAAATTCCACAGTGACTTTTATGAATTTTAAACCGGACGTAACTCTCAACTTTTAAAACGAAATCTCAGTTTCTTACATCCGTTGGAAAGATATCATCCAACAGACTCTTGTATTTCTTGTTTCGTTCAATTCTGACTTATATTGAATTCTGTATATTAATTTGAAATTTGAAATCGAATTTTCAAATTACCGCGCCATTTCAGGCTCGTTATATAATTAAAATAAAATTATTCGTTTTAACTTCATCGAAAATAAATTTTCCATCGTTATTATTTAAAATAATTCATTTTAAATAATCAAAATTCGTTAAAATAGCCAAAATAAAATTTTTAAATTGGCTCGGATTTCCGGGTTATTATAAATGTTTACATGATTACTGTGGACAAGTTTACTTTTATTTCTTTTTTTCGAGCCTAGCGCACATGCGTTTCCACGTCTTCACGTCCTCTCCAGTCTACGAGATGAATTTTTAACCTGGAACACTTAGGGCCTGACCCGAGTGTCCCATGCAAAATACACAAAACACCTAGGTCAGGATTAAACTTATTTCAAGTTAGCGCACTTCGATAATCACACAAATTGTAATAACTCGGAAATTCTGAGCCAATTTAAAAATTTTATTTTGGCTGTTTTAGCAAATTTTGAATATTTAAAATGAATTATTTTAAACAATATCGATGAGAAATTTATTTTGAATAGAATCAAACGTATATAAGTATTTGAATCGTCGTTAGAATATAAATATTTATTTTATATTATAAAAGGAATCGAAAATGGCGCGGTAGTTTGAAAATTCGATTTCAAAGTTCAAATGAATGTACCGGGTGCAAAATAAACCGGATTTTAACGAAACCAAAAATATCTGAATCTAATTGAGAATTTCTTTCCAATGAATCCGAAAAATTTAAATTTCATAGCGGGGACAAAATGTTACGTCCAGTTGAAAATTCAGAATAGTCGCTATGGAATTTTGGCCCTTAAAAATGGAAATTTTGCAAACGACCTCGGTTTTTGACAAAACCACTTTTATTGGATCCATGATGTCAAGTTATTGCTAGGTTTCAAAATTCGTAATTTTCTGAATCAATATGTGAGCATGGCAAAGGAAAACACATTTGACCAGTTTTAGTTGATTTTAATCGACTGGAAAATGGCCATTTTCCAAACGGTCTCAGAATTTAACGAAGTTAGTTTTTTTAGGACTGTATCGTCAATACAAAGTTAGAAAATATTTTTCTGGAATTTTTAGAGTTAGTATGTGGCCCCGGCGAGTTGAAATGCGCGTTCAAATTCAATATATAGAGTTTTATTTTGATTTTGACGAAAACTGATCGAAACGAGCGAATCAGCTTACAATACATATCCCATTGTGTTCGAAATGGGGGTAATTAGCTATGGACGATAGGTGGTGGGCCTCGTTTAGAGGTCAAATAAAAAAGTCAACTTTTTGATATTAAAATAATAAAATATATATTATTATATAGCCCCCCTCTTTATTCTCTCCCTCTCCCCCGTCAGTTAAAGTAAAAACGAAATAAAAAACATGGAGAAACCCATCGCGCAAAGCGCGACAGGCGCCGCCGCTACCCCGGCCTCCCCAGCGCCGCCTTCCCCCACGTCAACCGCCCCCTCCTCCTTCTTCTCCATCGCCCTTCTCCTTCCTCTCCTCTTCTGATTTCGGGACCCGTAACCCCCTTACCCCCAAAACCGTGGACCGCCGCTAGCCCCCTCACACCACTTCGACCTTCGTGCGCCGCTGTCTAGTCGCCAGCCTCCCCCTCCTCGACTCTGATCCCCTCTTTCCCCTCTTCCCTTCCCAAAATTGCCCATTCAAGCCCCAACACCACTGTTAGTTTTATTCTTTCTTTTTCATTTTTATTTATTTATTTATAAATATAAAGATCAGTTTTCTTTTTATATACATAGTGATAAAAGATATCTAAGAAGGATTGTATTTTATACACAAGGAAGGTTTAATTTTTATCATTAAAAATATTCGATTTTTAATCGTGGGAAGGTGGGATTTTTAATCATATGAAGTAGCGAAGAAAAATATAATTTTTCTATGTATATAGAGAAGTAAAAATATGATCTTTATAGCATAGAGAGAATAAAAATATAATTTTTATATGATGTATAGAATAAAAATATGATTTTCACTTATGTAGAGTATTAAAAATATGGTTTTTATATTTTAGAATAATAAAAATATGATTTTTATTTAATTAGAGTAATAAAAATATGATCTTTATATATAAGAACTGAAATAAAAATATGAACTTTATTTTTATCGTGAAATAGTGAGGATAAAGATTCGATTATTCCACTACAAATATTGCACTCTGTGATTTTGTATTTATTCTGTTTATACCGTGTAAGCCAATAACAATCTGTCGTTTTGAACATTTCAAATTGGTTTAATTACCGACTTGAGACGGGCAAAATGCCAGGTCGTTACAGCTAGTATTAGAGCTTTGTTTCATACGAAGCTTAGCTTATTCGGTTTAAAAACTCATAAGAGATAAGGTAGAAATACCTTAGAATGAGTGGAATTATTGCTAGAATCAGTGGATTTCATAAAATAAAATAAAATTAGGAAGTAGTTTTCAAAAATACTTTATTTTAAAGAGATTTTGAAAATAAAATATTTTGAGGCGGATGTGAATATAAAATATTTTAAAAGGAAGTATTTTCAGAAATAAAAGCTTCTTTTAAAGTTTCCAACTAAAAGGCTTTGCGAGAAAAAATTTCGAAATCGATCATCAAATGTCCGGAATTAGCAAGTGATTAATGAAATGGTTTTCCAAGTGTTTGAAATCTTCCAATAAATTGTTTTGGAAAGCAGATTTTGTTGAAAGGAAAAAAATAAATCAATACAACACTAAGTATGAATTTTGAAAAGTACTTTGAAACTTGGAAAAGTTGAAACTTGACGAAGCAGATTTTTTTTGATGATACTCGCTTTGAGAATGATGGGTGAAACAAGAATCGAAACGGTACTGAAATTGGATCGAGTTGAAAATCTGATATTAATTACTTTTATTACGTTCGATCTTGATTGACCTATTCTGTTAAATTTAATTTACAACTAAACTTGCTTTGCCAACTTCGAACTTAGCTATTTTATTCACTATTTCCTTAAACTTGTATTTTGTAACAAGTATTGTACTTTTACTTATATATCATTTTAGACTTTGTCTTAACCATTTCACTTGTGTTTAGTTACTATATATTTTACCAATCCTTCTACTTTCTAAATTAATAGTGTTCAATCATTTTACACTATTTTACTAAACTTTAACTTTTGTCTTAGCCATTTTATTATAATTAATTATTTTAACTTCAATTTTGTCTTCATCGATTGTATGTTGAAAATATAATATTAAAGTCTTTTACTTGACTCTTCTATAAATTATTTGTATGTTGCCTTTATATATTATATTTTTCCTAACATCCGGTTGTTATTTGTGTTTAATAGTTTACGGTATTTTAACTTTCTATTTTAACCCGTTTATCAAGCTTATATTCTTATATATTGTACTAACCATATTTCAATTTACCTATTTTATATTAAAAGTATTTATCTTATCTAAATAAGTTTTACTATTTTCTAGCTATTTTATTTAGTTTATAATATTTAAGGTTTTATCTTATCTTTTACGCAAACATGTTCTATTTTAGACTACTGTAGTACTCGAACCATATAAAAGTAAATGTCGTTCAATCTGAGCCATTGTGGTCTAGGTAAAATAAGTAGGAAGAGCCGATTGAGGACCGGTGCATGCGGCCTAAATTGAAATCAAATATGATGTTTGATAACCAGTTTATTTGAAAAAGTGAATTTGGATTTCTGAAATGATATTGCGAAATTGAGTCGATTTAGATAGAAAAAGAGAATTTTTGAGATTGAAGTTAAGTTCAAGATAAATAGGAGATAAGCGCATGTCGAATCAATTTGTTGATAACTGAAAAAGAGATATTTTAGAAATGAATCTCACTTAAAGAAAGGGAAAGTTGAAATTTTGAAGATGCATTTAAGTGAGAATATTTATTAAGAAATCATAACTAAGACATGTTGAGAAACATCACCGATATTTCAGTTTTGACAATACAATTTAATCAGATTATAACAAATGTCTTAAGTGGGGGAGAAAACTGATTTTCCCCACTTGAAGCCATACGAAGATTGAGCAGCAAGGCTAATATGATAAAATGCGATATGTATTTAAGTGAAACAGATTGAAAAAATCGACATAATTATATATTTTCCTTTATTAAAGGAAACCGACAAGAACAAATAAGCCGAATGAAAATTTCTCAACAAGTATTCACTTGAAATACAGAGGAAGAAAATAATGTCTTTGAGGACAAGTTATTAATCTTTGACAACCATGCTTCCTTGCTTAAGTGCCAGAAACCTTTCCATTTATTTGCATACTCTCTTATTCCTAAGAAAGAAACTTCAGCTCGAATCTCTATCAGAAATCATCCCACATCACAAATGGATGCCCTACTTGTGTCACTTCCCACCAGAGCGAAGCCTCTTCCTTTAGTTGCCAAGTGGCCAACTGAATCTTCCTACGGTCGTCAACCTCAAAAATCCCAAACAAATCCTCCGTCTGTTTAAGCCAATTCCTTGCTTCCACAAAGGTCTCAGTTCCTCGGAAAGGCTTTCCTCCCATATCACAAAAATCCTTGCATAACTTTGAGAAATTATCTGCTCGAAGTGGAGGAGGGACAACGGCTGCAGCTATCCGAGGGGCATTTGCTTGGCCTCCGACAGGTGTCGTAACCTCGAGATATCTGTGGAACCAAGCCGGTATCTGAACGCCCTAGGGAATTTTGGGTTCCCCAAACATGCTAAAAAGGAAAGAAAATGAATTCAAGTAGAGAATCGAAAGATATTTCATATGGCTTTGGGGAATATGTTTTCAAAAATAAACTTTCCTTTGAAAATACTTTCTTTTTGAAACCTTTTGAAAACATTCCAAGATCTTTTATCTGATGTTGCAACCTTCAGCTCTGATACCAAATGTGACACCTCAGGTCCGTTAATGTCACTCTTTGACAGTATGCATTAAGTTTCTGAAGCGTTATAGGTTAAAAGAAGTAGAATCCCAGAAGATAGATATATAAAATAGCAGTGAAAATTTAAAACTTTATTTTTCCATAGAAAACATCATGGTCCTAAATTCCAATTACAACATTTGTCTGAAATACTGAAAACCAACTACGTTAAATAAAATTATTTGCCTTGTACTAAAATTATCAGTGTACAATGATATAAAATCATAGTCGCCAATAAGAGCCAAACAAAATAGACAAATAGTCAAAGCGGTACATCTAAGTAGCTCCAAGTAGAAATAGAAGAGATAGATTCCTAAACAAGCTTGAGCGTTCCCACCCTGAGAACCTAAGGGGGATGGAAGGAAGAGAGAGAAATGGAAACAAAATGGGTTAGACATAAAGTCTGGCGAGTCCAGTTACTTTTAGCATATAAATAAGTAAAAGCATCATGACAGGCATATCAAATGGAGGAGAGATAACAATATCATATAATATGTATAACAGACTGAAAGGGATAAGAAGGATGAACTGAACAGATTACACTTCTCAACTATTTTTCTCTGCACCAACTAGTATAAAAGATATGATCCCAATAGAAACATATGGTAGACTTAGATGTACTTCTAGTAACAGATTTTACCCTAAATAGTAATAAAAGGTACCCCAATAGAAATAACGGGTGTTACCCCAACCAGAAACCACGGGCACCTAAACAGGCAAGACTAGATGTACCCTAATTACTACCCCAATCGATCGGCTCCCTATACCGTAAATACCCTATGTCGCCCCAAAAGTAGGATGTATCTCTCCCTAAAGTGACAACCCCCAGAAGGACTCAAACCTATTTATTGGTGTTATAGTGGATTATTTTCCCAAGCAAGCCGGACCCATGCAAGCACATTACTCTGGTGGAATGCGCTATCAGAACACCTCCACCCATATGGACCTATTATAATCAACTTAGTAAGCGCGCCCTGACTCCTACCTAGTTCGAATTCCCCTTTGATACCAGAATGGGTTACTGAATGATACGGGTCCAATACCACCAATGATACAAGCCACCTCTTAGGCTTATATCCCCAACTACTAGAATTTTGACAGGTTATGCCTAACAGATTAACAAGCCAGCATAACCCCAACATATAAAACATGCTAAGTTTATCGGGTTCGTATAACCCCCCCTCACACACACAAATTTAATAGATTTACTTAACCGCATAGATTCAAATAGGTTTACTTAACCCCTACACAATTTAACAGGTTCATATAACCCTCAAAGATTTAAACAGGTTAAGTATTACAGTTTCATTACATGTTCGCTTAATCTAATTATTAAGCCTACAGATTTACATGCCCCTGACCTTCAAGTCATAATTCACAGTATAAGATATGCCCCAAATTTTAGTCATACAACATAGTACAGGTTATGCCCCCAAATCCAAGTCATGATTCATAATACATGGTATGCCCCAATTTATATTTCCCAACCATTCCCAATTTCGTTCGTTCAAATATTTCAGTGATAGGCCTTGGCTCGAAGGTTGTCTAGGCTATGAAAATAAAAAGAAAAAAAGGGAGAGAAGAGAACATAAATAGGCATATATGATAGCATAAATAAGCATATAAGAAATAGGCATATAAGAAATAGGCTTATAAGAACTAAACAGTACATCAAGTGTACATGTAATGGAAGATCTGTTTGGGTATGAATTAGATTCTTAACTGGCATAGGCTTAGATTCAGATTTATAAACATGTCAGAATTACTTGTTAAATATTTATATCTAATAATAACATGAACTCATAGAGACTGGATCTTAAGAACAGATAATAAAAAGCAGCTATTACAGAAGAAATTCTTGTATGCGTATAAGCTATTGTTGAGGAAAATTGGGCTAGCTCAATCCAAGAAGGGGAAGCGTCTCATTCTCCAAAAAAAATTGATGTATAAAAACATTAGAAATGAGGTCCTATATATAGACTACTGCCAATAAATCTCATTCAGAAACAAGTCCTGGTTCAAAAATGAACTTGGATGGATCTAGGGCTGGTCGGCCCTGGGGTCGACCATAGGGTCCACACATCCTTAAGTGGGTCGACCCATGGGTTGACCCCTTGGAGCATGGGTCGACCCCTAACCGGTCACACTCCCGCGTCAACTTCCAGCTTTGGTTTTTGAACTGTTTTGAATCTCTGAACTTGATTTGTTTATATATATTTCTCTTATACATATACAAACTTCTAAGCTTAATAACTTCTTCATACAATATCCGTTTTACGCAAACCCGGAATCTATCCTAAAAATAATTCCAAGACGAACGCAATGGTGTAATCCGTTTTACTTAATTCATAATAATTAATTAATTATTCTTTAGTTTATCACTATAATGTTCTTTAAAATTACGGAGTGTTGCAAATGATTACTTGATAATCTTCTTAGGTATACATCCTTAAAACTTGAATATTATATTCTCTCAATCAACACACTATAAAATTTTCATAGTATTAAGTTGCATCAATGATAATCATACAGTAACAAATGCATACATTTTAAACTATTATCTTACAACTTATTTTATTATATTATCTTTTCATTGTGAACAAAATATAATATGCACATAATTTATCATTAATTGGTAAAAATATAAATATATTAATTTTTGTTCATTAGTACACAATATCACCAGGTCGTGGTGTAACACCCCGTATTTCCTGCGGATATTAAAGAAAAAATTTAAAGAATACTTAATTTTAAAAGTACGAATTAAGGGAAACATGTTACGCCTGCTTGAGATGGAGTCCGAGTTTGCGTAAATCGGACATCGTATGAAGAAGTTATAAGCCTTAGAAGTTTGTATACGCTCAAGGAAGTATATATATATATATACATGTAAAATAGTTTTAGAAGTCAAAACAGGGTTCAAATCTCGAATTTGGGTCAAAGCAGGCTGAGCGGGAAACTTCCCGCTCAGAGGTGTCAACTTCCCTAGGGGGAGTCGACATAGGTGTCGACCCCCATGGGGTTGTCGACATAGGTGTCGACCCCCCTATAGGGGAGTCGACCCCTGTTGCCCCAGATTTGGCCGATGACGTGTTTTGCCACATATCGCTTTCTAATTAGCTGTGAGACATGGTATTCTACTCTGGACGATTCTGATGACTTCTAGACTGATCTGAAGGCTTTAAATCTCCCTATACACCCATAGAAAGGCCCCTAAACCTATTGTTTTCTCCACACGAATTCATAGGTGTTTATATGCGGCTAAAACCTGAAGTGACCTAGCCTATATCTTAATCAATCAAATTAGAGTTTTCAAGTTAATAATCAAAGTCTACATCAAAGGAGTAACTAATCTAATTCAGAAATCAGATCCCAGAATTCAAGACCGTTCTGTAATTTGTAAGTTCATGTTACTTTCAGAAATAAAATTTAATTGTGATTCTGACATTGTAATAAATTTGAATATGAGATTATGCCTATTTCTTTCTGTCTTCTATATCCATTGGATCCATCTCATTGATATTATTATGTCCATTCTTTGTCTCTTCTTTCCTTCTTCCCTTTTTGTTTTCATAGCCAGGCTACTGCGAGCCTGAGCCAAATCTCATAAGAGATGAACGTACGTTGGGAAAAAATCCGACATAATATACGATTTGGACATGGCCAGTGCTAAAATTGGGAAAAGTATTAAATTATGTATAAACGGTGCATAACTGATTTTGCAGCGGATTTGAGGACATAACACATGTTGTATTTAAAACATAAAGTGCATCGAACATATGACTTGAGATTTGAGGGATAAAGTATATTGGACATATGACTTGGGGTTTGGGGGCGTAAATTGAACTGTAAACATGTAAGACATAGTACATGTTGTGGTTTAAGACCTAAAATTGGGGCATATTATATATGACAGTTTATAACTTGGAAGAAGGAGATTATTGTGTATAGTGATGTATGGCTTAGGCATGAAAACCTATAGTAAGATAGGGATAACTCTTAAATGTGAACACGCCTAAATTGGGATTTTGGGTAATTGGCATGCACTGTAATTTAAAGGCTATAAATTTGGCATAGTTTATACTGTGAATCATGATTGCGGGTTTTTGGAGAATATTTTGTACGGTGCAATATGACTAAACCTTAGGGCAAGCATTATATTGTGATTTTTGGGGCATGGCTATTAATGCAAATTTGGGAAAATTGGGTGTAACCTATTTTGAGTAATAACTTGAATTTGAATTTGTGAGGCATAACTTGCAATCAACTTTGTTGTGGGTATAACTTGAGAATTGGAACATGACTAGTTTTGTGAATTTGGGATGATTAGCATATAAAATTTAGACTTGGACATGTATGGTTAATATGCTAAAAGAAAAACATGCCCAACCCGAGGTTAGATTGAGTTGCGGTGTAAAACTGCCCGGAACTGCCCGGCACATCCGGTAACCGCAAGAACACAGATCTAATGTGAGAGGTTAGCACATTAAGCCCAAAACCCAAGGTTAGAATGAGTTTGCGGTAGAAGTCTGCCCGTAACCGCCCGGCACATCCAGCAACTACAAACAACAGTTCTAATGTGAGAGGTTGGGGCATTAATAAATTAATTAATGCCAATAAACAGACATGCTAAGAATGGTAAGGTTAAGTAAAATTTAGAACACTTAACCGTTATAACATGTTAATTAGACAAGAAGGCGAGGTTAAGTAAATTTAGAACACTTAACCATTATAACATGTTAATTAGACAAGAAGCTGGGGTTAGGTAAATTTAGAACACTTAACCGTTATAACATGTTAATTAGACAAGTGAGCAGGGTTAAGTTAACCAGTACAACATGATGAATGAGAAGGGTTAAGTTAATAAGAAACCCTTAACCAATATGACATGATGAATGAGTAGAGTTAAGTTAATAAGAAACACTTAACCAATATGACTTGATGAATGGATAGGGTTAAGTTAAAACAAGAGAGCAACACTTAACCAATATAACAGGATGAGTAGAAGGGTTAAGTTAGCACAAGAAGGCAACACTTAACCAATGTAACACGACAAGTGGGTGGGTTAAGCTAACTTGAATTGATTGATGACACTTAACCAATACAACATAATGAACGCGTGGGGTTAAGTTAGTAAGAAACACTTAACCAATGTAACTTGGTGAACGAATGGGGTTAAGTTAATGGGAAATACTTAACCAATATAACATGATGAATGAACGGGGTTAAGTTAATAGGAAACACTTAACCAATCTAACATGACGAATGAGAAGGGTTAATAAGAAACACTTAACCAACATGACGTGATGAGTTGGTGGGTTAAGTTAACATGAATGGACAACACTTAACCAATATGACATAGTGTGTGAGAGGGTTAAGTACATATCGGGTTGGTGGGTAATATTAGCAAATATAGGCCCACAAACTTAACCATTAAGTAAGCATGTTTGAATCCGTGGGATGGTTAAGTATATATCTGAAACAACCCACCTTCATTAAGGTCGCTCACAAGGGGAATGCCTTAACTTCGGTGGAGCATTATAGGTAAAAAATACAGATAATTTACAAGATAGACGTATAAACAGCGGAAAACTAAATTTATTTCATAAGTACGTGGTTCAGTTAAAACATTACAACAACTATCTCAAACCAACTTCCAAATTATTACAACAAAATGAGACGACCCCAAACCCCGTACTCACGGCGGCAAGGGTAATCCTTGGAATATAACACAGAAACATATAATAGCAGAACAGAAATAAATAAATACAACAGATAATGAACAATAGAATATACTGGATAAACGTAATCATCAGAGTTACACAGTATACATGATCATACTTAGTACAAATACAGTTCAGCTATACATAAATGTCTACAGCAGAAACAAACAAAATATGTACAATAGGAGCTGAACAACATAAAAAGAGATAAATAATAGAATCCATCTTCAGCTCCAGCTATCCAGAAAGAACCAGCTAAACCTAAATACAAGGTTGTCCGTGTAGAAAAAGGGGCACTCGAGTTTGAAAGTGAAACAAACTACGAGTCAGTCATGGGACTGGTATGAGAAATCTGCTCAACACATTCAAAATATGGCTAATCACAGGACCACGCCACTTTCGTGGAACGGGTTTACTACATCGGAATGCCAGTGCTTTAAAACAAACCTTTCTTTTAAACAACGCAATGCATTTTATAAATATGAAGCCATTATAAGACTCAGTTCCCATCACACAATGCAACGCAAACCGGAGGATAGAGTTTTACCTTATAATGGCCAAAATATGTTTGATACGAATAAAACAAAGGCATTTGATATTATTGCTAGTGTTTATATGTTTTGAAAACAATTTCAAATCATAACTATCAATCATAGACGGCATGGGTACCATATATCATGTCGCCGTATATATATATATATATATATATATATACACACAATCAAAACCGCACAGTCACGTATTTGGAAATTGGATTTCCGTCATGAACCAAGGCAAAAGATAGTCCTTACCGAATTCGAGACAATCTAGCCTACCATGTCTCAGGATCAGAACGCATCGACCCTTGGAGCGACAGGGCCGGTCCACCGATGTGGATTAAAAATGCCTGAGAAATACGTCTCCCCACCCTATGGGGCGCAAATGAGCCAACGAATGACTCCATCGGACCCGGATCGTCCGATCTAACCGAGGCGCCTCGCAACAGCAACAACCACACAGGTGAAAAGTATATAAATGTCAGGGCTGGTAGGTCACTGACACCACCCTAGCTAGAAAGAAACGCATGCCCTCCCTGAGGTCCTTCTCCCGTTTCTGGTTCATACCGGGGTGTGAGGCTCACGAATTCACATTATACACAAAGATATGCCACACAGGCGGTGCTTTGATCATCACCACAAGACTTTGCTTTTCAACAGAAGCCCTGATCATTTGCCACTAAGGCATGCCACACTGGCAATTCATGCCATGCGACTGATATCCGCCGATATACAACCTCTGAGCTCGTGCGTTCCAGAGAAGGGCGTTCAGCAAAAGAATAAATCCTCCGCCGCCAAACAGATGTATATTTAACAGAGATCAATCAACACAGAATAAAATCCAATGTCAGACACACAGTCCATTTGCAAGTCCGTTCTGGGTCTGAACGAAACCGGAGGCACTAAATACCTCGCAAACCCATCGATCACCACGTACGTCTGGACGATCACCACTCATTATCCATATTTCGGGATGCCTCCCAATCAGGACCTCGGTTGCCATCCAAACGAGGTGAAGATCTCCGGTCTTCGACCACCGTCTTTACCTTCGATTTCTTATCGTCGATTCAGTTATTCAGAATGGGATAAACCCGGTCTTTCCGAGCAACTCGCGCATATAATAAATAAGTGCAACACTAACATACACACGCATCATTTCAATTCATTAGTCACTAACCGTCGATTAGTAAGAGAAAAATTTCCCGAATATTAACCCCGAAGGCCGAAACCAACATCAGATCAACACCCAGGAAACCATTCGACTTAGCCAACCTTCAGTTAATTTCTAAATCACATCCATATCGTTTATAATATTTTATAACGACTTGTCGCTATTTTTAATTGTTTTAAAATAGCCCATTTATTTAAAACGACGCTTCGGGCCATAACGCGACCATGGCGCTGTTTATCTTCAGATTTGATTTACACAAATCTGAATATCTAACCGTTGGATCTTCACAAAATTTACATCATTAGAAAGATCTTTTCAAAACGAATCCAACGGTTCCAGTTTCGGGAAATTCCGACGGTCGGATCTCCCGGTATAATCGTTTGAAGTTTCGATTTCAAAATACGAACTGCAGCATCGTTATTCGATTATATATAATTATATTTATATATAAATATAATCGATTCTGGCACTGTTTTTCTTCAGATTTGAATTAAACATTCCAGACAATCCAACCGTTGGATTTTTACAAAGTTGGTGCCGTCGGAAAGATATTTCCAAGGCGAACCCAACGGTTGCGATTTCAGGAAAATCCGATGGTCGGATCTCCCGGTATAATCGTTTGAAATCACGGTTTCAAAATACGAACTGCAGCGTCGTTATTCGATATATTTTTAATTCTATATATATATATATATATATCGATTCTTCGATTTCAAAGCTACATTCTTTTCATACCTTTGATAAAAATGATATTTTTATCTAACTTTCTTCTATTTCAACACTTCACTATTTTTAACAATTCGTTTATATAATAAAGATGTGATTTTTATTGTACAACAATTCCTTTCAAAATATGAATACCATTCAACACATGAATTTCTAATTAACGAATGAATATCGATTCAACACATGAAGGTTTTCTATAGTTTATATATATAGATAAAAATGTGATTTTTATATTTAAAACACGAATACCATTCAACACATGAATTTCTAATCAACGAATGAATATCGATTCAACACATGAAGGTTTTCTATAGTTTATATATATAGATAAAAATGTGATTTTTATATTTAAAACACGAATACCATTCAACACATGAATTTCTAATCAACGAATGAATATCGATTCAACACATGAAGGTTTTCTATAGTTTATATATATAGATAAAAATGTGATTTTTATATTTAAAACACGAATACCATTCAACACATGAATTTCTAATCAACGAATGAATATCGATTCAACACATGAAGGTTTTCTATTCAACGAATAAATATAGTTTCAGCAAATGAAAATAATTCGAACACATGAATATTATTCAAAATTTCGACAGCATAACGGCAGGGTAGTTAAAACCGGGACCGTCCCTAGTACGGCTCCTCGCTCTACCTTAAAACCTCGCGGTTTTTGACAATGGGGATCATGCATCTAGTTCGCACGCAGGCGGCATGTATATATTTATTTCATTTCCACAAACTAATCCTATGTGGTTTCAACCAAATATTTCTCAACCACAAACGGGTATTTTTCAACCACAATCAATCAATATCAACCACAAACAATCCCAAACAACCATTCGCTATCAATCAATTTTCACACCAATCACAACCAATAAATATCGTCCATGGTTTGTGGACGAGGGGCGTATATATATATATATATATATATATATAGCAATTCACTTCTATTTCAACACATATATAATATTTACAACGCATATACGACTTATACATCGAACGTACAACTTATACAACGCTTATTCAAGAGGTGTACAACGCTTATATAACTCATACATCGACTATATAATTTATACATCATCGTTTTCCATATCGTTTATAAATTAGAAATCTCACATTGGGTTCCACTCCACCAAAAATAGCAGAAGGCTCAGAAAAATATGCGGTCTCTTCTAAAATGTAGAAGGCGTCCACACGGTCACGATGTTTCCTGTTTCACTGAATTTCGTCAATACACGAAAAATATATGATTTTTAGAAGTTTGCAACGGTTTAAAACTGTTGAAATCAGTTTAAATAATATAAACCGTATACTCACTATTTTGTTCAAAACTAGGTCAGAGAAATTCACGAAATCCGGGAAGAACTGGGATGATCGGTGGCTGCAGCGTCGTAGAGGGAGGTGAGGGCTTTCGATCGATGGTGGTTTGAGGGGGTACAGTGGTCGGATCTGTCGTCGGCGGCGTCAGGAAGATCGGAGCTTTGGAGGGCCGATTCTGGCGATAGGGGCGTCGGTCGGGGTCGTGGTGGGGTCGGATTGGAAGAGGAGGGAGCGGCGCTTCGAGTGGTGGCGGCGGCGAAGGCTGGAAGTGCCTGTAGCGGCGGCGGTGGAGGAGAGAAGGGAGGAGCGACGGTGATCGTCGATATCGGTTGAGCGGGGAGGGAGAAAAAAAGGATTTTTTTTTATAAAAATTCTGATTGGCCGGTGGAGTTTTAAAGGGGTTTTCTAACACGACCACCAATCTAAACCCAACGACTGTCGTCCCTAGCGTTTTACCCCCATTCCGAACACAATGGGATTTGTTTCGTAGGCCCATTCGACTGTTTCAGTCAGTTTTCCTTCAAATTAAAATATAAAACATTCAATATTTAATTTGAACGTACATTTCAATTTGTCAGGGCCACAAACTGATTCGAAAAATTCCAGAAAAATAAATCTAGCTATGTTTTAACGATACGGTCCCAACAAAACTTGTTTCGTCGAATTCTGAGACCGTTTGCAAAAAGGCCCATTTCTGGTCGATCCAATTTAACTGTAATTGACCAAAACACGTTTTCCTTTGCCACGCTCACATACTAGCTTCAAAAATTATGAAATTTGAAACCTAGCAATAACTTCACATCCCGGATCCAACAAAAGTGGTTTCGTCGAATTCCGAGGTCGTATGCAAAATGGCCAATTTCACGGGCTATATAAATTCCATAGCGACCTTTCTGAAAATTCATTTAGCCATAACTTTTGCTTTCCATTATGAAAATTCGATTTTTCAGATTCGTTAGAAAGGTGCTCACTAAAGATCTAAATATTTTTGGTTTCACTCAAATCCGTTTTGTTTTGCACCCGGTACAGTCCGACAAAGTTTGAATTCAAAATTTGAAACTGTAGCACCTTTTCAGGCCTTGTTTATAATTATATTTAAGTATATTCGTTTTCAATTGTCGATTCAAACTCCGTTTTCATTGCTATTATTTTAAATATTTATTTTAAATATTTAAAATCCATTATTTTAGCCAATTTAAAAATTTTAAATTGGTTCAGATTTTTTGGGTCGTTACACAAAATCTCTGTCTTGATTAAAACATAAAGAAGCATGAAATAACAATAAGGTAGCATAAATCCCCAATAAGAGTATCCAAAGCCATAGCCCAAGGAAAGGAAATCTAGGCCATACATCTACTCTCTTAAAGCTGGAAATGGTCCAAACTAAGCTGAACTATTCCCTCCCTGCGGACCTGGGAGGGAGGGAACGGAAGAAAAGAAGACGAAAGAAAATGGGTCAGACATGAATCTGGTAAGTCCAGTGGTTATTTAGCATGTTAACAGGAAAAAGGTTTATGAAATGAATAAACTGAATCTAGGACAACACCCTAGAAATAAGATAATAAGACTGAATATGCTATCACACTCATTACTATTTCTCTACACCCTCTTACAAGTGTTTCAACTAGCACCATGTGTTCAAGATAAATGATCCCCTTTATCGATCGGTTCCTACTTGCATACGTTTACTTCTTGTGTCATTCGGCCCTGCATGATTGTAGATACCTGTGCTGGTCCCAGCATGGGGTGTATCAAATCCTACGGTGGTAACCCGACACAATTCAAGATGCATAGTGTATAACTACTGGTGCCCAGTGTCTGCTATTTTCCACTCCGGAGTACGTGCACGACCGCACTCCGTTGGAATCTATACTGATGCACCACCCACCGTTGTTTTTGACCGCTTATAATCAGCCCAGTAATCACGCCCCACCCTGCCTAGTTCAGGGTACCATGACACATCTATATGGGTTACTGCTGAAATGGGTCCCCGTTACTAGGGTTTCCTAATCAACATGTTAAAATGGTTAAGTGTTCTCAAATTAACCTAACCCCTCCCCTCAGTTTAGTTAACATATTGTATTGGTTAAGTGTTACCTTAATTAACTTAACCATACCATTCCTGTCTTAGCTTTAATTCATTCATTAAAGCACCAACCACTCACATTAGATATATATTGTTGCAGTCGCTGGATGTGCTGGTTGGTTCCGGACAGTCTTACACCGCAACTCAATCTAACCTCGGGTCCTTTTAGGCTTGATGCGCTAACCTCTCACATTAGATCTATATTGTTACAGTTGCTGCATGTGCCGGGCAGTCTTACACCGTAACTCAATCTAACCTCGGGTTAGGCATATTCGTCTTTTACTAAATTTACATATTTTCCCTTCATATTTGTATGTAAATTATTCACAATTATTGTCATTCAAGTCATGCCCCATTTACCCTCTAAATCATATTCAACATTTTTAGGTATATAAATTATACCATTTTTATGCCACAAATCATTCATATATTTGTGGGCCAAATTATGCCAATAATATGAAATTTAAGGTTTTTCCCAACGTTACCCCCATTATACGTTCGCAAAATTCACATAGAATGTTAGGCTCACAACTTAGCCTAACTTATATACAAAAGGGAAAGAAGGGAGCATGTACCATTTCTGCAACATAAAGTAATAAGGATCTAACTAAACATGTGTCATATAAATTTGGCATAAAACAATGAACTTGCATTAACATGAATCTTAAGCGTATAGAATTACACAAGTCCAACTAGGCATGTAAATGTAAACTTTTATTTTGGATCTAGTAAACATGAATCTTAAGCATATAGAATTACACAAGTCCAACTAGGCATGTAAATGTAAACTTTTCTTTTGGATCCAATAAACATGAATCTTAAGCCTATAGAATTACACAAATCCAACTAGGCATGTGAATGTGAACTTTTATTTTGGATCCAATAAACATAGATCTAGACATATGAGAATGTAGATCCAAACATATATAGGACTTAGCCTAAAAACTTGCTAACGTAACATGAAAGAGTTACAAGTTTACATAATACATGATTGGTTTAACATACAACATAATGAGTCCAATAAACCACAATAAACCCATAGGCATATATGATAGAATCATTACAAGAATAGACATAAATTAGCATCACCATTATCTTACAACTAGGCATGACTCTAGTTTTCACTTTATTACAAATCATAACTTTTAATCGTTCACATCTAAATAATAACAGGACTTACAAACAAAAGAAATTCTTGTTTTCTGGGATCTGTTTTCTGAAACTGAAAAGCAATCCCGAGACGAAGACCATCAATTCTCTAAAATAGATTTGATTCATAGCTTCTAACTTACTTTCTAGTTTGAGAAGAATTGGTGGCTAGGCTAGGACGATCATCGACAGCATGGTGGCTCCTTGGAATGAATTTGTGTGATTTAGGGTTGAGGACTAGCAACAGGTCAGAAAATCATCACTGTTTGGATCTGAGCGAGGGGGTCGACTCCTATAGGGGGGTCAGCACCCCTCTTGGGGGGTCGACACCTATGTCGACCTCCCTGGGGGGAGTTGACCCATATGGGCGGGATTTTTTCCACCCAACCGAGCCGTGTGATTTTTAAAATTTGAACAATTTTGTTTATTAAATTATTTAATAACATAATTTTTTGTTTTAAACATGAAATCTTCTGAACTCCATAACTTCTTCATACGGAGTCCGATTCACGCAAACTCGGACTCTATCTCAAGCAGGATTCCAAGATGAATGCAATGGCATAACCTGTTTCCCTTAATTCTCACTTTTACAATTTAGTGTTCTTTAACTCGTTACTTAATAAACATAGAAAATATAGGGTGTTACATTCTCCCCTCCTTAAAGGATTTCGTCCCCGAAATCTTCAAGTCACAAAGAATGTATATCCTACCATCCAATAGTCCATCTACTCAACCGTCAAACACCGGCATCCATTTTCCTTAAAAGATTTCTAATGCTTTCATGTTTGTATGCATAGTGTGTGTACATGTCCTTATCTTATGCAAAATCAGGTAGTCTACTGATTCAGTTGACCTCCTTAATACAAATTATGTCAGTGCCATGAGTCCATTATGCATGCAATTATTCCTAATCATACTTTCTACATGAGTGCACAATCATCCATACAAATGCGACGTCCATATGCTAACATTCCAAGTTTCAATCCATATACAAATACATATATGCATATGCAATATGAAAGTTACTGAGCCGATCTAACACCTAATGTGTGTGTATATGCATCCACGAGCAACCACTTGCAACCATCAATCATAACATGTTTCAAATACATGTTTACATCCATTGGTTCTTACCTAAGGATCAAGAATAGGACCGAGGAGATATACTTAAAAAGGTAGATATAAGCATGTATAAACTTATGGAAAAAAGATCAAGAAGGTACCCTAGAAAAGAAAAGGGTAGGCTGCGTGTATTTTTCTCTCAGTTTCCCAAGTTGCGTCTTCCTCAGCGTCACTCCATTGAAATTTAACAAGCTTGACTTCACGGTTGCGTAGCTTTTTTATTTTCGTACCCAAGATACGAGTTGGAACTCTTCTCACAGTCGCTTCGCGTTCCACTTCTACTTCCTTTAGTATACTTGGCTCCACAACTTCCGCAGGCTCATGTAAGCACTTTCGTAGTTGAGAAACATGAAAACATTATGAACTCCAGCCAGTCTTTCGGGTTGCTCTACTTTGTAAGCCATCGTCCCAATCCTTTCAATGATAGGAAATGGTGCTACAAATCTTGGTGCTAGCTTTCCTACGGACCCAAATCAAATGACATTCCTCAAAGGAGATTGTAACGACCCAGAAAATCTGAACCAATTTAAAAATTTTAAATTGGCTAAAATAATGGATTTTAAATATTTAAAATAAATATTTTAAATAATAGGGATGAAAACTGAGTTTGAGTCGACAATTGAAAACGAATATAATTAATTATAATTATAAACAAGGCCTGAAAAGGCGCTGCAGTTTCAAAAATTGAATTCCAACTTTGTCGGACTGTACCGGGTGCAAGACAAAACGGATTTTAGTGAAACAAAAAATATTTAAATCTGTTAGTGAATACCTTTCTAACGAATCTGAAAAATCGAATTTTCATAATGGAAAGCAAAAGTTATGGCCGAATGAATTTTCAGAAAGGTCGCTATGGAATTTATATAGCCCGTGAAATTGGCCATTTTGCATACGACCTCGGAATTCGACGAAACCACTTTTGTTGGATCCGGGATGTGAAGTTATTACTAGGTTTCATATTTCATAATTTTTGAAGCTAGTATGTGAGCATGGCAAAAGAAAACGTGTTTTGGTCAATTAAAGTTAATTTGGATCGACCAGAAATGGGCCTTTTTGCAAACGGTCTCAGAATTCGACGAAACTAGTTTTGTTGGGACCTTATCGTCAAAATATAGCTAGATTTATTTTTCTGGAATTTTTCGAATCATTTTGTGGCCCTGGCAAATTGAAATGTACGTTCAAATCAAATATTGAATGTTTTATATTTTAATTTAAAGGAAAACTGACTGAAACATTCGAATGGGCCTTCGAAACATATCTCATTGTGTTCGGAATGGGGGTAAAACGCTAGGGACGACAGTCGTTGGGTTTGGATTGGTGTTTGTGTGTGACAAGGGGTATTTTTGAAAATTTAAAAATATATAAATAAATAAATAAATATGATTAGTTGGCCTATCTTCTCTCTCCCCATCTTTTATCTGGAAACCCCCTCGCATGAACGATGGCCAGCGCTCCAACCTTTCCCCCCTTTTTCTAGCGAATCTAGGCAGAATTAGACCCCCCTCCAGTTAAGCTTTTCGAAGCTCTGATCCTCCTCTTTAAATCCATCCCTGATTCGCCGAAAATCGTGTGGTGTTTCTGGAGTTTCGAACCCCTGAAGCCGACATCTTTGGAGCTTCGCCGCCGTCGATAGAAGCCATCGCAGGGGACCCCACCAGGTGGCGCGGAAAGCCCTTTCCAGCCTCTTCGACGCTGCACCCTCTGATCGACGCAACCCTTCACCATTTGATCGGAAATCGAGACCCTAGTTTTGAAGGTAAGTTGAGGGGTTACGACTTTAATTTTCTGAAGTGATTTCAACACCTTTAAACCGTCGCAAAACATGAATAACTTCTAAAAATCGTATCTTTTTAGTGTGTTAACGAAATTCGATGAAACAGGAAACATCGTGACCGTGTGGACGTCTTCTACCTTCTAGAAGAGACCGCATATTTTTCTGAGCCTTCTGCTATTTTTGGTGGAGTGGAACCCAAAGTGAGATTTCTAATTTATAAACGATATGGAAAACGATGATGTATAAATTATATAGTTGATGTATGAGTTATATAAGCGTTGTATAAGTTGTACGTTCGATGTATAAGTTATATATGCGTTGTAAAAATTATATATGTGTTGAAATAGAAGTGTATTGCTATATATATATATATATATATATATATATATATATATATATATATATATATATATATATATATACGCCCCTCGTCCACAAACCATGGACGATATTTATTGGTTGTGATTGGTGTGAAAATTGATTGATAGCGAATGGTTGTTTGGGATTGTTTGTGGTTGATCTTGATTGATTGTGCTTGAAAAATACCCGTTTGTGGTTGAGAAATATTTGGTTGAAACCATATAGGATTAGTTTGTGGAAATGAAATAAATATATACATGCCGCCTGCGTGCGAACTAGATGCATGATTCCCACTGTCAAAAACCGCGAGGTTTTAAGGTAGAGCGAGGAGCCGTACTAGGGACGGTCCCGGTTTTAACTACCCTGCCGTTATGCTGCCGAAATTTTGAATAATATTCATGTGTTTGAATTATTTTCGTTTGCTAAAACTATAATTATTCGTTGAATAGAAAACCTTCATGTGTTGAATCGATATTCATTCGTTGATTAGAAATTCATGTGTTGAATGGTATTCGTGTTTTAAATATAAAAATCACATTTTTATCTATATATAGAAACTATAGAAAACCTTCATGTGTTGAATCGATATTCATTCGTTGATTAGAAATTCATGTGTTGAATGGTATTCATATTTTGAAATAAATTGTTTAATAATAAAAATCACCTTGTATCAACTATATGGACTGTGTAAAATAATCTCGTTTTAAAAGAAATTGTTTTATAATAAAAATCCTATTTTTATTACCTATATAAACTATATAAAATAATAGTGTTTTGAAATGAATTGTTTTACAATAAAAATCACATTTTTATTATATACATGAATTGTTGAAATGTGAAGTGTTAAAAATAGCCACTCGTTCAAATAAATATGCATGAGTTGAAATATTCATTAATTAGCTAATGATATGATTTTTGCCTATGCATGCAACATTAGAATGAATGGTGTTTTTAAACCAAATGGAATCGAATATGAAGTTGAATGGAAAATGATAAGTGATAAGAACTGTATATATGTACATGCATATTTATTGAACAGGTTATAGCAAAGGGGCTAGAGAAGAGGAATAAAATTTTGTGCCCGACAAATAGGTACACATTTACTGTTTTGTTTGGGTGATGATTTTATGAGCCGCTTGGCTTTTTCTTTTTCTTTTTTTGACATGAGACGCCCGTGTGGCTATTTGGGAATTTTCCCAGCCCCTCCCGTACAAAGGAGGTTATGGCGAAATTTTCCAAAATTTAAAGGCGTTAGTGAAATATTAGAAGTGGAAACTATATAGGAATTTTTGAATGAACTATATCTATATAAATATATAAATATAAACAAAATTAAAACAAAACGTGGCCGTGCAGTTCATATTTTGAAGCCGTGATTTCAAACAATTAGTACGGGAGATCCGACCATCGGATTTCCCTGAAATCGCAACCGTTGGGTTCGCTTTGGAAAAATCTTTCCAACGGCACCAACTTTGTAAAAATCCAACGGTTGGATTGTCTGGAATGTTTAATTCAAATCTGAAGAAAAACAGCGCCAGAAATGATTATATATATATATAAGTATAATTATATTTAATCGAATAACGACGCTGCAGTTCGTATTTTGAAATCGAAAATTCAAACGATTGTACCGGGAGATCCGACCGTCGGATTTTCCCGAAACTGGAACCGTTGGATTCGTTTTGAAAAGACCTTTCTAATGATGTAAATTTTGTGAAGATGTAACGGTTAGATTTTCAGATATGTGTAAATAAAATCTGAAGAAAAACAGCGCCACGACCGCGTTATGGCCCGAAGCGTCGTTTTGAATAAATTGGCTATTTTAAAATAAATAAAAATAGCGATAAATCGTTATAAAATATCATAAACGATATGGAATGGAAATAAACTGAATTTGCTCGATTTATGTGGTACTTGATGGTTGAATGTGTTTGGTGTGAAAATTACATTAAAGAACAAAA
The DNA here is from genome assembly GCA_030737875.1 of Allium sativum. Lineage (NCBI taxonomy): Eukaryota > Viridiplantae > Streptophyta > Magnoliopsida > Asparagales > Amaryllidaceae > Allium > Allium sativum. Next base: position 89,908,746 of record CM060916.1, on the reverse strand, counting down.
TTGGTGTTGTCGAATGATTTAACTATTGAAATAAATTGATTTGAAATTCTAAATATACGTGAATTATTTGAAAAGGCCGAGTTAATTCTCATTTCGAATAATTGACCGACGATTGAAATTCGAAAATGAAGACGGTGGTCGAAGTCCGGAGATCTTCACCTCGTTTGGATGGTAACCGAGGTCCTGATTGGGAGGCATCCCGGAATATTAATAATGAGTGGTGATCGTCCAGACGTACGTGGTGATCGATGGGTTTGCGAGGTATTTAGTGCCTCCGGTTTCGTTCAGACCCAGAACGGACTTGTAAATGGACTATGTGTCTGACATTGGAATTTATTCTGTGTTGATTGATCTCTGTTAAATATACGTCTGTTTGGCGGCGGAGAATTTATTCTCTTGCTTAACGCCCTTCTCTGAGACGCATGAGCTCAGAGGTTGTATATCGGTGGACATCAGTCGCATGGCATGAATTGCTAGTGTGGCATGCCTAAGTGGCAAATGATCAGGGCTTCTGTTGAAAAGCAAAGTCTTGTGGTGATGATCAAAGCACCGCCTGTGTGGCGTAGCTTTGTGTATAACGTGAAATCGCGAGCCTCACATCCCGGTATGAACCGGAAACAGGAGAGGACATCAGGGAGGGCCTGCGTTTCTTTCTAACTAGGGTGGTGTCAGTGACCTACCAGCCCTGACATTTATATACTTTTCACCTGTGTGGTTGTTGCTGTTGCGAGGCGCCTCGGTTTGATCGGACGATCCGGGTCCGATGGAGTCATTCATTGGCTCGTTTACGCCCCAAAGGGCGGGGAGACGTAGTGTTCAGGCATAATAATCCACATCGGTGGACCGGCCCTGACGATCTAAAGGGTTGATGCGTTCTGATCCTGTGGCTCGGGCTAGAGAGTCACGAATTCGGTAAGGACTATCTTTTGCCTTGGTTCATGATGGAAATCCAATTTCCAAATACGTGACTGTGCGGTTTTGATTGTATACCTATATATGGCGACATAGTGGTATGGGGCATTAGTGCCGTCTATGATTGATTGTTATGATTTGAAATTGTTTTCAAAACATATAAACACTAGCAATAATATCAAATGCCTTTGTTTTTTTCGTACCAAGCATATTTTGGCCGTTATAAGGTAAAAACTCTATCCTCCGGTTTGCGTTGCATTGTGTGATGGGAACTGAGTCTTATAATGGCTTCATTTTTATAAAATGCATTGCGTTATTTAAAAGAAAAATTTGTTTTAAAGCACTAGCAATCCAATGGAGTAAACCTGTTCCATGAAAGTGGCGTGGTCCTGGGATTAGCCATATATTAAATGTGTTGAGTGGATTTCTCATACCAGTCCCATGACTGACTCGTAGTTTGTTTCACTTTCAAACTCGGGTGCCCCTTTTTCTACATGGGCAGCCTTGTATTCAGGTTTAGCTGGTTCTTTCTGGATAGCTGGAGCTGAAGATGGATTCTATCATTTATCTCTTTTTATGCTGTTCAGCTCCTATTGTACATTATGTTTGTTTTCCGCTGTAGACATTTATGTATAGCTGAACTGTATTTGTGCTAAGTATGATCCTGTATACTGTGTAACTCTGATGATTACTTTTATCCAGTATATTCTATTGTTCATTATCTGGTGTATTTATTTAATTCTGTTTTGCTGTTATCTGTTTCTGTGTTATATTACAAAGACTACCCTTGTCTCCGTCTGTACGAGAAATGGGGTCGTCACAGAGATAATTTAAGGGACACCCTATCTCCAACCTCAAACTCCAGGTCGGTCCTTCTTTTGTCTGTGTAGGACTTCTGTCTATCTTGTGCAGTCTTCATTCATCTTCTTATCAAGTCGACCTTTATTGAAGCTCCCTAATCATGTCTGGCACAAGTACGGGCTTGTCTGCAGACTCCCACCAACAAGTTGGTGATCGACATGGTCTTCCATATGAAGCCTCGAAGGGTGCCATGCCTATGGTGGCTTGGTAGCTATTGTTGTAAGCGAATTCCACCAAAGGAAGATGATCCTCCCATGTTCCTCCAAAGTCAAGAATGCACAATCTCAAGAGGTCTTCCAATACTCTGTTCACCCCTTCCATCTGACCATCGGTTTGGGGGTGATAGGCCGTGCTTAAGCATAGTTGTGTGCCTACAACCTCCTGCAAACTCCTCCAGAACTCACTCATAAAGATACGATCTCGATCACTCACTACGCTGGAGGGTATCCCATGGAGTCAAACTATCTCTTTAAGATAAATGGATGCTAAAGACAAGGCAGTCCTTCTACTCTTAACCGGTATAAAGTGAGCGCTTTTAGTGAGCCTGTCCACTATTACCCAAGTACTGGTGTTGCCCCTTCTTGACCTAGGCAACCCATCAACAAAGTCCATCGAAATGTTATCCCATTTCCACTGTGGGACCTCTAGAGTATGAAGCAGTCCACCAGGCTTCTTCTTCTCCGCTTTGACTTGCTGGCATATCAAGCACTTAGCAACGAACTCAGCTACATTCCTCTTCATGCCATTCCAAAATAAAACCCTTTTTATGTCTTTATACATCTTGTCTCCACCAGGGTGTATGGTCAGCTTAGAATGGTGTGCTTCTTTGAGAACCGTCTTCACCAAATCCCTTGCTTGTGGGACGCATAGCCTTTCATCCCGTCTCAACCAACCCTTCTCATCGATGGAGTATCTATTTAGGTGGCTAGAAGTCTCACCCCTAATTAGCTTATCCATCATATCAACTACTGAGGGTCTTCTCGTTGCGCGGTTCCTATTGAGCCCAAAAGAGTAGGCCGCACCTCTAGCGATGCTAATAAGCCAGGTACAAATTCAGAGGAGGGTCTAAAGTCAAAGTTTGCTATGTACTCCAAGCTTTACCTTTCTACAAAGAGATTAAGATCAGCTTCTTTCTACTCAAGGTGTCTGCTATTACATTGCCCTTTCCAGGGGTATAGGAAATCTCAAAATCGTATGAGGCCAGAAATTCCATCCACCTTTGTTGTCTTAAGTTAAGATCTTTCTGTGAGAAAAGGTACTTTAATGATTTATGGTCAGTAAACAATTCAAACCTTTCTCCTAGCAGATAATGACGCCATGACTTAAGAGCAAAAACAATGGCAGCTAGCTCCAAATCATGAGTTGGGTAGTTCTTCTCATGTACCTTCAATTGCCTTCCCCCATAACAAACTACCTTGCCTTCTCGCATCAAGACAGCGCCTAATCCTATATCGCATGCGTCTGTGTATACAGTAAACATTTTGCTCCCATCAGGCAATGTCAGAACTGGGGCTGTTGTTAGAGCCCTATTCAAACGTTGGAAAGCAATATCATAATCCAAATCCCAAACGAAATTTAGGTTCTTTGTCAATCTTGTGAATTGGACTGAGATTTTTGCAAAGTCTTTAATGAACTTTTGGTAAAAGCCCGCTAGCCTGAGAAAGCTACAGACTTTGGTTGCGTTTCATGGAACCTTCCAATCTTGCACCGCAACTACTTTTGCGGGATCCATAGCTATCCCCTCTTTGGACACCACATGTCTAAGAAACCTCACTTCTTCTCTCCAGAAATGACATTTGGAGAATTTGGCTCTCAGTTGATGTGCACGAAGAGTATCCATGACTTCCCTTAAATGCAAAGCATGCTCTTCTTCATTCTTCGAGAAAATCAGAATGTCGTCTACGAAGACCACCACAAACTTATTAAAACTCCCTGATCACCTTGCTCATCAAGTCAACGAAATAAGCGGTTGTGTTTGTCAAGCCGAAAGGCATGACAAGCCATTCGAAGAAACCATCTGAAGTTCTAAACGCGGTCTTATCAGCGTTGTCTTCAGCCACTCTTAGCTAATGAAACCTGGTAGCCAGATCGAGTTGGGAGAAAACCGATGCACCTACAAGCTGATCAAACAAGTCGTCTATTCTTGGAAGTGGGTGCATATTCTTCTTGGTCAGCTTGTTTAGCTCTCTATAGTCAACTCATAGGCGAAGTGAACCATCCACTTTGGTTGCGAATACTACTGGAGCACCCCATTCAGAAATACTCCGCATTATGAACCCTTTTTCGAGTAGCTCCTTAACTTGCTTGCTGAGCTCTTTACTCTCCCTTGGTGCCATGTGTCTAACGGGTAGAGCGACGGGTTTTGCATTATCAACATGGTATATGCGGAAGTCTATCTCCCGCTTCGGAGGTAAGCCCTTCACCTCTTCAAATACATATGAGTATTCACAGACTACTCTAACAGACTGTAAGTTTTCAACAGACACATCAAGAGATTCTAGGTAGCTAAGCATGACAGAATGTATGTGATTACAAGATATTTCGAGAGTGTTACCTAGACGAGTCATAAGTCTAGCCACTCCCTTTTCACAATCGAGGATGGCACCATTACTAGATAACCAATCCATGCATAGAATCAACCCATAGCCCGTGAAGCCAAATCATAGGCACTACATCTAAACCCAACGCTTAGTATAGAAATTTACAAATCCAAACAAATCATTGACAAATAAGCCGAGCCCCCAATTGGATTTGAAACAACCAAGGGATCCTTTACTATACTGGTGTCTAGGTGCAGATATTCAACTAAAGCAGTAGATATAAAAGAGTGCGATGCGCCAGAATCAAAGAGTGTACGAACAGGATGATCAAAAAAGATAAACAAAACTCTCAACAGAAATATTTCTACCTCGTTCTTGCGGAGGTGCTAAGAGAGCGTGAACCTGCCCTGCAGAAGTAGATCCAGTCCTTTGCCCTTGCCCTTGCTTTCTTGGGTAGTCCTAAGTGATGTGTCAGGTCTCACTGTAGTGAAAACAACCACCCATATTCCTCCTTTTCTTTCTGCAGTCCTTAATCAAATGTCCAGGAATGCCACAAAAATTACACTTCCTCTTGTCACGGGGTTTGTTGTTCTTCCCGCCCTTCTTTGAATCTGTCTTCTTATTCTCCGATCCCTCCACTTTATTATCTTGAGGTACTTCCCCCTTTGCCTCTTTCTTGCCATCCTTGTCTTCCTCCTGTAATAGTGCCATGTCCACCAGTCTCTCATAAGTTGCACCCATAGGTATATGGGACATAGCTAGGCCGTGCAGTGGCTCATTCAACCCTTTAACAAAACGGAGAGCCCTCTTATGGAGAGTGTTTGCTAACTCCAGTCCGAATCTAGCCAGCTGGTTGAATTGGTTGACGTATTCCTTAACCTACATACTTCCCCGTTTGAGAGCTAAGAATTTCCCCATCTGTAGACTTCGTTCCGCTTGTGAGAGGAATTTCATTTCAAACCTCATTCTGAAATCCTCCCAAGTTTCAACTGGTATCTCAGCATTAGTAACTTCCCACCAATGAGAGGCTTCGTCTTTAAACAACCACACGGCCAACTGTATCTTCTGCCTACCATCCACTTCGAAGATAACAAACAAGTCCTCAGTTTCTTTGAGCCAGTTTCTTGCTTCTACAAATGACTCAGTCCCATTAAAGTTCTTTCCACCCATGGCTCAAATATCTCTACATATCTTTGAGAAAGCATTTGCACGAGGAGGAGGAGGAACAGCTGCAACTGGGGGAGGAGGAACGTCTGTTGGGTCTGCATCATTAGTCCTAGCCTCTAGGTACCTTCTGAACTAGCCAGGTACCGGTACGCCCTCAGGAAGGTTAAGATCCCCAGACATGCTGAAACGAAAAAGAAAAGATTCAAAACAAAGGATAGAAGGACAATGCATTGGCTTTAGGGGATTATGCCTTTTAAAACAACACTTCTTCTTGAAAATACTTTTTTTAACTTCTTTTTTTTTTGAAAATTAGTTTCCAAATTTTTTTATCTGATCTAGCAACCATCAGCTCTGATACCAAGCGAAACACCCCACCTTCATTAAGGTCACTCACAAGGGGAATGCCTTAACTTCGGTGGAGCATTATAGGTAAAAGATACGGATAATTTACAACACAGACATATAAGCAGCAGAAAACTAAATTTATTTCATAAGTACGTGGTTCAGTTAAAACATTACAACAACTGTCTCAAACCAACTTCCAAATTATTACAATAAAATATCTGTCTTGATTAAAACATAAAGAAGCATGAAATAACAATAAGGTAGCATAAATCCCCAATAAGAGTATCCAAAGCCATAGCCCAAGGAAAGAAAATCCAGGCAATACCTCTACTCTCTTCAAGCTGGAAATGGTCCAAACTAAGCTGAAGTATTCCCTCCCTGCGGACCTGGGGGGGGGAACGGAAGAAAAGAAGATGAAAGAAAATGGGTCAAACATGAGTCTGGTAAGTCCAGTGATTATTTAGCATGTTAATAGGAAAAAGGATTATGACACGAATAAACTGAATCTAGGACAACACCCTAGAAATAAGATAATAAGACTAAATATGCAATCGCACTCATTACTATTTCTCTGCACCCACCTACAAGTGTTTCAACTAGCACCATGTGTTCAAGATAAATGATCCCCTTTATCGATTGGCTCCTACTCACATACGTTTATTTCTTGTGTCATTCGGCCCCGCACGATTGTAGATACCTGTGTTGGTCCCACCATGGGGTGTATCAAATCCTATGCTGGAAACCCGACATAATTCAAGATGCACAGTGTATAACTACTGATGCCCAGTGCCGGCTTTTTTCCACTCCGGAGTACGTGCACAACCGTACTCCTTCGGAACCTATACTGACGTACCACCCACCGTTGTTTCTGACCGCTTATAATCAGCCCAGCAATCATGCCCCGCCCTGCCTAGTTCAGGGTACCATGATACATCTATGTGGGTTACTACTGAAATGGGTCCCCGTCACTAGGGTTTCCTAAACAACATGTTAAAATGGTTAAGTGTTCTCAAATTAACCTAACCCCACCCCTCAGTTTAGTTAACATGTTGTATTGGTTAAGTGTTAACTTAATTAACTTAACCCTATCATTCCTGTCTTAGCTTTAATTCATTCATTAAAGCACCAACCACTCACATTAGATATATATTGTTGTGGTCGTTAGATGTGCTGGTCGGTACCGGGCAGTCTTACACCGCAATTTAATCTAACCTCGGTTCCTTTTGGGCTTGATGCGCTAACCTCTCACATTAGATCTATATTGTTACGGTCGCTGGATGTGCCGGGCAGTTCTGGGAAGTCTTACACCATAACTCAATCTAACCTCGGGTTAGGCATATTCGTCTTTTACTAAATTTACATATATACCCTTCATATTTATATGTAAATTATTCACAATTATTTCCATTCAAGTCATGCCCCTTTTACCCTCTAAATCATATTCAACATTTTTAGGTATATAAATTATACCATTTTTATGCCACAAATCATCCATATATTTATGGGCCAAATTATGCCAATAATATGAAATTTAAGGTTTTTCTTAACGTTACCCCCGTTATACATTCGTAAAATTCACATAGAATGTTAGGCTCGCAACTTAGCTGAACTTATATACAAAAGGGGAAAGAAGGGAGCATGTACCATTTCTACAACATAAAGTAATAAGGATCTAACTAAACATGTGTCGTATAAATTTGGCATAAAACAATGAACTTGCATTAACATGAATCTTAAGCATATAGAATTACACAAGTCCAACTAGGCATGTAAATGTAAACTTTTATTTTGGATCCAATAAACATGAATCTTAAGCATATAGAATTACACAAGTCGAACTAGGCATGTAAATGTAAACTTTTATTTTAGATCCAATAAACATGAATCTTAAGCATATAGAATTACACAAGTCGAACTAGGCATGTAAATGTAAACTTTTATTTTAGATCCAATAAACATGAATCTTAAGCATATAGAATTACACAAATCCAAATAGACATGTGAATGTGAAATTTTAATTTGGATCCAATAAACATAGATCTAGACATATGAGAATGTAAATCTAAACATATATAGGACTTAGCCTAAAAACTTGAATGTAACATAACATGAAAGAGTTACAAGTTTACATAATACATGATTGGTTTAACATACAACATAATGAATCCAATAAACCACAATAATCCCATAGGCATATATGATAGAATCGTTACAAGAATAGACATAAATCAGCATCACCATTATCTTACAACTAGGCATGACACTAGTTTTCACTTTATTACAAATCATAACTTTTAATCGTTCACATCTAAACAATAACTGGACTTACAAACAAAAGAAAGTCTTATTTTCTAGGATCTGTTTTCTGAAACTGAAAAGCAATCCCTAGACGAAGACCATCAATTCTCTAAATTAGATTTGATTCGTAGCTTCTAACTTGCTTTCTAGTTTGAGAAGAAATGGTGGCTAGGCTAGGACGATCATGGACATCATGGTAGCTCCTTGGAATGAATTTTTGTGATTTAGGGTTGAGGACTAGGGTTGCTTTTATAGAAGTTTAAACTTATGTGAGCCGTTAGATCATCCTAGGAGCAATCAGAACCATCCAGACTAGATAGAGTTATCCAGAAATTAACACCTATGCCCTAGTAACTCAGCAACAAGTAAGAAAAGACTCATCAACAGGTCAGAAAACCATCACTGTTTGGATCAGGATGAGGGGGTCGACCACTATAGGGGGGTCAACACCCCAGTCGACACCCCTCTTGGGGAGTCGACACCTATGTCGACCCCCAGGAGGGAGTCGACCCCTATGGGCGGGATTTTCCCCGGCCAGTTGAGCCACGTGATTTTTAAAATTTGAACTATTTTGTTTATTAAATTATTTAATTATATAATTTTCTTCTTTAAACATGAAATATTCTGAACTCCATAACTTCATACGGAGTCTGATTCACGTAAACTCGGACTCTATCTTAAGCAGAATTCCGAGATGAACGCAATGGCATAACCCTTTCCTCTTAATTCTCAACTTTACAATTTAGTTTTCTTTAACTCGTTACTTAATAAACATAGAAAATACAGGGTGTTACAATATCGGGTTGGTGGGTAATATTAGTAAATATAGGCCCACAAACTTAACCAGTAAAGAAACCCTTGTAACGGGGACCCATTTCAGCAGTAACCCACATAGATGTATCAAGGTACTTTGAAACTAAGCAGAGTGGGGCACGATTACTGGGCTGATTATAAGCGGTCAAAATAGCGGCAAGGGGTACGTCAGTGTAGGTTCCAACATATTACGGGTGTGCACGTACTCCGGAGTGGGAAAAAGCAGGCACTGGGTAACAGTAGTTATACACTGTGCATCTTGAATCGTGTCGGGTTGCTATCATAAGGATTGATACACCTTATGACGGGACCAGCACATGGTATCTACACGCAAGAGAGGGCCGATTAACACAGACACAAGGAAAATTAATACGAGTAAGGAGACGATCGATAGGGTAGTAAGGGTACATCTAACATCTTCATGGCAATTAGGCTGATTGAGGTAAGATCCTCATACTAGATGTATACCTGAAGGCTACCATAATTGCGGGGATTGGGATCACGTTGTAATATTATCATTTTACATAGATTACTAGTTGGGACACTAGTTAGGCTGTGCAAAGATATAAAAATTAGAATAACAAGGTAGTAGCGAAGCAGAGAAAGAGAAGAAACGCATTTAGTTTATCTTGCCTTATCATATCATATGCTAATCTTATGTTATCTTGATATCCCGGTTATCACGGTATTGTCTTATATTCAGTTTATTCATGTCATGTTACTTTTACCTGTTTACATACTGAAAGTCATTGGACTTACCAGACTTATGTCTAACCTAGTTTGTTTTGCCTCTTTTCTTCCGTCCCCCCAGGTTCACAGGGAGGAAATGTTACCACTTAGCTTAGTTTTCTTTCCAAGCATGGAGATAGTCGATGTATTGCTTTGGACTCTCTCTTCCACTGCTATGGCTAGTTCAAGCTTTATTGGGGAATATCATTGTTATTTGTATGCTTCTTTTATACTTGGAAGTTTTTGAATCAAGACAGAAGTTCTATATATTACTTTTAAGTATGATTGAGACAATTGTTGTAAAAGCTTGACTAAACCACATTGTATATAAAATGACTTTATTTTCCGCTTCTTTATTTGTCTGTCTTGTAATTTATCTGCATCTTTTACCTGAAAACGCTCCATCGAAGTTAAGGCATTCCCTTTGTGAGTGACCTTAACGGAGGTGGGATGTTACATTTGGTATCAGAGCTGAAGGTTACCGGGTTAGATAAAAGATTTGAAAAATTATTTTCAAAATGGTTTTAAAAGAAGAATTTTCAAAAGAAATGTTTTGTTTTGAAGGCATATTCCCCAAAGCCATACGCACTATATTTTGATCCTTTGTTTGAATCCTTGTTTCCTTCTTTCCTGAGTCTCCGGGGCTCCTGGATTTCTGGGAGGTAACCTCATTGCGGCATGGTTTCGTAGGCTTGATGAAACTACAACATCTGTTAAAGGGCAAAGAAGTGCCCAACTTCCATCTATAGTCGCAATAATTTCACCTGAGGCTAATTTTCTTTCAAGCTTTGTAGGGATTTCCATGCGATGGAGGCAGCTTTCAAGAGACTTGTCAACAAGTTACACAAGGATGGCAAAGATGAGAATAAGGGAGTTTGGCTAAGGAGCACAACCCAAGGATGAAGAACTCATGGATATAGACTTGGTTCACAAAGGAGGTAAAAAGAAAGAGGTGTAAGTGGAAGAATCACAGGACAAGAAGGGAAGGAAGAATAGGAAAACCTAAGACAAGAGGAAGTGTCTTTATAATGGGTCATATAATTAAGCACAAGGGCAAGAACTAAGAACAAGATTTTCAGGAGGGCAAGTGCATGCTCTCACCGCCAGCGTACCTGAGAAAGAGGTAGTAAAATTTCTGTTGAAAAAGTCTAGTTTCTTTTTTATCATCCTGTTAGTACTCTTTTTGATTTTAGCGCTTCTCATTCGTTTGTATCTGCTTCCATAGTTGAGTCTCTGCACCTTAGTAGTTGTATAATAGAAGATCCCATTATCGTCTCAAATCAGGTTGGTGGTTCGGCTCGTTTATCTTTGGTTTGTAAGGATTTGAGAATAACTATATTAAGTATTGAGTTTAAGTGTAATGCTTATGTTTTCGGGTTTCATGGGCTATGGGTTGATTCTAGGCATGGATTGGTTAGCTAGTAATTGTGAAAGGAGGGTAGTTAGACTTTCGACTTGCCTCGGGAATACCCTCGAGATTTCGTGCGATCCTAAGGGATCAATTTGTCTTGGCTACCTAGAATCACTTTATGCATCTATCGACCATTTGCGATCCGTTAGAGTAGTCCATGAGTACGTAGATGTTTTTTTATCAGGTTAGGGGTTTATCCCCTAAAACGCGAGATAGACTTCCGCATATATCTAGTTGACAATGCAAAGCCAGTTGCATTACATGTACAACACATGAATCCAAGGGAAAGGAAGGACTTAGTAAACAAGTAAAAGAGTTACTTAAAAAAGGGTTCATAAGGCGAAGTATTTCTGAATGGGGTGCTCCAATCGTTTTCGTTACAAAGGCGGATGGTTGACTTTGCTTGTGCATAGATGATATTTTGGAATGGGGAAGAACATGCTTTGCATCTAAGGGAAATCTCGGATACCCTCCAAGCGCATCTACTTAAGGCGAAGTTCTCCAAAAATGTCATTTTTGGAGAGAAGAAGTAAGGTTTCTAGGACATGTGGCGCCCAAAGAAGGGAAAACAGTAGATCCCACAAAAGTAGTTGCAGGGCTAGACTGGAAGGTCCCAAGGAATGAAACGGAAGTAAGAAGCTTTCTTGGACTAGCGGGCTAATATAGGAAGTTAATTAAGGACCTTATGAAGGTATCGACCCCACTTAGTAGATTGACGAAGAAAAATCAAATCATCTTAGTATATACACTTGGTAACATGGTTAGCATCTGTTTATTTTCAAGAGATAGTTCTGAGAATGTTAGCATGACACGGCAGAAGTTGTAGTGCTAAGTATACTATAAGAAGAAAAGGTGAAACGGGAGGCGACAGTGAAATGAGTTCCAATGCATATTCTGGAAACAGAAATTAAGAAGCTATGCAAATCGTGAAGTTAATACAATCAAAGCAATATGCAATGAAGCTCAAGAAGATGCAACTTAGAAGACTGAAGACTATACACGCGCATCATACCCTTTTTGAGTGTATATCCTTGATCTCTCTTTTTCTGTAAAGTTTATTTGCTAGTCTTTATCTTTTAAGTATATCCTCTCGTCCTATCCTCGATCCTTAGGTAGAAGCTAATGGATGTAAACATGTGTTTGAGACATGTTATGTTTGGTGCATGCAAGTGGATGTAAGTGTTTGCTAGTGGTTGCTCATGGATGCTTATACACACATTAGGCACTAGATCGGCTCCGCCACTTCCATATTGCATATCCATGAGTGAATTTTTATATATATGAATTGAAACTTGATGTGTTATCATATGGATGTTGCATTTGTATGAATGATTGTGCACTCATGTAGAAATCATAAAGTACGATTAGGAATAATTGCATACATGATGAACTCATAGCACTGACATAATTCGCATTAACGAGGTCAACTGAATCAGTAGCCGTCTGATTTTGCGTTAAATAAGGATATATACACACAGTATGCATATGTTCATGAAAAGCAGTAGATACATTTTAAGGACAATGGATGCCTGTGATTGAATGGTTGAATAGATGGATGTTGGATGTAAGGATACATTCTCCTTGACTTGGAGATTTCGGGGACGAAATCCTTTAAAGGAGGGGAGAATGTACAAATTAAATAATACTTAATTTTAAATGTAGGAATTAAGAGAAATGGGTTACGCCATTGCGTTCGTCTCGGAATTCTGCTTGAGATAGAGTCCGAATTTGCGTAAATCGGACATCGTATGAAGAAGTTATAAGCCTCAGAAGTTTGCATACGCCCAAGGAAGTATATATATACATATAAAGTAATTCCAGAAGTCAAAACAGGGTTCAAATCTTGAATTTGGGTCAAAGAAGGCTGAGCAAGAAATTTCCGGCTCAGAGGTGTCAACCCCTCAGAGGGATTCGACCTAGGTGTCGACCTCCCTATGGGGGTGTCGACATAGGTGTCGACCCCCCTATATAGGAGTCGACCCCGGTCGGCCCAAATCTGGCCGATGACGTGTTTCACCACGTGTTGCTTTCTGATTCACTGAGGGACATGGTATTCTGCTCTGGACGATTCTTATGACTTCTAGACTGATATGAAGGCTCTAAATATCCCTATACACCTATAAAAAGACCCCTAAACCTATTGTTTTCTACACACGAATTCATAGACGTTTATATGCTGCTAAAACTTGAAGTGACCTGGCCTCCACCTTAATCAATCAAATTGGAGTTTTCAAGTTAATAATCAAAGTCTACATCAAGGAGTAGCTAATCAAATTCAAAAATCAGATCCCAAAATTCAAGACCGTTCTGTAATTTGTAAGTTCATGTTACTTTCAGAAATAAAATTTAATTGTGAATCTGACATTGTAATAAATCTGAATCTGAGACTACTCCTATTTCTATCTGTCTTTCTATATCCACTGGATCCATCTCGTTGATATTATTATGTCCATTCTTTGTCTCTTCTTTCCTTCTTCCTTTTTTGTTTTTTAGCCAGGCAACTGCGAGCTTGAGCCAAATTTCATAAGAGATGAACGTACGTTTGGAAAAAATCGGACATAATATATGATTTGGACATGGCCAGCGCTAAAATTAGGAGAAATATTAAATTATGTGTAAATGGGGCATAACTGATTTTGTAATGGATTTGAGGACATAACACATGTTGTATTTAAAACATAAAGTGTATCGAACATATGACTTGAGATTTGAGGCATAAAGTATATTGGATATATGACTTGGGGTTTGGGGTGTAAATTGAACTGTAAACATGTACGACATAGTACATGTTGTGGTTTTAGACCTAAAATTGGGGAATATTATATATGATAGTTTATGACTTGGAAGAAGGTGATTATTGTGTATAGTGATGTATGGCTTAGGCATGAAAACCTATAGTAAGATAGGGATAACTGTTAAATGTGAACACGCCTGAATTGGGATTTTGGGTAATTGGCATGCACTGTAATTTAAAGGCTATAAATTTGGCATAGTTTATAATGTGAATCATGATTGGGGTTTTTTGGAGAATATTTTGTACAGTGCAATATGACTAAACCTTAGGGCATGTGTTATGTTGTGATTTTTGGGGCATGACTATTAATGCAAATTTTGGAAAATTGGGTGTAACCTATTTTGAGTAATAACTTGAATTTGAATTTGTGAGGCATAACTTGCAATCAACTTTGTTGGGGTATAACTTGAGAATTGGAACGTGACTAGTTTTGTGAATTTGGGATGATTAGCGTATAAAATCTAGATTTGGACATGTATGGTAAATATGCTAAAAGAAAAACATGCCTAACCTGAGGTTAGATTGAGTTGCGGTGTAAAACTGCCCGAAACTGCCTGACACATCCAGTAACCGCAACAACACAGATCTAATGTGAGAGGTTAGTGCATTTAGGCCAAAACCCGAGGTTAGAATGAGTTTGCGGTAGAAGTCTGCCCGAACCACCCGGCACATCCAGAAACCGCAAACAACAGTTCTAATGTTAGAGGTTGGGGCATTACTAAATTAATTAACGCCAAAAAACAGACATGCTAAGAATGGTAAGGTTAAGTAAAATTTAGAACACTTAACCGTTATAACATGTTAATTAGACAAGAAGGTCGGGTTAAGTAAATTTAGAACACTTAACCATTATAACATGTTAATTAGACAAGAAGGTGGGGTTAAGTAAATTTAGAACAATTAACCGTTATAACATGTTAATTAGACAAGTGAGCAGGGTTAAGTTAATCGGTACAACATGATGAATGAGAAGGGTTAAGTTAATAAGAAATACTTTACCAATATGACATAATGAATGAGTAGAGTTAAGTTAATAAGAAACACTTAACCAATATGACGTGATGAATGGGTAGGGTTAAGTTAAAACAAGAGAGCAACACTTAACCAATATAACAGGATGCGTGGAAGGGTTAAGTTAACACAAGAAGGAAACACTTAACCATTATAACACGACAAGTGGGTGGGTTAAGTTAACTTGAATTGATTGATGACACTTAACCAATACAACATGATGAACACATGGGGTTAAGTTAATAAGAAACACTTAACCAATGTAATTTGGTGAACGAATGGGGTTAAGTTAATGGGAAATACTTAACCAATATAACATGATGAATGAACGGGGTTAAGTTAATAGGAAACACTTAACCAATCCAACATGACGAGTGAGAAGGGTTAATAAGAAACACTTAATCAACATAACATGATGAGTGGGTGGGTTAAGTTAACATGAATGGAAAACACTTAACCAATATGGCATAATGTGTGGGAGGGTTAAGTGCATATCGGGTTGGTGGGTAATATTAGTAAATATAGGCCCACAAACTTAACCATTAAGTAAACACGTTTGAATCAGTGGGAGGGTTAAGTACATATCGGGTTGGTGGGTAATATTAGTAAATATAGTCCTACAAACTTAGCCAGTAAAGAAACCCTAGTAACGGGGACCTATTTCAGTAGTAACCCACATAGATGTATCAATGTATCCTGAAACTAGGGAGGGTGGGGCAAGATTACTGGGCTGATTATAAGCGGTTAATATAGCGGCAGTGGGTACGTCAGTGTAGGTTCCGACGGATTACGGGCGTGCACGTACTCCGGAGTGGGAAAAGCCAGGCACTGTGTACCAGTAGTTATACAATGTGCATCTTGAATCGTGTCAGGTTGCTATCATAAGGATTGATTCACCTTATGGTGGGACCAGCACAGGGTATCTACACGCAAGAGAGGGCCGATTTACACAGACACAAGGAAAATTAATATGAGTAAGGAGCCGATCGATAGGGTAGTAAGGGTACATCTAACATCTTCATGGCAATAAGGCTGATTAAGGTAAGATCCTCATACTAGATGTACACCTGAAGGCTACCATAATTGTGGGGATTGGGATCACATTGTAATACTATCATTTTACACAGATTACTAGTTAGGACACTAGTTGGGCGATGTAGAGATATAAAAATCAGAATAACAGGGTAGTAGCAAAGCAGAGAAAGAGTAGAAGCGCATTCAGTTTATCTTGCCTTATCATATCATATGCTAATCTTATGTTATCTTGATATCTCGGTTATCATGGTATTGTCTTATATTCAGTTTATTCATGTCATGTTACTTTTACCTGTTTACATACTGAAAGTCACTGGACTTACCAGACTTATGTCTAACCTAGTTTTGTTTCGCCTCTTTTCTTCCGTCCCCCCCCCCAGGTTCACAGGGAGGAAATGTTACTACTTAGCTCAGTTTTCTTTCCAAGCATGGAGATAGTCGATGTATTGCTTTAGACTCTCTCTTCCACTGCTATGGCTAGTTCAAGCTTTATTGGGGAATATCATTGTTATTTGTATGCTTCTTTTATACTAGGAAGTTTTTGAATTAAGACAGAAGTTTGTGTATTACTTTTAAGTATGTTTGAGACAATTGTTGTAAAAGCTTGACTAAACCACATTGTTTATAAAATGACTTTCTTTTCCGCTGCTTTATTTGTCTATCTCGTAATTTATCTGCATCTTTTACCTAAAAACGCTCCACCGAAGTTAAGGCATTCCCTTTGTGAGTGACCTTAACGGAGGTGGGGTGTTACATGTGGGGCTGGTCGGGTCTAGCCTGACCCGTACGGGGAAAAATTCCAAACCCGCACCAGGTGTATGGGGGGTCTAGGCAGTATTTAAAAGTCCAGGTTGGGTCTGGGGAATGAGAAACCCACCCCAACTCGCCCTATTGCGATTCCTAACCACAAGTAGACCCAACTAATGTTAGATGTCTAGGTGCCATGAGCCATTCATAAATTTAGTGCACTAGACATGAGGTTAAACCGACTTGTATAAGTAGCTGCCCGGAACCGACCGGCATATCCAGCATCTCCAGGTGTATGGTTTAACGTGAGAGGTCTAGCATGTATATATATATAGCTATATATATATATATATAAGTCTGTTGTGTGAAAATAGTTGGTTTACTAAGCCTTAAGAAGGTCTTAAGTGGCCGACTCACCTTTTTATTTAATTTGGGTCCTAAGTTGTTAGGACTAGGATACCTCTGAAGGTTTATTCCTTGGAGAGGAACCAAAGTCATAGGTGCCACACTTATTAGTATTAAGGTAGGTTTTTGTTTCCTCCTTCTTTAAAAGTGGTTAGACAAAATGGTAATGGAGTAGGGTAGTAAACGGGGATGTCCACTTCCTCTAGAAGCTTGTAAGGGCTCAACTAGGGACGTATTGGTAATTGAAAGATATATGGCCATTGCATGTTAACCAAATGTCTAAGGGAAGTCTTAAGTGGCATAGGTGTCCTACCGGGTAATATCAGTTAAGTAGTAACGTTCGCAGTATTACTTCTCATATTACAATTGAGAGAATAGACTAAAGAACGTTAACGTATTAGGACGGGGTTCTTAAAGGGCTAGGGGTCTGCCTCAAGTTGATAAGAGATCGTAAGAATCCACCTTTAATATGGACATAAGTGACTGATAATGCCACTTCATTGGGTCTTTACCCTAAAACACTAATGGGCGATTGACTTGGAAATCTACCCCTTGGTTAGAAACTTGATATTTTTTGTGTGCTACGTAGACAAACCATGACATATATAACCTACTAAAAATATAGGGTATGGACATTAAGTAACACTATATTCCAGTCGCACAAAACTTTATGTTCTGACCCCCTCTCCTTAACATCCAACAGGTCAGTAGATGGGGTAAAGCCATGGATGAAGTCATGATTTAAGCTAATGGAGAAGATGAAGTTATTATGTATTATTTGCAGTTATTGCTTTGCTTGTTTTGGAATCTTATGAGAATGAACTATTTATATGATGTACCTTTTGAATAAATGTAACTACGACTATGAATTTCTGATATTTTTTTAATAATGGTACATCTTACTTGAATATTATATTTTCTCTTTCCGCTGTGTGAGATTTTCATTTAAAGTATATGTTATTGTTATCTATGAAATTGTAATCCTTACAGGAACTAATGACGCGTTTAGAATGGCTCTAAGTTTCGATGGGCCTTTTCTGGTTCGAAATTTAGGCCTATTCCGGGCAGCATGTTACATTTGGTATCAGGGCATAGGTTACCCTATTATAGGGAAAATATACATATGAGAGGCGTATTTATATGTTGAAAAAGATTTTTCAAACTATATATATATGTATGTATGTATGTATGTATATAATATGTTTACCCCAAAAAGCATACACATTTATACTAGGCACCTTTATCGTTTCTTCATTTTTCAGCTTAAATACTATCTCAGGAGTATCCACTAAGGGATTCTTCCTTTTCTTTTCAGATAGTAGAGTGGATGAAAATCCTACAAAGCAGGGCAACCAGGCAATACCCCGCTACTTGCCAGAATGGTTCCAGCAGTACCTCCGTACTGTGGAGCAGGTACTTGTAGTTAATCCTGTCCTGGCGGCTCCCGCTGCTTCTGCAACTGATGTGGCCTTTGATTTTTTCTCGCTCATGTAGGATCATTACAAATTTTGGAAGGAAACCATTTTCTGGAAAGGGAGGCTTTGCTAGTGCCCATTCTTGGGTTATGGACTATGAAAGAATCTTTGAGGCTACTGCTTGGCCCGATGAAGCAAAAAGAAGGATAGCGGCCAGACAATAGATAGATGGAGCCCTAGAGTGGTGGAACTTAATATCAATGGAGAAGGAGGGCCGGATCTTCACATTGGCTGAATTCAAGAACCGTTTCGAAGCGAAATTTTTCCAATGACAGAAATGATTATTCAACTAGAGAAATTCATCCACCTCAACCAAGGAAGCTTGAGTCTGCAAGAATACATATCCAAGTTCACTGAGTTATGTAAGTCTGGTAGAGGATTGGTAAACACCCCTTTGAACAAAGCCCTTAGGTTTGTGAAAGGACTGAACTCCCCGTTGAAGGAAATCTTATTTACGGCTGTCAATTTTGTACAAATGTCTGAAATACGTTCATGTCCACGTACATTCATGTCCGTGACCGAAATATGTCCATCCGAGTCCATCTGATTTTCATTAGGACACAAGTTAGGACAACAAAATTTGTACAGAAAAAATCACGTCTGGTCCGGGCTCGTCCGAATTCCTTGGAACTTGGCATATAGTTGAACGAAAATCTAGTAAAATGTACAAAAGGTGATATAAATATCCATGTCCGACTGAGCCTGATCATGTTCGTGTCCAAAAACCATGTGTCCATGTCCAACCGATTTTATTTAGGACACGAATTAGGACAACGAAATTTTTTCGAGAAAAAATTTGGTCTGGTCCGTGTTCGGCTCGATTTTCTTTTGGAATGAAACTGAACACACATCCGTCCGACCCGGTCCGACCGATTTACACCCCTAACCTTATTAGCCCAAGTAGCATTTGGGGCAACTTTTGAGACTCTAGTTGAGACACCTACCCTTTGCATAACTGAAAGATCCAAGGAGGTTAAGGAGGGTGAGAAAGGAGAAAGCTCCAACAAAAATAAAAAGGAATGGTTGAAAAAAAGAAGAAGAACTTCAAAAAGGACGCAAGAATTGTACGAGGTGCAACCGCAAGGGCCATAAGGCCAAGGATTGTAGGACCTCATTGGCGAAAAAGGAGTTCAACGAAAAATGTTACAACTGACACGAAGGACACAATTTCAAAGACTGCCCAAAGCCCAAAGTTACCAAGAGTGGCCAAAACTATGCAATTGAAGTAACCCCAATTCAAAGCCAACCCCCTAGAGACCAAGGGAAACCCACGCTTGAAGGTATAATCTCTATTTTAGGAAATTCAACATACACTTTGTTTGATTCCTGAGCGACCCATTGTTTTAACTCCAAGCGATTAGTAAATCTGTTGAACCTTTCCATATATATCTCAGATAGTCTGATAGAGGTGGGTTGAAATTCAACATACACTTTGTTTGATTCCTGAGCGACCCATTGTTTTATCTCCAAGCGATTAGTAAATCTGTTGAACCTTTCCATATATATCTCAGATAGTCTGATAGAGGTGGCCAACCCTATCAGAGTATCGAAATATCTTGAGCTGTTGTGTAAATACCTAGTATTGGAGGTCGAAAATGTCGAGTTCCACGGCAAAGCATATGCATTTGATTTTATGAGGTATGACCTTATCTTAGGTATAGACTAGCCATCATTTTATGGGGCCATTCTAGATTGTGATAAGAGACTCGTTCGTCTTAGGAGTCAAGGAAGACGTAGCCTAAATATTCCTTGTAAGGTTAGAAACAAGGACAAAGCCTTGTTATAATCCTTGTCTTCTAGGTCTGAAGGACCATCTTCGATCCCTATAGTCTATGAGTTTTTTGATGTCTTCGAAGAAGTCATAGGACTTTCATTCCATAGAGAAATCTTCTTTCGTATTGACCTAAAGAAGGACGCTAGACCTGTAGCACTGCCCTTGAGGCATGTGGCGCCCAAGAAAAGATGTGTAACACCCCGTATTTTCTGTGAACATATAAGTAACAAATCAGAGAATAATTAATTATAAAAATAAGAATCAAGGGAAACGGGTTACGCCATTGCGTTCGTCTCGGAATTCTTCTTGAAATAGAGTCCGAGTTTGCGTAAAACGGATACCGTACGAAGAAGATATGGACGAATGAAGTTAGTTAGAAAAATCAGAAACCAGCCAGAAAGCACTGGCGCACTTGGGAAGTGCGCCAGAACAAAATTGCACTGGCGCACTTGGGAAGTGTGCCCATGCAATTTTGCATTGGCGCACTTGGCAGGTGCGCCCAGGCCGAGCAGCAGGCCTGCACAGCTTTCTGGTTGGACACTGGCTAGCCTGGTCGGGTTCTTGTCGAATTTCTGAGCTCTGCTGTGTCACTAGGGTTAACTTGTCACTTTCTGATTGGCTTCTCTTGAGATGGATGGCCTTGATTAACTCTAGCTTCATCGACGGCTCTAATTAGTTTGAAACCCTAAATAAACAGCCCCCGTAGCCCCATTCTCTTTACACCATTCTTCTCTAACCTTATGCTGCACAATTTCATTCCTATACTCTGCCTCCGTTCTTATTAAATAAAATAATGGCGTCGTTACTCTGCTGGAATCAAAACTTGGACTGATGCATCTTCTTCCAACCTGAATAGAATTAGAGCTAAATCAAATCTCAAATCAAAGTTTAGAGCTACAACAACAATTAAAGAGGAGTAATTCAGCATTTCTGCATCAACAACAGTTTATTATCCTTTCTTAAAACCACGGAAGGCAAGTACAGTTATTTTCCGATATAAACTTTAATTATAATTGTGATATGATTGTAAATCTGAATTTGAGGTTGTGTACGTTCTGTTCTGATATATTTTATTCATTTTCTCTTTCTTCCTTCTGTTCTATAGCCAGGCTACCACGAGCCTGCGCCACATCTCATAAGAGATTAACGCACAAACACTAAACTTTGGGACAAATAATGAATGATGGCATAATTGGACATGGCTAATCTGTGATTGATGATTGTAAACTAGATTTAGATCTATGCATATTATGTGAATTGGAAGAAGAGGAACCATTGTATGTTAACATGTGACTTGAGACTTTGGACATAACGCATATTTTGAATTAAGATCTGTTATAATTTAAAGTTCTAGATTGTTGGGTATATTTTTATATAACGATTCATGACTTGAGATAAAAAGAGAATATGACTTGGGTGTGAAGATCTATATTAAGATTTGATAACTGTTAAATGTGAATAACACCTAAGTGGGAGATTTTTGAATATATGACATGCATTGAAATCGATGGCTATATTTGGTATAATTTATATGTGAATCTTTTGTACTAGGCAAGTTTAACTAAAACTGGGACATGTAAATTATGACCACAATTCTGTGCCATGTAATTTCAATGCAAACGTGGGGTATATGATCATATTGTGAATCAAGACAATTATTTAGGCATGCAAACTTTGGCCAAATTTATAATTTGGCAAGATATGTCAATGAAACTTTAAGGAATGATTAAATCTGTTATATTGCCTAATCTGCTAGTTCTGTTATATTACCTAAACCGCTAATTAGATTGAATTGCCTAATCTGCTAATTATATTGAATTGCCTTATCGACTAGATCTGCTAAATCGCCTAATCTGCAAGATCTGTTATCTGTTTAATCTATTGAATGGCATAATCTGTTGAAACTGAAATGCTGAAATTTGAAGTATGTAAATATGTAGGATCAATTTAAAATTGAACAAAACTTGTTAATAGAACCTCGAATAATCTGTTGTAACTTCTACAGAAGTTAATTTGTTAAATCAGCAAGATTAGTCTGATATTAGCATAGTCTGTGAATGAATGCATTGGCTAAACATGAAACATGGCTAACTCGAGGTTAGAATGAGTTTGCGGCATAATTCTACCCGCAACCGCCCGGCACATCCAGTGGCCGCAAACAATAGGTTCTAATGTGAGAAGTTAGTCATAATGTGCTTGAAACCCGAGGTTAGACTCAGTTTGCGGCAGAAACCTGCCCGGAACCAACCGGCCTAACCAGTGGCCACAAACTGTCAGTCTAATGTGAGTGGTCTGCGCGTTAATTAAATATTAATTGATACAAATCTAAGATAAATATGATGTCTAAAACGTGTTGGGTTGATAGGGTTAAATCAATTGGACTAATGAATTTAACAAACCCGTTTCGTGAATTTGCAGGCCCAATTACAAAGTTAGACAAATCTGTAAATCTGTTAAATCCGTATATATGATCCATTAGTCTGAAAACTTGTCTGATCTGTGAACTAGTTGATCTGAACTCTATATGTCTGAACTTGTAAACAAGTTAATCTGAAATCTGTTAGTCTGGGGACACAAGGTTAGGAGGGAAATTACTTGTGTCATCTGTTGTTTGGGACCCATATTAGTCAGTAACCCTTTCTGGTATCAAAACTTTCACCCAATAGTAGGTAGGGTCCGGGCATGCTTACTGAACTAATTATAAGCGGTTCATTCTGATAATGAGGAAGGGTGTTGATGGTGCGTTCCAACTGGGTCATGTGCATGCATGGATCCCAGTCTGCCTCTGAGGATGTAAGACACTGTGACATCTGTAAATAGGTCTATGCCAATTGGTTGTCACTTTAGGGAGTGATACGCCCTACTGTGGGGCTGACACAGGGTATTTATGTATTAGGGAGCCGTTCGCTTGGGGAAGGGTTTTAGGGTACACTTAGTTCTGTTTGTTTCTGTTGGTACCGTCTGTTTCTGTTGGGTGGTAACACCTGTCTATTTCTGCGTGGTACCGTCTGTTCGGGTGGTAAAGGCCCATTTACTAGTATACACCTAATTCTACATTCTGTTTCCATAGGGATTAATCTGTTTCTGTTTCTGTACCTTCTGTTCGGGTGGTAAAGGCCCATTATTAGCATTCTATTTCTGTACCTTCTGTTGGGGCGGTAAAGGCCCATTACTAGAATTCTCTTCTGTGGAAATTATTCTGTTCCCATTTCTGTTTAGTTTAGACATTAGGATAACCCTAATCCTGTTATACTGGTATTAGTGCAGAGAAATGAAAAGAAATATTATTCTGTTTCTTCTATTTAACCTAAGTACATCTGCTGCTCCTGTTACTGTTATCTCTTATCTAGCTTATTTTTATGTCATAATTATTATTATCTGTTCATATGCTGAAAGTCACTGGACTTGCCAGACTTTTTGTCTGACCTTGCTTGTTTTCGCCCCTTTTTCTTCCGTTCCCCCCCCCCCCCGGTTTTCCAAGGAGGGAATACTTTAGATTGATCCGGATTTCTTCTGCTTGAAGTACTTAGAGTGCTTAAAGTATGGCTTGACTCCTTATGGCATCTTCTGTGGGGATTATGATTTTAAAGTTTGTACTTTGATGATTTTCTGAACTGGACTGATATTTATGTACTTGAGTTTTTGGTAAAGATGTAACGAAACTGATTTCTGTTTTCCGCTGTAATAAAGTAATAATTTCTCAAGTGTTGTTTATCTGTCTTGAAATTTTCTGCTCTGTTTACTAAAATGCTCCACCAAAGTTAAGGCATTCCCTTTGTGAGTGTCCTTAACGGAGGTGGGGTGTTACACTTGGATTCAGAGCTGAAGGTTACCAGATTGGGTAAAGTTTTTGAAAACTTTTTTCAAAAAGGTTTTAAAAGGAAGTATTTTCAAAAATAAAGTGTATTTTGAAAAACATAATCCCCAAAAAAGCCATATATCTATCTTTTCAGTTCTCCATTTTAAATCTTTTTCTTTCATTCCAGCATGTCTGGGAATCTTAACTTTCCATAGGGCATGCCAATACCTGGCTGGTCCAGGAGGTACTTAGAGGCTAGGGCCAACGATGCAGGCCCAGCAGATATTCCTCCTCCAGCTGCAGCGATTCCTCCTCCTCCACCCCCTCATTGTGCAATTGCTTTTTCAAAGATCTGTAAAGATTTTAGGGCCATGGGTGGAAAGGATTTCAAGGGAACTGAATAATCGTAGAAGCGAGGAACAACTCAAAGAAACTGAGGATCTGTTCGTTATCTTCGAGGTGGACGATAGGCAGAAGGTACAATTGGCGGTATGGTTGCTCAAGGACGAAGCTTCCTATTGGTGGGAAGTCACTAACGCTGAGAGGCCGGTTGAAACATGGATGGATTTCAGAACAAGGTTTGAGACGAAATTCCTCTCGCAAGCTGAACGAAGTCTACAACTGGAAAAGTTCTTATCTCTTAAGCAAGGAAGTATGACAGTCAAGGAATACATCAACCAGTTCAACCAACTGACTAGGTTCGGACTAGATTTAGTCAACACCCATCATAAAAAGGCTCTCCGCTTTGTTAAAGGATTGAACGAGCCACTGCACAGCCTAGCCATGACCCATGTACTCATGGGAGCGACTTACGAGAGATTGGTGGACATGGCACTACTACACGAGGAAGACAAGGGCAAGAAAGAGGCAAAGAAGGAAGAACCACAGAACAAGAAAGCATGGCCCAAAAAGGAAACACAAAAGAAGGATGGAAAGTTGAAGATAAGAAGGAGAAAAAGTGCTTTACTTGTGGAAGCTTGACTCATCTGAACAAGGATTGCAGAAAAAGAAATGGCACTTGCTTCAACTGTGGTGAGATGGGACACTTCACTAGGGACTGCCTGAAGAAACGAGGGCAAGGGCAGAGGGCAGGACCAACTTCTGGAGGCCAGGCGAACACTCTCGAGGCTAGTGGATAGGATAAAAATAAGGAAACTTTATGTAGGAGGTCTAATTTCTTTATCTGATTGTTGAGTTAAAACTCTTTTCTGATGCTGGCATTTCGATTCTGTAATCGATACTCTGCACTTAAATACTAGTATTGTTTCTGATTCCGCTGTAGACTCAGACCCATAAGGGTTATGACTCATCCAATTGTGATAAGTTGGGTATCTGTGTTGAGCGTTAAGTTGACTATGACGCATACATTCTGGGTTTTTATCATGCTTAGTTTCCTAAGAATCATTTAGTAATCTGATCTGTACCGGTAATCTGTAAATATCTGAATATTTTTGATAAGGTTGAGATTTCCAATTTTGACATTGTCTAAAGAGGGTAATCCTCTGGGTGTCAATCTGATGTTGATTTCGGTCTTCGGGGTTGATACTTAGGGGAATTTGTCTCTCAACGAAGGTCTAATGGAAACCAAGTTTTTGTTTATCTGCATTCGCTCCCATCCCTCGACTGTATTCTATCGATCGAGTCTTTGACCTATAGATAGGAATCCTATGGATGTAAACATGTGTTTGAGACATGTTATGTTTGATGGTTGCAAGTGGATGCAAGTGTTTGCTAGTGGTTGCTCGTGGATGCATATACACATACTAGGCACTTGATCGGCTCGAAAACACTCTCATAATGCATATGGATGTGTGAGCATTTTCAATTTCTGTGGATGCAAAATGATTGACTCATCACATGGATGTTGCATATGAATGAATGGTTGTCACTCATATAAGAATGATATGTATCAAATAGGAAAATTGCATACATGTTGGACTCATGACACTGACATAGTTCGCATTAAGGAGGTCAACTAAAACAGTGGACCACCTGATCTTTGCATTAGATAAGGAACATATACACACACTTTTGTATATGTTCATACAACATTAGAAGTTTTCTAAGGACAATGGATGCTTGTGGATGATGGTTGAGTAGATGGATGACTGGATGGTAGGACACATTCTTCTTAACTTGAAGATTTCGGGGACGAAATCCTTTAAGGAGTGGAGAATGTAACACACCGTATTTTCTGTGAATGTATAAGTAACAAATCAGAGAATAATTAACTATAAAAATAAGAATCAAGGGAATAGGGTTACACCATTGCGTTCGTCTCGGAATTCTTCTTGAAATAGAGTCCAAGTTTGCGTAAAACCGATACCGTACGAAGAAGATATGGACGAACGAAGTTAGGCAGAAAAACCAGAAACAGACCTGAATGCACTGGCGCACTTGGGAAGTGCGCTAGAACAAAATTGAATTGGCGCACTTGGGAAGTGCGCCCGTGCAATTTTGCATTGGCGCACTTGGCAGGTGCGCCCAGGCCGAGCACCAGGCCTGCACAGCTTTCTGGTTTGACCCTGGCTGGCCTGGTCGGGTTCTGGTCGAATTTTTGAGCTCTGCTGTGTCACTAGGGCTAACTTGTCACTTTCTGATTGGCTTCTCTTGAGATGGATGGCCTTGATTAACTCTAGCTTCATCGACGGCTCTAATTAATTTGAAACCCAATATAAACAGCCCCCTAGCCCCATTCTCTTTACACCATTCTTCTCTAACCTTATGCTGCACAATTTCATTCCTATACACTGCCTCCGTTCTTATTAAATAAAATAATGGCGTCGTTACTCTGTTTGAATCAAAACTTGAACTAATGCATCTTCTTCCAACCTGAATAGAATTAAAAGCTAAATCAAATCTCAAATCAAAGTTTAGAGCTACAGCAACAATTAAAGAGGAGTAATTCAGCATTTCTGCATCAACAACAGTTTATTATCCTTTGTTAAAACCACGGAAGGAAAGTACAGTTATTTTCCGATATAAACTTTAATTATAACTGTGACATGATTGTAAATCTAAATTTGAGGTTGTGTACGTTCTGTTCCGATATATTTTATTCGGTATCTCTTTCTTCCTTCTGTTCTATAGCCAGGCTACCACGAGCCTGCGCCACATCTCATAAGAGATTAACGCACAAACGCTAAACTTTGGGACAAATAATGAATGATGGCATAATTGGACATGACTAATCTGTGACTGATGATTGTAAACTAGATTTAGATCTATGCATATTATGTGAATTGGAAGAAGAGGAACCATTGTATGTTAACATGTGACTTGAGACTTTGGACATAACGCATATTTTGTATTAAGATCTGTTATAATTTAATGTCCTAGATTGCTTGCTATATTTTTATATAACGAATCATGACTTGAGATAAAAAGAGAATATGACTTGGGTGTGAAGATTTATATTAAGATTTGATAACTGTTAAATGTGAATAACATGTAACACCCCATAATTCTGTGACATTAAGATTCTCAAATTAAAGTATAATTAATTTTTAAAAGAAAAATTAAAAGAAAATGATCCATGCAGTTGTTTAATTTAAGTATTGTAACTAACATGAAAAGGAGAAGTAAGGAGAGAACAATAATTATTATTGTTCTAAGACTTATTAACAAAAGCCTTTGTAGCTCAGTTGGTTAAGGCGTTGGATTTGTAGCATGGAGGTCGGGGGTTTGAACCCCGGCGGCGGCATAATTTTTTTATCTTTGTTTTAGAGAGGGCCAACTGAACATGCAAATATATGTACATATACAAATTCAAAATTTAAAAAGGATAAGAACGTGCATATAAAGAAATAAAGAAAATATATGTACACATATGAGAATATAAATATATATATATGCAAAAATATATGTATACGAAAGATAAAATTCAAGATAAGGCTACAGTCAATGAAATATGGCAACATCATTTGAATTTTGAAAATAAAATGAAAGTTGTGCGTATATATATACGCGTAAAATGGTCGTTAGAGGAATTGTATACATATAAGAATATTTCATGTGAATAAAACAGTTAAATAAATTCCAGAAATTCAAAAGTTCGAAAATCAAACTTCTACGCCAAAACAATTCATTCGAAATTCCAATTTCTACGCCAAAATAGTTTGTGGGACCCAATGCTGACTCAGCGCTGCGTGTATGATATGGTTTGGCTAGATTCATCTACGTACCTGGACTATTTTCTTAACTGGGTTCAATGCTGACTCAGCGCTGCGTGTACGATAAGGTCTTGAGCAGCTATATAAACAGCCCTAGTCTTCATTCTCTTTGCACCAATTCTCTTCTATCCTTATGCTGCTAAGATTCATGGCTTCTTCCCCTCCTCTAAATTTTCTTAAATAATTAAAATAAAATATAAATTCAAGACATGGAGATGCTGCTCAAATCTGTTCAAGAGAAGATTCAAATCAAAGTGAAGAATTCAAAGGCTAAATCAACAAACCTCGAGCAACGACATACGAATCTTAGCATCGCCATTCTTCTATTCCAGATCTAATTTCTGTAAGTCAGTTGTTTCTAGATTTGAACGTTTTTGCTTTATTTTGTGACATGAAATTAAAGGAATAAAAGAATATGCCAAATCTCTCTCTCTCTCTATTCGAATCTGTGTTTATACTCTTGGACTAAATTAAGAACTGTTATGATTCAAGGACAAATAAGACTTTGCCTAAGACCGTTGCCTATGACTATGGATTCTGAGATCATGTGCCTTTGGACTATGAACATAAGCCTTTGATTTTGGGACATAAAACATTGCCTATGACGGTGACTTATGACTGTGGGAATTATTTTCCCTTTTGACTATGAATATTGCCTATGACTATGGACATTTGCCTATGACTATGAACACAAGCCTTTGATTTGGACATAAAGTATTACGTATGACATAACAACGGTGATTTAAACACCTATGATTCATGACTAGGAAAATTGTTGCTTAGGCTTTGTGACTATGAAATTGGGTCTAAAAGCCGATTTATCTATTCTGTCTGTTCTTGATTTTCTTTGGTTTTAGACTATGGTAATTTACCTATTAAGTTAGGTCTACCCATGTTCTCGAACCTCTTCTGTCTATTCTTGGTTTTAGACAGTGGGAATTTACATATTAAGTTAGGTCTACCCATATTCTTGAACCTGCGTCGTTATTCAAAATCTTTTTATGCCAATTATTATGTCCACCCTTTTTCATAGCATCTTTGGTTCATTCCCTATTTTCTACGAATCTAGATTTATTTACAATCTAGGTTGAATCATGATTATACGAACGGTAGGAATGCGATTTGGGAAAAACACAAAAATAAACATAAATATAGTTGTAAGCTTGAAATTGGCATAGTTTGGAAGTGAACATGATTCTGATTTGTACAATTTTAGAACATGTGTTAAGACATGTGAATTGGGTAGATTTGACATGGATTATAGGTTATGAAATTTAGATCTAGTATTGGCCTGTAAACTGAAAAACTAGAATAATAAATCTAGTTTGTATGTAGACTGTAAACTAGAAGAATAAATCTAGTTTTTGGGCATAAACGGTGAACTAGAATAGAAAATCTAGTTTGGCATATAAAATCTAGTTTAGCATAAACTGAAAATAAAGATGATAG
Source organism: Allium sativum (assembly GCA_030737875.1). Lineage (NCBI taxonomy): Eukaryota > Viridiplantae > Streptophyta > Magnoliopsida > Asparagales > Amaryllidaceae > Allium > Allium sativum. The sequence continues at coordinate 89,879,009 of CM060916.1, read as the reverse complement.
ATCTAAATTGCTATGAACTGTAGGTTAGGCAAATCAAGATTTGGGCCTAGAATATAAGTCTGTTAGTGACAAATGAATATAGGCCAAATTTGTTTAAAAAGGGGGAAATGGGCTGTAAGATAAATTGTTAACAATTTATAAACAAAAGAAAGATATTTTGATAACACCCCTTTTTATAACTCATACCAGAAAGTTCTAGGGTGACAGAGAGGATAGTGTCTAGGCTTGGGTTTGGAAAATACAAGTTTCCTGCCCTCCCTGGCTATCCCTAACTGATCCGACGAACGAGATGGTTGTTTTCGAAACCAGGTTTGGAAATTAATCAGAAAACCCTTTGAACTTAGAAAACATGAATATGCCTAACCCGAGGTTAGACTGAGTTGCGGTGTAAACCTGCCCGGAACCGACCGGCACATCCAGTAACCGTAGCAATATCTGTCTAATGTGAGAGGTTGCGACTTTAATTTATTAATTAAAGCTAGAACAAGAAGGGGAGGGTTAAGTCCATAGAAACACTTAACCGACTTAACACGGTTAAAGCTAGAATGGGAGGGTTAAGTCCATGGGAATACTTAGCCAAATTACATGTTGACTAGACTAGAAGGTGGGGTTAAGTAAAGTTAATACACTTAGCCAATTTAACATGTTAATTAGACTAGAGGTTAGGGTTAAGTAATACACTTAGCCAATTTAATATGTTAGCTGGGTTGGACCGTAGGGTTAAGTAAACTTGAACACTTAACCATCAGAATATGATAAATGAATAGGGTTAAGTCTAAGACACGAAGAGATGATACTTAACCATTAATAACAGGTTTAGTTAAAACCGGTGGGAAAGGTTAAGTTAAAAAGGGAACACTTAACCAATATAGGATGAATGGGTAGGGTTAAGAAATACTTAACCAATATGACTTGGTTTGTGGTGGGGTTAAGTCAACATGAATACTGACAACACTTAACCAGTTTAACAGGATAAGGGAAGAGGGTTAAGTTAGCTTGAATTGACTAAAGACACTTAACCAATCCAACTTAACGGGAAAGAGAACTAAGTAGTAAAACTTAGTTAAGAAGACAATGATCCTGGAAACTAAGTGGTAAAACTTAGTTAGTAGATCTAAGTAGTAATTCTTAGTATAACACGAAGGAGCGGACGTCCATCTGATTTTAAAGAAGACTCCAACGAATAGGGATACGAAGCCCGAGGCTTCGAGGGGACGTGAGGGTACTCTTGGTATCCCTCTGTGAGGCTGCAGATGATCCGCCTGGGCGCACAGAGGTTAAGGTCTGCGGTAGAAGAGCCAAGGGTATGCCTTGGTTGCAATATATGGCAACCAAAAGACTAGGATGGACCAACGTGATTCGGCGAGAAGACGGAAGCCCTGTGATAGCAACTCGTCGTCTACCTACCATCTTCATTCAAGCGAGACACGTGAAGCGGGAAGGCTGGAGGACTCATACGGACCACATACTTGCTATCTAGTTGTGGTTGCGGGGTGTTGTTGGCCATAGAATTAGTGGGGCAGATAGGGGCCTTCGTACAGTTCTCATTTTACAAGGGTGGCCTTCCATTAGTTGAGGGAGGGGTCGAGTGGGACCATAGACACTGGAAAAACAGACCTTAACATCTACATCGGCAGATATTGAAAGCTCCCGACCGAGTTCCGTATTTCAAGAGTAGCCCTGACACGGGACTCGGGTAGCACCTTACAGGACATGTGCATCTAGACAAGCGATAATGATTCGCGATACATGCGTGGGGAAAGTCTAGGAATATATACCACTCTAGGTAGTGTATCCTAGACTAAAGGGCATCGTTCGACAGGTAGCATAATCCCTAGTTTGGAACTAGGTGGCATAAATCCTGAATACAAGAAGCGTTCAACAGATAGCGTAAACTCTAATTGAATCTAGAAAGCACTTGATATAAAACCTAGACTAGATCTAGGTAATAAATAATCAAGGTACGCCTGAAGGCGACGGAAACTACAGGGATTGGGATCACGTTATCGTTACTAGTTGGAACACTAGTTAGGTGGTGTAGAGATATAGAAACGAGTATATCGCGGTAAAAGCGAAGCGGAGAAAGTGTTGTAGTATATCCAGTTTATCTTGTCTTAGCATGTCTTGTGTGAACCTTATCTTGTTAGCCTTATCATCATGGTATTATCTTGTATTCAGTTAATTCATGTCGTTTTGTTTTTCCCTGTTCACATGCTAGAAGTTACTGACTTACTCAGGCTTTATGTCTGACTCTGTTTTTCTTTCGCTTCTTTTCTTCCGTCCCCCCCCCCCCAAGGTAGTTGAGGAGGGAATAGTATAACTCAGGATTAAATTGGACCGTTGCTCTTTCCCAGCTCGAAGATTTGACGAAGTTGTCCTTCGATTCTCTTTCAGATGCTATGGCTGGCTTATGCTACATTGGGGAATATAAATGTATTTTTATGCTTCTTTATCTAGTAAAGACAGATGATACTCTGATATTGTAAAGCAATCTTGTACAATCTATTTTATCAATAAAGCAAAGTTTTATTTTCCGCTGTTAATTGTTTGTCTGTCTTGTAATTTATCTGCATCTTTTACCCATAATGCTCCACAGAACTTAGTGCATTCAATTTGCGAGTGACACTAATGGACGTGGGGTGTTACATAACACCTAAGTGGGAGATTTTTGAATATATGACATGCATTGAAATCGATGGCTATATTTGGTATAATTTATATGTGAATCTTTTGTACTAGGCAAGTTTAACTAAAATTGGGACATGTAAATTATGACCAAAATTATGTGCCATGTAAATTCAATGCAAATGTGGGGTATATGATCATATTGTGAATCATGACAATTATTTAGGCATGCAAACTTAGGCCAAATTTATAATTAGGCAAGATATGTCAATGAAACTTTAAGGAATGATTAAATCTGTTATATTGCCTAATCTGCTAGTTCTGTTATATTGACTAAACCGCTAATTAGATTGAATTGCCTAATCTACTAATTATGTTAAATTGCCTTATCTGCTAGATCTGCTAAATCGCCTAATCTGCAAGATCTGTTATCTGTTTAATCTGTTGAATGGCTTAATCTGTTGAAACTGAAATGCTGAAATTTGAAGTATGTAAATCTGTAGGCTCGATTTAAAATTGAGCAAAACTTGTTAATAGAACCTCGAATAATCTGCTGGAACTTGTACAGAAGTTAATTTGTTAAATTAGCATGATTAGTCTGATATTAGCATAGTCTGTGAATGAATGCATTGGCTAAACATGAAACATGGCTAACTCGAGGTTAGAATGAGTTTGCGGCGTAATTCTGCCCGTAACCGCCCGGCACATCCAATGGCCGCAAACAATAGGTTCTAATGTGAGAAGTTAGTCATAACGTGCTCGAAACCCGAGGTTAGACTCAGTTTGCGGCAGAAACCTGCCCGGAACCAACCGGCCTAACCAGTGGCCGCAAACTGTCAGTCTAATGTGAGAGGTCTGTGCGTTAATTAAATATTAATTGATACAAATCTAAGATAAATATGATGTCTAAAACGTGTTGGGTGGATAGGGTTAAACCAATTGGACTAATGAATTTAACAAACCCGTTTCGTGAATCTGCAGGCCCAATTACAAAGTTAGACATATCTGTAAATCTGTTAAATCCGTATATCTGATCCGTTAGTCTGAAAACTTGTCTGATCTGTGAACTAGTTGATCTGAACTCTGTATGTCTGAACTTGTAAACAAGGTAATCTGAAATCTGTTTGTCTAGGGACACAAGGTTAGGAGGGAAATTACTTGTGTCATCTGTTGTTTGGGACCCATATTAGTCAGTAACCCTTTCTGGTATCAAAACTTTGACCCAACAGTAGGTTGGGTCCGGGCACGCTTACTGAACTAATTATAAGCGGTTCATTCTGATAATGGCGAAGGGTGTTGATGGTGCGTTCCAACTGGGTCATGTGCATGCATGGATCCCAGTCTGCCTCTGAGGATGTAAGACGCTGTGACATCTGTAAATAGGTCTGTGCCAATTGGTTGTCACTTTAGGGAGTGATACACCCTACTGTGGGGCCGACATAGGGTATTTATGTATTAGGGAGCCGATCGCTTGGGGAAGGGTTTTAGGGTACACTTAGTTCTGTCTGTTTCTGTTGGTACCGTCTGTTTCTGTTGGGTGGTAACACCTGTCTGTTTCTGCGTGGTACCATCTGTTCGGGTGGTAAAGGCCCATTTACTAGTGTACACCTAATTCTACATTCTGTTTCCATAGGGATTAATCTGTTTCTGTTTCTGTACCTTCTGTTCAGGTGGTAAAGGCCCATTATTAGCATTCTGTTTCTGTAGGGGCGGTAAAGGCCTATTACTAGAATTCTCTTCTGTGGAAATTATTCTATTCCCATTTCTGTTTAGTTTAGACATTAGGATAACCCTAATCCTGTTATACTAGTATTAGTGCAGAAAAATGAAAAGAAATATTATTCTGTTTCTTCTATTTAACCTAAGTACATCTACTGCTCCTGTTGTTGTTATCTCTTATCCAATTTATTTTCATGTCATAATTATTATTATCTATTCATATGATGAAAGTCACAGAGCTTGCCAGACTTTATGTCTGACCTTGCTTGTTTTCGCCCCTTTTTCTTCCGTCCCCCCCCCCCCCCCGGTTTTCCAAGGAGGGAATACTTTAGCTTGATCCGGATTTATTCTGCTTGAAGTACTTAGAGTGCTTAAAGTATGGCTTGACTCCTTATTGCAGCTTCTGTGGGGATTATGATCTTAAAGTTTTGTACTTTGATGATTTTCTGAACAAGACTGATATTTATGTACTTGAGTTTTTGGTAAAGACGTAACCAACATGATTTCTATTTTCCGCTGTAATAAAGTTATAATTTCTCAAGTGTTTTTTATCCGTCTTGAAATTTTCTGTTCTGTTTACTAAAATGCTCCACCAAAGTTAAGGCAATCCCTTTATGAGTGTCCTTAACGGAGGTGGGGTGTTACAAGATGGGAGTTAGACAAAAAAATCAAAATTGTTACCAAAGATTTTATTCGTCGAAGTACCTCAGAATGGGGTGCAGTTGTTGTTGTTACTACCAAAGTTGATGGATCTTTGAGATTTTGTGTGGACTATAGAGAACTTAATAAATTGACCAAAAAGAACAGTTACCCTTTGTGAAGACCCAAAAATCCGTGGTATGAAAGTAAGGATAATCATAAGAGTATAACATAATTAAAACAATAACAGATCACAATTACATAGCAGAACAAATAAATCATTGTAGCGGAAAGGAAATGTCATCACAAACATCATCATAGAATATCAGAGTACGTAGTATAGGATACACTTAGCAAAATAGATGTCTAAAATAGGGAAAGAAATAAAGTCTCAATCTTCCAAAATACATCAATACTCAATACTGTCTCAATGTCTCAAGCAATAAATAAAAAAGATAAAAAGAAAAGATCGTTCATCATCTTCATCAGCAAGCTCTAGTCTAGAAAACGTCCCTACCTGAAACCTGTAAATTGGTTGCCCGTGTGGAAAGAGGGCACCCGAGATTGCGAAGTGAAACAAACTATGAGTCAGTTATGGGACTGGTATAAGAAATCTTAATAAACTAATAATATGGCTAATCACCGGACCATATCGCTAATGCGGAACGGGTTAACTCCATTGGATTGCCAGTGCATAAGATTTATAAATTTTAAGTCAAAAATAACGCAATGCTTTGTAGAAAATGAAATCATTATAAGACTCATGTCCCATCACATAATGCAACGCAAACGGATGATAGAGTTTTACCTTATAATGATAAAAAATGCTTGATACGTAGAAAATAATATTTTTAATATTATTACTAGTGTCTAATATGATTTCAAAAATACTTCAAAGTAAATGTATCAATCCTAGACGACATAGTACCCCATCCAACTATGTCACCATATATAAGTATATAATCAAAACCGTAATGTCGTATTGGAGGTTGAGTATCCATCATGAGTCAAGGCTAGGGACGATCTCCTAACCGATTCGAGACACTCTAGCAATGTCTCAAGATTCGGATGTTGTTGAACCCTTGGATCCTGCAAGGCCGGTCCACAAAACTTGAGTGGATAAGTTATGCCTAAACACACGCTCCTCGATCCTATTGGACCTATAAATTGGCCATTGGTGACCAATAAAAATGTCTGAGGCGCCTCATTCCATCAACCACATAAGTAAAAATGTCGGTCCTTGTAAAAACCTAAACACCACTTTTAAATAGAAAGAAACGTGTGCACTCCCTACGTTGCCTTGTCCCGTTTTTGACTCTACCGGGGTGTGAGGCTCGCGAAGTAACGTAATACACAAAGCCACGCCTAAATAGGCTATGCTTTGATCATCATCCACAAGGCTCTACTTTTCAACAAAAGCCTCGATCAATTGCATCTTGGCATGTCACATTGACAGTTCACACCATGCGATCGACAACTACTAATATATAACCTTCGAGCTCGTGTGTCTCAAAGAAGGGTGTTAAGCAAGAGAATAAATTCTCCGCCACCCCAGATATATATTAATAGAAATAAATTAAATTACACAACGTGAAATTCAATGTCGGACACACGTCCATTTACAAGTCCGTTCTGGGTCTGAACGAAACCGGAGTCACCTTATTCCTCGTCCCGTATATCCAATATGGAAGTGAGGTGCTCGTGTATCTGAACGATCAACAAGTACGTCCGGACAACTACCATTTTATACCTTTATTGGTAGTTAGCCAATACCAGGCATCAGTAGTTATCCTTTCAATGTGAAGATTGTCGGTCTTCAATTGTCGTCTTTTAGATCTTCAATCTAGATCGTCGTATGACCATTTGAATTGAGATTTTTTTCTCGGTCTTTTCAAATGATGCTAGCATATATATAATTTAAAATCATTTTATATCGCTAATTTTGTATTAATAACGATTAACCGCTATTTTTATACATATAAAAATAGCCAAATTCATTCAACGAAGCTTCGGGTCGATGGGCGGCCCTTGCGCTGTTTTTACCAAAATTTGATTTACACATATCTTGAAATCTAACCGTTGGATTTTAACAAAATTCATATCGATGGAAAGATCTTCCCAAAGCGGTCCTAACGGTTCCAGTTTTGGGAAAATCCGATGGTTGGATCTTACGGTTCATTTGAAGTTATGATTGCCGAAACGCAAACTACCACACGCGTTTCATTTTAATTTTAATTTATATTTATATATATAAATATAAATCTTTGGAGGTTTCAACTACTTTTCAAACAACCACATGCAAGCCAAACACAGTTTACATTCATGATAGAAATTTTATGTATGATTTTTCATAATTCTTCTAACATGATAAAAATGATGATTTGAAATAAATCGTGTTTTAATGACGAATTATTTCCAATGGTAACTAAATTACATTGAAAGTATATTCATAATGTTCACCCTTTTTGTTGAAAACAAATGACAATAAAAACACAATTTTTAATTCTATTATTTTTATTGTATTTAAATTTATAATAAAAATGTGACATTTAAATCTATTCTTGTTATTGTCTCTAAAATGACAATGCAAATGTAACGTTAAAACCTATTCTTTTTATTGGCTATAAAATATAAATAAAAATATAAATTTTAATTGTATGCTTTCTATTGCCTCTAGATTGACAATAAAAATATAATATATATTTCTACTCCTTTATTTACAATTAACATGTCAACAAAAATGTCATTTTTGATTTATTCTTTTTATTGTCTCTAATTTGACAATAAAAATATAACATTTAAAACTATACTTTATATTACATCTAAATGTGGATAAATGTAACGACCCAGGTTTTTGAACGATTAATTTTAAATATTTAATATCATTTTAAATATTGTGTTGGTAATATAAAAGAATTTTTATATTAGATTATCGATTAAATAATAAAAATACGATTTATTTTGATGATTATCGAAATACGAGAAGTTTGAAATAATTCAATTCGAAGATAAAACTGAACGATGATAATAGAAATTCATTGATGAAGAATTTGTTTATCTTGAATTTAAAATGATTTAATATAGCTATGTTAAATATACGTTCAAAGTAAATTGTATAATCTATTTCAATGAATTCGGAATAGTGAATAACGTTGGAAACATCGGTCGTCACGGTTGAATAGTGGTTCGAGATTTTAGTGACGGGACCACGATATATTTTAATTAAAATGAAATCAAATCAAATAAATAAATAAGTATATATTTTTATAAGCTAACCTATACACTCAGAATTTACAAAGCCGACCTATAAACTGAATCACGCAGACATACCTTTCCTCGAGCTGAAAAATCTGCGTCTTCCTTCAATGGCAAACCAACAGTGATTTAACGGTCATGTACGATTGGTTCCCTCGCACATCTATTTATATTCGGCCTTCGATCCTCATTTCCTAAAAACCAATCTGTTGAATCCTTTTTATTCCTCTTCTACCATTTACATTTCACGAGAGCAAATCGAAAATTTGTCCACTGAAAAAAAAAATATACGAATCAAAAGCATCAGCTGCTTTTGACAATAGCGATTCCATCCCGTAGAACCAGCTCGAGCTCGAGCAAACTGGTGGAGCAAGCATCGCGATTGGAGTTCAATTTAGGGTTCGTTGAGGGTACAGTTGCTGGGACGGGGCGTCAACCTTGAGAGGGGATACAACGATGTCAGGGGAGGCCGTTAACTGGTAGGGGTGCGAGGCGACGTACAAGAAGAGGGTGCGACATGATGTGTCGGGGTCAGCAAGTCTCTGGAAGGTCGGTGATGGTTGCGTAGGAAGGTTCGATGTTGGTTGTATTCACGAGTTCACTGTAGCAGTGGAATTTGGGATTTCGCAGTTGAAACTAGTGCGATGGTGGAGGATGAGGCTTGCGTGGAGGTCGATCTGGGACACAATGATCTGGAGTTGGTCAAAGTGCAAGGAAATGGAAGTTGACAGCAAGTTGTTCGGGAGAATGCCAAAGTGAAGAACGCTGGATTTTAGTGATGTTTGCAGCGAAGAGGGTCAATGATATTTGAATATGCTTCGTGGTGTTCAAGAAATAAGGTATAAGTTTTCGAAAATTTAAATAAATATAGTAATTTATTTAATCATTGCAGTAGTTAAATTAAATGAAAAATAGTTTGATTTCTAAATTAAAATAAATTAATCATAGGTACGGAAATAATTATCCAAGTCGATTTGCAGCTGCGAAGATACAATGTTTAACAGGATATTCAGAAAATAGAAATCGAGGTGAGTAAATCTCACTCACCTTTTATTTCTAATTATTTTTATTTCCTTAAAAATAATTGTCTGTTGCTTGTGTGCATGCTTTCTGCTTGTTTTATATATATTAGTTATTTAGGCTATTATATATATATATTGGGTTGATTGATTGGTTGGATTCCCGCAGTCTCATTAGCGGATGCCCGCAGTTTCATAGCGGATGATTACCCTATACGCCCCACGCTATGATTAGTGGATGACCTTCTATACCGCGATATTCTGCCACGAAGCAGAATGGGTATTATTTATGTGCTAACATCTGTGGATGCAGGAAAACAGGTTGGAGGAATCCAACTGGATTCCTCAAAAATATATTATCTGTTTGCTTGTTGTTTGTTTGATTTCATATATATATTCATATATGATGTGTTAAAAATCAAATGATTGAAAATTGGGTGATTTGATTGTTTTAAATGTCACTGGGCTTAAGCAATGGTATTTAAAAATATCGTGAAAGGATATTTGAGATTTAAAAAGGGAAAATTCTATTTTTAAATAGAATTTGAATTTTTAATGGGAATAAAATATAAACTTGTTTTGAAAAATAAAACAGGTAGTTTCTTATAAACGAAGTTATAAATAATTCTTTTATAACGAAGTTATAAATGAAGTGAAAAGAATTATCATTCGATAATTCAGAAATAGAAATACAAGTGTGAAATTGGGATTTGAAAAGGAATTTCAAAATAGGACTTGAAATGAAATTTTTAAATATATAACTCAAATGAAATTTGATTATAACATTTGAATAGTAGAATTCAAAGGAGTTTAAATATTTGAATTTTAAAAGGAGATTGAATATTAGAAATTCAAATAGAATTTGAATAGACGAAATTAGAATGGAAAAATAGAATTGGAATTCGGGAGATTAAAATAAAATTTGAATTCAAGGGAATTCGAATAAAGAATTTTCAAATAGATTTGGAATATAGAATTTCAAAGAAGAATTGAACAGACTTTGAAATATAGAATTTCAAAGAAAAATCGAATAAGATTTTGAAATATAGAATTTCAAAAGGAGAATTGAAATATGAAATTTGACTAGAGATTTGAAATGAAATTCAGATATGAAGTTTGAATAAAGATTTGAATAGAAATTCACGTATTGAATTTGAACATGGGATTGAATATAGAAATTCAAATAGAGATTTGAATATTGAATTTCAAAATAGAATTTGAAATAAACTTTGAAAATAGGATTTCAAAGTAGGATTGAAATAGGATTTCAAAATAAGAAATACAAGTAGTTTTGGAAGGGAATTTGAATTCAAAGGAGTTCAACTGGATTTGAAATAAGGAAAATTCAAATGGGTTTTAAATAATGTGTTTTAATAAAGAGGATTTAAATATAAGAATTTAAATAGAATTCAAATGGTGTTAAATATAAATTCAAACAAAACTCAAATGGAGTTTAAATAGAAGGAATCTGAATAAGAGGAATTTGAAACATGGTATTTGAATTCAAAGGAAGTAAATGTGGTACTTGAAGTTCAAAGTAAAAATGAGTTTAAATATTTGAAGTTCAAATAGATTAAAAATGGAATTTGAATTCAAATAGTTGAAATAGAATTTGAATATAGAATTTGAATTAGAATCGAATTGGAATTTGAATATAGACTTCAAATATAAATGAAATAGAAGATCAGAAATATTTGTTGAGTCGGAAAAATATGTTTGATATATATTAAAAATAAAATCAGAATGGAGTTGAAGTCATTTCAAAGAAGTTTAGAAGTTTAAAAGTTTTTATATATAAATATAATTAAAACGAACTCGCCGCAGCGCTGCAGTTCGTAAATTGGCGTTTCGAACTTCAATTGAATATACAGAACTCAATTGAAGTCGGATTTCTTTGAAACAAGAAACGTCAGGACCGATTTGATAATAGTTTTCTAATGAAAGAGAAAAATCTGAATTTCGTCGTATAGATTTTGAGTTATGTCAAAATCAAATTTTTAGAAAAACAGCGCCAGAACCATTATAAAACCATAACGGTTTATTTAATTAAATTAAAGGATTTTAAGTAAATAAAAATCGAAATTTCTATTTAGAAAAATCCAGATGTGAGTTATAAAATATATGTGAACTCCAGTGGAGTAATGAGTTGATTTCTGAAATAGAAATCAGATTTTTGATTTATTGAATAGAGTTAACTAATTCGAATAGAAATTAGTTAATGAGATTTCGAATAAATACTGAGCTTCAAATAAGTGAACTCGATTTGAGAATTTATATTCGAAATAGAAAAGGAAACTAGAATTGAAATCGAAATTCGATTTGGTTATGAACGAGTTAAATATTTTGTTCAAACACGTTATGTTCACAAAAAAATGAAATAGGAAAAAGGGCCAATTTAAAGAATAAATGGCGAAACTGAATTCAAGCGATTAGATGGTATTGAATTGAATTGCAAACAGGTGAATATGTGTTAAGCAGGTTTGGGATGAAGTATATGAAGTTATTAATGTATGTGCTCGACAAAAAGGTACATGTTTAATTCATATATGGGTTTTATGCGCCGTATCGGCAAGCCGCTTGGCTTTTCCTTTTTCTTTTTGATTGAGGAAGATACCGGGAAGCTATTTGAAATTTCCCGATGCTCCCGATACAGGGGAGGTTATGGCGAAATTTTCCGGAAATTTAAGGAGTTAGAATATTTTTAGGATATTTGATAATTTGAAATCATTGTATCGACGTATTGAATTCGATAGTAAAGTTAATATAAAAATCGAATGTTGTAAACAAAAGGGGATAGAGATAAATGATTGAAATTGTTTTCAATTGCAAATAGAGATATTTTCTAATATATAGAAAATAAAAGAAGTTAATATTTGGAAACGTTTTCCAAATGGCATAAAAGGCAAGATGATTATTGGAAATATTTGGTTAACAAATATTGATAGAGGAAATAGAGAAGTGATTTAATTAATGAAATATTAATTAAAGAGCCCAGTGATTTGTTTGATATGTTGGATGAACACTTGTTTTATTCGATAGTTAAATCACAGACTATCGAAGTTTTGACCATCGTTGTCAATATGGAGAGACCGGTTGGATTATTATCCGAAGAACCACTCCGTATCGGCATAAGCGTTGCGAACCAAGTATGCTGAATATATTGAAGACGGAGTGAAGTGCAAGGGCTTTTCTAGTAATAGAAATAGTGCCTTCGGTTTCGTTCAATCCCAGAACGAACGTAAATGGACGAATGTCTGACAAAGTATTTCCAATGATCAAATGGGTTGGTCTGTATGAATGTATATGGTTGCAACGGATTTATCCCTTAGCATAATATCCAGAATATTTGTGCAGACTCAACTAGTGATTAACGGATCTGACGATGTGGCATTCAAAGTGATTGTGTTATCGATGAATGGTAAGTAATCGTAGCCTCAAGCCTCAACAACCGGGAAAGGACAAAAATCGGGCAGGCAGCATGGCTATGTGGGTCGCACCCATTAAGGTGTATAATCACCTATCTAGAGAAATTCCTTTTGTTTCTAAATCTATCGATTCTGCCCATTCGGGAACGGTGGTTTGAGTCCAACCGTTGGTGATATACATTCGATACACTCAAGCGAAATGAGTGGTCGGTCATGTGAGGGCCGGGTTGCAAGACGTTCTTGTTGAACCCAGTGTATTCGCCTCTAGAGATACACAGTCGGAAGGTGGTTCCATACCTTGTCATGTTGGAAATCCAATCTCCAATAAGCGCCATGCGGTTTTTTTTTGATTTTATAATATATATGTGGAGCGTGAGATGCAAGCGTTCTACTATTTGGTTATTTACTTGATGTAGACATTATTATAATATCACTGGATTTTCGTATCAAAGTGTTTGGGTTATAGTAAGGTAAAAACCGTCCGTGTTTATGTGTGGGCTGGTCTTACTATTATCTTTTCTTTCGAAAGGATTTCTAAAAGTTAAACAAGTGGTTGGAGTTTACTCACACCAGTCCCATGACTAACCCAGAGTTTATTTTGTTTTGTTTTCCCTAAACTCTTGGGTGCCCAAATTTGTACGGGCAGTCAAGTGTTTCAGGCTTTTACAGATACACTTGGAGGAGCTTGAAGCAGGAGGCTTCAACGTTAGTTATTTAGAGTTACTTCCGCTGAATCAGATGTTATGTGTACTCTGATGATGGTATGTATATATGTACCAAACAGATTTGTATTTCAAAGCTTATGTTATATAATATATTTTCTTCGTTCCGCTGTGAGTTGTGATCTTCGTTTTTCTTCTATTCTAATATTTCTTTCTTTCTATTTCTCATCCTCTAACTTCTTTCTAATAATGAGTCGTATTTCTGTGTTATTTGAGTTGGACGTGTGGTGTTTTTAGTCAACTCAGATAGCACGGATTTGCGGGTCGCTACAGTTGGTATCAGAGCTTAGGTTGAGTGAATACCTAGGCTTGTGTGGCATGTGCTCATTAGAGATAGGGTCAGTAGTACCCTAGAATGAGTTGAGTGTATATATACGAGAGAGCGTATTTGTAAATTGATGTAAAAGTTGTTTTATATTGTGTTGGCTAGCCTGTTGAGTGGTTTATGAATTCTGGTCGAATCGTGGGACGCCACGACGTCGATAGGAGTTTCTAAATACTTGAACAGAAGATTGAACACGATATAGTTTTAAAAAGGGTAAATGAAATAATTTTACCCAAAATTCTATTTTGATGTAGAAAGAATAATTTTCTAGAATTATTATTATATGGATGTGTTGGATGTTGATTTTATAATTAAATGAGATTATAAAATTGGAATGGTTATTTATAACCAAATAGAATTTGTATGGAAATTAAATATACAAATGAGATGAATTAGAATTAAATTCAAACCGGAATTAGGAATTCAAAATCCTAGGAAGTTGAAAAATATTTTTCAAAGTATATTAAAATAATATAGATTTGTTTTAAAGGGATTTGAAAGAAAATCATTTTAGATGGATTTTGAAATAATAAAGCACTGAACTCACTTCAGTGGCTGGGAAATAATTCTGATGATGACTGCAGCCTCATCAGTGTTCATTTTCGAGTTTCTAAGTGATGAATTGCTGCCTTAGAAAAAGTTTTGATGGAAATTTGTTTGAAAGAAAACAAATTGGTTTGAATATTCAAATGTTTTGAATTTGAAATGAAAATAAATATATGTATATATTTATGGGATTTCAAAAGAACTTGAAAGGAAAAACCCAGGGATTTGAATTCTGGAGTTTAAATTTAACTGAAGCAAGTTAAATGGATCGAGATAAATAAATTAGTGAAATTCAACTTGAAGAAGATTGAATATAATTTGAATTGGGTGAAGATCATTTAGATTGAATGTGTGAAAACCAAAAGTTTTGGTTAGAGCTAATTTGTTGAAATATGAGGAGTTGAGTTTCAACATAAGTGAATTTTTGAAAAGTAATGAGTTTGTACCATTTTTCCTACATTAGCAATTTCGAGGACGAAATTATTTTAAGGGGGGAAGAATGTAACGACCCAGGTTTTTGAACGATTAATTTTAAATATTTAATATCATTTTAAATATTGTGTTGGTAATATAAAAGAATTTTTATATTAGATTATCGATTAAATAATCAAAATACGATTTATTTTGATGATTATCGAAATACGAGAAGTTTGAAATAATTCAATTCGAAGATAAAACTGAACGATGATAATAGAAATTCATTGATGAAGAATTTGTTTATCTTGAATTTAAAATGATTTAATATAGCTATGTTAAATATACGTTCAAAGTAAATTGTATAATCTATTTCAATGAATTCGGAATAGTGAATAACGTTGGAAACATCGGTCGTCACGGTTGAATAGTGGTTCGAGATTTTAGTGACGGGACCACGATATATTTTAATTAAAATGAAATCAAATCAAATAAATAAATAAGTATATATTTTTATAAGCTAACCTATACACTCAGAATTTACAAAGCCGACCTATAAACTGAATCACGCAGACATACCTTTCCTCGAGCTGAAAAATCTGCGTCTTCCTTCAATGGCAAACCAACAGTGATTTAACGGTCATGTACGATTGGTTCCCTCGCACATCTATTTATATTCGGCCTTCGATCCTCATTTCCTAAAAACCAATCTGTTGAATCCTTTTTATTCCTCTTCTACCATTTACATTTCACGAGAGCAAATCGAAAATTTGTCCACTGAAAAAAAAAATATACGAATCAAAAGCATCAGCTGCTTTTGACAATAGCGATTCCATCCCGTAGAACCAGCTCGAGCTCGAGCAAACTGGTGGAGCAAGCATCGCGATTGGAGTTCAATTTAGGGTTCGTTGAGGGTACAGTTGCTGGGACGGGGCGTCAACCTTGAGAGGGGATACAACGATGTCAGGGGAGGCCGTTAACTGGTAGGGGTGCGAGGCGACGTACAAGAAGAGGGTGCGACATGATGTGTCGGGGTCAGCAAGTCTCTGGAAGGTCGGTGATGGTTGCGTAGGAAGGTTCGATGTTGGTTGTATTCACGAGTTCACTGTAGCAGTGGAATTTGGGATTTCGCAGTTGAAACTAGTGCGATGGTGGAGGATGAGGCTTGCGTGGAGGTCGATCTGGGACACAATGATCTGGAGTTGGTCAAAGTGCAAGGAAATGGAAGTTGACAGCAAGTTGTTCGGGAGAATGCCAAAGTGAAGAACGCTGGATTTTAGTGATGTTTGCAGCGAAGAGGGTCAATGATATTTGAATATGCTTCGTGGTGTTCAAGAAATAAGGTATAAGTTTTCGAAAATTTAAATAAATATAGTAATTTATTTAATCATTGCAGTAGTTAAATTAAATGAAAAATAGTTTGATTTCTAAATTAAAATAAATTAATCATAGGTACGGAAATAATTATCCAAGTCGATTTGCAGCTGCGAAGATACAATGTTTAACAGGATATTCAGAAAATAGAAATCGAGGTGAGTAAATCTCACTCACCTTTTATTTCTAATTATTTTTATTTCCTTAAAAATAATTGTCTGTTGCTTGTGTGCATGCTTTCTGCTTGTTTTATATATATTAGTTATTTAGGCTATTATATATATATATTGGGTTGATTGATTGGTTGGATTCCCGCAGTCTCATTAGCGGATGCCCGCAGTTTCATAGCGGATGATTACCCTATACGCCCCACGCTATGATTAGTGGATGACCTTCTATACCGCGATATTCTGCCACGAAGCAGAATGGGTATTATTTATGTGCTAACATCTGTGGATGCAGGAAAACAGGTTGGAGGAATCCAACTGGATTCCTCAAAAATATATTATCTGTTTGCTTGTTGTTTGTTTGATTTCATATATATATTCATATATGATGTGTTAAAAATCAAATGATTGAAAATTGGGTGATTTGATTGTTTTAAATGTCACTGGGCTTAAGCAATGGTATTTAAAAATATCGTGAAAGGATATTTGAGATTTAAAAAGGGAAAATTCTATTTTTAAATAGAATTTGAATTTTTAATGGGAATAAAATATAAACTTGTTTTGAAAAATAAAACAGGTAGTTTCTTATAAACGAAGTTATAAATAATTCTTTTATAACGAAGTTATAAATGAAGTGAAAAGAATTATCATTCGATAATTCAGAAATAGAAATACAAGTGTGAAATTGGGATTTGAAAAGGAATTTCAAAATAGGACTTGAAATGAAATTTTTAAATATATAACTCAAATGAAATTTGATTATAACATTTGAATAGTAGAATTCAAAGGAGTTTAAATATTTGAATTTTAAAAGGAGATTGAATATTAGAAATTCAAATAGAATTTGAATAGACGAAATTAGAATGGAAAAATAGAATTGGAATTCGGGAGATTAAAATAAAATTTGAATTCAAGGGAATTCGAATAAAGAATTTTCAAATAGATTTGGAATATAGAATTTCAAAGAAGAATTGAACAGACTTTGAAATATAGAATTTCAAAGAAAAATCGAATAAGATTTTGAAATATAGAATTTCAAAAGGAGAATTGAAATATGAAATTTGACTAGAGATTTGAAATGAAATTCAGATATGAAGTTTGAATAAAGATTTGAATAGAAATTCACGTATTGAATTTGAACATGGGATTGAATATAGAAATTCAAATAGAGATTTGAATATTGAATTTCAAAATAGAATTTGAAATAAACTTTGAAAATAGGATTTCAAAGTAGGATTGAAATAGGATTTCAAAATAAGAAATACAAGTAGTTTTGGAAGGGAATTTGAATTCAAAGGAGTTCAACTGGATTTGAAATAAGGAAAATTCAAATGGGTTTTAAATAATGTGTTTTAATAAAGAGGATTTAAATATAAGAATTTAAATAGAATTCAAATGGTGTTAAATATAAATTCAAACAAAACTCAAATGGAGTTTAAATAGAAGGAATCTGAATAAGAGGAATTTGAAACATGGTATTTGAATTCAAAGGAAGTAAATGTGGTACTTGAAGTTCAAAGTAAAAATGAGTTTAAATATTTGAAGTTCAAATAGATTAAAAATGGAATTTGAATTCAAATAGTTGAAATAGAATTTGAATATAGAATTTGAATTAGAATCGAATTGGAATTTGAATATAGACTTCAAATATAAATGAAATAGAAGATCAGAAATATTTGTTGAGTCGGAAAAATATGTTTGATATATATTAAAAATAAAATCAGAATGGAGTTGAAGTCATTTCAAAGAAGTTTAGAAGTTTAAAAGTTTTTATATATAAATATAATTAAAACGAACTCGCCGCAGCGCTGCAGTTCGTAAATTGGCGTTTCGAACTTCAATTGAATATACAGAACTCAATTGAAGTCGGATTTCTTTGAAACAAGAAACGTCAGGACCGATTTGATAATAGTTTTCTAATGAAAGAGAAAAATCTGAATTTCGTCGTATAGATTTTGAGTTATGTCAAAATCAAATTTTTAGAAAAACAGCGCCAGAACCATTATAAAACCATAACGGTTTATTTAATTAAATTAAAGGATTTTAAGTAAATAAAAATCGAAATTTCTATTTAGAAAAATCCAGATGTGAGTTATAAAATATATGTGAACTCCAGTGGAGTAATGAGTTGATTTCTGAAATAGAAATCAGATTTTTGATTTATTGAATAGAGTTAACTAATTCGAATAGAAATTAGTTAATGAGATTTCGAATAAATACTGAGCTTCAAATAAGTGAACTCGATTTGAGAATTTATATTCGAAATAGAAAAGGAAACTAGAATTGAAATCGAAATTCGATTTGGTTATGAACGAGTTAAATATTTTGTTCAAACACGTTATGTTCACAAAAAAATGAAATAGGAAAAAGGGCCAATTTAAAGAATAAATGGCGAAACTGAATTCAAGCGATTAGATGGTATTGAATTGAATTGCAAACAGGTGAATATGTGTTAAGCAGGTTTGGGATGAAGTATATGAAGTTATTAATGTATGTGCTCGACAAAAAGGTACATGTTTAATTCATATATGGGTTTTATGCGCCGTATCGGCAAGCCGCTTGGCTTTTCCTTTTTCTTTTTGATTGAGGAAGATACCGGGAAGCTATTTGAAATTTCCCGATGCTCCCGATACAGGGGAGGTTATGGCGAAATTTTCCGGAAATTTAAGGAGTTAGAATATTTTTAGGATATTTGATAATTTGAAATCATTGTATCGACGTATTGAATTCGATAGTAAAGTTAATATAAAAATCGAATGTTGTAAACAAAAGGGGATAGAGATAAATGATTGAAATTGTTTTCAATTGCAAATAGAGATATTTTCTAATATATAGAAAATAAAAGAAGTTAATATTTGGAAACGTTTTCCAAATGGCATAAAAGGCAAGATGATTATTGGAAATATTTGGTTAACAAATATTGATAGAGGAAATAGAGAAGTGATTTAATTAATGAAATATTAATTAAAGAGCCCAGTGATTTGTTTGATATGTTGGATGAACACTTGTTTTATTCGATAGTTAAATCACAGACTATCGAAGTTTTGACCATCGTTGTCAATATGGAGAGACCGGTTGGATTATTATCCGAAGAACCACTCCGTATCGGCATAAGCGTTGCGAACCAAGTATGCTGAATATATTGAAGACGGAGTGAAGTGCAAGGGCTTTTCTAGTAATAGAAATAGTGCCTTCGGTTTCGTTCAATCCCAGAACGAACGTAAATGGACGAATGTCTGACAAAGTATTTCCAATGATCAAATGGGTTGGTCTGTATGAATGTATATGGTTGCAACGGATTTATCCCTTAGCATAATATCCAGAATATTTGTGCAGACTCAACTAGTGATTAACGGATCTGACGATGTGGCATTCAAAGTGATTGTGTTATCGATGAATGGTAAGTAATCGTAGCCTCAAGCCTCAACAACCGGGAAAGGACAAAAATCGGGCAGGCAGCATGGCTATGTGGGTCGCACCCATTAAGGTGTATAATCACCTATCTAGAGAAATTCCTTTTGTTTCTAAATCTATCGATTCTGCCCATTCGGGAACGGTGGTTTGAGTCCAACCGTTGGTGATATACATTCGATACACTCAAGCGAAATGAGTGGTCGGTCATGTGAGGGCCGGGTTGCAAGACGTTCTTGTTGAACCCAGTGTATTCGCCTCTAGAGATACACAGTCGGAAGGTGGTTCCATACCTTGTCATGTTGGAAATCCAATCTCCAATAAGCGCCATGCGGTTTTTTTTTGATTTTATAATATATATGTGGAGCGTGAGATGCAAGCGTTCTACTATTTGGTTATTTACTTGATGTAGACATTATTATAATATCACTGGATTTTCGTATCAAAGTGTTTGGGTTATAGTAAGGTAAAAACCGTCCGTGTTTATGTGTGGGCTGGTCTTACTATTATCTTTTCTTTCGAAAGGATTTCTAAAAGTTAAACAAGTGGTTGGAGTTTACTCACACCAGTCCCATGACTGACCCAGAGTTTATTTTGTTTTGTTTTCCCTAAACTCTTGGGTGCCCAAATTTGTACGGGCAGTCAAGTGTTTTAGGCTTTTACAGATACACTTGGAGGAGCTTGAAGCAGGAGGCTTCAACGTTAGTTATTTAGAGTTACTTCCGCTGAATCAGATGTTATGTGTACTCTGATGATGGTATGTATATATGTACCAAACAGATTTGTATTTCAAAGCTTATGTTATATAATATATTTTCTTCGTTCCGCTGTGAGTTGTGATCTTCGTTTTTCTTCTATTCTAATATTTCTTTCTTTCTATTTCTCATCCTCTAACTTCTTTCTAATAATGAGTCGTATTTCTGTGTTATTTGAGTTGGACGTGTGGTGTTTTTAGTCAACTCAGATAGCACGGATTTGCGGGTCGCTACAATAAAGATATTGATTTTAAATTCGATTCTTTTTATTTCCTACTAACATGTAAATGGAAATGTAACTTTTCCTATGTTTTTAATTTGTATCAAAAGTACTAATGAAAAAAGTATCTTTTATTCTATTCTTTCATTTGCATCAAAATGCAAATGAAAAATGTAACTTTTATTTTATTCTTTTATTTGCATCAAAAAAATGCAAATGAAAAATGTAACTTCTTACAATAGGCTTTTATTTGCATCTAAAATGCAAACAAAAATGTAACCTTCTTAATTCATGTTTTATTTGCATCAAAGAATGCAAAGAAAAATTCAACTTTTAATTTCATGTTTTATCTGCGTCAAATAATGCAAATAAATGTTCAACTTTTAATCTCATGTTTTATTGGCATCAAGAAATGCAAATAAAAATGTTACTTTTTATTTCATGTTTTATTTGCATCAAGTAATGCAAATAAAAATGTAATTTTTTATTTCATGTTTTATTTGCATCATGGAATGCAAACAAAAATTCAACTTATAATTTCATGTTTTATTTGCATCAAGGAATGCAAATAAAAATGTAATCTTTTTCTATGGTGTTTATTTGCATCTAAATTTGCAAATAAAAATGTAATTTTTTCTATGGTGTTTACTTGCATCTAAATTTGCAAAAAAAATGTAATCGTTTTCATTGAATTGACAATTCTATTTCACTTCATAATATAAATTGATGGTAATTTTATTAAATTGACAATTCTATTTCTATTCATAATATAAAAAAGAGGATAATTTTATTGAATTAACAATTCTTTTCAATTCAATAATATAAATAAAATGATATACTTTTAATTGCATTGACAACTCTAATTCAACACAATAATATAACAAAGTGATATTTTTAATTGAATTGACAAACTAATTTGATTCAATAATAATGACAAAATAATACTTTATATTGAGTTGAAAACTAATTCCATTCAACAAATATGACCAAGATGATACTTTTAATTGAATTGACAAACTAATTTAATTCAATAAATATGACCAAAATGATATTTTTAATTGAACTGACAAACTAATTCAATTCCATAAATATGCCCAAAATGATATTTTTAATTGAATTGACAAACTAATTCAATTCAACAAATATGACCAAAATAATATTTTTAATTGAATTGACAAACTAATTCAATTCAACGAATATGACCAAAATGATATTTCTAACTGAATTGACAAAATAATTCAATTCAACGAATATGACCAAAATGATATTTTTAATTGAATTGACAAACTAATTCAATTCAACGAATATGACCAAAATGATATTTTTAATTGAATTGACAAACTAGTTCAATTCAATAAATATGACCAAAATGATATTTTTAATTTAACCAACACATACAGATCTATAATTATTCATCGCCAATCAATCATCATCCAAAATTTCAGAACACAGCAGATCTAAATCATATACATACAATCATTACATAGTGAGTAAAATTATTAAATTGGTCAATTATTTAAAATCAGAAATCTCACAGTTGTGCTGCAAATTTGTCCAAAATTCAAACAGCTCGGAACCACTCCTTTTCAGTCTAGAGTTGTAGATCTAGTCTCTACGATCGCACAGGATCTAAAATCGTTAATTTTCGATGTCGTATGAGTTATTTAGGATTTAAACAAGATAGATAATAATTTTAAAATTAAATTATTAAAATACTAAAAGGATTAAACCTTTATTCCTCCTTACAATATACGGCCGCTAGTAAACCCAGTTGCTTCGAACCTACGGTTCCACCTTGCGTTCAGATCAATTAGCTTCATGACAATCGGGTGATGGCACATCAGAGAGGAGGGGGAGGCACGCCTGGGGGTACCTGCGGCCGTGGGCGCGATCAACGCAGGAGGGGGCGACGGCAGTGGTTTTGGCGTAGGTTTGGAGGAGTAGAACTCTCGGATTATGCAATTTCAGGTTAGATTGTCCGTATGGATGGGTAAAGCAGAAGAATCTCTACCAAAAAGTCTAAAGAAGTGGAAGCTTTTGTTGAGAGGATTGCAAGATTTTAGAAGAGGAAGGTAGGAGCAGTTTCAACCATGAACTGATATTATTTTATGGATTAGGGTTTGGAGCTATGTTATTTATGGATTAGGGTTTGGAGGAAGATGATGTGTATTTTTATATTATTTTATTGTAAATTTTACAAATAAATCCAAAAGTTTTAAACCAATCCAATTTCAGTCCAACCGAAGTTGACCCTACCCAATAGCCCCCCGTTCCGGATCCAATGGGCTAGGTCTCATCAGCCTAAATGACAGCCTGAGGGCTGAAATCTTTAATTTAATATTTAAATCCTTTAATAAATTAATTTGATTGTATATTTAAATCCACCGGGGCCACATACAAACTCAGAAAATTCTAGAAAAATTATTTCTGGCTTTGTTTTGAGGGATACGGTCCTAACAAAATTAATTTTATCGAATTCTGAGACCGTTCGAAAAATGGCCATTTTCAAGTCGAATAAATTTGACTAAATTTGACAAAACACATTTTCTTTTGCCACGCTCACATATTAATTCTAAAAATTTTGGAAAATTAAACTTAGCAATAATTTGACATTCCGGATCCAACAAAAGTGGTTTCATCGAAAAACAGAGGTCGTTTGAAAAATGGCCTTTTATACCGACTATAAATTATACTATAGCGATCATTTTGAATATTCAACTGACCATAACTTTTGGTTCCTGCTATGAAATTTCGATTTTTCAGATTCGTTGGAAAGATAATTTCAAACAGATTAAAATATTTTTGTTTTTACTAAAATCCATGAGATATTGAATCTGGTACATTCGGTCAAAGTTCAAGTTTGACTTTCGAACTACCGTACTATTTCTAAATCCTTTTGAAATCAAAATAAATATATTCGCTCTAACTCTGATTAAAATATATTTTTAATCATTATTATTTAACATAAATTATTTTAACTATTCAAAATTTACTGAAATAGCCAAAATAAAATTTTTAAATTGGTTCGGATTTTCCGGATTGTTACAATCTCCCCCACTTAAAAGCTTTTCATCCACGAAAAGGAAACCATAGTAAAGTAGGAAACAAAACGGAAAATGTAATGTACTATAAATGTACCTCGACACAAGAGTCACTCAGAGATATCCACTATGCACCTGGGTAGGCATATTTGATGCTATCCTCAGTCTCCCACGTATAGTCTCCAGGATCCCTGCTCCACTGCACCTTGACTAAGTGGATCCTCTTGTTCCTCAGCACTCGGGTTTCTTTGCCCATAATTTTCACTGTTTCCCTTCTCACTGCTAGGGCCGGGGTAATCTCCAAATCTCGCTGTGCTTCTTCCTCCACAACTAAATCTGGATCATGAATACGCTTCCGGAGTTGGGACACATGAAATACATCGTGGACCCCTGGCAACCAGTTAGGCAACTGCACTCTACAAGCGAGAGTCCCAATCCTTTCGAGAATAGGGAATGGACCAATGAATCTCAGCACTTAAATTTCCCAGTCTTCCCAAATCGAATCATACCTCTCAGTGGGGAAACCTTCAAGTATACAAGATCACCAACAAAGAATTCTAAATCCCTTCTTCGAGTGTCCGCATAGCTCTTCTATCGGCTTTGGGCAACAAGTAATCGCTTCTTAATAAAATCAACTTTGTCCGGTGCTTCGCGAATAATGTCGGGACCCAATACTAATCGATTATCGGGTTCCACCCGACATACGGGAGATCTGCATGGCCTTCCATATAATGCTTCAAATGGCGACATCTACAGGCTTGCTTGGTAGCTGTTATTATACGAGAATTCAACCAAGTGCAAATGTTCTTCCCATGCCCCACCAAAATCTAGGATGCATGCTCGCAACAAGTCTTCCAATATGCGGTTCACCCTCTTAGTCTGGCCATCTGTCTGAGGGTGATAAGCAGTGCTCATATTCAGCTTAGTCCCTAGCTCTTCTTGGAAAGCTTCCCAGAATTTGCTAGCAAATATCGGATCGTGGTCACTGACAATCCTACTAGGAACTCCATGCAGTCTGACAATCTCTTTGAAAAAAAGTTGTGCCAAACTTCGAGTTGTTCTATTGGATTTGACAGGAATGAAATGGGTAGTCTTTGTGCGGCGATCTACAATCACCTATATACTGTCATTACCTTTCCTAGTTCGGGGCAAGCCATCAATAAAGTCCATAGAAATTCCGTCCCATTTTCAACTTGGAACCCCTAGCGGTTGCAATAGACCTGTTAGCTTTTGCTGATCACTTTTGACTTGCTGATAGGTGGGACATCTAGCAACATATATAGAGATGTCTATCTTCATAGCTTTCCACCAAAAAGTTCGCTTAAGATCATGGTACATCTTGCTTACTCTAGGATGGATGCTGAGCTTAGACTTGTGACATTCATCCATAACTTCTCCTTTTAGCTCGGGGATATCTGGCACACATATTCGCCCTTGCAGTCTAAGGGTTCCCTTGCTGTCTATTTGGAAGCTTGACACTTCTCCCTTTCGAACTCGCTTACTAATCATTTGAATAAATTTATTAACCTTCTGGATAGGAGAGATCTTGTCGATCAAGGTAGGGGTAATAATGAGATTAGCAAGGATAAGGTTGGTGTTGGCCGTATTCTTCCTACTGAGAGCATCTGCCACTACATTGGCTTTCCCTGGAGTATATATGATGTCCAGGTCATAGGGTGCACGGAATTCAACCCAACGTTGTTGCCTCAAGTTCAAATCTCTTTGGGTGAACATATACTTTAAGGACTTATGGTCAGTGTATAGCTCGAACTTCTCGCCCAAGAGATAGTGCCTCCGTATCTTTAGAGAAAATACTATGGCCATTAGCTCAAGATCAGTGTGGCGTAACTCTTCTCATGCGGATTTAATTGGTGGCTAGCATATGCTACAACTTTGTCTCTTTGCATTAGCACCGCACCAATACCTTAAAATAGAGAAAAGAATAACATGTTAAAATAAGATATGACATTAGAATAATGTCATTTCTGACATGTTAATTTAGATGAAAGGATAACCTTCTTTAGAGACGTCTGTCTAGATTTTCAGATTTTGATTGCCATCAATAATGGTCAAAACAGGAGCAGTGATCAATTTCTGTTTCAGCTCTTGGAAAGCTGCCTCACATTCGGGTGTCCAAATGAACTTGGTATGCTTCTTAGTCAGCTTCGTCAATGGACAAGATAATTTCGAGAAATCCTTAATGATTTTTTGATAATAGCCAGCCAGACCTAAGAAACTTCTGACTTCAGTGGGCATAGTAGTCTGCTCCAACCTTTGATGGCCGAGAACTTTCCTGGATCTACTGAGATGCCTTCCTTAGATACAACATGGCCGAGGAATTTCACTTCTTCTTGCCAGAATATGCACTTGGAGAATTTGGCTTTTAGTACATTTCTTCGCAAAATCTCCAAGACTTCTTTCAGATGCTTTTCATGTTCAGTAGTGGATTTAGAAAAAATTAGAATATCATCGATGAACACCAGCACGAATTTATTTAAAACATCGCGGAAGACTCTATTCATCAGATCAAGGAAGTATGCTGGAGCATTGCATAAGCCAAAGGGCATTACTAGCCATTCATAAAATAAGTCTGGTCCTCTGAAAGCTGTCAAAGGCACACATTCCTCGGTAATGCATAATTGGTGGAAATCTCCAGCTAGGTCCATCCTAGAGAATAATCTTGCTCCGTTCAAGCGGTCCAGCAGATCATCAATGCGGGGTAGTGGGTATTTATTCTTCAGAGTCTGCTTATATAAATCCCGGTAGTCCACACATAATCTGAGGGTACCGTCTGACTTTGGGACGAAAACCACTATTGCACCCCAGCTTGAGAAGCTAGGCCTGATCAGACCCTTCCATAGAAGTTGGTTGGTTTTATTACTTAGCTCCTCTTTTTCTTTAAGTGACATTCTCCGAATGTGGTGTACAACGGGCCTTGCATTCGGAACTAAGTCAATTCTGAAATCAATTTCTCCATGCCGAGGTAAGCTATCTACTTCTTCGAACACATCCGCATAGTCTCTGACGATAGGTATATCCTCAATAGAAGCAGGAGTGACTTCAAGAGAAGAACAAAATTCTTTCTCATATGTGGTTGAGCCGTGGCATGGAATAGCAATAATGTCTCCAAATTTGGTTTCGATTCTGACCACTCTTTCAGCACAAAGTAACTTTGCCTCATATTTCGTTAGCCAGTCCATTCCAAGTATGATATTATACCCGAAGAAATTCATGATGATTAGGTTAAAAGGAAATTGGAAGTAGGAGTAAGAAACAGACACTCTACAGTACTGTTTGAGTATAAGTGAAACTCCTATCGGACTATGGGCTCTAATTGGTTCTTTGAGTGTTCTGGGTTTTAATTTGAAATTTTTGATTGTATCATTAGATATGAAACTTCTAAATGCACCGGTGTCAAATAAAACTATAATAGGAATATTCTTAATGTTAAGAGTACCTCATAAAACATCAGGCTTACCTGCTCCTTCGGAAGAAGCCGGTGCAGCCTCTCCGTCATAGACATGTACCACCTGAGATTTCTTGAGCAGAGGCCAATCCTTGATAAGGTGTCCAGGCTTGTGGCAGTTAAAACATTCTCTTGGGCCATGAGGATTCTGTCCATTGCTCTGACTCGGCCCAGACTCGTTCCTTTTTGGCCTCTTCGGGGCTTGGCACTCATAGTCAAAACGTCCTATCCTTTGGCAATTTAAGCACTTGATCTTCAACCTGTCCCTCTTCTTCTTCTCTTGGGGCTTGGCGGTAGAAGAGCTGCCTGCCTCAGGCTTCTTGTCCAACTCCTTTTTCATGCTATTGGCATGACTCTTTTCTCGCTCTTGCTGGGAACCCTTCTAGTATATTTCCTCATATCTTCAGGCCATCTCGATCACCTTAACAAATGAACGCTCGATGTGTGCCGTTACCCTATTATGATACCTCCTCGCTAGACCATTGATAAACCTCTTATTTTTCTGTAGCGGGTCTTGGACTAACTCAGGGGCATATCGAGAAAGCTCATCAAATTTCTTTACATATTCGACAATAGTGATACTCCCTTGTTGAAGGTGGGCGAACTCATCGTGAAGGCGCACAACTTCGTGAGGTCGAATGAACTTCTCATTGAATAACTCTTTGAATTTCTCCCAAGTCACATTAGCCTCATTACCCCCAACCATAGCAGTTTCCCACCAAATCTAGGCCTGGTCCTTTAGAAACCAAGTTTCCATAAATCGCTTCCTATGATCCTCGAGCTCTAATCCTCCCAAGTTCTTCTTCATTGTCTTCAACCATGCTTGTGCTTCTGTCACCATTTCTTGGCTTGTGTAATGCACGCCTCCTAGATTCTTTATTTTCTTTGCTTGTTTGTCAAGGTCAAAAGCACATGGGGGTGGTGGTGGTGTCTCAACTTCTGGAGTAGCCTGTTCTTGTTCCTATTCCTGGGCCATAGTAATCTCATCTCTGGTAGGTCCTCTTGCCCCCTCTAACACGGGCTCTTGTACGTGTTCTGGTACTCATTTCTCAATCAGTTTGTATCATCAAGGAAAGAGTCAGACTAAGAGAAATGATAGTTTCAAAGGAAATTTTTTAAAAATAGAGACACATGATAAGGTGATAATGATGTAATGACTGATTAATATGTGTTATTCTGCTGTTCTTATTCTAGGACATTACTAATCCTATCTCTAATGAGCTACTCGCCTTAGAATTCTACTGATACTATCTAGACGAATTGTTCTAAAAATGCTATACTCCATAGCTAAGGTCAACCTTTAGCTCTGATACCAAATGTGACGACCCAAACTTCCATGGTATGAAAGTAAGGATAATCACAAGAGTATAACATAATTAAAACAATAACAGATCACAGATACATATCAGAACATATAAATCATTGCAATGGAAAGGTAACGTCATCACAAACATCATCACCGAACATTAGAGTATGTAGTACAGGATACACTTAGCAGAATAGATGTCTAAAACAGGGAAAGAAATAAAGCCTCAATCTCCCAAAATACATCAAAACTCAATATTGTCTCAATGTCTCAAGAAATAAATAAAAAAGATAAAAAGAAAAGATCCTTCATCATCTTCATCAGCAAGATCTAGTCCAGAAAACGTCCCTACCTGAAACCTGTCAATTGGCTGCCCGTGTGGAAAGAGGGCATCTGAGTTTGCAAAGTGAAACAAACTACGAGTCAGTCATGGGACTGGTATGCAAAATCTTACAAACCAAATAATATGGCTAATCACTGGACCACGCCGCAAACGCGGAACGGGTTCACTCCATTGGATTGCCAGTGCATAAGTTTTATAAATTTTAAGTCAAAAATAACGCAATGCTTTTTAGAAAATGAAATCATTATAAGACTAATGTCCCATCACACAATGCAACGCAAACGGAGGATAGAGTTTTACCTTATATTGATCAAAAATGCTTGATACGTAGAAAATAGTATTTTTAATATTACTACTAGTGTCCAATATGATTTCAAAAATACTTCAAAGTAAATGTATCTGTAAAAACCCGTAACTTCCTCGGCGAGGAAAGCGCGGATAGTTCGAGAACAAGCCACAGAAAAACGCAGACGGAAGAACATTTCATTGTATATTACAACAATTCCATCAGAATACAAGAATATACATAGTATAATTGAATATTATACAGAAATATATCAGAGATTACAATAAATTACATAGCAGCGGAAAATAATACAATACACAACTAGAAAGAGATGTACGGATACAAAGCTTTCCGGATATCGTTCCAGTTGTAAACCAGGATCCTGTGAATATAAATCTGCAAAACTAAAACTACTAGCTGCCCGTGTCAAAAGAGAGGCACCCAGAGTTTAGGTTAAAACAATAAACTGCAGGTCAGTCATGTGACTAGTGTGAGAACGAAAACAGTCATTAATCATTATTTTTAAAGTTAGGTAAATCAAGGGACCACGCCGTATAACACGGAACAGGT
Source organism: Allium sativum (assembly GCA_030737875.1). Taxonomy (NCBI): domain Eukaryota; kingdom Viridiplantae; phylum Streptophyta; class Magnoliopsida; order Asparagales; family Amaryllidaceae; genus Allium; species Allium sativum. The sequence goes on along the minus strand of CM060916.1, from coordinate 89,849,381 downwards.
TTCCTCCCAAGAACACCAGTGCATAAAACAAACGGCGCAATGCTAAATAAGGAAAAATGAAGCTATTATAAGACCCAGTTCCCATCACACAATGCAACCCAAGCCGGAGGATAGGGTTTTTACCTTATAATAGCCAATAACGCTTGATACGTTTAAAACAAATCATTTGATACTATTATAAGTGCATATTGTATAAAATATCTTCAAATCATAAGTATCAATCATAGACGGCATAAGCGTCCCATGCAACTATGTCGCCATATATAGGTTTACAATCAAAATCGCACAGTCACGTATTGGAAGTTGGATTTCCATCTGTGAACCGAGGCAAAAGATAGTCCTCAATCGATTCGAGACGCTCTAGCCCGTGTATCAGGAACAGCCGCAACTGCCCCTTGGATCGTCAGGGCCGGTCCACCGATGTGGATTATTATGCCTGAACACTACGTTCCCCCGCCCTTTGGGGCGTAAATGAGCCAACAAATGGCTCCATCGGACCCGGATCGTCCGATCTAATCGAGGCGCCTCGCAACAGCAACAACCACACAGGTGAAAAGTATATAAATGTCAGGGTTGGTAGGTCACTGACACCACCCTAGCTAGAAAGAAACGCATGCCCTCCCTGAGGTCCTTTTCCCGTTTTTGGTTCACAACCGGGATGCGAGGCTCGCGAATTCACGTTACACAAAGCTATGCCACACAGGCGGTGCTTTGATCATCATCCATAAGACTTTGCTTTTCAAGAGAAGCCTTGATCATTTGCATCTTAGGCATGCCACACAGGCAATTCACTCTATGCGTTTGATATCCATCAGTATATAACCCCTGAGCTCGTACGTCTCAGAGAAGGGCGTTAAGCAAGAGAATAAATTCTCCGCCGCCAAACAGATATATATTTAATAGAAATAAATCACACAGACTAAAATCCAATGTCAGACACACAGTCCATTTACAAGTCCGTTCTGGGTCTGAACGAAACCGGAGGCACCTAGTACCCCGCATATCCATCTTTCTCCAAGCACGTCTTGACGATCACCAACTGTTTCCATCTTCTTGGGTGTACAGCCCAATCAATATCATTAGTAATTACCCAAACGACGTGAAGACCTCCGGTCTTCAACCACTGTCTTCATCTTCGACTTATCGTCGTATAAGTTATTCAGAATGGGATAAACCCGGTCTTTCTGAATAACTCGCGTAAAATAAATAAATTAGTGTTACACAAACACAACATACGCCTCATTCCAATTTAGAATATTCTTTTATTCAAATATTCCTATACTTTGGGAAAAGTTCCCATTAATTTTATCCAAGATAAATTCTTTAAATTTATTCTTTAATCTCCTTTGAATATCAATTCAAACTAGTCGGTATTAGCGAACCACACCGAAGTAATCATTTATTTTATTTCCCAATCCCAACCTATTCATCCCATGAAGTAAAACTGGTAATACTTCATATCTAACACCACGGTGTTATCGGTAAATTCAGTTACCATTTCACGTTCAAATCTACTCCATTCTCGATCATTTCAATCTAATTAAAGATTCATTAAAACTCCACATAGTTTTAATCGTTAACTGGGTTAAAGAATCAGTGTCATTTAAAACACGGTTCACGATAAAACCAAAATCACATTCCATTAATTATCGTGTTAAAGAACGAGTGTTATTTAAAACACTGTTCATTATAAACCCAAAATTCAATATCAATTCAATTCCAATTAAATATTATTTAACTGGTACACTTCGTTAAATCTAAATAAACAGATTTAATCTTTTCTCAACTGGGTTCAAGAATAGTGCTAGTCAAGACACAATTCACGACAAACCCAAATCACGTTTGATCTTAAATACAACGCTCTGAATAGAAATTATATCGGCTTATATTCAATATCAAATTCTACGACCAACAAATACCGTATTGGAAATAACGATGTATATATCTATATCTTTCAAATTCCCATAACGATATCTATATCATCACGAAATCCAACATCGAAATATTCCGAAGACAATTTCGATTCAAATCTATTTCAATTCAATTATTGGAAATTCTGGTTATTTTTAAAACCCTTTTTAAATTCAATTTATTTAAAACCAACTAGAATTTTAATTCTAGTTCAAAACTAGTTCAATTCGATAAAAATCTATTTTTATCTTTTCAAATATGGAGTTTTTTATCCCAATTCTTCAAAAAAATCATTTCTTATGATTCTACACAAATTATTACTATTTTTAATAATTTTATCAAGGCTCGTACAGTCGATTTCCATCAACGGCCATCGAATTGCACTTACAGCGACCTTTTCCAAATTGATTTGGACATAATTCCAAATCCAACCGTTAGATTTCAAATTTATAATATTCGTTAGAAAGCTCTTTTCGATACGAACCCAACGGTTCTGGTTTTAGGAGAATCCGACGGTCGGATCTCCCGTAATATCCATTCGAAGCCTATGGTCGAAATTCGCGAACTGCCGCGGCGCGGCGCATTCTATTCAGGCCATTATATTATATATATAATATATATAATATATACTTCGTCGATTTCTATTCGAAATGAATTTTATAAATCGTTATAAATTCATTTTCAAAACAGTTTCAACTTCATATTCAATTTCAAATCATAATTGAATATTCCAATATAAATTCGTTTTAAATTCATTTCAAATCGATTTCAATTCAAATTGATTTCTAATTCAATTTCAGTTCGTTTTCAATTCAATTTCAATTCGAATTCATTTCTATTCAATTTCAATTCTAATTCACTTCTATTCAATTTCAATTCGAATTCATTTCTAATCAATTTCAATTCGAATTCACTTCTATTCAATTTCAATTCGAATTCACTTCTATTCAATTTCAATTCGAATTCATTTCTATTCAATTTCAATTCGAATTCACTTCTATCCAATTTCAATTTGAATTCATTTCTATTCAATTTAATTTGAATTTCAATTCTTTTCAAAATTTCAGATTTTGAAATCACTTTCGATATTCGTTATAAAATGAATAAAATCGATATAAATATCGTTCACGTCAAAATGGCGTAAATCTAATCAACACGGCTTCATATATTGATATTTTCAAATATTCCATTTCGAATATTTCTATTTCAAATATTCTATTTCAAATATTTCTTTTTCAAACATTTCTACCTCAAAACTGGAATGAGGCCCAATCAATTACCATATAATGTTAATTATATGGATTTTCTACAACACAGGTATATATCAACAAAGGTGAATAATCAACCATCATCCAAAGTGCATTCCACACTGTATAAGCATCAAATATAAATATTCAACGCTTATAACAGTCTGTCAATCAATCGATCGACATACAACTAAACAATCAGGATTAGTTTACGTCAAATATCATCCCGATACCCGTGTGGGGTTTCAAACAATCAAACACAGATTTTATTTGTGCAGTTGGGCGATGTGTAAAATTTATCGTCCCAATCAATATCAGTTAAATGTGTGTATATAAACAAATCGTCCGATTTGTTTATTTATTTATTTTTCATTTCATATACGCGTTAAAAATTCTATTTTTAACTATAAAATATTTTTAACTATATAAATATTTTATTTCATTTCACATCACATCACACAATCAACTACACATCAAAATCAAACAAACAAGCATACAAGCCGTCCATGGTCTGTGGACGACGGGTGTCGGGTGCTACTAAACACCGTCTGCATCCTAGTATATATTTTAACTAGAAAAATTAAATTAAAGGTGAGATGTTCTCACAGAATAGCTAATCCAACGCCACGACTCTTCTTATGTAGAAATCTTCGTTGTTTTTGCCTCTTGCCACTTTCTTTGCCCGTATTCTCTAAATATATAAAAATCGAATTTTTTACTTTGCTACTCAATATATAAAAATCGAATTTTTACCTCTGTTATTCACTATATAAAAATCGAATTTTTACTTTGCAAAAAATCATATTTTTATTTCGCTACATATATAAATATTTCGCCTTTTCAAAAATAAATATTTCGCCTTTTCAAAAATAAATATTTCATCTTATATTCTCTATTTTATAGAAATTATATTTTCAATACTTCCACTTTATAAAAATTATATTTTTATATTTCACATGTGATAAAAATCATATTTTTAAAACGTTTTCTATAAGGTAAATGTCCCATTTTCAATCGCTTTTCAAACAATAAAAATCTCAACTTTGTTCATATAAAAATCTCGACTTAGTAGTGTATAAAAATCCTATTTTTCTTTAAAATCACACATATATAAATCTAAAATTGAATTCACTTACATAAAAACAAGATCCTAATATATATATATATATATATAAACTTATTAAACAAAACAAAATCAATTGAAAACTCACATTTTACATTTGTAGGAAGGGGGTGCTTGCTGCGTTGAGGTGGCGTTCGTCAGAGGAGGAGGGCAGCAGGTGGTGGCGAATGAGGCGGAGGAGAAAGAGGCAAAAAGGGGGCATTCGATTTGGCAGTGGGGTTTCAGGGCAGAAGCTCGAACGGAGGGAGGAGAAGGGGAGGTGAGGGGGGGTCGGAGCTGCGCCTGCTCCGGCGGCGCGCGATTCTTTCCTCCCCCTTTTTTTTCGTTTTTCTGAAACTGAATCGGGGGGGAGGGGGGGCTGAAGGGTTAAGGAGAGGGAAGGGATTTTATTTTTTTTAATTAATTTATTTATTTATAATTCAAAAAGGGTACTTTTTCATTTGACCTCTAAACGAGGCCCAACGACTGTCGCCCCTAACGTATTACCCCCATTCTGAACACTATGGGATATGTATCATAGGCTGATTCGATCGTTTCGATCAGTTTCCGTTAAAATCAACATATAACTCTATATATTGGATTTGAACGCGCATTTCAATTTACCGGGGTCACATACTGACTCTAAAAATTCCCAAAAAATATTTTCTAGCTTCGTATTAACGATACGGTCCTAACAAAACTAATTTTGTCGAATTCTGAGACCGTTTGAAAAATGGCCATTTTCCAGTCGATTAAAATCAACTAAAACTGGTCAAACGCGTTTTCCATTGCCACGCTCACATATTAATTCGAAAAATTATGAAATTTGGAATCTAGCAATAACTTTACATCACGGACCCAACAAAAGTGGTTTCGTCGAAATCCGAGGTCGTTTGCAAAATTTCCATTTTTAAGGGCCTGAATTCCATAGCGACTATTCAGAATTTTCAACTAGACATATCTTTTTATCCCTGCTATTAAATTTCAATTTTTCGGATTTGTTGGAAAGATAGTCACAATTAGATTCCATTATTTTTGGTTTCACTAAAATCCGGTTTATTTTGCACCCGGTACATTCAATTGAAGTTTGAAATCGAATTATCGAACTATCGCGCCATTTTCAATTCCTTTTATAAATATAAATAAATATTTATATTCTATCGTCGATTCAAACTAATATATACGTTCGAATTATATTCAAAATAAATTTCTCGTCGATATTATTTAAAATAATTCATTTTAAGTAATAAAAATTTGCTAAAATTGCCAAAATAAAAATTTTAAACTGGCCCAGATTTCCGGGTTATTACAGTATCAATCCTAGACGGCATAGTATCCCATCCTACTATGTCGCCATATATAGGCATATAATCAAAACCGTGATGTCGTATTGGAGGTTGATTTTCCATCATGAGTCAAGGCTAGGGACGACCTCCTAACCGATTCAAGACACTCTAGAAATGTCTCAGGATTCGGAAGTTGGCGAACTCTTGGATCCTGCAGGGCCAGTCCACAATACTTTAGTGGATTAATTATGCCTGAGCACACGCTTCCCGATCCTATTGGACCTATAAATTGTCCATTGGCGACCAATAAAAATATCTGAGGCGCCTCATTCCATCAACCACATAAGTAAATATGTCGGGCCTTATAAAAATCCAAACACCACTTCTAGCTAGAAAGATATGTGTGCACTCCCTGCGTTCCCTTGTCCCGTTTTTGACTCTACCGGGGTGTGAGGCTCACGAAGTAATGTAATACACAAAGATATGCCTAAATATGCTATGCTTTGATCATCATCCACAAGGATCTGCTTTTCAAAAAAGTCTCGATCAATTGCATCTTGGCATGTCACATTGATAGTTCACACCATGCGATCGACAACTACCAATATATAACATTTGAGCTCATGCATCTCAAAGAAGGGTGTTAAGCAAGAGAGTAATTTTCCGCCACCCCATATATATATTATTAGAAATCAATTTAATTACACAGCGTGAAATTCAATGTCGGACACACGTCCATTTACAAGTCCGTTCTGGGTCTGAACGAAACCGGAGTCACTTTATTCCTCGTCCCGTATGTCCAATACGGAAGTGAGGTGCTCGCCTATCCGGACGATCAACAAGTACGTCCAGACAACTCTTTAACCCTTTATTGGTAGCTAGCCAATGCCAGGCATCAATAGTTATCCTTTCGATGTGAAGATCATCGGTCTTCAATCGCCGTCTTTAAGATCTTCAATCTAGATCGTCGTATGACCATTTGAAATGAGATTTTTCTCGGTCTTTTCAAATGATCCTCGCACATATATAATTTAAAATCATTTTATATTGTTAATGTGGTATTAATCACTATTTTTATATATATAAAAATAGCCAAATTTATTCAACGACGCTTCAGGTCGATGGGCGGCCCTAGCGCTGTTTTTAAAAAATTTGATTTACACATAACTTGCGTTGGATTTTAACAAAATTCGTATCGATGGAAAGATCTTCCCAAAGCGGTCGTAACGGTTCCAATTTTGGGAAAATCCGACGGTTGGATCTTACAGTATAATCATTTGAAATTACGATTCCCGAAACGCGAACTACCGTGCGCGTTTCGTTTTAATTTTAATTTTAACTTTATATATATATATATATATATATATATAAATCATTGGCGGTTTCAACTACTTTTCAAACAACCACATGCAAGCCAAACACAGTTTACATTCATGTTAGAAATTTTATATATGATTTTCATAATTTTTCTAACATGATAAAAATGATGATCTGAAATAAATCGTGTTTTAATGACTAATTATTTTCAATGGTAACTAAATTACATTGAAAGTATATTCATAATGTTCACCCTTTTGGTTGAAAACAAATGGCAATAAAAATATGATTTTTAATTCCACTATTTTTATTGTATCTAAATTTATAATAAAAATGTGACATTTAAATTTATTCTTTTTGTTGTCTCCAAAATGAAAATAAAAATGTAACATTAAAACCTGTTCTTTTTATTGACTCTAAAATATAAATAAAAATATAACTTTAAATTTTTTGCTTTTTATTGCCTCTAGTTTGAAAATAAAAATATAACATATATTTCTACTCCTTTATTTACAATTAACATGTCAACGAAAATGTCATTGTCGATTTATTCTTTTTATTGTCTCTAATTTGACAATAAAAATATAACATTTAAAACTATACTTTTTATTACATCTAAATGTGGATAAAGATATAGATTTTTAATTCGATTCTTTTTATTTCCTACTAACATGTAAATGGAAATGTAACTTTTTCTATGTTTTTTTATTTGTATCAAAAGTACTAATGAAAAAAGTAGCTTTTATTCTGTTCTTTCATTTGCATCAAAATGCAACTGAAAAATGTAACTTTTATTTTATTCTTTTATTTGCATCAAAAAAAATCAAATGAAAAATGTAACTTCTTAAACTAGGCTTTTATTTGCCTCTAAAATGCAAACTAAAATGTAAATTTTTAATTCATGTTTTATTTGATCAAAGAATACAAATAAAAATTCAATTTTTAATTTCATGTTTTATTTGCATCAAAGAATGCAAATAAAAGTTCAACTTTTAATCTCATGTTTTATTGCATCAAGGAATGCAAATAAAAATGTAACTTTTTATTTCATGTTTTATTTGCATCAAGGAATGCAAACAAAAATGTAAATTTTTATTTCATGTTCTATTTGCATCAAGGAATACAAATATAAATGTAACTTTTTATTTCATGTTCTATTTACATCAAGGAATGCAAATAAAAATATAACTTTTTATTTCATGTTTTATTTGCATCAAGGAATGCAAATAAAAATGTTACTTTTTATTTCATGTTTTATTTGCATCAAGGGATGCAAATAAAAATATAACTTTTTATTTCATTTTTTATTTGCATCATGGAATGAAAATAAAAATTCAACTTTTAATTTCCTTTTTATTTGCATCAAGGAATGCAAATAAGAATGTAATCTTTTTCTATGGTGTTTATTTGCATCTAAATTTGCAAATAAAAATGTAATCTTTTTCTATGGTGTTTATTTGCATATAAGTTTGCAAATAAAAATGTAATCCTTTTCATTGAATTGACATTCTATTTCATTTCATAATATAAACAAGATGATAATTTTATTGAATTGACAATTCTATTTCAATTCATAATATAAACAAGAGGATAATTTTATTGAATTGACAATTCTTTTCAATTCAATAATATAAATAAAATGATATATTTTTAATTATGTTGACAACTCTAATTCAACACAATAATATAACAAAGTGATATTTTTAATTGAATTGACAAACTAATTCGATTCAATAAAAATGAAAAAATAATACTTTATATTGAATTGACAACTAATTCCTTTCAACAAATATGACCAAAATGATACTTTTAATTGAATTGACAAACTAATTCAATTCAATAAACATGAACAAAGTGATATTTTTAATTCAATTGAAAAACTAATTCAATTCAATAAATATGACCAAAATGATATTTTTTAATTGAATTGACAAACTAATTCAATTCAACAAATATGACCAAAATGATATTTTTAATTGAATTGACAAACTAATTCAATTCAACAAATATGACCAAAATGATATTTTTAATTGAATTGACAAACTAATTCAATTCAATAAATATGAACAGACTGATATTTTTAATTGAATTGACAAACTAATTCAGTTCAACGAATATGACCAAAATGATATTTTTAATTGAATTGACAAACTAATTCATTCAATAAATATGACCAAAATGATATTTCTAATTGAATTGACAAACTAATTAAATTCAACGAATATGACCAAAATGATATTTTTAATTGAATTGACAAACTAATTCAATTCAATAAATATGACCAAAATGATATATTTAACTTAACCAACACATACAGATGTATAATTATTCATCACCAATCAATAGATCAATCATTATCCAAAATTTCAGAACACAACAGATCTAAATCATATACATACAATCATTACATAGCGAGTAAAATAATTAAATTGATTGATTATTTAAAAATCAGAAATCTCACAAGTTGTGTTGCAAATTTGTCCAAAATTCAAACATCTCGGAATCACTCATTTTCATTCTAGAGTCGTAGATCTCGTCTCTGCGATCGCACAGGATCTGAAATCTTTAATTTTCGATGTCGTATGAGTTAGTTAGGATTTAAACAAGATAGATAATAATTTTAAAATTAAATTATTAAAATATTAAAAGGATTAAACCTTTCTTCCTCCTTACAGTATACGGCCGCTGGTAATCTCAATTGCTTCGAACCTAGGGTTCCACCTTGCGTTCAGATCAACAAGTATCAGGACAATCGGGTGATGGCACATCAAAGAGGAGGGGGAGGCGCGCCTGGGGGTACCTGCGGCCGTGGGTGCAATCAACGCAGGAGGGGGGCGGCGGTGGTGGTTTTGGCGCGGGTTTGGAGGGGTAGAAGTCTTAGATTATGCAATTTCAGGTTAGGTTGTCCGTATGGATGGGTAGAGCAGAAGAATTTATACAAAAAAGTCTAAAGAAGTGGAAGCTTTTGTTGAGTGGATTGCAAGATTTTAAAGGAAGGTAGGAGCATTTTTAGCCATGAACTGATAGGGGCGACGGATATGTTATTTGTGGATTAGGGTTTGGAGGAAGATGACGTATATTTTTATATTATTTTATTGTAAATTTTACAAATAAATCCAAAAGTTTTAAACCAATCCAATTTCAGTCCAACCGGAGTTGACCCCATCCAATAGCCCCCGACCCGGATCCAGTGGGCTTGGTCTCGTCAGCCCAAACGACAGTTTGAGGGCTGAAGTCTTTAATTTAATATTTAAATTGTAATTTATTGTAGTCTCTTATATTTGTCATGTAATATTTGTTCATACTCTGTATATTCTTGTATTCTAATGGAATTGTTGTAATAAGCAATGAAATTTTCTTCTGTTTGTGTTCTGATGTGTGTTGTTGTCAAAGTAATTCATGCTTTCCTTACCGAGGAAGTCACGGGTCGTCACAGTGGGTGTGAATATAAATCTGCAAAAACCCAACTACTAGTTGCTATGTATTTAAATGTAATTTATTGTAATCTCTGATTTTTGTTGTGTAATATTTATTCTTACTCTGTATATTCTTGTATTCTGATGAAATTGTTGTAATAAGCAATGAAATGTTCTTCTGTTTGTGTTCTGATGCGTGTTGTTCTCAAAGTAATTCGTGCTTTCCTTACCGGGGAAGTCACGGATCATCACATAAATCCTTTAACAAATTAATTTGATCGTATATTTAAATCCACCGGGGCCACATACGAACTCAGAAAACTCCACAAAATTTATTTGTGGCTTTGTTTTGACAATATGGTCCTAAGAAAATTAATTTTGTCGAATTCTGAGACTGTTTGAAAAATGGCCATTTTCAAGTTGAATAAATTTGACAAAACACATTTTCTTTTACCACGCTCACATATTAATTCTAAAAATTCTGCAAAATTAAACTTAGTAATAATTTGACATTCCGGATCCAACAAAAGTGGTTTCGTCGAAAACGGAGGTCGTTTGAAAAATGGCCTTTTATATGGGCTATAAATTATACTATAGCTATCATTCTGAATATTCAACTGACCATAACATTTGATTTCCGCTATGAAATCTCGATTTTTCAGATTCGTTGGAAAGATAATTTCAAATAGATTTAGATATTTTTGATTTCACTAAAATCCGTGAGATATTGAATCCGGTACATTTAGTCAAAGTTCAAGTTTGACTTTTCAAACTACTGTACTATTTCTAATTCCTTTCGAAATCAAAATAAATATATTCGCTCTAACTCCAATTAAAATAAATTATTAATCATTATTATTTAAAATGAATTATTTTAACTATTCAAAATTTACTGATATAGCCAAAATAATTTTTTTAAATTGGTTCGAATTTTCCGGGTTATTACACCCTTAACAAAGAAACGATGACCTTTCTGACCACTTGGTAGGAGCCCGAGTATTTTCCCAACTAGACCATGCTACTGGATTTCACCGGCTTAGATTTGCGGAGGAAAGCAAAGTCAAAACTACGTTTAGGACCTCAGACGGATTGTTCCAATGGGTAGTTATGCCCTTCGGATTTGCGAATGCACCCGAATTCCATGTAGACCTCATGAGTAGAGTGTTTACGGGCATTCTATATAAAATTGTGGTAGTCTTCTTAGATGATATCCTTATATTTTCAAAAGATCATGAAGAACATGAAAAACACTTGAGATGGGTGTTGAGGATATTAAGAAAGGACCAACTACGAGCAAAATTCTTGAAGTGCCATTTTTGGAGGGAAGAAGTAAGATTTTTAGGACATATTGTGTCGAGTAAAGGATTGGCCGTAGACCCCGCAAAGATCGAGGCATTCAAGGAATGGAGGATACCTCGAAATGCTACAGAGGCAAGACGTTTCCTTGGATTGGCTGAATATTATATGAAATTCATTAAAGACTTTGCGAAGATTGCTACCCCATTAACCCAATTAACTAGAAAGAAATTGGTATTCACTTGGAGTAATAAAAACAATACATCCTTTAAGAAATTAAAAGAAGCATTAACTAGCGCACCATTCCTAATCATACCCGACGATTTAAAATCATTTACCGTTTACACCGACGCATGTGCGATGGGGTTAGGAGTAGTTCTTATGCAAGAAGGAAGAGTAGTTGCCTATGCTAGTAGACAACTCAAGGATCCAAAGAAAAGATATTCAGTGCATGACCTTGAGTTAGTCGCAGTAGTGTTCTCCCTTAAGATGTAGAGGCATTATCTCTTAGGAGAGAAGTTTAAATTGTTTACCGACCATAAATCCCTTAAGTATTTATTTTCTAAACGTGACTTAAATTTGAGATAACAAAGATGGATGGAATGTATTTCCTCATTTGACTTTATGTTTTAGTGTAACTCGGCAAGGGAAATGTTGTGGTAGACGCTTTAAGTAGGAAACATGCGACATTGAATGCGATGATAGAATGGATACAGTTAGAGCTCCTCGCAAATTTTATTTTGCAACCCTCACCAACAACTTCCAATAGTTTTCTTGGGGCTATGGTAATTAGACCTACACTAAGAGAAAGAATCCAAAGTGCACAAGACCTTGACGAAGCGTTAAGAGGAATAAAGGAGAAAGTGGTAAAGAGAGAGAGACATTTCCTCATTTGGTTAGGTATTTGATCCATGATGATGGGAGTATATTTTGGGATGGAAGAATTTATGTCCCTAAGGATGAAGGGATGAAAGAAATTCTTGAGGAGTGCCTTAGGTCAAAATTGACCAAACACCCTTGTGGGGGTAAGATGTACAAGGATATGAAGAGGAATCTCCATTTTGAAGGAATGAAGAGAGACGCTGTGATACCTTTATGTCCCTCATCGTGGAAGGTTGTGTGAAGTGCGGACTTATATAGTAGAGTTCATCTCCTACTAACACCGAGGCCTTTTGAGAAACAAAACCCCACACCTTCACCGTGGCTAAGTTAGGGACAATATCCTACACGGATTAAGGGGAGGGATGTTACAGTGGTATCGGAGCTAATACTCAACCGAAATTGTGGCTCTTGTGTGGTCCATAGCGCCTGGGTGAGGTGTTCGTGAGCCAACGGGAGAATGTAACACCCCTATGTCCCACATTGTGGAAGCTTGCGTATAGTGCAGACTTATATAGTAAAGTCCATCTCCTACTAACACCAAGGCCTTTTGAGAAACAAAACCCCATAGCTACACGGTGGCTATGTTGGGGACAATATCTTGCACGGATTAAGGAGCAGGCTGTTACAGACGCAGCTGAGTTTGTGGCCAAATGTTTAACATGCCAAAAAGAGAAGGCATAGCAAGGGAAGCTCGGAGGACTGTTGTTACCTTTAAAGATCCCCACATGGAAGTGGTAGCATATTTCCATGGACTTTATAGATGGACTTCCTAGAAGCCAAAAGGGTAATGAGGTGATTTGGGTTATGGTAGACCGATCAACCAAAAGTGCCCATTTCATACCAGTCAAGAAGACATGGACTGCATCATCGTTAGCCCAATTATATGTCAAAGAGATAGCCAGACTCTATGGTATTCCATCAAGTATCGTGAGTTATAGAGATCCCGTATTCACAAGCAAATTTTGGAGAAGCCTACAAGCAGCATTGGGGACGACCCTTAACTTAAGCACAACTTATCATCCGTAGACCGATGGACAGATAGAGAGAGAAAATAGAATCTTAGAAGACTTGCTCAGATCTTGTATCATAGACTTTGGAGTATATTGGGAGCAGCACCTACCGCTTGTGGAGTTCACGAATAAAAATAGTTTTTAAGCGACGATTGGTATGGGCCCTTTCGAAGCGCTATACGGGAGGCCATGCAAATCGCCAACTTGTTGGTGGGAAATTACCGACAAGGTTATACTCGGACCAGACTTCATCTGTGAATCTCCGGAGAAGATATCTTTGATTAGGCAGAGAACGAAGGCAGCCCAAAACCGCCAGAAATCGCATGTCGATAAACGTAGAGGGAACTTGAGTTTAATGTTGGAGATTTAGTGTTCGTAAAAGCATCTCGTCTTAAGAAAACTATTCGGTTTGGAAAGACTGGGAAGTTGGCTCCTAGGTTTAATCTTCCTTTTAGTGTCATCGAGAAGAAAGGATCTTTGTCCTATCGAGCGGATTTCCCAGAGCGTCTATCGGGAATCTGTAATGTTTTTCATGTATCTCATCTAAGGAAATGCCTTCATGATTCTACTATCAAAATCAAGCTTGATGAAATTGGGGACATAGAGAAACTCAAGTTGGAGTTCAGGGTGCCCCGTGCCACTATAAGGATTGTAGAACACGAAATCAAGAGACTTCGCAATAAAACCGCTCACCTCGTCCGAGTATAATAGGGGAATGACCCAGTAGAAATCACATGGGAGATTGAGGATAAGATGAGACAGACTCACCCAGAGCTTTTCACGGGTAAAATTTTCCTTAAAATATCGTTTATGGATGCATCGTGATTGCTAGATTAGATGTTAGGAATTGGATGCAACACCATTGCACAGTGTACACATATAGAAATATATGCATATTTAAGTTGTTTGCATTCATATTGCATCACTTATTGCATCACTTATTGCACTTACATGCTAGGGTAGAGCTCACTTTAGTGGGTCTGCAGTTCATAACCACTTCGAGTCATGGATGCTTCTGGATGAATTATAAATCACATGGGTGCACAACATGGATGTTTCGTTCAAGTTGTATTCTTCGCCCCTTAAACAGATTTCGGGACGAAATCTGTTTTAAGGAAGGGGGGAGGAGAATGTAACACCCCTAAAACATCGTAAGTTTCAATAATAAATTAAATAAATTAAAACAAGCAATTAAACGATATGGCTGGAAATGAGATTTTGCAGCTTTAGGAATTTGTCAACGAAATTCTTTTATTTGGATTCATGGAGAAATTCAGAATCGTTTTCATATATAATATGCTGAAAACAGTCAATGTATGAAGAAATTATGAACAAATGAATTTGGACAATGTAAATAGAAAATAAATTAATAAATATAATTATGTGAATATTATACTTATGCGGATGCGGGGTTTCTAAGAGGTTATATTTATATGAAAGGGTAGGATTAAATTTTATTAATCCGACGACTCATGCTCACACGAGTAAGTATGAATAACCCCTCAAACCCACACTAGAAACCCTAATTATTCCATAGAAAAATAAAGAGAATAGGGTGAAGGTTTCTTCAACTCCATTTATATCTTTCAATTTAAATCTATATAAGTTTAGGAGTCTGGAATTTAGCATAAACAATATGTATGTATAAGTCCCTAATTGTATGATTCTTATATGTATACTGTTTGGAGGATAATCAGAGCTCGCTTGAACGTTGAGAATTGTTGCAGACCTTGCAATTCTACCACATCTCCACCTAATTTTTGAGTAGAATCTAGTTTTTGCTTATAGGCCTATTCATGTTTTAAACAGTTTTCCATATGAATTGTTATGCCTATAAAGATTTGGATATGCAATAATATAACATGAAAATCCTCAAATCTTCTATTTTGTAATTACATAGAAAATTGTCATGTTGAATTGGTTTTGTGGGATTGTGGTTTTTGCATTAGATTAAAGGCAATTATGAGTATTGTAATATTATTTATATTTTAGGCAACTCACCGTTGTTATCATTTGATTTACCCTAAAAAGGTTTGGATTTGAATTGTTTCATAGTTGAATTGGGTTTGGATCCTATTTTGGGTGTAAATGCATTCATAAATTGGAATAAGTCAAATGTAAATATTTTTGGGTGTATAACACAACAAAATGGGTGAATTGTGTGAAATATGGATTATAAACATACAAGTGTGAATGTATGAAATACTCTACTTTTAATTTAATATTAAAATCATTTCCACATGCTTAAGATGCAAGTTTAAACTTTTATGTATATATGTTTTTCCACCACTGCTACTTGTTATGTTTTCATATTGTTATTATGCCTATGTTATAGTGGTAAAGGTATGGAAAACCCAATTCGCATGCCTTAATTTGGATAAGAAGACAATTGCCACCTCATTAGAATGTTTCCCCATTTGTACGAATGTTACGTTAATTAGGTGTTATTATTATATTACTTATTTAAATATAGTCAACGAAATTAACAATATATTAGCATAATAAATACGATTAGGTTAGAAGTTGAATTTTAAATGTCCCCTTAAGAAATATACATATATATATATATATATTTGTTTGCTTGTGTGTTCGTATATATAGAATGCCTCAAATATATATAAATAAGTGACATATAGACACAAGGTAAGTTGCTATTTGTGGTAGAAGCCTGCACGGACCCGACCAACATATCCAGAAACCACAAGTAGTCCCAATTAATGTGAGCTGTCTAGGTGTCGTTCATAAACTTAGTACATTAGACACGAAGTTAGACCGGCTTGTAGTAGAAGCCTGCCTGAAACCGACCGACATATCCAACATCTGCAGGTATATAGTTTAACGTGAGAGGTATAGTGTGTGTGTATATATATAAGTCTGATGTGTGAAAATAGATAGGTTTACTATGCGTTAAGAAAGTCTTAAGTGGCTGACTCACCTTTTTATCTAATTTGGGTATTAAGTGGTTAGGACTAGGATCCCTCCGAAGGTTTATTCCTTGGAGACGAACCAAAGTCATGGGAACCACCCGTATTAGTGTATTAAGGTAGGTTTTTGGGTCCTCCTTTAAAAGTGGTTAGGCATAAAAAGGTAACGGAGTAGGGTAGTTCACGGGGACGTCCACTTCCTCTAGAAGCTTGTAAGGGCTCAACTAGGGACATATTGGTAACTGAAAGATATGTGGCCATTGCGTGCTCACCAACTGTCTAAGGGAAGTCTTAAGCGGCATAGGTGTCCTACCGCGTAACATTAGTTAAGTAGTAATGTTCGCAATACTACTTCTCATATTCAAAATGAGAGAATAGACTTATGAACGTTAACGTACTAGGACAAGGTTCTTAAAGGGCTAGAGGTCCACCTCAGGGTGATAAGAGATCGTAAGAATCCACCTATAATATGGCCACAAGTGACCAAGAATGCCACCTCGTTGGGTCTATACTCAAAAACACTAATGGTTCGACTTGGATATCCACCCCATTGGTTAGAAACTTGATATTTGTTGTGTGATGCGTACACATACCTTGACATATATAACCTGCTAAAAATATATGGTATGGACACTAAGTAACACTATATTCCAGTAACACAGAACTTTATGTTCTAAACCCCTCTCTTTAACATCCAACAGGTCAGTAGATGGGGTAAAGCCAAGGATGAAGTCATGATTGAAGCCGATGGAGAAGATGAAGTTATTATGATATTATTAGCAGTTATTGCTTTGCTTCTTTTGGAGTCTTATGAGAATGAACTATTTGATATACGTATTGAATAAATTTAACTACGACTATGTATTTCTGATATTTTTGAAATAATGCTACATCTTATTTGAATATTATATTTTTTTCTTTCCGCTGTGTGAGATTCCATTCAAAGTATATGTTATTGTTATCTGTGAAAATGTAATCCTTACATGAACCAACGGCCCATTTAGAATGGTTCTTAATTTCGATGGGCCTTTTCTAGGTTGAAATTTAGGCCTATTCTAGGCAGGTTGTTACAAATAGACATTATCAGAAGTCTTCCAATCTCAAAAGGCGGTGCAAAGAATGCAATTTTGGTTGTGGATTAATTTAAAAAATGGGTTGAAGTCGAACCATTAACCATAACAACAACAAAGCCAGTGATCAATTTTTTTGTCAGAAATATTATATGCTGATTTGGGCTACCCCGAACCATCATAACTAACAATGGGACCTAATTCGACAGCTCATAATTCAGAGATTTCTATCAATGATATCATGTCGAGAGAAATACATGGCTGTCGCTCACCTACAATCCAATGGACAAGTCGAAGACGTAAACAAGATTATCAAATCCATCTTGAAGAAACATTTAGAGCGGGCCAAAAGCAAATGTGTCGATGAATTGCCTTTAACTCTTTAGTCATATCGTACCACTCATGAGACTGCCATGGACAACAATCCTTTCGCTTTGTCCAATTACTCGGAAGAAGTCATCCCGATAGAACACGAAGTCCCATCTCATAAGGTGACACATTATGACCCACTGACAAACAAGGAGCTTCTCCTTAAATCATTAGACATGATTGACGGAAAAAATAGAGGAAGCTAAGCTGCGCGCTGAGACGCATTGATGACGAGTAGCTCGATATTATAATAAGAAGGTCCGGCCGATGGCCTTTGACTTTGGTGACCTTGTCTTAAAATAAGTCTTCCCGGCTCCTTGTTATATGGGCCTAAAGTGGGAAGGACCTTATGTCATCTAACAGAGGCTTGATAATGGAATCTTTAGGCTAGCGACAGTTGATGGCAAGCCTCTTCAAAGGGCACATATTATGCTAAGCATTTATGGTATTATCTTTCTTAAAGCTTTTATTTCATTTATTTTAAGCACTGTAATAAGGCGTGTTTTGCCACTGGTTATTGTTATAAATAAAGACTCCTTTCCGTGCTCTGTTCTTTTGCACTTTTTACTTTGACTATGTGTGGTGATTCGACCGACCTAACTCTAAATACGGATGAAGGGAGTGACAAACTACAACGTTCATTGGTTCACGTTTCGACAAGCCACCCCAGCTCGGCGACTGACCGAACCTGGATTAACTAAGTGTGAGTTAGATATCAACGCTCGACATGGTGAATCCAACTTTCCATACCAAGGTGGGAAAATGTTGCCTAGATGACGTATTTAGCTCTTTCCCAAATTCCAACAGATGACTGTAGACGAGAGGGGTGTGTTCCGACTAACCCAAATTGTGACCTTAGCCCTTGACGTGGGGGAAAAGGGATGATGCTTTGATAAGCATGACCCGACCGCTTACCCAACTAACTCCATTCCATTGAAATTGGAATCGAGAATGGACTAAGCTTGAGTTTTATACCTACACTCAGCGCACCCAATTTACAGAATAAAGTGCGGGAACAATGCTAAGATAAATGACATGACCATTCACCCAGCTAACTCTAACTCTCACGACTTGATAAAGAGTATAAAACTACGGACAAGCATGATAGGTGCACCCAGACTAACGATCGCTCGATCCCTAAAACTCTATATGTTGGTGACCAAGGAGAGAGTATAAAAAGACTTGCAAGCCTTGACATAAGGCCGCCCGACTTACAACTCTAACCCGGGTCAACCTCAGTAGAGTATAAAGGACCTGACCAATTTGTACCTAGTCCCCAATGACACTAGGAGCATAGGTCTAGGCTAATAACTAACTTCGAACATGGCCTGGATGAACCTTGTAATCTAAATTAGTTAATGGAACCTATGTTATGTCCCTGAACATCGACTGTGGTTCTTATCTTACGGTTCGTTATTTATTACTTGACCCAGTAATACTTAATTTAGTTGAACTTATAAGCGGATAACATTGTTCACATTGATGGAAAGCTTGTTTACAAAACGCGAGGGCCGCACTTGCAAGAACATCCAAAGGACCTAACGCGATACAAAAAAGGAAAGATCATTAAGCCTGACGTGGCTTATCATTGATGTTCTTTGTAACACCCCATACTTTTCTATGCCCAAATTCGAAAAAATCGAAACTCAAACACATCCAAGCATGGAGCATGTATGTAACAAATCGGAATTTCAGAATGAATTTTAAATTTTAATTTAAGCTATTTTGAGGAATATGGAGTATAAATTGGTTATTTTTAATATATATATATATGTATACAATAAAATTCCTTTTTATTTGTATATGTGAAACATAGAAATTGTGTCCACGATAAATTCTTAATGTGAATTTAAATTCTTAATGTAAGCATCTAATTTTGCCACAATAAATTCTTGGTGGGGTAATTTAATCCTTAAAACCCAGTGTAATATGGTAAACACTATCATACTGATCCTAACATCATTTTTACATAAATAAACAATTTGATTGGAAAGGATAATTAATTAAATCTTATATATAGTCACTTTGCCCTCTCCCTTTATTGTAGATTTTAAAAACAGCTCCCTTTCTTGAATCCATTTAATCCATGATACTATAAAAATATCTGAAAATGGTAAGTTTCCTATGTTGCACTATAAAATCAAAATTAATGGCGCTGAAATGGCACGAACTGACTTTTGTTAGAAACATCTTTCCAAGTAAAAATTATTGCACCTAAAAACAAAAAGAAATAATTATAGGATGAACTCATGTCAATTAGAATAATCTTTTTCTAGATTATCAATATGAAAGAAAAGAAAAAATATTAGCCATAAAACATTAATACTAAGCAATCACCCCACTATTAAAAGTACATGTAAAAGTAGAGTTATGAGTTTGTCGTCATGTCAAAAGTTTTCCTGATATAATAAACTAATCACATATTATGCAACACCTTTTTCCATCCTTGCCTGCTTTACTATTCTAAAAGATATATTTTCTTCACTAACCTATTCATTATATTTATACACATTCTTAAACCTTTATCGATAAAACTTGGCAAAACATCCTTTTATGCCAACGTTGCAAGAACTTGATATAATGATACAAAGTCAAGCACACGCTGTAATATTGATTAATATTTAGTATGCTTATATTAATTTATAAATGGAAATTATATCATATAATATATTTATAAGCTACTTTATTCCATTGGTCTTTCATTTTCAGGAACGTTTTTTTATTAAACGCAACACATTCATTCCTTTATTAACAATTTAATGCAAGCGGTCCATGTCCTAAATGAATGCAAGCCACGTTTTATATTCTTCCATTCATGTAAAACTTTTACCCTTTTAAATCTGGAAACTCACGTCATATATTTATTTATTTATATATATAAAATGGTTAAGTAAATTAATTAAATAATTAAAGACGTATAAAATGGTTCAAATTCATTTAGAAACAATACTATGCCACTTATTTCTCCTTTTCTTTACTTTGTAATTTACTTTTGAAATTTGAATGAAAAGTATTTAAATTGAATAAAACATAAGGGATTAAAAAGAAATTAATTAAATAATTTAAAGAAAGGAAATGAAACGTTTTTCTCTCCCCCTCATCAATTGATTACATTAAACGAAAGGAAATGGGAGGTTTCATCTCTAAATAAATTTAAGTAGCAATTAATTTTGTAAAAAAATTAAAAAAAGAGAATTAAGTAAATTTATAAATACTCTAAAATTAATACATAACCCTAATTTCAGAAAACAAACGTAGTTGCCGCCCCTTCTCTTTTCAATGGCTGAAATGCTCTCTCGTTCTTCCTCATTTTTCTTTCAATCTAGTCGATGGTTTCCAAAATTTCTAAAGGGAAAGTTGTAGATCTAGGGGAGCTCGTCACAACCAACGGTTAAGATCAATTCTTATGCGCTAATTTATGGGAAATCGAGCTTCAAAGTGGCAGTATTCGCATCGATTTTCGTGGAGACGGGGAGCAATTGGGTTCACGGTGACAGGGAATTCAAGTAGAAGAGGAAGAAGAAGATAGCGGCCTTGTTTTGCAAATCCATGTATTAATGTTTAATTTAAAATTAATTACTTAATTAAATTGTGTAAGTTTATAAAATAAACAACTTATTCATATATCCTCAGAACTAAGTGTCGTTCGATCCGTTGGAATCATGAAATCCAAATCTACATGATGGAACAGACTAGATCTGAAAAGGGGCACCTTGAAAAATTCGTCTATGTGAGATCTCTTTTTTTAAAATTATTAAAAATAATTTATTATCCCATCTTAGAAATATCTAAAATCATGTATGAAATTATGTTGTTGTTATTCATGATTTGTTGCATTGATTGATGTTATTGTATAGATTTGCTGACTCGATGAAACAAATGTGTTAAAAAAAATAGGAACAAAAATAGAATTTTGTTCATATGATTTTAGTTTAATAAAATAAAAACTAGAATCTTGTTCGTATGATAATTGTGATGAAACAAAATAGAAAACAAATATCATTTTTGGTCATTATGATTTTGCCATAATAAAAATGTCACCTTTGTTGTAATGATTTGGTCATAATAAAAATGTCATTTTGGCTGTCGTGGTTTTTGGTCACAATAAAATATCACTTTTGTTGATAGGAATTATTGTCAAAACAAAAATGGAATTTTGTTGATATGTTTTTTATTAGTAAACAAAAATAGAATTTTAGTTGATATGATTTTTATTAGAAAACAAAAATAAAATTTTGATCATATGAATTTTTCTCGAAAACAAAATTTGATTTTTATTCATATGATTTGAATTGGAAAAGAGAATACACTTTTATTTCATGTCATTTTGTTGTAATAAAAATGAGACCTTTATTTATATCCCTTTTGTGGTAATAAAAATGAAAACCTATATTCATGTTATTTTTGTTGTAGAAAAAATGGATCTTATTTTCATGATATTTTTTTTGAAACAAAAATGAAACTTATTTTCATGTTAAATTCGTTGTAACAAAATGAAACTTACTTTCATATGATTTTCGTTGTAGACAAAAATGACACATTTATCATTCTCATTTTGTTGCAACAAAAATATACTTTTTTTCATCTCGTTTTTGTTGTAACAAAAATATACTCTTGCTCACTTCATTTTAGTAGAAAATAAAAATAACCCTTTTATCAAAACATGTTATTTAAATAAAAATAGTCATTTTTGTTAAACATGACATTTAGTTAGAATCATATTTTGTAAATAAAACATGACATTTAGTTAGAATCATACTTTGTAAATAAAATATGACATTTAGTTAGAATCATAGGTTGTAAATAGAAACGTCATTTTTATTAAAAAGTCGATACCATAAATAATGATCACATTTTGTTATATAATGTTACATTAGAATAAAATTGACATTCTAGTTAAAAATGTTAGCATTATAAAATACCATTTTTATGTCGAGTTAGAATTGTCATATGAAAATACCATTTTCATGTTAAATTAGAATTGTCGTATAAAAAGATAATTTTTGCTAGGAAATGTTCATTTAGATTAAAGGTAACATTTTTGTGAGGAAATGTTTATTTACATTAATGACAAAAATTTTGTTAGAAAATTTTATTTAGATTAAACATGTCATTTTAGTAGAAATGTTTATTTAAATCAAACATGTCATTTTTATTAGAATTGTTTACATTAGAACTAAAATAACATTTCTGTTATAAAATGCTACATAGAAATAAAACAACATTTTTGTTTTAAAATGTTGAATTAGAAATGAGTGGCATTTTTGTTATAAAATGTTAAGTTTGACATAAAATATCATTTTTGTTATAGAACGTTACATTGGTATAAAAACATTATTTTGTTAGTAAATGTTACATTAGAATAAAACATCATTTTCTTGGTATATGTTATGTTAAAACAAAATATGTCATTTTGTTAGTATTTGTTGTGTTAAATAAAACATGTCATTTTATTAGCATATTGTTTGTTAAATAAAACATGTCATTCTATTAGTATATGTTAAAACAAAACATGTCATTTATTTAGGATCATGTTTTGTAAAATAAAAATGTCATTTATGTTCATTTCGAATTGTCGGAAATGAAGTATCATTTATGTTCATTTAGAAGTTCATTTATGTTCATTTAGTAATGTCATTTATGTTCATTTAGAATTGTTAGAAAATGAAGTTCATTTAGAAATGTCATTTACATTCATCTAGAATTGTCAAAGATAAGATTTACATTTTTATATGTCATGAATACATTAGTTTTGTATACATATTAAAATTAACATTTTTATATGTCATTTAGATTTGAACATATTTGTCAAATAAATTTGTCATTTAGATTTAAACATATTCTGTAAATAAATAGGTCATTTAATTAGAAATGTCATTTAATTAGAAATGTCATTTTATTAGAATACTGATTATAAGTTAAAATATGATTTGTGCTACATTAAAACATTATCATTATAATGTTATTACGGTAGTGAAATTAAATTATAAATATTTATTTATAATTTAAACAAACGAAAATTCATTTAATGGAAAGTAATTCAAATTGAATTAGAATTGGTTAAATTTATTAACCAATGAATTATTTATATAAATTGTTGTTGTTTGAAAACCCCACATGGGTGTTGGGATGATACTTGACCTACACTAATCCCAATATTTAGTAATATGTCAATCGATGGATTGACAGTCTGTGATGATCATCATTTATTTATTTTAATGCTCACACAGTTATAAATTTCACTCTGGATATGAATGGATTGTTTAATGATTATTTATCATTATTATTATATACATATACAATGTATAAAATCCATATAACTGAAAATATATGGTAATAGATTGAGTCGCATACTGATTCAGAATATCTTTTAAATAAATAATATTTGAAAATATAGAATATTTTTATATAAATAATAGTTTAAAAATAATGAATATTTTTCAGTGAAATAATTATAATTAAAAATTATAATTGCACTTTTGATATGAGGTTTGGTTGCATTTGTGGTGGAAGATCGCCTGGACTCGACCGGCATATCTAGTAGCCACTAATGCTGAACCTAATGTGAGAGGTCTAAGTGTACAAATACGAATCGGGATATGACACGAGGTTAAGCCTAACTTGTTGGATAAATCTGCCCGGACCCAACCGGCATGTCCAGCGTACGCAAGTTGTAGGCCTAATGTGGGAGGTCTAGCCCATTATAAACCATAAATGGACATGGTAATGAATTGGACTATTTAGCCTATTATAAGTTGAAATGCCATTTTAACCCGAACGGGTTTATCGATCATTTTTATTCATTTTGTAATGAATCGAATAAAAAGTAGTAATTTCCAAAATCTAATATTTTGAAAACATTATTTTAATAAAGAAATAGAATAAATCTTTAATCAAGATTTAATGGATTTTTCCAATTAATTAATATTTATTTGGAATTAAGTAAACTGGATTTTTGGGTTTGTCGTGAATGGTGTCTTCAATAACACCATTCTTAAACCTAGTTGAGAAAAGAATAAATCTTTTAATTCAGATTATTAGAGTTTCCAATTATATTTAGTAATTAGAATAAAATGAAATGTGAATTGGGTTTATTGTGAGCTGTGTTTTAAGCGACATCCTTTCTTTAACCCAATTGATAGTGGAAATGTAATTTGGAATTTATAAATCTTTTATTTAGATTTAATGGAAATTTTCAAAAGTAATGTTTTCCAATTTAATATACTGAACTGGAATTGAATGGAATTCTATTTAATAATCATAAAGATAATCTTCTGTAAAAGAAGACTGATACTATATATGGAATTTAAGAGGCTTCTCCATTATTCCATTTATATTATTGGTCTGATATATAAATTTATATCGATCATATATTGATTCGATTTCGGGGAAAATTCCATATTTAATGGAAAACGATTTTGGGTTTACCATGAACTGTGTTTTAAGTGACATTAGTTCTTTAACCCAATTAAAGATAAGATTAATTTCTTAAAATTTAAATAATCATTAAATAATGATTTTCGATATTTAAAACCAAATTGGAGTTTTAATAAATCTTTAAGAAGAAGGGTTTAAGAATAAATTTAAAGAATTTATCTTTGATAGAATAATGAGAATATTTTATTAAAAGGATATTCTGAATTGAATAAGGCGTTTGATGTGTTTTTATAACACTTGATTTTTAATTATAAAAATACGCGAGTTATTCGGAAAGACCGGGTTTAACCCATTTCGAATAATTACTACGACGATTAAGAGTCGAAGATGAAGACGGTGGTTGAAGACCGACGATCTTCACATCGAACGGATGACTACTAATGCCCGGCAATTCCCAGCTACCAGTAAAGGGTTAAAGTGGTAGTTTGTTCGGACGTACTTGTTGTTTGTCCGAATAAGCGAGCACCTCACTTCCGTATTGGACATACGAGACGAGGAATAAGTTGACTCCGGTTTTGTTCAGACCCAGAGCGGACTTCAAAATGGATGTGTGTCTGACATTGAATTTCATTCCATGTAAATTAAATTGATATCTATTTAATATATATCTGTGGTGGCGGAGAATCTATTCTCTTGCTTAACACCCTTCTCTGGGACGTACGAGCACAGAGATTATATATTGGTAGTTATCGGTTGCATGGCATGGATTGTCAATGTGGCATGCCAAGATGCAAATGATCAAGGCTTTTGTTGAAAAGCAGAGCCTTGTGGTTGATGATCAAAGCATAGCCTATTTCAGCATAGCTTTGTGTATAGCGTGACCTCGCGAGCCTCACACCCTAGTAAGAGTCTGAAATGGAGCAAGGTAACACACGGAGTGCGCACGTGTCTTTCTAGCTAGAAGTGGTGTCAGCGACTTACCAGCCCTGACATTTTACTTATGTGGATGATGGAATTTTTTAGGCCTCGGATTTATCGGCCGCCAATGGCCGTATTATAGGTCCATCAGGACCAAGAAGCATGTGTTCAGGCATAACTAATCCACTAAAGTATTTGTGGACTGGCCCTGCAGGATCCAAGGGTTCGCCAACGTCTAAATCCTAATACATTGCTAGAGTATCTGGAATCGGTAAGGAGATCGTTCCTAGCCTTGACTCTTAATGGAAACTCAATTTCCAATACGACATCATGCGGTTTTGATTGTATAACTAGTACGGCGACATAGTATATGGTAGCTATGCCATCAATGATTAATACATTATGATTGAAATGTTTTTGAAACAGATATACACGAATAATAATATCAAATCCATTTTATCGTATCAAGCGTTTTTGACCATTGTAAGGTAAAACTCTATCCTCCGGCTTGCGTTGCATTGTGTGATGGGACCTGAGTCTTATATTGCTTTCATTTTTCTAAAAAGCATTGCATTGTTTAATGATTTACTGTATTTAAATTGTGCACTAGCAATCCAATGAAGTAAACCCGTTCCGCGTTAGCGGCGTGGTCATGTGATTAGCCTTCTTATTAGATAAGTTAAGTAAAGATTTCCCATACCAGTCCCATGACTGACCCGTAGTTTGTTTCCCTTTGCAAACTCGGGTGCCCTCTTTTCCACATAGGCAGTCGAGTAGCTTATTTTGCAGATATATCGAGCAGGATTATGGATCGAAGCTTAAAGCTATGTCCAGAGCATTGATAGTCTTCCGCTGTGCTAGTTTATTGATTTCCGTTGTATTACATTTATTATAATTTAATCTTCCGCTGTATTATCTGTCGATGTACTCTGATATATTCTATACTCTGATGTAACATTATTATAATGTTTATAAAATTCTTCTGTTATTTGTTCTGATGTGTTGTAGTCCCAGAGTTAACGTATTGTGACGGCTAGGGAATTTCGCTCGGTCCGAACCAGTCGCTAAACCGATCCAGGTCGTTCGAAACGCCCTATCGTTTGAGAACACGACAAATCAGAAACCATACAGAAGAACATTTCACCGTATATTACAACAATGCATCAGATTACAAGAATATACAGAGTATAAATGAATATTACACAGAAATATCAGAGATTTAAATTACATTTAAATACATAGCAGCGGAAAATAATACAATACACAACTAGAAGGAGATATACGGATACAAAGCTTTCCGGATATCATTCCAGCTGTAAACCAGGATCCTGTGAATATAAATCTGCAAAACCAAAACTACTAGCTGCCCGTGTCAAAATAAGGGCACCCAGAGTTTAGGTTAAAACAATAAACTCCAGGTCAGTCATGTGACTGGTGTGAGAACTAAAACAGTTAATCTTTATTTTAAAAGTTAGGTAAATCAAGGGACCACGCCGTATAACACGGAACGGGTTTCCTCCCAAGAATACCAGTGCATAAAACAAATAGCGCAATGCTAAATAAAGAAAAATGAAGCTGTTATAAGACCCAGGTCCCATCACACAATGCAACGCAGCCGAGGATAGGGTTTTCCCTTATAACAGCCAAAGAATGCTTGATACGGTTAAAACAAATCGTTTGATACTATTATAAGTGCATAGTGTATAAAACAACTTCAAATCATAAGTATCAATCATAGGCGGCATGAGCGCCCCATCCCACTATGTCACCATACTAGGTTCTACAATTAAAACCGCAAATGTCACGTACTTGGAAATTGGATTTCCGTCTATGAACCGAGGCAAAAGATAGTCCTCAACCGATTCGAGACGCTCTAGCCCGTGCCTCAGGACCCAGACACAGGTGGGCCCTTAGATCGTCAGGGTCGGTCCACCGATGTGGATTAAAATGCCTGAACACTGCGTTTCCCCACCCTATGGGGTGTAAGTCTGGTCCGTCTGCCGGCCAGAATGCATCGGCCAAAACCGATATAACCGAGGCGCCTCGCAACAGCAACAACCACATAAGTCAAACTCGTCAGGGCGTGTAAAACCACTGACGCCACTTCTAGCTAGAAAGAAACGCATGCCCTCCCTGAGGTCCTTTCCCGTTTTTGGTTCACAACCGGGGTGCGAAACTCGCGAATTCACGTTACACAAAGCTGTGCCGCACAGGCTGTGCTTTGATCATCACCACAAGACTTTGCTTTTCAACAGAAGCCTCGATCAATTGCCACTTAGGCATGCCACACAGGCAATTCACTCTATGTGTTTGATATCCATCAGTATATAACCCCTGAGCTCGTACGTCTCCGAGAAGGGCGTTAAGCAAAAGAATAAATTCTCCGCCGCCAAACAGATATATATTTAATAGAGATCAATCACACGGACTAAAATCCAATGTCAGACACACAGTCCCTTTACAAGTCCGTTCTGGGTCTGAACGAAACCGGAGGCACCTAGTACCCCGCATATCCATCGATCTCCAAGTACGTTTGGACGATCACCAATTGTTTCCATCTTCTTGGGTGTACAGCCCAATCAAGATCATCAGTTATCACCCAAACGACGTGAAGACCTCCGGTCTTCGACCATCGTCTTCATCTTCGACTTATCGTCGTATCAGTTATCCAGAATGGGATAAACCCGGTCTTTCCGAATAACTCGCGTATATTTTAAATAAGTGTTACACAAACACAACATACGCCTCATTCCAATTCATTAGTCACTAACCGTAAATTAATCAAGAGAATAATTCCCCAAATATTAACCCCGAAGGCCGAAACCAACATCAGATCAATATCCAGAAAACCATTCTGCTTAGCTAACCGACAGTTAGTTTCTAAATTTCACATTCATAGGGAAAGGTTCCCATTAATTTTATCCAAGATAAATTCCTGAATTTATTCTTTAATCTATCTTTGAATATCAATTCGAATTAGTCGGGATTAACGAACTTTACCGAAGTAATCATTTGTTTTAATTTCTAATTTCCCAATCCCAACCTATTCTTCCCATGAAGTAAAACTGGTAATACTTCATATCTAACACCACAGTGTTATCGGTAAATTCAATTACCATTTCACGTTCAAATCTAATTAAAGATTTAACTATCGCCTGGAGCAAAACTGGTGATACTCCATTTTCGATCTTTTCAATCTAATTAAAGATTCATTAAAACTCCACTTAGTTTGAATCTTCGACTGGGTTAAAGAATCAGTGTCATTTAAAACACGGTTCACGATAAACCCAAAATCACATTCCATTAATTATCGCGTTAAAGAACAAGTGTTATTTAAAACACTGTTCACGATAAACCCAAAAATCAATATCAATTCAATTCCAATTAAATATTATTTAATTGGTACACTTCATTAAATCTAAATAAAAAGATTTAATCCTTTCTCAACTGGGTTCAGGAACAGTGTTAGTGAAGACACCATTCACGACAAACCCAAATCACATTTGATATTCAATATAAGGCTCTGAATAGAAAATATATCGGCTTAGATTCAATATCAAATTCTACGATTAACAAATGTCGTATTGGAAATAACGATATAAATATATATCTTTCAAATTTCCATAACAACATCTGTATAATCACGAATTCCAACATCGAAATATTCCGAAGACAATTTCGATTCAAATCCATTCCAATGCAATCATTGGAAATTTTGGTTATTTTCAAAACCATTTCAAATTCAATTTATTTATTTAAAAATAAATAGAATTATAATTCTAGTTCAAAACTAGCTCATTTCGATAAAAATCTATTTTTATCTTTTCAAATATGGAGTTTTTCATCCCAATTCTTTCTAAATCATTTCTTATGATTTTACACAAATTATTACTATTTTTAATAATTTTATCAAGGCCCGTACAGTCGATTTCCATCAATGGCCATCGAACTGCACTTATAGCGACCTTTTTCGAATTTGATTTGGACATAATTCCAAATCCAACCGTTAGATTTCAAATTTCTAACATTCATTAGAAAGCTCTTTTCGATACGAACCCAACGGTTCCGGTTTTAGGAGAATCCGACGGTCGGATCTCCCGTAATGTCCGTTTGAAATAAATGGTTGAAATTCGCGAACTGCCGCGGCGCGGCGCGTTCTATTCAGGCCATTATATTATATATATAATATATATAATATATACTTCGTCGATTTCTATTTAAAACGAATTATATAAACAGTTTTAAATTCGTTTCAAATGCAATTTCAACTTCCATTTCAATTCAAATCAAAATTGAATTCATCTTTATAAATTCGTTTTAAAATTCATTTCTATTCAATTCAAATTTCAATTCAATTTGAATTCGTTTTCAATTCATTTCGAAATCGTTTTCAATTCAATTCATTTCGAAATCGTTTTCAATTCAATTCATTTCGAAATCGTTTTCAATTCAATTCATTTCGAAATCGTTTTCAATTCAATTCATTTCGAAATGGTTTTCAATTCAATTCATTTCGAAATCGTTTTCAATTCAATTCATTTCTTAATGAATAAAATCGATATAAATATCGATTACGTCAAAATGGCGTCAACCTAATCAACAAGGCTTCATAAATTTCTATTTTCAAATATTCTATTTCAAATATTTCTTTTTCAAAAATAGTTGTTATTATCAAAATATTTCGTTCAACACATGACCAATCTCAATGGATGAGTACTGTCAACACATGAACCTTTATTTTATGTTGTTCTTTATTTTCTAAATTGGAATGAGGCCCAATCAATTACCATATAAAGTTAATTATATGGATTTTCATACAACACATGTATATAATAACATTGAAAAATAATCAACCATCAACCAAAGTGCACTACACTGTATAAGCATCAAATATAGATATCTAACGCTTATAACAGCCTGTCAATCAATCGATCGACATATTTAATCAATCAGGATGAGTGAACTGCATATTTCATCCTAACACCCGTGTAGGGTTTCAAACAATCAAACAAATATTTTATTTGTGCTGTTGGGCGATGTGTAAAATTTATCGTCCCAATCAATGTCATTCAAATAGGTGTACATAAACAAACCGTCTGGTTTATAAATGAATATTCTATTTTATTCACTTCACGTTAAAAATTATATTTTTAACGATAAAACCTTTTATTTCAACCTATGAATTTCTATTCAATTCATTTATTCAATAAAATGATATTTTTATTTTTCTAACATATTTTAGAAAATTTCGGCGGCATAACGGCACGATACTAGAAACGGGACGAGGCCTAGCCTTATCCCCGGTCTAGTGAAGGCCCACGCCATTCACACATCAATCATATCAATTTCAATTTCACCAAAACAATCAAATCCAAATCAAATAATCTAACCAACTACACAATCAATCAAACAAGTCCATGGTCTGTGGACGGGTGTCGGGTGCTTCTAATAAGCACCGTCTGCATCCTAGTATATATATATATAACTAGAAAAGTAGAATTTGAGTGAGAAGTTCTCACAGATAGCTATCCTAGCTCCACGGCACTTCATTTGCAGAAGTCTTCGTCGTTTCGCCTTTTTGTCATCTTCGTTGTCCGCTTTCACTACATATGTAAAAATCACATTTTTACCTCGCTATTCAATATATAAGAAATCGAATTTTTATTTCGAAGTTCTATATATAAAAATCATATTTTTAATTATCGAATAATCATTTCCTACATTTTCAAAACCTTGTGATATACACATATTCAAAACTTTGTGATATAGATATATTTTCAACAATGCTAATTTTTATATTTAAAAATCATTTCAAATTTATATTTTCTATTTAAAGTTTTAACCTTTTTCTATTTAAAGTTTTAACCTTTTTCTAATCAGTTTTTAAATCATTTAAAAAATCCAGTTTTTTTAAAATCCTTAATCATTTAAAAAGAATCAGTTTATAATTCTTTTTAAATCTGTTTATGCAGTTTTAAAAAAACAGCTTTTACATCCCTTAAAAAAACAGTTTTTATATCATTATCAAATCAGTTTTTAAAACTTTAACAAATCAGTTTTTAAAACTTTAACAAATCAGTTTTTAAAACTTTAACAAATCTGTTTTTTTTTTCCTAAAAAAAAACAGTTTTTATAACTTTAAAAAAAATTCAGTTTTTAAATTCTAAAACAAAGAAACAGTTTTTATAACTTTAAAAAAAATTCAGTTTTTAAATTCTAAAAAAAGAAACAGTTTTTATAACTTTAAAAAAAATTCAGTTTTTAAATTCTAAAACAAAGAAACAGTTTTTATAACTAAAAAAAATTCAGTTTTTATTTTCTCTTAAAAATTCTGTTTTAAAATTCTTTTTGAAAATTCTGTTTTAAAATTCTTTTTAAAATCAGTTTTTATAACTAAAGAAAATAATACAGTAATTAGTTTTAACAAAACCAAATTAAAAATAAAAATAAACTAACCTAGTTCTTACCGCAGATCTCGAAGTGGAGGAGGGAAGAAGAAGAGGGCGGCTCGGCGATGCAGGGTGGTGGTCGGTGGTTTAGTGGTGTCGCGATGAGGTGTTCGAGGTGGAGGCTCCGACTGCGTCGCGACTGGGAAGGGTGCTCGAGATGAAGGCGGCTTCGAAGTGGGGCGCGGCGTCGAGGGTTCGTCGGCGGCAAGGGTAAGGCGGCGGCGATTAGGTTTTTCTTCTTTTTTTTTTTTTTTTTCTTTCTGGTAAATGAATGAGGAATCGGGGGGGGGCCAAGCAGAAGAGAAAAGGGGAAATAGATTTTTTTTTTATATATTTTATTTTATTATTTAATTATTTATTTTTGCCAAAGGGTTGACTTTTATATCCGACCTCGAAACGAGGCCCACCGCCTGTCGTCCATAGCGTTTTACCCCCATTCTGAACACAATGGGATATGTATCGTAAGCTGGTTTGATCGTTACAATCAGTTTCCGTTGAATTTACAATTTAAATCCTTATATTGAATTTTAAACGTACATTTCAAATTACCGGGGTCATATACTAACTAGAAAAATTCCAGAAAAATATTTTCTAGCTTCGTATTGACGATACGGTCCTAACAAAACTAGTTTCGTCGAATTCTGAGACCGTATGAAAAATGGCCAATTTCCAGTCGATTAAAATCCACTAAAAATGGTCAAACGCATTTTCCTTTGCCACGCTCACATATTGATTCGAAAAATTATGAAATTTGGAATCTAGCAATAACTTAACATCACGGACCCAACAAAACTGGTTTCGTCGAAATCCGAGGTCGTTTGCAAAATTGCTATTTTTAAGGGCCTTATATATATAAAAATATATAAAAATTCCACAGCGACTATTTCTAATTTTAAACTGGACATATCTTATCATTTCTAAGATGAAATCTCAGTTTGTTAACTTCGTTACAAAGATATAGTTATACAGATTCAAATATTTCTTGTTTCGTTCAATTCTGACTTATATTGAATTCTGTATATTCATTTGAAATCAGAAATCGAATTTTCGAACTACCGCGCCATTTTCAATTCCTTTTATAATTATATATAATTATTATACATTCTAACGACGACGTATATAATATATACGTCCTAGTTATATTCAAAATAAATTTCTCGTCGATATTATTTAAAATAATTCATTTTAAATATTCAAGATTCGCTAAAATTGCCAAAATAAAAATTTTAAACTGGCCCAGTGTAACAACCCGTAAAATCTGGGCCAGTTTAAAATTTTTATTTTGGCAATTATAGCGAGTTTTGATTATTTAAAATGAATTATTTTAAATATAATCGACGAGAAAATTTATTTTTAATATAATTCGACGTATATATTATATACGTCGTCGTTAGAATATATAATAATTATATATAATTATAAAAGGAATTGAAAATGGCGCGGTAGTTCGAAAATTCGATTTCTAATTTCAAAGGAATATACAGAATTCGTTATAAGTCAGAATTGAGCGAAACAAGAAATATTTGAATCTGATGAACAAGATCTTTCTAACGAAGTTAACAAACTAGGATTTCACTTTAGAAATGATAAGATACGTCCAGTTGAAAATTCAGAATAGTCGCTATGGAATTTATATATATTTTATATAATATATAGCCCTTAAAAATGGACATTTTGCAAACGACCTCGGATTTCGACGAAACCAGTTTTGTTGGGTCCGTGATGTTAAGTTATTGCTAGGTTTCAAATTTCATAATTTTTCGAATCAATATGTGAGCGTGGCAAAGGAAAACGCGTTTGACCAGTTTCAGTTGATTTTATTCGACTGGAAATTGACCATTTTTCAAACGGTCTCAGAATTCGACGAAACTAGTTTTGTTAGGACCGTATCGTCAATACGAAGCTAGAAAATATTTTTCTGGAATTTTTAAAGTTCGTATGTGACCCCGGTAATTTGAAATGTACGCGTAAAATTCAATATAGTGATTTAAATGTAAATTCAACGAAAACTGATTCAAACAGTCGAATCAGCTTGCGATACATATCCCATTGTGTTCGGAATGAGGGTAATTAGCTAGGGGCGACAGTCGATGGGCTTGATTTCGGGTTAAAACGGAGAGTCAACTTTAAATTGAATTAAATAATTAAATAGAAAAAAATAACATAACCCTTCTCCTTAACTACCCCAGGGCCCCCCGTTTCATTCGAACAGATGAAATTAGAAAAAAAAAAAAAAAAAAAAAACTCTCGCAGATCCCTAAATCGCGCCGCCCCCTACCCATCACCGTCGCGCCTCACCAGACCCCCCCCTCCGATCTCCTTCTCTCCCCTCTGACCACCGCTATACCCACCACCCCACGCGCCTCTCTCCTCTTCGTATAGACCCCTCCCCAAGGCCACCGCACCCCCTTCAGCCCTGAACCGCGCCTCCCAAACCCCCCCGAAGCACGCGATGCCGTCCTGCCAGAGGCCAAGCCACCTTTCTCTTCCCCCCCTCGTGCGAGCCTCCGATAACCCAGTAAGTTTTTTTTTGTTTTTTTTTATTTTTATTTTACTGATTTTTGTTTATTTATTAAACTGATTTTTGTTTATTTATTAAACTGATTTTTGTTTATTTATAAAACTGATTTTTGTTTATTTATTAAACTGATTTTTGTTTATTTATAAAACTGATTTTTGTTTATTAATAAAAACTGAAATTTTTAGAAAAGAAAGAAAACTGAACTGATTTTAATTAAAAGGTTAAAACAGTTTTTTTCTAAATATTTAAAACTGATTCTCAATTTTAAAAAGGTTTTAAAAGATTTGAATTTTAAAAAGGTTTTAAAAGATTTGAATTTTAAAAAGGTTTTAAAAGATTTGAATTTTAAAAAGGTTTTAAAAGATTTGAATTTTAAAAAGGTTTTAAAAGATTTGAATTTTTAAAAGGTAAAAGATTTAAACTTTGAAAAGTAAAAGAAAAGATTAGATCTTTGAAATGGAAAAGGCGGAATCTATATAAATAAAAATTCGATTTTTATATATTGAATAGCGAAATAAAAATTCGATTTTTATATATTGAACTTTGAAATAAAAATTCGATTTTTATATATTGAACTTTGAAATAAAAATTCGATTTTTATATATTGAACTTTGAAATAAAAATTCGATTTTTATATATTGAACTTTGAAATAAAAATTCGATTTTTATATATTGAACTTTGAAATAAAAAATTCGATTTTTTATATATTGAACTTTGAAATAAAAATTCGATTTTTATATATTGAACTTTGAAATAAAAATTCGATTTTTATATATTGAACTTTGAAATAAAAATTCGATTTTTATATATTGAACTTTGAAATAAAAATTCGATTTTTATATATTGAACTTTGAAATAAAAATTCGATTTTTATATATTGAACTTTGAAATAAAAATTCGATTTTTATATATTGAACTTTGAAATAAAAATTCGATTTTTATGTATTGAACTTTGAAATAAAAATTCGATTTTTATATATTGAACTTTGAAATAAAAATTCGATTCTTATTTATTGAATAGCGAAATAAAAATTCGATTTTTATATATATTGAATAGCGAAGTAAAAATGTGGTTTTTACGTGTGTAGTGAAAGCAGCAACGAAGGTGACAAAAAGGCGAAACGACGAAGACTTCTGCAAAGGAGTGCCGTGGAGCTAGGATAGCTATAGGTGAGAATTTCTCACCCTTCGTTTTCTTTTCTAGTTATATATATATATATATACTAGGATGCAGACGGTGCTTAGTAGCACCCGACACAATCGTCCACAGACCATGGACTTGTTTGTTTGGCTGTTTGGTTATTGATTGTGATTTTGGTTTGAATGTGGTTTGTGGTGTGAAAAATCGAATCGATAAATTGGTTAGGATTAGACGTGCGCCGTTATAAGGTGTAGGAGTAAGGCTAGGTTAGACCCTTACTCCAAATTTTGTGGTTTGCAAAATGAAATTGATTTGATTGATGAGTGAATGGCGTGGGCCTTCACTAGTCCGGGGATAAGGCTAGGCCTCGTCCCGTTTCTAGTATCGTGCCGTTATGCCGCCGAAATTTTCTAAAATGTGTTAGAAAATAAAAATATCATTTTATTGTGTAAATGAATTGAATAGAAATTCATAGGTTGAAATAAAATGTGTTATCGTTAAAAATATAATTTTTAACGTGAATGTGAATAAATAAATATTCATTTACAAACCAGACGGTTTGTTTATGTACACCTATTTGAATGACGTTGATTGGGTCGATAAATTTTACACATCGCCTAACTGCACAAATAAAATATGTGTTTGATTGTTTGAAACCCCACACGGGTGTTAGGATGAAATTTGAAGTTCACTCATCCTGATTGATTAAATATGTCGATCGATTGATTGACAGGCTGTTATAAGCGTTGAATATCTATATTTGATGCTTATACAGTGTAGTGCACTTTGGTTGATGGTTGATTATTTTCAATGCTATTATATACATGTGTTGTATGAAAATCCATATAATTAACTTTATATGGTAATTGATTGGGCCTCATTCCAGTTTTAAAATAGAAATATTTGAAAAAGAAATATTTGAAATAGAATATTTGAAAATAGAACTTTATGAAGCCGTGTTGATTAGATTGACGCCATTTTGACGTGAACGATATTTATATCGATTTTATCGATTTCGAATTGAATTGAAAACGATTTCGAAATAAATTGAATTGAAAACGATTTCGAAATGAATTGAATTGAAAACGATTTCGAAATGAATTGAATTGAAAACGATTTCGAAATGAATTGAATTGAAAACGATTTCGAAATGAATTGAATTGAAAACGATTTTGAAATGAATTGAATTTATAACGATTTCGAAATGAATTGAATTGAAAACGATTTCGAAATGAATTGAATTGAAAACGATTTCGAAATGAATTGAATTGAAAACGATTCGAAATGAATGGAATTGAAATGAATTCAAATTGAATTGAAATTCGAATTGAATAGAAATGAATTTTAAAACGAATTTATAAAGAAGAATTCAATTTTGATTTGAATTGAAAAGAAAGTTGAAATAGGTTTTGAAACGATTTTAAAACTATTTATATAATTCGTTTTAAATAGAAATCGACGATATATATATTATATATATATTATATATATAATATAATGGCCTGAATAGAACGCGCCGCGTCGCGGCAGTTCGCGAATTTCGACCATTTATTTCAAACGGACATTGCGGGAGATCCGACCGTCGGATTCTCCTAAAACCGGAACCGTTGGGTTCGTATCGAAAAGAGCTTTCTAAAGAAGGTTAGAAATTTGAAATCTAACGGTTGGATTTGGAGATACGTCCAAATCAAATTCGAAAAAGGTCGCTGTAAGTGCAGTTCGATGGCCGTTGATGGAAATCGACTGTACGGACCTTGATAAAATTATTAAAAATGGTAATAATTTGTGTAAAATCATAAGAAATGATTTGTGAAGATTTGGGATGAAAAACTCCATATTTGAAAAGATAAAAATGGATTTTTATCGAAATGAACTAGTTTTGAACTAGAATTATAATTCTATTTATTTTTAAATAAATAAATTGAATTCGAAAAGGGTTTTAAAAATAACCAAAATTTCCAATGATTGCATTGGAATGGATTTGAATCGAAAGTGTCTTCGGAATATTTCGATGTTGGAATTTGTGATTATACGGATGTTGTTACGGAAATTTGAAAGATATATATTTATATCGTTATTTCCAATACGACATTTGTTAATCGTAGAATTTGATATTGAATATAAGCCGATATATTTTCTATTCAGAGCCTTATATTGAATATCAAATGTGATTTGGGTTTGTCGTGAATGGTGTCTTCACTAACACTGTTCTTGAACTCAGTTGAGAAATGATTAAATCTTTTTATTTAGATTTAATGAAGTGTACCAATTAAATAATATTTAATTGGAATTGAATTGATATTGATTTTTGGGTTTATCGTGAACAGTGTTTTAAATAACACTTGTTCTTTAACCCGATAATTAATGAATGTGATTTGGGTTTGTCGTGAATGGTGTCTTCACTAACACTGTTCTTGAACCCAGTTGAGAAAAGGTTAAATCTTTTTATTTAGATTTAATGAAGTGTACCAATTAAATAATATTTAATTGGAATTGAATTGATATTGATTTTTGGGTTTATCGTGAACAGTGTTTTAAATAACACTTGTTCTTTAACCCGATAATTAATGAATGTGATTTGGGTTTGTCGTGAATGGTGTCTTCACTAACACTGTTCTTGAACCCAGTTGAGAAATGATTAAATCTTTTTATTTAGATTTAATGAAGTGTACCAATTAAATAATATTTAATTGGAATTGAATTGATATTGATTTTTGGGTTTATCGTGAACAGTGTTTTAAATAACACTTGTTCTTTAACCCGATAATTAATGAATGTGATTTGGGTTTGTCGTGAATGGTGTCTTCACTAACACTGTTCTTGAACCCAGTTGAGAAAAGGTTAAATCTTTTTATTTAGATTTAATGAAGTGTACCAATTAAATAATATTTAATTGGAATTGAAAGGATATTGATTTTTGGGTTTATCGTGAACAGTGTTTTAAATAACACTCGTTCTTTAACCCGATAATTAATGAATGTGATTTGGGTTTGTCGTGAATGGTGTCTTCACTAACACTGTTCTTGAACCCAGTTGAGAGAAGATTAAATCTTTTTATTTAGATTTAATGAAGTGTACCAATTAAATGATATTTAATTGGAATTGAATGGATATTGATTTTTGGGTTTATCGTGAACAGTGTTTTAAATAACACTCGTTCTTTAACCCGATAATTAATGAATGTGATTTTGGGTTTATCGTGAACCGTGTTTTAAATGACACTGATTCTTTAACCCAGATAATGATTAAAACTAAGTGGAGTTTTAATGAATCTTTAATTAGATTGAAAAGATCGAGAATGGAGTATCACCAGTTTTGCTCCAGGCGATAGTTAAATCTTTAATTAGATTTGAACGTGAGATTTAGAAACTAACTGTCGGTTAGCCAAGCAGAATGGTTTTCTGGATATTGATCTGATGTTGGTTTCGGCCTTCGGGGTTAATATTTGGGAAATTATTCTCTTGATTAATTTACGGTTAGTGACTAATGAATTGGAATGAGGCGTATGTTGTGTTTGTGTAACACTTATTTAAAATATACGCGAGTTATTCGGAAAGACCGGGTTTATCCCATTCTGAATAACTGATACGACGATAAGTCGAAGATGAAGACGATGGTCGAAGACCGGAGGTCTTCACGTCGTTTGGGTGATAACTGATGATCTTGATTGGGCTGTACACCCAAGAAGATGGAAACAGTTAGTGATCGTCCAGACGTACTTGGAGATCGATGGATATGCGGGGTACTAGGTGCCTCCGGTTTCGTTCAGACCCAGGACGGACTTGTAAATGGACTGTGTGTCTGACATCGGATTTCATTCTGTGTGACTGATATCGGTTGCATGGGATGGTTTGCCTGTGTGGCATGCTAAGATGCAAATGATCAAGGCTTCTGTTGAAAAGCAAAGTCTTGTGGTGATGATCGAAGCACGGCCTTTGTGGCGTAGCTTTGTGTAACGTTTACTTCGCGAGTTTCACACCCGGTATGAACCAAAAACGGGAGACGGACGTCAGGGGGGACATGCGTTTTCTTTCTAGCTAGAAGTGGCGTCAGTGGTTTTACACGCCCTGACGAGTTTGACTTATGTGGTTGTTGCTGTTGCGAGGCGCCTCGGATTGATCGGTCGTTCTCGAACCGATGGAGTCATTTAGTTGGCTCGCTTACGCCCCAAAGGGCGGAGAAACGTATTGTTCAGGCATTATAATCCACTTCGTGTGGACCGGCCCTGAGGATCCAGGGGGCAGTTGCGGCTGTTCCTGAGACACGGGCTAGAGCGTCTCGAATCGGTTGAGGATCTTGCCCCTAGCCTCGGTTCATAGATGGAAACCCAATTTCCAAATACGTGATATTTGCGGTTTTATTTGTAAACCTATATATGGCGACATGATATATGGTACCCATGCCGCCTATGATTGATACTTATGATTTGAAGTTGTTTCATACACTACGCACTTATAATAGTATCAAATGATTTGTTTTAAACGTATCAAGCATTCTTTAGCTGTTATAAGGGAAAACCCTATCCCCCGGCTTGCGATTGCATTGTGTGATAGGACCTGGGTCTTATAACAGCTTCATTTTTCTTTATTTAGCATTGCGCTGTTTGTTTTATGCACTGGTATTCTTGGGAGGAAACCCGTTCCGTGTTACGGCGTGGTCCCTTGATTTACCTTTGAAAATAAAGATTAATAACTGTTTTAGTTCTCACACCAGTCACATGACTGACCTGGAGTTTATTGTTTTAACCTAAACTCTGGGTGCCCTTATTTTTGACACGGGCAGCTAGTAGTTTTGGTTTTGCAGATTTATATTCACAGGATCCTGGTTTACAGCTGGAACGATATCCGGAAAGCTTTGTATCCGTATATCTCATTCTAGTTGTGTATTGTATTATTTTCCGCTGCTATGTATTTAAATGTAATTTAAATCTCTGATATTTCTGTGTAATATTCTTTTTACTCTGTATATTCTTGTAATCTGATGCATTGTTGTTATATACAGTGAAACGTTCTTCTGTATGCGTTCTGTTGTGGTTTGTTCTCGAACTATCCGACGCTTTCCTTTACGGGGAGGTTGCGGGTCTTCACACGTGGTATCAGAGCTTTGGTTTACAAAGCTAGAGAACAAGACACATTAGAAACATACGAAAGAATTCACCAGATATTGGATTAGCAATATCCAATGAGAATGACTCGTTAGAGATAGGATCAGTAGTATCCTAGAACGAGTGTGAAGAGTATATTTTTGAAAATGAAAACAATTTTTGTTTTGAAAATTTAAATCAACTATTCGTATTTGATTATCTATTTATATTGAGTTGGACAGTCCAGTATATATAGATTTTGCGTATACGTCTGATCCGCGTGTATTCGAAGTTTTAATATACTGGATAGATATAGAACCATACTCTAGTGGCCCGAAGATGATTCTGATGATTGACTAGTCGTCATTAGTATTCATGTTCGAGTGACGAAGGTGTGATATCTATATATTTCCATTAGACTGGTGTGAGAACCAAAACTTTTATATAGCTAGAACCCTTTGTTGTGAATTGGCATCAAAAACAAGATTTTCAGTATATATATCAAAATTATGAATTTGAAACGTTAATCCACTAATTGATTGATGTTTGTGTTGTTTGTTTAATTGTTTGATAATTTTGAACCATTTAGCCTAATTGAATCAAATATTGACTTGTATTGAAATTTGGTCGCATTTGCTTGCATATACATATATATCATTGAACAGGTCATAGCAAGGAGGCTAGAGCCAGAGAATAAAATTTGTTTGCCCGACAAATAGGTACATGTTTACTACATAATTTCCTGTTTTGTTTGGGTGATGATGATTTTGTGAGCCTATTGGCTAGCCGCTTGGCTTTTTCTTTTTCTTTTTGAGATCTGAAGGACCGGGGAAGCTATTTGAAATTCCCCGATGCTCCCGGTGCAGGGGAGGTTATGGCGAAATTTTTCGAAAATTTAGGGTGTTAGCCAAATTTTTGAAATTTTAGAAATTCTCAGAAACTAAAGAGTTGGAGAATGGAAGTCTGATCGAGCGTAGTGTTGATTAATCAAACCACTTTCGACTTTGTTCCTTTTCGGGGACGAAAAGTTTTAAGTGGGGGAGATTGTAACAACCCGTAAAATCTGGGCCAGTTTAAAATTTTTATTTTGGCAATTATAGCGAGTTTTGATTATTTAAAATGAATTATTTTAAATATAATCGACGAGAAAATTTATTTTTAATATAATTCGACGTATATATTATATACGTCGTCGTTAGAATATATAATAATTATATATAATTATAAAAGGAATTGAAAATGGCGCGGTAGTTCGAAAATTCGATTTCTAATTTCAAAGGAATATACAGAATTCGTTATAAGTCAGAATTGAGCGAAACAAGAAATATTTGAATCTGATGAACAAGATCTTTCTAACGAAGTTAACAAACTAGGATTTCACTTTAGAAATGATAAGATACGTCCAGTTGAAAATTCAGAATAGTCGCTATGGAATTTATATATATTTTATATAATATATAGCCCTTAAAAATGGACATTTTGCAAACGACCTCGGATTTCGACGAAACCAGTTTTGTTGGGTCCGTGATGTTAAGTTATTGCTAGGTTTCAAATTTCATAATTTTTCGAATCAATATGTGAGCGTGGCAAAGGAAAACGCGTTTGACCAGTTTCAGTTGATTTTATTCGACTGGAAATTGACCATTTTTCAAACGGTCTCAGAATTCGACGAAACTAGTTTTGTTAGGACCGTATCGTCAATACGAAGCTAGAAAATATTTTTCTGGAATTTTTAAAGTTCGTATGTGACCCCGGTAATTTGAAATGTACGCGTAAAATTCAATATAGTGATTTAAATGTAAATTCAACGAAAACTGATTCAAACAGTCGAATCAGCTTGCGATACATATCCCATTGTGTTCGGAATGAGGGTAATTAGCTAGGGGCGACAGTCGATGGGCTTGATTTCGGGTTAAAACGGAGAGTCAACTTTAAATTGAATTAAATAATTAAATAGAAAAAAATAACATAACCCTTCTCCTTAACTACCCCAGGGCCCCCCGTTTCATTCGAACAGATGAAATTAGAAAAAAAAAAAAAAAAAAAAAACTCTCGCAGATCCCTAAATCGCGCCGCCCCCTACCCATCACCGTCGCGCCTCACCAGACCCCCCCCCTCCGATCTCCTTCTCTCCCCTCTGACCACCGCTATACCCACCACCCCACGCGCCTCTCTCCTCTTCGTATAGACCCCTCCCCAAGGCCACCGCACCCCCTTCAGCCCTGAACCGCGCCTCCCAAACCCCCCCGAAGCACGCGATGCCGTCCTGCCAGAGGCCAAGCCACCTTTCTCTTCCCCCCCTCGTGCGAGCCTCCGATAACCCAGTAAGTTTTTTTTTGTTTTTTTTTATTTTTATTTTACTGATTTTTGTTTATTTATTAAACTGATTTTTGTTTATTTATTAAACTGATTTTTGTTTATTTATAAAACTGATTTTTGTTTATTTATTAAACTGATTTTTGTTTATTTATAAAACTGATTTTTGTTTATTAATAAAAACTGAAATTTTTAGAAAAGAAAGAAAACTGAACTGATTTTAATTAAAAGGTTAAAACAGTTTTTTTTCTAAATATTTAAAACTGATTCTCAATTTTAAAAAGGTTTTAAAAGATTTGAATTTTAAAAAGGTTTTAAAAGATTTGAATTTTAAAAAGGTTTTAAAAGATTTGAATTTTAAAAAGGTTTTAAAAGATTTGAATTTTAAAAAGGTTTTAAAAGATTTGAATTTTTAAAAGGTAAAAGATTTAAACTTTGAAAAGTAAAAGAAAAGATTAGATCTTTGAAATGGAAAAGGCGGAATCTATATAAATAAAAATTCGATTTTTATATATTGAATAGCGAAATAAAAATTCGATTTTTATATATTGAACTTTGAAATAAAAATTCGATTTTTATATATTGAACTTTGAAATAAAAATTCGATTTTTATATATTGAACTTTGAAATAAAAATTCGATTTTTATATATTGAACTTTGAAATAAAAATTCGATTTTTATATATTGAACTTTGAAATAAAAAATTCGATTTTTTATATATTGAACTTTGAAATAAAAATTCGATTTTTATATATTGAACTTTGAAATAAAAATTCGATTTTTATATATTGAACTTTGAAATAAAAATTCGATTTTTATATATTGAACTTTGAAATAAAAATTCGATTTTTATATAT
Organism: Allium sativum; assembly: GCA_030737875.1. Classification (NCBI taxonomy): domain Eukaryota; kingdom Viridiplantae; phylum Streptophyta; class Magnoliopsida; order Asparagales; family Amaryllidaceae; genus Allium; species Allium sativum. The sequence goes on along the minus strand of CM060916.1, from coordinate 89,804,888 downwards.
TGAACTTTGAAATAAAAATTCGATTTTTATATATTGAACTTTGAAATAAAAATTCGATTTTTATATATTGAACTTTGAAATAAAAATTCGATTTTTATGTATTGAACTTTGAAATAAAAATTCGATTTTTATATATTGAACTTTGAAATAAAAATTCGATTCTTATTTATTGAATAGCGAAATAAAAATTCGATTTTTATATATATTGAATAGCGAAGTAAAAATGTGGTTTTTACGTGTGTAGTGAAAGCAGCAACGAAGGTGACAAAAAGGCGAAACGACGAAGACTTCTGCAAAGGAGTGCCGTGGAGCTAGGATAGCTATAGGTGAGAATTTCTCACCCTTCGTTTTCTTTTCTAGTTATATATATATATATACTAGGATGCAGACGGTGCTTAGTAGCACCCAACACAATCGTCCACAGACCATGGACTTGTTTGTTTGGCTGTTTGGTTATTGATTGTGATTTTGGTTTGAATGTGGTTTGTGGTGTGAAAAATCGAATCGATAAATTGGTTAGGATTAGACGTGCGCCGTTATAAGGTGTAGGAGTAAGGCTAGGTTAGACCCTTACTCCAAATTTTGTGGTTTGCAAAATGAAATTGATTTGATTGATGAGTGAATGGCGTGGGCCTTCACTAGTCCGGGGATAAGGCTAGGCCTCGTCCCGTTTCTAGTATCGTGCCGTTATGCCGCCGAAATTTTCTAAAATGTGTTAGAAAATAAAAATATCATTTTATTGTGTAAATGAATTGAATAGAAATTCATAGGTTGAAATAAAATGTGTTATCGTTAAAAATATAATTTTTAACGTGAATGTGAATAAATAAATATTCATTTACAAACCAGACGGTTTGTTTATGTACACCTATTTGAATGACGTTGATTGGGTCGATAAATTTTACACATCGCCTAACTGCACAAATAAAATATGTGTTTGATTGTTTGAAACCCCACACGGGTGTTAGGATGAAATTTGAAGTTCACTCATCCTGATTGATTAAATATGTCGATCGATTGATTGACAGGCTGTTATAAGCGTTGAATATCTATATTTGATGCTTATACAGTGTAGTGCACTTTGGTTGATGGTTGATTATTTTCAATGCTATTATATACATGTGTTGTATGAAAATCCATATAATTAACTTTATATGGTAATTGATTGGGCCTCATTCCAGTTTTAAAATAGAAATATTTGAAAAAGAAATATTTGAAATAGAATATTTGAAAATAGAACTTTATGAAGCCGTGTTGATTAGATTGACGCCATTTTGACGTGAACGATATTTATATCGATTTTATCGATTTCGAATTGAATTGAAAACGATTTCGAAATAAATTGAATTGAAAACGATTTCGAAATGAATTGAATTGAAAACGATTTCGAAATGAATTGAATTGAAAACGATTTCGAAATGAATTGAATTGAAAACGATTTCGAAATGAATTGAATTGAAAACGATTTTGAAATGAATTGAATTTATAACGATTTCGAAATGAATTGAATTGAAAACGATTTCGAAATGAATTGAATTGAAAACGATTTCGAAATGAATTGAATTGAAAACGATTCGAAATGAATGGAATTGAAATGAATTCAAATTGAATTGAAATTCGAATTGAATAGAAATGAATTTTAAAACGAATTTATAAAGAAGAATTCAATTTTGATTTGAATTGAAAAGAAAGTTGAAATAGGTTTTGAAACGATTTTAAAACTATTTATATAATTCGTTTTAAATAGAAATCGACGATATATATATTATATATATATTATATATATAATATAATGGCCTGAATAGAACGCGCCGCGTCGCGGCAGTTCGCGAATTTCGACCATTTATTTCAAACGGACATTGCGGGAGATCCGACCGTCGGATTCTCCTAAAACCGGAACCGTTGGGTTCGTATCGAAAAGAGCTTTCTAAAGAAGGTTAGAAATTTGAAATCTAACGGTTGGATTTGGAGATACGTCCAAATCAAATTCGAAAAAGGTCGCTGTAAGTGCAGTTCGATGGCCGTTGATGGAAATCGACTGTACGGACCTTGATAAAATTATTAAAAATGGTAATAATTTGTGTAAAATCATAAGAAATGATTTGTGAAGATTTGGGATGAAAAACTCCATATTTGAAAAGATAAAAATGGATTTTTATCGAAATGAACTAGTTTTGAACTAGAATTATAATTCTATTTATTTTTAAATAAATAAATTGAATTCGAAAAGGGTTTTAAAAATAACCAAAATTTCCAATGATTGCATTGGAATGGATTTGAATCGAAAGTGTCTTCGGAATATTTCGATGTTGGAATTTGTGATTATACGGATGTTGTTACGGAAATTTGAAAGATATATATTTATATCGTTATTTCCAATACGACATTTGTTAATCGTAGAATTTGATATTGAATATAAGCCGATATATTTTCTATTCAGAGCCTTATATTGAATATCAAATGTGATTTGGGTTTGTCGTGAATGGTGTCTTCACTAACACTGTTCTTGAACTCAGTTGAGAAATGATTAAATCTTTTTATTTAGATTTAATGAAGTGTACCAATTAAATAATATTTAATTGGAATTGAATTGATATTGATTTTTGGGTTTATCGTGAACAGTGTTTTAAATAACACTTGTTCTTTAACCCGATAATTAATGAATGTGATTTGGGTTTGTCGTGAATGGTGTCTTCACTAACACTGTTCTTGAACCCAGTTGAGAAAAGGTTAAATCTTTTTATTTAGATTTAATGAAGTGTACCAATTAAATAATATTTAATTGGAATTGAATTGATATTGATTTTTGGGTTTATCGTGAACAGTGTTTTAAATAACACTTGTTCTTTAACCCGATAATTAATGAATGTGATTTGGGTTTGTCGTGAATGGTGTCTTCACTAACACTGTTCTTGAACCCAGTTGAGAAATGATTAAATCTTTTTATTTAGATTTAATGAAGTGTACCAATTAAATAATATTTAATTGGAATTGAATTGATATTGATTTTTGGGTTTATCGTGAACAGTGTTTTAAATAACACTTGTTCTTTAACCCGATAATTAATGAATGTGATTTGGGTTTGTCGTGAATGGTGTCTTCACTAACACTGTTCTTGAACCCAGTTGAGAAAAGGTTAAATCTTTTTATTTAGATTTAATGAAGTGTACCAATTAAATAATATTTAATTGGAATTGAAAGGATATTGATTTTTGGGTTTATCGTGAACAGTGTTTTAAATAACACTCGTTCTTTAACCCGATAATTAATGAATGTGATTTGGGTTTGTCATGAATGGTGTCTTCACTAACACTGTTCTTGAACCCAGTTGAGAGAAGATTAAATCTTTTTATTTAGATTTAATGAAGTGTACCAATTAAATGATATTTAATTGGAATTGAATGGATATTGATTTTTGGGTTTATCGTGAACAGTGTTTTAAATAACACTCGTTCTTTAACCCGATAATTAATGAATGTGATTTTGGGTTTATCGTGAACCGTGTTTTAAATGACACTGATTCTTTAACCCAGATAATGATTAAAACTAAGTGGAGTTTTAATGAATCTTTAATTAGATTGAAAAGATCGAGAATGGAGTATCACCAGTTTTGCTCCAGGCGATAGTTAAATCTTTAATTAGATTTGAACGTGAGATTTAGAAACTAACTGTCGGTTAGCCAAGCAGAATGGTTTTCTGGATATTGATCTGATGTTGGTTTCGGCCTTCGGGGTTAATATTTGGGAAATTATTCTCTTGATTAATTTACGGTTAGTGACTAATGAATTGGAATGAGGCGTATGTTGTGTTTGTGTAACACTTATTTAAAATATACGCGAGTTATTCGGAAAGACCGGGTTTATCCCATTCTGAATAACTGATACGACGATAAGTCGAAGATGAAGACGATGGTCGAAGACCGGAGGTCTTCACGTCGTTTGGGTGATAACTGATGATCTTGATTGGGCTGTACACCCAAGAAGATGGAAACAGTTAGTGATCGTCCAGACGTACTTGGAGATCGATGGATATGCGGGGTACTAGGTGCCTCCGGTTTCGTTCAGACCCAGGACGGACTTGTAAATGGACTGTGTGTCTGACATCGGATTTCATTCTGTGTGACTGATATCGGTTGCATGGGATGGTTTGCCTGTGTGGCATGCTAAGATGCAAATGATCAAGGCTTCTGTTGAAAAGCAAAGTCTTGTGGTGATGATCGAAGCACGGCCTTTGTGGCGTAGCTTTGTGTAACGTTTACTTCGCGAGTTTCACACCCGGTATGAACCAAAAACGGGAGACGGACGTCAGGGGGGACATGCGTTTTCTTTCTAGCTAGAAGTGGCGTCAGTGGTTTTACACGCCCTGACGAGTTTGACTTATGTGGTTGTTGCTGTTGCGAGGCGCCTCGGATTGATCGGTCGTTCTCGAACCGATGGAGTCATTTAGTTGGCTCGCTTACGCCCCAAAGGGCGGAGAAACGTATTGTTCAGGCATTATAATCCACTTCGTGTGGACCGGCCCTGAGGATCCAGGGGGCAGTTGCGGCTGTTCCTGAGACACGGGCTAGAGCGTCTCGAATCGGTTGAGGATCTTGCCCCTAGCCTCGGTTCATAGATGGAAACCCAATTTCCAAATACGTGATATTTGCGGTTTTATTTGTAAACCTATATATGGCGACATGATATATGGTACCCATGCCGCCTATGATTGATACTTATGATTTGAAGTTGTTTCATACACTACGCACTTATAATAGTATCAAATGATTTGTTTTAAACGTATCAAGCATTCTTTAGCTGTTATAAGGGAAAACCCTATCCCCCGGCTTGCGATTGCATTGTGTGATAGGACCTGGGTCTTATAACAGCTTCATTTTTCTTTATTTAGCATTGCGCTGTTTGTTTTATGCACTGGTATTCTTGGGAGGAAACCCGTTCCGTGTTACGGCGTGGTCCCTTGATTTACCTTTGAAAATAAAGATTAATAACTGTTTTAGTTCTCACACCAGTCACATGACTGACCTGGAGTTTATTGTTTTAACCTAAACTCTGGGTGCCCTTATTTTTGACACGGGCAGCTAGTAGTTTTGGTTTTGCAGATTTATATTCACAGGATCCTGGTTTACAGCTGGAACGATATCCGGAAAGCTTTGTATCCGTATATCTCATTCTAGTTGTGTATTGTATTATTTTCCGCTGCTATGTATTTAAATGTAATTTAAATCTCTGATATTTCTGTGTAATATTCTTTTTACTCTGTATATTCTTGTAATCTGATGCATTGTTGTTATATACAGTGAAACGTTCTTCTGTATGCGTTCTGTTGTGGTTTGTTCTCGAACTATCCGACGCTTTCCTTTACGGGGAGGTTGCGGGTCTTCACACGGTGGTATCAGAGCCAGGTTTCGATCCTGGGACCTGTGGGTTATGGGCCCACCACTTAAAACTTTTCGTCCCCGAAAAGGAACAAAGTCGAAAGTGGTTTGATTAATCAACTCTACGCTCGATCTGGCTTCAATTCTCCAACTTTTCAGTTTCTGAGAATTTTCAAATTTTCAAAAATTTGACTAACACCCTAAATTTTCGAAAAATTTCGCCATAACCTCCCCTGCACCGGGAGCATCGGGGAATTTCAAATAGCTTCCCCGGTCCTTCAGATCTCAAAAAGAAAAAGAAAAAGCCAAGCGGCTAGCCAATAGGCTCATAAAATCATCATCACCCAAACAAAACAGGAAATTATGTAGTAAACATGTACCTATTTGTCGGGCAAACAAATTTTATTCTCTGCTCTAGCCTTCTTGCTATGACCTGTTCAATATAAGCATATGTATATGCAAGCAAATGCAACCAATTTTCAATATAATTCAATATTTGATTCAATTAGGCTAAATGGCTAAAAATTAGCAAACAAATAAACAAACAACACAAACATCAATCAATTAGTGAATTAGAGTTTCAAATTCATAATTTTGATACATAGTCAAAAATCAGATTTTTGATGCCAAATCACAACAATAGGCCCTATCTAATTTTGGTTCTCACACCAGTCAATAGGAAGTATATAGAAATCTCCCTTTCGTCACTCGAACATAAATTCTGATGATGATGCATCAATCATCAGAGTTCTCTCCGGGCGACTTAGAAGGTGATTCTATATCTACCCAGTATATCAAAACTTCGAATACACGCGGATCAGACGTATACGCAAAATCTATATATACTGGATTGTCCAAATTCATTAAAATAAATAATCAAATACGAATAGTTGATTTAAATTTTCAAAACAAATTTTGTTTTCATTTTAAAAATATACTCTTCACACTCGTTCTAGGATACTACTGATCCTATCTCTAACGAGTCATTCCATTGGATATTGCTAATCCAATATCTGATGAATTCTTTCGTATGGTTCTAATGTGCCTTGTTCTCTGAGCTTTGTAAACCAAAGCTCTGATACCAAATGTGACGGCTAGGGAATTTCGCTCGGTCCGAACCAGTCGCTAAACCGATCCAGGTCGTTCGAAACGCCCTATCGTTTGAGAACACGACAAATCAGAAACCATACAGAAGAACATTTCACCGTATATTACAACAATGCATCAGATTACAAGAATATACAGAGTATAAATGAATATTACACAGAAATATCAGAGATTTAAATTACACTTAAATACATAGCAGCGGAAAATAATACAATACACAACTAGAAGGAGATATACGGATACAAAGCTTTCCGGATATCATTCCAGCTGTAAACCAGGATCCTATGAATATAAATCTGCAAAACCAAAACTACTAGCTGCCCGTGTCAAAATAAGGGCACCCAGAGTTTAGGTTAAAACAATAAACTCCAGGTCAGTCATGTGACTGGTGTGAGAACTAAAACAGTTAATCTTTATTTTAAAAGTTAGGTAAATCAAGGGACCACGCCGTATAACACGGAACGGGTTTCCTCCCAAGAATACCAGTGCATAAAACAAACAGCGCAATGCTAAATAAAGAAAAATGAAGCTGTTATAAGACCCAGGTCCCATCACACAATGCAACGCAGCCGAGGATAGGGTTTTCCCTTATAACAGCCAAAGAATGCTTGATACGGTTAAAACAAATCGTTTGATACTATTATAAGTGCATAGTGTATAAAACAACTTCAAATCATAAGTATCAATCATAGGCGGCATGAGCGCCCCATCCCACTATGTCACCATACTAGGTTCTACAATTAAAACCGCAAATGTCACGTACTTGGAAATTGGATTTCCGTCTATGAACCGAGGCAAAAGATAGTCCTCAACCGATTCGAGACGCTCTAGCCCGTGCCTCAGGACCCAGATACAGGTGGGCCCTTGGATCGTCAGGGCCGGTCCACCGATGTGGATTAAAATGCCTGAACACTGCGTTTCCCCACCCTATGGGGTGTAAGTCTGGTCCGTCTGCCGGCCAGAATGCATCGGCCAAAACCGATATAACCGAGGCGCCTCGCAACAGCAACAACCACATAAGTCAAACTCGTCAGGGCGTGTAAAACCACTGACGCCACTTCTAGCTAGAAAGAAACGCATGCCCTCCCTGAGGTCCTTTCCCGTTTTTGGTTCACAACCGGGGTGCGAAACTCGCGAATTCACGTTACACAAAGCTGTGCCGCACAGGCTGTGCTTTGATCATCACCACAAGACTTTGCTTTTCAACAGAAGCCTCGATCAATTGCCACTTAGGCATGCCACACAGGCAATTCACTCTATGTGTTTGATATCCATCAGTATATAACCCCTGAGCTCGTACGTCTCAGAGAAGGGCGTTAAGCAAAAGAATAAATTCTCCGCCGCCAAACAGATATATATTTAATAGAGATCAATCACACGGACTAAAATCCAATGTCAGACACACAGTCCCTTTACAAGTCCGTTCTGGGTCTGAACGAAACCGGAGGCACCTAGTACCCCGCATATCCATCGATCTCCAAGTACGTTTGGACGATCACCAACTGTTTCCATCTTCTTGGGTGTACAGCCCAATCAAGATCATCAGTTATCACCCAAACGACGTGAAGACCTCCGGTCTTCGACCATCGTCTTCATCTTCGACTTATCGTCGTATCAGTTATCCAGAATGGGATAAACCCGGTCTTTCCGAATAACTCGCGTATATTTTAAATAAGTGTTACACAAACACAACATACGCCTCATTCCAATTCATTAGTCACTAACCGTAAATTAATCAAGAGAATAATTCCCCAAATATTAACCCCGAAGGCCGAAACCAACATCAGATCAATATCCAGAAAACCATTCTGCTTAGCTAACCGACAGTTAGTTTCTAAATTTCACATTCATAGGGAAAGGTTCCCATTAATTTTATCCAAGATAAATTCCTGAATTTATTCTTTAATCTATCTTTGAATATCAATTCGAATTAGTCGGGATTAACGAACTTTACCGAAGTAATCATTTGTTTTAATTTCTAATTTCCCAATCCCAACCTATTCATCCCATGAAGTAAAACTGGTAATACTTCATATCTAACACCACAGTGTTATCGGTAAATTCAATTACCATTTCACGTTCAAATCTAATTAAAGATTTAACTATCGCCTGGAGCAAAACTGGTGATACTCCATTTTCGATCTTTTCAATCTAATTAAAGATTCATTAAAACTCCACTTAGTTTTAATCTTCGACTGGGTTAAAGAATCAGTGTCATTTAAAACACGGTTCACGATAAACCCAAAATCACATTCCATTAATTATCGGGTTAAAGAACAAGTGTTATTTAAAACACTGTTCACGATAAACCCAAAAATCAATATCAATTCAATTCCAATTAAATATTATTTAATTGGTACACTTCATTAAATCTAAATAAAAAGATTTAATCCTTTCTCAACTGGGTTCAAGAACAGTGTTAGTGAAGACACCATTCACGACAAACCCAAATCACATTTGATATTCAATATAAGGCTCTGAATAGAAAATATATCGGCTTAGATTCAATATCAAATTCTACGATTAACAAATGTCGTATTGGAAATAACGATATAAATATATATCTTTCAAATTTCCATAACAACATCTGTATAATCACGAATTCCAACATCGAAATATTCCGAAGACAATTTCGATTCAAATCCATTCCAATGCAATCATTGGAAATTTTGGTTATTTTCAAAACCATTTCAAATTCAATTTATTTATTTAAAAATAAATAGAATTATAATTCTAGTTCAAAACTAGCTCATTTCGATAAAAATCTATTTTTATCTTTTCAAATATGGAGTTTTTCATCCCAATTCTTTCTAAATCATTTCTTATGATTTTACACAAATTATTACTATTTTTAATAATTTTATCAAGGCCCGTACAGTCGATTTCCATCAATGGCCATCGAACTGGACTTATAGCGACCTTTTTCGAATTTGATTTGGACATAATTCCAAATCCAACCGTTAGATTTCAAATTTCTAACATTCATTAGAAAGCTCTTTTCGATACGAACCCAACGGTTCCGGTTTTAGGAGAATCCGACGGTCGGATCTCCCGTAATGTCCGTTTGAAATAAATGGTCGAAATTCGCGAACTGCCGCGGCGCGGCGCGTTCTATTCAGGCCATTATATTATATATATATAATATATATAATATATACTTCATCGATTTCTATTTAAAACGAATTATATAAACAGTTTTAAATTCGTTTCAAATGCAATTTCAACTTCCATTTCAATTCAAATCAAAATTGAATTCATCTTTATAAATTCGTCTTAAAATTCATTTCTATTCAATTCAAATTTCAATTCAATTTGAATTCGTTTTCAATTCATTTCGAAATCGTTTTCAATTCAATTCATTTCGAAATCGTTTTCAATTCAATTCATTTCGAAATCGTTTTCAATTCAATTCATTTCGAAATCGTTTTCAATTCAATTCATTTCGAAATGGTTTTCAATTCAATTCATTTCGAAATCGTTTTCAATTCAATTCATTTCTTAATGAATAAAATCGATATAAATATCGATTACGTCAAAATGGCGTCAACCTAATCAACAAGGCTTCATAAATTTCTATTTTCAAATATTCTATTTCAAATATTTCTTTTTCAAAAATAGTTGTTATTATCAAAATATTTCGTTCAACACATGACCAATCTCAATGGATGAGTACTGTCAACACATGAACCTTTATTTTATGTTGTTCTTTATTTTCTAAATTGGAATGAGGCCCAATCAATTACCATATAAAGTTAATTATATGGATTTTCATACAACACATGTATATAATAACATTGAAAAATAATCAACCATCAACCAAAGTGCACTACACTGTATAAGCATCAAATATAGATATCTAACGCTTATAACAGCCTGTCAATCAATCGATCGACATATTTAATCAATCAGGATGAGTGAACTGCATATTTCATCCTAACACCCGTGTAGGGTTTCAAACAATCAAACAAATATTTTATTTGTGCTGTTGGGCGATGTGTAAAATTTATCGTCCCAATCAATGTCATTCAAATAGGTGTACATAAACAAACCGTCTGGTTTATAAATGAATATTCTATTTTATTCACTTCACGTTAAAAATTATATTTTTAACGATAAAACCTTTTATTTCAACCTATGAATTTCTATTCAATTCATTTATTCAATAAAATGATATTTTTATTTTTCTAACATATTTTAGAAAATTTCGGCGGCATAACGGCACGATACTAGAAACGGGACGAGGCCTAGCCTTATCCCCGGTCTAGTGAAGGCCCACGCCATTCACACATCAATCATATCAATTTCAATTTCACCAAAACAATCAAATCCAAATCAAATAATCTAACCAACTACACAATCAATCAAACAAGTCCATGGTCTGTGGACGGGTGTCGGGTGCTTCTAATAAGCACCGTCTGCATCCTAGTATATATATATATAACTAGAAAAGTAGAATTTGAGTGAGAAGTTCTCACAGATAGCTATCCTAGCTCCACGGCACTTCATTTGCAGAAGTCTTCGTCGTTTCGCCTTTTTGTCATCTTCGTTGTCCGCTTTCACTACATATGTAAAAATCACATTTTTACCTCGCTATTCAATATATAAGAAATCGAATTTTTATTTCGAAGTTCTATATATAAAAATCATATTTTTAATTATCGAATAATCATTTCCTACATTTTCAAAACCTTGTGATATACACATATTCAAAACTTTGTGATATAGATATATTTTCAACAATGCTAATTTTTATATTTAAAAATCATTTCAAATTTATATTTTCCATTTAAAGTTTTAACCTTTTTCTATTTAAAGTTTTAACCTTTTTCTAATCAGTTTTTAAATCATTTAAAAAATCCAGTTTTTTTAAAATCCTTAATCATTTAAAAAGAATCAGTTTATAATTCTTTTTAAATCTGTTTATGCAGTTTTAAAAAAACAGCTTTTACATCCCTTAAAAAAACAGTTTTTATATCATTATCAAATCAGTTTTTAAAACTTTAACAAATCAGTTTTTAAAACTTTAACAAATCAGTTTTTAAAACTTTAACAAATCAGTTTTTTTTTCCTAAAAAAAAAACAGTTTTTATAACTTTAAAAAAAATTCAGTTTTTAAATTCTAAAACAAAGAAACAGTTTTTATAACTTTAAAAAAAATTCAGTTTTTAAATTCTAAAACAAAGAAACAGTTTTTATAACTTTAAAAAAAATTCAGTTTTTAAATTCTAAAACAAAGAAACAGTTTTTATAACTAAAAAAAATTCAGTTTTTATTTTCTCTTAAAAATTCTGTTTTAAAATTCTTTTTGAAAATTCTATTTTAAAATTCTTTTTAAAATCAGTTTTTATAACTAAAGAAAATAATACAGTAATTAGTTTTAACAAAACCAAATTAAAAATAAAAATAAACTAACCTAGTTCTTACCGCAGATCTCGAAGTGGAGGAGGGAAGAAGAAGAGGGCGGCTCGGCGATGCAGGGTGGTGGTCGGTGGTTCAGTGGTGTCGCGATGAGGTGTTCGAGGTGGAGGCTCCGACTGCGTCGCGACTGGGAAGGGTGCTCGAGATGAAGGCGGCTTCGAAGTGGGGCGCGGCGTCGAGGGTTCGTCGGCGGCAAGGGTAAGGCGGCGGCGATTAGGTTTTTCTTCTTTTTTTCTTTTTTTTTTATTTTCTTTCTGGTAAATGAATGAGGAATCGGGGGGGCCAAGCAGAAGAGAAAAGGGGGAAATAGATTTTTTTTTATATATTTTATTTTATTATTTAATTATTTATTTTTGCCAAAGGGTTGACTTTTATATCCGACCTCGAAACGAGGCCCACCGCCTGTCGTCCATAGCGTTTTACCCCCATTCTGAACACAATGGGATATGTATCGTAAGCTGGTTTGATCGTTACAATCAGTTTCCGTTGAATTTACAATTTAAATCCTTATATTGAATTTTAAACGTACATTTCAAATTACCGGGGTCACATACTAACTAGAAAAATTCCAGAAAAATATTTTCTAGCTTCGTATTGACGATACGGTCCTAACAAAACTAGTTTCGTCGAATTCTGAGACCGTATGAAAAATGGCCAATTTCCAGTCGATTAAAATCCACTGAAAATGGTCAAACGCATTTTCCTTTGCCACGCTCACATATTGATTCGAAAAATTATGAAATTTGGAATCTAGCAATAACTTAACATCACGGACCCAACAAAACTGGTTTCGTCGAAATCCGAGGTCGTTTGCAAAATTGCTATTTTTAAGGGCCTTATATATATAAAAATATATATAAATTCCACAGCGACTATTTCTAATTTTAAACTGGACATATATTATCATTTCTAAGATGAAATCTCAGTTTGTTAACTTCGTTACAAAGATATAGTTATACAGATTCAAATATTTCTTGTTTCGTTCAATTCTGACTTATATTGAATTCTGTATATTCATTTGAAATCAGAAATCGAATTTTCGAACTACCGCGCCATTTTCAATTCCTTTTATAATTATATATAATTATTATACATTCTAACGACGACGTATATAATATATACGTCCTAATTATATTCAAAATAAATTTCTCGTCGATATTATTTAAAATAATTCATTTTAAATATTCAAGATTCGCTAAAATTGCCAAAATAAAAATTTTAAACTGGCCCAGATTTTCCGGGTTATTACACGTATTCGGGTTTTGAACGGTCTTAGTCGATCAATTAGGTACGGGCGAAATCTGAGTCATTACAGTTAGTATCAGAGCTCTGGTTAGCTCCAATCTTTAGGGTACAACTCGTTAGAACTGTACGAAACACTCATTAGAGGTAGGTTTAGGAATATCCTATAAAAGAATACTCATTAGAGATAGGATCAGTAGTATCCTAGAATGAGAAAACTCACTAGAGATGGGGTTAGAAATTGTAATAACCCGAAAAATACGGGCCAATTTAAAATTTTTAAATTGGTGATTTCAAAGGAATTTTAACAATTGAAATAGAATATTTCAATAAAATAGTGAATTAGAAATAGTGAGTCAGTTTAAAATTTTGAATTCAAACTTTGACTGACTGTGCAGGGTGGAGAATATAACGGATTTTAGCGAAACCAAAAATATTTAAATCTGTTAGTCAATACCTTTCTAATGAATCTGAAAAATCGAAGTTTCATAATGGGAATCAAAAGTTATGGCCGAACGAATTTTCAGAATGGTCGCTATATATAATATATAGCCCTGGAAAATTGATATTTTGCAAACGACCTCGGAATTCGACGAAACCACTTTTGTTGGGTCCGGGATGACAAATTATTGCTAGGTTTCAAATTTCATAATTTTTGAAGCTAGTATGTGAGCGTGGAAAAAGAAAATGTGTTTGGTCAATTTCTGTTAAATTGGATCGACCAGAAAATGGCCATTTTTCAAACGATCTCAGAATTTGACGAAACTAGTTTTGTTGGGACCGTAGCGTCAAAACATAGCTAGATTTATTTTTCTGGAATTTTTCGAATCAGTTTGTGGCCCTGGCAAATTGAAATGTGCGTTCAAAGTTAAAATTAAATGTTTTATACTTTAATTTGGAAAATAACTGACTGTAACAGTCGAATTGGCCAACGAAACATATCCCATTGTGTCCGGGATGGGGGTATTTAGCTAGGGGCGACAGTCATTGGGCTTGAAAAGGAGTTCGTTAGTGAAAACCCTAATTTTCTGAAATATATATATTCCGGCGAATCAGAAACTTCCATTCATAATTTAAAAAAAAACTAAAAACCCCCGTAACCCACGAACGAATGGCGAAAACCAGTTCAACCCTTCCCACCTCGATTGTCGCCGCCTCCGACACCTCCAGCCAACGCCACCACCACCGTTCGCCTCGTCTCCGCCTCCTCTTCAAATCCGACCCCAGCACCTCCTCCCTCGACGCCTCCTCCGCCAGAATCGAGCCCAGGAAGTCCGATGCTTCCAATCGCCGCCGCTGCTCCGATTTGCCACCATCCACGACCAAACCACCACCGATAGGAAGCCTGCTCGAAGCTCTGCCACGTCCAACTCCCTGATCGTCGTCTAGGTCAGCGGATTTCGCGAAAACCTCAAACCTAGTTTAAAACCATCGCGAAAACCTCAAACCTAGGAAGCTCTCTACCACATAGAAGAAGCCGCGAATTTTTCTGAGTCATCTACGATTTTTATCACTCCGAAAACCAATGTGAGAAATCAAAATTAATAGAATTTGAATGGAAAATGTCATGTATAAATTATATAATCGGAATATAAATTACACACGTGTTGTATACCTCATGTACATGCGTGGTGCAAGCTATATGAGCGAAGTATGAATTATACATGCATAGAATAATTGATATATGTGTTGAAATCCAAGTGAAATATAGCAATAATATATATATACTCCCCTCGTCCACAAACCATGGACGATATTTATTGTTGTGAATTGGTGTGAAATATTGGATGAAAAATACGAATGGTTGAATAATTGTTTGTGATTGATATTGTTTGGTTGTGGTTGAAAAATACCCATTGGTGATTGAAATGAATTGGAAATATTTGTGGAAATAAAAACAAAACATGCCGCCTGCGTGCGAATTAGATGCATGAATCCCCATTGTCAAAAACCGCGAGGTTTTAAGCTAGAGCGAGAAGCCGTACTAGGGACGGAGTCGGTTTTAACTACCCTGCCGTTATGCTGCCGAAATTTTGAATAATCTTTATGTGTTAGAATAATTTTCATATGTTGAAATTATTTTCATGCGTTGAAATTAAAGTCATATGTTGAAACTATATCCATGTGTGGAAATGTTCATGTGTTGAAAAGTGATGTGTGAAAATTAAATTCATTTGTGAATGAATGAAGTGTCTAAACAATAAAAATCACCTTTTTATAATATATATGAAGTATGAAAAATATTCGCCTTATATAAATAGTTTCAACAATAAAAATTCCATCTTTCTAATATGAACAACATAAATAAAATATCCATGTGTGGAAATGCTCATGTGTTGAGAAATGTGTGTAGTGGAAAAGTTCATGTGTTGAATAAAAAGATCGAGCAATAAAAATTACCTTTTTATTGAAACTATGAAGTGTTGAAAACATTCATTTGTAGAATAAATATTTTAAATGGTAAAAATATCATTTTTATCATATATGTGATATGCTAGAGATATGCGGACGTTGAAATAAATATTTGTGAAGAAATATTATTTTTAACATGCATACGAACTAAATAAAATAGTCATGTGTTGAAATGTATTTTAGTTCGCCAAAATTATCATCTTTGAAATGTGAAGCGTTAAAAATAGCCACTTGTTCAAATAAATGTGCATGAGATGAAATATACATTAATTAGCTAATGATATGATTTTAGCCTATGCATGCAACATTAGAATGAATGGTGTTTTTAAACCAAAGTAAATCGAATATGAAGTTGAATGGGAAATGATAAGTGATAAAAATTGTATATATGTACATGCATATTTATTGAAAAGGTTATAGCAAGGGGCTAGAGAAGAGGAATAAAATTTTGTGCCCGACAAATAGGTACACATTTACTGTTTTGTTTGGGTGATGATTTTATGAGCCTGTTGGCTAGCCGCTTGGCTTTTTCTTTTTCTTTTTGACATGAGACGCCCGTGTGGCTATTTGGGAATTTTCTCAGCCCCTCCCGTACAAAGGAGGTTATGGCGAAATTTTCCAAAATTTAAAGGCGTTAGTGAAATAATTGAAGTGAAAACGATATAGGAATTTTTGAATGAACTATATTTATATAAATATATAAATATAAATAAAATTAAAACGAAACATGGCCATGCAGTTCATGTTTTGAAACCGTGATTTCAAACGACTAGTGCAGGAAATCCGACCATTGGATTTTCCCGAAACCGCAACCGTTGGGTTCGCCTTGGAAATATCTTTCCAACGGCACCAACTTTGTGAAGATCCGACGGTTGGATTGTTTGGAATGTTTAATTCAAATCTGAAGAAAACAGCGACAGAAACGATTATATTTATATATATATATATATATATATATATATATATATAATTAAATTAAATCGAATAACGACGCTGTAGTTCGTAAATTGAAATCGTAACTTCAAATGGCTAGTGTGGAAGATCCGACCGTCGGATCTTCCCAAAACTGAAACCGTTGGATTCGTTTTGTAATGACCTTCCTAATGATATAAAATTTGTGAAGATCCAACGGTTAGATTTTCAGATATGTGTAAAACAAAATTAGTGAAAAATAGCGCCAGTGCATCGGCACGACCTGAAACGTCATTTAATTAAATATGGTCGTTTTAAAATAAATAAAAATGGCGATATATTGTGATAAAATACTATAGACGATATAGAGTGGAAATAATCCATTTTCGTTGTGTTTGCTTGATATGTGATGGTTGAATGTATTTAACATGAGAATTATAACCAAAGAACTGAAATGTGAATGTTGAACAGTCCAACAATGTGATTAATTGATTTGAAAAATCTAAATATAAGTGGGTTATTTGAAAAGGCCGAGTTTATCTCATTTCGAATAATCAATCGACGTTGAGAAGTCGAAGAGTCGAAGACGGTTAAAGACCGACGATCTTCACATTGGATGGATGGGTGCTACTGATGCTCGTGATTGGAGTAGCTACCATGAAGGAACTGAAGTAGTAGCCGTCCAAACATACTGTTGATTGTACGGATATGCGAGGAATTGGTGCCTCCGGTTTCGTTCAGACCCAGAACGGACTTGTAAATGGACTGTGTGTCCGACATTGGATTTTGTTCAATGATGATTGATCTCTGTTAAATATATATCTGTTTGGCGGCGGAGAATTCATTCTCCTTCTTAACGCCCTTCTCTGAGACGTACGAGCTCAGAGGTTATGTATTGATAGAAATCAGTCGCATGGAGTGGATTGCCTGTGTGGCACGCCTAAGTGGCATAGGATCAAGGCTTCTGTTGCAAAGCAAAGTCTTGTGGTTGATGATCAAAGCAAGGTCTGTGTGACGTAGCTTTGTGTATAACGTGAATTCGCGAGCCTCACACCCCGGTATGAATCAAAAACGGGAGACGGACCGCTGGGAGAGCACGGCGTTTCTTTCTAGCTATGGTGGTGTCAGTGACCTACAAGCCCTGACATTATATATACTTTTCACCTGTGTGGTTGTTGGAATGCGAGGCGCCTCGATTATAGGTCTGTAAGGACCGGGAAACGTGTGTTCAGGAATAACTAATCCTCGAAAGTAAGAGAGGATCGGCCCAGCCGATTCCAAGGATCAGAGTGGGGTCCTGGGACATTTGCTAGAGTGTCTTGAACGGAGAGGAGCTTGCCCCTTGCCTCGACTCATGAAGGAATCCAATTTCCAATACGAAATATGCGAACGTGATTGTATTACTAGTACGGCGACATAGTGGTATGGGTCATTTATGCCGCCTATGATTGATATTTATGATTGAAATCGCTTTTGAAATATATATGCACTAGTAATAATATCAAACACTGTTGTTTAATTCGTATGAAGCATTTTTGGCCATTATAAGGTAAAAACCCTATCCTCCGGCTTGCGTTGCATTGTGTGATGGGACCTGGAGTCTTATAATGGCTTCATTTTATATAAAGCATTGCGATGATTTAATCATTTACTTTATTTCATGCACTAGCACTCATTGGAGTAAACCCGTTCCGCGAAAGTGGCGTGGTCCTTTGATTTGCCTTATTATTGTTGTTAATAAGTTATGTAGATTTCTCATACCAGTCCCACGACTGACTCGTAGTTTGTTTCACCTTGCAAACTCGGGTGCCCTCATTTTCACACGGGCAGCCTAGTTAAAGGTTTCTGACGCACCTTTTGGCTCATGGCGAGGCTTGACTACACCGTGCTGACTTGGATTTTCTCCGCCATTATTGTATCTACATTATGATTCCGCCATTGGCGATGTAGACTGATATTTATTTTGTGTACTCTTTATGTATGATTCCGCCTCAGGCGATGGTGACTGATTATGTATCATTATGCACTAAGTTGTATCATGTACTGTGCTTCTCTGATGTGATGATATCTATATGATTCCGATGTCATATGTGTGTAAATTATTCTATTTTATGTTTATGCTATTATCTGTGATCTGCTTGTGATGATTAATGTGTTATATTCCAATGATTATCCTTAACACCGTGTAACGGGGTTTTGGGATCTTCACAGCTGGTATCAGAGCTTTGGTTAACCTTAGTTCTGGAGTCTAACACATTAAACACTTCGTCAAAATAGAATCAGTAGTATTCTAAGGCGAATTGCTCATTAGAGATAGGACTAGTAAAGTCCCAGAATGAGCCCAGCAGAATAGCAAAAACTATTTGATCAGTCCATCGTTACCTTTCCGTAAATTTTCTGCTTAACTATGCAATAAACTATCATTTCTGTTAGCTGACTCTTTCCTTATACAGAATTTGACAAATGGCTACCATAGCAGCCGCCGCTAGAGGAGGCCGTGCAGGCCGAGGCAGAGGACGGGGAGAAGCCCCAGTTCAAGAAGGACCTTTGATACAACCTCCGGCCGCTCAATACTTCGAGCTAGACCGTGTAGCTAAGAGATACAAAAACTTAGGAGGCAAGACCTTCTCGGGAACTGGCACAGTAATAGAGGCCCTTGCATGGCTCAAAACATGCGAGAAAAATCTTGAAGGCCTAAGGCTTGGAGACCAAGATAAAGCTGTTATGGGCGCCTGGCTTATGCAGGAACAAGCTGAACTATGGTGGGAATCTCTCACCGCCGGGAATAGAGAAGCTGGAAGAACCTGGGATGGATTCAAAGAACTCTTCAAGGAGAAATATGTCCCAGAACAAGCACTGGAACGAATGCACGATGACTTCGCCAACCTCCAGTAGGGGGATCTTTCAGTGCAGGATTATCTGAATAAATTTACACTGTTGTCGCCCTATGCTCCGGAGCTCGTCGCCACTGCAAAGTCCAAAAATAAGAGGTTTATCCTTGGGCTAAGGCGATAGTATCATGATAGAGCCATAGCCCATGTCAAGCTGGAATTTAACGAACTGGTGGAAATGACATGCAACTACGAAGACCTAGACCATAGGCATCTGGAAAAGGATCGCGCTAGAAGCCAAGCCGGGAACAAACGCAAGCCTGCTGCGAATCAAGATGAGTCAAGTCAAGCAGCATCTTCGAAACCTCAGACTGACAAGCCGCCAAGAGGAAGCTGCTTTAACTGTGGCAAAGTGGGGCACAACACTAATGTGTGCACAGCCCCGAAGAGGCAGAAGACAAATTCACAAGGTTCAAGCCAGGGTTCTCAGAACCCTCGCTCCTGCTTTAATTGCCGCAAGACCGATCATCTAGTCAAAGACTGTCCTCTGCTGAAGAAGGCCATAGTAGCTCACGTGTATGACGGGTCGAGCTCGCCAGCTGCTTCCGATGGAGCAGGTAAACCCGTTGTTTTGGGAGGTACCCTTACAATTAAAAATATTCATGTTTCTGTATTGTTTGACACGGGTGCATAGCGTAGTTTTATTGCTAGTAACACAGTGCACAAATTAAAGTTAAAACAGAGAAAGCTTAAATATTCGATTGATGTACATAATCCGATAGGAGGTTCTATTACCCTCAGTTCGTGTTGTAAGGTGCCTACTTCTTTCTACCGATACCAGTTTCCTTTCAATTTAATCGTTATGGATTTTCCCGAATTCGATATCATTCTCGGGCTGGATTGGTTAACGAAATACGAAGCCAAAGTGAATTATGCAGAAAGAATCGTTAAAATTCGAACGAAGCTTGGATATATTACGGTACCCTATCATGGTTCGAATCCAAATAGAGAAGAATTTTGGTCGGCATTAGAACTTATCCCCGCTTCCTTAGAAAAGATTCCTATTGTCAGAAACTATGCAGATGTGTTTGAAGAAGTTGAAAACTTACCTCCGCAAAGAGAAATAGAATTCTGAATCGATCTAATTCCCAATGCCAAACCAGTGGTACATCCAATTCGCAGAATGACTCCGAAGGAAAAAGAAGAATTAGGCAATCAAACTCGTCAACTGTTGTGGAAGGGTCTAATCAGACCTAGTTTTTTCTATTTGGGGTGCAGCTGTTGTGTTTGTCCCAAAGTCAGACGGTACTCTTCGATTATGCGTTGATTACCGAGACCTCAACAAACAGACGCTCAAAAACAAATATCCATTACCCCGCATCGATGATTTGCTAGACCAGTTGAATGGGGCGAAAGTATTTTCCCGAATGGACCTAGCTACAGGTTTTCATCAATTGAGAATAGCAGAAGAGTGTATTCCTTTGACAGCTTTCAAAGGTCCAGACATATTTTATGAATGGTTAATAATGCCATTTGGCCTGTGCAACGCTCCAGCATAGTTTGTCGATATAATGAATAGAGTGTTCAGAGGAGTTCTAAATAGATTTGTCCTCGTATTCATCGATGATATTTTAATCTACTCCAAATCAAAACCCGAGCATGAAAAACACTTAGAACAAGTATTGGAGATTCTAAGAAAGAACGTCTTCAAAGCCAAATTCTCTAAATGTGTCTTCTGGCAAGAAGAAGTGAAATTTCTTAGCCATGTCATGTCAGAGAAAGGGATTTCTGTAGACCCAACCAAAATAACAACGATTCAAGACTGGAAACAACCCACTACTCCCACAGAAGTTAGAAGTTTTATGGGGTTGGCTAGTTATTATCGAAAGTTCGTTAAGGATTTTTCGAAGATATCCGGTCCGTTAACGAAGCTCACGAAGAAACATGAGAAGTTTAAGTGGACTTCCGACTAGGAAGAAGCTTTCTAGGAATTGAAATCGAAACTGACCACTGCTCCAGTGTTAACCATTATTGATGGCAATCAGGATTTAACGGTTTGGACAGATGCTTCTATTAGAGGTCTTGGTGCAGTGTTAATGCAAAGAGGCCAAGTAGTCGCTTATGCAAGCCGCCAACTTAAACCGCATGAGAAGAATTATGTGACTCATGATCTTGAGTTGCTAGCCATCATTTTTTCTTTGAAAATCTGGAGGCATTATTTATAGGGCGAGAAATTTATACTGTACACAGATCATCAATCATTGAAGTATTTATACACCCAGAAAGATCTGAATTTGAGACAGCAGCGTTGGCTAGAATTTTTTGCAGCGTATGATCTTGATATCCTGTATACGCCAGGGAAGGCTAACGTTGTAGCGGATGCGCTTAGTAGGAAAACCGCAATCATTGCCAATCTTATAATTACGCCTGGATTGATTGATAAAATATCTGTTCTTCAGAAAAGTGACAATTTTGTGAAAGAGATGATAAGAAGGATCCAAAGGGGCGAAGGCTCCAATTTCCAAGTGGATAGTGAGGGAGTTCTGAGGTTGAATAAAAGAATATGTGTTCCCAACATTCCTGAGCTCAAAAGAGAAGTGCTGGATGAATGCCATAAATCCAAATTTTGCATCCATCCTGGGGTGAGTAAAATGTACAACGATATCAAACGCACTTTCTGGTGGAAGGCAATGAAAAGGGATATTTCTTTGTATGTTAGCAGATGCCCTGCTTGTCAATTGGTCAAGAGCGACCAACAGAAGCTAGCTGGACTGTTGCAACCATTAGAAGTCCCAGGTTGGAAATGGGAACAGATTTCCATGGATTTCATAGATGGCTTGCCGCGAACCAGGAAAGGTAATGACAGCATTTGGGTAATCGTAGATCGCTTCACGAAGACTGCCCATTTTATACCTGTCAGATCCAATAGAACCGCTCAAAGTCTAGCACAGATATATTTCAAAGAAATCGTTAAGATGCATGGAATTCCCATCAGCATAGTCAGTGATAGAGACCCGATATTTGCTAGCAAATTCTGGGAGGCTTTCCAGATAGAATTGGGAACGAAACTGAATATGAGCACCGCTTATCACCCTCAAACAGATGGCCAAACTGAGCGGGTGAATAGAATCCTAGAAGATTTATTGCGGGCTTGTATAATTGATTTTGGTGGGTCATGGGAAGATCACTTATATTTGGCAGAATTCTCATATAACAATAGCTATCAAGAAAGTTTGGGAATGTCGCCATTTGAAGCATTATATGGCAGACCGTGCAGATCTCCAGCATGTTGGATAGAACCTGGCAATAGACTTGTGTTAGGACCTGATATGATTAGAGAAGCATCTGATAAAGTTGACTTCATCAAAAAGCGATTGAGAACCGCACAAAGCCGACAGAAAAGTTATGCAGATTCTAGAAGAAGAGATTTGACATTTGCTGTTGGTGATCAGGTTTATTTGAAAGTTTCTCCGATGAGAGGAGTAATCAGATTTGGCAAAACTGGGAAGTTGGCACCGAGATTTATTGGTCCCTTTCCTATACTCGAACGAATTGGAACTCTTGCATATAGGGTTCAATTACCAGATTGGTTGCCTGGAGTGCATGATGTATTTCACATATCTCAACTTAGAAGACATGTGCATGATCCGGATCTTGTTGTAGAAGAAGCAGCGCAACAGGATATAGACATAACTCCAGAATTAGCACTCAGAAGAGAGCCATTAAAGATTGTTGGCAAAGAAACTAGAGAACAAAGAAGCAAAAAGGTTCATTTAGTTAAAGTGTAGTGGAGCAGTGATCCTAGAGACTGTACTTGGGAGACTGAGGAAAGCAGTAAGCAAGCTTAACCCAAATGCAGAGTGGACATCTCTGACTAACTCCGGTGCAAGGTACCTTTAAAATACTTTGCATTTACATTTTGTTTCCTACTTTACTGTTGTTTCCTTTTCGAGGACGAAAAGTTTTAAGTGGGGGAGATTGTAATAACCCGGAAAATACGGGCCAATTTAAAATTTTTAAATTGGTGATTTCAAAGGAATTTGAACAATTGAAATAGAATATTTCAATAAAATAGTGAATTAGAAATAGTGAGTCAGTTTGAAATTTTGAATTCAAACTTTGACTGACTGTGCAGTGTGGAGAATATAATGGATTTTAGCGAAACCAAAAATATTTAAATCTGTTAGTCAATACGTTTCTGACGAATCTGAAAAATTGAAGTTTCATAACGGGAATCAAAATTTGTGGCCGACTGAATTTTCAGAATGGTCGCTATATAGAATATATAGCCCTGGAAAATTGATATTTTGCAAACGACCTCGGAATTCGACGAAACTACTTTTGTTGGGTCCGGGATGTCAAATTATTGCTAGAGTTCAAATTTCATAATTTTTGAAGCTAGTATGTGAGCGTGGCAAAAGAAAATGTGTTTGGTCAATTTCTGTTAAATTGGATCGACCAGAAAATGGCCATTTTTCAAACGATCTCAGAATTCGACAAAACTAGTTTTGTTGGGACCGTAGCATCAAAACATAGCTAGATTTATTTTTCTGGAATTTTTCGAATCAGTTTGTGGCCCTGGAAAATTGAAATGTACGTTAAAAGTTAAAATTAAATGTTTTATACTCTAATTTGGAAAATAACTGACTATAACAGTCGAATTGGCCAATGAAACATATCCCATTGTGTCCGGGATGGGGGTATTTAGCTAGGGGCGACAGTCGTTGGGCTTGAAAAGGAGTTCGTTGGTGAAAACCCTAATTTTCTGAAATATATATATTACGGTGAATCAGAAAATTCCATTCATTATTAAAAAAAAACTAAAAACCCCCGTAACCCACGAACGAACGGCGAAAACCCGTTCAACCCTTCCCACCTTGATTGTCGCCACCTCCGACACCTCCAGCCAACGCCACCACCACCGTTCGCCTCGTCTCCGCCTCCTCTTCAAATCCGACCCCAGCACCTCCTCCCTCGACGCCTCCTCCGCCAGAATCAAGCCCAAGTAGTCCGACGCTTCCCATTGTCGCCGCTGCTCCAATCTGCCACCATCCACGACCAAACCACCACCGATAGGAAGCCCGCTCGAAGCTCTTCCACGTCCAACTCCCTGATCGTCGTCTAGGTCAGCGGATTTCGCGAAAACCTCAAACCCAGTTTCGAACCATCGTGAAAGGTGAGTCCTTTTTGATGTCTTCACTTTGAAAAATCATATCTTTTTGGTGTGTTGACGAAATTCGATGAAATAGGAAACATCGGGACCACAAGGAAGCTCTCTACCACATAGAAGAAGCCGCAGATTTTTCTGAGTCATCTACGATTTTTAGCACTCCGAAAACCAATGTGAAAAATCTAAATTAATAGAATTTGAATGGAAAATGTCATGTATAAATTATATAAGCGGAATATAAATTACACACGTATTGTATACCTCATGTACATGTGTGGTGTAAGCTATATGAGCGAAGTATGAATTATACATGCATAGAATAATTGATATATGTGTTGAAATCCAAGTGAAATATAGCAATAATATCTATATATATATACTCCCCTCGTCCACAATCCATGGACGATATTTATTGTTGTGAATTGGTGTGAAATATTGGATGAAAAATACGAATGGTTGAATAATTGTTTGTGGTTGATATTGTTTGGTTGTGGTTGAAAAATACCCATAAATAGAAAGTTATGTCTAGTTTAAATTTTAGAAAGGTCGTTGTAGAATTTATATATATTTTAATATAATTTTTAGCCCTTAAAAATAGTCATTTTTCAAATGACCTCTGTTATCGACGAAACCACTATTGTTGGAACCGGAATGTCGAGTTATTGCTAGGTTTCAATTTTTATAATTTTTCGAACTAATATGTGAGCGTGGCAAAGGAAAATGTGTTTTGACTGTTTTTGTCAAATTTAATCGACTTAAAAATAGCCTTTTTTCAAACAGTTTCAGAATTCAACAAAATTAGTCTTGTTAGAACCGTATCGTCAAAACATAACTAGAAATAATTTTTCTGTAATTTTTAGAGTCCGTATGTGGCCCCGGTAATTTAAAAATGTATGTTTGAATTCAATAATTAAATGACTTATAATTAAATTTAAAGGAAAATATATCGTAACAACCGAATTGGGCTATGAAACATATTCCAATGTGTCCGGGATGGGGGTATTTAGCTAGGGGCGTCATTCGTTGGGTTTGATTCAGAGTTAGTATCGTCGAATAAATAATTCTTGAATTAATGAATTAAATAAATAAGAAAATACGCGTATAAATACGCTATACTATACAAACCCAAATGCATTTCTTGTAGCCGCCGTATCTCCTTTCCAATGGCCAGAAACATCCAGATTTCAAATGCTAATATCTTTTAATCCACTCAACGATAAATCGCATACCATATATCAAATTGAAGATTGATAAGGAGATGATCGGTTATAGTGCTTCGTGGGGAGACGATTACAAGCTGCAAGGGGGTGGCTTTGGGCTCGATTTTCGAGACCAGGGGAGGTGCGAACTGGGCATGGCGGCGGACGTGGGGAGGGCTCGGGAAGGCGGTCGGCGTGGGCACCTTGGATGGTGGTCCGGTGGCCTATATGGTGGAGCGACGGTGGTGTTTCTCGTTCGTGAATGGGTTCGGCTGTGTTCTGTAGTCACGATGGAAGAGGAAGAGGATTAACGTGTTAATCAATGTAATTAAATTAATAAAGTTTTCATTAGTTAGTTATATTGTTTTATAAATGTTCAAATCTTTAAACGATCGTATCTGGTTCAAACAACGACGAAATTCAAAAATTCCAGTTGCGTTGGAATCGTGAAATCCAGATCTACAACATGGAACTAACCAGGACCAAAACTGAGCACTTTTGAAATTCAGCCAAATTGGAACGCGAACTGTAAAGAAATGAAAATCATAAATAAAACCAATCGAGGTGATATTTCTTTGTTTTAAAAATAATTAAAATTGAATTATCTTTCATTGTTTCAGTTCCATATATGTATGTTAATTAAATTCAATTTTGTGATGTATGGTATTGTATTTGTTGTTTGTTGACGATGATGGTTGTTGTGGTTTGTGTTAATTAGATTACGTTAAACAATTTTGTGTTAATTAAATTATGTTAAACAAAATTGAAAATTTTGAGTTAATTAGATTATGTTAAGCAATTTTGTGTTAATTAGATTGATTTAAACAAATTAAACACTTTTGTCAATTAGAAATGTTAAACAGGGTTAAAAAGAATACTTTTTTTTTAAATGTTAAATATGATAAAAGAAACATTTTTGTATATTCAAAAAGGTTAGACGAAATAGTTATTTTGTTTACATAAAAAGGATTAGACAAGAATCATTATTTTGTTTACATTAAAGGAAAGAAAATCACACTGTTGATTAAAACATGATTATAGAATCAGAAATCACACGGTTGATTAAAACATTCCTTTTGGTGATTTTATAAGAATGAAATTAGAACATTCCTTTTTACTCATTTTATAAGAATGAAAATTTAAACATTCTTTTTGGTCTTTTTAGAAGAAATGAATTAAAATATATTTTTTATGTTAAATTAGAGTGAGATAAAATATCATTTTTGTTAAAAACATGTTAGTAAGATAAATCATCATTTTGTTTGCATTAAAAGTAAATAAACAAAATCATCATTTTGTTTGCATTAAAAGTAAATAAACAAAATTCTCATTTTGGTTGCATTAAAAGTTAAGAAACAAAATTCTTATTTTGTTTGCATTAGAAGTTAATAAACAAATTCATCATATTTGTTTGCATTAAAAAGAATGGATTTGAAAATGTATATTTTTATATAAAAAAATGTTAATTGTGTTAAACTTGATTAGTGAATAGAAATTAACATTTTTGTGTTAAACTTGATTAGTGATAGAAATTAGCATATTTTTGGTTAAACTCGATTAGTAATAGGAATCACTTTTATCAAAACTTGAATTAGTGGAATAAATATACATCTTTGGTCAAACTTGATTAGAGATGCAAATACATATTAAAATATAAGGTTTGTTCTTTTATTTGCATTCACAAATGCAATTATACATTGAAAGTAAAATTTGTTCTTTTATTTGCATTCATAAATGCAAATATACATTGAAAGTAAAATTTGGTCTTTTATTTGTATTCACGAATGCAAATATACATTGAAAGTAAAGTGTTATATTTTTCTTTTATTTACATTCCTTGATGTAAATAAAACTAAAAATAGAAAGTTAAATCTTTATTGGCATTCCTTGTTGCAAATAAAGCATGAAATAAAAAGTTATGTTTTTATTTGTATTCCCTTGTTGAAAATAAATCATGTAATGGAAAATATACGTATTTCATTATGAAATATGTTTCACATTAAAAACCCACTTTTAATGTTAATATTATAAAGAGTAGAGAAATTTACATATTTCATTATGAAATATGTTTCACATTTAAAATACATTTTTAATGTTAATCTTAGAATCTCGGAAAAAGAATATTATTTTTACGTAAAATGAAAAGATTTTGTCTCATTGCAAGTGAGTCAACATTAGAATTCACATTTTTGGATGTAAATGAATCAGTAGAAAATATTTATTGTTTTTGATAAATTATGTTAACATGAGAACTTATGTTCTCTTTCATTATATATAAGTAATGATTCATCCTTATATATGTTTATGATACTGAAATGTTACACATCCATTTACAAGTCATCTGACTTGTTTATGTGATTGGGTCGATAATTTTTACACATCGCCCAAGTGCACAAATAATTTATTATTTGATTGTTGGATGAAACCCCACACGGGTGTTGGGATGATATTTGATCTACACTAGTCCCAATATTTAGTGTAGAATCCACTTTGGTTGTTATTTGGATGTTTGATAATTATTCATCATGGTGGTTGATTACAAACAATATATGGTTGTTGATTGAGTCACATTCCAATAAAGAATATTCAAGAAAAAGAATATTTTAGAAAATATCTTAGAAAAAGAATAATTTAGAAAAGGGAATATATTTTAGAAAAATATATTTTATTGAAACGAATTAGTTATCAACTAGAATAAATCATTAAATTTAGATTTAATGAAGTTTTCCAATTTGCTAATATTTAATTGAAGATTAAATTAAATAAATTGGATTTTGGGTTTGTCGTGAGTAGTGTCTTAAATAACACTGTTCTTAAAACCCGTATGAAAAGAATAATCTTTTATTTCAGATTATTAAAGTATATGATTTGGAATTTATAAATATTTTATTAAGATTCAAATGGGAATTTTCCAAAAGCCAAGTTTTCCAACATAATATATTAAATTGGAGTTGAATGGAATTTGAATTAATAATAACCGAGATAAGCTTCTGTAAAAGAAGATCGATACTACATATGGAATTTAAGAGGCTTTGCCGTCATTCCATTTATATTATTGGTCGGATACAGAAATTTATAACGATTATATATTGATTTGATTTCTGTGAAGATTCCATATTTTATGGAACACGATTTTGGGTTTACCGTGAACTATGTTTTAAATGAAATTAGTTCTTTGATCCAGTTAAGAATAAGATTAATTTCTTAAATTTGAATAATCACTGAATAATGATTTTTGATATTTAAAACCAAATTGGGATTGTAATAAATCTTTAAAAGAAGGATTTAAGAATAATTTGAAGAATTTATCTTTGATAAAATAAGGTGAATATTTTATTTAAAAGAATACTCTGAATTGGAATGTGGCGTTGGATGTATTTTTATAGTACTTGATTTTTAATTATAAAAATACGCGAGTTATTTGGAAAGACCGGGTTTAACCCATTCCGAATAATTACTACGACGATGAAGAGTCAAAGATGAAGACGATGGTTGAAGACCGACGATCTTCACATCGAATGGATGTGTTGCTACTGAGACCATTGATGGGAGTAGCTACCTTGAAGGGGCTTCAGTGGTGGCCGTCCGGACTATTGTTGATTGTTCGGGTTTGGTTTTCGCTGAGACCCAGAGCATAAGCTAGTAAATGGATGCGTGTCTGACATTGATTTCGTTCCATGTGAATTAAATCGATTTCTATTAATGTATGTTTGTTTGGTGGTGGAGGATTTATTCTCTACTTAACACCCTGGTATATATTAATAGTGATTGATCGCATGGCGTGAATTGTCAATGTGGCACGCCAAGATGCAAATGATCAAGGCTTTTGTTGAAAAGCAGGGCCTTGTGGGATGATCAAAGTATAGTCTATTACGGCATAGCTTTGTGTATAGCGTGACTTCGCGAGCCTCACACCCCGGTATGAGTCAAAAAAGGGAGTAGGACTGCAGGGAGTGCACACGTTTCTTTCTAGCTAGGAGTAGTGTCGGTGCTTAAACTGGCTGGCATTTTACTTATGTGGATGATGGATTTTGAGTCGCCACGGATTTTTATAGGCCGTTAGTGGTCATATTATAGGTCCAAAGGGACCGGGCATAATTAATCCACTACCCTTAGGTAGGGACCGACCCTGAAGATCCAAGGGTTCACTACGGGGGATCCTGAGGCATTTGCTAGAGTTTCTCGAATCGGAGAGGAGCTTGCCCCTAGCCTCGACTCATGATGGAAATCCAATTTCCAATACGACCTCGCGGTTTTTGATTGTAGAACTAGTATGGCGATATAGTAGAATGGGGTACTATGCCGCCTATGATTAACATATTATGATTGAAATTGTTTTTGAAATATATATATATATATACCCATATATATACACACTAATATTAGATCCGTTTTATCGTATCAAGCATCTTTTGACCATTATAAGGTAAAACCCTATCCTCCGGTTTGCGTTGCATTGTGTGATGGGACTTGGGTCTTATAATGGTCTCATTTTTCTAAAAAAGGCATTGCGTTGTTCAACTATTTACTTTAATTTAGGCACTGGCAATCCAATGGAGTAAACCCGTTCCACGTTAGCGGCGTGGTCCTGTGATTAGCCATATTTATTAGATAAGTTAAGTTAAGATTTCTCATACCAGTCCCATGACTGACCTGTAGTTTGTTTCACTGGCAAACTCGGGTGCCCATATTTTCCACACGGGCAGTCGAGTAGCTTCTTGCAGATATATTTATAGGATCCTGGCTTACAGCTGAAGCGGTATTCGGAAAGCTCTGTATCCGTGTATTTCTTTTCAGTTGTATATTTGTATTATTTTTCCGCTGCTATTTAAATGTAATTTAAATCTCTGATATTATTGTATTTCTATTGTGTAATAAGTAATCATACTCTGTTATATTCTTGTACTCGGATGTAATTGTTGTAATCAGCAATAAAATGTTCTTCAGTTTGTGTCTGATGTGTGTTGTTCTCAAAGTAATCCAGTCTTTCCTTTACAGGGTAGTTTGGGTCGTCACATCAGTCATGTGACTGGTGTGAGAACTAAAACAGTTATTAATATTTATTTCAAAGTTAGGTAAGTCAAGGGACCACGCCGTATAACACGGAACGGGTTTCCTCCGAAGAATACCAGTGCATAAAAAAACAGCGCAATGCTAAATAAAGAATAATGAAGCTATTATAAGACCCAGGTCCCATCACACAATACAACACAAGCCGGAGGATAGGGTTTTAGCTTATAATAGCCAAGGAATTCTTGATACGCTAAATTTCATCTTTTATTATTACTATAAGTGTATAGTGTCAAAAACATTTTCAATCATAAGTATCAATCATAGACGGCATAAGTGCCCCATCCCACTATGTCGCCATACTAGGCTCTACAATCAAAACCACAAAGTCACGTATTGGAAGTTGGATTTCCATCTGTGAACCGAGGCAGAAGATAGTCCTCTACCGATTCGAGACGCTCTAGCCCTCCCCTCAGGACCCACACTCAGGTGGGCCCTTGGATCGTCAGGGTCGGTCCACCGATGTGGTTTAAAATGCCCGAACACTGCGTTTTCCCACCTTTTGGGGTGTCAATGAGTCCAATGACTCCATCGGCTCCACACAGTCACCGATATATCTGAGGCGCCTCGCAACAGCAACAACCACATAAGTCAAACTCGTCAGGGCATGTAAAACCACTAACGCCACTTCCAGCTAGAAGGAAATGCATGCCCTTCCTGATGTCCTCTCCCATTTCTGGTTCACAACCGGGGTGTGAGGCTCGCGAATCAACGCTACACAAAGCTATGCCACACAGGTCGTGCTTTGATCATCAACCACAAGACTCTGCTTTTCAACAGAAGCCTTGATCATATTGCCACTTAGGCATGCCATACAGGCAATTCACTCCATGCGTTTGATATCCATCAATATATAACCTTTGAACTCGTATGTCTCAGAGAAGGGCGTTAAGCAAGAGAATAAATTCTCCGCCGCCAAATAGATATATATTTAATAAAAAACAGTCACATAGAATAAAATCCAATGTCGGACACACAGTCCATTTACAAGTTCGTTTTGGGTCTGAACGAAACCGGAGGCACCTTGTACCTCGCATATCCATCGATCTCCAAGTACGTCTGGACGATCACCGACTGATTCCCGCCTCTTGGGTGTACAGCCCAATCAAGATCATCAGTAATCACCCAAACGACGTGAAGACCTCTGGTCTTCGACCACCGTCTTCATCCTCGACACCACGTCGAATCAATTAATCAGAATGGGATAAACCCGGTCGTTCTGAATAACTCGCGTATATAAATAAATAAGTGTTACACAAACACAACATACGCCTAATTCCAATTCATAATATTCTTTCAATCAAATATTCTTATACTTTGGAAAAGGTTCCCATTAATTTTATCAAAGATAAATTCCTTAAATTTATTCTTTAATCTTCTCGGGATTAGCGAACCACGCCGAAGTAATCATTTATTTTATTTCCCAATCCCAACCTATTCATCCCAGGAAGTAAAACTGGTAATACTTCATATCTAACACCACGGTGTTATCGGTAAATTCAATTACCATTTCACGTTCAAATCTAATTAAAGATTTAACTATCGCCTGGAGAGAAAAAAGGTGGTACTCCATTCTCGATCATTTCAATCTAATTAAAGATTCATTAAAACTCCACTTAGTTTTAATCTTCCCAAAAATCAATATCCTGTCTTCAACTGGGTTAAAGAACCAATGTCATCTAAAACACGGTTCACTATAAACCCAAAATCACATTCCATTCCAATTCAATTATTGAAACTTCTGATTACTTTTAAAACCCTCTCAAATCCAATTTATTTATTTAAAAATAAATAAATTATTATTCTAGTTCAAAACTAGTTCATTTCGATAAAAAATCTATTTTTATCTTTTCAAATTTGGAATTTTTCATCTCAATTCTTCACAAATCATTTCTTATGATTTTACACAAATTATTGCTATTTTTAATAATTTTATCAAGGCTCGTACAGTCGAATTCCAAATTATTTTTAATAATTTGATTTGGACATAATTCCAAATCCAACCATTAGATTTCAAATCTCTAATTTTCTTTAGAGAGCACTTTTCGATACGAACCCAACGATTCCGGTTTTAGGAGAATCCGATGGTCAGATGTCCGGTAATATCCATTCGAAGTCAATGGTCGAAATTCGTGAACTGCCGCGGTGCGGCGCGTTCTATTCAGGCCATTCTATATATATAATATATATATTTCGTCGATTTCCTTTCAAAACGTATTTTAGAAATCATTTTAAATTCGTTTTCACAACGATTTCAACTTCATATTCAATTTCGAATCAAAATTGAATATTCCACATCATCGATATACAAATGATAATATTTTCAAAACATTATAATTTGAAATCACTTTATTTTCTATATTCATTATAAAAATGAATAAAATCGATATAAATATCGTTCACATCAAAATGGCGTCAATCTAATCAACACGGCTTTTATTCAACACATGAATGTTTATTCTATTCAACACATGAATGTTTATTATATTCAACACATGAATATATTCTATTCAACACATGAATTTATTCTATTCAACACATGAATTTATTTTCTATTCAACACATGAAAATATTTCTATTCAACACATGAATTTATTCTATTCAACACATGAATTTATTTTCTATTCAACACATGAATATATATCTATTCAACACATGAATTTATTCTATTCAACACATGAATTTATTTTCTATTCAACACATGAATATACTCTATTAAACAAATGAATTTATTTTCTATTCAACACATGAATATATTTCTATTCAACACATGAATTTATTCTATTCAACACATGAATTTATTTTCTGTTCTACACATGAATATATTTCTATTCAACACATGAATATATTCTGTTAAACACATGAATTTATTTTTATAATATTCCTTATTTTCCAAATTGGAATGAGGCCCAATCAATTACCATATAATGTTAATTATATGGATTTTCTACAACACATGTAGGTAACAACAACGATAAATCATCAGCCATCATCCAGAGTGCGCCACGCAACTGCATAAGCATTAAATATCAATAATTAATGCTTAAACAGTCTGTCAATCCATCGATTGACATACAGCTAAACAATCGGGATTAGTGTACGTCAAATATCATCCCAATACCCGTAGGGGTTTCACATCAACAAACACAGATTTTTATTTGTGCAGTTGGGTGATGTGTAAAATTTATCATCCCAATCAATATCAGTCAAATCGGTGTGCATAAACAAATCGGTGTGAATATATATTTTCTTTCAACACATGAATATATATTTTATTTCAACACATGAATATATATTTTACTTCAACACATGAATATATATTTTACTTCAACACATGAATATATATTTCACACATCACAAACAACAGTCAAATTTCACAACACAGCAATCAAACAAACAAGTCATCCATGGTCTGTGGACGATGGGTGTCGGGTGCTACTAAGCACCGTCTGCATGCTAGTATATATTTCAACTAGAAAATAAATTAACAGTGAGAAGTTCTCACCGACTAGCTAAAACAATCCACCACTACTCTTCATATGTACGAAACCTTCGCCGTGCTCGCCTTTCGTCGCTTTCGTCATCCATGTTCGCTACATATATAAAAATCACATTTCTATATTATCACTCCGTGGATAAAAATTATATTTTTATATCGCTCTATACATTGTAAAGATTATATTTTTACTTTGCTAAAATATATATATAAAAATCATAACTTTATACTAGCATAAAAATCGTATTTTTTCTTTGCTAATCCATATACAAAAATCGAATTTTTATAACGCTACATAAATAAAAATCATATTTTTATTACTCTATTTTCTATGTAAAGATTATACTTTTATCGCTATCTTCTATGAAGATTATATTTTTGAAACGCTCTCTATAAATTAAAAATCACTTCTTTATTCGCTATGTACATATATAAAAATCAAATTTTTATTTAGATATTATATATATAAAAATCAAATTTTTCTAATATAAACATATACGTAAAAATCGTATTTTTATCTCGCTTTCAAACATATAAAAAACCTAATGTTTATAATGCTCTTCATATATATAAAAAATCTAATTTTTATCTTCCTAAAAATGGTTCCATAACCTGACTACTTCATTCATGACATTCATACGATAAAAATTATATTTTTACCTACTAAAAATTATAATTTTACATAACTAAAAATCGTATTTTTAATTTATTATAAATAAAAATCATATTTTTTTTATATACTTTACTATTTATATGTATAAATTGCAAATGAAACAATGTTTTTATAAAAAAAATAGATTTTAATTCATTGTCATATATGTTAGAAAATCAAATTTTCATAATGTTTTCAAAGTGTTGCAAAACAAGTAAAAGAGATCACCTCTCTTCTTAAACTGCCTTCGTCTGTCTTTAGGTTGCTCCAACTAGGGTTTGCTTTTTACACGTAGTTCAAGGCCCCTGGAGCAGATCGGAGTGGCCCACAACATCCTCCCTGACGGCGCCTCCCACCTCTGGTCACGGCGGCGCACTCGATCGGCCATAGGCGCCTGAAATTGGCTGAGAACGGCGGAGTTTTGGAGCTCGAATTCATCCACCTCGAAGCACTAAACACGATCAAACCCCTTCCAATCTGAAGCCCTCTCCTCCTTCTTCAATTTTGGCTTTGAAATCTTTGAATAATTCTCGGAGGATTTGGAGAAAATTCGAGATCCCTTTCTGAACATTTCAGTCGCTAGTTTTAATGTGGGCGGTGGGTTCTGGTTGTTAGGGTTAGGGCATTTGACCGATTTTGACCATATAGTAATTATTTTATTTTATTTTCAAAAATAACCTTCTATTGATACAAACTCCAAATAAAACCCAACGAGTGTTGCCCCTAGCTAAATACCCCCATTCCAAACACAATGGGATATGTCCGGTAAGCCAATTCGGCTGTTACGATCATTTTTCATCAAAATTAAAATATAAATCAATATATGTTTAATTTAAATGTACATTTCAATTTATCGAGGCCACATACTGACTCTAAAAATTCCCGAAAAATATTTTCTAGCTTCGTATTGATGACACGGTCCTAACAAAACTAATTTCATCAGATTCTGAGACCGTTTGAAAAATGGTCATTTTCCAGTTGATTAAAATCCACTAAAACTGGTCAAACGTGTTTTCCTTTGCCACACTCACATATTGATTCAGAAAATTATGAATTTTGAAACCTAGAAAGAACTTGACACCATGGATCCAACAAAAGTGGTTTCGTCAAAAACCGAGGTCGTTTGCAAAATTTCCATTTTTAAGGGCCAGAATTCCATAGCGACTATTTTGAATTTTCAACTGGACATAACTCTTTAATCCCGCTATGAAATTTCAATTTTTCGAATTCGTTGGACATATATTCTTAAATAGATCCTAATTGTGATGATCCCAAAATCCCGAGACACGGTGTTAAGGATAATCATTGGAATATAACACATTAATCATCATTAGCAGATCACAGATAATAGCATAAACAGAAATAGAATAATTTACACATATATGACAGCGGAATCATATAGATATCATCACATCAGAGAAGCACAGTACAGGATACAACTTAGTGCATAATGATACATAATCAGTCACCATCGCCTGAGGCGGAATCATACATAAAGGGTACTCAAAATAAAAATCAGTCTACATCGCCAATGGCGGAATCATAATATAGATACAATAATGGCGGAGAAAATCCAAGTCAGCACGGTGTAGTCAAGCCTCACCATGAGCCAAAAGGTGCGTCAAAAACCTGTAACTAGGCTGCCCGTGTGGAAATAAGGGCACCCGAGTTTGCAAGGTGAAACAAACTACGAGTCAGTCATGGGACTGGTATGAGAAATCTACTCAACTTATTAACAACAATAATAAGGCAAATCAAAGGACCACGCCACTTTCGCGGAACGGGTTTACTCCAATGAGTGCTAGTGCATGAAATAAAGTAAATGATTAAATCATCGTAATGCTTTTTATAAAATGAAGCCATTATAAGACTCAGGTCCCATCACACAATGCAACGCAAGCCGGAGGATAGAGTTTTCCCTTATAATGGCCAAAGATGCTTCATACGAATAAAACAAAAGTGTTTGATATTATTACTAGTGCATATATGTTTCAAAAGCAAATTCAATCATAAATATCAATCCTAGACGGCATGGGTACCATATATCATGTCGCCATACTAGTAATACAATCACATCCGCATATTTCGTATTGGAAATTGGATTCCTTCATGAGTCGAGGCAAGAGGCAAGCTCCTCTCCGTTCGAGACACTCTAGCAAATGTCCCAGGACCCCACTATGATCCTTGGAATCGGCTGGGCCGGTCCTCTCTTACTTTTGAGGATTAGTTATTCCTGAACACACGTTTCCCGGTCCTTACAGACCTATAATCGAGGCGCCTCGCATTCCAACAACCACACAGGTGAAAAGTATATATAATGTCAGGGCTGGTAGGTCACTGACACCACCATAGCTAGAAAGAAACGTCGTGCTCTCCCAGCGGTCCGTCTCCCGTTTTTGACTCATACCGGGGTGTGAGGCTCGCGAATTCACGTTATACACAAAGCGATGTCACACAGACCATGCTTTTATCATCAACCACAAGACTTTGCTTTGCAACAGAAGCCTTGATCATTTGCCACTCAGGCGTGCCACACAGGCAATCCACTCCACGCGACTGATTTCTGTCAATACATAACCTCTGAGCTCGTACGTCTCAGAGAAGGGCGTTAAGCAAGAGAATAAATTCTCCGCCGCCAAACAGATATATATTTAATAGAGATCAATCAACACAGAAAAAAATCCAATGTCAGACACACAGTCCATTTACAAGTCCGTTCTGGGTCTGAACGAAACCGGAGGCACCAATTCCTCGCATATCCGTACAATCAACAGCATGTTTGTAACAACCCGTATTTTCAATAACATGTTATAACGTAAATCGAGGCAGAATTTAATTTATAAATCTGAATCAGAGGAAACGGGCTATGCCATTGCGTTCGTCTCGGAAAAATACGTGAAATAGAGTCCGAGTTTTCGAAAATCGGAGTCCGTATGACCCGATTAAGGCCCAACGAAGTTTTCAGAAAATTTCAAAGTAAAAACAGATTTCAAATTCAAGTTTGAATTTGGAAATTAGGGCAGTTGGGCGCAGGCGGGAAAGTTCCCGCCAGACCACCCATGTCGACAGGCCTATCGACTGGGCAGTCGACATGGTTAGGCCCAAGTCGACAGCCCTGTCGACTTGGGTGTCGACTTGGCTCAGCCGAGCAGTTTTGCCTGGTGCACCATTTTGGGAGTTGTGTTGAGTTTGGGGGCCAGATTCGGTTTTAAGGGCTGAGATTGGAATTAGGGTTTAATCCTAAGGTTGAAACTAATCCTAATCTCTATAAATAAGCCCCTAACCTAACCCTAAATCATCATTATTCATTCAAGTAACTAAACTATGGCAAAATTATTCCTTTCATGGCCTCCACTCTCTTCATAAAATTCTAAGTTATTTCTATGAGAGATTTTCCATGCATACAAGTGTTTTCAAGCTTGTATGAGTGTCATTAGCTTGCATTCAAGTCAAGTTTCCATATTTACATCATAAAGCAAGGGTTTTGATCATTTTGGCTCAAGGGTTTTTCTATTGGAGCTTGCATTTTGGGTTTATTTGATTGCATAAGGGCTTTGTCTCAATCTATATATATTTGTGTCTTCATAAGCATTGTAAGCCCTTTTCTACTTTCATATTTAAACTCTAAAGTTAAATGAATGATGCAAGTTTGGTTGATCATTATGATATGCAAGTTTGCCATGATATGCGAGTTTACTATGTCATGTTATGCAAGTTTATATGCAAGTTTGCCATGTTATGTTATGCAAGTTTGCTATGTTATGATATGCAAGTTTATATGCAAGTTAATCATGTTATGTTATGCAAGTTTGCTATGTTATGATATGCAAGTTAATCATGTTATGTTATGCAAGTTTGCTATGTTATGATATGCAAGTTTGTCATGTTATGTATGCAAGTTGGGTTGATCATTTACTCATGTTATCATGTTATGCAAGCTTACCTTGGGGTTATGAGCTTAAAGCTTCAAGCTTTATGCTAAAGGTTGCATTTTGGCAACATGTAAGTTATCATATCCCTTATGATAACTTGCATGTGAGGCTAAATGCGAACTTATGGCCATTTCTACATGTCATTTATCACCATGTATCACTTATATGCTAAGTTTGGTTTTATGCATACTTTTGAGGCCTAATGACGCAATATGCGAGTATATGAACATATGTACATTTCATATGCCACCATGTTAAACTTGTGGCTTCAACACCTTTTGACATCTTTATGCCAAGTTCCCTCTTTCTATCCTTTATGCGCTATTGCGATTATGTAAGCGATGGGATTGTGTTTGGGGTTGGGTAAACTTAAAAGACATGAAGACATAAGATGGGGAATTTACCTATTAAGTTAGGTCTACCCATTGGGAATTTACCTATTAAGTTAGGTCTACCCAAATTCTTGAAAAAAACTTGTAATATGTTTTGGAAACATAATGGACATGACACTTAGAAAATATAAGTGTGGCCAACTCGAGGTTGGGTTGAGTTTGTAGCATAAATCTACCCGGAACCAACCGGCTTAACTAGTGGCTACAAACAATAGGACCCAATGTGAGAAGTTGGTCAAGTTGTGCTTGAACCCGAGGTTAGACTAGGTTGTGGTGTAAAGCTACCCGGACCCGCCCGGCTTAACTAGTAACCACAACGAGGTCTAATGTGAGAGGTTAAGGTGCATTAAATTAATTAATGCTACATGATAAGGTTAAGTAAATTTGATTCATGACACTTAACCAATTTGACATGAATGGGTAGGTTAAGTGAAACCGGGCTTGATTTCTTACAGACACTTAACCGTAAAATACGACTAGTGGTTAGGGTTAAGTTAACCTACACTTAACCAATCTGAACTCGGTAATTTAACGGGGTTAAGTTGAACTATACTTAACCAATCCAACTCGGTAATTTGATAAGGCTAAGAACCAATTTAATACCTGGTCTGGATAAACTAACTTGATTGATAAATTAAACAAACATGTTTGGTGGATCTGTAGGACCCATACCAGGTTAGTCAAGTCTGTAAATCTGTTATCTGATCCGTTAGTCTGGAAACTGATCGTCTGAACTTTGTATGTCTGAACCCTATTAACAAGTTAATCTGAATCTGCTAATCTAGGGAAACAAGGGGGAATACTTGTGTCATTTGTTGTTTGGGACCCATATTAGTCAGTAACCCTTTCTGGTATCAAAACTTTGACCCAACTGTAGGTAGGGTCCGGGCACGCTTACTGATCTAATTATAAGTGGTTCACTCTGATAATGGCGATGGGTGTTGATGGTGCGTTCCAACCGGGTCATGTGCGTGCATGGATCCCGGTCTGCCTCTGAGGATGTAAGACGCCGTGACATCTGTAAATATGCATGTGCCTATTGGTTGCCACTTTAGGGAGTGATACACCCTATCGTGGGGCCGACACAGGGTATTTATGTATTAGGGAGCCGATCGCTTGGGTAGGATTTTAGGGTACACTTAGCTCTGTCTGATTCTGTTGGTACCGTCTGTTTTGTTGAGTGGTAACACCCGTCGGTTTCTGCGAGGTACCGTCTGTTAGGGTGGTAAAGGCCCACTACTAGTGTACACCTAATTGTAGCATTCCGTTTCTGTACTTTATCTGTTAGGGTGGTAAAAGCCCATTTTTCCCGAACTCTATCTATGGACCATTCTGTTCCGTCCTGTTTCGATGTAGACATTAGGGTAACACCTAATCCTGTTATACTAGTATTGGTACTAAGAAGTTGGATCTTGACTTAGGTCAACACCTGATATTGGGCCAAGCTTGGGCCAAGGGATAAATTCTTGTTTATACATGACATGTTAGAATGCTAGTACACCCGTGGTGAAAAATTTAAACCTGATTATGCGATGACACCTTTATCAACCTTGTTAGTTAATCATCATGCTAGTATGTTGTTATCCTTATGTTCATCCCTACTTCTCATGCCAGTTAACTTTATCAGTTTACATTGATTGTAGTAGGGCTTACTCAGTCTTTTTGACTGACCTGTTTTTCTTTCGCCTCTTTTCTTCCGTTCCCCCCCCCCCCCCAGGTTCTCAGGGTGGGAATATTGGAGCTTAGCTTGGATCTCTGATCGCTTGCTTGTGGGATTTTAGCTCATGTACGGTCTTGACATGAAGCTAGCTATGGTTATAACTTATTTTGGGGATAGTACTTATGTATTTCAGTTTTTCAGTGATGTTGTTTTTATCTAGACTTGTGTATTTGGAAAGTTGACATTATGTTGTACCAGACTTGTTTTGAAATAGTTTGAAATCTTACGCTGTTTTACTTATCTTATTTACTCTGTTTACATATATACATATGTTCTTGTTCTGCCTTGATATATCATTATGCATGTTTACCTGATTCAAACGCCCCTCCAAAGTCAGAGTGCTTGCAAGAGACACCCTGGCGGAGGTGGGGTGTTACATTTGGTATCAGAGCATATGGTTTACGAGAAGGAACAAAAAGGTTTTTTAAACTTTTGGAAAACTATTTTCAAAACCAAGTATAAAGTATTTTCCAAAGAAAAGTCTAGTTTATTTTAAAGGCTATTCCCCAAAAAGCCATTAGCAAAAATTCCTTCGTTTTTCTCCATTTTGAATCTATCTTTTTTCTTCGTTTTCAGTATGGCCGATAACTTTGTTATCCCAGAGGGAGTGCAAGTTCCTGTTTGGTATAGGAGACTTATGGAGGCTAGGGCGACCGAAGCCGGCCCCGCAAATGTTACTCCTCCTCCAGTGGTTAATGTTCCTCCTCCTCCTGTCGCTGAGGTTCCTCCTCCTCCTCCCCCTCAGCATCCTCCAGTAGAGTTCACGAAGATTTGCAAGGACTTCAAAGCAATGGGTGGCAAGAACTTTCTAGGTACCAAGACTTTTGTAGAGGCCTGGAATTGGTTGAAAGAGACCGAGGATTTATTCGCTATCTTTGGATTGGATGATCAGAGAAAGATCTTGTTGGCGGTTTGGCTTATGAAGGATGAAGCCGCTTATTGGTGGGAGATCACCACCGCGACTAGGTCCGTTGAGACTTGAGCCGATTTCAGGACAAGATTCGGGCTTAAGTTTCTATCTTCAGCTGAAGAAAATTTGCAAATGGAGAAGTTTATTGCTTTGAAGCAAGGAGACATGTCCGTCAAAGAATATGTGAACAAGTTTAATCAGTTAGCTCGTTTTGGCTTGGAAATGGTGAGTACTACTCAGAAGAAGGCTCTTTGTTTTGCTAGAGGATTGAATGAGCCATTACAGGAGTTGGCTATGTCTCATGTGCCCATGGGGGCCACGTTTGAGAGTTTGGTAGATATAGCCCTACTCAATGAAGAGAATAAGAGTGCCAAGAAGGGGGTCACGGTGAATGAGTCTCAAAACAAGAAAACGGGGCCCAAAAAGGAAATGCAAAAGAAGGAGGAGAAGTCTGAAGATAAGAAGGAAAAGAAGTGCTTTACTTGTGGAAGCTCGACTCATCTAAACAAGGATTGCAGAAAGAGGAAGGGCACTTGCTTTAACTGTGGAGAGATGGGACACTTCACTAGGGACTGCCCGAAGAAGAAAGGGGCTACATCAGAAGGGACGGTGAATACTCACATGGCTAGTGGATAGATTAGGGCTAGAATAATTTGTTTGTAAGATGTTTAATTTTCCTTGTCTGAATTTCTGTTTGAACCTCATTTTCTGGTATTTTGATTCTGTAATGGAAACTCGGCACTTTAATGCTAGTCTTGCTTCTGATCTGGTAATAGTCTCAAACTCCCTGAGAGTTATAACTCATCTGTTTGTGATAAATTGGGGTTTTAGAGTATCTGTGTTGGGCATTAGGGTGACTATGACGAATACATTTTGGGTTTCCACCATGCTTAGTTTCCTAAGAATCATTTGGAAATCTGATTTGTACTAATAGTCTGTACCTGGTTTTTTTTTGTTTTATCTGTACTCGCTTCCATCACTCGACTGTATCTTGTTGAGATAGGAAATGCTATGGATGTAAACATGTGTTTGAGACATGTTATGTTTTGATGGTTGCAAGTGGATGCAAGTGGTTGCTAGTGGTTGCTCGTGGATGCATAAACACACACTAGGCACTAGATCGGCTTGAAATACACTCTCATACTGCATATGGATGTGTGTACATTTTCAATTTTTATGGTTGTAAAATGGTCAATTCAGCACATGGATGTTGCATATGGATGTATGTTATGTGCACACATATAAATGTTATACATTATGTTAGGAATTGCATACATACGGATTCATTTCACTAACACAATTTGCATTGATGATATTTGCATTAGATAAGTACATATACATACACCTTTGCATATGTTCATACAACATTTAGAATCTTGCAAGGACAATGATTGCTCGTGGATGATGTTTTGAGTAGATGGATGTTGGATGGTAGGATACGTTCTTCCTAACTTGAAGATTTCGGGGACGAAATCCTTTAAGGAGGGGAGAATGTAACAACCCGTATTTTCAATAACCTGTTATAACGTAAATCGAGGCAGAATTTAATTTATAAATCTGAATCAGGGGAAAACGGGCTATGCCATTGCGTTCGTCTCGGAAAAATACGCGAAATAGAGTCCGAGTTTTCGAAAATCGGAGTCCGTATGACCCGATTAAGGCCCAACGAAGTTTTCAGAAATTTTCAAAGTAAAAACAGATTTCAAATTCAAGTTTGAATTTGGAAATTAGGGCAGTCGGGCGCAGGCGGGAAAGTTCCCGCCAGACCACCCATGTCGACAGGCCTGTCAACTGGGCAGTCGACATGGTTAGGCCCAAGTCGACAGCCCTGTCGACTTGGGTGTCGACTTGGCTCAGCCGGGCAGTTTTGCCTGGTGCACCATTTTGGGAGTTGTGTTGAGTTTGGGGGCCAGATTCGGTTTTAAGGGCTGAGATTGGAATTAGGGTTTAATCCTAAGGTTGAAACTAATCCTAATCTCTATAAATAAGCCCCTAACCTAACCCTAAATCATCATTATTCATTCAAGTAACTAAACTATGGCAAAATTATTCCTTTCATGGCCTCCACTCTCTTCATAAAATTCTAAGTTATTTCTATGAGAGATTTTCCATGCATACAAGTGTTTTCAAGCTTGTATGAGTGTCATTAGCTTGCATTCAAGTCAAGTTTCCATATTTACATCATAAAGCAAGGGTTTTGATCATTTTGGCTCAAGGGATTTTCTATTGGAGCTTGCATTTTGGGTTTATTTGATTGCATAAGGGCTTTGTCTCAATCTATATATATATTTGTGTCTTCATAAGCATTGTAAGCCCTTTTCTACTTTCATATTTAAACTCTAAAGTTAAATGAATGATGCAAGTTTGGTTGATAATTATGATATGCAAGTTTGCCATGATATGCGAGTTTACTATGTCATGTTATGCAAGTTTATATGCAAGTTTGCCATGTTATGTTATGCAAGTTTGCTATGTTATGATATGCAAGTTTATATGCAAGTTAATCATGTTATGTTATGCAAGTTTGCTATGTTATGATATGCAAGTTAATCATGTTATGTTATGCAAGTTTGCTATGTTATGATATGCAAGTTTGTCATGTTATGTATGCAAGTTGGGTTGATCATTTACTCATGTTATCATGTTATGCAAGCTTACCTTGGGGTTATGAGCTTAAAGCTTCAAGCTTTATGCTAAAGGTTGCATTTTGGCAACATGTAAGTTATCATATCCCTTATGATAACTTGCATGTGAGGCTAAATGCGAACTTATGGCCATTTCTACATGTCATTTATCACCATGTATCACTTATATGCTAAGTTTGGTTTTATGCATACTTTTGAGGCCTAATGACGCAATATGCGAGTATATGAACATATGTACATTTCATATGCCACCATGTTAAACTTGTGGCTTCAACACCTTTTGACATCTTTATGCCAAGTTCCCTCTTTCTATCCTTTATGCGCTATTGCGATTATGTAAGCGATGGGATTGTGTTTGGGGTTGGGTAAACTTAAAAGACATGAAGACATAAGATTGGGAATTTACCTATTAAGTTAGGTCTACCCATTGGGAATTTACCTATTAAGTTAGGTCTACCCAAATTCTTGAAAAAAA
This sequence comes from Allium sativum, assembly GCA_030737875.1. NCBI lineage: Eukaryota > Viridiplantae > Streptophyta > Magnoliopsida > Asparagales > Amaryllidaceae > Allium > Allium sativum. The sequence continues at coordinate 89,759,931 of CM060916.1, read as the reverse complement.
CTTGTAATATGTTTTGGAAACATAATGGACATGACACTTAGAAAATATAAGTGTGGCCAACTCGAGGTTGGGTTGAGTTTGTAGCATAAATCTACCCGGAACCAACCGGCTTAACTAGTGGCTACAAACAATAGGACCCAATGTGAGAAGTTGGTCAAGTTGTGCTTGAACCCGAGGTTAGACTAGGTTGTGGTGTAAAGCTACCCGGACCCGCCCGGCTTAACTAGTAACCACAACGAGGTCTAATGTGAGAGGTTAAGGTGCATTAAATTAATTAATGCTACATGATAAGGTTAAGTAAATTTGATTCATGACACTTAACCAATTTGACATGAATGGGTAGGTTAAGTGAAACCGGGCTTGATTTCTTACTGACACTTAACCGTAAAATACGACTAGTGGTTAGGGTTAAGTTAACCTACACTTAACCAATCTGAACTCGGTAATTTAACGGGGTTAAGTTGAACTATACTTAACCAATCCAACTCGCTAATTTGATAAGGCTAAGAACCAATTTGATACCTGGTCTGGATATACTAACTTGATTGATAAATTAAACAAACATGTTTGGTGGATCTGTAGGACCCATACCAGGTTAGTCAAGTCTGTAAATCTGTTATCTGATCCGTTAGTCTGGAAACTGATCGTCTGAACTTTGTATGTCTGAACCCTGTTAACAAGTTAATCTGAATCTGCTAATCTGGGGACACAAGGGGGAATACTTGTGTCATTTGTTGTTTGGGACCCATATTAGTCAGTAACCCTTTCTGGTATCAAAACTTTGACCCACTTGTAGGTAGGGTCCGGGCACGCTTACTGATCTAATTATAAGTGGTTCACTCTGATAATGGCGATGGGTGTTGATGGTGCGTTCCAACCGGGTCATGTGCGTGCATGGATCCCGGTCTGCCTCTGAGGATGTAAGACGCCGTGACATCTGTAAATATGCCTGTGCCTATTGGTTGCCACTTTAGGGAGTGATACACCCTATCGTGGGGCCGACACAGGGTATTTATGTATTAGGGAGTCGATCGCTTGGGTAGGATTTTAGGGTACACTTAGCTCTGTCTGATTCTGTTGGTACCGTCTGTTTTGTTGAGTGGTAACACCCGTCGGTTTCTGCGAGGTACCGACTGTTAGGATGGTAAAGGCCCACTACTAGTGTACACCTAATTGTTGCATTCCGTTTCTGTACTTTATCTGTTACGGTGGTAAAAGCCCATTTTTTTCCGAACTCTATCTATGGACCATTCTGTTCCGTCCTGTTTCGATGTAGACATTAGGGTAACACCTAATCCTGTTATACTAGTATTGGTACTAAGAAGTTGGATCTTGACTTAGGTCAACACCTGATATTGGGCCAAGCTTGGGCTAAGGGATAAATTCTTGTTTATACATGACATGTTTGAATGCTAGTACACCCGTGGTGAAAAACTTAAACCTGATTATGCGATGACACCTTTATCTACCTTGTTAGTTAATCATCATGCTAGTATGTTGTTATCCTTATGTTCATCCCTACTTCTCATGCCAGTTAACTTTATCAGTTTACATTGATTGTAGTAGGGCTTACTCAGTCTTTTTGACTGACCTGTTTTTCTTTCGCCTCTTTTCTTCCGTTCCCCCCCCCCCCCCAGGTTCTCAGGGTGGGAATATTGGAGCTTAGCTTGGATCTCTGATCGCTTGCTTGTGGGATTTTAGCTCATGTACGGTCTTGACATGAAGCTAGCTATGGTTATCACTTATTTTGGGGATAGTACTTATGTATTTCAGTTTTTCAATGATGTTGTTTTTATCTAGACTTGTGTATTTGGAAAGTTGACATTATGTTGTACCAGACTTGTTTTGAAATAGTTTGAAATCTTCCGCTGTTTTACTTATCTTATTTACTCTGTTTACATATATACATATGTTCTTGTTCTGCCTTGATATATCATTATGCATGTTTACCTGATTCAAACGCCCCTCCAAAGTCAGAGTGCTTGCAAGAGACACCCTGGCGGAGGTGGGGTGTTACATTTGGTATCAGAGCATATGGTTTACGAGAAGGAACAAAAAGGTTTTTAAAACTTTTGGAAAACTATTTTCAAAACCAAGTATAAAGTATTTTCCAAAGAAAAGTCTAGTTTATTTTAAAGGCTATTCCCCAAAAAGCCATTAGCAAAAATTCCTTCGTTTTTCTCCATTCTGAATCTATCTTTTTTCTTCGTTTTCAGTATGGCCGATAACTTTGTTATCCCAGAGGGAGTGCAAGTTCTTGTTTGGTATAGGAGACTTATGGAGGCTAGGGCGACCGAAGCCGGCCCCGCAAATGTTACTCCTCCTCCGGTGGTTAATGTTCCTCCTCCTCCTGTCGCTGAGGTTCCTCCTCCTCCTCCCCCTCAGCATCCTCCAGTAGAGTTCACGAAGATTTGCAAGGACTTCAAAGCAATGGGTGGCAAGAACTTTCTAGGTACCGATACTTTTGTAGAGGCCCGGAATTGGTTGAAAGAGACCGAGGATTTATTCGCTATCTTTGGACTGGATGATCAGAGAAAGATCTTGTTGGCGGTTTGGCTTATGAAGGATGAAGCCGCTTATTGGTGGGAGATCACCACCGCGACTAGGCCCGTTGAGACTTGGGTCGATTTCAGGACAAGATTCGGGCTTAAGTTTCTATCTTCAGCTGAAGAAAATTTGCAAATGGAGAAGTTTATTGCTTTGAAGCAAGGAGACATGTCCGTCAAAGAATATGTGAACAAGTTTAATCAGTTAGCTCGTTTTGGCTTGGAAATGGTGAGTACTACTCAGAAGAAGGCTCTTCGTTTTGCTAGAGGATTGAATGAGCCGTTACAGGAGTTGGCTATGTCTCATGTGCCCATGGGGGCCACGTTTGAGAGTTTGGTAGATATGGCCCTACTCAATGAAGAGAATAAGAGTGCCAAGAAGGGGGTCACGGTGAATGAGTCTCAAAACAAGAAAACGGGGCCCAAAAAGGAAATGCAAAAGAAGGAGGAGAAGTCTGAAGATAAGAAGGAAAAGAAGTGCTTTACTTGTGGAAGCTCGACTCATCTAAACAAGGATTGCAGAAAGAGGAAGGGCACTTGCTTTAACTATGGAGAGATGGGACACTTCACTAGGGACTGCCCGAAGAAGAAAGGGGCTACATCAGAAGGGACGGTGAATACTCACATGGCTAGTGGATAGATTAGGGCTAGAATAATTTGTCTGTAAGATGTTTAATTTTCCTTGTCTGAATTTCAGTTTGAAACTCATTTTCTGGTATTTTGATTCTGTAATGGAAACTCGGCACTTCAATGCTAGTCTTGCTTCTGATCTGGTAATAGTCTCAAACTCCCTGAGAGTTATAACTCATCTGTTTGTGATAAATTGGGGTTTTAGAGTATCTGTGTTGGGCATTAGGGTGACTATGACGAATACATTCTGGGTTTCCACCATGCTTAGTTTCCTAAGAATCATTTGGAAATCTGATCTGTACTAATAGTCTGTACCTGGTTTTTTTTTTGTTTCATCTGTACTCGCTTCCATCACTCGACTGTATCTTGTTGAGATAGGAAATGCTATGGATGTAAACATGTGTTTGAGACATGTTATGTTTTGATGGTTGCAAGTGGATGCAAGTGGTTGCTAGTGGTTGCTCGTGGATGCATAAACACACACTAGGCACTAGATCGGCTTGAAATACACTCTCATACTGCATATGGATGTGTGTACATTTTCAATTTTTATGGTTGTAAAATGGTCAATTCAGCACATGGATGTTGCATATGGATGTATGTTATGTGCACACATATAGATGTTATACATTATGTTAGGAATTGCATACATATGGATTCATTTCACTAACATAATTTGCATTGATGATATTTGCATTAGATAAGTACATATACATACACCTTTGCATATGTACATACAACATTTAGAATCTTGTAAGGACAATGATTGCTCGTGGATGATGTTTTGAGTAGATGGATGTTGGATGGTAGGATACGTTCTTCCTAACTTGAAGATTTCGGGGACGAAATCCTTTAAGGAGGGGAGAATGTAACAACCCGTATTTTCAATAACCTGTTATAACGTAAATCGAGGCAGAATTTAATTTATAAATCTGAATCAGGGGAAAACGGGCTATGCCATTGCGTTCGTCTCGGAAAAATACGCGAAATAGAGTCTGAGTTTTCGAAAATCGGAGTCCGTATGACCCGATTAAGGCCCAACGAAGTTTTCAGAAAATTTCAAAGTAAAAACAGATTTCAAATTCAAGTTTGAATTTGGAAATTAGGGCAGTTGGGCGCAGGCGGGAAAGTTCCCGCCAGACCACCTATGTCGACAGGCCTGTCGACTGGGCAGTCGACATGGTTAGGCCCAAGTCGACAGCCCTGTCGACTTGGGTGTCGACTTGGCTCAGCCGGGCAGTTTTGCCTGGTGCACCATTTTGGGAGTTGTGTTGAGTTTGGGGGCCAGATTCGGTTTTAAGGGCTGAGATTGGAATTAGGGTTTAATCCTAAGGTTGAAACTAATCCTAATCTCTATAAATAAGCCCCTAACCTAACCCTAAATCATCATTATTCATTCAAGTAACTAAACTATGGCAAAATTATTCCTTTCATGGCCTCCACTCTCTTCATAAAATTCTAAGTTATTTCTATGAGAGATTTTCCATGCATACAAGTGTTTTCAAGCTTGTATGAGTGTCATTAGCTTGCATTCAAGTCAAGTTTCCATATTTACATCATAAAGCAAGGGTTTTGATCATTTTGGCTCAAGGGTTTTTCTATTGGAGCTTGCATTTTGGGTTTATTTGATTGCATAAGGGCTTTGTCTCAATCTATATATATATTTGTGTCTTCATAAGCATTGTAAGCCCTTTTCTACTTTCATATTTAAACTCTAAAGTTAAATGAATGATGCAAGTTTGGTTGATCATTATGATATGCAAGTTTGCCATGATATGCGAGTTTACTATGTCATGTTATGCAAGTTTATATGCAAGTTTGCCATGTTATGTTATGCAAGTTTGCTATGTTATGATATGCAAGTTTATATGCAAGTTAATCATGTTATGTTACGCAAGTTTGTTATGTTATGATATGCAAGTTAATCATGTTATGTTATGCAAGTTTGCTATGTTATGATATGCAAGTTTTTCATGTTATGTATGCAAGTTGGGTTGATCCTTTACTCATGTTATCATGTTATGCAAGCTTACCTTGGGGTTATGAGCTTAAAGCTTCAAGCTTTATGTTAAAGGTTGCATTTTGGCAACATGTAAGTTATCATATCCCTTATGATAACTTGCATGTGAGGCTAAATGCGAACTTATGGCCATTTCTACATGTCATTTATCACCATGTATCACTTATATGCTAAGTTTGGTTTTATGCATACTTTTGAGGCCTAATGACGCAATATGCGAGTATATGAACATATGTACATTTCATATGCCACCATGTTAAACTTGTGGCTTCAACACCTTTTGACATCTTTATGCCAAGTTCCCTCTTTCTATCCTTTATGCGCTATTGCGATTATGTAAGCGATGGGATTGTGTTTGGGGTTGGGTAAACTTAAAAGACATGAAGACATAAGATGGGGAATTTACCTATTAAGTTAGGTCTACCCATTGGGAATTTACCTATTAAGTTAGGTCTACCCAAATTCTTGAAAAAAACTTGTAATATGTTTTGGAAACATAATGGACATGACACTTAGAAAATATAAGTGTGGCCAACTCGAGGTTGGGTTGAGTTTGTAGCATAAATCTACCCGGAACCAACCGGCTTAACTAGTGGCTACAAACAATAGGACCCAATGTGAGAAGTTGGTCAAGTTGTGCTTGAACCCGAGGTTAGACTAGGTTGTGGTGTAAAGCTACCCGGACCCGCCCGGCTTAACTAGTAACCACAACGAGGTCTAATGTGAGAGGTTAAGGTGCATTAAATTAATTAATGCTACATGATAAGGTTAAGTAAATTTGATTCATGACACTTAACCAATTTGACATGAATGGGTAGGTTAAGTGAAACCGGGCATGATTTCTTACTGACACTTAACCATAAAATACGACTAGTGGTTAGGGTTAAGTTAACCTACACTTAACCAATCTGAACTCGGTAATTTAACGGGGTTAAGTTGAACTATACTTAACCAATCCAACTCGGTAATTTGATAAGGCTAAGAACCAATTTGATACCTAGTCTGGATAAACTAACTTGATTGATAAATTAAACAAACATGTTTGGTGGATCTGTAGGACCCATACCAGGTTAGTCAAGTCTGTAAATCTGTTATCTGATCCGTTAGTCTGGAAACTGATCGTCTGAACTTTGTATGTCTGAACCCTGTTAACAAGTTAATCTGAATCTGCTAATCTGGGGACACAAGGGGGAATACTTGTGTCATTTGTTGTTTGGGACCCATATTAGTCAGTAACCCTTTCTGGTATCAAAACTTTAACCCAACTGTAGGTAGGGTCCGGGCACGCTTACTGATCTAATTATAAGTGGTTCACTCTGATAATGGCGATGGGTGTTGATGGTGCGTTCCAACCGGGTCATGTGCGTGCATGGATCCCGGTCTGCCTCTGAGGATGTAAGACGCCGTGACATCTGTAAATATGCCTGTGCCTATTGGTTGCCACTTTAGGGAGTGATACACCCTATCGTGGGGCCGACACAGGGTATTTATATATTTGGGAGCCGATCGCTTGGGTAGGATTTTAGGGTACACTTAGCTCTGTCTGATTCTGTTGGTACCGTCTATTTTGTTGAGTGGTAACACCCGTCGGTTTCTGCGAGGTACCGTCTGTTAGGGTGGTAAAGGCCCACTACTAGTGTACACCTAATTGTAGCATTCCGTTTCTGTACTTTATCTGTTAGGGTGGTAAAAGCCCATTTTTCCCGAACTCTATCTATGGACCATTCTGTTCCGTCCTGTTTCGATGTAGACATTAGGGTAACACCTAATCCTGTTATACTAGTATTGGTACTAAGAAGTTGGATCTTGACTTAGATCAACACCTGATATTGGGCCAAGCTTGGGCCAAGGGATAAATTCTTGTTTATACATGACATGTTAGAATGCTAGTACACCCGTGGTGAAAAACTTAAACCTGATTATGCGATGACACCTTTATCTACCTTGTTAGTTAATCATCATGCTAGTATGTTGTTATCCTTATGTTCATCCCTACTTCTCATGCCAGTTAACTTTATCAGTTTACATTGATTGTAGTAGGGCTTACTCAGTCTTTTTGACTGACCTGTTTTTCTTTCGCCTCTTTTCTTCCGTCCCCCCCCCCCAGGTTCTCAGGGTGGGAATATTGGAGCTTAGCTTGGATCTCTGATCGATTGCTTGTGGGATTTTAGCTCATGTACGGTCTTGACATGAAGCTAGCTATGGTTATCACTTATTTTGGGGATAGTACTTATGTATTTCAGTTTTTCAGTGATGTTGTTTTTATCTAGACTTGTGTATTTGGAAAGTTGACATTATGTTGTACCAGACTTGTTTTGAAATAGTTTGAAATCTTCCGCTGTTTTACTTATCTTATTTACTCTGTTTACATATATACATATGTTCTTGTTCTGCCTTGATATATCATTATGCATGTTTACCTGATTCAAACGCCCCTCCAAAGTCAGAGTGCTTGCAAGAGACACCCTGGCGGAGGTGGGGTGTTACAATGTTTGGACGGCTACTACTTCAATCCCTTCATGGTAGCTACTCCAATCACGAGCATCAGTAGCGCCCATCCATCCAATGTGGAGATCGTCGGTCTTCAGCCGTCTTCGACTCTTCGACTTCTCAACGTCGATCGATTATTTCAAATGAGATAAACTCGGCCTTTTCAAATAACCCACGTATATTTAGATTTTCAAATCAATTAATCACATGGTTGGACTATTCAACATTCACATTTCAGTTATTTAGTTATGATTTTCATGTCAAATACATTCAACCATCACATATCAAGCAAACACAACAAAATTGGTTTATTTTCACTCTATATCGTCTATAGTGTTTTATAACGATATATCGCCATTTTTATTTAATTTAAAATGGCAAAATTTAATTAAACGACGCTTCAGGTCGTATCGATGCACTGGCGCTGCTTTTCACTAATTTTGTTTTACACATATCTGAAAATCTAACCGTTGGATCTTCACAAATTTTATATCATGAGGAAGGTCATTTCAAAACGAACCCAACGGTTTCAGTTTTGGGAGAATCCGACGGTCGGATCTTCCACACTAGCCATTTGAAGTTACGATTTCAATTTATGAACTGCAGCGTCGTTATTCGATTTAATTTAATTATATTTATATATATATATATAAATATAATCGTTTCTAGCGCTGTTTTTCTTCAGATTTGAATTAAACACTCCAGACCATCCAACCGTCGGATCTTCACAAAGTTGGTGCTGTTGGAAAGATATTTCCAAGGCGAACCCAACGGTTGTGGTTTCGGGAAAATCCAATGGTCGGATTTCCCGTACTAGTCGTTTGAAATCACGGTTTCAAAACACGAACTGCACGGCCACGTTTCGTTTTAATTTTATTTATATTTATATATTTATATAAATATAGTTCATTCAAAAATTCCTATATCGTTTTCACTTCAATTATTTCACTAACGCCTTTAAATTTCGGAAAATTTCGCCATAACCTCCTTTGTACGGGAGGGTCTGGGAAAATTCCCAAATAGTCACACGGGCGTCTCATATCAAAAAGAAAAAGAAAAAGCCAAGCGGCTAGCCAACAGGCTCATAAAATCATCACCCAAACAAAACAGTAAATGTGTACCTATTTGTCGGGCACAAAATTTTATTCCTCTTCTCTAGCCTCTTTGCTATAACCTGTTCAATAGATATGCATGTACATATATACAATTTCTATCACTTATCATTTTCCATTCAATTTCATATTTGATTTACTTTGGTTTAAAAACACCATTCATTCTAATGTTGCATGCATAGGCTAAAATCATATCATTAGCTAATTAATGTATATTTCAACTCATGCACATTTATTTGAACAAGTGGCTATTTTTAACCCTTCACATTTCGAAGATGATAATTTTGGCGAACTAAAATGTATTTCAACACATGACCATTTTATTTAGTTCCTATGCATGTTAAAAATAATATTTCTTTCACAATTATTTATTTCAACCCTCGCATATCTTTAGCATATCACATATATGATAAAAATGATATTTTTATCATTCAAAATATTTATTCGACAAATGGATGTTTTCAACACTTCATAGTCTCAATAAAAATGTAATTTTTATTGTTCGATCTTTTTATTCAACACATGAACTTTTCCACTACACACACTTCTCAACAAATGAGCATTTCCACACATGGACATTTTATTTATGTTGTTCATATTAGAAAGATGGAATTTTTATTGTTGAAACTATTTATATAAGGCGAATATTTTTCATACTTCATATATATATAAAAATGTGATTTTTATTGTTTAAACACTTCATTCATTCACAAATGAATTTAATTTTCACACAACACTTTTCAACATATGAACATTTCCACACATGGATATAGTTTCAACATATGACTTTAATTTCAACGCATGAAAATGATTTCAACATATGAAAATAATTCTAACACACAAAGATTATTCAAAATTTCGGCAGTAGAACGGCAGGGTAGTTAAAACCGGCATCGTCCCTAGTACGGCTCCTCGCTCTACCTTAAAACCTCGCGGTTTTTGACAATGGGGATTCATGCATCTAATTCGCACGCAGGCGGCATGTTTATTTTTATTTCCACAAATATTTCCAATTCATTTCAATCACCGATGGGTATTTTTCAACCACAACCAAACAATATCAACCACAAACAATTATTCAACCATTCGTATTTTTCATCCAATATTTCACACCAATTCACAACAATAAATATCGTCCATGGTTTGTGGACGGGGGGAATATATATATATATATATATATATATATATATATATATATATATTTAATTGCTATATTTCACTTGCATTTCAACACATATATCAATTATTCTATGCATGTAAAATTCATACTTCACTTATATAGCTTACACTACGCATGTACATGAGGTATACAACACGTATGTAATTTATATTTCGCTAATTTAATTTATACACGACATTTTCCATTCAGATTCATGTTGATTTAGATTTCTCACTTTGGTTTTCGGAGTGCTAAAAATCGATACGATGTCAGAAAAATCCGCGGCTTCTTCTATTGGGTAGAGAGCTTCCTTGCGGTCCCGATGTTTCCTGTTTCATCGAATTTCGTCAACACACTAAAAAGATATGATTTTTCAAAGTGTAAACATAAAAAAAAACTCACCTTTCACGAAGGTTCTAAACTAGGTTTACGGTTTTCGCGAGAATCGGGGCACGAGGGGATGATCGGCGAGTTGGACGTGGAAGAGGGAGGAGAAGGCTGTCTGGCGGTGGTGGTTTGGTGGCGTTCGGTGGTCAGGATCGGCGGCGGCGGCGCTGGGAAGGTCGGGGCTTTGGACGCTCGATTCAGGCGGAGGAGGGGTTGGTCGGCGTCGAACTGGGGTCGGATCTGACGGGGAGGAGAAGGCGGTTCGAGTGGTGGCGGTGGCGAAGGCTGGAAGCGACGGCAGCGGCGGCGATCGGGCCTGGAAGTTTGGAGCACGGGTCGCCGTTGGTTCGGAGGGTTTTCTTTTTTTTATTTTTTTTAATAATGAATGGAGAATTCTGATTGGCCGAGGACTTTATTAAAAATTTAAATAGTGTTTTCTCAAACGAACTCCTTTTCAAACCCAACGACTGTCGCCCCTAGCTAAATACCCCCATTCCGGACACAATGGGATATGTTTCGTAGCCCAATTCGACTGTTACAGTCAGTTATTTTTCAAATTAAAGTATAAAACATTTAATTTTTAACTCTGAACATACATTTCAATTTGGCAGGGCCACAAACTGATTCGAAAAATTCCAGAAAAATAAATCTAGCTATGTTTTGATGCTACGGTCCCAACAAAACTAGTTTCGTCGAATTCTGAGATCGTTTGAAAAATGGCCATTTTCTGGTCGATCCAATTTAACAGAAATTGACCAAACACATTTTCTTTTGCCACACTCACATACTAGCTTTAAAAATTATGAAATTTTAAACCTAGCAATAGTTTGACATCACAGACACAACAAAAGTGGTTTCGGCGAATTCAGAGGTCGTATGCAAAATATCAATTTTCCAGGGCTATATATTCTATATGGCGACCATTCTGAAAATTCATTCGGCCATAACTTTTGATTCCCGTTATGAGACTTTGATTTTTCAGATTCGTTAGAAAGGTATTGACTAACAGATTTAAATATTTTTGGTTTCACTAAAATCCATTATATTTTCTACCCTACACAGTCAGTCAAAGTTTGAATTCAAATTTTCAAACTGACGCACTATTTCTAATTCAATATTTTATTGAAATATTCTATTTCAATTGCTCAAATTCCTTTGAAATCACCAATTTAAAAATTTTAAATTGGCTCGTATTTTCCGGGTTATTACAATCTCCCCCACTCAAAACTTTTCGTCCTCGAAAAGGAAACAACAGTAAAGTAGGAAACAAAATGTAAATGCAAAGTATTGTAAAGGTACCTTGCACCGGGGTTAGTCAGAGATATCCACTCTGCATTTAGGGTAAGCTTGCTTAATGCTTTCCTTAGTCCCCCAAGTACAGTCTCTAGGATCACTGCTCCACTGCACTTTAACTAAATGAACCTTTTTGCTTCTGAGTTCTCTAGTTTCTTTGCCAACAATCTTTAATGGCTCTCTTCTGAGTGATAATTCTGGGGTTATGTCCACATCTTGTTGCACTGCTTCTTCTACAACAAGATCCGGATCATGCACATGTCTTCTAAGTTGAGATACGTGAAATACATCGTGCACTCCAGGCAACCAATCTGGCAATTGAACCCTATAAGCAAGAGTTCCAATTCGTTCGAGTATAGGAAAGGGACCAATAAATCTCGGTGCCAACTTCCCAGTCTTGCCAAATCTGATTACTCCTCTCATCGGAGAAACTTTCAAATAAATATGATCACCAACAGCAAATGTCAAATCTCTCCTTCTAGAATCTGCATAACTTTTCTGTCGGCTTTGGGCGGTTCTCAAACGCTTTTTGATGAAGTCGACTTTATCAGATGCTTCTCTAATCATATCGGGTCCTAACACAAGTGTATTGCCAGGTTCTACCCAACATGCTGGAGATCTGCAGGGTCTGCCATATAATGCTTCAAATGGCGACATTCCCAAACTTGCTTGATAGCTATTGTTGTATGAGAATTCTGCCAAATGCAAATGATCTTCCCATGACCCACCAAAATCAATTATACAAGCCCGCAATAAATCTTATAGAATTATATTCACCCGCTCAGTTTGGCCATCTGTTTGAGGGTGATAAGCGGTGCTCATATTCAGTTTTGTTCCCAATTCTGTCTGGAAAGCCTCCCAGAATTTGCTAGTAAATAGGGGATCTCTATCACTAACTATGCTGATGGGAATTCCATGCTGCTTAACGATTTCTTTGAAATATATCTGTGCTAGACTTTGAGCGGTTCTATTGGATCTGACAGGTATAAAATGGGCAGTCTTCGTGAAGCGATCTACGATTACCCAAATGCTGTCATTACCTTTCCTGGTTCACGGCAAGCCATCTATGAAATCCATGTAAATCTGTTCCCATTTCCAACTTGGGACTTCCAACGGTTGCAACAATCCAGCCAGCTTCTGTTGGTCGCTCTTGACCAATTGACAAGTAGAGCATCTGCTAACATACAAAGAAATATCCCTTTTCGTTGCCTTCCACCAGAAAGTGTGTTTGATATCGTTGTACATTTTACTCACACCTGGATGGATGCAAAATTTGGACTTATGGCATTCATCTAGCACTTCTCTTTTGAGCTCAGGAAGGTTGGGAACACAAATTCTCCCTTTCAACCTCAGAACTTCTTCTTTATCTACTTGAAAGCTTGAGGGCTCTCCCTTCTGGATTCTTCCTTTGATCTTTTGAATGAAATAATCATTCTTCTGGAGAGCACAAATCTTATCGATCAAGCTAGTTGTAATTATAAGATGGGCAACGATTGCGGTCTTTCTACTAAGCGCATCCGCTACAACGTTAGCCTTCCCCGGCGTATACAGGATATCAAGATCATACGCTGCAAGAAATTCTAGCCTACGCTGCTATCTCAGATTCAGATCTTTCTGGGTATATAAATACTCCAATGATTGATGATCTGTGTACAGTATAAATTTCTCGCCCAATAAATAATGCCTCCAGATTTTCAATGCAAAAACGATGGCTAGCAACTCAAGATCATGAGTCACATAATTCTTCTCATGCGGTTTCAGTTGGCGGCTTGCATAAGCGACTACTTGGCGTCTTTGCATTAACACTGCACCAATACCTCTAATAGAAGCATCTGTCCAAACCGTTAAATCCTGATTGCCATCAATAATAGTTAACACTGGAGCAGTGGTCAGTTTCGATTTCAATTCCTGGAAAGCTTCTTCACAGTCGGAAGTCCACTTAAACTTCTCATGTTTCTTTGTGAGCTTCGTTAACGGACCGGATATCTTCGAAAAATCCTTAACGAACTTCCGATAATAACTAGCCAACCCCATAAAACTTCTAACTTCTGTGGGAGTAGTGGGTTGTTTCCAGTCTTGAATCGCTGTTATTTTGCCTGGGTCAATAGAAATTCCTTTCTCTGACACGACATGGCCAAGAAATTTGACTTCTTCTTGCCAGAAGACACATTTAGAGAATTTGGCTTTGAAGACGTTCTTCCTTAGAATCTCCAATACTTGTTCTAAGTGTTTTTCATGCTCGGGTTTTGATTTGGAGTAGATTAAAATATCATCGACAAATACGAGGACAAATTTATTCAGAACTCCCCTGAACACTTTATTCATTAGATCGACAAAGTATGCTGGAGCGTTGTATAGGCCAAACGGCATTAATAACCATTCATAAAATACGTCTGGACCTCTGAAAGCTGTCAAAGGAACACACTCTTCTGCTATTCTCAATTGATGAAAACCCGTAGCTAGGTCCATTCGGGAAAATACTTTCGCCCCATTCAATTGGTCTAGCAAATCATCGATGCGGGGTAATGGATATTTATTTTTGAGTGTCTGTTTGTTGAGGTCTCAGTAATCAACACATAATCTAAGAGTACCGTCTGACTTTGGGACAAACACAACAGCTGCACCCCAATTAGAAAAACTAGGTCTGATTAGACCCTTCCACAACAGTTGACGAGTTTGATCGCCTAATTCTTCTTTTTCTTTCGGAGTCATTCTGCGAATTGGATGTACCACTGGTCTGGCATTGGGAATTAGATCGATTCGGAATTCTATTTCTCTTTGCGGAGGTAAGTTCTCAACTTCTTCAAACACATCCGCATAGTTTCTTACAATAGGAATCTTTTCTATGGAAGTGGGGATAAGTTCTAATGCTGACCAAAATTCTTCTCTATTCGGATTCGAACCATGACATGGTACCGTAATATATCCAAGCTTCGTTCGAATTTTAACAATTCTTTCCGCACACTTTACTTCGGCTTCGTATTTCGTTAACCAATCTAGCCCAAGAATGATATCGAATTCGGGAAAATCCATAACGATTAAATTGAAAGGAAACTGGTATCGGGAGAAAGAAGTAGGAACCTTACAACACGAACTGAGGGTAATTGAACCTCCTATCGGGTTATGTACCTCAACCGATTCTTTAAGCTTCCTCTGTTTTAACTTTAATTTGTGCATTGTGTTACTAGCAATAAAACTACGTGATGCACCCGTGTCAAACAATACAGAACAAGAATATTTTTAATTGTAAGGGTACCTCCCAAAACATCAGGTTTACCTGCTCCATCAGAAGCAGCTGGCGGGCTCGACCCGTCATAGACGTGAGCTACTATAGCTTTCTTCAGCAAAGGACAGTCTTTGACCAGATGATCGGTCTTTCGACAATTGAAGCACGAGCGAGGGTTCTGGGAGCCTTGGCTCGAGCCTTGAGAATTTGTCTTCTGCCTCTTCGGAGCTGTGCAGACGTTTGAGTAGTGCCCCGGCTTACCACAGTTAAAGCAATTTCCTCTTGGCGGCTTTCCAGTCTGAGTTTTTGAAGATGCTGCTTGGCTTGACTCGCCTTGATTTACAGCAGGCTTGCGCTTGTTTCCGGCTTGGCTTCTAGCGCGATCCTGATCCAGATGCCTTTGATCAAGGTCTTCGTAGTTGCATGTCATTTCCACCAGTTCGTTGAATTCCAGCTTGACATGGGCCATGGCTCTATCATGATATTGTCGTCTTAGCCCAAGGATAAACCTCTTGTTTTTGGATTTCGCAGTGGCGACGAGCTCCGGAGCATAGGGCGACAACAGTGTAAATTTATTCAGATAATCTTGCACGGAAATATCCCCCTGCTGGAGATTGGCGAAGTCATCGTGCATTCGTTCTAAAGCTTGTTCGGGGACATATTTCTCCTTGAAGAGTTCTTTAAATCCATCCCATGTTCTTCCAGCTTCCCTATTCCCGGCGGTGAGAGATTCCCACCATAGTTCATCTTGTTCCTGCATAAGCCAGACGCCCATAATAGCTTTGTCTTCGTCTCCGAGCCTTAGGCCTTCAAGAATTTTCTCGCATGTTTTGAGCCATGCAAGGGCCTCTATTACGGTGCCAGTTCCTGAGAAGGTCTTGCCTCCTAAGTTTTTATATCTCTTGGCTACGCGGTCTAGCTCGAAGTATGGAGCTGCCGGAGGTTGTATCAAAGGTCCTTCTTGAGCTGGGACTTCTCCCCTTCCTCGGCCTCGGCCGGCACGGCCTCCTCTAGCAGCGGCTGCTCTGGTAGCCATTTGTCAAATTCTTTATAAGCAAGAAAAGAGTCAGCTAACAGAAAGGATAGTTTATTGCCTAGTTAAGCAGAAAATTTTACGGAAAGATAACGATGGACTGATCAAATTGTTTTTGCTATTCTGCTCGGCTTATTCTAGGACTTTACTAGTCCTATCTCTAATGAGCGACTCGCCTTAGAATACTACTGATTCTATTTTGACGAAATATTTAATGTGTTAGACTCCAGAACTAAGGTTAACCAAAGCTCCGATACTAGCTGTGACGATCCCAAAACCCCGAGACACGGTGTTAAGGATAATCATTGGAATATGACACATTAATCATCATTAGCAGATCACAGATAATAGCATAAACAGAAATAGAATAATTTACACATATATGACAGCGGAATCATATAGATATCATCACATCAGAGAAGCACAGTATAGGATACAACTTAGTGCATAATGATACATAATCAGTCACCATCGCCTGAGGCGGAATCATACATAAAGGGTACTCAAAATAAAAATCAGTCTACATCGCCAATGGCGGAATCATAATATAGATACAATAATGGCGGAGAAAATCCAAGTCAGCACGGTGTAGTCAAGCCTCACCATGAGCCAAAAGGTGCGTCAGAAACCTGTAACTAGGCTGCCCGTGTGGAAATAAGGGCACCCGAGTTTGCAAGGTGAAACAAACTACGAGTCAGTCATGGGATGGTATGAGAAATCTACTCAACTTATTAACAACAATAATAAGGCAAATCAAAGGACCATGCCACTTTCGCGGAACGGGTTTACTCCAATGAGTGCTAGTGCATGAAATAAAGTAAATGATTAAATCATCGCAATGCTGTTTATAAAATGAAGCCATTATAAGACTCAGGTCCCATCACACAATGCAACGCAAGCCGGAGGATAGAGTTTTCCCTTATAATGGCCAAAGATGCTTCATACGAATAAAACAAAAGTGTTTGATATTATTACTAGTGCATATATGTTTCAAAAGCAAATTCAATCATAAATATCAATCCTAGACGGCATGGGTACCATATATCATGTCGCCATACTAGTAATACAATCACATCCGCATATTTCATATTGGAAATTGGATTCCTTCATGAGTCGAGGCAAGGGGCAAGCTCCTCTCCGTTCGAGACACTCTAGCAAATGTCCCAGGACCCCACTATGATCCTTGGAATCGGCAGGGTCGGTCCTCTCTTACTTTTGAGGATTAATTATTCCTGAACACACGTTTCCCGGTCCTTACAGACCTATAATCGAAGCGCCTCGCATTCCAACAACCACACAGGTGAAAAGAATATATAATGTCAGGGCTGGTACGTCACTGACACCACCATAGCTAGAAAGAAACGTCATGCTCTCCCAGCGGTCTGTCTCCCTTTTTGACTCATACCGGGGTGTGAGGCTCGCGAATTCACGTTATACACAAAGCTACGTCACACAGACCATGCTTTGATCATCAACCACAAGACTTTGCTTTGCAACAGAAGCCTTGATCATATGCCACTCACGCGTGCCACACAGGCAATCCACTCCATGCGACTGATTTCTGTCAATACATAACCTCTGAGCTCGTACGTCTCAGAGAAGGGCGTTAAGCAAGAGAATAAATTCTCCGCCGCCAAACAGATATATATTTAACAGAGATCAATCAACACAGAACAAAATCCAATGTCACACACACAATCCATTTACAAGTCTGTTCTGGGTCTGAACGAAACCGGAGGCACCAATTCCTCGCACATCCGTACAATCGACAGCATGTTTGGACGGCTACTACTTCAATTCCTTCATGGTAGCTACTCCAATCACGAGCATCAGTAGCGCCCATCCATCCAATGTGGAGATCGTCGGTCTTCAGCCGTCTTCGACTCTTCGACTTCTCAACGTCGATCGATTATTTGAAATGAGATAAACTCGACCTTTTCAAATAACCCACGTATATTTAGATTTTCAAATCAATTAATCACATGGTTGGACTATTCAACATTCACATTTCAGTTATTTACTTATAATTTTCATGTCAAATACATTCAACCATCACATATCAAGCAAACACAACAAAATTGGTTTATTTTCACTCTATATCGTCTATAGTATTTTATAACGATATGTCGCCATTTTTATTTAATTTAAAACGGCAAAATTTAATTAAACGACGCTTCAGGTCGTATCGATGCACTGGCGCTGCTTTTCACTAAAAAAAATTTACACATACCTGAAAATCTAACCGTTGGATCTTCACAAATTTTGTATCATTAGGAAGGTCATTTCAAAACGAACCCAACGGTTTCAGTTTTGGGAGAATCCGACGGTCGGATCTTCCACACTAGCCATTTGAAGTTACGATTTCAATTTACGAACTACAGCGTCGTTATTCGATTTAATTTAATTATATATATATATATATATATATATATATATATAATCGTTTCTAGCGCTGTTTTTCTTCAGATTTGAATTAAACATTCCAGACCATCCAACCGTCGGATCTTCACAAAGTTGGTGCCGTTGGAAAGATATTTCCAAGGCGAACCCAACGGTTGTGGTTTCGGGAAAATCCAATGGTCAGATTTCCCGTACTAGTCGTTTGAAATCACGGTTTCAAAACACGAACTGCACGGCCACGTTTCGTTTTAATTTTATTTATATTTATATAAATATAGTTCATTCAAAAATTCCTATATCGTTTTCACTTCAATTATTTCACTAACGCCTTTAAATTTCGGAAAATTTCGCCATAACCTCCTTTGTAAGGGAGGGTCTGGGAAAATTCCCAAATAGCCACACGGGCGTCTCATATAAAAAAGAAAAAGAAAAAACCAAGCGGCTAGCCAACAGGCTCATAAAATCATCACCCAAACAAAACAGTAAATGTGTACTTATTTGTCGGGCACAAAATTTTATTCCTCTTCTCTAGCCTCTTTGCTATAACCTGTTCAATAGATATGCATGTACATATATACAATTTCTATCACTTATCATTTTCCATTCAATTTCATATTTGATTTACTTTGGTTTAAAAACACCATTCATTCTAATGTTGCATGCATAGGCTAAAATCATATCATTAGCTAATAATGTAAATTTCAACTCATGCACATTTATTTGAACAAGTGGCTATTTTTAACACTTCACATTTCAAAGATGATAATTTTGGCGAACTAAAATGTATTTCAACACATGACCGTTTTATTTAGTTCCTACGCATGTTAAAAATAATATTTCTTTCCCAATTATTTATTTCAACCCTCGCATATCTTTAGCATATCACATATATGATAAAAATGATATTTTTATCGTTCAAAATATTTATTCGACAAATGGATGTTTTCAACACTTCATAGTGTAACACCCCACCTCCGCTAGGGTCACTCGCAAGGGAATGCACTAGCTTTAGAGGGGCATTATTGGTAAACATGCACAGAAATATCACAAGACAGAACACATAAAATAGCGGAAGTAAAATCAATCTTTCATAACATGAATACATAAGGTCTAAAGCCTTTTACATCAGAGTACATCAAAACCTGTCTTGCAATAGTAAAGAAGCATAAAGACTTTTTAATAAATTATTCCCCAAGTAAAAACAGTAAAGTAGCCATAGCCAAGAGAAGTCCAAGCCATCCATGATGACCTTCAATCAGAAGAAGTCCGAACTAAACAGCATTGTTTCCTCCCTGTAACCTGGGGGGAAACGGAAGAAAAGAGGCGAAACAAAACGGGTCAGTCAAAAAGACTGAGTAAGCCCTATCTACTATTAGTATAGAAACTAGTAAAGTTAACTGACATGAGAAACTGAGATGAACATGAGCATGATAACAAGATAGATAAGCTAAATCAAAATAACAGGATAAACTACTGAACTAAGGTATCATGATAAACTACGGTGTCATGATAAATCAAAGTATCATATCGTCAGATTTCTATCAAGTATATTATCCCAAGGTATCTACCCCGTCTAACATCCCACGGTATCTATTCCGTATATTCTTCCTGGTTCTAACATGTACATTTGCTCTGCACCCTCCGTACTAGTATCCCAGCCTTGTTATGTGTTAACCATGAATGTCCCTTACTCAAAGTCGTGTAATGGTCCATGTCAACCTAATATATCGCATATATAGGTTACTCAAATCATATGTTTCTTTCCATGTATATAAGTTCAGTCCTTTGCCGTACCTCGTACGGGCTTCCTCATGTCGTATTATCCTTGAAATCGTTTGGACTGTCACCCTTGTTCTAGCTAGGCTCTTCCATATGAATCATTGTTTGAACTACTAGGAATTACGCCACCTAGCACCACTAGGGATTACGCTTACCTATTGCACGCTTTCGTATTTCGGTTTGGGTTAAACCACCTAGCACCACTAGGGATTACGCTAACCCTCAACCGCGCCCTTTTTCCCACGCATTCATCGTGAATCGTTTTTCTATAACTGTATGCACATGTATCACATCGTGCCATCCGAGTCCTGTCACAGGGCAAAACAAGAAATACAGGACTCGGTCGGGAGCTTTAGATTTATCTGCCGATGCAGATACTAAGGTCTGCTTTTCTACACGTGGCTATGGTCCCACGTGACCCCTCCCTTAACTAGTGAAAGGCAACACAAGAGAAAATCTTGTATGAGAACTACACTCCGGCCAGCCCACATCCTACGGCCTACCTCACCCATAATTAGATAGCAATTATGGTCTGTTGGGTGTTCCCTGCCTTTCCGTACGTACACGCTTGACTCAAGATGGTAGATGATCGACGAACTTGCTATCTCGGGCACCTTATGTATTCGTCGACTCACTGCTATCCACCCCAGTCTTTAGGTCGCTCGCATAGCAACCAAGGCATATTCTTGGTTCTTCTACCGCAGACCTTAACCTCTCGTGAGCCTAGTATAATGACCTGGCAGCTCACAGAGGGATCCCAAGAATATCCTCACGTTCCCCGAAGCCGCTGCTTCGTTACCCAGTTCGTTGGAGCCTTTATCTAAATCAGATAGCCTGCTCCTACACGCATACTTAAACGTTGACCTAACGTATCGGATTACTAATCTATCTAAGAAACGGTCCAAATTTCCTTGACTAAGAATTATTACTTAGTTTCCCTTAACTAAGGTTTACCACTTAGCCTTATTTCCATAATTCTTGTTAACTATGGTTATTTACCTAATCCTCCGAATTAGGGTTTATCTAATGGGTTAAGTGTCACTTAAGTTCATAACTTAGCCCGTCTACAAACCATGTCAAAATTGGCTAAGTATCCAAGTCCAAGACTTAACCCTACAAACCATGTGTCAAGTTGGCTAAGTATATTAAGCAATCCATAACTTAACCTCGTCTAATTATCCTTTTAGATTGGTTAATTATATAAATTAACTTGACCTTGTCAAATTACCGAGTCAAATCGGTCAAGCGTATTCAAGTGATTCGTGACTTAGCCTTATCATGTTTTCACGTTAGGTTGGTTAAGTATAGGTCACTTAACCACATCAAACTAACGAGTTGGATTAGTTAAGTGTAAATTAACTTAACCCCGTCCAATTACCATGTTTAGATTAGTTAGGTCTGAGTTGACTTAACCCCATCCATTGACTGTATTAAACGGTTAAGTGTTACTAAGAAAATTTACTTAACCTTATCAAGTTATCGTGTTGGATTGATTAAGTGTTGGTTAACTTAATCCCGTCCCCTCGTCGTATAAAAATGGTCAAGTGTCGTTAGGCAAATCAAGTTACTTAACCTACCCAACCCTGTCATGTTTTGTTAAGTATCATTAGCCTAATCAAATTACTTAACCCATTTGTCCATGTCATATTTGGTTAAGCCTCATTAATCAAATTAACTTAACCCTATTATGTGGCATTAATTATTTAATGCACCCCAACCTCTCACATTAGACTTTGTTGTGGTTACTAGTTAAGCCGGGCGGGTCTGGGTAGATTTACACCACAACTTGGTCTAACCTCGGGTTCAAGCACAACATGACCAACTTCTCACATTGAGTCCTATTGTTTGCAACTACTAGTTAGGCCGGTCGGTTCCGGGTAGTTTTACGTTGCAAACTCAACCCAACCTCGAGTTGGCCACTTTCATGTTTAGTCTAGTGTCATGTTCATAGTCAAGTTTTCAAGCAATTGGGTAGACCTAACTTAATAGGTAAATTCCCAATGGGTAGACCTAACTTAATAGGTAAATTCCCAAGCTTATGTTTTTATGCATACTTACATGTCAACTTCCATGTTACATTTTAAGTTATGTTTTCAAGTATAAACACATGTCATATTTAACGTTACATGTTGTCATGTTTATACCCATTTACCCAAATCATATTCATGTCATTATGTTTCCCCATAATGTGACCCCAACGTTTTTTAAACTCGCATATACGTTTGCAACAACGTGATGGATTAAAAGAAGAGACTTGGCAAAGGCATGACAAAAATGGATATTAAGCCACAAGTTAATCATGGTGGCAAATGAGGCACACATGTGTTCATTAACTTGCATGTTACATTCCTACACCTCAAAAACATGCATAAACCCAAACTTGGCACATAAGCGAATCATGGTGATAAACAACATGGAATGATGACAAGTAACTCGCATATGACCTCACATAAGGGTTATGGCTTCATATGCAAGTTGACATGAAGGTTATAAGGGTTCTCATGTTGCATAATGCAACATTTCAACATAAAGGTCAAAGCTTTATGACCACAAGACCAAGGTAATGACTTTATAAGCTTGCATAAGATGATAGCATGCTACATACTAATGTTTAAACCCACTTACAACATGTCATATTAAGTTTAAAGTTCATATCTAATAGTAGGAGAATGGCTTACATTGCTTTGAGGGCACAAATCAACATATGGTAGAAAGATTGAGACAAAGCCTCTCATGCTAACACCAAAAATCCCAAGATCAAGATAAACTCCAAAAGCCCTAGAGGAAAAACCCTTAAAAACCCAACCTTTGATGAAGCTTTGCCTTGAAATCATATTGAGAAGCTCTCATATGAAGGTAGAAGCTCTCATACACTCACAAAACATGAAATCCCTCTTAGAAATGAAGATAAGATTTTATGACAAGAGGGTGGAGGCTAGGGTTTGAGTGGAGACCATGATCACTTGAAATTTTGGCATAGTTTAGTTGCATGAGTGAATAATGAGGATTTAGGGGGGTTTAGGGGCTTATTTATAGAAGATTAGGCTAGTTAGGACCCTTAGATTAACCCTAGGACCAACCTGAACCGTTAGATTTCAAGCCAGGCCCAAAAACCTAGCCAAGATAGAAAATAGGTGCACCAGGCCAGAATCAGCCGACAGGGCAAGTCGACAGCCCTGTCGACATGCCTGTCGACATGCCTGTCGACATGCCTGTCGACATGCAAGTCGACAGCCCTGTCGACAGCCAAGTCGACTTGTCTGGGCGGGAATTTTCCCGCCTGGCCCCATCTCTGCATGTTTCGAAATTCAAATTTCCCGAAAACTTCTTTGGGCCTTAACCGGGTCATACGGACTCCGATTTACAAAATTTCGGACTCTATTTCGCGTATTTTTCCGAGACGAACGCAATGGCATAGCCCGTTTTACTTGATTCAGAATTTAAAATTAAATTCTGCCTTGATTCTCGTCTTAGCCATGTTATCGAAATACGGGTTGTTACATTCTCCCCACCTTTTAGGATTTCGTCCCCGAAATCTCAAAGTTAGGAAGAACATATCCTACCATCCATCATCCATCTACTCAAACCATCATCCACAAGCAACCATTGTCCTTAGACGACTCCTAATGCTTTATGAATGTATGCAAAACGTGTGTGTACATGTTCCTTAGCTAATGCTAATGATCAGGCCTGAAAAATCTTTTGAATGCAAAAATATGTTTAGTGCTATGAATCCATCATGTATGCAAATAGTCCTAGTCATATACACTATATGCGTGCACAAACATTCATCCATATGCAACATCCGCATGATAACACATTCAATTTCATCCATAAACAAGTATAAATACTCGTGCATATGCAATATGAAATGTGACCGAGTCGAGCTATTATCTAACGTAAATTCGCGCATCCACGAGCAACCACTTGCACCCATTTGCAACCATATCAACCATAACATGTTTCAAATACATGTTTACATCCATAGGGTTCTACCTAAGATTCCCTGAAACAGGGTCGAGAAGATAAACAAGACAAACTCCTTATGGGGTTTGTAACAGAAAATAGGACCAAGAGGATGTCCACAAAAGATAGCCTACAAGTAAGCTCTACAGAAAACAGGGATCAAGGATATACTCCCAAAAAGAGATATCATGCGCGTATCTAGTCTTTGACCATCAAAGTCGTATTTCCTTGAGCTCAATTCCATTGTGCCTTGACCATCCTTTAACTTCGCGATTTCGTAGCTTCTTATTTCCTGTTTCCATAACATGAGCTGGAACTCATTTCTTCGTCGCCTCTCGTTTCACTCATTCTTTCCCTAGTATGCTTGGCTCAAACATATCTGCGTACTCATGCAAGCTCTCCAAAATTCACTAGTGAATTCTGGATCTCGTTTTCCGATGCCAATCCAAGTTGCCAAGAGTTCTTACTAGGGTGATTCCCATAACTCATGCATAATCGAAACGAAGCATCCGCCTTAGCGGCGAATTCTATTCAAACGGATTACCAACAACTGCATCATGGGATTCTAGGTAACTAGCCATGACAGAACCCAAAAGGGTTACACGAGACTTTGAGGGTATCACCAAGGCAAGTCAAGAGTCCAACTACCCTCTTTCTAAAACCGAGAATGGTATCCCTTACTGGATAACCGCTTTACCCCTAGAATCCATCCGCAACTTATAAACATAAGCATTATTTCCAAGCTCAACACTTGATATAGACATTCTCAAATCCAAACAAGCCATGAGTAAATGGACCGATCTTCCAATAGGACTTGAGACAAAAACAGGATCCTCTACTACGCTAGTACTAAGGTGCAGAGACTCAACTATCGAAGCAGACTTAAATGATACGATGATCAAACCAAAGTCCTAAAGGGATGATAGAGAAGAAAAACTAAACCTTTAACAAGATCGTTACCCTCCTTCTGAGGTACCCTAGAAATGAGAGCATACTACTGCCCTCCCGATGATCTTGTCCTTGTCCCATGATACTTAACTATCCGTCCTGTTCCACCATGCCAAAGGTACTCTCTCGTCATGGGTTTCATTGTTCATCTTTCTCTCTCATTCTGAGTTGAGCCATACCAACAAGTTGCTCATCCTTAAATTCGTATCCTTTATCCTCTTTCTCACTATCCTTTCTTATAACGCGGCCACTGGTCTCCCGAGAACAGCCTCCATCGCATGGAAAGCACTTTCGAAGATAGAAAAGACTAGTCGCAGTTAAAACCACTGTGACTACAGATGGAGGAAAGAAAGGAAAAGAGATTCAATCAAGGAAACCAGGATAGTGCTAATGGCCTTTGGGGAATAGCTTTTTTTCTTTTTAAAAGAAAATTTTCTTGAAAAATGCTTCTTTATAAACGATTTTCAAATAGTTTTCAGAAGGTCTTTAAAAACTTTTGCCCAGTCTGGTAACCTTCTGCTCTGATACCAAATGTAACACCCCACCTCCGCTAGGGTCACTCGCAAGGGAATGCACTAGCTTTAGAGGGGCATTATGGGTAAACATGCACAGAAATATCACAAGACAGAACACATAAAATAGCGGAAGTAAAATCAATCTTTCATAACATGAATACATAAGGTCTAAAGCCTTTTACATCAGAGTACATCAAAACCTGTCTTGCAATAGTAAAGAAGCATAAAGACTTTTTAATAAATTATTCCCCAAGTAAAAACAGTAAAGTAGCCATAGCCAAGAGAAGTCCAAGCCATCCATGATGACCTTCAATCAGAAGAAGTCCGAACTAAACAGCATTGTTTCCTCCCTGTAACCTGGGGGGGAAACGGAAGAAAAGAGGCGAAACAAAACGGGTCAGTCAAAAAGACTGAGTAAGCCCTATCTACTATTAGTATAGAAACTAGTAAAGTTAACTGACATGAGAAACTGAGATGAACATGAGCATGATAACAAGATAGATAAGCTAAATCAAAATAACAGGATAAACTACTGAACTAAGGTATCATGATAAACTACGGTGTCATGATAAATCAAAGTATCATATCGTCAGATTTCTATCAAGTATATTATCCCAAGGTATCTACCCCGTCTAACATCCCACGGTATCTATTCCGTATATTCTTCCTGGTTCTAACATGTACATTTGCTCTGCACCCTCCGTACTAGTATCCCAGCCTTGTTATGTGTTAACCATGAATGTCCCTTACTCAAAGTCGTGTAATGGTCCATGTCAACCTAATATATCGCATATATAGGTTACTCAAATCATATGTTTCTTTCCATGTATATAAGTTCAGTCCTTTGCCGTACCTCGTACGGGCTTCCTCATGTCGTATTATCCTTGAAATCGTTTGGACTGTCACCCTTGTTCTAGCTAGGCTCTTCCATATGAATCATTGTTTGAACTAATAGGACTTACGCCACTTAGCACCACTAGGGATTACGCTTACCTATTGCACGCTTTCGTATTTCGGTTTGGGTTAAACCACCTAGCACCACTAGGGATTACGCTAACCCTCAACCGCGCCCTTTTTCCCACGCATTCATCGTGAATCGTTTTTCTATAACTGTATGCACATGTATCACATCGTGCCATCCGAGTCCTGTCACAGGGCAAAACAAGAAATACAGGACTCGGTCGGGGGCTTTAGATTTATCTGCCGATGCAGATACTAAGGTCTGCTTTTCTACACGTGGCTATGGTCCCACGTGACCCCTCCCTCAACTAGTGAAAGGCAACACAAGAGAAAATCTTGTATGAGAACTACACTCCGGCCAGCCCACATCCTACGGCCTACCTCACCCATAATTAGATAGCAATTATGGTCTGTTGGGTGTTCCCTGCCTTTCCGTACGTACACGCTTGACTCAAGATGGTAGATGATCGACGAACTTGCTATCTCGGGCACCTTATGTATTCGTCGACTCACTGCTATCCACCCCAGTCTTTAGGTCGCTCGCATAGCAACCAAGGCATATTCTTGGTTCTTATACCGCAGACCTCAACCTCTCGTGAGCCTAGTATAATGACCTGGCAGCTCACAGAGGGATCCCAAGAATATCCTCACGTTCCCCGAAGCCGCTGCTTCGTTACCCAGTTCGTTGGAGCCTTTATCTAAATCAGAAAGCCTGCTCCTACACGCATACTTAAACGTTGGCCTAACGTATCGGGTTACTAATCTATCTAAGAAACGGTCCAAATTTCCTTGACTAAGAATTATTACTTAGTTTCCCTTAACTAAGGTTTACCACTTAGCCTTATTTCCATAATCCTTGTTAACTATGGTTATTTACCTAATCCTCCGAATTAGGGTTTATCTAATGGGTTAAGTGTCACTTAAGTTCATAACTTAGCCCGTCTACAAACCATGTCAAAATTGGCTAAGTATCCAAGTCCAAGACTTAACCCTACAAACCATGTGTCAAGTTGGCTAAGTATATTAAGCAATCCATAACTTAACCTCGTCTAATTATCCTTTTAGATTGGTTAATTATATAAATTAACTTGACCTTGTCAAATTACCGAGTCAAATCGGTCAAGCGTATTCAAGTGATTCGTGACTTAGCCTTATCATGTTTTCACGTTAGATTGGTTAAGTATAGGTCACTTAACCACATCAAACTAACGAGTTGGATTAGTTAAGTGTAAATTAACTTAACCCCGTCCAATTACCATGTTTAGATTAGTTAGGTCTGAGTTGACTTAACCCCATCCATTAACTGTATTAAACGGTTAAGTGTTACTAAGAAAATTTACTTAACCTTATCAAGTTATCGTGTTGGATTGATTAAGTGTTGGTTAACTTAATCCCGTCCCCTCGTCGTATAAAAATGGTCAAGTGTCGTTAGGCAAATCAAGTTACTTAACCTACCCAACCCTGTCATGTTTTGTTAAGTATCATTAGCCTAATCATATTACTTAACCCATTTGTCCATGTCATATTTGGTTAAGCCTCATTAATCAAATTAACTTAACCCTATTATGTGGCATTAATTATTTAATGCACCCCAACCTCTCACATTAGACTTTGTTCTGGTTACTAGTTAAGCCGGGCGGGTCCGGGTAGATTTACACCACAACTTGGTCTAACCTCGGGTTCAAGCACAACATGACCAACTTCTCACATTGAGTCCTATTGTTTGCAACTACTAGTTAGGCCGGTCGGTTCCGGGTAGTTTTACGTTGCAAACTCAACCCAACCTCGAGTTGGCCACTTTCATGTTTAGTCTAGTGTCATGTTCATAGTCAAGTTTTCAAGCAATTGGGTAGACCTAACTTAATAGGTAAATTCCCAATGGGTAGACCTAACTTAATAGGTAAATTCCCAAGCTTATGTTTTTATGCATACTTACATGTCAACTTCCATGTTACATTTCAAGTTATGTTTTCAAGTATAAACACATGTCATATTTAACGTTACATGTTGTCATGTTTATACCCATTTACCCAAATCATATTCATGTCATTATGTTTCCCCATAATGTGACCCCAACGTTTTTTAAACTCGCATATACGTTTGCAACAACGTGATGGATTAAAAGAAGAGACTTGGCAAAGGCATGACAAAAATGGATATTAAGCCACAAGTTAATCATGGTGGCAAATGAGGCACACATGTGTTCATTAACTTGCATGTTACATTCCTACACCTCAAAAACATGCATAAACCCAAACTTGGCACATAAGCGAATCATGGTGATAAACAACATGGAATGATGACAAGTAACTCGCATATGACCTCACATAAGGGTTATGGCTTCATATGCAAGTTGACATGAAGGTTATAAGGGTTCTCATGTTGCATAATGCAACATTTCAACATAAAGGTCAAAGCTTTATGACCACAAGACCAAGGTAATGACTTTATAAGCTTGCATAAGATGATAGCATGCTACATACTAATGTTTAAACCCACTTACAACATGTCATATTAAGTTTAAAGTTCATATCTAATAGTAGGAGAATGGCTTACATTGCTTTGAGGGCACAAATCAACATATGGTAGAAAGATTGAGACAAAGCCTCTCATGCTAACACCAAAAATCCCAAGATCAAGATAAACTCCAAAAGCCCTAGAGGAAAAACCCTTAAAAACCCAACCTTTGATGAAGCTTTGCCTTGAAATCATATTGAGAAGCTCTCATATGAAGGTAGAAGCTCTCATACACTCACAAAACATGAAATCCCTCTTAGAAATGAAGATAAGATTTTATGACAAGAGGGTGGAGGCTAGGGTTTGAGTGGAGGCCATGATCACTTGAAATTTTGGCATAGTTTAGTTGCATGAGTGAATAATGAGGATTTAGGGGGGTTTAGGGGCTTATTTATAGAAGATTAGGCTAGTTAGGACCCTTAGATTAACCCTAGGACCAACCTGAACCGTTAGATTTCAAGCCAGGCCCAAAAACCTAGCCAAGATAGAAAATAGGTGCACCAGGCCAGAATCAGCCGACAGGGCAAGTCGACAGCCCTGTCGACATGCCTGTCGACATGCCTGTCGACATGCAAGTCGACAGCCCTGTCGACAGCCAAGTCGACTTGTCTGGGCGGGAATTTTCCCGCCTGGCCCCATCTCTGCATGTTTCGAAATTCAAATTTCCCGAAAACTTCTTTGGGCCTTAACCGGGTCATACGGACTCCGATTTACAAAATTTCGGACTCTATTTCGCATATTTTTCCGAGACGAACGCAATGGCATAGCCCGTTTTACTTGATTCAGAATTTAAAATTAAATTCTGCCTTGATTCTCGTCTTAGCCATGTTATCGAAATACGGGTTGTTACTCATAGTCTCAATAAAAATGTAATTTTTATTGTTCGATCTTTTTATTCATCACATGAACTTTTCCACTATACACACTTCTCAACAAATGAGAATTTCCACACATGAACATTTTATTTATGTTGTTCATATTAGAAAGATGGAATTTTTATTGTTGAAACTATTCATATAAGGCGAATATTTTTCATACTTCATATATATATATATAAATGTGATTTTTATTGTTTAAACACTTCATTCATTCACAAATGAATTTAATTTTCACACAGCACTTTTCAACATATGAACATTTCCACACATGGATATAGTTTCAACATATGACTTTAATTTCAACGCATGAAAATGATTTCAACATATGAAAATAATTCTAACACACAAAGATTATTCAAAATTTCGGCAGCATAACGGCAGGGTAGTTAAAACCGGCACCGTCCCTAGTACGGCTCCTCACTCTACCTTAAAACCTCGCGGTTTTTGACAATGGGGATTCATGCATCTAATTCGCACGCAGGCGGCATGTTTATTTTTATTTCCACAAATATTTCCAATTCATTTCAATCACCAATGGGTATTTTTCAACCACAACCAAACAATATCAACCACAAACAATTATTCAACCATTCGTATTTTTCATCCAATATTTCACACCAATTCACAACAATAAATATCGTCCATGGTTTGTGAACGAGGGGAATATATATATATATATATATATATATATATATATATATATATATATTTAATTGCTATATTTCACTTGCATTTCAACACATATATCAATTATTCTATGCATGTAAAATTCATACTTCGCTTATATAGCTTACACTACGCATGTACATGAGGTATACAACACGTATGTAATTTATATTTCGCTAATATAATTTATACACGACATTTTCCATTCAAATTCATGTTAATTTAGATTTCTCACTTTGGTTTTCGGAGTGCTAAAAATCGATACGATGTCAGAAAAATCCGCAGCTTCTTCTATTGGGTAGAGAGCTTCCTTGCGGTCCCGATGTTTCCTGTTTCATCGAATTTCGTTAACACACTAAAAAGATATGATTTTTCGAAGTGTAAACATCAAAAAAAACTCACCTTTCACGAAGGTTCTAAACTAGGTTTACGGTTTTCGCGAGAATCGGGGCACGAGGGGATGATCGACGAGTTGGACGTGGAAGAGGGAGGAGAAGGCTGTCTGGCGGTGATGGTTTGGTGGCGTTCAGTGGTCAGGATCGGCGGCGGCGGCGCTGGGAAGGTTGGGGCTTTGGACGCTCGATTCAGGCGGAGGAGGGGTTGGTCGGCGTCGAACTGGGGTCGGATCTGACGGGGAGGAGAAGGCGGTTCGAGTGGTGGCGGTGGCGAAGGCTAGAAGACACGGCAGCGGCGGCAATCGGGCCTGGAAGTTTGGAGCACGGGTCGCCGTTGGTTCGGAGGGTTTTTTTTTTAATAATGAATGGAGAATTCTGATTGGCCGAGGACTTTATCAAAAATTTAAATAGTGTTTTCTCAAACGAACTCCTTTTCAAACCCAACGACTATCGCCCCTAGCTAAATACCCCCATTCCGGACACAATGGGATATGTTTCGTAGGCCAATTCGACTGTTATAGTCAGTTATTTTTCAAATTAAAGTATAAAACATTTAATTTTTAACTCTGAACATACATTTCAATTTGCCAGGGCCACAAACTGATTCGAAAAATTCCAGAAAAATAAATCTAGCTATGTTTTGATGCAACGGTCCCAACAAAACTAGTTTCGTCGAATTCTGAGATCGTTTGAAAAATGGCCATTTTCTGGTCGATCCAATTTAAAAGAAATTGACCAAACACATTTTCTTTTGCCACGCTCACCAACTAGCTTTAAAAATTATGAAATTTGAAACCTAGCAATAGTTTGACATCCCGGACCCAACAAAAGTGGTTTCGTCGAATTCCGAGGTCGTATGCAAAATATCAATTTTCCAGGGCTATATATTCTATATGGCGACCATTCTGAAAATTCATTCGGCCATAACTTTTGATTCCCGTTATGAGACTTTGATTTTTCAGATTCGTTAGAAAGGTATTGACTAACAGATTTAAATATTTTTGGTTTCACTAAAATTCGTTATATTTTCCACCCTGCACAGTCAGTCAAAGTTTGAATTCAAATTTTCAAACTGACTCACTATTTCTAATTCAATATTTTATTGAAATATTCTATTTCAATTGCTCAAATTCCTTTGAAATCACCAATTTAAAAATTTTAAATTGGCTCGTATTTTCCGGGTTATTACACTAATATTTTTGGTTTCGCTAAAATCCAGTTTATTTTGAATCCCGTACATTCATTTGAAATTTGAAATCGAATTTTCGAACTACCGCGCCATATTCAATTCCTTTTATATTTTAAAATAAATATTTATATTCTAACGACGATCCATATAAATATATACGTTCTAATTCAATTCAAAATAAATTTCTCATCGTTTTTATTTAAAATAATTCATTTTAAATATTCAAAATTCATCAAAATTGCCAAAATAAAAAATTTTAATTGGCTCATATTTCTGGGTTATTACGATCTCCCCCACTTAAAACTTTTCGTCCCCGAAAAGGAACGAAGCTGAAAGTTGTTTAACTAATCAACTCAACTTCCATTATTTTCTTTACGGCTTAAGTTCTTCAACTTTTCAGTTTCTAAGAACCTTTCAAATTTTTCAAAATTTTGGCTAACACCCAAAATTTTTGAAAAATTCCGCTATGACGACCCCATATCCCGTACTGACGGTGACAAGGATTATCTTTGGAATATAACGCAGAAACAGATAATAGCAAAACAGAATTAAATAAATACACCAGATAATGAACAAATAATACACTGGATAAACATAAACATCAGAGTTACACAGTATACAGGATCTTACTTAGTACAAATACAGTTCAGCTATACATAAATGTCTACAGCGGAAACAAACAAAATATGTACAATAGGAGCTGAACAGCATAAAAAGAGATAAATGATAGAATCCATCTTCAGCTCCAGCTATCCAGAAAAGCCAGCTAAAACCTGAATACAAGGCTGCCCGTGTAGAAAAAGGGGCACCCGAGTTTGAAAGTGAAACAAAATACGAGTCAGACATGGGACTGGTATGAGAAATCTACTCAGCACATTTAAAATATGGCTAATCACAGGACCACGCCACTTTCATGAAACAGGTTTACTCCATCGGATTGCCAGTGCTTTAAAACAAATAATTCTTTTAAACATCGCAAGGATTTTTAAAAGAATGAAGCCATTATAAGACTCAGTTCCCATCACACAATGCAACGTAAACCGGAGGATAGAGTTTTTACCTTATAATGGCCAAAATATGCTTGATACGAATAAAACAAAAGCATTTGATATTATTACTAGTGTTTATATGTTTCAAAAAAAATTTCTAATCATAAGTATCAATCATAGACGGCATTAATGCCCCATACCACTATGTCGCCATATATAGGTGTACAATCAAAACCGCACAATCACGTATTTGGAAATTGGATTTCCATCATTAACCAAGGCAAAAGATAGTCCTTACCGACTTCGAGACGCTCTAGCCTGCCCCTCAGGACCGAGACTCAGGTGAGCCCTTGGATCGTCAATGTCGGTCCATCGATGTGGATTAAAATTCCTGAACACTGCGTTTCCCCACCCTTTGGGGTGTAAATGAGCCAACGAATGACTCCATCGGACCTGGATCGTCCGATCTAACCGAGGTGCCTCGCAACAGTAACAACCACATAAGTCAAACTCGTCAGGGCGTGTAAAACCACTGATGAAACTTCTAGCTAGAAAGAAACGCATGTCCTCCCTGAGGTCCTTTCTCCCGTTTCTGGTTCATATCGGGTGTGAGGTTCGCGAATTCACGTTGTACACAAAGCTACGCCACACAGGCGGGGCTTTGATCATCACCACAAGACTTTGCTTTTCAACAGAAGCCCTGATCACTGCATCTTAGCATGCCACACAGGCAATTCACACCGTGCAACTGGTGGCTATCAATCATACAGAATAAATTCCAATGTCAGACACACTGTCCGTTTGCAAGTCCGTTCTGGGTCTGAACGAAACCAGAGGCACTATATACCTCGCAAACTCATCGATCACCACGTACGTCTAGACGATCACCACTCATTATCCATATTTCGGGAGGCCTCCCAATCAGGACCTCGGTTACCATCCAAACGAGGTGAAGATCTCCGGTCTTCGACCACCATCTTCATCTTCGATTTCTTATCGTCGATTCAGTTATTTAGAATGGGATAAACCCGGTCTTTCTGAGCAACTCGCGTATATAATAAACAAGTGCTACACAAACACTACTACGCATCATTTCAATTCATTAGTCACTAACCGTCAATCAGTAAGAGAACGATTTCCCAAAAATTAACCCCGAAGGCCGAAACCAACATCAGATCAATAACCAAGAAACCATTCGACTTAGCCAACCTTCAGTTAGTTTCTAAATTTCACATCCATATCGTTTATAATATATTTTTAAGGATTTATCGCTATTTTTATTTATTTTAAAATAGCAAATTTATTCAAAACGACGCTTCGGGCCATAACGCGGCCGTGGCGCTGTTTTTCTTCAGATTTGATTTACACATATCTGAAAATCTAACCGTTGGATCTTCATAAAATTTACATCAATAGAAAGATCTTTTCAAAATGAATCCAACGGTTCCAGTTTCAGGAAAATCCGACGGTTGGATCTTCCGGTATAATCGTTTGAAGTTTCGATTTCAAAATACGAACTGCAGCGTCGTTATTCGATTAAATATAATTATATTTATATATATATAAATATAATCGATTCTGGCGCTGTTTTTCTTCAGATTTGAATTAAACATTCCAGACAATCCAACCGTTTGATCTTTACAAAGTTGGTGTCGTTGGAAAGATATTCCCAAAGCGGACCCGACGGTTGCGGTTTCGGGAAAATCCGATGGTCGGATCTCCCGCACTAATCGTTTGAAATCACGGTTTCAAAATACGAACTGCAGCTTCGTTATTCGATATATTTCAATTCTATTTATATATATATATCGATTCTTCGATTTCAAAACCATATGAATTTCATACGTTTGATAAAAATGATATTTTTATCTAACTGTTTTCTATTTTAATACTTCACTATTTTTAACAATTCATGTATATAACAAAAATGTGATTTTTAATGTAAAACAATTTATTTCAAAACTCGACTATTTTATATAGTTAATATAGGTGATAAAAATAAGATTTTTATTATAAAACAATTTATTTCAAAACAAGATTATTTTATATAGCTCATATCGATGATAAAAATTGGATTTTTATTATAAAACAATTTCTTTCAAAATATGAATACCATTCAACACATGAATTTCAATTCAACGAATGAATTTCGATTCATCACATGAAGGTTTTCTATAGTTTATATATATATATCGATAAAAAGGTGATTTTTATATTCAAAACACGAATACCATTCAACACATGAATTTCTATCCAATGAATGAATATCGATTCAACACATGACGGTTTTCTATAGTTTATATATATCGATAAAAAGGTGATTTTTATATTTAAAACACGAATACCATTCAACACATGAATTACTATCCAACGAATGAATATTGATTCAACACATGAAGGTTTTCTATAGTTTATATATATCGATAAAAAAGTGATTTTTATATTTAAAACACGAATACCATTCAACACATGAATTTCTATCCAACGAATGAATATC
Organism: Allium sativum; assembly: GCA_030737875.1. NCBI lineage: Eukaryota > Viridiplantae > Streptophyta > Magnoliopsida > Asparagales > Amaryllidaceae > Allium > Allium sativum. The sequence continues at coordinate 89,724,336 of CM060916.1, read as the reverse complement.
GATTCAACACATGAAGGTTTTCTATAGTTTATATATATCGATAAAAAGGTTATTTTTATATTTAAAACACGAATACCATTCAACACATGAAGGTTTTCTATAGTTTGTATATATCGATAAAAAAGGTGATTTTTATATTTAAAACACGAATGCCATTCAACACATGAATTTCTATTCAACGAATGAGTTTCAATTCAACACATGAAGGTTTTCTATTCAACGAATAAATATAGTTTCAACAAATGAAAATAATTCTAACACATGAATATTATTCAAAATTTCGGCAGCATAACGGCAGGGTAGTTAAAACCGGGACCGTCCCTAGTACGGCTCCTCGCTCTACCTTAAAGCCTCGCAGCTTTTGACAATGGGGAATCATGCATCTAGTTCGCACACAGGCGGCATGTATATTTTTTCATTTCCACAAACTAATCCTATGTGGTTTCAACCAAATATTTTTCAACCACAAACGGGTATTTTTCAACCACAATCAATCAATTTCAACCACAAATAATTTCAATCAACCATTCGCTATCAATCAATTTTCACACCGATCACAACCAATAAATATCATCCATGGTTTGTGGACGAGGAGCGTGTATATATATATATAGCATTTCACTTCTATTTCAACACATATATAATTTTTACAACGCATATATAACTTATACATCGAACGTACAACTTATACAATGCTTATACAAGAGGTGTACAATGCTTATATAACTCATACATCGACTATATAATTTATACATCATCGTTTTCCATATAGTTTATAATTTAGAAATCTCACATTGGGTTCCACTCCACCAAAAATAGCAGAAGGCTCAGAAAAATATGCGGTCTCTTCTAAAATGTAGAAGACGTCCACACGAGTCCACTGTCTCTTGTTGCACTGGATTTCGTCAAGAAACGAAAAAGATATGATTTTTACAAGTTTGCAACGGTTTAAAAGTGTTAATTTCAGTTTAAATAAAACAAGCCGTACCTCAGCTAATTTATTCAAAACTAGGTTTTGAATTTTCGTTCAAACGGTGAAGTGGTTGGACGATCGGCCTTCGCAGCGACGAAGAGGGAGGAGAGGCGCTCAGATCGACGGGCCCCACGTCCAGTTCGGTGGCAGGAGGAATTCGCGGTGGCGCTGGGAAGTTCTGAACTTCCCGGAGGTGCTGCTCTTGATACAGGCGACGAGGGAGGCTAGGGTTGGTCTTGATTAGAAGAGGGAGGAGAGGCGATTCATTTTCGGGTGGTGGCGCGACCTATCGTGGAGCGAGGCGGCGGAAAAATGATCGGGAGGATCTAAGGAGGTTTCCGCCGTATATTGGGGGGGAAGAGAGAGAATTTTTTTTTTAAATTCTGATTGGCCGGGAGCTTTTAAAAGACGTTTTCTGACACGACCTCCAATCCAAACCCAACGACTTTCGTCCCTAGTGTTCTACCCCCATTCCGAACACAATGGGATATGTTTCGTAGGCCCATTCGACTGTTTCAGTCAGTTTTCATTCAATTTAAAATATATAACATTCAATATTCGATTTGAACGTACATTTCAATTTGCCAGGGCCACAAACTGATTCGAAAAAATCCAGAAAAATAAATCTGGCTATGTTTTGATGATACGGTCCCAACAAAACTAGTTTCGTCGAATTCTGAGACCGTTTGCAAAAAGGCCCATTTCTGGTCGATCCAATTTAACTGTAATTGACCAAAACACGTTTTCCTTTGCCACGCTCACATACTAGCTTCAAAAATTATGAAATTTGAAACATAGCAATAACTTCACATCCTGGATCCAATAAATGTGGTTTCGTCGAATTCCGAGGTCGTTTGCAAAATGGCCAATTTCACGGGCTATATAAATTCCATAGCGACCTTTCTGAAAATTCATTCGGCCATAACTTTTGCTTCCCGCTATGAAACTTTGATTTTTCAGATTCGTTAGAAAGGTATTCACTAACAGATTTAAATATTTTTGGTTTCACTCAAATCCATTTTGCTTTGCACCCGGTACAGTCAGTCAAAGTTTGAATTCAAATTTTGGACTTACCGCGCCATTTCAGGCCTTGTTTATAATTCAAATTAATTATTTTCATTTTCAACATCGATTCAAACTTACTTTTCATCATTATTATTTAAAATATTTATTTTAAATATTTAAAATCCATTATTTTAGCCAATTTAAAAATTTTAAATTGGTTCAGATTTTCCGGGTCGTTACATCCGCCATAACCTCACTTGCACCGGGAGCTTCGGGATATTTCAAATAGTCTCCCATGGCCCTCACCAATCCAAAAAGAAAAAGAAACAGCCAAGCGGCTAGCCAAGCGGCTAGCCATTCGGCTCATAAAATCATCAAAAACCCAAGAAATACAATAAACATGTACCTATTTATCGGGCAAACAATTTTATTCCTCTACTCTAGCTTCCTTGCTATGTCCTGTTCAATGTAAGTACATGTATATGCATGCAAATGCGAAAAAATTTCAATACAATTCACTATTTGGTTCAATTTGGCTAAAGGTTCAACATTTATTTAATCAAAACAGTAATCAAACAACACAACCATCAATCAATTTGTTGATTATCATTTCAAATTCATAGCTTTGATACATAGTCTAAAAATCAGATTTTTGATGCCAAATCACAACAATAAGCCCTATGTAGTTTTGGTTCTCACACCAGTCTAATGAAAATATATAGATATCACACCTTCGAAACTCGAACACAAATACTGATGATGTCTAGACTATCATCAGAATCGTCTCCGAGCGACTAGAGTGTGATTCTATATCTATCCAGTATATTAAAACTTCAAATACATGCAGATCAGATGTATACGCAAAATCTTCATATACTGGATTGTCCAAATCAATATAAAATAAATAATCAAATACGTATAAAACGATTTAAATTTCAAAACAAAATTTGTTTTCATTTTCAAAAATATACTCTTCACACTCGTTCTAGGATAATACTGATCCCATCTCTAACGAGTCATTCTCATTGGATATTACTAATCCAATCTCTAATGAATTCTTTCGTTTGGTTCTAACGTGCCTTGTTCTCGAGCTTTGTAAACCAAAGCTCTGATACCAAGTTGAAACGACCTGAACTTCCCTGGTAAGGAAAACCCGGATTGAGTTGAGGACAAGACACATCGGAATGCAAGCAGAAGAACATTTCAATTCTTATTACAACAATTCCATCAGAATGCAAGAATATACGGAGTATGAATAATTATAATACAACAGAAAAATATCAGAGATTACAATAAATTACAAAGTAGCGGAAAAACAATATAAAACACAACTGAAAGTAATACACGGATACAGAGCTTTCCGAGTATCGTTCCAGCAGTAAACCAGGATCCTATGAATATAAATCTGCAAAACCAAAACTACTAGCTGCCCGTGTCAAAATAAGGGCACCCAGAATTTAGGTTAAAACAATAAACTCCAGGTCAGTCATGTGACTGGTGTGAGAACTAAAATAGTTATTAATCTTTATATTAAAGTTAGGTAAATCAAGGGACCACACCGTATAACACGGAATGGGTTTCCTCCCAAGAATACCAATGCATAAAACAACAGCGCAATGCTAAATAAAGAACAATGAAGCTATTATAAGACCCAGGTCCCATCACACAATGCAACACAAGATGGAGGATAGGGTTTTACCTTATAATAGCCAAAGAATGCTTGATATGCTAAATTTCATATTTTATTATTACTATAAGTGTATAGTGTCAAAAACAATTTCAATCATAAGTATCAATCATAGACGGCATAAGTGCCTCATCCAACTATGTCACCATACTAGGCTCTACAATCAAAACTGCAAATTCACGTATTAGAAGTTGGATTTCCATCTGTGAACTGAGGCAAAAAATAGTCCTCTACCGATTCGAGACGCTCTAGCCCGTCCCTCAGGACCCAGACTCAGGTGGGCCCTTGGATCGTCAGGGTCGGTCCACCGATGTGGATTAAAATGCCTGAACACTGCGTTTCCCCACCCTTTGGGGTGTCAATAAGTCCAATGACTCCATCGGCTCCACACAGTCACTGATATATCTGAGGCGCCTCGCAACAGCAACAACCACATAAGTCAAACACGTCAGGGCATGTAAAACCACCGACGCCACTTCTAGCTAGAAGAAAACGCATGCCCTCCCTGATGTCCTCTCCCGTTTCTGGTTCACAACCGGGGTGTGAGGCTCGAGAATTAACGCTACACAAAGCTATGCCACACAGGCCGTGCTTTGATCATCAACCACAAGACTCTGCTTTTCAACAGAAGCCTTGATCATATTGCCACTAAGGCATGCCACACAGGCAATTCACTCCAAGCGTTTGATATCCATCAATATACAACCTTTGAGCTCGTACATCTCAGAGAAGGGCGTTAAGTAAGAGAATAAATTCTCCGCCGCCAAACAGATATATATTTAATAGAAATCAATCACATAGAATAAAATCCAATGTCAGACACACAGTCCATTTACAAGTTCGTTCTGGGTCTGAACGAAATTGGAGGCACCTTGTACCTCGCATATCCATTGATCTCCAAGTACGTCCGGATGATCACCAACTGATTCCCTCCTCTTGGGTGTACAGCCCAATCAAAATCATCAGTAATCACCCAAACGACGTGAAGACCTCCGGTCTTCGACCACCGTCTTCATCCTCGACACCACGTCGAATACGTTATTCAGAATGGGATAAACCCGGTCTTTCTGAATAACTCGCGTATATAATAAACAAGTGTTACACAAACACAACATACGCCTCATTCCAATTCAGAATATTCTTTCATTCAAATATTCTTATACTTTGGGAAAGGTTCCCATTAATTTTATCAAAGATAAATTCTTTAAATTTATTCTTTAATCTTCTTTTGAATATCAATTCAAACTAGTCGGGATTAGCGAACCACGCCGAAGTAATCATTTATTTTATTTCCCAATCCCAACCTATTCATCCCAGGAAGTAAAACTGGTAATACTTCATATCTAACACCACGGTGTTATCGGTAAATTCAATTACCATTTCACGTTCAAATCTAATTAAAGATTTAACTATCGCCTGAAGCAAAACTGGTGATAATCCATTCTCGATCATTTCAATCTAATTAAAGATCCATTAAAACTCCACTTAGTTTTAATCTTCCCAAAAATCAATATCCTATCTTCAACTGGGTTAAAGAACCAATGTCATCTAAAACACAGTTCACTATAAACCTAAAATCACTTCCATTCCAATTCAATTATTGAAACTTCTGGTTACTTTTAAAACCCTCTCAAATCCAATTTATTTATTTAAAAATAAATAAATTATTATTCTAGTTCAAAACTAGTTCATTTCGATAAAAAATCTATTTTTATCTTTTCAAATTTGGAATTTTTCATCTCAATTCTTCACAAATAATTTCTTATGATTTTACACAAATTATTACTATTTTTAATAATTTTATCAAGGCCCGTACAGTCGAATTCAATCAACGGCCATCGAACTGCACTTACAGTGACCTTTTCCAAATTTGATTTGGACATAATTCCAAATCCAACCGTTAGATTTCAAATCTCTAATTTTCTTTAGAAAGCTCTTTTCGATACGAACCCAACGGTTCCGGTTTTAGGAGAATCCGACGGTTAGATGTCCGGTAATATCCATTCGAAGTCAATGGTCAAAATTCGCGAACTACCGCGGTGCGGCGCGTTCTATTCAGGCCATTCTATATATAATATATATTATATATATTACGTCGATTTGCTTTCAAAACGTATTTTAGAAATCATTTTAAATTCGTTTTCAAAACGATTTCAACTTCATATTCAATTTCGAATCAAAATTGAATATTCCACATCATCGATATACAAATGATAATTTTTCAAAACGTTATAATTTGAAATCACTTTCTTTTCTGTATTCATTATAAAAATGAATAAAATCGATATAAATATCGTTCACGTCTAAATGGCGTCAATCTAATCAACACGGCTTTTATTCAACACATGAATGTTTATTCTATTCAACACATGAATGTTTATTCTATTCAACACATGAATATATTCTATTCAACACATGAATTTATTCTATTCAACACATGAATTTATTTTCTATTCAACACATGAATATATTTTTATTCAACACATGAATTTATTCTATTCAACACATGAATTTATTTTCTATTCAACACATGAATATATTTCTATTCAACACATGAATTTATTCTATTCAACACATGAATTTATTTTCTATTCAACACATGAATATACTCTATTCAACACATGAATTTATTTTCTATTCAACACATGAATATATTTCTATTCAACACATGAATTTATTTTATTCAATACATGAATTTATTTTCTATTCTACACATGAATATATTTCTATTCAACACATGAATATATTCTATTCAACACATGAATTTATTTTTATAATATTCCTTATTTTCCAAATTGGAATGAGGCCCTATCAATTACCATATAATGTTAATTATATGGATTTTCTACAACACATGTAGGTAACAACAACGATAAATCATCAGCCATTATCCAGAGTGCACCACGCAACTGCATAAGCATTAAATATCAATAATTAATGCTTACACAGTCTGTCAATCCATCGATTGACATACAGCTAAACAATCGGGATTAGTGTACGTCAAATATCGTCCCAATACCCGTGTGGGGTTTCACATCAACAAACACAGATTTTTATTTGTGCAGTTGGGCAATGTGTAAAATTTATCGTCCCAATCAATATCAGTCAAATCGGTGGACATAAACAAATCGTGCGATTTGTAAATGAATATTCATTTTATTTCAACACATGAATATATATATTTGATTTCAACACATGAATATATATTTTATTTCAGCGCATGAATATATATTTTATTTCAACACATGAATATATATTTTACTTCAACACATGAATATATATTTTACTTCAACACATGAATATATATTTCACACATCACAATCAACAGTCAAATTTCACAACATAGCAATCAGACAAACAAGTCATCCATGGTCTGTGGACGACGGGTGTCGGGTGCTACTAAGCACCGTCTGCATCCTAGTATATATTTCAACTGGAAAATAAATTAAAAGTGAGAAGTTCTCACCGACTAGCTAAAACAATCCACCACTACTCTTCATATGTATGAAACCTTCGCCGTGCTCGCCTTTCGTCGCTTTCGTCGTCCGTGTTCGCTATGTAAATAAAAATCACATTTTTATATTATCACTCCGTGGATAAAAATTATATTTTTATATCGCTCTATACATTGTAAAGATTATATTTTACTTTGCTAAAATATATATATATAAAAATCATAACTTTATACTAGCATAAAAATCATATTTTTACTTTGCTAATCCATATATAAAAATCGAATTTTTATAACGCTACTTAAATAAAAATAATATTTTTATTACTCTATTTTCTATGTAAAGATTATACTTTTATCGCTATCTTCTTTATGAAGATTATATTTTTAAAACGCTATCTATAAATTAAAAATCACTTCTTTATTCGCTATGTACATATATAAAAATCAAATTTTTATTTAGATATTATATATATAAAAATCGAATTTTTCTACTATAAACATATACGTAAAAATCGTATTTTTATCTCGCTTTCAAACATATAAAAAACCTATTTTTTGTAATGCTCTTCATATCTATAAAAATCTAATTTTTATATTCCTAAAAATGGTTCCATAACCTGACTACTTCATTCATGACATTCATACGATAAAAATTATATTTTTATCTACTAAAAATTATATTTTTACATAACTAAAAATCGTAATTTTAATTTATTATAAATAAAAATCATATTTTTTTATACTTCACTATTTATATATATAAACTGCAAATGAAACAATGTTTTTTAAAAAAAACAGATTTTAATTCATTGTCATATATGTTTGAAAATCAACTTTTCATAACGTTTTCAAAGTGTTGCAAAACAACTAAAAGAGAACACCTCTTCTTAATCTGCCGTCGTCTGTCTTTAGGTTGCTCCAACTAGGGTTTGCTTTTTGCATGCGGTTCAAGGCCCCAGGAGCAGATCGGAGTGGCCCACAACATCCGCCCTGACAGCGCCTCCCACCTCTGGTCACGGCGGCGCACTCGTTCGGCCATAGGCGCCTGAAATCGGATGAGAACGGCGGAGCTTTGGAGCTCGAATTCATCCACCTCGAAGCACTAAACACGATCAAACCCCTTCCAATCTGAAGCCCTCTACTCCTTCTTCAATTTTGGCTTTGAAATCTTTGAATAATTCTCGGAGGATTTGGAGAAAACTCGAGGTCCTTTTCTGAACATTTCAGTCGCTAGTTTTAATAAGGGCGGCGAGTTCTGGTTGTTAGGGTTAGGGCATTTGACCGATTTTGACCATATATAGTAATTAATTTATTTTATTTTCAAAAATAACCTTCTATTGATACAAACTCAAAATAAAACCCAACGAGTGTCACCCCGAACTATATACCCCCATTCCGAACACAATGGGATATGTCCGGTAAGCCAATTCGGCTTTTACGATCATTTTTCATCAAAATTAAAATATAAGTCAATATATGTTTAATTTAAACGTACATTCCAATTTACCGGGGCCACATACTGACTCTAAAAATTCCCGAAAAATATTTTCTAGCTTCGTATTGACGACACGGTCCTAACAAAACTAATTTCGTCAGATTCTGAGACCGTTTGAAAAATGGCCATTTTCCAGTCAATTAAAATCAACTAAAACTGGTCAAACGCGTTTTCCTTTGCCACACTCACATATTGATTCAGAAAATTATGAATTTTGAAATCTAGAAATAACTTGACACCACGGATCCAACAAAAGTGGTTTCGTCGAAAACCGAGGTCATTTGCAAAATTTTCATTTTTAAGGGCCAGAATTCCATAGCTACTATTCTGAATTTTCAACTGGACATAACTTTTTATTCTAGCTATGAAATTTCAATTTTTCGAATTCGTTGGAAAGATATTCTTAAATAGATCCTAATATTTTTGGTTTCGCTGAAATCCGGTTTATTTTGAATCCTGTACATTCATTTGAAATTTGAAATCGAATTTTCGAACTACCACGCCATTTTCAATTCCTTTTATATTTTAAAATAAATATTTATATTCTAACGACGATCTATATAAATATATACGTTCTAATTCTATTCAAAATAAATTTCTCGTCATTTTTATTTAAAATAATTCATTTTAAATATTCAAAATTCATCAAAATTGCCAAAATAGAAAATTTAAATTGGCTCAGATTTCCGGGTTATTACAATTATGCTCTTTTTATGTGTTATTGTACTCTGATGATAATTTTGTACAAGGCAGAAGTTTTATGTTTTTAGTATTCCAGACTTGTTATGTAATCAGGTTTGAACCATGAAGCTTTTCTATCAAATAAAGTTTTAATTCCACTATCATTTTATATCTGTCTTGTAATGTTTCTATTTCCGTTTACCTATAACGCTTCACGAAACTTAATGCATTCTGATAAAGAGTGACATTAACGGACGTGGGGTGTCACATAAATTGAATTAAATCTTTTAAATAATACAATTTACACGATATTGCAAATTCAACTATTCCAACTATTATGGAATTAAATATTATTTATATTAATTAAATAATCAAAATTACTTAATTCAAGTCATTTAAATTACCAAATCAGTATTTAAATAATTTAATAAATCAATTATTCAACTATCTAAAAATACAGGATGTTACAGTTTGATTTTAGGAATGGATTGGCTAGCCATGCATGATGGCATTATAGACCATGAGAGGAGAGCAGTTAGGCTTCTGAAATGCCAAGGAAAAACTACTTGAGATTCGTGCAACCCATGGGGATCAGTTATGCTTAGTTTTCTAGATTCACTTGATACTTCTATTGATGATTTACGATCAGTACCCATAATCAGAGATTATCTAGATGTGTTTGATGAGATTAGGGGATTACCTCCGAGGCATGGGATAGATTTCCAGATTTACTTGGTAGAGAATGTGAAGCCAGTTGCTTTATCAGTTCGCTGCATGGCTCCTAGGGAGAGGAGGGAGCTCAAAAAGCAAGTACGGGAGCTATACGAAAAAGTATTCATTAGACGGAGCATACTAGAGGGTGAGCTCTAGTCGTCTTTGTGACTAAGGAAGACGGCTCACTTCGTCTATGCGTGGACTATAGAGAGCTGAATAAGCTCACCAAGAAGAATATGCACCCACTTCTGAGGATTGACGGCTTGTTTGATCAGCTAATAGGCACATCAGTTTTCTCGTAAATGGATTTGGCCGCGGGCTTTCATCAGTTGAGGGTGGCAAAGGATGGTATTGATAAGACAACTTTCAGAACTCCATAAGGTTTCTTTGAGTGGCTGGTCATGTCTTTTAGGTTGACTAATGCACCCGCATATTTTGTGGACTTGATGAGTAGAAAGTTTCTGAACAAGTTTGTGGTGGTCTTCGTGGATGATATTCTGATCTTCTCAAGGAATAAGGAGGAACATGCCCTACACTTGGGTGAGGTTCTACGCACTCTCAGATCACATCATCTTAAGGCTAAATTTTTTAAGTGTCACTTTTGGAGAAAGGAAGTAAGGTTCCCCAAGGATGGGATAGCGGTGGACCCCACTAAAGTCGTCGTAGTTCGAGATTGGAAGGCTCCGAAGAACGCGACGGAGGTGAGGAATTTTTTAGGGTTGGCGGGCTATTATAGAAATTTTATCAAGGACTTTGCAAGGATATCAGCCCCACTCACCAGCCCAACGAAGAAGAACTTGGCTTTTTCTTGGAGCATTGATTTCGAGGATGCTTTTCAGAGGTTGAAGAGGGCACTAACATCAGCCCAATTCTGACTCTCCCCGATGGAAGAAAAGTGTTTACAATCTACACAGATGCTTGTGGCATAGGGCTAGGTGTCGTGTTGATGCAATAAGGTAGCTTAGGTTCACGAGAAGAACTACCCTACCCATGACCTAGAGGTTGCTGCTATAGTGTTCGCGTTGAAGTCTTGGCGACATTATCTACTTGGAGAGAGATTTAAGCAATACACATACCATAAGTTGCTCAAATATTTATTCTCATAGAAAGATCTCAACCTAAGGCAGCAACGGTGGATAGAGTTTCAAGCGTCCTACGATTTTGAAATAGCTTATACCCCTGACATGGGTAATTTAGTGGTGGATGCATTGAGTAGGAAAAGGATGACCTTAAGTCCTCTATTGTTAGAGAGGCGGAGCTTAGATTTTATATCAACCTTCGATTTTAGCTATCTACGGATCTTACACCTGGTTTGTTAGCCTTGTTGACAGTACAACCTAATATTACGAAGCGTATTGGACCCATACAGCGAGAGGACCCACAGATAGAAGACATCTTGGATAGGCATAGTAGAGGAGAGATCTCTAGTCACCTAAGTAGAAATTCTGTAGATGATAAAGAGTGGCTAAGACGAGATGGAAGGCTTTGGGTTCCCCGAGATAGAGATTTGTTGAGGACAATTCTTAAGGAGGCTCATCATTCTCAAATGACTATCCATCCGGGCGGCGACAAGATGTATTAAGACACGAAGAGAGTTTTCTTTTGGACTAGTATGAAGAAGGACATGGCGGAATTTTTGGTCCGATTTTTAAAGGATGAACAAAGAAAACCTGGCGGATTACTTCAGCCCTTAGATGTCCCACAATCGAAATGGAGGAGCATCTCTATGGACTTCATTGATAGGCTGCCCAGATCGAGGAAGGGCAAAATCAGTATTTGGGTGATAGTAGATAGACTTACGAAGAGCACTCACCTTGTTCTTGTCAAGAGCGAGAGCAATGCATCTTGGCTAGCATCGGTATACCTTCGAGAGATAGTCCGACTTCATGGGGTACCTTCTAGTATAGTAAGTGACTGTGACCCTATCTTCACTACTGAGTTTTGGAAGAGCTTGCAAGAGGTGCTAGGTACACAGTTACATTTGAGCACAACATACCACCCTCAGGCCGATGGATTGACTAGGAGGGTGAGTAGGGTTCTTGAGGATCTTCTGAGACTGTGTATCCTCGATCTCGGAGGGACTTGGGAAGAGCATCTCCTATTGGTTGAGTTTGCCTACAACAAGAATTATCAGTCAAGATTAGGCATGGCATCCTTCGAGGCACTTTACGGACGACCTTGTAGATTGCTGACTTTTTGGTCGGAGTCCTACTCGGACCTGAGCTGATTTGAGAGACTTCTGAGAAGATTGATCTTATTCGCCGAAGAATGAAAGTAGCTCAGGATAGGCAGATGTCATATGCCGATAAGAGGAGGACTGATTTAGAATTCGAAGTGGGAGATATGGTCTTCATCAAAGTATCACCTCTGAGGAATGTTGTTCGCTTTGGCTCAGTGGGGAAGTTAGCACCAAGATTTGTAGGGCCATTCCCCATAGTGGAGAGGATAGGTCTGATGGCCTATAAGGTTAGACTACCGGACAGACTGGTGGGCGTACACGAAGTGTTCCATGTTTCCCATTTGAGGAAATGTCTATATATTATAGTAGAGGTAGTTGAGCCGAGCATACTTAAAGATGTGGAGGTTGGGAAGGAAGCGTCAGTGAGAAGAGTTCCTATTCATATTCTTGGATCAGAGATTAAGAAGCAATACAACAAAGAAATCAGACTAGTGAAGATACGGTGGGGAGAAGACACGACGTGGGAACCCGAAGAGAAGATTCGCTCTTCTTAACCTTTTCTTTTTCAGAGTATGTTCTTAATTTCTTTTCTGAGCTTTTAATTTGCATTTCCTTCTATCATTCGAGTATGTTTATCCTATCATTCGAATCTTCGATCCTCAGGTACTAATGGTTGGAAATATGTGTTTGAGAGATGTTATGATTGATGGTCGCAAGTGGATGCAAGTGTTTATTACGGGTTGCTCGTGGACGCATATACACACACTAGGCACTAGATTGGCTCAAGCACTTCATACTACATATGGATCTATGCAAATTTCAATTTCAGTGGATGAAAATGGCTGAATCATCATATGGATGTTGCATTTTGATGAATAATTGTGCACACATATAGAACTTATATGTTATATTATGACTCTTTTGCATACATTTTGGATACATGATATATTGCATTAAGGAGGTCAACTGAATCAGTCGACCGCCTGATTTTCGCATTAGTGTAGGGATATATACACACACCACCTTTGCATATGTTCATACAAGCATTAGAAATTCTCAAGGACAATGGATGACAGTGGTTAATGGATGAATAGATGGTTGTAGGTATGTAGGGGAGAATTAACACCCCAAAATTTAATACACCATAACCGTACAGTAAAGGCAATAAAATGAATATTATATAATAAAATATTTAGAATTAAGTAAAACCAACTTCACTTTTCGTTCGTCTCAGAATTCAGGTTCAAATTGACCTCGAGTTTGCGTAAATCGGATAACATATGAAAAGTTAAGAACATAAGAAGATTGTATCTATATAGGGTTATATATTGATTAATTCAAATAAAATAAACCCAGAATAATTAACGCTGGAATAAACGGTCATGGGACGACCCGACCAACACCTAAGTCGACCTTTGGGTCAACCCATGTATGGGGGGTCGACCCATGGGTCGACTCGGTTGGTAGAAGGGTCGACCCACCCGCATGCAGTCCCGATTCTGAGTTATGTATCTAGACTATTTTATGTTACTAGGCACGTTGGATGAGTTGTATGGCTAGATTTGAAACCCTATGATCTAAAGGTTAAGAATTAGCTCTGTAAATCTATAAATAGGGTGGCTCTCTCCCATTTCAATACACAAAACTATTCTTCGTTTTCTCTTCCTCCATGTAACACCCCACGTCCATTAATGTCACTCACGAAGGGAATGCATTAACTTCCATGGAGGTTATAAGTGAATATAGAACAGAAAAATTACAACAAGACAGATAGTAAATAGTACTTGAAAATCTAAAACTTCATTTTATTGCAGCGGAAATTAAACATGTTTGTTACATCATAAAACCATAGATCATAACCAAGTACAATATCCATCTTCATGAAAACAAAATACATAATCCCATTACATAAATAGCCATTAAAAAGATAACAAGCTGGACTTTAATTCAATGGTCCAAGCTTTCCAAAGAGAGATGAAGCAATTCAATCAAACTCCACTAGAGCTGGGCCCAACCTGAGGACCTGGAGGGGGGAAAAGGATAGAAATAGAGGGGGTCAGACATAAAGTCTGGCGAGTATGATAATTCTAACAATACTATTATCAAAATAACTAGACTAAGGCATAAGCTGGAAGACAAGTAAATGTCTATGAACTCTTAGGAATATAAAGATAGCGTTTAAGATAACGGTAAAGGCACACCTAATTACTAACGAATGATTACTACACTGCACCGCACATTACTACACTGCACCACACCAGTCACCCTATTGTTTGATCCCACTTGCTTCACACATAAACTTTATAAATAGCCTTACGTACCCCTAGCTGACTACATAGGTGTCGTCTGCCCCTATCTCCACTAGGTGTACCCCACTACCCACTTTCGATCGGCTCCCTACTCGTAGATACCCGTGCTGGCCCCACAGTGGGGTGTATCACTCCCCTAAAGTGGCAACCCGATACAACTTGAGAATGTACGGCTTATACCTACATGATGCAACAACGTCTTACCTACCAGCCCGGGTCCACACACGCATATGAAACCCGTTGGACTTGCGTTGCCACCGCTCCCCGTTTTGGCCTCTTACAGTCAAACCCAGCATGCGTGTCCCATCCTCGACTTGGGTCGAGCCCACAAAGATACGTTTGGGATACTGGTCGAAATGGGCCCCCACAAGCTACCCACCTAAGCTTGTCACTAGTATATCCCACTTAACCCTCTTAGTCATGTTCATTTACATGTGTGTTTGGTTAAGTCTTACAATCGTATTTCACATGCCACTAAGGGCACCCCCTAGATTCCTCGCGCCACCCAAGGTACCTACTTAACCCCCATGTCCTACTTTACATGTTTATCTGGTTAAGTATTTCTTAATTCATTCAGGCCATAACCTCATAAAGACCTCTCACATTAGACTGGCATTTATGGCAGCTGGATTTGTCGGGCGGGTCCGGGCAGTCTTACACCATAAAAGAGTCTAACCTCGTGTCTTTACAACTGTTATGCTTTAGTTTAGGCCTAGGACCTCTCACATTGGGCTGACATTTGTGACCACTGGATTTGCCGGGCGGGTCCGGGCAGGTTTACGTCACAAACGAGTCCAACCTCATGTCCTAAGCATTGATTAACACTTAAAATCTTTTACCCTAGTTTTAATAATTCCCTATTCAAATTATTAATTAAGTCAACTTTTAATGATGTCCGTAATTGACTCAATTATGGCCATCCACTTATGGCATGCAAAATCATATCAATTGCACCCCAACTTTTTAATATTAAATCCTTAATATTACCCCTACCCCACGTTTATACATTCGCTTATTCAACGCATAATATAGGCTAGACTTCTATAGTCTAACACCTAGCACAAAGATAAATTATCACAACATATAGACAATCAAAATAAATCTAATCATAATAGGGGTGAAACTTGCATAAACTACACATGTTAAGGATCAAAAGGTGTCAACTTGTTAAATGTCTCAATTTACATGATATGATCATAGCCCAAATCTATACATAAACTTGCATATGGGGTTTTTAGGCAACATAATGATGGTGTGAACTAGCATAGGATATCACATATGTCATAGCATAATTCCAGATGTCATAATAGATGTCTTGGCATATGTTCATAACTTTTCTAATCAATCTAACTTGCATATGTGACTTGTCATATAGATCAACATAACCCAAACATGATGATTTAATTAATATGAACTAACTAGCGTAGATGGTAACATCATGGCCTTTTTAACATGTATGATTCATCACAACTTAGCATAGAAATTTTCAACATACATAACATCATCATAGCATGATTTACAACATATAAGATATCATCATCACATAACATTGGATTTACAATATACATGATAGCAAAAGGGGTTTACAACAACATATATGATAATTCACATCATCTACTCATAATCCATTCATAACTAAACCTAATTAAAATGATAATAATCTTGTTAAGATCATCATACTCACTATTTAGAGAAGAAAAGAGAGAGTTTTTCTTTGCTTTAGGGTTGAGAGAATTAGAATTGAATTTGCTTTTCTTCTTTCTTAGTTGGCGGCGGCTCCATTGATTTCCATGGCGACGGTAACTATTCTATTTTAATTAGGTTTAGGGTTAGCATTAGGATGTATTTATAGGTGTAGTAAGTTATTTAGGACCATTATATTAACCCTGAACCATGAGAACCAATCAAATGCAAAATCTGCATTTGAGCGAATCGGCCCACGGGTTGACAGCCAAACACCCTGGATTAACCCGTAGTCGACCCAGTGGAGCTCGGGTCGACCTCAAAAATGGGCCGGTTCGGTTATTCCCCCTCCCAATTCGCTGATTAATTTTTAATTTATATATATATATATATATATATATATATATATATATATTTCTCTGCGCAACCCATTTCACTTAATTCTTTTCTAAAAATTAAGTATACTTTAATTTGTGAATTTTAATGTTATAAAATTACGGGGTGTTACATTCTCCCTTCCTTAAAGGATTTCGTCCCCGAAATCTCCAAGTCAAGAAGAATGTATATCCTACCATTTAATCGTCCATCTACTCAACCATCAAACACCAGCATCCATTGTCCTTAAAAGACTTCTAATGCTTTAATGTTTATATGCATAGTGTGTGTATATGTCCATATCTAATGCAAAATTAGGCGGTCTACTGATTCAGTCGACCTCCTTAGTGCAATTCATGATAGTACCATGCGTCCAATATATATGCAAAAGATTCCTAATGATACATATTAATTCTATATGCATGCACAACCATCCACCCGAATGCAGCAACTATATGATAATACAACCATTATACATCCATTTTACTAAATACATCCATATATATGCAATATGAAGTGATTGAGCCGATCTGGTGCCTAATAGTGTGTGTATATGCATCCACGAGCAACCACTAGCAAACACTTGCATCCACTTTGCATCCACCATACATAACATGTCTCGAACACATGTTTCAACCATAGGAGTATCCTAACTAAAGGTCAAAGATACTAGCGAGAGGATATACTAAAGATAAGATAAGTACAAGCTAAGCGATAAAGGAGAAATTAAAGGACATACCCTCAAAAAGAAAAGGGTATCGTGAACACATCTTCTCTTCTGTCTCCCATGTAGCGTTGCTCTCATCATCTCCCCATTGCACTTTGACTAGTCTGACCTCTCGATTCCTCAACCTCTTGATCTCCGACCCAAGAATGCGCGTAGGAGCTCGTCGAATTGTCGCATCACGCTCTATCTCCACCTCTCTAAGCAAGCTCGGCTCTACCACTTCCGCGGTCTCGTGCAAGCACTTCCTCAAATGTGACACATGGAATATGTCATGTACACCACTAAGTCTCTCGGGCAACTCCACTCTATACGCCATCCGTCCAATCCTCTCCTTAATAGGAAACGGCCCTACAAACCTTGTTGCTAATTTCCCAACGGACCCAAAGCGAACAACGTTTCGTAATGGAGACACTTTGACAAAAACCATGTCCCCAACTTCAAACTCGAGATCTGTCCTCCTCTTATCCGCATAAGATTTCTGCCTATATTGCGCTGCTTTCATCCTCCTTCGAATCAAGTCGATCTTCTCCGAAGTCTCCCTAATCATATCGGGCACAAGTAAGATCTTATCCGTAGATTCCCACCAACATGTAGGTGAACGACAAGGTCGTCCATATAGAGCTTCGAATGGTGCCATACCAATGCTGCACTGAAAGCTATTATTATATGCGAACTCAACCAATGGAAGATGCTCTTCCCATGTACCCCCAAAGTCTAGGATACATAGCCTCAACAGATCCTCTAGAATGTGATTCACCCTCTAAGTCTGGCCGTCCGTCTGAGGATGATATGCGGTACTCAAACATAACTGAGTCCCTACCGCCTCTTGTAAGCTTCTCCAAAATTCGCTAGTGAAAATAGGATCGCGGTCGCTCACTATGCTAGAAGGAACACCGTGCAAACGAACTATTTCTCGGACATACACAGAAGCTAACCATGGAGCAGTCCTCTTACTCTTCACGGGAATGAAATGGGCGCTCTTAGTAAGTCTATCTACTATAACCCAAATTCCCGTATTACCCTTCCTCGATCGCGGTAATCCATCGACAAAATCCATCGAGATGCTTTCCCATTTCCATAGTGGAACCTCCAATGGGTGAAGCAACCCACCGGGTTTCTTTTCCTCCGCTTTTACTTGTTGGCATACCAAGCATCTAGCGACATACTCGGCCACGTCTTTCTTCATGCCGGCCCAAAAGTAAACTCTCTTCATGTCTTTGTACATCTTGTCCCCGCCGGGATGAATGGTCATCTTCGAATGATGTGCTTCGTCAAGAATAGTCTTCCTTAGGTCATCGTCTTTTGGTACACAAAGTCTACCGTCCCTATGTAACCAACCCTTATCGTCTAGGGTATACCTACGGAGATGGCTTGATGACTCCCCTCCTTTGAGTTTTTCTACTAACTCAACCAACTACGGGTCGTCTCGCTGTGCCTTGCCAATTCGTCCCAAAAGCGTAGGTCTGGCCTCCAAGGATGCTAGCAAACCGGGTACGAAGTCAACGGAAGGTCTAAACTCAAACATCGAAATGAATTCTAAACTTCGTCGCTCAACAAACAAAGGACTTATGGATAATCTTTTTCTACTTAAGGCGTCTGCCACCACGTTACCCTTGCCAGGGGTATAGGCTATTTCGAAGTCGTAGGACGTTAAGAACTCCATCCACCTTTGCTGCCTTAAGTTCAAGTCCTTTTGAGAGAATAGGTATTTTAAAGACTTGTGGTCAGTGAATAATTCGAATTTCTCGCCAAGAAGATAATGACGCCAAGACTTAAGCGTGAAAACAATAGCGGCCAACTCTAGGTCATGTGTGGGGTAATTCTTCTCATGCGCTCTCAAATGCCTTCCACCATAGGCTATTACCCTGCCCTCTTGCATTAAGACTGCGCCTAGTCCTGTCCCACAAGCGTCAGTATAAACGGTAAACGGCTTACTCCTGTCTGGCAATACTAAGACTGGGGCTGAAGTCAAAGCTCTCTTCAAACGTTGGAACGCATCATCACAATCTACGTCCCATGTGAAAACTAGGTTCTTCTTCGTCAAGCGTGTCAGTGGAGCTGATATCTTTGCGAAGTCTTTGATAAACTTCCTATAGTAGCCAGCCAACCCCAAGAAACTTCTCACTTCGGTAGCATTTTTGGGAACCTTCCAATCTTGGATGGCCACCACCTTCGCAGGATCTACAGCTATCCCTTCTTTGGAAACCACATGTCCTAAGAATCGTACTTCCTTCCTCCAGAAGTGACACTTAGAAAATTTAGCCTTAAGGCTATGCGCTCGTAGGGTCTCCAACACTTCCCTAAGATGTAGGGCATGCTCTTCTTCATCCTTAGAAACGATCAAGATGTCATCTACAAAGACTATCACGAATTTGTTAAGGTACTCCCTAAACACCCTACTCATCAAATCAACAAAGTATGCGGGGGCGTTTTTCAAACCGAAGGGCATCACTGGCCATTCATAGAAACCGTCCGGAGTCCTAAAGGTAGTCTTGTCAATGCTATCCTCAGCCACTCTCAACTGATGGAAACCAGTGGCTAAGTCCAACTGCGAAAACACTGAGGCGCCAACTAACTGATCGAAGAGATAGTCAATCCTCGGCAGTGGGTGTCTGTTCTTCTTAGTAAGCTTATTAAGTTCTCTATAGTCCACACAAAGTCCAAGGGACCCATCCGCCTTCGTGGCAAATACTACTGGATCACCCTACTCCGATATACTTCGTCTTATGAACCCCTTCTCAAGCAACTCCTTCACTTGATTACCGAGTTCCCTCCTTTCACGTGGAGCCCTGTGGCGTACTGGCAAAGATACTGGTTTCGCATTATCCACAAGATATATTCGAAAATCTATCTCCCGCTTCGGAGGCAAGCCCTTCACCTCCTAAAACACATCCGAATATTCTCGGACCACTCTAACAGATCGTAGATTTTCCTCAGACGCATCAAGCGATTCTAGATAACTTAGCATAACCGAATTTATGGGATTACAAAAGATTTCGAGAGTGTTGCCAAGGCGAGTCACGAGCCTAACTACTCTCCTTTCACAATCAAGAACGACCCTATTTCTGGATAACCAATCCATTCCTAAAATTAGCCCATAGCCCGTGAAGCCCAACACATAAGCATCACATCTAAATTCAACGCTAAGTACGGAAATTTTCAAATCCAAACACATCATAGACAAATAAGCTGAGCCCCCAATTGGATTCGAAACAACTAAGGGATCCTCTACTAAACTGGTGTTTAAGTGCAGTGATTCAACTAATGATGTAGAGATAAACGAATGCGATGCGCCCGAATCGAATAAGGTACGGACAGGATGATCAAACAGAAAACTAAGCTTTCAACAGAAATGGTTCTACCTCGTTCTTACAGCGGTGGGACCGCGAGAGCCTGAACTTGTCCCCTTGCCTGCCCTGGTGCCATAAGAGCCTGCACCTGTCCTCCCGAGGTAGCTCCTGCCCTCTGCCCCTTCTTTGGGCAATCCTTCACTAAATGTCCCGCATCGCCACAATGAAAACAGCCTGTCTTCTTTTTCTTTTAGGCAATCCTTGCTGAGAAGGCCTGGGGTTCCATAGTTAAAACATTTCTTCTTTCCCTTGCCGTTATTGTCTTTACCACCCTTCTTGTTTTGCTATTGTGGTTTCTTCTGATCCCCCTTCTTCTCGGGTGCCTTATCAGCTTTAGCGCTTTTCTCCTCATGCATAAGCGCCATTTCTACTAACTTCTCAAAGGTGGCCCCCATAGGGATGTGGGTCATAGCCAACCCTTGCAATGGTTCATTCAAGCCATTCACGAACCTCAGCGCCTTCTTCTCCGGCGTGTTCACTAAGTCCAAGCCAAACCTTGCTAACTGATTAAATTTATTGACATATTCTTTCACTGATGAGCTTCCTTGCTTCAATGTCAAGAACCTTTCCATATATAGATTTTCTTCCGCCCTTGAGAGAAACTTCGCCTCGAACCTACGTCTGAAATCCTCCCAAGAGTCAATAGGATGCTCCCCATTAGTGACCTCTCACCAAAACGAGGCATCCCCTTCATCAACCTACGTCTGAAAACCACTTGTGGACACTGGATTTGTCGGGCGGTTCCGGGAAGGCTTCTACCACAAGTGTAATCTTACCTCGTGTCTACGTGCGGTTATAGTTTCTAGTTACTATAAATCTAGGCATGTTCATTAATAACCAATTTTTATATTTATTATGCCCCAAATCCCCGTCTGGTTCACGACTCAAGTTATGCCCCAAATTAAAGTTTAGATCAAGGTATAGATTATGCCCCCAAATACCAGTCATGACATACAACATAAGTTATGCCCTAATTTATCTTCCCCAAACATTCCTAATTTCATGCGCTTGCGTATTTCAGCGATAAGCCTAGGCTCGAAGGCAGTCTGTCTATTAAAAACAAAAAAGGAAAGAGGGAGAGAAGAGAACAAGAATAGGCATAGTAAATAAAAGTAGCATATGATGATAGAATTGGCCATAGTAACAGAATAGGCATACGGTGACATGATTAGGCAAACTAACAGAATAGGCATACGGTGACATGATTAGGCAAATTAACATAATAGGGATATCACGAACAGGCATATAAGAACTAAGCAGTAAATTAGGTATACAAGCAATGGACGATCTGTTGTGATTCGGGTTACTAATAGGCATAGGCTTAGATCCAAACTTATAAACATGTAAAGATTATTTTTTAAGTGTTTATATCTAAAAGCAACATAAACTCATTGTGACTGGATTTAAAGAACAGAGGATTGAAGATGTTGTAGCACAGATCCTTGAATGCGTATAACTTGTTGTTGAAGAAGAATAGGCTAGTTCAAACTGAGTTGGGCAGCATCTTGTTGTGTCCATTGTTTTTGGTGAATAAAAACAATGAGAACAAGTTCCTATATATAGCCTAAGGTCAACGAATCATGCTCAGAAATGCGTCTCGGTTCCAGGTAGGAATCTTCCCAGATCTCGGTGGGGTCGACCCATGGGTCGAAAACCCACAAGGGACTGGGTCGACCCCTAACGGGCGACTTCCCTCCCTTCTTCTGCTTCGTGATTTTGATTTTCTGGTTTAGTTTATTTATATATTTTTTGTTTATATGTATACAAACTTCAAACCTTAATATCTTCTTCATATGATGTCCGTTTTATGCAAACTTGGAGTCTATCTTAAGCAGAATTCTGAGACGAATGCAATAGTGTAGTATGTTTTATTGAATTCCCAATATTTAATTGAGTATTCCTTGCTTTATCATTATATTGTTATTTAAAATTATGGGGTGTTACATACCTGTTATCTTATATGCTAGTGTACTTTCTCATCCAGTCTTATTTATCTGTCATCATACCTCTATTTTATGCATATACTGAAAATCACCAGACTCACCAGACTTTATGTTTGACTCATTTTGTTTCCCCTTCTTTCTCTTTCTTCCTCCCATGGTACTAAAGGTGATAGTACTCCGCAGTGATTAGGACGTTCTCTTCCATCTTGGATCCAGACTTCTTCCGATTTGATGTACCGCTTTGATTATCTTTCTACTCGATTATGGCTTGTTAAAAGGGATATGGTTTTTTATTCCTATACTCTGATGTTTGACATTATAAGATAGTTGGTTTTATTTGAAATATTTGGTATTTGATGATGTAACTGGTTTGGAACTAAGTACTTCTTTCAATAATAAAAGTAATTTTTTCGCTACTTATTTATATATGTCATGTGAATTTCTATTATTGTTTATCTATTGCGCTTAACGAAACTTAATTCATTCTCTTATGAGTTACATTAATGGACGTGGGGTCTTACATACCTCGTGTCATAGTGTGGTTATATTTAAATTTTCCTAATTTGGGTTTACAACATAATTCCTAGCCAATATAGAAATTGTAACCATTTACTAACTTATTCATTTTTCCCAAATTCAAGATGGCTACAACATTCACTTATTTTATTTAGGACCTTTTCGTAGTCAATTAATTTCCATTTATGTCTATAACGGTCATGTTATTCATTTCCATTTAATATGGAATAAAATCGGATAAAACGGAAACTTAATTCAGGACACAACAAAACTTATATTTATTTTTATTATATATTATATTTGCGCTAAATCGTAGGTTTGGATGGATAGTATGTGCATATATATATATATATATATATATATATATATTCGCACAGTTAACGTAGTTATTATTCTTTTATTATCATTATTATTAGATTAAAAGTTTTGGCTCAAACTAATAACCAAACATTCCCTTTTTTGCATTCAATTCTGAAATAGGGTTCTGAATCTTGCAAAAAGATTGCCAACTTTAATTATTGTAAATTATGCATGTATATTTGAAAGAGGAGTAAACCTATTTCAAACCACAAGAAACATATGGTATGTATATTTTGGAATATTTGATGTAAATAAAACTACACACAAATATATATGAATTTATATTTGTACGTGAATTTACACATCCTTTCCCTTTTTCTATTCTAAACATATTTCTTATTCGTTTCAGATGATGTCTTTTTATTTAAAAAGAGAAATGGCAGTTATAATAATTAAATTAGAACCCCAAACAAAATTGAACCCAAACAGGCTTATAACTTTTAACCAAAATTAGATGAATTATTATTTAACACTAAAACTACAGATCTGGAATAAAACTACATCTTAATAGTGTTTTGAGGGAATGATTTCTAGATCTACAGTGTTTTACAATAACCACAATATATATTAAACACAATTGTAGGCAATAATATAAACAATCAAGTAAGCCTACATATTATAATATTATTTAAACCACAATTTATTCTTTTGGATTTTGGCAACATTCATAAATAGTTCGGATAGGTATTATCTCAGATTTAACAGTATTATAAATAGATCTGATTAATGTTAGGCATATATTTTAGATCTAACACAAACGAAATAATTAAGTTATTGTATACTTTGTAGATAAATTTCCCACTCACCCGAAAGAATCCAAATCTGAAATTTGAATTATCTTTTAGGCCTACAATCCCTAAATTCTTACAGATCTACAGTTATTCTGAAAAGGGGATACTCTCAGAATTGTAGATTTGCAAGAAAATAGAAAAAAGGGAAGAAATCTGATGAAGAAGAGCACAGACATCAATCCATATCCTTTTCCACTTGAATCTGATTACCCCTTCCAAATTGTATTGTTAATGCTTGATTTGGCTGCATATGAATCTATATTTTGTTTCAGAAATTTATCTGAAGAGAAAGGGAAATGGAAGAGCTTCGTTGTTGCTTGTAGATTTGTGTGGAAAAGAATGAGGCCTTACCCCTTATTTATAAGAGTTGAAATGGCCATGAACTGTTACATGTATTTTGATTAACATCCGTCCATTTGTTTAATAATATAAAAATAAACTAGCTTATTAACCTTAGCTGTCATTGGGCGTTCTGGCACCTAGTAGGCCGACCGCTAGGGTCGACCGCCTGGGTTGCCAATTGCCCAGTGAAGGCGATTAAATATGGTATTATAAATTTTATTTATCATGATTTATTTATTTTCCATCCGTTATCGTATTTCGTCCGTCATTTTTTCATACAGACTATGTTCGTGGAACTCCAAACATGAAAGTTCACCAGAATTCTGAGACGAACACAACGGTTAAAGTTTCGTGGTGTAATTTGATGGATTGCGTAAATTCCTATTTTAAAAATCTAATTAAATAATTTATTTATTTATTGTCAAAATTCTGGGTTGTTACATTCTTCTCTCCTTAAAAGGAATTTCGTTCTGAAATTCTGACACCTTCTAATCCTATCATATACATCCAATTTCTGTACATTCACTTTGCAACCATGTGCGCACATGCACAGTGTACATAATGCACTTCACCCACAAAACATGTATGCACGATGATTCAAAATGGATCCTCCTACATGTATGCATTAAATTTTTAAGACACTTTTGAAAACATGATGCATAACATCCTAAATATACTGGCATTTCTATATGAATGCAAATTTTGTATATCATTTTTCATCCATAACTCTCACACGACCACAGATAGAAGTGTGAAGCAGCCAATGTTGCATCCAAATCCTACCATCCAAAACATCAACGCATCTAGTCGCTTCCTATTTTATTTCTCCTAAACTGGAAGAATGAAATCAAAGCGAGGAATTTTTAACGTTCCCTTCACTTATAGATATTCCATTTCCCGTCCTATAGTGGAGATTTTACCGTAGTTCCCCAATATACTCCAAAATATTTCATTTGTAGACTGTAAAAAAGGCTTAAAACAAGCTCTAAAACATAAAAGAGTTAATTAACAACTCGTGTGCATCGCTGACAATGCATGGAAACAACGTTTCCCAGGAAAAAACAGCCTTTTCCTTGAGTTCGTTAACGTTTTTATCCCATCGTCAGTCCTACTGCAATGCTAAAACGCATATACAAACCATCTAAAAACCTTCCTTACGCTGTTCATGTGACCAAAAGTCAAAATTTCACGAAAATAAATCTCAACTTTAAAATTCGTTTAATAAATTTTGGAAATTTCTTTTTAATGCTGTTTCATTTTTCATATGATATTTGTCGAAAACTAAAATTTTGCTAACGTGTGCTTTGCGCCATTCAATTCATCTATTTTATTTGTAAAAACAAATGTTTAAAGACGCGCAAACTATTGTACCCAAATTCTGCGTTTTCGCTTAAACGAAAAATAAAAGAAAGTAAATTAGTAAAAATATTAATTTTAAAAATGATTAAAAAAATTAGAAACAACGTTTGCAAAAAGTTTCAAAAATATATTTTGCGGAAACTTAAACAATTCAAATCGCACGTTGGAGAAAAAGGAAGTCAGCATGCAAAAATGCGAAAACTGAAATCACACACAAAAGAATTCGATAAATTTTAGCTTAATAAGGAACAGGTGGTTAATTATATCTGTGATGAAAACAACGCAAAACCTGTCATTCGCTAAAATTTATAACATAGAATTCTATTCTTTCCAACTCTAGGATAACTGTTAGTTAGATAAGAAAATGGGATTTCATTCAAACATATATGCGTTAATGACATAAATAGTTTCAAACATAGAAATCTCATTAATCATAAGTCATGCGATTTAAACAATATTAACAGTTACAAATACACAAAACAGAGATAAAAATGTTGAAAAGGGAACACACGATACATGATACAAGATGCACAAGACGCGAATTAACATCGACTAAGCGCTGCGAGATGGTCAAGCCCCACGGCTGGAACTTGATCAATTACCACTTCCACGTCAGGAACATAGTATGGCTGAGATGCAACCAATCTCATGCGCCAGCCGACGCAGCTCCCCACAGACCTCTCGAAGCTCTGCTTGCATCTGACTGATGGCGACGAACTCCGGGTTGTCCTGGCCAGGCTGTTGCTACTACGGCGGTGGCTGCTGAAAAAGAGCAGGAGTGCGAGAGTAGGGGCGTTGGACAACTGAATGCCCATCTTAAGGTAAGTGGCACAACTAATGGCGGTAGGAGCCTTCTTCAATGTCGTCTCCCTAGTAAGCCTCACCGGAAAGTGTTAGAAGACACAAGCGAGAAGATGACTATAGGGAAAGTGGCTCCTCGGGGTGCCGATGAAAGGCTCATCAAGATGGATCATAAGCATGTGCGCTCAATTGACGACTCAAAGGTATCGAAGTGTAGGATCCATACCAGGCCTACGACGACAAACAGCTCCTCCAAACCAAAAGCGGCGAAATCAACAAACTTCACCGGTCTACCAAAATGAAAATCATAATTAATCATAGCCAAGTAATGCAGAATTTTCTCCTCATTGCGATCTAGCCAGGCGGCCTCCTGAGGTGCGAAACCGAGGTGCTGAGCGATGACGTTTTGAGGAGGGGACACGGAGGGAAGGACGAAACGGGTAAACAAAATTATAGATCTACAGTATAATAGGGTAGAGATATGCACGAGGATGATTTTGGTGGTAATTAGGGATAAAGCGGAGGTTGCTCGGATTGGAGTTTGGAAATGGAGTAGGGTTTTGGGTTTTGCAGGAAATGGGGTTGGGGGAGGAAATGTCAGCTGGAACGATACATATATCGTTCCAGCAACTTTAGGTCGAGCAAAAGGTCGCGCCCCATAAGGAAAGCGGTCGACCTGGCCCCTAGAGAGCAGTCGACCGCCGGTCGACCGCTTAGCAGTCGACCACTTGGCCCTAAGCATGCGCAGTCTGAACCTCAGCACAATGGCCCTAATAAATTATATAAAAATAAAAATTCCTATAATGTCAAAATGACTTCCGAACCTAACCGAATTCTAACGTTGACTTCCACCACTTGTCTAGTCGAGAAATTTAATTTTCAACGCCTTTTTCCTTGCCTTCAAATGGTTGAGACCACCAAATGAATGAACAAGTTTAGAGTAGAAAATCAGTTAGAATTCCGAAATAAAAATTAAAACGGATTTTCCATTGCCTAATTGTTAAAAAAATGAACGATTCGAAATCAAATACCCCAAAAATCAAAACGAAGGATTTTCCTTAGCCAATTCGAAGGAAAATTTAAAACTTTTCAAAAATGGAATTTATTATAAACTAATGGTTTCATATTTTTAAATCTAATTCATTATTATTATTACTATTATTTATATTCCAGTTTATATTACAAACTGGAAAACTATTTCGCGTTCAAGAACGTTAGAACTTTAAAATCTCGAGGATGAATTGTAATTATTTCAATAAATCATCCAATATATATTAAAAAGAGCGATACTAACTATCATAAGAATGGGCGTTCAGTATTTTTAAGTTTGGAGGCATATTCCTTGTCATTTCCAATCCCTTCTTTCTACCAACTGGATTATTTATTAAAATCACACAAAGCCCGAACAACTCTGAAACACCAATGGATTTAAAATCATATTTTTATGAAACTTTATTTTTATAGAACCATTTTCCGAAACCATAATTCCAAAAAAATTCGAAATCTATTTTATTATATATTTTTTACCAAATAGTTTTAAAAATAAAATTCCCTCGAATACAAGGCCAAGAACTCAAATGAATATTTTCATCAAATGAATATCTGAAATTTTAACGAAGTATTGAATGGATATACCTCATTATTATATTTTTGAATGGATACAGCATATTAACATGAATTTCTAGTTTCAGACCAAGAAAAGGTTATTGATTGGAACTACCAAACAAAACCAAAAAACTAGAAATCCCAACTATTTCAGCAGTAGTTACATTTTTGTCCAGTCTCCAAACTTGAATCCACGGAATCTACCATATGTCGCCCTTATTTTCTTTACAACGAAATCGCCAACGTGCTATGGGGTAATGCAGAATTTGATAGAAACTCGAACTCGACATATTTTGACTCTTAGTCGCTTAAGACCCATTATATATAAATAGATCCACAACTATTACATTGTCGAAATAAATTAAAGTCGAATAAGGAAGACGAAGAAAAACAGAAAAGAAAATCGAATTACGTTCTCTCACGAATCCTAATTGAACTAATTCCTCTTATCATCAAACTTATGCTCTTATACCAAATGTAACGCCCACACTTTTCTGGGCCCAAATTTCGACATAAATCAAAACATGAACACATTCAAGCATGGAGCATATAAATCCGGTACCTGCAAATAAAAGAGCATGAGCATAATCAGAGTACGATAAGATAGCTCACAACAGAAACAAAAATAGGATTTACTAGTATTAACTCGGGTATTACCTTATAAAAGTGAGTCACCATGTCAATACTGAGCATGAGAGAAAACGAGAACTGAAAGCCAAACTAGACACCTGCGAGAACTGGACCTTCTCTAGAAAAACTTAGGAGTTGTAATGAGGAAGGGGTCAGAACAACAAGTTATGGTGATCAGGAAGAGTATTACACATTTTACAATACATAGAAGTATCCTGTTTGGTTCAACCAAAGATATATACCTACCAAGGCTTGTAATTCATCTAACCTTGTAAATATTTACGCACAACTCTAACTACCATACCCGAGGTAGTACTCCCAGTGATAACGGTATTGAGATAAAACGTTTGCGCATACATTTATGAAGCCTTTAAACCATCATCTCACTAATTACTAAAACTAAGAGTCGGGCTCTCAACTACGGAGTTTAGTTATTTTGTATGTATGTATGTGTGTGTGTGTATAGAGGAGGGTTCCATGGCACCCCAAATTTGTAGCACCCATAAAGCCCCTAAATGAGAGCCACTTATTTATTAATAAATAAGATAGTGGGGGGAGAGAGAGTTAGTGGGAGGAGAAGGAAAGGGGATTGTGTGGTGGAAATTAGGGAAACTAAAGGGGTGCTACACTATTGGGGTGCTCTTGATCCTATCTCATATATATACATATATATATACACACACATATAAAACCACTTAATGCCTCACTATCTGGTTATAGGTAAGAGTGGATTCTCTCGATCACTTAAGACCCTAGGTAGACCTACTGATCACTTAATACCTCCAGATGGTTTACCTAAAGCTATAGTAAACTAGAGGACACTCTGTCATTCACATATATAAACTCATGCCCCGCATAAAACGAGAGATAGCCACTTAAGACTACTTGGTGGAGGGTCGTTACTATCTAGTTGGCCTTATTGGATAATCTCCTATACACTTAATACTTCCTGTAGGACAGGTAGCCCTATCGAATGACCATGCAGTACATTTTTATCCCTGGGTTTAGGTAGGATTCATACACCATTTAAGACCCCTAACTGGAGGACATATTCCTATGTGGACTCCTCGACCCAAAGTCACTTAAGACCCAAGGAAATGGAATATTTGTGAGATTATAAAGCTCGTACCCAATTAGCCTTTAATGTTTACATTTATGAGGGGGTGGGCTATGGTATCACTTAATACTCTTTTATAGGTGAATCTAACCACTTATGACCTTAATCGCAAAGCAGGCCACGCAGGATTATTTCCTATTTGGTTTCTCCTTACGAGCAGGAGGAAGACCTCTATTGGACACTTAAGACCTCACTCATGGAGTAAACCTTATTTTTGGAAATAATCAACTCTACAAAAACTAACTATCGTCACGGGTTCCTATGGTAAACAATATCCAACATTATTTACCTACTAATTCCATTCTTATTTTCTAGTTACATTTATTCTAGATTTACTAGTCAAGGAAGTTATCACCTCTCAAGCAAAGCGGTTGGATCATTTGTTTCCTTCTTATATGGACTTAGTATTTATTAATATGCGTGATTCCCATTAATCCCATTTTATTCTTTTATTACCTTTATTAAGGTTACCTGCCATTTACGACCCTTACGGTCATATTCCTAAGGCAATGGACACTCATAAATATCCCTAATTATCAGTCCCAAAATATCTATTTGTTGTACCCTAACCGTCATTGTTAATTCTAGTTATTGATTTATTGTTCGTTGTATTTATATGTATGAATATATATGCGCCAAACCTCTCACATTAAGCCGATCACTTGTGAATGCTCGATTTGTCGGGTAGTTCCGGACAAACTTCTACCACAAGTTAGACTTAACCTCGTCTCTTAGTGTGGTTATAATTAAATTTCCTAATTGGGGTTTACAACATTAATCCTAGCCAATTTAGAAATTGTAACCACTTACTAACTTATTCATTTTTCCAGAATTCAAGATGGCTACAACGGTCATTTATTTTATTTTGGACCTATTCATAGCCAATTAATTTCCATTTGTGGCTATAACGGTCATGTTATTCATTTTCATTTAATATGGAATAAAATCCCGTAAAACGAAAACTTAATTCAACACACAACAAACACATATATTTATTTTATTGTATATTATATTTGCGCTAAATTGTAGGTTTGGACAGAGTGTGGGGGTGTGTGTGTGTGTGTATACACACATGCGCGCAGATAACGTAGTTATTACTCTTTTATTACATTATTATTAAATTAAATGTTTTGGCTCAAACTAATAACCAAACATTCCCATTTTGCGTTCAATTGTGAAATAAGGTTCTGAATCTTGCAAAAAGATTATCAACTGTAATTATTGTAAATTATGTCAGTATATTTTAAAGATGAATTAACATATTTCAAACCACTAGAAATATATGATATCAATATTTTAGAATAGTTGTTGTAAACTACGCACAAATATATATATATATATATATATGAATTTACATTATCAAAATATATATATATATATATGAATTTATATTTATACGTAAATTTACACAACCTTTTCCCTTTTCTATTTTAGACATATTTCTTATTGGTTTCAAATAATGTCTTTTTATTTAAAAAGAGGAAAAATGCATAATTATAATAATTAAGTTAGAACCCCAAATAAAACTGAACCCAAACAGGCTTATATTTTTTAACCAAAATTACATGAATTACCATTTGACATCGAAACCATAGATCTGTAATTAAACTGCATCCTAACAGTGCTTTGAGGTACTGATTTCCGGATCTACGGTGGATTTTTACAAGAACCACTATATATATACACACTAAACACAATTGCAGGCAATAATATAAGAAATCAAGTATGTCTACAAATTATAATATTATTTAAACCACAATTTATTCTTTCGGATTTTGACAACATTCATAAACAGGTATGATATGTATAATCTCAGATTTAGCAATATTTTAAACAGATCTGCTAAATGTTAGGCATATATTTAAGATCTAATACAAATGAAATAATTAAGTTATTGCATACTATGTATATGAATTTTTCCGCTCACCTAAAAGTATCTAAATCTGAAATCTGAATAATCTTTTAGGCCTATAATCCCCAAATTTCCAACTATGAAGCGCTTCCCCCATTGTGCACATAGGCTAAACAACAATGGAGAGCAAGATTGATTTTGCTTTCTTTGATAGATTGTGCATTTCATCTTCCAAACAGGAAGATGAGGCAGTTTGGGTTACTCCAACATTTTCCTTATCTTGTTCCCCATTATTATGTTCACCTAATGAAGATTTGTATGGCGAAATGATGACACTGAAATAATTGATGCTTGTCAAGAATAGGAACATGAGGTCGCACTAAAAGATGAGCAATACATAAAATGGTATTGGGACATATCTGAAATAACATGGACAAAAGCCCAAAAAGCTAGTTCATACACTCCATATTCATTTGTAATAACATGCTCAATGCTCCTCGTGTTTGTTCTAACAATATCAACAAAATATTGCCTTAAGATGGTGTAGGATTCAACCCAATCTGCATAAACCTTTTCAACTACCTTGCTCATCGCTTTCCCTGCCTTCATATAACTTATCTTAACAAACAATGTTCCTCCATTATAAAGCATATACGATTTCAGCGGCTATACTCAAGTCATATTTTACAAACGATAAAACCTTTAAAGCTATAAATGTGGATGTTGCTTGCTTGTGATTTGAGTTAACCGTTGGGTTCACATTTATGTTCACCTGGATATTTTTCGTATAATCCACCAATTTCACTCGGATTGTTTTGACACAGTTGCATGAATTCTCCAAGGACAATTAGCATCAGCATTGCAAATAGAAGTGTATTTAGTTTTGTTTGATTTTATTGGTTTAAAAGAGACAGCATGAAAAATTAACAAATTTATTATTTGAACTGAAGATCTGCAATAATTGACTTAGCCATTAATTGTGCCGTGCATAAGTCATCATCAAGAGGTGCCTCCGTTTCCATCTCATCACCAGGCAGTCTTTCTTTCATATCTGTAAAATCGTAGTTTAATGCTTCGTTATTTACTTGCATGTTATTGATCCAAGAAATGTCATTCTCTAACATACTTACTACATCTACACTATTAACAGGAGGATACACATGTTCATCTTCCCAAACATCCATGTCCCTATCCATATTGTCTGATGTCTTGCTCTAATGTCCACGTTGGGTACTTCGATATTTGACTGTGCAGCAATGTCATAGAAAGAAGATCTGAAAATTCATAAAAGGTTTTCTTTCAATTATTATTTTCACCTACAGAACAACGCAAATTAACAGTAAACCACTCACATGTTGTAATCGAACGGTGTAGAATACACAAAAGGCAACATATAATAATTTAATGGTCTATAACATTGCAAAATGGTGTTTGTTGTTGTGAATCAAAACTGCAAATAAAACATTATAACTAACAACTACAAAATGACACATGTTTAAAGATCAAACAAATAACCAAAATACATTCACCTTCCATCATATGTGTGAAGCACTCCTGAATCGAATATGGATAATTGTACGGAATACCATGTTGATAAGTCATACATAGCGGATATTCTATAAAACCTTATTGCTGACCGTAAGTTGCTGTAAAAAAATGATTATTACATCTCAACGATGCCTTTTCATGACCAATTCTGACATTCTCCACTCTTCTACCACTATCTTTAGCTTTATGGTTAACTATTTGTGGTGCTACTCGTTCTTCTACTTGAATTTGTCTGCTCTTTATGATAAACAACTCTATATATTTCGTTGTTGTTGAAAACATTAACATCGACTATTTTAATAGCTTTCGATCCAGAATCAGTAAGACAATCACACACTAAGCCTATATCAAATTCATCAAATTTTATCATATCGATATATACTCTTTCAACAAAATCAAATTACATCATTTAGCAATTTCGGCCGCTTTATATGACCCTCTAAGATATTTACCACAATTATTTTTGTCTATCACCAACTAACCATCAAAATAACATACGATAGAAACACATTTAGATGTCATTCTACGTACAAAACTAAAACAAATTCATTATTCCAATAATAAACCAATCGTCTAACCTAACAAAAAAATATAACATTAGTAAATTAAGGTTTGAAAAGTCATACCATAATAGATGGAAAGAACAACTTACCAATTGTTGAGTAGATCAAGTACGACCTAAATAAGAATTTGATCTGAATTTATAATTTGTATGGAATATGTTTGCGAAAGAGGAGGTGCTGGATGGTAGTTATTTTAGATGTCTAAATCTACTTAGCTACCAACCAAACCCTCGTTTTTCAAACGCCACGGATAAGTTAACACGTCGAAGGCATCTGAGACGTCACCAACGCGAAAATAAAAGAAAAATATATTGTTGGCATATAGGATGTGTTGTAAACAATGGTTCGGCTGAGTCCTGGACTAGGTCACTTTCTTGAAGACGTTTCGGCGATCTACTCAAGGTGCAAAGTATTTCGTACTATTCTCCGCCGCCTCTGGGATAAAACAGCCTCT
Source organism: Allium sativum (assembly GCA_030737875.1). Taxonomy (NCBI): domain Eukaryota; kingdom Viridiplantae; phylum Streptophyta; class Magnoliopsida; order Asparagales; family Amaryllidaceae; genus Allium; species Allium sativum. The sequence continues at coordinate 89,689,823 of CM060916.1, read as the reverse complement.
TCCTTGTTTTTCTTTCTATATCGGATCATTTGCACATATGAATCTGATTCATTTTGCACTCTAAAAATAATACTGCTCATGTATATTTTTCTTTCTATTTTTGTCAGAGAATGGTAGAGTAGAAGATAGAAAAAATATAAAAAAATTCTTTCTGTGGAAGAGGAAAAGAGAGAGAGATTTTTCCTTCTATGTTTTGTATTCTATGTTCTGTATATTTCCTGGTCTATAACCAAGTTCTTATATAGAAGAAACTGTAGCTATTCTAGTGGGAGGAGAATTGGACTGCAATTAATGCCATATTAAATGAAAGAAACGTTCAAAGAAATTTGCAATATGTAAATTGCATACATTTCAAAAAAGAGATGAATGTTAATAAATATTAATTTATTACCATTCATTGCAATTTGTTAATTCTATTTATATTTTATAACAGCTCAATCATATACATGTATATATACACACACACACCCCCATAACTGTTATGCAAATGTAACAGCTCCAAAATAAAATTACTAATACAAAATATAATACCGTTTATAACTTCCAACGGCTTTATGCATTAATGGCTCATAAATATATTTATATGTATGTAAATATATTACCGTTAGAGAATTTCAACGGCTCTATTACATTAATTGCATTACAATAATGGCTCAAATATATGTTACCGTTATTAACTTACAACGGCTCAATTTTTTATTTATTCTTAATTTTTTTTAATAAATTCACAAAATATTCCAACAATCCCCCACTTGAATTTCTTAAAAAATATTTTTGAGCAGTTCATTAAAAATATATAAGATTGTGCATAAACAAAGGTGTCATCTGACTTGAACCTTTGCATAGTGAGTAAGATTCAGTTTTTACTAGAGTGACACGTAGTCTTGAACTATATTCCTAACATCAAACCACACACAACCTTTCTAGAGTGCAATCAAATAAGCCCATGCATTTATGGTCATGCACGTCTATCCCAATTTAGTGAACGCTCTAGGAATCTTGCCCAAAACTCCATAGGAAACAACAACATTTCCACATTCACATAGGTGAGTCTATCAAGAGTACTCCTGAAAGGTAGGTACTCCACTCCAAATAGAGTATAGATCTCATTAAGAGTTTCTATTAACTCATCCTCTAATCACTTCAGGAATACATGCTTCTTAATATATAAATTTAGCATGTTCATCTATTATCACTACACAACTTGTTTTTACCCATTGAACCTTGTTCTTGGGATCTCCAGTCATTTAGGCTGGGTAACCATTGTGCGTAATTCCACAATCTAAGGGCAATAGTCCCATTCTTTCATAATCATTAAGGATTTTCTTTCTGGTCAGTCCTTTCGTCAAAGAATCTACCAAATTATCATCACTTCATATATGATGTTCTCTAACAATATTGTGCATACGACTGTCATTTATTACCATTGTAATATCGGTTCTGTCCTCTTTTTTTTTTTAATAGCCATCAAATTGTCATCACTACATATGTGATGTTCTCTTACATTATTGTGCTTACGACTGTCGTCTTATACCATTGTAATAACGATTCTGAAATTTTTGCAATAGCCGCAGAACTATCGCAATAGATTACACCATGGTGTCAGTTTTCCATATGGAGATCTCCACTAGTAGATTTCTTTAGTTCTCTGCTTCTTCATTAGTTGTGGCTAGTGCTATTATCTCAGTCTCTATATAATATACTAAGTCAAAATAGTATGTTTCCTGAATTTTTCAAGAAACAACTCCTCCAGCAATGCTAAATATATATATATATATATATATATATATATATATATATATATATAGCCACTGGTCGTTTTTGAATCATCAGATTAAGTATTCCAGTCTGCATCGGAATATCCTTCAAGTATAGCTGGAAATTTTCATAATGTAATCCAATGTTCATGATTTATTTTAGTTGTAATCCAAGGCTCATGGTTTATTTTAGGTATCTCATGACCCTCTCAATAACATGTTAATGCTCTATACTAGGTCTACTGATAAACATGCATGACATTGGCAGTGTCGGGTCTGATACAATCATTGGTATTTTACAATCAATGTAATTGTATTTCTTTAGAATATTCTCAAAATAATGAGATTGATCCAAAGAAAGTCCTTTTTCGAACCTAGAAATCTTAATACCATGGATTGCATTCGCATCACTTATATCTTTTATATCGATGTTGACACTTAGTATGGATTTAACAATGTTTATGGCATGAATGTTTGACCCAAAAATAAATAGATCATCTACATATAAACATATAATAGTACAAATGCCATTTTCAGATTTATAATAAATGCATTTGTCACTTTCATTAACTTTAAATCCATGTGGGATTATAAAGTTATCAAAATTTTCATGCCATTTCTTATGTGTTAGTTTTAAACCATATAATGATTTATCTAATTCGTAAATTTTACGTTCTTGACCATGAACTATAAATTATTCAGATTGGCCCATATTAATTTCCTGTTTCAATTCATCATCTAAAAAATGCAATTTTAACATCCATTTTTAAAATTTTGAATTTATGCAAGTGAAGTGATGCCAATAAATTATATATTATATCTTACATCATTTACCTATTAAATAGGCAATATATTTATCAATTATGCCATCATATTTTAATTTCTTTTTAAGCACTCATTATTTTTCTAGATTTACACCAAGTGGTAAATTCACTAAGTGTCAAGTCTTATTAGATTCCAAAGAATCTAACTCATCATTTATAGCTCCTTGCCAAAGAATTGACATCTAAATTAGATAGGCCTCTTGGAGGTTTTAGGGGATTCTTTTTTAGAGTAAAGGAACAAAAAAAAAATATAAACCAAGATCTTTTGCCTTTCTTTTTCTCTTTCTAGATCCATCATTAAGAAAAAATTAACATTTATTTAGGGCGTTACAAAAGCAGGAAAGTAGCAAGTCAAATTAATACCTAAATAAATGTTATTCTCGAATAGTTGAAAGCAACCCCCACTATTAAAAGAAACCCTCGCTATTAAGAGAAACCCCCACTATTTTTCTCAAACTAAAAACACAATATATGATTCTTCAATTGTGTATGCATTTATTGTTAAATAAATGTCATTACAATTAATGTTATTTCCTATAACATTTTCTAAATTCGCATTTAACTAATGTCAATTTTTAGTAGTGACATTTTCTAAATTTATGCATATAAAGTATGTCAATATATTTTGATGCAAGAACTTGTTCATCAAATTAATGTCAATTCTTAATGACATTATCAAATAACATACGCATTCTATTAATGTCAAATATTTAGTGACATTTCCAAATATATGCATTCTATTAATGTCAATTCTTACTGACATTTTCAAATAACATACGCATTCTATTAACGTCAAAATTTTTAATGACATTTTCAAATAATATATGCGTTCTATTAATGTCGATTTATTTTGGCATTTCCAAATAAATATATGCATTTCAATAATGCCAAAATTTTAATGGCATTTTCTAAATAAATATGCACTTAATTAATGTCAATTTTTAATAAAGACATTTTCTAAAATTTACAGTCAAATAGTGCCTATTCTAATGACACTTTCTAAACAAATTCCCTTTTGTTCATAGGTTGTAAGTAGCAACATTGGAACAATCATCAATAATTGTAATATGGTACTAAATTTGAGTGTATGTAAACAAAACTCATTACTTCAATTAGCTCTCATATGAAATAAATCTGAATTCAGATTCTCTAATAAAAAATAATCTTCCAAAATTATCACATATGATCAAATGTAAATAGCTAATCTTATACCAATATTTAAAGTTTATTTCAACTTTAAACTCACTGATCGAATTTTACTACAAAGTTATTGACCCATCAAATGTGATTACTATCTCATTCACTATATCATTAAACGTTGTTTAATAACATTTATCATGCAATTAAATGTTCAGTTACAAACATGTATTGCCTCATTTAAAATTCTCTAAACAAGAAGGGCAAATTTCTAAATATATGCTTCTTGTAAAAGATTTTCCTTTTACTAATTTAACATATTAGTAAACTATTAATATGCACCTTAATTGATCATACAAGTACTTTCACATGGTTCTCTAAAACAGTTGTTTTAGCTTAACAAGAATGAATATAACATTATAATTTCTAGTTAACAATATAATTATACTTATATTGTTTTCTTAATCTTAATCATTCTATGAACAAATTTGTTCCATCCACAATCAATTTCAGAACTTACAAGTTTTACTTTTGTTTTCCAAAAGTCTCTTAACTGGTTTTTTTTTTTTTAATTAGCAAATCGATGCGTAATCCAAAATAATAATAATAGACAAGTCCTTTTCAACCTTAGAGCAGTTTGTCAATTATAACAGCAATATAACTGTTCATATAAAGTCATACCTTCGGAGATGATCTCAAAAGCTATTACAAAGCTTATGTGATGCATCTCTACTGACCTGTTATTCGTCATTTTTTTCTAATGCTAGTGATTAAAGTGCGGTCCTTTAAATCAGAAAAGCGCAGCGCTGACCATTGAAAATTGAAACTTGTATGATGGGGCAGCATCGTCAAGATTTGCAGTCGAAGCCCTTGTTTTTCTGGTAACGTCTTCAAATTGTTTTAAACAATGGTTCGGCTGAGTCGTGGACTAGCTCACTTTCTTAAAGACGTTTCGGCGATCTACTCAAGGTGCAAAGTAGTTCGTACTGTTCGTCGCCGCCTCTGGGATAAAACAGCCCCTACCTTGTTTTTCTTTCTATATCGGATCATTTGCACATATGAATCCGATTCAGTTTGCACTCTAAAAATAATACTGCTCATGTATATTTTTCTTTTTATTTTTGTCAAAGAATGGTAGAGTAGAAGATAGAAAAAATATAAAATATTTCTTTCTGTGGAAGAGGAAGAGAGATAAATTTTTCTTCTATATTTTGTATTCTATGTTCTGTATATCTCTTGGTCTAAAACCAAGTTCTTATATAGAAGAAACTGTAGTTATTCTAGTGGAAGGAGAATTGGACTGCAATTAATGTCATATTAAATGAGAAACGTTCAAAGAAATTTGCAATATGTAAATTGCATACATTTCAAAAAAGAGAAGAATGTTAATAAATATTAATTATCATTCATTGCAATTTGTTAGTTCTATTTATATTTTGTAACAGCTCCAAAATAAAATTACTGATACAAAATACAATACCGTTTATAACTTCCAACGGCTCTATGCATTAATGGCTCATAAATATATTTATATGTATGTAAATATATTACCGTTAGAGAATTTCAATGGCTCTATTACATTAATTGCATTACAATAATGGCTCAAATATATGTTAAGTTAATAACGGCTCAATTTTTTATTTATTCTTAATTTTTTTTAATAAATTCACAAAATATTCCAACAGGATGCTATCAATAATCTACGTAATATATGATCTATTTTTGTAATAAGTTTGCAAACTGACATATTTTTGTTATATGTTGACAAAAGTGAACCAAATCAAAATTCCTTTCCATCGATCGAGCAGAATTAAGTGCCATTATCATGATACACAATGAACAGTACTTGCATGGAATGAACCATCAACCCACACTAGAATGAGCAAAGACAGTGACTTGCAAAATCTATAATAAAATCAGTTTCAGGATGAAAATCTAATTTATCTGATATAATATAATCTGCTGTAGATACCCAAAGCTAGAGAAGCAAGCCACAACGAACAAACATTACAAACAAAATAGTCAATCGTTTCCTTAGGCATATGCTCAGTTTATTTGTACATTGCTAATTTCATTCTGATGTCAGTAATACTCAATCTCTAACGGTATATTCTTTCCTTTTGGAGGCTATAGATAACCTGTAGTATCAGCTACATCTCAAATCAAATCAATAAATCTCACAATGCTTATCTGTGGATACTGCCTCCGAGTCCTCTTCTTGTATTAGTGATTGGTTGCATGGGACCAAATGACTCATCTGCTTTAGCATAAAAACAAAGAATTAGTTAAATACATTTCCCATAAAAGAAAGCACGAAGATGAGATAAGCGGTCTGAGAATATAAAGTTTGTCATATGAGAAATATCATTTCCTGGGCGGGTGCCTCATATATGCAGTACATTTCTGCAGACGGATAATGTCAAACACAATCAAAAAGAACAAATAACCAACAAAGAAAGATGCATTAAAGATATCCTCCATTCAGATAAATTTCAAGAATACTTCTGTTTGATCACCGACTTTTCAAAATGTCGCCTAGTAAATATATTTCATCAACTAAATTACGATGGTGCAGTATCCATTTACCGCTGTGAAGGACAATCAAGGCTTTTGCCGCATGACATAATAGCCATGAGCAAAACAAATTACACTGAGGCCATAGAATCACCGTATGTTCCATGCAATGCATGCTGCAAATCTAGTGACATAGAAATGCATACTGGAAAAGAGTTAAAAGATATGTTTAATACCCAGGTCCTCTTCATCATTATGACTACTGAAGAATGGAGTGAGGAAGTTCTTATCTAACGCTGTGAATGATGCAGTACTGCAGAGGGAAAAACATGGGTAGGTTATTCGGTCTGTCAATAATAAATAGCTGTTGACACAGTTTATCTGTATTTTACCTTTTATGGAATTCTTTGAGTCTTGTCTTTAGCCTATTGCCAGATGACGATGATGCTCCTTCGTCATAAGATGGGGAAATATATCCATTGTTATCCTCAAACCTCTGCTAACCGTGCATCAAATAACGTGTAATTTTTGTTACAATTCTGAAATTCTACAAAGAAAGGAAAAAAGATCACACCAAGTATAACAGTAAATATGGGGACAGCGTATGAGTAATAAAAAGGTTCTACTCCTTTCAGCTCAGTCGAGAATCATCCACAATGAACTTTAGAAAAACAAGCATACAAGATAAGTGTTTTTTTTTTACGTTAGTCATGCAACAAAACAGTAAATGCAGCTATAAGTATGAAATATGTTTTTGATATTAACCTGAACGATCATAGTAAACAGATCGTGATGTTTAATGAGGTTTAATATATTTATTTGATAACAAGAGTGATACTCAATTTTAAGCAGAGCATTCATTTTGGCGTCTTGAGGGACTGAACACAAGAACACTAAACCACAATCTAGAGATTTTACTAATTACTACCAGATGCAACTGCTTCCCCTAGCCAATCAATCTATGGCAATCTCGATACAACTGTTGTTAGTTGAGGCCGGGCTTGTGAGTCTTGCTTACAGAACAAAATCCAAACTGGTCACGGTTCAAAATGCAGAACGGGCAAGCCTCCCATCCATATATGTTTAACTCAAGAACATAACATACTTTTTATATATGGGTTATATGTTTATGGCTGGTTTTCAGGAAAGTTGAATGACAAATTTCACAAGTCAGAACGTGAATCAATTCGCATACCTTATTTACAAGTATACTCGAGTTTCTAAAGCAAAAAAGCTTTTGATGAAGTATTTGATCGCATACCTTATATAGGTTATATGTTTTTTTAATTGTTTTTTAAAACAATCCACGTAATGTTAGCTATTATATTATTGCAATGAAATATGTGGGTGTTGCACTCCTAGCTAGTTAATAGTTATACACTCCTAGCTAGTTGACGGTTGTGTAGACGATATTTATTACAGTTATGTGTGTGTAGGATATTTAATTTTGTATCTGTGATAAGCTTAAATTTATCGAGTAGTTTTTGTTTTGCAGGGTTGGGTTTTGATTATGGTTGCAGCTAAAATGTGAATACTGGTTTATCTGCTCATTCAAATTAAGGAAATCGGAAGAGAGAGCGAATATTTGTTCAGCACACTGTTATCACGGCGCTCAACTAGTCGGCGACTAGTCGACTAATCGAGATCAAACCATCGACATGAAGTCTCCACATGCTTTTTGTATGAAATTTGGGCGCTTGGGTAGAAATTAGTCGACTAATCGACTAGTCGAGTCGACTAGGTTGCTATTGGTGTCGACTAGTTCGGTATTGGCCCATTTTAGAAAGAAAAAAAAAATCTGAACCCCTTACAGTTATCGATACATCAAACGGGAAAAAAACTGAAAGTTATCGATACCTGTATCGAATAATAAAAAACAGCAGAAAAGGATCGGTACCTAGTATCGATAAAATAAAATCGATCGAAAGTTAATTTAAATTTTCGAATTGAAAAAGATCGAGTATCAATTATCGAACAAAAAAAACTTTGAACCCTAGCTTCGATCGAAAGTCGGTCGATGCCTTGAACCTACAGCGTCGTCTTTCCACTGTCATCTTGCAACTTGCACTTTATTAAATCCTATGCATCCTTTGTTTATTTTCTTTGTTCAGTAGCAATATATTTGTTGGTAGCAATATATTAGAATTGACAACTTTTTGGTGGCAACAATATATTTGTCGACTAGTCACTAATCGACTAAGTAGACCTCTGTCGACTCAACTTAGCACCATAAAAACAATGGTTTGGCACCATGTTTTCTCATTTTCATTGGTACAGTCCAGCTGATTTTTCCCCCACCGTTTAAATTCAGTGGATTTGATTGTTTTTGCATATTGATGTCAATATAAGCCCCCCCCCCCCCCCCCCCACACACACACACACACATTTTTTCATTAGTTAAACATCTAATATTTTTGCACATTCCATCCTTTTGTTTCTCACAGTAAGTTCGTGTATATGGTCTTACTTTGGTGCACAGTGTTGGCTTTCAAGTAAGCATTCAGTTTATTTTGTTTTGAATAACCAACTGAACAACTATGTGGTGTTTCTTTTGTTTTGAATTTATATGAAAATGAACTGCTAGTGATGTCTTGCAAGTAAGCAATCGGTTTACCATCTAATACTTTGCTTCTTGCATATGTTGGATGTCTCTTTATGATTTTTGTATTTGAAAACTGAACTGATTTTGATTGAAATCACTGCTTTTGTACTAGTTTATATCTTGCATTTTCTTGTACTGATCTTGAATGTTTTTGTGCGTATCTTGAATCATACAAATTGAACTGATGAAAATGGAAGACTTTTCTGTCTCCGGTTATATATATATATATATATATATATATATATATGTATGTATATGTATATATATATATGTATATATATATATATATGTATGTCTACTGAACCCTTAAGTGAAGGGTTTTATTTTCCACGTATATGTCACCTCATACTCTGACTTGGCTTGCTCTTCCAGCTCTGATGTTAAGGATCAAACAAGTGCCAGATCTACCTACCGGTGTCGGCCTCTAGCTGGGCTTCCTTATTTTTGATTTTCCAGGTGCAGGGACAAACTGGCAAATAGACCCAGTAGTGGGGTCGTACGATACACAGGTTTATAGATCAGATCTCACCCGTCAAGCCAATGCATAACGTTCTGACTCTGTTCCCTATTGGAGATTCCTAGGTACCTAGCTCATAGTTCGATTGGACATGTAGGTTATATTCGTACTAGTTTCTCATGTGGAACCATAAAAGGAATTCAATCACTACTAATTGGTATATTTATCTATGCATCAATGACGATAGATGCATTCGCCATAGTTCCAGCATTACGGAAAACCCGTGTCAAATATATAGTGGATTTGGGCGCTCTAGACAAAATGAATCCTATTTCGGCTATGACCTTCTCCACTACAATGTTCACATACGCAGGAATATCCCCATTTGCTGGCTTTTGAAGCAAATTTTATTTGTTCTTAGCCGCTTTGGGTTGTGGGGCTTACTTCCTTAGCCCCAATGGGAGTAGTGACTAGCGTTATAGGTCGTTGGGCGGCCTGAAGGTTGCCACGAGTAAGGTTGGGGGACCGAAGGCCGTCTGGACACGTAGCTTGCCGAATCAGTTGTGACACGGATGGGAATGCATGCTACGAAAGACAGGGTCGAGTCTAATGCATCAACCCACTCCATATCCTTGTACGAGTCCACAATCACTACACAATATGAACCTGGGTTTGGTGAATGAAAGTTGGCGTGTAACAGGACTCTTAGTTATTGCACGCGATCATATATTGAGGCCGTCGGTTGTTGGAATGACGCGAGCCGGGCCAGGCCTCAATTCATTCACAAAGATAAAGGTGTGCAGCGGTGACTAATTCCCCATCTCTTTTTTTTTTGGGGGGGGGGGGGAGGGGGGAATGCATACTTTATGATGATGTTAGTGAGGAAAGATTATCAAACATTTTGCATAATATTCCTTTAGGTAAGTACTCTCTTTCACCTCTGGCATTCAAACCTGTAGTTCAACGGCTACCAGATACTCCTTTATGTCAAAGACTCTTATTTCCTAGTATTGATGATCATTATTACTATATAAAACCTACATTAGAGGATGATCTAGTTCTGACTTCTTTAGGCAATCTACTCTATTCACGATTTGCATCATTGTTATTGTACAAACTACGCTATAATCAACAAATTATTAGACGATGATATGTGAAATTTATTGTTTCACTGTTAAATCAAACAAATCATCCAATTATTAGATTTAACAGAGTACACATGGGTTACAATCACTTTTACAAGTCAAAACGTTATAATCATGTTCACCGTTAAACAACCAGTTGAATTTAACATAATTTTAATTTTTTGACTGTTTTTACACAAGTTTATACAAAATGGGCTGAATGAGTTGAGTTGGATTAAATCGTAAAATCAGCGGTTCGGTTTGGATTTATCCATTTAATAAATGGGTTTAATGGATTGGTTTTTTCATTTTAAATGGACTAGGTAAAATTTTAACCCAACCCATTTTGACACTCCTAGTTTCGTTACCTTCTTGACGAGTTTAGCATCATCAAGAAGACCACTAAGGTGAAAGTCGGGTCATAATGCATTTATTATAGCCTAGAGGCAATTTATACCACAGCTAATTTTGTGCATACACCAATAATCTTTTAACAAATAGCATAATATGTAATACACCATTATACACCAAAAATTAATTTACATACCTCTTTTGCAAAATTACCCGTATTTTCATCTTTATCATCTTCCCTATTCAAAACTTAAAACAAGAAATTTCAAGCATAAAATTATGTTAAAATTCAACGCGATGAACTTCAATTTTTGGCACGTTTTAATTCTTCATTTTACTAAATAAATTATTGTTTTGGCAAAATCAACTCTAATTTTTGGGAAGAAATAAATACATTTGAATTAGAGTAGTTAGTTATAAACTTCATCTTAACTGATATTTTAGGTTTCATGTTAAAAAGATCGTTAACTGCTTCATAAAATATGTATAGATTTGATCCATATCAATAATTTTAATTTTTTGATTTGATGAGTTATAAGAAAATGATAATAAAAATGTAACAAAAGAAACAGGAGAATTTAGTAAAACATTTTCTAAATAGTGGTGTATGCTGAGTGAATTTTGGTGTATGAATAGAATTTGAATTGTACCACTTGAGTTTGTTGTCATTGACGAAGATTTTAATGTAATTTTAAACATAAGTTGATAAAGGTTTAGCTCCTTCATTTTATATGCCAAATCACATATTCCTATTTTATTTTAAGGTCGATCCAGATCCAACAAGGCAACATAAGTGCAACTTGATTTTAAGGTTCGGAATTTTGGATGATGTCGGGTTCTGTACAACTTTGGCCAAAAATATAAAACTAAAAAATAAATCACGATACTGCATTTTTAATCAAATGCAATAGGAGTGACATATTTCTTACTAAAAATAATTCTTGGCACAATCACAAACAGTATAAAAAGCAAGCATCCCAGTAACAGAAAGATTCACCAACAATAATACCCCCACCTCTCCAAGTGGTTCATCATGTGTTTCACCTATCACTTCTAGAGCTTCTAGCATGCTTCCAGTGGAACCTCCAATTAACAATACCTGCAACCCAAAAAAAATTACCCCAGAAATCATATAATTAGATGCAAGTATTAAGGAAATAACTGCAATCCTGGAAGTAAGTAAACGTTTGCTTAGTTCAGTAAGTTAAAACGTGAAAATCATAAAACCGGCAAAAAGTTCAACATATAGCTATGATTTATCTTGTTTCAAACCACTTTAGGAAAATCAAGTACTTTCACCGTTCCAAACAATATTGCCAACTGCACATGTAAAATCAGTCACCACTTGATGATTGGAATAAGTCAATTTCATTCCAGTCACATTATTTAATATAATTCTGGTCCAAACTTCATACAAGCTCAGAGAAAATCAGTTGGCTAGTTTTTCATTTCCTAATGTACCATCCTTTTTTTATTGAATCTCGTTTCTCTTGATCTTCAAATTGTGATTATATTTATAGAAAAGATGGACTGAAGAATAACCACATATTTCTCTGG